>OX383284.1:23750000-25000000 GCA_947523025.1 Dryobota labecula | reverse complement strand
AGATAAATTAACTCTTTGTGAAATACTTCGTAGAAGATACTACTTTTTCAAGAAAATTAACTTTGTCCACCCGTCATATAGTAACGTCCCCGAGGTGCCTACGTGTCTAGTTATTTTCCTTTGAACAAAAGACTAACTAAAGTGCCAAAAGGAAAATTCTCTCTTAAATTAAATGAAGCAACTTGTGTGACATCGCATTTGGCAAGAATTGAAACTGCGTTAATTATAGGGATAACCCGGGAGCGAAATTAACTCAGTGTTGATTACTTCGTAGAAGATACACACTAAAATATTGCAGTTGCATTGTGACTTGCACAATTTTCACTTAATCTTTTATTGATTATCCTATATACTGAACGCGATTGGCACATCTAAACTGCGTTCAAGAGCTGTCAGTCAGTGTCAATATTCCATAGAAAATAATGACATTGACAGCTCTTAAACAGTTTATGCGTTGATCGCGTTCATTTTAATTGGTGAAATTCGTCCTTGGTCTCTTACTCATAGGTTTCACGAGGATAGTCAATAAAAGATTAAGTGAAAATTGTGAACGAGTAACGGCAGCGTCGTCGTCATCAGAGTCAGAACACAATGTGGAAATAAGAAAATAAAAGTAGATAAAGTGACTGTTACACACACCGTTCTCTAAATAAAAGAATAAACACCGTTACTACTGGAACTATTTATCACCATAATAATAAAAGTATTTTTGATCGATAAATTATGTGTCTTTTTTTATTATTTTCTGTCATTACAAAGCATTACGTTAAAAAAGATGCTTCACAAGTCACGCCGCCGACAACGCCGCCGCCCGCCGGCCGCCGCCGGCCTTTATACCCATCGGCGCTCATATCTATGAGATACCAGTTGGTGAATAATTTTCTACGGTATCAATAGATCCGAATTTATCATGACGCTGACCTAAGTCTGACAAAGTTAAGCACCAACTGAATTGAATCAACACGATATGAGTTTCCGCAAACTTGTGCGCATCGCGTTCTGTCACGGTCGACATCGCGCAACAACCGTGCGACAGTCGCACGACAAAAGCGATCTCTATAATCTAACCAATTAGTATAAGCGTCACTTTGAAAACCAGCCTCACACAAACTGCTTTGATCAACGCTCGACGCGCAAAATGAGCACCATTTTCGTCCCCAAAGTGATTCCATGTTATCCCGAAAAGGTTATTAACACTTGAGTAAAAAGATAAATATGTATGATTCTAAGAACACAAAAGCGTGAAGAATGTATGTCACTGTCTATAACGACTGTAATTTTAAACCAAAGGCTAGAGGAAGCAGCAATTAAAATAAATGAGTCCATGTCCAACTAATAAACCTGAATCTTTTTAAATCGGACGATATTCTGCGCAGCTATCTCCAGCTGTCGTGTAACAATAAATATGATGCTCAAATTCAAATAATTTATTTTCTCTTCACAAACTCCACCCACATCATCCATCCATGCCCATGCTCATCATATGCATGTCCATGCTGGGACTCTAACATTTAATCAATTGAGTATTAAAGTTCAATATTCATTATAAACTGGTTTGTTGAAACATTATGTTCATGTCCGTCATTATAACTCGGTCTGATTGCAGCTTCTAACAATATAAAAATATAGTAGATTACCTTCACGGCCGAAAGCGGCAGTAATTATTACACCTGCATCAAAAAATTTAACATCGAATAAACGGTAGTGACAAATAATAAAGACTGATTGATGTGAACTTGTTACTAGTATAATATCCAATCAATACGATGGAATTATGCAACATGTACAAACGATTGCAATTCGAATGCCTTTGTTGCAACAAATAAGAACACAAAACCCAAATAGATATAAACATTTCATGAAATAATGATTTTGACGAAAGTGACTTTGTAACTTCGCGTTTATTACTAGCAAGTAACTAATTCACACATCGTCACAGCGAGGATCTATCCTCTGGTACAAAGAGGACAACGCAAGAGTAACTGCCATAAGGAAAAGGCCGTAAAGCTCTCACAAAGTCTTGTCGACAATGTTGCAGTAGCTCTACCATGAGTTTGCACAGCCAATACTCGCTAGCGTCTCCGTAAATAATATGTATGAAATACTGTACAGCGCCCCTAGCGGTCACTGAAAGAATTAAAATGCATACCATGAGCACTATAGATTTCGATAGGTAAGAAACCTAACGTAATCTATTCGATAGTCACTAACGTTTTTCAGCTGTCACCATACAAAACGGCACCATGAGTCACTAATTTGATAGACGCTATCGAAAAATACGCTTACGATAGTAGTTACGTAACTCACTAGCATTTTGACGAGTGAAACGTAGTTTACAATAAAATTATAACCGATTTTGAGTCCAATTAAGTAAAAATAATGCCTGGAAGATATTATTTGGCATGGAATATGTTAGCGGCCGCTGAATTAGAAGACCAACGGCGTGAAAAACGTGAATTTCAAGCCAACATGAGAAAAATAAAATGGAATATCTATTTCATTGAAAATAAATATCAATCAACCCTGGCTACCCTGGCGCTTCCCCTAATTATTAAAATAATTTGATAGAAAGTAGAAACATACCTTTCCATGAACTCCACCATCAGTTGAAATTGTGCCACAAAGGTCCTCATTGTATTGTTATCTTTTAAACTTATTTAACTCCGCGAACCACACAACGTAAACAAACTCGATAATACAACAGTGACATACTTATAAGGCATAAAAATTCAACAATCACTAAATACCTTAAGTAGCTCAATAACCGCCAACCTTTCTATTTAGTCGGATCATTGACTGTGTAGCTAGTACATTTTGAGTATATGCCTTCTCTCTTCTTATTAATTAGAAAGAAAGAAACAAAACTTATGGAGTGAAGTTAGCTAGACGACACGATCTATCGAGCTTACGTTAGCGCCCGCGTAAGACTCCGTAAAACTCATGGTGCAAGCATTATCGAAATCTATTCGATCCACGTTAATACGCTAGCGAGTTTAACGATAGCGAGTAAGTTTTCGATAACAACTCATGGTAGGGGTACAGAACTTGCAGACTATTTCAGTAATGCAAAATGACGAATTTTCTGTAGCCACGAGGCGACAAAAGAATAAAACGGCTCTTACGCACAAAGTAAAATTTCAAATGAAATATCGGCCATTTCCGTCGGTGATGTTCTCTTCTAATCTTTGAAGACTAAATTAGAATCTATTTTACAAAGAAACTAATTATTACAATTTACAGACAATGTCGCTGTTTGTGAGAACCAAGTTTTAAAATTTATGGTCGAGAATTGCCAATGGCGTCATTTTTGGCAGCACTTACTACATCCCTTTGTAGCAACAACAGGTATAAATTATTTCTGAATCAACAAAGTTATAACTTCAGTGCAATTATAACACCCACCGCTCCATTCGAAGATAGCAAAATTAGATGCGATTGGAAGCAACAACCACGATTTTGACACAATTCTGTTTGCCAAATACAGCCGGAAGGCATCACAATTTCCAAGAAGCGCCTGAGACAAACATTTAATGTGTGTGGACAGGGGATAACGTATGAATAAAACTTATCATTCATCTGAATACTAACTGCAAGTAATAATATTATTTCATTTGGGATGGTACTATTAAAAATGTATCATGACATTCCATTCAGAAGTCTAACCAGTCAGGAACGAGAGGTGCAAATCAATCACCAGGTACACTTTAATGCAATTTAATATCAGATCAGAACAGAATCTGCAACTCATTCTCAAAAATTGAATCCGTGACCTTCGCTCTTTTATCAGAGGTTTAAGAATTATGAATTTAATTAACTATATCGTTGTCTGTGGTGCATAACAGCACAACAACTTTCATTTGAGAAATCAATGTCGTTCGGTCGACTTTTTATTGTAGCTTTAAATATTTTATCTCGAACTTTCTGGAGGAAAATACCAAGGTACAGTAACTGGCGAGGTTGTTAGTTGAGAATTAGGATCAAGTACAGCAATTGGAGGTGAGCTACAAAGTTTAACATTTTGCATCAAGTGATTATACAAATTAACGTGTCTAAAGTTACCATCGTGAGGGGCACATCACGCCGCAAAGCGCGCTCCTCAACAACAACCGGCAATTTGTGAGTTGTAAGCGTTTCATGCTCAAGCTGTAATTACTATTCAATTGAAAACTGTTTTTATTTTTAGGTGGAGTGTAATCTGAAGCGAAAAATATTCGTTATAGTCGAATATCAATAAGATATTTTATTCTTATTAGAGACACTTAGCTCATGTTAGTAACTAGCAACTAATGTTTGTTAGCCGCATGCAAACGTGTAATTAAGTCTCACATCTATACTCTATACTTTAATATATAAAGCTGAAGAGTTTGTTTGTTTGTTTGTTTGTTTGAACGCGCTAATCTCAGGAACTACTGGCTGGAATTGAAAAATTCTTTTTGTGTTGGATAGTCCATTTATTGAGGAATGTTATAGGCTATATAACATCACGCTACGACCAATAGGAGCGGAGCATAAATGAAAAATGTTGCAAAAACGGGAAAAAATATTCCTTTTTGAGAGCTTCCGTTGCGTGCGCTGCGTAAACGGTTTAAGTTACGCAAATATCATGTATGATGGAATTGTTCCTCTTTAAATGTTCTAAAAAAAAGTCCGCGACAGCATATGTCTATCTTTTAAGATTAACTCGCTATAACCTTTTTTATGGTAATCAAATTTGTTCGAAATTAATGCATTATTTGCGAAGGAGTTTTCATAAACATGGTATTAATCCTTATCCAAATAAATACGTTATTCATCACAAGTATTTAATTTTGAACAAAGTTGCCCTTACATCATTTAATTTCAATGAATATCTTAGGAGATATAACTGTTTTATAATAACTCCGCAGCAAAATAATGATCAACTCTGCGAGGTAGTCTATTCTAAAGTTGAAGAGTTAGTTTTTAGGGTTCCGTACCCAAAGGGTAAAATGGGACCCTATTACTAAAACTCCGCTGTCCGTCTGTCTGTCTGTATGTCTGTCCGTCTGTCACCAGGCTGTATCTCATGAACCGTGATAGTTAGACAGTTGAAATTTTCACAGATGATGTATTTATGTTGCCGCTATAACAACAAATACTAAAAAACAGAAAAAAAAAATATTTAAGGGGGGCTCCCATACAACGGACATGATTTTTTTTGCCCCGCCCGCGTGGATGTCGGTTATCGCGTAAAAAAGTACCCTATGTCCTTCTCTATATCCCAGGCGGTCTATCGGCGGTATCTCAGCGGTTTAGGCGTGAAAACGTTACATACTGACAGACAGACTGACAGACAGAGTTACTTTCACATTTATAATATTAGTAAGGATTTGTATGGATGGTACGAAACCCTTCGTGCGCGAGTCCGACTCGCACTTGGCCGGTTTTTTGTTTTTTGAACGCGCTAATCT
The DNA here is from genome assembly GCA_947523025.1 of Dryobota labecula. Taxonomy (NCBI): domain Eukaryota; kingdom Metazoa; phylum Arthropoda; class Insecta; order Lepidoptera; family Noctuidae; genus Dryobota; species Dryobota labecula. The sequence continues at coordinate 24,994,571 of OX383284.1, read as the reverse complement.
CTGGAACTGCGAGTTGGATTTGAAAAAATCTTTTTGCATTTTACAGCCCAATTCTTGAGGAAGAATAACATTCCTATTAACTAGGACACAATTTTTTTTAAATGAAAGTTTATGCGAAAATGAAGTAAAATCACGGGCAGGCAATGTGTTGCGACGGGGTGGGTCGGGGGAACAAGAAATTTAACGCGGACGAAGTCGCGGGCAGAAGCTAGTCTTTACTAAAACAGTGAGCCATTAGCATGAAATATTGCACGGAAAATCCAAAAAAGAAACAAAGTATTCACTTTGAGAGTGCCAGACAAAAAAAGTTCATTCAATTTATCCTTGCCTAACCGAGCGGGGCAGGGTCATTTCAAAGCGCTTTCCTCCCTATTACATGTTGAACAACAGATTGAAGGTAATTTAGCTTTGGATACTGGCATTTGAATTTTCTGAAGTGACTGCAGTGAGTGCTTGTGGAAGTCAAATATCAGAACATAATAGACGGGAAGTTCTTATACGATTGGACGCTATGCTCATGATTTCTACAATGTTCCCTGACAGTTATTTATCGATTGCAACTATTCATTTGAGGCGTATAACATTGTTATTAAGGATATACGATAGAAATCGCATACGAATGAAAACCATGGTGGGAAGTAATAAAACAAAATTATGGCCGACTGACGATTGGAGAAACCCATGACCACGTGTTTCCTGCACGATCTGACACCGGTGCTTCCTTGTGCGTTTCTAAATCTTGCAACCTTGAATAACCTTACGGTTATTTGACGCGGGTGCTTTCACAGGTTTAATTTAATGCGTGAAGAACGAAACTTTATTCATACATAACCCAGCTCTAGATGTTTCAGTATGCGATAAAACCTGACCGGAGTTCAGCCGCGTCAGAACGTGTTCAATAAAAATTTTGGCGTTGTCAAAACTCCCGAGTAAAATAATCTTTTAAGGAGAGAATAAAGAGGCCAAAGTTGTGAGTAATTTCAATCATTTTCGTGATGGATTGTGTTCTCCAAATAATGCTCGTGGCGGGGCATTATGTTAATAATTGGTTTCGGGGATCTCAAGGGCCGGGGCAGGCTTGGCTTTGGGAGCAAACGCGCATGCGTGCCGAATTGCAAAACAACCGGTTCTGTTACACGATATATATGTAAAGTTATTTCAATATGTAAACATATACTAGTTAGCAAGGAATTATATCGGTTGTAAAACAGCACAATGTAGAATAGGAATCATGAAAGGAGGCCAATTAAGTATTCTTATACAAGCTCGTTATTTTCTTCGACGTTTGATGGTACAGGTAATCACCGGTATGAATTTGTGTAAAAGAGAGAAAAAAACCCGAGTTGTTTACGCTCGTGAAATGCTGCTGGCGATTCGGGCGGTCATTAAAGGAAAGCTGACATCATCGCCGAAGTTAGAAGCGGTCGGCCATTGTTGCATGCCGGGCACTACACCGGCGAAAAGAGATTGTTTATCAGTAACTGTTGCGAATATTAAAAATATAAGTGTTAATACGTACCTATTAGAATAGCATTGTTTATTCAAACTAGGACTGCGAAGTTCAATGCCACGGGCGTCGGATTACACGCAACAATTCACCGGTTCATTGATTTTATCGCGATCACATTGCCACGAATTGTGTTAAATGATCCATTGATAAGCCCGTAAGGGGTATACTGAATAGTCGATTCAACAAATAGATCGCATGCCCAAAATCGATCTTATTAGCATGCAAACGATATATTTTTCACTTATGTCAATACTTTTAGACATTTCGATTGGCAGTTGGCACCAAAACTAGATTGTAAGGAAGTGTTAAATATTTTGAAGTATTCTCTAAAATTATTGCCACAACACATTATTGCACAAAATCTTGCGCCATGTGCTCACTCACGGTCTTCAAATTAGATAGGTAAGTTATGTTTAAATAAGCAGAGAAAAACCTATCCGTTGATTGAAACAAGGACGTTCTAGTCAGGACACACGGGTCGTCCCTCATTCATATGTAATCACACGAACTGGTTTTTCTAGAAATACTTAAACAATTAATTGCAGAACAGCCCTTTTCATTTATTAACTAAACAGACGCTGCTTAAGCATGACAATCATTGTTAGATAATGTCTAGACTGCCAGGAAAGTTTGCTGAATCAAATTAATAGAGTAAAGGGTAAAATGATTTTTAATTAAAGTTGGATGTTGAGAGTTCCTATTATACCCGAGGGCCAGTTGAGGGTGGCTTTTAACATGAAGCCCCACTCTGTATGCAAACTAAGGGTAATGAGCACGAAGCACACTTAATCCATAAATTAAAAAAAGTGTAGTTAACAAGTGAGGAAGTGCTACTAAATATAACCGTGACGGAAACAGAAGTAGTTAGCATAAATTACAAATTCAAGTTTATATTTAAAGACAATCGAAACAATAATAAAGACAATGGACTAATGTTGAAAGGAACTATGTTATGAGATTGTCGCTGAAGTTTGTTTTAAAGATGTTGAGATAGTTTATGATTGTTGAAAAGTTCATGGTGATAATATATATGGATTTGAAGGATAGAAGCTCCTCAGACGATGGAAACAAACACGTTCAAATGCAAATTGAAACAGGAGTAATTACTAATTTCTTCGAACCCATGAATAATGCCTTAATTTATTTCACTCTTTATTTTTACAACGTAGATACAAGCAGCGAGTACACTCGTGTACAATAAAGCCTGCAGGCCGTAATTTAAAACGCTTCCATCATACCGTGACGTGGACTTAAAGCCGAATCTTCACCATGAAAAACCTTATACAAAAACAGACCTGTTTATTCTGTTTCGTTCCAGTGTTGTGCGAGAGTCGAATAAAAACTTCGCAAAAATAACTCGCAGAATGAAAATGCGCGTGTTGGTGAATGCGTGAACGATGAATGTTTCGACCAACTCGGTTTTTTCTTTGACCACGTAGATCACTCGAAATGTAATCTATTCTAAGACCAAAGAAAAGCAAAAACAGCAATGGAAAGGTCCCAAGCGTATTGAAGTACTGCTACAAAGTTGCAGAGTTTGGTGACTGTGCAGATTTAAAATTATTAGAAAATTGCGTTATGATTACAACTCCCGCTTGGTTTCAGATTCCGCGTACTGATTAAATGAATTACGTGCATAGCTTGTCCTCTAGAATGCTTCGTCAACGTTCGCGTAAAAAACGTGACCCGACTAGTACTGAGACAGAATTTGTTACTAGGACCAGCATTTTACATTTGGGCGATTTGCCTGATCGTTTTGTATAATAATAGGAGCATAAATGGCCCATTGTTTGGGACATCAACGAAAATTGATACTGCCTTCAAGATAGCTGTTCTGTGACATCAATTTCCGTTGTATGGGTTGATTGATACAGCTCCGTTTGCGATCAATCCGACGCCTACCGCTATTTGCTAGAGCTTTTATTAAGATTTTTGGGTCAGAACAATTGCAAGGTTAACTGTAATCTTAAGACTTATCGATAAATACGTTAATTTGTTCCTAAGTGCGAGTACTCGTTGGTTGACCGCGTTCAAACGGGGTACACTTGAGTCAAAATAAAGAGTGATGTCATTATTTTTTGTGGGCACTTGGTAAATGTTAATGTGAGATGAATTGCTTTTTGTTCGTGCTCGACAGATGGTGCTTACAATGCTTCGTTTGCATTTAAATAAGTTATACATACCGCTATGTATATAATAACATGGTATACATATTTATACAGTTGTATTCAATCTAGTTTTGGACCATGCTCCAACTATCCCCACTTTTAACTATCTCCTTAAAATTAATCGAGAGCTAGAGAGTTGTAATATTAAATTAATTAGATATTACCAAAGAAAGCTGAAATTAAAATAATATGGCACTACAAACGGTAGGACATTTTATTACCACATTGAAGGGAAATACGAATGTAAAACTGCTCAAATAACATCGTTTAATCCAAATATAAAAAAAAATATATACATAGTCCAATCAAGAAGAATATTTTAAATTTAAGCAGTATAATAACCACATAAACAGTTTTCAAATCTAATGCGAAAAGCGTAAACTGTACCTTAACAAAACGATGACTTCATCAACATTTCAGTTAATGGCAGCACGCACGACTGACGGGCCAAGTTTCAAAGTGCAAATAGTAAACATAGTTTTGACAATAACACACTCACACGTGAACAGTTTTCCAGTGTAACCTTTAGCTATTAATAGGACCCGAAGTCGATGATCGGTTTTGGCTCTTCGGCGATACCTAAACCCGTAGAGGCCAAATAGATCGCAGCCGTGAAAAGTGCCGCTACAATGTTCATCACGACCGAAAGAGTTTTATGGTCAAGTATTAAGGTTGATATTACTGTGATAATGATGGTAAAGAAGTAACTGGCAGGAAGACATCCGTCAATCAACACGGCAATCATTGACGCTCGCACTCATTCCGGGAATGAGCTGATGCCACGTGTCTGAAAGAACTGCCCACTGATGTGAAAGATGACAAGAAAAGTGACGTCGATGAAGCATATCAATGAAAATGAAGTTTTACCCAGGAGTCCTACAACGCAGTCAATTTAAAATAAATAATGCATGAGTAACGATGAAGGTATCGTTAAAAGAAGCGCCACACGATAGAAGGATATCAATCAAAGCAATAGACAATAGACATCGATAGCAATAAAACAGTCATAAAAATGGACGACCATAAAACGACCTGTGTGAGTCGGTCGTTATTTAAAGGAATCCATAAAAACTGTAGCACAACAAACTATAAAGACCACCGCAATGTCGGTGCAGTCCTGTCGGAAATCAACGCGGTGGTTGCGGACACTAAAAATAATTGAACGTGTTTAGCGGGACTGATAGTTTCCCCAAATTCATGAATTTATTATATCTCTTGCAAAGTCTATAAAAGTGTTTGGGAACTGACTCAAATGAGTTTACACAGCTGCCACTTTTTGACTAAGCCTTCTAATGATGTAGAATTTACCGTTCATCTTGAGAGTGACCCATAATAGAACTTGAAAAAGGGTAAAAACGTAAAGAGAGCACAGGCAACAAAAAATTTGTAATGCCAATCTGCGAAAGTACCGCAAGTTTTCTAATAACTGTACAAGCTTTCAGTAAAAAAAGTGTAACGAGTGAAGGCCAAAACAGTTTTAACTTTAGGCAGAAAGCACGTGTTATCGCGAACAATCTGAAACTATGAAAAGAACTGTATCAGTATTTGCGTAACTCGTCAGTCATAGAGAGTGTTTAGAACATTTCGCTGATGAAATTAGCAGAAGTGATTGATTGAGTTAGGGGCTGATATTTCCATATTAACGACTAGGTGAGTCAAGTTATTTGCAAATTGATCAAATTATATAACATCATGCGATAACCTGATCACAAGCTAGTTAAATAAAACCGGATCAGCAACTAGTCTTTGATGGATTATGTGTCAAAGGAGATAGAAATCTTTGAGATCGATTTTTATAATTTTTTGCTGTTCTGGTTGATAGCATCGTGAACAGAGACAAACATATGTTCAATTTGTCATTCGAAGCCACGAAATCTTAAGCAGTCCCGTTTGTCCGTCACTCCAACCCATGTTTTGGCACGATGCTATCTCCAATGAGATGCTAATGTATTAGTTGGCACGCACGCCTGTCATGATTTCAGCCTATCAGATTACTGTATTATTAACTGTGAATAAGGGAGTGGAACTCTGGGGACGTTCGTACCTTTGGTAATGTATCCCTGACCTTGCGTTCTTATATTTAGCGAGCGGGGAACGGCCAGGTTGACGAAAATACATAATTTCTTCGTAAATCGGATGTTAATGCAAAATAAGATACTTATGTTTACAACAACTGGCACAAATTTTGTTGCCGAAATTGGACTTTTACAAAGATGGAAGCGCGTAATCTTCACGTGAAGTAAAACATGCTCAAGAGAATAGAGTAAGTAGGTCGAAAATGCTGAATAATACCTTAATATTTACTAGGTAACTAGAAGAAGGCACACAAATAAGTCTCAATTTATTATTCTACCTGAAGGCTAAACCATCCAACAACGTGGATACAATCGCGAGGGAGTACTACGAAAACTTATTCAGATGAGGCATTGTACGAAAATGTGTCCAGTGCCCGTGACCTAGGGTTTTGTTTGCTACGCAGTGTCCGCCAGAAAGACCCAGACTGCTTGTCGCCGCCAGCACAAGAGCGAGATAGACAGATATACTTAAATGAGGAGCGAGACAGAGACAGTGTACCGACCATGGCGTGGATATAAAAACTCTTGTGTGAGTTGAAGCGGGTGACGTAAAGCTACTGAGCATAAAACGCAATTTTATGATGATCTATCTATGTTAGCATTTTCAGTAATGTTATCATTAGATTAGCAAGTTAGATATTTAACATTTATGAATTGTAAAATAATTTATAAATTGATGGTGATAAATGGTTACTTACTAACTAAATTAATGTTTCGCATTGCAACAGCAGTGAGTGAAAAACTATTAAAACAATTCTGCACTGTAAAATGAATCATTCCAATTTGACGATTATCAGTGCTATCAAATTGAAATTTAATTGACTGTATGTGTAATTAGTTGTGCACAAAAATTAAAAAGTTGTATCTAGGTACCTAGATAAGGAAGTCACTGCTCCAAGAGAAAACTCACAAAACAGGTTAGCAAAAAATTGTATACATATTTGATTTTATTACAACCAGGGCTTGTTAACTTTACCAAATAACAAAATAATAACCGTTACGTAACGTTAAATTTCAATGTTATACTACTAACGTTACAAAAATTTAACGTTACTTGATAACATTACCAGTAATATAACGTTAATTAACATTAACAAAAATACGATAACTAACGTTAATTTAGCTACGTTGCCGTTCTGTGGGTAAGAATCAGGCAGATTCAGGCAACGTTTTGATCGGCACGGCATCAGAGAGGCGCGTAGGGAGTGCAATCTTGCAGCAAAATTTCAATCTCGGTATTTGCAAGATTTAAGAGAACTAATCTCGCAAGATCTCGGTATTTTGCGAGATCTCGCAAATTTACGAATTATTTTTAATTATTATAAGTACTCTATTGAAACTTGGTTAAGTTATTATTCTAGGGGCGATATAATGAAATAATATACATACGTATACAAATAACTAAATCTTTTATTTTCAAAAATTACGGAATAATCTGAAAAAAATAAAATAATAAAACTCCTAAGGAAACACAACATATCTAAAGTGTTGTCTGCCAACTGGCTTTGGACGTTTCGTGCCAAATATCCAGCAGCAGAAAAGGCCCGTTCTGCCTCTACGCTTGTTGGCACCACGGGCTTTCAAAATCATTTGTAACTCTTCTTCAAGAGAGAGAGAGGTGGTAGTAAAGATACAGGCATGTTTTCATCATCAACATCACCGTCTACTGGGTCTACTGCAACAATTTCATCTGAAGATGTAGAGGAAGAAGCGTTCCTGCTTCTTCCTCTACATCTTCAGATGAAATTGTATAGCCTTTCGATCAGCATTTTTATTTCTAATCTTGCAAATCTTGCGAGATCGCGCGCGATTTTGGGTGCAAGATTAATCTTGCAAAATTGGTGTAAGATCTCGGTATTTCGAGATCTCGGAATACCGAGACTGCACTCCCTAGAGGCGCGAGAACGGGCTCCCGCCGCGCCGCACGCCTCAGGCCCCACTACTTACATCTCACCCGTTTAAAATAACGATACAATTAATTGTCGCATAAATAACGTTAAATCGATTACCGTTATTTTAATATTAACGTTAACTCTGTCAATAAAAGGTAAGGTTATGAAAATTTACAGATATTTAAAGCCCTGATTACAATGAGCTGTTATTGTCGTATGAGCTTGAGCGTTTTGAACTCAGTGAGATGAATTAGTTAAATTACTAATCAAAATTATATTTAAAAAACCGGCCAAGTGCTTGTCAGACGGACCACGCACAATGAAGGGTTCCATAGTTAGTATGAATTTATCCACGGAACAAACTTCAACATTTTAGTTGAAAAACATGTTCTTCCATACGGAATGAGTTGGTCAACTATTACTCGGTACCTAACTTGTGAAACCTACTTAGCTGTGATAGTTTTTCTTTTAACTTCGATATTTATATACTACTGCTGAGAATTGTTTCACATATCCAAATATAACCATTTAGCTGGCAGGAGGGGAGACACACTTGACTCTAACAAAAATTAGTTCTTTAAAGGTTAATATTATGCAAACGGATCCCTGAATCGAATAATGGTTTTCAAAAACCCGCAATATTTTTGAATGGCCTATCCAACGATACCCCACACCAAGGGATGGACGAGAAAAAAAAAAATATCATCCTTAGTTAACGTGTAGGGGGAGGTAGCCTACAAAAAGTATTTTTCAAGATTTTATTTTACAACTTTGTCTGCGTGATTAATATGTATATCCATACTAAATTACAACTTTCTAGTACTAAGAGTCTTTGAGCTAAACCGCGGACAGACAGACATACAGACATGGTGAAACTATAAGGGTTCCTTATTGATAACGGAACCCTAATAAAACAGTTTGTCATGGTTTGAAGCATTCACTTGAAATGTAAATTATCAGCAACTTAAATATTTCATGCCTAATAAAATAATCTTTCAGGTCAAATTCGTTTACATTGGTGACATTTTGAAAGTAATTACGAGTAATGAAGAAACTTTTACAAATGGACTGACCGTGAAACATGTATTAATAATAATAATTGCTCGCATTGTTAGGAGGTTCCTCTCTCTGGAGCCCTGACCGCCGGTAGCTTGGACCCTGTTCCCGATACCGATGGGCTACTATTTTTTTATATTTTTAAATGTTTTTATATTTTTTATATTCTAATATTTAAAAATATAATTTATATGTATTTATTTGAATAAAGGAAATAATAATCACTTAATTCGGAAAACATCCATAATGTGTTAGTATTACAACTTATAAAAATATGTTAGTAGCATTAAAAAATAAAAACAATGAAAACTTACAAATTAAATTAAAATCAATATTAAATTAGAATTAAATCAAAATTAAATTACAATCAAAACAAAATTAAATCAATATCAAATCAGAAATAAATTACCATTAAATTAAATCAAAATTACATTAAAATAAACTGAACATGACGTCAAAATTAAATTCAAATAAAAACAAAACAAAACATGACCATTTACTTATCTTCTACATCAACTTCAATTCAAATATCTCTCCTCAGCACCAGGCCCGCAGCTATGTCTACGGGACCAGTGCATCAGAAAAGGGCAGTCTGGCCTCTCCACAATAACCTTCAGGATGCTATTGGAGCTTCCACGTATCCTGCTCATTAGGGATGCTGTTCTTAATAACCAATCTTCCCTACCTTCCTTACCTTCTTCACCTTTCTTTCCTTCCTTGTTGTTGATAATACCCTTTGCGTTATACCTAACTAGCTTTTACCCGCGGCTCTGCCCGCGTGGATGTCGGTTATCGCGTAAAAAGTAGCCTATGTCCTTGTCCATATACCAGGCTATATCTCTGCCAAATTTCATGACGATCGGTTCAGCGGTTTAGCCGTGAAAACGTAACAGACAGAGTTACTTTCATCTCGGTAGCGGCTGTTCGTTCATAGCAAATTCATTTGTTGATTAACTCCTTCATATTTTAAATTGGCAATTATAATGTTTGCTACAAGCTACAATTACGCTACACGTTTGTTTGCTATGTTTGCTGTTAGTTATTTTTAATTTGTGTTCAATTAGCCTTATTTTTAAGGGAGAAATTAATGTGAACTTTAATGTTGTTGGATCTAACTTAAAAAGTTTTGGAAGGGTCGAATTCACACTAAAATTCAAACAAAAATTTACGAGAGTGCACTAGGAAGTCATTTGATTTTTTTTTACAAGACTCATGAAGTGATGACAAGACATTGTTATCAGGATTATCCAGATTCATATATATTAATTTTGCTTCTCATAATTCAGATAATTTTAGATAAGACGAAAGAGGAAACTTTTCAGAAAGGTGATTCAACGTTTTTAATAAACAACCTGAACATGACAAAAGATAAGAGTAAAAAAAAAAACTAATCAGTAACTAAAACGTATTGAGTCATTAGCTTAGGTGACGAAGTTTTAACAAAATATAAAATGACGTGAATCATAGACGAAGTGATAATTTATCTAAGATCCCTGTTTAACATTACAATGAGCAATTAAAAAACAATACAAGATTCTTCGACTTCGGTTTCGTTTAAGAAGAGGTTAAAAGAAACATTTTCAGTACAGGAGTAATTCCTAGTGAATGTAGAATTTTATGGGTTCATGTAAACGAAAAGAAACGGCAGGAAAACCAGACAGGAAAAGGAGTACTAGAGAATATTAACAAGTATAAAAGCAAAGAAAAGGTTCAGTAAACTAAAAACGGTTTAAGCATGTAAATGTAGGTATCATTGGGAAACTGGCACTTATTAATGTTGGGGCGGTACCCGACTCGAAAAGTCACAGGCCTGCAAAATACGAATAAAGCATGATCATGTTAGACATCGTGCTGTCCTTCGAGACAAGTAGCCTTACTGAAGTAATTGCAAATCGCTTCGTAGCCAATATGCAAATAATATGTAAACGACATAACCGCGGGACACACGCCTAAAAGAGTGGAATTTGAATAGGCTTCTGCAGTTTATTTGGCATGATTCCAATTCCAGTTTCAAGCAGAGATTTTTGAGAAAAAATATGGCAGTGAGGCTAGCCGCTTCAGCAATACCAAATAAACTAAATGTGCCTGGTAAGCGAGTAGACAAATATTAAAGTATGTGCCTATGTGTCATTGCCGTGTCACGACAACTATACCTAAATTCTCTAATTCAGATAATTTATGTAAACAAAGTAATGTCAAGAATGTCAAAATGACAGGACAGTGGTTCAAAACATTTTATCATATTTTTTTTTTGTAAATAGTCATCGCTAAAATTAAAGTGAATTAATTATAAGAACATACAAAATACCGTCGCCAAACAATGTTTTGTTTAGTATGTCGGAGACACGGCATATGATCGTCATAATCAGCACTTTTAAGTCCAGAGCTAGACGTAGGCCTCCCAAAATCTATTTCCACTCGAAACAGTTTACAGCTGTTTCATCCAAAATGTGGCTAGATATGCTACTTACAATTTATGAATCTATGAATGAGAGTTGTAATATTAGTGTTGTTGAAGATGTAAAAAAATTGAAAATGTTTGGATCTCCTGCACTGTTACCAGTATCATAAAATATTTTATACCAGAAAATCTCCTTTTTTTAATAACTTTGTTTAGAACCGAAAATTTATAAAAATAATTACGGTATGATTATTTTTTCATTATTATTTTTTTAAATCAGTACTTGAAAGAAAATGTAACCTCTTTTTTCGGCATTTTATGTGAATTACCATTGAGAAGATATTTTTTTGCTACGTTATCTCCTTTGTTTACATAAATTATCTGAATTTGAGACTTTGGGTATAGAACATAGCATTCGTCGTGTCAACAAGGCTAACATCAAACTAATCCCTTTAATCTCATAACCGTCGCGTGCGCATTGAAATCGTTTAAGTGCGTTATGCACGCCTTGCATGTGACGGCCCAGACTTCACGTCGGCGGCTGAATGCTAATCGCGGTGTCATAAGAAACGCATATGTTGACGTTGAATTAGAATAAATAGAAAGTAGATAAACGGTCAAATTGAAAGTAGCTTGCCATGTAAGGGTGGGTTGGCTGTGTCTGTTTTATTGATTATTATATTCAAGACTACCTTCTGCTTTTTCAAAAAAAAAACTCTTTACTCCTTTAAACATCAGCTGCTGCCGTTGAAAATCCCGTCAAAATCGGTCCAGTCGTTTTGAAGATTAGTCGGAACAACAAACAGCAGACAGACAAAAAAAAAAGTTTTTTTTAAATATAAGTACAGTATATATTGCATATAATGCATTTAGTAAAAAGCTGTTATTTTGACATTACAAACAGACACTTCAGTTTCAGTCATGTATATTCCTTTAAAATAATTGAAATATAATGAACGATTCCTTGACATAAATTAGTAAAAGAAACAACCCGAACAGTTTCTACAGCATATCGTCGCACTGGAGGGCAATGGAGATAATCCACAAATTTTGCGAAATGGAAATAAGTGCATGTTCGTGTTGAGAAAGAGCCATAGTTTATACGAGGGCTGCACTGAAAGTATCGGGAATGGAATATTTCCACTGTTCCTGTCATATTAAAATCTTTTTAATTGAAAACTCCTTGGTTTTAAAAATCGAATACCATTTATTTATTTAAAAAAAGATTCTCGGTCTCGTCACAAGGTTTTGTCAAACTTGTTTAGTCGTTGAGAAAATGGAATTGACTCGACAAAATTCAAGAGCGATGATTTATTATGACTTTCGAAGTGGTTTAACACAAAAACAGTGTGTTGACCGGATGATTTCTGCATTTGGTGATGAAGCCCCATCCAAAACCATAATTTATCGCTGGTTTGCTAAATTTCAACGTGGACGTGTCAAGCTCAGTGATGATCCCCGTCAAGGTCGTCCAAAAACTGCAGTCACCCAAGAAAACGTTGATGCTGTGCGTAAGCTGATTCAGGAAGATCGACATGTGACATACCGCGAAATTCAGGCAACTTTAGACATTGGCATGAGTCAAATACAAATAATCTTGCATGAACAATTAGGTGTAATAAAGTTGTTTTCCCGATGGATACCGCATTCGCTCTGTGAAGAGCAAAAAGCGGCTCGCGTTACTTGGTGCGTCAGAACTCTCGAAAGATTCCACGCAGGATCCTCAAATGCTGTATACAACATCATATCAGGTGACGAATCCTGGATATATGCGTACGAACCCGAAACAAAAAACCAGTCACGAGTTTGGGTGTTCGAAAATGAGTTAAAGCCAACAAAAATTGTTCGTTCACGGAGTGTTGCAAAAAAAATGGTGGCCACGTTTGTCTCCAAAACCGGCCATGTTACGACTATTCCTCTTGAGGGACAAAGAACGGTTAATGCGGAATGGTATGCTAGCATTTGTTTGCCACAGGTCGTTTCTGAACTCCGTAAAGAGAACTGCAACCGCCGCATCATCCTCCATCACGACAATGCGAGTTCTCACACCGCGCATAGAACAAAAGAGTTTTTAGAGCAAGAAAACATAGAATTATTAGACCATCCGCCGTACAGCCCCGACCTAAGCCCTAATGATTTCTATACTTTCCCTAAAATAAAGAATAAATTGCGTGGACAGAGATTTTCATCACCTGAAGAAGCTGTGGACGCCTACAAAACGGCCATTTTGGAGACCCCAACTTCCGAATGGAATGGTTGCTTCAATGATTGGTTCCATCGTATGGAAAAATATGTCAAATTTCGCGGAGAATACTTCGAAAAGCAATAAATACATTTTTAAATAGTAATGTTGTGTCTCTTCCTTGATTCCCGAAATTTTCAGTGCCATGTGCAAATTTTCGTATGAGTCAATAAATTTAACAGATATCATGACTGAAAGCAGATTTTTTTTTAAACATTAGCGTTTTTAACGACGCTGATTTATATTAAAACTAGCTTCTGCCCGCGACTTCGTCCGAGTGAAATTTCTTGACCCATAACCCGCCCGCGATATTATTTTGTTTTCAACATACATACATGTTTGTAACATAGAACAAACAGATAGCTGCAAACCACACTTCCGAAAACATAAAATACACTACCCTGTTTATATATCTTAAAAATATATAAATTTGTCAGAAAACATCCAGATTTTTACACCACTTGCGAAGAAACACAAACAAGATACACTTTTCGAAAGTAAAAAAAAAAAAAAAAACTATAAACATACCACAAAAAAAAAAAAAAAAAAATTGAAACATATTCTGGAATCCAAGTCATACTACTCTCAGTAAAGGAGTATTTAGATGACAAATCGATAGCAAAATAAAATTATTCTCTCTCGTATACGAGTACACCAAACATTATTAACTATATAATTATAATATTTTAGAGGTATGAGGCACAGGGTGTAAAGTTCACTCATCCATACTAATATTATAAATGTGAAAGTAAGTCTGTCTGTCTGTATGTTACGTTTTCAAGCCTAAACCGCTGAACCGATCGTCATAAAATTTGGCAGAGATATAGCCTGGGATATGGAGAAGGACACGGCTACTTTTTACGCGATAACCGACATCCACGTGGGCAGAGCCGCGGGCAAAAGCTAGTACTCTATAGTAAAGGGAGGATCCTCCGACCAGACGGGTATTGGGTCTGGTGGGCAACTGCCCAACGGTAGATGTCGGGATGTTGTATATATGCTAGTCGCGCGGTAAATTCTGATAGTGCGATGCAGGATTTGTGACGTCAGATCTTTGATGCGTAGTTCGCATGTGGCGTTGTTGATACCGCCACAATATAATATGGAATATAGAAAATCAAATATAAATTTTAAAATATGAATACATAAATCATTTATTAATAATGAAAATAATTCCAAGAATTTCATAATAATTACCTACATAAAATTAAAAATAACTAATACTACACCTATACCTATACTATACACAAACCTTATAATATATATATACAAAATTGTACAATTGCTTGAACTTACTTAGCTCACTTCCTCTCTTCTAATTTTGCTGTGCCCGACAGGGTCCATATTGATCTTTTACTCTGTTATACCATCTATGTAATACATATGGAATGCAATAAAGAATTGAGTATTGAGAGTGTTGTATACAAATAAATTTTACCTCTTTTTATAATATTAGTACAGAAGTATAGCTAACTGTTTTACGTGCATTATTTATTTTTGAAACGTCTAACTCAGAAGTAGTTCTGTGGAATAATAGCTCCATTACCCTCCAAGGCAACGATATCAGAAAACTGTGGAACTGTGTGTATAAATAAAATTAGCCATGATGGTAACGAGAAAAATGATCTGAACGACTATTCAATAAACCAGTTACTTTAAAACTAAAAAAAAGACTGGCATGGCACAAATAGGTCAGTTGATCATTGCTTAACCGCATTGGCTGATCCGCGTACCTAAGTAAGCCACGACCTCCTTGTACTAAACGTCTTTTTCTACAATCAGCACAGGTACGAGCATTTATCGTACCACTCGTATCTCTTTTCTGTTTCGAAGTGGGCAAAATTCCAGTAAGATCTTGGGCGATCGGAGTATTACTATAAGTACACGAATATAAGTGGAAGTGTATTTAAAAGGGTAATATTGTTTAAATGTTAATTGAAAATGGGCCTCCCACATTATGTATTTCGCCACAAATAATAATTCGATGATGACCAGTGATTTACACGACAGTAAGGTCGGATTTCTCTAGAGACCATTCTGATCTGATCAGAAAGAAATGGTAGACGAGACGACATAAAAAGTATAGTAAGAAGGAAACCATATTGGACGTTCAGTAAAGATTGACGAATTGAGAAAGAATAGAAGTGAACGATGAGGACAATTTGATGAAGAAAAACAAGGTGACTCTTCATTATTTTATTGTTCTAAATAATTATGACAAGTCAATAGATACGATTATTTTCCTCTCATTGTTGGTCAAAAACATCTTGACCGCAATATATGTAATATCCATGCTATATGCATTATGTAGGAAATAGTGGGACATGACATCACCAAAGGTGCGGTGTCGCGTACCATGTGATTCAGTAGTCATGCAATTTCAATAGCCTGATCCAAGTGGCAGCCTTATTCTAGACACCGATTCCAATATAATACAACATCTAAATTCGTAAATAGCGTCTGTATTCTCATGTGAATAATAAAAAATTCGAATCAAGGCAAGAGGAAAACGGGGAAGGAGTGAAGCATGAAAACAAAGATGAACAGGGATATCAAAACGAGGGTAACAAAACCAAACAAAAAGAACGCTGACTTTCAAAGAAGCCGCAGCAGAGGTTCCAATCGTTTCTGGGTCATGGTGAATGAAGACTATTGTGCCTTACAAGACAAGAATAAGATTAAACTATGTCGTAAAGCGAAAAAAGGAAGACGATTCATAGAAATCTTCTTCAAGAATCAAGCTTGGTATCATTGCTGTGGTTATTGCAATGGTTAGTAAAAATGCAATTTTGATAAAGGCTCCTACAAACAGGCGCGACATATAATCGCGCGCGATACAAATGCGCCGCGTGTCGCGCCTGTTTGTAGGAGCCTTTATCAAAATTGAACACATGGTCGCAATAGCCGTGAGGTCACTCTCGTGATCTTAATTAAGTATCGTACGATTTTACTGTATCGAACCGGTTGAGAAGGAAGTGGTCAAGATTTTAGGACTGATCATTGGTCAATTAGCTTTATTTTTTCAACTCGTTTAGTATAAAATTTATTTAGAAATGAGCTTAATAAATTAGCATTGCCTGAATATTGCGTCATTTCAAAGCAGACTTCAGCGTTATTCTTTTATAACAATATTGTTTGAAGGACATTTCGGGCAAAGTTGCTTTGAATTTGATTAATGTCGCACAACAAAAACAATTTACATTTGTATCTAATTAATTTTATTACTCATCATAACATGAAATTATCATAAGCTAACGATGATATTTTGAATTCCATATGGCTCCCATGGGTGTCACTAACATATTTTGCAACAATCCAAAATAAATGATGACAATGAGTTCAGTGACATCACAATTCGTGACATCATCGGACAAGTTTAGCAAATTGCAAGTAGAAAATCGTATATCCACAAGTAGAATGTCAAATGCAAATTCAATAGCATTGAATATTGAAACAATTTATAAAACGATTTTGGTCTTTACGGGTTCTGAGAATCCTGTTTTAGAAAATAAACCTCGATCTCAATATGGACCAAAGAACTCGTAACTAAAACGTATCGACACTCCTTTTTCATCAAGAATTAATGTAGGAGTAAAGGTGTGGAAGCCTTACAATAAAACTTACTTTCAACTAGGTTAAGACTATTTAATCGGATCCGTATTCGCGTCCGATGATGTTAACAGTGAAGAACGAAGTAACATTGATATTCTATGCGAATACATAAATTCCGCTAGACAAATTTTATAAACAGAGATATGCAAATTCAGATTCCAACACAAAAATAAATGGTAACCGGTTTTAAAAAATGACACTCAGCCCACGCAGTCAGTTTTTAGAACACTTACATAAACCACCAGCACTGGATTTTTATGGCATACAAAAAACGCGTGTGTAAATTTATCAGATGGAATAGCGTCTTATCTTAAGAGGCTACCGAGCGCACAGTGGCGCCCTCATCGTTTGTTCAGTGATATCTTTTATTTTAAAATGAAAATGCAGAAAATAAGCACGATAAGTTGGGCTTCACAAGATAATACGCTATTATTACTACAAACAGTAGTTTTAAATTGTTTTGTTTTATTGTAATCATTAAAACGGAGCTTGTCCAGTGGCCACTATTTTCCGTTTTAATGATTACAATAAAACATAAAAATTTAAAACTACTGTTTGTAATAATAATAGCGAATAATTTCGCGTAGAACTTGGGTCGGTAGACAATTGAAGAGGTCCCGGGAGGGGTGGTTACAAAATTTTCAACTGCTCAGTTATCTCAGGAGTGCGTAAATCACAAGCAGCGTCCGTGTTACGCAACGCGGTAGCGACATAAATAACAAGATTTTTACCAAGCCACGCTCCAACATGTGAGTCATTATCAACTGAAATCTGGACTCAAGTCAACAACATTATCTTACACTTATGTAAACTTTGCATAATATTCGCTAAACGCGACGTGATGCATGGTCGCAAGATTTAGGGCATTACTTTATCAGCATAGATAGCGTCTCCCAAGAATTTAAAAATAATGATTGCAGCACACGAGAACTTGCCAAACAACAAATGTTATACTTATAAGCGATGGCCTACGGTACTAAATACAGAAGGGCACGAAGCAGTTATCGTCAATTACGCAAGCATTAGAAACATGGACACAAGTAAACAAAACTGTTAGCAGCTTCACCATAAGGGCTTACAAACAAACATCGGTGAGGTCGCGCAGTAAAATATTGTCAGCATCCTTTTACGGACAATAGATAAGCATCAAAACAAGTTGCAAAATGTCTATTTGGGCAACCGATCAGTTGTGCAATAAATAAGAGACTTAATCGAGACTCGATGAATTTGTGCGGACAATAGGCGTGGGCAACAAGTCAGCAACCGCTGACGTAATCGAATTTGGACAATTAGGTGCTATGGAGTAAACAACTCGTGGTTGAGATGTAGGTTATCGGTACGCGCTCAATATTGTGATAGCAATGGGGGACACACACATTAGCGATATAGTTGATAAATATGTTGATGAGCTTCTAAATATTTATCTTTCACAACCACGTGCGCATGATCGAAAGCTTTGAAGTAATTAAAATAAAAAGATAGGCAGCTTTCAGGTTAAACATAAAGCGTTAAGTAGGGATAGGCGCGTTAGAAAGCTATCGCGATGTGTGTTGATTGACGTCAATGAGACACGTGCTGTTAGGTGACCTAAGACCCGTTTTCACAGCATATCCGCTTAGGTCTGCGCTTTAGACATATTGATAAGATTGATTTGACGTTGTATCTTGGCCGAGAGACAACGGCTGCTTCTAGAAACGCTGATTGTGACCTTTAGCGTGACAACGTAGCGTTGCGATGAATTGTAGTAAGCTTAGCTGTTGGCGGATTTATTATAATTAATTTGGAGAGTCTCATCGTGACTGATTGTCAGAGCTGATAAATTGTTGCTTTGTGTAACTAAATTGTAGGTTTGTGCGTTAGTGAGTCATGTCTAAGTCTGGTATCTTAGTGCACTTCTTGATGATGTGCATTTTTCTGAAGAATGTAGAACATGCGTACAACCCGGAAACATCTCAACAGTGGCAGAATGGCTGTTACCAAGTATTACTGTTAGACTAAGTAGGCCAACTGCATAATGCGCACTTTTAATTCATAACAAGCTGCACTCAACACCGTGTCTAACGCTTAAGTTAAACTTTTACGTAACGCAATTTCAAAAGACTACCGGCAGGACTTTTTCAACAGATATATAATGTTATAAGATTAACTGAATACAAATATACAGTGTGACGTAAATGTTCTTAAAACATTGCATTTCTCTTGTCATAATTCTCGGCAGGGGTGCATATTTAAATTATAACAATCATGTTGACAGAAATGCCGAAATTGATCTAGATGCTAGAGACAGTGCGAAGCGATACAAATAAAGACGGAAATTTTAGTTATACAAAAATTTATTACAAAGACCTCGCATATAAAATCAAGACATTCAACGCATCAAATTGAAATAATCGACCATAACGTCAGTAATAATTATTGTAATAAACTTCACACGTCTCTAGGACGCTGAATAATTTGGTTCTCACATTAATAATTTAAAAATTGACGCTAATCTCGTACATCATTACCGTTATCAGAGGCAGCGTGCAAATGTAAACACACACTGGATAAACATTGATAACTGGTTACACAAAGATGGCTGACATCGGGGATCTATTTAATACTAACCCTGTCTCAGTAGAGGTTATCTAGCATCAAGAGAACCTCTAAATTGTTTTTATACCAACAAATATTTTAATAATAAATACGACCTAGATTTTACAATCGCAATATATTTATTTTAATTGCCTTTATCTAATAGGTGTGTCGACAAATAAATGTGGTGAGGAAACGATTGCACTGAAGTTTTTTAGAGCAAGCAAGAAAGAAAATATTTCATCAATTTCTTTAATCGTTTCAGAATCCTCAAATGAATCAAAATTCTACATGAATTTCAATTAAAAGCACATTGTCACTCCTAATAATGTGAGTACATTTATTGAAAGCTTTAGATAAACAATAGCTGGGCCTTGCCCAAGTTAATTGCAGTACACTCCTTACAACTAATGGGATGACGTCAGTGTCAAGGGGGAAATTCAAAGCACGAGTGTTGGAACAATAAAACTATTGATTGCTATCAAACGGTATCTTAGCTGGAGATCAGGCTCGCGAAGATAGTGCTGTGGTAATGAGCGACAACACGATAACATCACAATCGACTATTGTCGCGTGTCGTTCACATTATCCAATGTACGAAATTATGAAACAGTCATTATTCTTAACAATATTTACGAGTTGTTAGAATCTGTAGAAATTTGATAAATTACCTTTTTGAAAAGTAATAAATCATTGGGTAATAGATGTCGTTGCTTATTTGTCATTGAGTTTGTTGTCAGGTAATTATTCAAAATATGTAAGAATATAAAATATTGGCAAATAAATGTTTCATTTCTCAAAGGATCTTTGTTTACTTTTCGAACGCATCAAATAAATAAAATGTGGCAAGCGAGCAATACAGCACCATCAACTGAATTTAATAGGATGCAATATATTGAATCAATTTCTCAGACATGGCACACCTAATGTCAGCCAGAAATGACTCAAACGCCAGACGGTTGATAAAAATTTAATTATGTGCCAAAACCTTATAGTGCGGCTTCAGGTGACTGTTGGCATAGCGCCCGGACATGGCGTAAACAATCTATTTCAGATCTGAGAGTTGATTCGGTGTGTTATATTCTAACGGGACACTTCCCTCTACCTGATTGCCACGGAGCTCTATAAACGGGTTTGTATGAACGTCGAAACGCTATCCCTTCGAAGCGCCAATGATGTTACATTAAGTTTCAGTGATGCCATAATTAATTGTTGACGTCATACTTAAGCTGCTAAGCGTCTGATTCAGGCCTGACACCTCCAAAGGATAGGATCATCCATGACATAACAGTGGTTAGTAAATAAGTATACATATAGGTATGAACTGAAGTGTGACCATTTGTTTGCGGTTTTCAACGAAATCATACGATTGTGCGGTGAGTCGAGCACAAACAAAATATTTGGTTTGAGGCGTATGACTAATCGTTGGACATTAAGTAACCAGTGCCGGGGTGGACGACCGTGTCTGTTTGTCGTTCGCTTAGAGGACAGGTTCATTTGCTTTAAAAACCGCTTTCAGACAAAGGTGTGGACAAATTTGTCATGAAACAATAATATAATGGTAGGTTTTACCGAAAGTAGTACATCGGCCTGGCCGACTTTTCTCAGGATTAGAGCAACCTCGACGTCTTTTGACTGATCACCAAGTCTGACGTAGTTACTTACCTTCTTTTGGAAAAATATGTCACCCGTTTAGAAGACATTGCCTTACCTGAAACAGAAATAGATGTAATGTTAGTAATATGTCACTTAAAATTGTCACTAATTGCTTCAAGTGTGCTATTTAGATTTGATTTTATTTTAGTGTGGCTTTCATCTTTTACAATGTGCGCATTAAGATCAAATAGTTCTGAATTTAAACAAAGCAACTCGATCTCAAATGTCAAAAAATATTCTAAGTTAAGCTCAGAATTTTCCTAAAACAAATATGTACAATAAAAACGGAACTGAGAGGGAACAAGGTCAGATATTAAAAGTTATAGTAAACAGAGGGCGGGAAATACGTGAATGAGACAATCGGTTTGATTCACGTAGTAAACATGCTCACTCAACGGGCCACCTGCCAGACGGTGAGTTATGTATGCTGATTTGTTTCATTCCGATATATGAGGATACCTAATGTGTTTATTGATGAGAATTTAATAATGAATCGAGATGACAAAAATGAAGATAATATAATGATAAGTTAGTGAGCATATTTATCTGAAGTAAATCATTCCGTATACAGCGCTATAGCAAACTAGTCTAGACAACAGACAAAGGCCGGTAGCTTATGAACAAACAAAAACTAGAAGACACAGCACATAAAGACAATAAGACCTTGGACAGAACAGCACGTCTAACAAATAGGTGTAACGTTACAAAATCTCGCACATAATATCGAATCATGACATTGAACCTTGGTCGCTCTTGCAACATAAAATAAGGCACACGAATATTTATTGAGTTTCACAGAGTTTTCCGTATGTATTGCATGGCAACATTACTATTTTTGACTAAGGCACACTTGGTTGTATAACTGAACAGCGGCATGGCACATGCGCGATTAGAAATGCATAAATCACGTTGTGTCCCATGCGCTAGCGCTCCGCACGACTCACCAGTGTGATCTCTATTATGCACAGCCTTTACGAGTGCCATTAATTTACACTGACAAGAATTTTGTTGAGTGGCGGTTACAAAAAACATTTTTACGACTTAGAATTTCAAAATACAATACGTGCCTTTTAGAGAATGTATTTTTGTCTCTACAATTTCTATGTAAAGATTTTGCTTTGGAGTTTTGGCAAATAAATGACTTTTCAGTTGCTGTACTTAATGAACCTACCATTGGTGTATTTATTTACTACTAGCTTCTGTCCGCGTGAAACTTCTTTTACCCCCCGGCCCACCCCGTCGCATCGCATCGCCTGCCCGCGCTATTACTTCGTTTTCGCTTAGTGTTCTTTCTTCCTTTTTGCTCGGCTCCTAAGAGTCCTAGCGTCATGTTAAATAGCTTAAAGCCTTTCTCAAGAATTGGGCTATCAAATGCAAATAGAAGAATTTTTCAAATCCGACTGGTAGTTCCTGAGATTAGCGCGTTCATACAAACAAACAAAAAAAAAACTTCGGTTTTATTACGTTCTGGTACGAGTAATGAAGAAACTTTTACATGACCGTGACCGTGAAAGAAACATGTATTAATAATAATAATAATCATTTAATTCGGAAAACATCCATAATGTGTTAGTATTACAACTTATAAAAATATGTTAGTAGCATTAAAAAAAAAAAACAATATTACAATGAAAACTACATTAAATTAAAATCAATATTAAATTAGAATTAAATCAAAATTAAAACGCGCTAATCTCAGGAACTGTTGATTGGGATTGAAAAATTCTTTTTTTGTGTTGGATAGTCCATTTATTGAGGAATATTATAGGCTATATAACATCACGCTATGACCAATAGGAGCGGAGCATAAAAGAAAAATGTTGCAAAAACGGGAAAAATTATTCCCTTTTTGGAGCTTCCGTTGCGTGTGCTGCATAAACGGTTTAAGTTACGCAAATATCATGTATTATGGAATTGTTCCTCTTCAAAAGTTCAAAAAAAAAGTCCGCGACAGCATGTCTATCTTTTAAGATTGACTCACTATAACCTTTTTTTTATGGTAATCAAATTTTTCGAAATAATTTATTATTTGCGAAGGAGTTTTATCAACATACGAGTAATAGATGAACTGAATTTTTCAGCACCCTAAAGAACAAGCCTTACTCAATAGACATGTAAATGATTTTAAACGTGAAAATCAGATGCTGCGCAATATATTCACGCGCGTTTTCCTATATATCATTAATTGCTCTTAGTTACCTATAATTGTTCTGTATGATACTCGTAATAGTGCAACAGTTGCAGCTGGTTACCGTGTGGACGTTACGTACATAAGTAGTTTAAGTATTTAACCATTAGTTATTATAGGTAAAACCGTGCTTGTCACAATTCTATCATTGTATCCGGCCAGGCTTTTAAACGCAATATCTGGAGCGTGAACAACTCGTAATTAGAACTATTCGACATTTTGGAAAATCGTGTTCAATTCTTCCGATAATTTATAGTTTCTATTTTTATAGGATTTTGCCCTGAAGAACTATTGCCACATAATTATTTTGGGTTTACGTTTAATATTCGTGAGCAAAATGTTATTCATAAACATAAGTTTCATTGAGTTTCAGAAGATCATACATTTGAGCAATAAAAAATTACACAATAAATACTAAAAATCTATTCAATATTATGTATTACCATTAAACTTTCACGAGTCGAGAAAAAAATATTGTTAGTATTCATTGTGGCTTCAAAATATAATGTATTTGTTATCTCATAAATATTTTTGCAAAGAACAGAATAATTCTCGACTGATTTACAACTGAGTATTAGATCATCTTTGAGATAAACATGATCGTTTAAGTTCTGCTTGACTTTTAGTACCTAGTTTTCACTCAACAAAGTTATTTTATGTGGACGTGTAATAGACAACTTACTTGATGAAATGTCGTATCGGAGACCACACGTTTTCATCGATTTGGCTGACTAACGAACATTATGCATGAAACCAACCACTTTTATTTTTATTTTTTTTTGGGACCCAAGACTCCCAAGATTGTTCACTATATTGCTTTTTGTTATGGACCTATGTTCAACAGTGAACGTGTATGGCCTGATATTTATGTATGTTAATACTATTTTTTCAGTCATGTGGAGTTTTACCACCGCTGAATCAGTCACTTATTCCAGGATAGTTCGCAATATGCGTGCTCGCCCTTTTAGTATGATCAACCATAGAGAGAAAGCGGTGAAAAGCGTTTAGGGGATATTCTTTTCGGGCACATTTTATGACTACGATTTTTTTACGTAAAGGCTTGGAGTAGGACAACGATGTTGTAAGATTGCATATCAGAAAAAAAAAATTGCAACGTTTTCAGATATTTTTTGCGACTTTGACTGTCTATATAGAGACATTAGAACGTTTACGATTGAAACTGAGATACTAAAGTGTGAATAAATAATGTCTGTATTCTTTTTTTGTTTTTGCGAAGTTTTTTCATGCATAGCAAAAACTACGGGTTAAGAAAAGCACTCGGATACTTCGTGTGGGAAGTGTTATAAGTTATAATAGACGAATATACAACAATAGATCTACTAGCTAGGCAGAAAAAATATTACTCTAAACTTTCATAAACATAATATTTTCCAGGGTTCGCCAATATATATCAGCGCATATATTATATCATGATATATATCACGATATATATTAATAGATTTTTATCTTGATATATATCAATTGATTTTTATCTTGATATTGTATCAATTGATTTTTCCTGTCTTCTGAACTAAAAATGTTGGAGATTAATGTTTACCCTAGCAACACGTAGCGAAAAACTACAATTAAGAATAATTTACTTTTACCTTTTTATGATTACAAATTATTGTTAAAATTAGTTGATTTATCTCACAGACAAATGAAGATTATTTTAATAATAGGTACTTGTTTTTTTACCGGTTCAATAAAAAATTCTTTCTCAAATAAACACTAATTCTTTTGTTACTTTTTTAAATAAAAAATGTGTTTATATGACACTTATATTATTTTACAAATTCTTTTCACATTTTTAAGAGTTTAATCCCCTTACAGAATGAAATTCGCTTCTTTTTCTTGGCCTTGATATATATCCGATAATATATAAAAAATCCGCTTTTTATATTGATTAAAAAAATCGGATTTTTTCGAACCCTGATATTTTCACAGTACTTAACGTCAACAGCTATTTCCTGTTTCATAGTTTCATAATGTATTATTGTATTCATTTTCTTCGATTGAAATGAAAATTGTCTTTTCATTAGTATTCTTCTGCTGAAATTGAATTATTGTGTTGGCTAGACTAGCTAACTCTTCCACCTCATCCCAGCCTCACCCTTAGGCAACTCAGCCTAGCATTGTATGCATGGAGCACCGTTATACGGCTGGCACCGTCCATCAGATATAAAACCTACTGACAGACGATAACGGTAACAGACAACGTTTCTTATGCGCGATACTATAGCCCACAGACATACGACGTTATTCAATGTTCTACATGATGTATCTTGACATAAGACAGGCCGCATTAAGGCGGTCTTATACACTAGTAATGGTGCTATAAGTTCGCATGTCAATGTACTCGGTTTTTTTTTTGTTAGGATGCCCATTTATGGGTCGGTGATGTGAAGAGTGATTTGAGCTGTGTGGGAGGTAAGATAAATTGGCTAACAGAATCTTTTCTTTATCTAAGTTTGATTTGCAGATGTCTGTTGATCTTGATTCATTCATTCATTTTGTTATTTTGCTGAGGCCAAAATAAATTATATGGTGGTATTGATTCAATGGGATAAATATCGACCAATACTATGAACTACTTACAATGAAAATAATCAAAATAGAACAACGCTTTATGTGTGTAAATACCGTTATTGAGTGCGAACATCAAAACAGTCGTAAAATCATATACTTACGAGGAATTCCGAATCAATATAACACGTTATTGTTCAAAGCAATTATGTGTAGGTTATATTTATAGCTATGATATAACTGAACATAATAACTGATTAAATAAAAGCCCACCAGCTGTTTCATAAAAACAAGTTAATGAAGTCTTTTGTTTATCTGAATATTTAACTAGCCAGAGGTTACGAGGTCGTTGTGACGAACATATTGATATTGCCAAAAATAGGCATGCGTCTGCCGCAGAATATGGGCGTCCCCCATAGATCGATAAAACGAATAACGTGGAGAAGTCAGACTAGTCCCCATTTGTTTATTTGCTCGACGTACCCAAAACCACCGCACGTGTAAAGAAAGGGGTGAAAGGTTTTTGGTCGCGAAATAATTAAGAGGTTACTCATGCTTTCGCATACTCATCCATTACTCTCTTTACAATGACCGTGCTTCAACAAAAAATTAAATTGCCTCAATAAGAGATTAACTCACGCGCATGTTTAATTACTCGTTAGATCTATTTGCGGGCCGGGTCAATGTTAGCCCACGGTTGATTGAAACAGTTAAATAACGCCGCGTGTACAGGGCTGTCAATCTCAATTTCTTAGCCGTACGCTTCACAATAAGCCACACGTACTTTTCTAAACGGTAAATAGACGTTCGTTAAAGGAATATTAATTTCGTCTCAAGTTAAAACGTTTCTTAAGCTATTCCGGGAATATTTTAATTGGAGCTGGGCACTAAGATGTGGCGAATAAATTATAATTTATCTGGATGATCATAGTCATAACCATATAGTTGGGAAATACGCGCTTAAGTGCGTACGCGTAATGCCCATTTTTGGAGTCGATTTCAAAGAGGAGTGAATGTGGTGTTGCCAACTAAGGGACAATACGGAACTTAATAAATAATTTTCTACTGCAGATTTTAACCGTCATGTTGACATTGCTTTATAACGGCAGGTATGGCAGAACCTCGTCTCGCTGTCAAACATAACCGCGTTTTACAGTCATTCTGTATTCAACGTTAGTGTTATGATGAGTTATTAAATTTCCTTAACAAGAATTTTCCGTAGTGACCACGATGACTGTTGTAGATAAACGCGTCATGTTTCTATCATTTGCCACTTACCTAGACAAGAAAAACATCGTCAATCATAATAAAAAAGGTTTCTTGACCTCACTGCTTCAATAGATAGTAATAACTACAACGTTAATTAGTCTTTAAAGCATTGTACGTCAATACAAGACATTATTTATCAATCAGACAGTAGATAACTATATTCTACAAGTAATTTGAACAACAAATGGAAGTAGAACAAAACAAGTAAACGTAAGGCCCAGGTTATCAAGTGATACGTGATAATGTTTAAACGCAAAACAGTTTTATGCAAACAAGTAGTAAATATTATCACACATTAAAATAAAAGAACACTTCATCAAAGAAAAAATATTAAAATATTTGTGAATGGCGCTTTGCAAAAACATAAATTTTGCATTTTTGATCCTGTAAATTTTAAAATGATTTGTAGGAAATATGTATCATTGAAATAATTCCTATCAGCAACCGGCAAAAATTCCATTACCCATTTGTATATGAATATAATGAATGGAATTACCACAGTACGATACAAATAAAAGTGTACAAGTTTTTCCTTTCTGGTTAAACGGGTCAACGCAATTGATTGGAAATATACAACGTGACGCACATCTCACACACAAAATTTATTTTAGGAAAAGCTTACAGAAAAAACTAATCATGCTTAGTAGAATCTAAAATGGGTGAGTGTACCATCACTCAACCATTTGACAGTAATCAATTAATCGTTCAAGTGAAAGAATTCAGAAGGTAGGTATAAAAATAAGAATCTGTCTTGAACTCATTTACAAGGTATGACGTCTATTTGATTGAATATCGTTAAGTCAGTAAGATAAGATTACTCCTGGGTAACACCGACAGTCCACCAGGCCTAGCCAAAAGAAAAGTTGAATAACCCATTCTCATAACTTCAACAACAAAAATTTTCTTCGATCCAATCTGATTTACCAAGTAAAACATAACCCTATGACTTCCATTAAATCACCATGAAAAGAAAATAAGGCAGCTTTCCAATGCAGTAAGATAAGATTGCTTCTGGGTCACACTAACAGTCTACCACTAGGCCTAGCCAAAATAAATGTTGAATATAAGTTTTTAAACTGTCATGGTCACTGTCGAGAGCCTGGAATCCAGTGGTTCAGCTGTGAAAAAACCGAAGAAGTGCCGAAAAAAGTTCGCGAGCGGACACAGTGAGTTTCGTGTGTCGGGAACAGAATCGAGTTGCGAGTGACAGTGGTAGCGGTACTGAGTGCAAAAAACGAACAAGAAAGAGGGTAGACCGTTTTGTCTGCTCATAAACACCCACCCGCAATGACTTTAGTTTATCCGTGATCATGGTGCTTGCAACAGCGCCGAAATATCGGGAACTCACAACAAATAATAAACATGGTAAATATCCCGTTCGTATTGATAATAATAAATGTTGAATAACCAATCAACGCCAACGAATCAACGACATCATCAACGTCAGACAGAGACAGTAAGACGTAAGATAGAGCCCCAGCGCTGGTTTTCAGCGACAGGCGGCGTTGCTCAGCATTAGCTGAGCGATAGCCGTTTTGTGTGGATGTGACGCATTTTCCCCCATTTTTTTTTTTGTGTTTATGATCTTTTTTGCGTCATGTTTACCGCAAATAAATGTGTTTTCTTTCTTTTCTTTTCTTTCAATCCCTTATCTCCAATAACAAACATTTAGTAAAACATAAACCGTATGACTTCCATTAAATCACCGTGCAAATAAATAAGGTAGCTTCCCAATGTGGTACACATGGAATAGTGGAACGTTATACGCGACCCGATGTTAGGCAAACATCGTCGCGAATACTTGGCAAATCGTAGGGGAATCTTTGGCACAGACGCCAAAGTCACGCCCCCGATTTATGCCTAACGGGTCTAAGATGGCACTCGCTTAATATTTAAATCATACACCATTGTATTTGAAAGTCAAGACCTTTAACAATTGTTGGTTTAAGCTAGCTTTGGGCAATCTTTTGATTTTTTGCTTGACTGCCTGGTTTATAAGCACGTTTTTTGGACGTAAGGTGTTAATGAATGTTGTCCCATGTTAGAAATTATCAGTTATAACCCGGAAAGCGGAAACGAAAAACACACTAAAATCACTTTAAATACTGGTGTAAATACAGATTAATGCCAATTTTCAAATAATCTTGTCCAAAATAAACATTATTCACATGATATAGGTAGATAATCAGCAAAATAAAGCAGGCCATTGGTGAGTAACATTTTATCAGCTGTAACGTTTGCATAATCGAATCGGGGAGGAAGATTGCCCTGCAAATCGGTGTCACTGTTACGTATTATCACGCAAGGTCGCTGGTACTACAAATACGACGGTAAAAAATTAAATTCGTACCTAATTAATTGTGGTATAATTTTGGAAAAATTCCAAATTAATTGTATAGTTTGTTAGGTCTTCTGTTGAAGAAATATTTATGTCTGAGCATAATGTAGTTGACTTATTGACTTTCGCCTAAGATCCATGACTCATTAGGATAGAAGTTTTTTTGTTTTGGCTGCTCGTAGAACTAGAGATGCCCAACGGTAGTTACTGAGCTAGTCCTGTCCCTAATAACCAAAGGAACAGTTCCTAATAGAATTTCATTTGGAGTAAAAACGTCAGACACTCGTGTAGATTTCATATTGGTTAGCACCTTGTCATAACTTATGCACTATTCCAATCGTTGATCCTAACATGTTACAGCTTGCGTTGCCTTAGGCACAGTTCTGCTTTCTCCATCATAAAAAGGAAAGGAGTTTTATAGTTTCTAAACCCCAAGAAAGTAAATTTTACAGTACTGTTTTCGCCTAACACGGCCTTTTTTATTCTACTTAGAGCTCTATCTTTAAAAATATAAAAAATTACAAAGGATAGTTAGAAAGAAAAGAAAGAAAAAGTATTTATTGTGACCCCTACAGGAAGATCACAAACTAATAAACACACAATCACAAAAGTATTAAAAAAAAAAAACAGTCCTGTACGAGGCCAAAAGGCTCCTATCTCAGCATGATGCTGCGACATTTAAAATAAGTGCCGCAGCGCTGAGGTATTCTGATAGGGCCCACTGTGATGTCACGGGCAGATACAGAAATATAAATAATTATCAATAAAAGTTGGTCTATTCGTTAGTTTTCACGGTGAGATTTTACAGAATAGTCCGGCTTTTATTCCACTTGACGCTAAAGATTGAGACTTGACAGCTCACTTCACGCTCACTTCACCCTACGTTTTCACGGAGAGATTTTACATAATAGACCGGGTGTTATTTCACCTGATGCTAAGGCAATCCTTAGCATCAGGTGAAATAACACCCGGTCTATTATGTAACATAGTGTCAATACACTATTGACAGCTCTCTTCAAGCTCACTTCACCCTACGTTTTCACGGTGAGATTTTACAGAATTGGCTGTTAATCCACCTGATGCTAAGGATTGAAACTATTGACAGCTCTCTTCAAGCTCATTGTGGTCTGTGAGCTCACTTCACCTACACCTTTTCACGGTGAGATTTTACAGAATAGACTGGCTGTTATTCCACTTCAGCTAAGCATTGACACGATTGACAGCTCTCTTCAAGCTCACTGTGAGCTCTCTTCACCTAAGTTTTCACGGTGAAATTATTACAGAATAGATCGGCAGTTACATGATTTTGTATTACGTAAGCGATAATTTGGCTCCCACAATATAAACTAATTAGATATATCTTGGAACAAATCGAGTGAATGTTTACTGTATCTTTCGTTATGGTCGACCTTTGTGGGTGAGACATCAAGGCCGATCACCGGCGAACCGGAAACGCTGGACAATATGGGACATGTGATGTTTAATCATAAGAAACACGTATTTACCAAATATGAATTCGGATGTGGTTGCAAAAGTAATTCATTCCGAGTGTCAGGTTACGTGATGAGTAAATTGGAGACGGATTTCCTTTTACCTTTTATAAGATAATCAAATTAATTGGATGGGATTTGTCTACATCTAGCGTTGATTATGGTAATTGTAGCACCATTACGCCATCAGAAAACAAATTAATGTGCTAACAGTTTTGTGCAGATAGTTTGATAGTTGGGAATTTAGTTTCAGTGTATACACTGGAAAGAAAGGTCTTATTCAAACAGCTGTTACTGTCAAATAAATGTTTTTTTTTTTCGAAAACAAGTAATGAATAGAAAGTGTACACAACAAAAAAAGTGACAAGTTAATCAGTTGGCAAATCGGTTGTATAACATGTAATCCACGTTATTCATGTTTGACGACAATCTCTGGCAAACACTGATGTCACCGCTTCAGATGACTGTTTGTGAACGAGATACTCTATTTCCGAAGATAACTGTGTTAGCATTTTATCGTTGACAATAGTTAGTCATACATTAGGAAATGCGGTTATATTTCCGTTTAGCATAAAATGCTAAATGCAAAATCGAGCGTTTCGCATAAGGTATTGGATCTTGTTTTATGGCGCATACAATTTTCGATTGGCAGTCCGTCAATCCAAAGCGAAGCTTTATTATCGCGACGGTAATACGAAGCAACAAAGTAAAATCGCACACAAGGCTTCCAAGGTTCAAAAAGTTACTTTCTGCAGGGGAATTTCGCCTCTGCTAGTATGGAGAAAGATGTAATTTCGTGTGCGTAATTGTATTGTTGCAGGTGACGTCATGTTGAGTCCTTGTACGGCTGGGTGCGCAGACGCATCCCGAGGCTGCGGTTACAACCACTCGGGATATGTTTCAATGTCATGTGAGATGACGTTAGTGCGTTGTTGCTAAGGGCACGGATGAAAGTACGGCCAGTACGCGGACGACTCTGAGTACTAAGTAGACAACCGCAATGCAAGAATTAAAATAGAGATTAAGTTCATTAGCTTCGGAAACTTTTACCCGAACTTGTTCTAACTAGGTGCAGCACTGTTCAAGTGTTCAAGCCCGTTAGTTATCTAAATTCGTCAAAACAAAGGCTAGTACGTCTATTTTTAAATCCAATACTTTATGTTTATTTGAATACATACATATATACGCTTTCCTCATATCTTTCTACTCTTCTCTAAAAGCCTCGCTTTTTCCGGTCAAACCTTTTTGAAAGTTTAAAGAGTCTTTAGTTGCCACGCCTGCATTTGTGTCTGCTTTAGTGTCTGGATGATTCACTAGGCAATACGCAATGGAAAACTTTTGGATTTATTAAATCCTTAAATTATCTTATTTGAACTTGAATTAGAGCTGCTTTACATGTAATGTATTTGTCACATCTTCGGGTGAGATTTATCCGAAACGAGCGATTCATGTCCTATCGATTTATGTTGTTGACGAAAGTAATAAGTTAGTATCTACTTATAATTTGCACAAACCCTCATAGATCACGACTCCTCTAACAATCTATGATCAAAGTACAATCGCTTACTTCTGTTGTAACCGCTTTTGTTATTAGAAAGGTAATATTGCCAAAGATAGCACAATTTCGCCGCGTGGCTGGTGTGTTCAGCTTGTACAAAATGATGAATTGCGAATGGCGAATCTATGAGGTCACTACATTTCTTTCGGACAACGAACTCTCTACCGGTTGGTTGTTGCTAGGTAGATTATAACGGTCACACTATAGTACCTCTTTACGGGTACAAGACAGCAAATTACAAAAGTTGCGCAGCAATTAGGCCGTTGCTTTAACAAGTCTGCAATTATTGATAATAGAAATGTTTCTGTTCGGTGTACGGCATAAGACTCAAAATGGAGCGGTGGTGGGTGCAGTAACGGCAAAGAGTGGTTTGGTGGCAACAAGAGTGATGGATGTGTACATGCTAGCAATGTCTCATTGATGGACAAAAAGTTGTTGAAATAATCGTTATTATAACGATAACTCCTGATTTTCTGTGTCTATGACTTCATTCTGGATTCCTTTAGACATAATTCATGCTTTATCATTATTTTCAATGAGACATAGATTTTTAATTTAACAGAGCTTGTGACTTTTTGTGTCTTAATAAAGTATTATTTTTCAGATTGAACTTTCAGCCCAGACAAATACTTCGCCATTAATTAAAAACTCTTCCTTTGAAACCGCTGAAATATTCCATGACGAATGAAATAATATACTCATTTGTGTAACGTGGCACGATATTAAAATCTTGGGTCAGGTATTTAATTGGCAACCCTTGTTGACTAGGGAGGTGAGTGGAGCGTGTAAATAGCTGTAGGGGGAACCCATGGGGACTCATACATGTTCTTGTGTCTACGTATACTAGCATATTTATAGTAGTGACGCAACTCATTTAAATGCAGCAAAGAGCACGTGTTCGAACACGCATATGTAAGGCAAAATCGTTGCTATTATTTTTCTGCATTTTTGATTGCATTACTTTATTTTTATATGGTCTTAATGTTTTATTAATTGTTGCAGCAATGTGTTGGTGCATGTGACATTAGAGGGCATGAATGATATTGCATAGTTGTACGTAGAACTACTGATAGCTCTCGTTACTTAAATTACTCTGAGAATTCCTAGAATCTTACGAACTATCATTATGCTATTGTTATTCTTTAATGAAATATTTGGATTTCATATCGTTTTACGTACTTACCCACTTTGAATAAGACTCGAAACGTATGCCTTTCGATTGGAAATTGTTTGATTATCCCAAGTCCTTCTGACCTTTGACTCATAAGTTTATGTTGTTAAACCCACTTACGCCCTTGTTCAATTAAATACCCTTTCGACACGCGAATGTCACTTCAATGTTCGTAAAACTCCATCTTTTCTTTTTTAACGACGTTGTTTTATTATCTCGCTCAAAAAGTAACAATTAAATAAAGCATTTTATACGCTTATTGTTTTTACGAAAAAACTGGGCTAAACTTGCTGCTACAAAAGAAAGATCAAAATGAGTTTGATATTTTGGGGAATATGCGTCAGCTACATTACTTGGTTCCACATTAGCATGACCGTGCACCACCCGCATCTATAGTAGAAACAACACGTACTTGCAACCTTATTTCATATATACTAGCTCTAGCTAAAAAGCGTGTCGTGTTTGCAGTGGCACAACCCTACTGTTATTAGCAGGCACTTGGGTATCGAACACTATTTGCGGATACATAATAAACTTCGCGCTACCAAGGGCTCTGCCGACGCGACCGCCCGAACTAACACGGGTATAATTGCTCACTTTTCTCATGCTTAAACGCTTTCGCAAAGAATTCAACGCGAAGATTACTCGTGAATTATTGTAACGATCTCGCACACATTTGCGAGTACTTTATCGCGCATTCGGGATCCTCTTCTCTGTGAAATCTCGAGTCTTAAGTGGGATATTGAAGATGTATTCGTTCAATAAGTTTTCGGGAGATATTGAGAGCACGTTTTCATTATATTTAGAAAATTAAATCGAAGGCTGTAGCTCTTATCGAAAGGGCATCAATTTAATATTCACACACAATTTATATTATTCATGCTGTGAAAAAGGCCTGAACGATGTTCTGATGTATTGCATCGATTCAGTATATTAATTGGCATGTATTTCAAGCAGATAAAAAGATTCAAGTAAAACTCGGTTGGCTATCGGCAAATATTCATTCGTTTTACAGATAATCGGATCAAATAATGTACAGAGTTCAATTTATGGTAGTATCAAGAAGTCAATACATTAGCGCAGATCTACAATGACTACTACATTTTTTGTCTCAACTTCTAAGCTAAAAACAGATACTTTACGACTTAGGCAAATTCATAATGTAATTCGCCTACACAGTTTTCAAGTGAACTTTGACTATTTAAATATTTATTTACCAATTGAAACTGACTTACTGCTAACACCTCTTAAAATCAAGTCATTATAGTAAGTAAGTAATCATTTATTTGCCAAAAACTTAGCCTAGGTAACATCAGTGCTGTTTCAATAAGGGATAGTAAGTAAGTAATCATTTATTTGCCAAAAACTTAGCCTAGGTAACATCAGTGCTGTTTCAATAAGGGATGGGTATGGCAATTATAGATGAGTTAGACCCCTGCCCTTCAAACTAGGAAAATCCTGAACTTTAGTGGGATTATGGAAATGAAAAATATTGGATATTGGTGTTAATTCGAAATGATTCAGGTTATTTATTTTTAACTTGTTTTGAAGCTTGTTGTGTCGAAAGTGAACCCCATTTTCAAAATTCATTTATTTTTGTTACACATCCGTGTTCGGGTTACGAAATTTCATATGTTTACTAAATTTCTAGTAATTGGTCCAGTAGATTCGGAGCAAATTGGCTGTGACAGGCGGACAAACAGATACACGAGTGATCCTATAAGGGTTCCGTTGTTTCCTTTTGAGGTACGGAACCCTAAAAAAACTAGGTAAACATTGTGTTTTTGTACGTTCACTTAAATATTCACATTATTCACAGCTCAGTCTACACCCACTCTTTTTTTTACTACCTACCTATAATTATGATCGTGATGGATAAATAAACAATAATGACCTTCACATCTGCCAGTCAAAAACAGGTATCCTCTAAACACCATAATATTTATATTGTTGTAACCAAAACAGAAAAAATATACGTAGTTTTTTAATTGCCCCGTATGATAGATATATTCAAGCACATCGTGCAATATAAATTCTAGAGCAAGTTTACTTGTATCATGAATTTATGACTTCTTAATTAAAACAGTACGATAAACGTTTTTACGATTCTTTTAACGGCTCAGCTATATTCGCGAATGGTTTAATGTTGCAGACTTGCAATTTTGTTGTACATTCGGTGCCTCGTTACAGAGTCGTGTTCAGTACCCTTGCCGTGACATCTAAATGCTCAAGTCAATAACCTGCCAGCAAAAAATCTACAATAACTCCACATTGAAAGCAACCACGCTCTATTCTTGGAGCATGACGTAAGCTTCGCCGTGGTGCTCAGAAATTATGAGTTAAATTACAAGATGATCAACACGTATAGTTTTTGGGATGCCTTGGGAGGCATGCACATTTATCGTGATTATTCAAAGTCTCGTCGTTAGCAGTTAATGACATGAAGGATATAAATCCTCGAACATATTCGGTCGGACATTAGGGCGGTTAATTATTATTTTAATAATTCCAAATGTTTCCTTGATGATCTGAATTTGCATTTGCATGACGTGTAATCGTGTGATCGATAATGTGTTTTTATTTACAACTAGCTGATGCTCGCGGCTTCGCCCGCGTGGGATTTTCCAAATAAAAGTAGTAGTACTCGGTCCAGCTGTTTCGGAAATTAGCCAGAACAAACAAAGAAACATTTTAAAAATTGATTTTTTTGACTTATAAGTACCATTATACCATACATAATGCATGTAGTAAAAAGCTGTTATTTTGACATTACAGGTACTTCAATTTAATTTATTTGTATAGCGGATAATAGTCCGCAACTAAAGTTTTGATGAGTTGCGGACGTTGCGGTGCAAACCTATTTTAACATATTACGGAACATGTCTCATAATCATGTGTCAAACAAAGATCCAACACTAATGATATGCACTACATACATTATATATGTCAAAATCGATTGCAGATTACGAACTCAAAAAGCAGGAATGTTGAAAGAGTACCGAAGGACCAATCCGGCGATTAGTTCAAGGTAACTATAGTATAGTGACATTATATCCGTGGTTATTTAAATACTCACACACTTAACATAATATCGTTATTTTTTTCATTGTCATTTGTTTGACATTTGTATCTTTTTTGCTGTTAAACTTCTGTTAGTATCTATCTATTTCCTTACATTCTTACTAAGTGGGTGTCGAGTCAAAGTTTTCTTGGTCAAACGGACTGACAAGTCATGTTGTCAGTATAGATAGTATCACGTGACAATACCAAAGACCCGCCCACAAATAGGCGATGCTCCATATCAAGATTTGGCTCTTTGCTTCCTACTATTTTTGGCATTCGATCTAGACTTAAATTTTTCGATAATGTTCTAGACTTCATTCAACAATTAGACCATGTTGAACAGTAGTACATAGTTAAATCTCACGCCAATTCAAACAATAAGTACCTGTCCAAAATTTAAGAACCTACAGTAATTTAGTCCCGTTTGTCTTTGACGACGACCTTCACAATATTGATATTGATCAGTTGCCTAACGTCTCTCTCTTGTAGATTATGCATTGAAGGTACAAGTTTGGGTTATTAAGATTCAGAGCAGAGACTCGACTAAGACGTGCCTTAGCCGACATTATACTTTAACGATAGTATCTCATTTTGCCTTCTGTGACACAGAATTCAAATGGCATATTCATAATTTTATCTCCATCCAATTCATTACTCCTCTGATGCCATCCTTGAAGCTAACAACTTACCTGTTGATACAGTTAATTGAGAAATACCTGTCAAACATCCTCCCTATCAATCTCTTTGTGTTTGTTTAGGATTTTTTATTTACATTGCAATATTTTTCAAGTCTTTTTATCACCTCAAAAAGCTATTGCCTCATTGATATGCTTCAAACAAACTGGTGGTATCATTTCATTATCACCCTTCTCATCAATCACGTTCGGAAGAATTTAAAAATAGCCTCATTTGAATCGACCGTATAAAGTTGGTCAGGTATAAAGTAAGGCAATAACAAGGAACATCATTGTTTTATTTATTCCTGACGTCATCCGTTGCCGACAGGAAAACATGTGTTTGACTTTGACATTGTACAGTTTAGAACGATCATTAAACTTAATTTCCTCTTTGAATTATTTATACTCGTTTATGTACTGATATCGATATCTCGACGTGCAATAACGAGTGAACAAAACTGTTTGTACACGTAGGATGAGACAAATATGATTTTGGTGTAAATATTGAAGACGCTGAAAAATTCATTAACCTTTTGAACAGCACAAAACAAATACATACAATGTTTAAACACGCGGCAAAATACAAAACGAACAGCACAAAAAGGATTCTACAACCAACAAAAACAAAAAACACTCAGCAGGCAAGCATGCACACATACTAGGAACGTTGTATGGCGTTCTAACAGTACAACAAAATTTGGAAAGGACCTTGAGCCACATAAAATTACACAGAAACGAAACCAACACCTTTTACGTTTAAACAATGGAACACTAGCTTTGAATTAAACCCAATTTTATAACACAAATAGCAGGAGTCATTTTCATTATCAATTATTGAAATTAATCCATCAATGTGCCGATATTTTTTGTACTTAAAAGCTGGTATTCCATTGGCAACAAAAACAGCCATAGCCAGAGAAGCCAAACGTTCCGAGCGTGGAGCGCGTCTACCTGGAGTGCTGCTGCCTCTCGTTTGGCGGCGGGGAGGGCGCGCGAGATGACGTCGTCGTCTGGTCCCGAGAGTCGTTCGCCGTCGCAGGGCTGCCAGCACCGCTACCACCCAGCGCCAGCGCCAACCCGTTGATGCTGCCGACACATGACTACGTCACCACAACCCTATCGTCGAACACCCAAAGACCTAGCTGCTCCAACCTTCCCTCCGAAATTACTCGACGCAAAGACACAACATGAAACATATTATACTAAACTAAGGTTAGACAACATTCAGTGAAACCTTGGAGCAGATAAGCCAAAGCTATTTTCATACTAGGATCGATATTTACTATCACATTATTACTGTTCTAATTAATGTATAACACGATAATCTAGTCGTTGTTAAGACAAAAGAACCTATTGATGATATCCCGCCAAGTTTTATTATTGGAGTACTATTAATGTCTCCATTTCTCAAATGTTTGAAAATTTTGTTAGGATTACGAACAGCCGAGCGAAGCAGAACATTCTCAGCGGGGTGAAGATACATAAGCAGTGATGTTTAGTTAGTGGCAAGGCAACGGGAGTGTCAGTCATAATAAAGGTAATTATTGGCAAGCAAGCATTCCGCACGCAATCGTTATAGACATTGCCGGTGACAATACTATCATACAAATCAAACTCATTCACAGGTGAAGAGCCATCGATCAATATAAAAAGAACAAACGTGTCAGATGCAATATTAGTTGGACATTGTCCGTCTGTTGCAATCGAAATTAATTAAAGTAACGTCACTGAGAGAACAAAGAGTTGTTTAGATGGTTAGCGATGTAACAATGAAATAAATCAGTCGGGCTTTAATAGTGTTTGGAGTGAATAATAGTATTGACGATTGTGATGCCAATCATGGAGTCGAGGAAGATAAGCTTCAAGAGGAAACCGCCGAAGAATCACTCACGTAACAAGGAGTGGGCGAAAACAGGCAATTAGTAGAGCTGGTCGCGTCAACGCTGTAGAATTATGTTGCACGAAACGCATCTAGAGTATGAATGGGACAAATGCGTAACACTCAGTCATCAGACAAAGCAGCCGAGGCGTCGCCGTCGTCAAGGTTGCGCTTTGTTATAATAATATTAACTGAAATCTCTCGCAGGTATACCAATCGACTAAACATAAATATTTGAATAGATTTTTATATGGACAGGTTGTGTAAAACGAGAAGTACTCTACAATTTGAATTGGTAACAAGCATCATTGACATCAAATGTTTAAATGTGAAATTGTTACTATGGAGGTTGTTGAACGAATTTTTTTGTCATTAATACAGGAAATAACTAATATTACAGTATTGAATTTGCAGAACATTTAACACTCAAAATAATAAATGATGTACAAAAAGTTAAAATGTCGAGTGGAGAAAATATATATTACGAAGACGATAATGATCGTTTCGCGTGATGGAAACGATGGTGTTTGCAATTTAATAACCTTCCAAGACTAGTGTGCGATACAAGCAAGTTCAGAGAAAAAGTGTATAAAATACCGCATTAAATTGGAACTACAAAGAGAATGCGGCTAGATGTTATCGTGACTGGAACTTAATCAGTATTTCAATGAAAGCCGCCATTCGAGTTTATTTTAATGCCAGCCATTGATCTTAATCTTTGGCCACACATAGTTGAAATCAGTTGAAATAAAGGTTTGCGCCATTTAAAATAAAATCCTTTCAATACAATGTTTTACAGAGATTACTAACAGATTTACGTATTGTGAAATCTAAACACATATTGTGCTAGTGTCGCTGACTATTCGAGAATGTTGTCATACATCATATTAATTTGTATAAGTAGGTCGAACCTTTCCTTTGCAGAACTTGCCAGAACTTACAATAAATAACGAGGAAGTGAAAACAGAGTGTCACTTACACTCATTATAAATGAAATTAAAACTAAAATTTACGTGAGTTCTCTGTACAAACAGACCAATTTATGCATTTCCGTTGACACTGCGTTATAATAAAATTGTCTTGAACCACCTTCGCATTAACAGCGTATGTTTCCTTAAATTGTAATTTTAACATGACCATAAAATGTGAAGGTCGGACATCATGGTCCACCAGGTCACATTTGGCGGAAGTTTGAATTAATCGCAAATTGTTATTGTTAACATCTGCGGAAAAGAGACGCTTTTGTATAAGCAAGAGCATGCATTTCTCAGTGGGATTACTCATTATGCAAACAAATATGAGGAACAATTCTCGTAGAAGAGGCGGCAGTATGATAGAGCTGTAAATTGTGAATTTAGTATACGGTGAATTCCCTCGACTGAATTTCAACAAGTTGCACCGGTCTCTATCGCATCACATTTCGGAATTCCAATAATACTAAATTCCAATTTTACATCATGTTTTCAGAGCAGCAAGGTCGTCGCGTGTAAATTCCGTCGTCATTTCACATCAAGTCTAGTATGCACTAAATATGCATATTGAAACGGTAATGCAACAGTTTTCCAAGAGTATGCAGAATGGAAGACATGTTCAACATATGTTCAGTCTATGGGTAACTAAGCTTGAGCACGAGAATTCTAGACAAGAACTATGTCTGCCCACGATTGTCGTATTTATACTTCCAAATGTCACTTTGAAGCACTGTATACAAACAAATGTGATGTGCATTCCAAATCTTGGAGATGTTTGGAAATAGAAATGTACGAGTGTTTATTTGTACATTAAAACTAAACTAATTTATTTCAGTGACGTATGCTAAATAAATATCCTGTTGAGAACTGAAATGATTATTTGATTGCGGTCGCGGTCTGACGTCAATTCAGTTGAAACCAATTATATTGTGTGATCGTTGCAAGTTTAATGCATTAACTTTTTACAATACATTTTGAGTATCTATAAAAACATAAAGAGTTTATAAGTCCACATTTGCTCAACCCTAAAAATAATACCGTAGAGCAAATAAGATTCGTTAAAGATAATTTAATTTTACAACTTTATTCAACGGAGTTGTAACTGTTACCAAGCTCGAGGTTAACTGAAGGATAGGTAGTGATATCATTAAATCCGATTACACAATTAAAATTGTAAAGATGCATTTGATAGAAGTATCAAATGCATCTTTACAATTTGAATACATATTAAGTTCTTGATTTTGCAATATTTGTAATCATCTACCTACGTGAAGCTAAGGTATTTTTTTAGCTTTTTCATACGTTATTGTCAAGTCTTTCAATTGTCAAACATATTCGACATTTTATTTAGGTGTGTGCTTTGAAACTTCTTAGTTTTTGTTTCTTACGATTGTGTTAATATACTTTCTATTCTAAAGGGTTGATTAGATAAGTCGAATGCCTTTCTAAAATCCCGGTCTCTTTTGCCTTGGAGTATCCCAAAATTTGAGACGGTCATTTTTATATCAGGAATATGGGTCAAATTGGCTATTAATGTAAGACATTCATGTGTATCTAGGACGGTTTTAGAAACCTTAAAGTGCCTTTGTTGTCTTTGAAACAACTACTTTGTATCCTACCTATAGATCACAGTAATTACATGTCGCCAGTCTGTCGCTTGCAATGGGGTCTCTCGTTCAAAATAATAGAGACTTAATGTGTTTACTGCGGGTTCTTTGTCTTAGCTATCCTTTGGTGCTTATGGAACTGAATGCCTCATGCACGAAAGTGTCTCTTATTCATGAAAATTCAGAAGGTGTTCTAAATAATTATTTCGGTATAATGGTCAAAATAAAGATTGAAGACGTGATTTCATAGGTGTATTTTTTTTAAAGCATATCTTCTTTGGTGACTAACGAAATGTCATTTACTATTTGACTATTGGAAGAAAAACTTCCAATTTACGAAAAGCCTATGTCGGTGAAAGTTAAAGGCAACTATTTGCTTTTCCAATAAATTTTATTTGATTTAATGCCACAATGGTACAAATATCACATTTCTCGAATAAAGCAGTGCTCCAATTTTATAGTAATACTAGCTTCTGCCCGCGACTTCGTCCGCGTTAAATTTCTTGTTCCCCCGACCCACCCCGTCGCAACACATTGCCTGCCCGTGCTTTTACTTCGTTTTCGCATAAACTTTCATTAAAAAAAAAAATCCTCAAGAATTGGGCTGTAAAATGCAAAAAGATTTTTTCAAATCCAACTCGCAATTCCAGAGATTACCGCGTTCAAAAAACAAAAAACCGGCCAAGTGCGAGTCGGACTCGCGCACGAAGGGTTCCGTACCATCCATACAAATCCTTATCCTTACTAATATTATAAATGTGAAAGTAACTCTGTCTGTCTGTCTATTTGTCTGTCTGTCTGTATGTTACGTTTTCACGTCTAAACCGCTGAACCGATCGTCATGAAATTTGGCAAAGATATAGCCTGGGATATGGAGAAGGACTTAGGCTACTTTTTTACGTGATAACCGACATCCACGCGGGCGGAGCCGCGTGCAAAAGCTATCCATAATAATATTATAAATGTGAAAGTAGCTCTGTCTGTATGTCTGTCTGTCTGTCTGTATGTTACGTTTTCACGCCTAAACCGCTGAACCGATCGACCTGGGATATAGAGAAGGACATAGGCTACTTTTTTACGCGATAACCGACATCCACGCGGGCGGAGCAAAAAAAAAACGGCAAAAAAATCATGTCCGTTGTATGGGTGTATCCCCTTAAATATTTTTTTTCTGTTTTTTTAGTATTTGTTGTTATAGCGGCAACAGAAATACATCATATGTGAAAATTTCAACTGTTTAACTATCACGGTTCATGAGATACAGCCTGGTGACAGACGGACAGACAGACAGACAGACAGACGGACAGCGGAGTTTTAGTAATAGTCCCATTTTACCCTTTGGGTACGGAACCCTAAAAACTAACTCTTCAGCTTTAGAATAGACTACCTCGCAGAGTTGATCATTATTTTGCTGCGGAGTTATTATAAAACAGTTATATCTCCTAAGATATTCATTGAAATTAAATGATGTAAGGGCAACTTTGTTCAAAATTAAATACTTGTGATGAATAACGTATTTATTTGGATAAGGATTAATACCATGTTTATGAAAACTCCTTCGCAAATAATGCATTAATTTCGAACTAATTTGATTACCATAAAAAAGGTTATAGTGAGTCAATCTTAAAAGATAGACATATGCTGTCGCGAACTTTTTTTTAGAATATTTAAAGAGGAATAATTCCATGATACATGATATTTGCGTAACTTAAACCGTTTACGCAGCGCACGCAACGGAAGCTCTA
This sequence comes from Dryobota labecula, assembly GCA_947523025.1. Taxonomy (NCBI): domain Eukaryota; kingdom Metazoa; phylum Arthropoda; class Insecta; order Lepidoptera; family Noctuidae; genus Dryobota; species Dryobota labecula. The sequence goes on along the minus strand of OX383284.1, from coordinate 24,950,903 downwards.
AAAAAGGAATAATTTTTCCCGTTTTTGCAACATTTTTCATTTATGCTCCGCTCCTTTTGGTTGTAGCGTGATGTTATATAGCCTATAATATTCCTCAATAAATGGACTATCCAACACAAAAAGAATTTTTCTATTCCAACCAGTAGTTCCTGAGATTAGCACGTTCAAACAAACACAAACAAACAAACAAACACAAACAAACAAACAAACTCTTCAGCTTTATATATTAAGTATAGATTACCAAATGACGTAATTATGTTTTTATCGCATGGGTCAATGTTATGCATGCATGCGACCTAGGCATTACCATGCATGCAAAGTGTAATGAGTTTGATAGCGTCGATTTCTCGGATATTTCAAGGACCAGAAGTTAAATGTAAACAATAGAAAAACTGATTTCCTATGCATTATGTACTGGCATTGTGATAAAAGTTCAGATTACAGAGAAATGTGGCTATTACTGTTACAATTTATTTTATTTGGCTTGTCGTTTGTATACCCAAGCTAAACTGCATATAATACATGTTTGCTTTCCAGTAGATACCGAGGTACTGGAAAAATAGCGATACTTGCCAACATAGAACATGACATGACATAATTAAATAATATTTCAGTTAATTGTATAGCCTGGTAAAAAAGTTAACATGTAACGTGTATCAGCAGACAGAACGGCCTTTAAACCAGGACCTATTTAAAATCATACAACGAATCGATACAATAGCTTCTAAAACAGACGTATTAAATGTTATACATACGAGTATAATATTTGTTCGTAGCGAGACATTGCATCATGTCGATGCATTTCACTATTTGCTGGCGCCAAGGCCGGCTCTAAGGTTACAAATAACGATAGTATCAGAGCTTATAAGTCGTAACGAAGTACTTATAGTTACTATGATATAATAGACCATTTTCTTTCTTGATGATTAAATAGAAATCGAATGTAATGTAAGTAGAATGTTGTATGTAATTTGAAAATAGATTAAAGGCTCATACAGATCAGTGCGATATCGCGGGCGCGACGTGACACTAGTAGCACAATTTCTTTGTCGCTGCCTGTCGCGCCCGCGATATCGCGCGAGTCTTTACGAGCCTTAACGCTGTCAGTATGCTTCTTTATACAGGGCAAAATGACTTGCCTAGAATTCAAATAGGAAGGACACATTATATTGTGTCCGGTGCGATCTGAACCGATAGTGCCAATGAACCAGTTGGTCATCAATATAAAATAATAAATAGTATGAGAAAAATTGCAGGAAGCTTACAACGTTTTTTACTGGAAGGAAATTATCTGCTACCAGGTTTTCTTTAACACATCTTGGAATCTAGGAAAATTAATCATTGCATCAGATGTTCACATGAGTCAATTCTTAAACAGACATACGGGGTTTTTCCCGTCTTTGCACGGTAATGTAAAATTTTTATCATGTAAATCTTGTTGATTGCAAATGATTTCAAAATTCCCTGCCGCAAATAGCCTGTTGCTTTCATAAGACACCCAAAATAATCACAAATAATCATTCCGCATTTTCCCAGTTTCATCATGAAAATCATTTGCTATAACTAAGTTATCTTCTATTCTCAGATTTGTGCCTGAACCAGGGGCTATTCCAGGTCCCAGAGGACTGATAATAGGGACAGCAGTTCTAGTATACCAGAAGTTTGCTAAGATTAGAAGGCAGCCCTAACCCTAGATTGGTTTGTTTACTATCGACTCAAGTGCCGTGAGTTTGGTATCCTTCTGAGTAGTATAGTTATAAAGTCATAAGTCATTCATTACTGTCCTGCTAGGCTGCTACTAACTTAACGAGAATTACAGTAACGGTTACACCATTCACTTTTTCATCTTTATCTATAATTACAGGCTAAGCATTATGGCTCTCTGCATGCGCAATGTGACATAAATTACCTAAGATAGCGTTAGTAGTTGGTACTAGTGAGTCATCGAACAAACGACCGGGTAACATGTCGTCACGCCAACTTGCTATAAACCCGCAATTTTTTTCTTCTTGTAATCTTGAGAAACTATTACTACTAAGTACAGCCCTTAAATCGTGTAGGTGATATATGGCTCGTATTAATTTCTCGCTGGGTTAGTACTCGTAGTCGTAAAAGTACAAGTTCTAATCATGCTTTTTGTTATTAGGACATGCTATATTATTGAAGTCGGCTATCAAATAATAAATTTTTTATCAGCATTCTACGGAAGTTGATTCATTATAATGGTTTGTTTATTAGTTTGAGCATTGTGTATTATTAATTAAATACGTATTATTGAGGTAAAACTTTGTTATGCTGCGGTTAACGCTTAGAAATAGGTCAAACCTATCCCAAATAGTTGAAATAGTGTTTGCAATTGCCTTTAGCGCAACTATAGAATTTCATGAAAACTGCATGACAGACATGACAGTTTGCTTTGCAGTTGTTACATTGCATTGGAGTTGAACCTAAACTGCATGTGAACTTCATTAACACTGCCATCCATGTGTACTATATAAAATATCTTTAATGTACGAAGAAGCAACTTAGTTGCCTTCTTCGAATTATAAATTCAAAGATGTTTTCTTCGAATCTAGATAGCAATAAATTGTCAGTCAAGCAGAGAAAGAACAAACAGCAGCAATCCAGTTTACGATCAGAAACGAGACAGACAAAGAAATTGTGGTCATGTGCTCATTTTCACATCACATGCAAGAGAAAGACATGTTCTTTTATGTTTTCCACATTGCTTATGCAATGAGTCGGGACAATGCTAAGGTAAAGAAGAAGTGACGCAATAGTTATTGAAATAAGTAAACAACTCAAACTGTCGACACTATATTCGTAGCAGTTTAAATAGAAAATACATACTGCGCAATCGGCATATCTATCCCGATATTAATAAAAACACAAATTCCTATGTAGCTTCGGAATCTACCGTGCCAACTGTTTGGCAAATCACCAGAAGTGGTGATTCATCACATCCACCTTATGTCAGCTACTTAGATAGCTTCAAAACCATGCAATTGATTAACGCTAATTGGAACAACCGGATCTGTTGCCAGTTAGTTTGTTGTTCTGCTTACGATATATTATTGCAAACATTGAGGATATTATACGGAGATTATTACGCCTAAAGTTTTACGACCGTATACCAGTTAATTTATGCGACAATTTCAACAGCAATGCATTAAAGAGCTTCTAATTAGTCTTTACTCAGCTCGCTGGCCGTTATATGTCATTACATGAAAAATGAGATCAGTTCAGATGTTGGGCAACATTAAAATAGTTTTGAGAGCACGCCTTCATTTTTAACGCAGCCTGGGAAAGGGCAGGAATTCCACTGTAAACGGTCAATGGTAGCCGTGGTACTAACAAAAAGAGCAGAAACGTGAAATACCATCAACAAAGCGCACTTATATTACAAACATCGGTCAAACTTCAGAGCGTAGCGGTATACGGCCGGAGATAACCTTCGACAGGCGTCAAACGATGCGATTGTGTAATCGCCGTCGAAGCTGTTAAGCCAACAATGGTACCTTTCAGCGGAGCACGTTGTAAATCATATAAGCGGTCGTTTGTGGCGCGTGCGCCACTCGATACGACACGATAACAACGGAACACAATCAGCCGCATAAGACTAATCCACCACAAAACAAATTATACTTAAAGTCAATAAGCATAAAGTTCAATTCTTGTGATTTACGTTGAGGTGAGCTCATTGTAGAGGCAATGGACCATGAATTGTAATAAATAGTAGAGAACAATAATTGTCCTTTATTTCGAAATCACGTTGGCTACAACCCTTATTCTGAGAAAGAGTTACCATTTGAATAAATTACAAACAATAATAGGTACCTAGGTATTGTGGTTCGTGACCGCAAAACAGATAAAAGCAGCCGCAAACGAGCTCAGTGTTAGAATGAGAACATTATGATTAATTAACTTGAATATGGAAAATAATCTAATTTAACGACATGCATTAACCCAGAACGCAGCAGCTGATAAGTGCGAATAGGTATAATAAAAACATGTTTAAATAACTGTCAACCATTTCCGCGTTTTAGATGTTTTTTCTATAATTGCAAAATATATAGCATATACAATGTACATTTTGCGCATGAAGCATTATTTTTATTTGTACACTAGCTTGACCCGGCCCGGCTCCGTACGGGTAGCACTAACTATCTACCCTACTGACCCTACCTACCTACCTTACCGTACCTTCGTAAATAAAAAATAATAATAAAAACTCTACCTACCTACGCTACCCTTCCTACTTACTCTATCTACCCTACCCTTCCTATCTATCTACCAACCCTAACCTACCTACCTTCCTACCTACCCTACCCTACCTAAAACCTTCCCTTTTTTTAAGGATAGGAAATCATCAAATGACCCCTCCCGCTCTGGGTGGAGCGGAAGGGAGTGTCAGACTCTTACTGACTAAAACCCACCCGTATTCCTTCCTTGGCCCTTTATGTTCCGGGGCAGCGGTACCCCTTTCGGCCAATCCTGCTGACTCGGCAGGCATGGGCCCTAATGGGCCCCCTCATCGTTGCTGACATCTCTACCTAAAACCTTCCCTGGCGCATACAACATTGACGTTATGACGTATGGTCTGTTTGAATTTAACGACTCTTTGCTGAACAACAGAACGTATAAAAAATATATATGTCGCAGGGAAATGAGGATATCAGGGATTTCACGAAATCCCTAGGGATATCACGAAATCCCGGTAGATGTCGAATATCTTGTATATTATGTCTTCTTACTAAAAGTATCTAGTGATATGACAAAATACCAATTTATCGTCAGTGATATGTTGTTTCACTAAACGAAATCTAGCAAAATGTCAGAAAAGCGGATACGCTGAATAAAAATCAAGCCATGCATTTCTCTCGCTTGCTCTAGTACCCACACGGGCACTAGTGGGAGTGAAACAAATGCGTCGCTCGAGCCATGCATTTCTCTACCCACACGGGTACTAGTGAGGGTACTATGTTTTATTACTTTATTCGTCAACAGTATTCTATATTTCACTACATTTAGTTTAGTGAAATGCAATATCTCTGACTTTATATTAGTACTTTGTCATATCACTAGATACTTTTAGTAAAAAAAAAACAAAGATTATTGTTGTGAGTATTAAATGTCACAGAAAATTAAATTTGAGCAAATGCCACATGACATGTGTAATATATTTTGACACCAAATTGCTATCATGTTGCGTCAGTGGCGTTCTCAGGATTAGTCTCGAACCGTGTCTGTCATTTCGTCTACACGATTCTATTTCTAACAAGTTTCGCCGGATTCTAAACGAAGACTTAAGAGTTTACTTTGTTATCACTATCAGTTTAAGGCACAAGTGGTGAATGAAGCTTAAGGGCTTTTGTACACGGCACGGTTTCTTTACGGTACGAGGGATAAACCGCGCCATAGAAAAACATGTGTGTCAACAAGCTTCCATAGTGATCCATACAACACTGACGACCGTGCTTGCACACGGCGTATAAACCGTAGTTTTTTAGGGCAAGAAAACGTGTGTGTATTAAAGGGCCTTACAGTTCTAAAACTGGTTCTTGTTTATACGAGGCAGCTTCACTATCTCCGTTTGCTGGTCATTGAAACACGTGTCCTCTGAAAGTCCTACGGTAAAGTACTACCTTTAGAAATATCTGCATCCGGACACTTTGCAGATTCTTCTAAATTATTTATGTTTGGGCGAAGGTGTATTTTTAGTGGCGGCCCCGAGCGGGCGCCAAGCTCGCCTTGACCGGAGTTCGGTGCAACAAACCACGGAAGGATTACCTTACACTCTATCGCGATTGTTACATTATGTATGTTTAATGAGCTATACCCAAAGTCTCAAATTCAGATAATTTATGTAAAAAAAGGGGATAACATATCAAAAAAATATCTTCGTAATGGTAATTCACATAAAATGGCGAAAAAAAGGTTCAATTTTCTTTTAAGTACTGAATTTAAGAAATAATAATTTAAAAATAATCATACCTTAATTATTTTTATAAATTTTTGGTTTTAAACAAAGTTATTAAAAAAAGGAGATTTTCTGGTATAAAATATTTTATGATACTGGTAACAATGCAGGAGATCCAAACATTTTAAAATGTTTTACATCTTCAACAACACTAATATTACAACTCTCATTCTTACAATCATATTGTAAGTAGCATATCTAGCCACATTTTGGATGAAAACGGCAGTAAACTGTTTTGAGAGGAAATCGATTTTGGGAGGCCTACGTCTAGCACTGGGCTCAAAAGGGCTGATTATGACGATCATATGCCGTGTCTCCGACATACTACACAATACATTGTTTGGCAACGGTATTTTGTTTGCATAGTTCTTATAATTAATTCACTTTAATTTTAGCGATCACTATTTACAAAAAAAGAATATGACAAAATGTTTTGCACCACTGTCGTGTCATTTTGACAGTGACATTTCTTGACATTACTTTGTTTACATAAATTATCTGAATTAGAGACTTTGGGTATAGATGGTTCAATGATGTGTATACCGTGTTTGAAACAATGGAAAAAAAATATGTATCAAGATTGATGCAATCCCTTGTCAAAAGTAAAGCAGCTGTTGAAGTGCTTCATGTGATCATAAATCAAATTTCAATTAATCCTAATAGCTGAACGACCAAAACGATTTAGTTAGTTTACTAAAAGTGTAAAATTAGCATGTTTACTTTTAACTCCAAAGAAGCAGAGGTGATCTCTAAAATCTATTTTGATCCCGGGTTACACCACGATTTATTAGCGGTATAAAATCTAAAAGTGTGATTTCACAACGATGCGTTAGATCCGAGATGCGATGCTGTGAGAACGACTAATGTCCATTAGTTTTTATTGCCAGCGAGAAAACACGAGACGAATGTATAAAAGGTTTAATTAGTGCTCTCTGAGTAAATGACATTTACACAAGAAACCATCTCAAAGTGAATTATATTATAATTTATGAAACTCGTAACTTGTGATGAATTTATAAGTCCGGTTCTACTTTCATCATCTCGTATTGGTTTTGTTTTGCAATACGCTAGTGTTGCAGCAAAAACGGTAGAAAGAAAGGTTAGTGTCCGAAGGTCGAGTCGTCGTTATTAACTCGCAAGTCTAGACTTCTGGCCATACATACATCGAAACACACCCCGATGAACGAAACTTTACGATAGCTAAACAGATCGTTAATAACATGGTCGGAGCTGAAGCGACGTGTGGGCAGTAATTGATCAATTTTTAAACTGTGAGCTGTTGTAACAAAGTATAGTTTATTCAGTACCTAATTATTTACCAAACAAAGTGTTTTATAGCTGCAGTAAAACCGAAAAAATATATTCGAAAATGTGCTCGTTCATTGGTAATGAAAACTGTGGAGCGGAATGCGCATTACTAGTAGGTACGCAAGCTCAAAGCAAATCAGGTCATAACCTTGGAATCATTTCGAATAAAAAACTGTACTGTACTGTCGTGAGAAATTAGAATCCTTAATCTTATGACAGCGGTGGTTTTCCACTCGGAAATGGCTCCAGATTTATAATAGCACTCACGCGTTGAAATCGTCGCATAAAACTTGCTACATTTAAGAGCGCAATTTGTCTCAACTCCAACACATATATTGGCGTGAAAATATTATGGAAATATAACAGTCAATGTTTAAGAGGGTGTTAATATTGCAAACAAAGTTGATATTTATTTGATATATGAAAACAAGTTGCTTAAACATTTTGAATGACAGATTTGTGTTCACGGTATTGCGAAGACAGACTATTTTGAATGTAGCGTTATTTAAAGATGTGACGCATATAACAACTAATATAACAATATATGAAGTGGTTTAATTGAATCTCGAGGCGATCGTAAAGATTGTCGGCCACCACCCACGGCTAACGAAATTAGACGAATGACGAATCCGAAGTGTTACGAGAACGACGAGACGTGTTCGATAAATGCAGAGGACAACAAATGAGAAAAAAAAAAAAAAACTAGACAGGACCGAAGAAAAATAGACGAACAATTCTAATTTGTAAACTATGATGTCGATGTATGAGATCTTTGTTTACAAAGCCATAACACCGATCTAACAGATTACAGACAAGCTGTAAATGTTAAAAACAATAGTTGAGCCAAACGATTTCATAAAAACTGAAAACGCAGTTGTGTTAATGTTTACAGAGAATTCAGAAAACGTATGAATTGAAAATGAAATCAAATAGGTACACGTCCAGTAAAAAACTAAAGAATAACAGAGAAGAGAGAAACAAAGAAAGTACGTGGTTTAAATATAGTGCCGAGAGCAACCGGGCGAGCTTGTGCAGTAACTTGACGCTAATGACATTAGTAAGTTGACACCTGAGGAGTAGTTAAGGTCGAGCGGTGAACCTTGAACAATCACGGAGGGTGAAGCCGAGCCCGCGAGGGTAGTGACCGATGACGAATGACGATGACTTGGGGTAAAATTAAGGGATTGTTACTGGATAAGTAATAGGTAATACGGGTTGGTGACCGCAACTCAACGTCAATGCGCGTATTTTGCGTACCGGTGGGAGTATCGATTATTCGATCCACTCCAACTCCTCAAGGAACGCCAACAGCGCCTTGTAATAGATTGATACTGGATAATAGTGCTAATATTCAACGAATGAGTTTTTGCGATCCGATCCTCTAAATCTGATGCAATGGTGGAAATTATTAGCAGTAGATCCGATTTGGAACTCCATCAATTAACTTATATTTGAGCTCTTAGGTTGCCATTTTGTAGTCCAACTGCGTACCAAAATCTGTTTTCATTTGGCGTGTTTTGAATTCGAATACATAATTTAAAGTCGCAGTGTCCACCTACGGATGATGTTCATAAATATACTAAAATATTTATACCAGATATAATATCATATTTTATTAATAGCATCATTGTTTACTCGTATTTACAGCAGCAGTCATAGCACGGACCAAAACAAGAGGACAGGGAAAAGATAAAAGGTTATATTTATAGGGAACTCCTGTTGGGGTTGGCAGTAATTTGACACCAAGGTCGTACGCAAAGGCCGTACATCGAACTTTCTAGTGCCTTCCGGGTGCCAAACAAATGATTGATGAGACGTTATGGGGTCCCATAGTAACCGAAGCTATTAGCGGTTCAACGACCAACATAATGATGTTGCAAATTAATGTTTGTATGCCGCCGTGATTATGAGTAATTATCTTTGTGAATAATTTTTTGTATGTGCGTATTTCTTTTGACTTTGTCCCCTTAGTATTTTTAATTAAGTTCATTGTCCCCTATGTTTTGTTTGTGGTACCTACTTGGAAAGTTAAAGCATAACAGTATGCTGTATGAACTGCATGGGAACGCCTGTAGGATTCTCAAGCTAGCAGGGATTACTTTAAAGAAGTAAGTTAATGAAAATCGTGTCTATTTAATGTTTAGAACATAGATTTGCCAATAAAAGGCGATCATCAATTATATACACGAATAATATAAACGTTTGATTGAACACTTTACTCCATGAAATCAACTTTAACATTTTCCCAGAGATAAGGCACATCCTGAAAGTGAATCATTGTCATTCGCGGTATCATGGATATTTTAGTAATGCAGAAACAGTTGTGATAACGAAATAAGTCAATTAGTTTATTTCCATTATTATTGTGCGACTTTGCAGCGTACGCAAGTTTATTGTAGAATCGCGTGTCGCGCCTGTTTGTAGGAGCCTTTAGATTCAAGTTTCGAAAATTGATTAATCGATAAATCGCTAGTATCTCAATCGTATGTGCAGTCAGTGCTTATGAATTCTACCAAAAACAACCAAAAGCTTCCTAACATTTACAAAGACATTCAATGCCTTTTGTTAGAACTAAATACAATTCCCCAATAATCATAACGAACAACAACTCAATAACCCAAGACGAGCAAATTAAACTTAATCTCCCGTCTCTTTAGCAGGTGACCGTTATTCCAAGTCCATCGAACCTAATAGTTCCTGTATGTCGATGATCCCTGTAAGCTGACAATCCCTGTAAACCGATCGGGCACTGGAATTGTTCCTTATATGCTCGTGTACACGTCATTCGACGCATTGGAGCGTTATTTTACATGATCGCGCCCTAAAATAGCTGAGCGTTGTCAACGGTGCGTTAATAACGTGCGTGATGGACTTGGGCCAGTTTTAATTATTTGTTGTTATCATTTTGTTATATTAATTTTTGGTCTTTTTCTTTTTCGTGTGGTTAGTGACCTGGGTGTCAGAGTTTTTATGCCCCCCATGGGCTTATGACTTTGCTTCACATCTAGGGTTACCAGATCTGAAAATATGTTTTCCGGGAAAAATCCCTGCGTTAGTAATAAATTTCCTGGCATTTCGGCATTAAGGCAGCAAAGCAATGACTTTTTTTTGGTGCCTGTTAAACAATGGGAACTTATTTTAAAATCCGCCAGCTGTGAGGAGAGATTGGAAGAACTGACTAAAATTTGGTGTTTTGTGTTTGCGATTCAGGCACAAAATGCTAACGTTGAACGAGTGTTTTCATTAATGGGTGCGCAGTGGACAAATGAGAGAAATATACTGTCCATAGCTTCTGTTAAGGCTCTACTGTTGACACAGTTTAATCTGAAGAACACATCATTCATCATCATCAAAATTGTTTTGAAAGACCAGCAGTTGCTGAAAGCTAGGATATCCAACAATGAAAAGTACGAGGTTCAGATGAATAATTAATTGATTGTTAATTATTAGATTTTATTCTTTGATTATAATTTTATTTCTTATTTTTTTCTCTTTTTTTTAATTTTGACAATTTCCAATTTTCCCTGTTTCCCTGACAAACAGCTGAAATTCCGGACATGTTAGGAAAAATCATGTCATCTGGTAACCCTTTTCACATCCCGTCGAGAAATATCTCTCAGCCATCCTCACGATGTTTTCCTAAACATTTTTGGTAATTATAAAATTAAAAGATACAACATCTTTCTTTACCATAATCGTATAAGCGTCTGTCCCCAGAGTACATATTTCAGAAAGTCTACTTAAATATGTATGTAAGTATGAGATTGCTTACGATTCTCCGCTGGCGCCACAAATATTGAACTTAATACATATCTCAACATTTGCTGGCGCCGCACTCATCATGTTTGTCCATCATTCACTCTCAAACGAGCACGGAAGAGGTTACACAAACCTCACTTAAATTCATATCTGATTTGCATACAAAAAATGCAAATGCAATCAGCAGAATTGTTCATCCATCATTTATTATGAAATCGTTATTTGAGTTCCAACCGGCTATGGTTAGCCATGCACAACCTTGAGAGGATTGCGAATTCCATTCTTTCAATTAAAACATTTGCAAGTTTCTGGGAAAGACTTCTATTGGCACACATAGCAATTTGTAGTTAATGGCGCTCAGAGATCTGTTAGCACATATTATACGGCATGCAATGTTGTTTTATTGTTATGTGCGACAGTTAAACTTCACCTGTCCTCGCAGAGAGCAATGCGGAATCGGCATATAAATAAAACGTTTAGCGGCCGTCAAATTTAGCGAACGCTTGCAAAATGTTACCGACACAACAGTTAAGTTGTTTAACATGCTACTAATACTGTTATGCGAAAATTAACAAGTCATACAGATAGAGCTAGCTTAAAGATAATGTTAAGGCAAGGTTCTTCGAGCGTGCATTTTTGTTCTAGAGGTGGCAGCTGGGCGCGAGTAAATTGTGCCGTGAATTTCGTTAATTTTGGGTTGAAAATTATGTTTTACGATATTAACAATGTTAAACCCGACGGACATTACATCATCATAGACGTTTATTTTGATGTGATTTTCAATACATAATGTGGTATAATATTGAAATAAAATGGTTTTAATCTACAAAATAAGGGTATGTTTGGATTTTTTTCTATCGAGCTAACTTTATCCAATTATGTAACGAGTACCCGACGTAACTACAGAAAGGTCTCAAAAGCAACATATAATTTTTTCACGTGTTTAATCATTACCGTTTCTAAATAAAATGCCATTAAAATTACATTTCCTAGAGATTAACTTGAAGAACCTTGCCTTAAGATTATGTTGCTATGAACTTGGTCTACAGATTTAAACTAAGATTAAACCTGGTTAACTATGGGTTAAGCTACAATTAATTAAATTATATTTTCTCTTCTGAATAATATAGTATTTATCTGGCTTGCTACAAGGAATCCGGTTTGTTATAAGCTTACAAATTCGGCCGGTATTGGCGCCAATCAGCTGGGTATTTGGTCGGTCAAAATAAACAAGCGCTGACGTAAGATCCAGGTGAGTTGTTTGTGCCATAAACTATAAAATACAACCGGCCAAGTGCGTGTTGTACCACGTACATAAACGGTTCCGTAGTTGGGATGAATTTATCCCAAAAACAAATTTAACATTGTAGTTGAAAAACATGTTCTCCAAATGTAAGTTGGTCGACTATTACTCGGTAACTTGTAAAGCCCACTTAGCTGTGATAGTTTTCCTTTTAACTTCGTTATAATACCTATACTACTGCTGTGAATTTTTTCACGTATACAAATACAACCATTTAGCTAGCAGGGGACGACGACACTTGACTACAAAAATTAGCACTTTAAAGCTTAATATTACGCAAACGGTTCCCTGCATCGAAAAATGCTTATGACAAACCCACAATAAATTACGCGCCCTGTCCAACAATACCCCACACCATGGGATAGACGAGGAAAAGAAAATATCATCCCCACTTTACGTTTACTGGAGGTACCTACCCTTAATATATATTTTTTTCAAGATTTTATCTTATCACTTTGTCGGAGTGATTAATATGTATGCCAAATTACAGCTTTCCAGTACTAAGTCTCTGAGCTAAGCTGCGGACAGACAGACAAACAGACAGACGGACCCGGCGAAACTATAACCCTAATACAAATAAACACGGAATAAAAGTTATACTAGGTTTAAATGTCAAAAAATGTATGGTTATACCGAAGTTATTCCTAGAATAACTTTATTCCGTGTTTATTTATAAGGTCGTAAAGGTTCCTTGTTTACTAGGGAACCCTAAAAACAAAGAAGACAAGATTCCACATCAAATGAAATCGTCCAATAGACAGACAGACGGACATGGCGAAACTATAAGGGTTTTTTGTTTACTACGGTACCCTAAAAAACGATCCCACGAGCTCTGCGTGTTAGATTAACCGATCCGCCGACATGAGGATTCATGTCGGCGGATCGGTTAATCTAACACGTAGAGCGCGTGCAAAAAGGCATCAAAACAAAATATTAAAAAACCGGCCAAGTGGGTGTCGTACCATACAAAATGAAGGGTTCCGTAGTTGGGGTCAATTTATCCCAAGAACAAACATTACATTGCAGTTGAAAAACATGTTCTCCCATACATTCCAACTGCAAATGTAAGTTTGTACGCACAATATTGGGAGATTTACCATGTTATTTTACGACCATAGACTTCTTACAGGTTTTCCTGTAACCTATAAGTATAAGGTATATATAATATAATAATCAGCCAATAATGTTTCCACTGCTGGGACACAAGCCTCCGCTCTTCGAGAGGGAGTGGAGTGGAGTGGAGTGGAGTGGAGTGGAGTGTGGTCGAGTGGGAGTGGGATCTACCACGCGGTTTCTTTTATTGTTTTTCAAAATTGTAGGCTCAGTAGTTTCGGAGGTGGGAAATGGTAAATTTTCATTTATTTTCTTAAATAACTTTGAAACGCCAAAAAAAAAATTGAGACCCTCACAGTAAACCCTTTCTTTCATTTGATATGTCACACGGTACAATGTGTAATTTTTTTCTTTTGTTTTTGTCTCGCAAAAGTTATTCAAAATTCATTTATTTACGTGGACGTGTTACGGTCGTGTCGTGTTTGGGTCACAGAAATTGATATGTGTACCAAACAACTTAATCGGTCCATTTGATTAGGAGAAAATTGGCTGTGGCAGTCCGTCGACAGACACACGAGTGATGTAATGGTTCCGTTTTGTTTTCCTTTTTAGGTACCGAACCCTAAAAATTACCAAACCCAACTTGTTTACCCCGGGAGCTGACGTCAGTGGTTGAAGAGTATGATGAGATCATTTGGTCGTTCACACTGACCTCAGCGTACCTTGCCCATTATTAGGGTTGAAAAAAAGGCGAAATCGATTGTTACGTCAATTTGTAATTTGAAGGCCTAATGGTGACACGCGTGCTTTTAACTTTCGTCAAGACAAAGGTCAGGGGATAATAAAGCTTTTGTGGTCTCCTTAAAGATATAAAAGTGCCATCCCTACATTTTAATTAATATTCACTTTGCGTGCGTGAAAATTTATTGTAGGTTAACACACACATCTAAACTTATAAATTCATCTGGGGATAGGTATGAACGGGAATCCATATTTCTTTCACAGCAATTTGTCAGACTGGTCAATTGAATAAGCTTGTCATAACATAATACCGACATACTTATAGCAAAAGTGTTGTTATATAATTTTAAATTAAGGTATTACACCCCGTAGGCTACAACGTGATGCGTCATCGTACCGGATGTTTTTTCAGATATGTAGGGCATCATGAGACAGGTAATGACGATGATATATAACTTTTATCTCGTTTGACAATACGAGTATGTGTTTGTAAAAGATTAGTTCAACGTAACATGCTTTCAAGGCAGCAAGGTGGTATGAGAATGGTTTTTCTGATTGCTGGGCTAGGCGTTCTTTTTTGTTGGGCGCCATTACGCATCAAAAATATTTTTGCTGGGGCAGCGTAATCCCATTTCATTATGGTTTTAATGTTTGATAAAAAACAAGTAATTGAAGGAACTCTGACTGTATGTGAGTGATAGATACCTAAGCCAAATAAGCGAATTGTATGGACAATTTGGACAAACAGACTCTGCTCATCGTCAATTTAAAACTGCAAACATGTGATCAGAGCATAGTTTCGTAAGCTATTTCCACCCGGGACAATCGTCGATCGAAATACCAGCTCAGGAATTTACATCCTAGTTCGGAGCTCATGGTTTCCTCAATCAACTGAGCGAAGAAGAGTTTAATTAAATAGTTTCAGAGCAGAACTGTGCCGTTAACAGTGACTTCCTAATAGCTGTTCTGTCATACTAAATCAAAGTATTATTAGATGAGCATATATATAACGTTATTATTAAACGCTGCGTGGTCTTTCATCAGACAACACAGACCACCCTGTCTGACAGAGGATTTGCTTTGATACATTGGAACGAGTGGAAGAATCCATTTAAATAATAAACACCATAGTCAAACACGTATTATATTTTTCCGACACTACCCGTTTTAGCGGCATTCGAAGGAGGATCCATCCAGTAGTTTATTTCTTTTGGATTAAAGGTAGGTAATAATTTTACATCATTTACAGCAATTTGCTCGTAATTTTCCGTCGGACAATATATCAAGGTATTATTAACTGAGCGTAAATAATAAGCTATTATCTTAAGCGGATGGAATAGGCGGATTATGATGACACATAGTTGAAAGGACACAGCCTAGCGCTGTGCAACCGAAGTATTGTTTTATAGCAGTTCAGGCATCCGCGATCAGCATTCTATGTCCAATACCGGTCGGTATTAAATCAAATCAACCGATCGTTTATTATGTGCAATTTTCATACAAAGGATAGAGGACTGGACGTCACAGTATTGTCATTAACAGAAGATTTATTTTCATGTTTCGCAAAACAATGACCATAATTAGATTGCCCGTGATTACTTCGACATAAATCTGTCAAGTTAGAAGTAATTTTACATTGTGTTGAAGTTACTAAGCTTGATTGTTCGGTTTTAAATAAGGGGTTAGAAGATGAATCGTGCTCTTAACTTTATACACATATTTCAGCTTTTTTGTGCAAACTTGAGGGTATTTCGATGACAAATAACTTAATTTATATTGCATAACATGTTAACTAGTGTGTCATTCATTATCCGGTATGCTTTCAAAATCTGCTGGATCTACTACAATGGAACTGACTCATTTTCAGGCTCGCGCGATTCAGATTATGCAAAACATGAAATCGTTTTTAGGGTATTAAACAAGGTACCCATATAGTTTCGTCATGTCCGTCTGTCTCTCTGCGGCTTAGCTCAGAGACTTAGTATTAGAAAGCTGTAATTTGGTATGGATATACATATTAATCAAGCAAAAAAAGTGGTAAAAAAAATTGAAAAAAAATAAAAATAAATTGCATACCTCGTAACGTACTACGTACACGTAAAGCAGGAATGGTTTTTTTTTCTCGT
This sequence comes from Dryobota labecula, assembly GCA_947523025.1. Classification (NCBI taxonomy): domain Eukaryota; kingdom Metazoa; phylum Arthropoda; class Insecta; order Lepidoptera; family Noctuidae; genus Dryobota; species Dryobota labecula. Next base: position 24,934,633 of record OX383284.1, on the reverse strand, counting down.
CTATCCCATGGTGTGGGGTGTCGTTGGATAGCCCGTTTAAAAATATTGCGGGTTTGTGAAAACCATTTTTCGATTCAGGGATCCGTTTGCGCAATATTAAGCTTTAAAATGCAAATTATTGTAAGAGTCAAACCCCCCCCCCCCAGGTAAATGGTTGTATTTGAATACGTGAAAAAAAAATCACAGCAGTAGTATATACGAGGGCTGCACTAAAAGTATCGAGAATGGAATATTTCCACTGTTCCTGTCATATTAAAATCTTTTTAATTGATAACTCCTTGGTTTTAAAAATCGAATACCATTTATTTATTTAAAAAAAGATTCTCGGTCTTGTCAAGGTTTTGTCAAACTTGTTTAGTCGTTGAGAAAATGGAATTGACTCGAGAAAATTCAAGAGCGATGATTTATTATGACTTTCGAAGTGGTTTAACACAAAAACAGTGTGTTGACCGGATGATTTCTGCGTTTGGTGATGAAGCCCCATCCAAAACCACAATTTATCGGTGGTTTGCTGAATTTCAACGTGGACGTGTCAAGCTCAGTGATGATCCCCGTCAAGGTCGTCCAAAAACTGCAGTCACCCAAGAAAACGTTAATGCTGTGCGTAAGCTGATTGAAGAAGATCGACATTTGACATACCGCGAAATTCAGGCAACTTTAGACATTGGCATGAGTCAAATACAAATAATCTTGCATGAACAATTAGGTGTAAAAATTAGGTGTAAAAAAAGTTGATTTTCCCGATGGATACCGCATTCGCTCTGTGAAGAGCAAAAAGCGGCTCGCGTTACTTGGTGCGTCAGAACTCTCGAAAGATTCCACGCAGGATCCTCAAATGCTGTATACAACATCGTATCTATCAGGTGACGAATCCTGGATATATAATGCGTACGAACCCGAAACAAAAAACCAGTCACGAGTTTGGGTGTTCGAAAATGAGTTAAAGCCAACAAAAATTGTTCGTTCACGGAGTGTTGCAAAAAAAATGGTGGCCACGTTTGTCTCCAAAACCGGCCATGTTACGACTATTCCTCTTGAGGGACAAAGAACGGTTAATGCAGAATGGTATGCTAGCATTTGTTTGCCACAGGTCATTTCTGAACTCCGTAAAGAGAACTGCAACCGCCGCATCATCCTCCATCACGACAATGCGAGTTCTCACACCGCGCACAGAACAAAAGAGTTTTTAGAGCAAGAAAACATAGAATTATTAGACCATCCGCCGTACAGCCCCGACCTAAGCCCTAATGATTTCTATACTTTCCCTAAAATAAAGAATAAATTGCGTGGACAGAGATTTTCATCACCTGAAGAAGCTGTGGACGCCTACAAAACGGCCATTTTGGAGACCCCAACTTCCGAATGGGATGGTTGCTTCAATGATTGGTTCCATCGTATGGAAAAATGTGTCAAATTTCGCGGAGAATACTTCGAAAAGCAATAAATACATTTTTAAATAGTAATGTTGTGTCTCTTCCTTGATTCCCGAAATTTTCAGTGCCGCCCTCGTATAACGAAGTTAAAAGGAAAACTATCACAGCTAAGTAGGCTACACAAGTTACCGAGTAATAGTCGACCAACTTATATTTGCAGTAAAAACCATGTTTTTTAACTACAATGTTAAGTTTGTTCTCGGGATAAATTCATCCCACCTAAGGAACCTTCTTTGTGTGTGTGGTCCGACACGCACTTGGCCCTTTTTTTTTCATCTCGTTACATTCTGGGGCCTAAGTCTACTAATTTACAAACGTTGCAATGGTCTCGCTATTGTGAGTATTTGACAGTGTTTGTATGGCAAATCTGTCAAAAACTCACAATGAAGAGACCGATGCAACGTTTGTACATTAGTAGACTTGGCCCCCTGGTCTCTTGCAGTCAAGTAATTTCCTATGTTCTGTCAATAATTGGCTTTATCGTAATGTAACAAATTACTCTTATCTGCAAATGACGTTTGTTGCATAAAAGGAGCGGGAAAAAAGAGAAAGGCAATTAGGTAATTTAAGATTCTGTAACTGGATAAACATTCAGTATATTTGGAAGTAAGAAATAAGCTAACGTTTCAAATAAATTTCCTTAAACGACGTGGATACTTTCTCTGTTTGCTAAGCTAAACAGAGCTAATGACTGTAGTTAAGCTAAATAATGTATCGAACGAATCTAAATACTTTTCTAGAATGCAAGTGGGCTAATTAGTGTTACCAACCAGTTCGTCTCGTCTCGAGGAGGACAATAATTAATGAGGCATCATCATCATCATTTCTGCCGAAAGACTTCCACTGCTAGACAAAAACCTCCGCCAAGCACCGCCATTTCGACATGGACGGTCATAATTTTGCGGATTAGAATAGTTATGTTGATTTCATAGAGATACTACAGGGTTAGAAAGTAATGACAAAACCGGCCAAGTGCGTGTGGGACCACGCACAATAAACGGTTCCGTAGTTGGGATAAATTTATCCCAATAACAAACTTAAATTAAATTATATTTAAGTTGTTCGACTATTACTCGGTAACTTGTAAAGCCTACTTAGCTGTGTTTTCCTTTAATTTTTTTATCTTTTCTCATATCCAAATACAACCATTTAGCTGGCAGGGAGGGGGGCAACGGCGACACTTGACTCTAAAAAAAAATTAGAATTTAAAGCTTAATATTACGCAAATGGATCCCTAAATCGAAAAATGGCTGTCACAAACCCATAATATTTTTGAACGGCTTATCCAACGATATCGACCACACCATGGGATAGACGAGAAAAAAAAAAACACGTTACGTGTAGGGATGAAACCTATAAAAAATAGGCAGTCATAGGGACTGCCGAAAGAAGTGAAAACTCAAAACTTTGGAATAACTGACAGTCTAGCGCTACATGTCACGAGCATGTCACGCATTTCGGAGACGCGAATCCATAAGTTAGAACAACAACGCCATACTACAAAATCCATAAGTACACAAGTAAGTCCATAAATATCCATAAGTTTATCCCCTACCAAAAAGTGCTCAACGCGCCTAAAGAAATTATCACTTAAAAAAAAAACAAGATTTTATTTTACCCTATTTTCGGCGCGATTAATATGTATACCCATACCAAATTACAGCTTTCTAGTACTAAGTCTCTGAGCTAAGCCGCGGACAGACGGACACGGCGAAACTATAACCCTAATAATAAACACGGAATAAAGTTATACCGAAGTTATTCCTAGGATAACTTTATTCCGTGTTTATTTATAGGGTCGTAAGAGTTCCTTGTTTACTAGGGAACCCTAAAAACAAAGAAGACAAGATTCCTCATCAATTGAAATTGTCCAATAAAAAAATTCTGATAGGTGAACGTAAAATTGTAGTAACTGCTATTGCTCCAAAAACCGCAGCCCAGATACGTACACACGGCTACACATCAAGCTATACTTTTCCAGTATAAGCTGATCTCGCTTGTATAGAACTTCTGTACAATGAGAGGTCAGCTCATGCTGGAAATGTATAGCTTGGTTTGTAGCCGTGCGTACACTACATAAACTTATTAACTACCCTATCCATCAAACGTGTGACGTGCCATAATTCATACAGACGCGATGCAATGGACGTCCAGCCGTCCAGTCAGCGATGTAAATCACGACAATTGCATGCCCGTGCCGGTGGACAGCTACCTTCGTACCTAAGTGCATTGCAATTTGTTATGTAAAGTGTTACTAGCCGTATATTATGGAAAACTGGTATCATTATTATGGCTTGCGTTCTATTCACTGGGTTTGTGTGAAATCGCGGGCAAAAAACTGGATCAGTAAGTTATATGTTAGGCTTATAGGGAAGTGATGAAAGTTTTCAAGATGATTGTTAATTGTGCCACTACGAATTCACTGTTTGCAATCTTAATAACATCGTCAAAATAAAAACAAATTGCGTATCATTCAATATCATTCTTGGATCGGTTCTTTAGATGTAATAGCTATAATAAACATTTGATCACCTCCGCTTATAATAACACTGACCTAGACTTGAATGAAACACTGGATATTATAATAAAAATCACGAAAAAAAAAAAAAAAAGCAGAGAAAACAAGATTATTGTCAGTCTGTTGTACCGATTCGATTCGAATTCAATTTACTTTCACTATTCTCTCGGGAGTTGTATTCAAATCGTTTGTTTACACAATTTTATTGGCATATTCTTATTTTCCTTTCGCTTACTTCGACCTGTGCCAAAGGTAAACTTTCTAAAGGTATAAATTAATGAAAGACTTGTTTATGAACAAAGACGACATGAAAGAGTTTACGATTATGTATGTAGATAGATATAAACGAACGAAACTATTGGCTATAACATGATGGATGTTTTCTTCATAGGTTTACAAACAAGTTGCTTTTACAGCGATAACTTCGAAATGACAGCAAATCTTAAGTGACCTACTTATGTATTTTAATGTTAAGAAAGTCGTACAGTTCATATATCAGTATTTATCGCGTAATAAACAAATATGGATACATAGCTTTCTAAGTTATTTGCGATTTCATTTATAGTTTTAATGAGATTATTATACGTTAACGATTACTTACGACTTCGATTATCATCCGCACGCAGTGTTATCATCATTTCTGGATAAGGTAAGCCGGATCGCAGTGGGTTAAGTAAATATAAACAAACTTGTTAGACGTAACTTCTAACCTGACAGATAACCCTTAGTTATTACGCACGTTACCTATCGTTTTGTCTACATTGAAAGCCATAAAATCACGTAATGTTGAGTACAATTTTATGTACATGACAAATGATATCATGGCTTTATTTTGTGGGGTTCTTTGTACTTGTATTTTTATGTACCATGTTGTCTCGTTGTTCAGGATAAGGTCAACGAATCCACCAAAACTTGGCTACTCTCTACTCTCCTCTACGGGGCTAGATTATCTTCTAAATATATAAAAGAAACTATCTGAATGACTGACTGACATATCAACGCACAGCCCAAACCGCTGGGTCTAGAGATTCCAAATTTGGCACGTAGGTTCCTTATGAGGTCTAGGGTTTTTTGGAAAGTCCACCCCTAAGGAGATAAAACAGGGGATGAAAGTTTGTATGAAAAATCTTATTCATTTGGCTGATTAACTTGAAACTTGGCACAAATACTTGTTTAAGTAAGTAATAACATTTTTCATTATTAGTTTTTCAAAACTACGCCTCAAAGGGGGATTTCAAATAAAACCCATGAAGTTCTGGATAAAATTCGATTCAACTAGGGAAGTATTGACATCCACGCGGGCGAAGCCGCGGGCAACAGCTCGTATGGTATATAGCGAACATTTATTTACTCTTCTATTGATTTAGTAAAGCATAGTAGCTAGTATAATGAACTATTTTTTTACGCAACTGACGTAAACTATATCCTTCTTAACAAGAACTGTAGAGCTTCCGAAAACTTCCAGGCAAGTATAACAAACCGGTTTCCAGAAAATTGTTCAATGACGACGAGTGTTACAGAAACCATTTGTTTACACGTAGTTAACAAAAATAGTCGGGAGGAAGAAAAACTTCAGCGTAACACATTAACAGTTCCTAGAGATGTCACAGGAAGTTCTTAGCTATTTTGTTCCTTTTACGGTCAAGAGATATTTCAAAGGGAATAAGAATATATGTCTTTTATGTTGCATTCTATCTGTCAAAGAGTTGATCCTTTATTATTTTTGGAGTGATATAGTGTGTCATCTAAGTGGATATTTTACCTTTTAAGTCGGTTCGTTTAAAGAATAACAAATCCAGTGTCATTAATTTTCCATTATATGTTGCGTTGTGAATCAAGGGAACATAAACTCTGTTCTAAATTGGGATTTAATTTTGTTTGGTTTAACAGGAAAAGAACAACTCGGAGACCGAAATAAATAAGTATGTTTTTGTTTTATCATCAACATCAATTCAAATTGCATTTGCCTAGCTAAGTTATTGAGCCTAACTTCCAAAAACAATCTATCGATCTAACACAGCCAATGCGGATGTGTAATTTGTAAACACTTTTTTTACAAGACACTCGTCATATTTACGACACACAGAAACAAAGTCTTCAAGGATATCCAGAACGATTTTCAAAATATGTAGGTAGGTACACTCACGTCCAAAATGAGTAGCAGTCAGTTGTCAGTGCTTCAGATGCGCTCCACTTGCGCTACTCCGGTTTCACACGCATATTTATTTTAATCGCCCATTTATCTACGACATTACGCATTATTGTTACGAAAGAACTGCAACTGTGTAACTCAACACGTAACGCACCGCATGTAACGCAGTACTGTTGTGACTGACTGTACTGATTAGTCTGTTAAAACAGAAAATTGAGCGTAATGCCGATTCGCTTGTTAACGGCTTTCTAATAGTTCTAAGAATTACAAGTTTTGTGAAAATTGAATTTTAATTATAGTCGGTTTTAAACTATTGCTGTGTGAGGAAAACTGGCAATTTAATCGGCTGGATTGAATGTTCTACCGATCAGTTATAACCTAATTACATACGCATTTGTATTGTTTTGTAATAACAAACGATTAATTATAACCTGCGTTTCAAATTTTTCAGGAAAAAGCTCGTTAACGCTTGCTATTATTACGTTCATAATATACTACAAAAATAATAGTATTTATTTAGATACACGTGGCTAATAATCCTCACGGATACCAAACAAGTATAACCTGATGTCATGACTGTACATCATCGAGATATTACGTCAAGGGGGCTAGAATATGGAGCTGTCAGGGAAATGTCCAATTTATTGTACAAATTAACGAACTAATCGGAGTATCAGCTGAAGTGACCGTAAAGGCGTAAATATTACACACAACGCATTGCATCAGTTGATGTAACTATACGCATGTATGTAATAATTACTTTTACAGTAGGTAACATTTGTGATGGTACAGCAGGCAAATTGCTCGCCCTTCGCTGCACATTACTACGTTACAATATAATTCTGTTGAAAGCTGACATTGCTGTCAGCTTTCGCGGTTAGGTGTCTGGAATTTTACATTCAGACGTTAAAATAATATTTTGTGTTACACTTTAAAAGTCTCGAGTCTCAAGCTCGTCTCAAGGGTTTGGAATGACGGGAGTAAAATAATGGGAGTTAAAAAGTAAGGAGTAAATTACAAACGCAAAATACAAAGAATATTTAGTATAACTTTAACTGTTCTGTGACTATTGCCATATTATTATTTAAGAGTAAAAAATATCAGTAAGAAAAGCAAAGAAGTTAGTAGAAAGAATTACAACTATTAGAAGCGATGTTCAGTAATACGGGTTTTCCAAGAATATAAATAAATAGTAAACCCACATAAATTAACCATTGCCACTTATTGAACAAAGTCTATTTACAATAAATTAAAATAATGTAATACATACCGACACAACAATGTCAGTGGTAAATAAATAACAAAAACATCAAATCAATGAAAGTGTCGCATATAATTAATCGATTTGCAACAAACCAACTCACATCGAAACGACGTGTAGTAAAATAACAATTGAAAACGTAAACAATGTGCGATGTCACCCACTGTTGCCATACCCTTTCGACAAAACATCATAAACCAAATTGAAATGACTTCATGCGGCAATGGATCAGGAACCTTTGGTGCAATTCCTTCGGGAAATTCATACAATGTTTTCTCCGCAATATTCGGAGAGGATTATTTATTGAGCTAAATTGTAAAAACGGTATCACTGCAGTTTCTAGCAGATTGCGCCAAGATGCAAGAAGATAAGGTTGGCGAGGTTTCAAATATATTGTAGTCTTAATAATTTCGAAATGATCTTTATGATGATATTGCTTTTAACAAAATATTTTTTAAAGTGTTACGGAACCAAGACAGATTGAAAATGTTGAACCGTTGAAGTGTCTATTGAGTTTATACAGTATCAAACAAAAAAATTAAACGCTATCCTTCACTGAAAAGTTAAAACGTTTAGTAAGTACACCACTCCATTATGAAAATACACCAAAGTTAAGATTTAAGAGCATAGACGGACCTCTTAAGCAAGGAAACAACTTTATCAAGATGGCGCCACATGCTACTCATTTAAAGTCATGGTTCTAACATATTCCTTTTAAGCTTCATTAAAGAATAAGTATCCCGGATCGTTAAGACGACACTGCAGACATGCTATTACACCAGACAACCTTGTAAGATAAAAAATTTCGTAGCAAGCGAAATGAGGTCGAAGTCGTGAAGCTATGAAGACAAAACTTACATCTAAATTATATCAGTTAGTAATTTTTCTTTAAAGCGAGATCTATTTTGGAAGAGTTTTTAGGGAGGAATATACAGATGGGAGGATGAAAAACAAAGATTACTTCGTATTAATGGAATAAACATCTTGAAATCCTTTGTTCTATAGGGCCAGCCATCAACAAAGTAAGTAAGCATATAAATAAAATCTGAAGTGGATTCAATCTGTGCTTAACGCGTTGGTATTTATTCGCCTTCCTAGTAGGCGTCATCAGGTTTTATGATGTCATCTGACTGATCCCGGATTCTGACATCATATTTGAATGGTTACGAGGACCGAGGCTTTCCTTTGCCTTCTGAATGATGAATGTTGGAATCACCAACAATCCTGAGAGGATTGTTGGTGTAAAGGACATAATACTACCAAATAATGTCATTTTACTTCAAACATCGCTAATTCATTGGCATTTATTTATTCGCCTTCCTTGTAGGCGTCATAAAGTTTCATGATGTCATCTGACAGACTCCTTATGACGTCATTCTTATTAGCAGGCTGCACGAAGCTTTCCTTTGCCTTATGACTAAGACTACTGAAATAGCCCGTATCAATATGTACTTGCTCAGCAAACTTTTGTTGTTTAGATTGAAGATTTGCACTTTCTGTTTAATATTGAGGCTTGGCTGATGTTTCTATCACTATGGAGTTTCTCATAAACTTCATTGTGTTATAGTCTGTTTAGACCTGTCATTTTATTTTGAGAGTGATAGTATTTCTACTTGGTTTTAAGTTATGCTCTGTACAATAGCGTGAATCTCGCATTCTATCAGACTACTACATTCTACATATGCAACGGTATTTTCAAAGGCTGCTTTTCAAAAGTTAATTTTTTATCATTGACTAGTTATACCGCATTGCGGCGTGTGTTTCCACGAAGCACACGGCACGTGAGTAATTTTCCATCGTCCGCAGTCGATTAGTCGAGATCAACGGCGGTAGTGAGTGCTGACAGTAATTGGAGAAAATTTACAATAATGACGTTGTATATTTTTCCACGTTTCACATAATTACTTGATTGTGTGGAATAGTTTCCGATATATTGAACTCTCGAACAGAGATCGGATTTTCCAAAGAATCGAGCACCTACTTGGAACTGGGCTGTATTATTCACCCTCAGTTCTCTGGAACCCTGACTGGGTTCGAATTCGCCCTTGAACTACTTGAAGCTCTCGCTTTGACAAATTGTGAAACGCTCAGCTTTTCACTGAATATTTTTAGCTGGAGACTTTTCGGTATAAAGCTTGAGGCAATTTGTCTTCTAGTTAGCACTTTGTAACACGCTCAGGAAATTAAAAATGGCATTAGGCATTACGATGAAATACATTATGTACGATTAAGTAGATACGTGTCTAAAAAAAACATCGGTTATTGAGATTAGCAAAAAATAAACTTACAAAACAACGTTATTGTATAATTAAAACACCTGCCTGATATATTAAAATTCTCATTAATCCTCAATTTCAATTCTGATTCGCCGTCTATTCAAAAAGATGACTACAAATTGGAATATTAAGCAAAACCACTTGTTTTGACGGAACAAGAAAAAAATGTAAACAGAACTGGCTTACGGTTATTATCATAATAAATCTATAAACTGTCGACTACGGTCCTAACGTCGAAAACATGTTTATTTGTGTACAAAGGTGGTTGGAGATAAGAATAGTGAAGGATGAGATGAATACTGCGAATTAAGTCTAAACTTGGCACACAAATGTTATCATATGTCAAATGTCTATTGTCAAATGTTTTCGTTTACATTTACAAGCACGACAATGAAATAACTTGGTCACGAATGTAGTTAATCTACGAAATACGTAAATAATAAAAATTGGAAATTAGTTGAAAGTTCCAAAATTATTTTGAGTAATGTTTTCGGAGCTGTGGGGAAAATAATCACTATGTGGAGCCCTGACTCAGCCAGAGGGCGCGGCAGATCCCGTAGAAGATGGCGCGAAAAGCTGAAGAATACGAACGCCAATGGTCCACATAAGCACTGGATCGTAAGAGCCGGAAGTCAGGGGGAGAGGCTTTTTCCCAGCAGTGGGATGATGCAGGCTAACAGTAATCTTTTCGCTATAAATAAAAGAGATAAAATCTAGGACAAAAATAGCTGGGTGTTAGCTTGAATACTTAGGTAACTTATTTCATGAAAAAGCAGGGTGAATAGTTACTACGCAGTAACAGAACTATATTTTTATCACACAAAAAAAAAAAATAAGTCTAAGGATTATACAATGGGTAGGTAGGTACTTAATGTTATTTCGATAGTGATCTCACTTTTTGTTGTTCGTGCAAACAGCGATATAATTTACCCAGTCATTCGAAATCCGTTACGATGGAACTTAAATCTTGTTACACAAAAAGCCACAGTTTTTTTGAACAAAATTCGATTAAAATCGCCAGGTATTCATGAATCGCACGTTGTTTACCACGCTTTGCTATTTATAACTGTGACCACTCGTTTACGTTTTTTAACAAAATTTGATATTTTTTAAAGAAGCAGGGTAACCGGTCGGATCGAGGCTTTGGTTAATAATATTATGATTATGGCAGCCATTTTAGGGCTCCCGCAGACAGGCGCGACGTAACAGCGCGACGCGACTCTAGTAGAACAATTTCCATGGAAACTTCAAGGACATTGTTCTATCAGAACCGCGTCGTGCTATTTCAGGTTAAGTGTGGTGGTATTGTAACCACAATTGATATTACTTGTCAATAATCAGATTCGAGACCACATAATTATGGTCGTTACCTTTATCTATGCAATAACGGCACCCTATAGTGAACGCCTTTAAGCTTACAATCATTGTAACCTTGAATTATTAAACAATGCCGCCCATGGGCATGTGACCGCCCGTATTTTTCTGAATATTCATGAAAAATTATCGAAAATTTGCTTTAAAACGGGGAAAATTTTAACTATTAAAATTCATAAACTATGTGACTATCACAATATATGTGACTGATGCTATAAATTAATTTTGAAATCATTTTATCATCGGTCCTTTGGAACGTAGACGATTTTTGTTTACGTTCGAATGGCTCGCGGTCTATTTGCTTTGGGCCATTCAGACTAAATACCTGCTAAGACAGCAGCTAAACAATATTAGCTCGTAGGTATACTTAATAACTACTTTACATATATTCATGAACTAACTGAAGATCGAAGGTCAATTTGCCATGCGGCGTGTGTAGGTGTTAAGAAAACGAGTTTGAAAATGTGCGTTAAACAGTCTAGTCCTCGTAGCTTATAAAAAACTACAAAGTTATCAAAATACGTAAAACTAGACTCTGGAAATCTAGACGTTAGCTTTCTTTTTGCAGTATGTTAAAAATATGTATACTTGAAAGAGTATTTCAAGTTGTTATTAGTGGAGATGAAAAGCATAGTGCCCATGTAGGTTTATGTGAAATAAAATATTTTGATTTGATTTTGATAGTCCAATGCTATTTGTAGATGAATGGATTAGATTCGATATAAGAAACAGACACATGTGTTTTAGAACTATGTTTTACATACGAGTGATAATAATAATTTATATACTGTCTTGTAAGAGGGAGAGAGGAGGGGCAAGTGGCTAAAGCAATAACAGCCTTAAGGGTCGATCGATCAGGTTAAGCTACACTTGCTGCGGTTGGTCCGAGGATGGGTGATGATGACCTTCTTTACATATCAAGACTCCTCCGTGCCTCGGAAAGCACGTTAAAGGCTCGTACAGACTCGTGTGATATCGCGGCCGCGACAGGCACCGACAAAGAAATGGCTTATTCCACTAATCCCCCCTGAGAATCCCCCTCAGTGGAAAAAACTGAACCCTAATGTAAAAAAATCACTTTCAGGGGATCTTGGAATAAGTTATTTTTTGTTTTTTCAATTCTAGTTTTCCCCCCTTAGCGGGATTATCAGGGGTGATTTCTAGACTGTTTTCAGATGCCACTTTTCCTTCTAAGGGGGATTTTCAGGGCGGATTTGTGGAATAAGCCAAAGAAATTGTACTACTAGTGTCGCGACGCACCCGCGATATCGCGCGAGTCTGTACGAGCCTTAAGAGCGCTGTCTCGGGTCCACTAGCGCCTCTCCTTTAAAAAAAGATTATCTCGTGACTGAGAAGGAATTATGAAAAACAGCTCTATCAACGACCTCGGTAGGTGTGTCTAGAATGAGACACGAAGGAACAAAATACGATCTAGAGCAGTGGTTTTCAACGTGTGGGTCGCGACCCCCTAGGGGGTCGCCGTTACTTACATATTTAAAGCTCTTAAATATAAAACCATACTAGTTCAAAATGTTACATTTATTAAGAAAAAGTTAATTAAAGGCTTTAGGATAACACGAATCAACAAATACCTACAAATAGCATAAAACATTAATGTGACGAGGACCAAGCGTACCCATTCACATTAATGTGTTGGTTACTTTTATCGTTAGCCAATTTTTCAATTTATAAATTTTTTATGATTAGAATTAAATCGTTTTTAGGCGATTTCTCTGTTTGCCTTTTATTTGAGTCATCGACGAAAACGTTAAATCGCACAAGATGGTTCCAAATGGTATGAAACACTTCAAAGCTTCTGTGGTTAATTGTGGGTATTCTGTTTTTCTGTTTAACCAAAAGGTACCTAGAGTGACAGACTTGAATTTCAAGGTAGAACAGAAATTACAATTTCAAGGTAGGGGGTCGCGAAATATTTTTCTATACTAAGGGGGCCGCGCCATGAAAAAGGTTGAAAAGCACTAATCTAGAGGAATGTGGCCGCTTTTATTTAGATCGAATTTTGTTGTTTCGTGTCTCAATATGAAACGTTATAAAAGGTATTAGAAAATTCAAGACACACATACCGAGGTCGCTGATTGAGCCGTTTTTCATAATTCCTTCTCAGTCACGAGATAATATTTTTTTAAAGGATTGGCGTTATTGGACCGTAGTATGCCTTCCTAATGCTGACACAAACATTACACTATGTTTTATATCTTTCAGCAGAACAATTAACAGTAGGTAAATAATGTCGTATTTTACTCAGAATCCTGTTTAATTTCGTGCTAAACGATCTTTAGTTTATTGCTTATCGTAGGTGTTAACATAGGCGATCTTGACACGATTCAATAAATTATTAAATTTGCTTAAGCACAATCACAATATTCAATTCGATAAATTATTTATAACTTGGATATATTTTATGAGCTACCAAAATAACCTTTAGGTACAGCTATGCTCGACTCGACAAAAAAATAAACTCCGATTAAAAATACCCAGAGTTGAATTTTAAGCTTGATCTACGTTTTTTTTTTCCTAATCCATACTAATATTATAAATGTGAAAGTAACTCTGTCTGTCTGTCTGTCTGTCTATCTGTCTGTCTGTCTGTCTGTCTGTCTGTCTATATGTTACGTTTTCACGCCTAAACCGCTGAACCGATCGTCATGAAATTTGGCAGAGATATAGCCTGGGATATGGAGAAGGAAAGAAGCTACTTTTTTACGCGATAACCGACATCCACGCGGGCAGAGCCGCGGGCAAAAGCTAGTCTTAAATACAATTATATAAGATAGCATTAAAATTACATAGTAAGTACGGTGGCCAGCACATCAAGTTACCACAAACTGTCAAATTTTCTCGTTCGGTTTTGAACTTAATTACCAATATTTTAAAGTTTAAAATCGTTTGGAGAAATTTGACAGTTTCGTGTAGCTTGATATGCTGGCCACTGTACAAGTCTATAAAAAAGGCAAGACCTCATTGAGCACCAAAAAATTCGTCCGCATCGCGGAAAAGTGCCCAAAAGGCTGGAAGCATTGCCACGTTGGGCATTAATGCCGATTCTTTGGCTTAGAAACAGGCCAAAGGACATAAGCAACAGAGAACTGCATTGAAATAGCCAGAGATCAGCAACCTGAAGCTATAAAATTAATATATATGCATCTCGTTGATTATTAAATTAATTAATTTCCTACCTGACACGTTAATTACTTAACTCATGATTACATTATAAACAAACCGGAGAATCGACTTGAAAATCATGTCATTATATCAGCACAAAACTATTAAAATGGAGTCTTAATTACCTCGCACAATAAACACGTATAAGGCTGCCGCAGACAGGTGCGATCGACGGCGAGACGCGGCTCCGGTAGAACAATTTCCATGAAGTTTTCATAGAAATTTTTCCATCAATGCCGCTTCGCGCCTGTCTGCCTGCCTTTTACCGTAACATCAGAACTATTACGTGTTAGTTCTGATGTCTTAATAGGTACGAAATAAATGTAATGATTATCTAGGTTAGACTGGGTTATCTTAGCTAAGTCTGCAGCCATAATGCGTTGGTTACAAATTACTGCGTTAATTACCGACTGTGTACGTTATATAATAATTTTGTTAGAAACTTTATTGTTTACATTAGTTGCAAGGTCATTTGAACACAACAATGATAGAATTGTTTTTGTTAACGCACGCAAAAAGATTTGGTACGTATCTGTAATTTTAATTAATAATATGTTGGTAGGTCATTAATGAATTAGGTATTTTACATATTATCAGTTCTGATTTTATCTTCTGGGGTCGATAGCTTTGCAGGCTAAATAAATTAGGTAAATTGCCAAGACAAAAACTTTAAATATCGAACTTCAACGATTATCCCATATTATGCCACCATGTCTAATAAAAAGGTATACAAAAATACGGGCATGCTCCAATGTCTCATTGAACTAACGTTAATTTATTCTAATATTTAAAACTAACGAATGTTCTATGCAAACAATTCATCTAAGGCAGGGATTCCCAAACTATTTTGAGCAAGAGACCCCTTTTCCAAAATTAACTAATAATACCTCAGCCCATAGCCAAATTACTTAAAAAATCCTATCTCTAGTTATTTTCCTATTGATACAAAATACTTACCAATTAAAAAAAAAATGCGGTTGGTTAAGTGAGTAAACTTGACATCATTTTCTCATCAAAATTTAATAGACATAAAATTCAGTAAATATCAAGTGTAATTAATAATTATTCATACAAAATTACGTAAAAAACTTAAGTAGGAAACTATTTTTTATAAATTAATTTATAGTATACATTAAAATCGCAAAGATAAAAAAAAAAACTGAGTGATTGATGAACCTGGTGAGTTTCTACCAATGAGTGAGTTGCAGACTTAAATCTCCGCGTTCGTTGATTTTCAAACGGTTTCTTTAGTTTTGTTTTTGTGGCCCCCTTCTACCATCGGACATCTAGACGCACTGCAAGTTACCACCCCTACCTAGTTGATATTCCACCAACTCGCACTAAGCGTTTTCAAACGTCGTATATAATGCGCACAGCAAAGGAGTGGAACTCTCTGCCTGCGTCTGTGTTTCCGAACCCTAATCTATTCAAAGTGAGAGTGAACAGGCTTCTTCTGGGTAAGCTCACTCCATCGTAGACTTTGTCTCTGTCATCCAGACCTAGACTAAAGTCAAGAGCAAACTCATAGTAGAATAAAAATAAAATAAAATGTTAAAATGTTGAAAAGCGACAAGGTATTTTTCAGCAATGTACCACAATGCAGGATACTGTGTTCCAACGTTGCGTTGCAACCAGAACTTCTGATAGCCTTGGTTGAATTTCTGCTTAAACTAATTAATAAGGGCTGATTTTTAGACCTCGTCGACCCCCAAAACCAGGTTTCGTTTTTGTCGACCCCTGGGGAACCGATTTTGACCCCAAGGGGTCGATATAGACCACTTTGGAAATCCCTGATCTAAGGTCTCATTAGGTTCCTTACACCTATCGTATAAAAACAGCAAAGGAGATGCAAAGGAAATGTCCGCCTTTTGTGTGGGCTTTGGTTTTTTATTCCGAGAAAAATCTTACCAGCATACACCTAAATAAAAGCGACAATATGGAACTTGGAACCACTGAAATTATATTTTTAGACCCCTACATCTAAGAGAAAAATTATAAACTTTAGTTCATATTTTATCCGTTGATGGCAACCCAAATAAAATCTCGCACAGTTAGAAAGACAGATGATTTTATTCATCTATAAAAAAGTACTCTGTGATCCCATTTCATCCTATTTCTTATTTTATATGGTACATAGACAAATAATCTGATTTTAATAACGGTTTGTTTACTCAGAAATCAAATATTGATTGATTGACAGTAATGACAGTACCATGTGTCAATTTTGACAAGTTTTCAATTTTTTTACGGTGTGTTCACGTTATTAACATAGATAATTAGAAAGGTTTGTTCATTTTATGAGTAAACTAGCTTTTGCTTTTGCCCGCGGCTCCGCCCGCGTAGATATCGGTTATCGCGTAAAAAAGTAGCCTATGTCCGTCTCCATAACCCTGGCTATATCTCTGCCAAATTTCATAACGATCGGTTCAGCGGTTTTGGCGTGAAAAGGTAACATACAGACAGACACACAGACAGAGTTACTTACACATTTATGATATTAGTATGGATTCACACTAAAATAAAAAACGTTTTTTTTTTTAATGTAATATTAATTTATGATTTATAGTTAGAACCACTACTTTTTGGGATGTCTATCGAAACATATTTAACTTATCTTGGTTAGAATGATTGAATAATTTAAAACCATTTTCGGACATGTCCTTTAAATTAACAACACATAAACATCACGCCTGTATTCCCCGAAGGGTTAGGCAGAGGTGCAACTACATATACTACCCACGTTTCGCCAGTTGTTTAAGTCCCATGTAATAGGGGGCAACGCACAATGGGCCATCTTAAGGACTAAGTGCGGAATCCAAACCGTCTAACATAGAACAAAAGGGGCGAGCCTATGGCCATCAACAAGTGTCTATTAAAAGGCAATAATAATAATTAATCTATAAAAATAAATAAAATTGAAGTGTCCGTTTGTAATTTCAAAATAACAGCATTTTACTAAACAATGAAAGTATATACGGTGGACAAAAAAATAAATAACTTACGCTATAGCGGACGAAGCCGGGGGCAGCAGCTCGTGTATTAAATGTTATTTATGGCCTATCAATTGAGTATGAGATTGCTTAAATGGGTGTGCTAACATTTGTTTTATTTTTATTTTTTAATATGTACTAATATAGCAGTAAATGTTACTGAACATCTCTTTGAAAATCTGTGTAAAATTAAAAATATCATGTTGTGATCATATAAAAACAAACTACTCACGCCCTCTGTTAGCATTGTCCTGAATTGTTTTTATTGCGCTATAGCGCCATCTAGTAGCTACCACTGTAGTTACTTGGCAAAGCTTGTTCTTGTGGAAACCGCTATGCACATATTTTCGATAGCTTCACAGAGATGGCGCTGTTTACCTGTAATATATATTTAATTTTTTTTTTGTAATAAAGTTACCTTTCAATAAAAAAACGTAATAAGCTGCGTACATCGAAAGTTTATTCGTACATTTCAGACATAAGTACCTATACAAAATTACATAAAGATAGAATGAGGAATATTTATTTTCATCATACAGATTTGGCTGCAGTTAATTTAAAGTCAATTAATTTAATTGTTTCTCAAATTCCAACACATTTGATTAATTTTGTGATTTTAATGTGTTTTGAATGAGGTTCGGGCTTTTTCCAGGAATTATTATAAACGCCAAATCAGCGTTAGTCCAAACTAAGAAATGCAATCATCCTTAAAATTTAAATATTTTTATGAATAATTTACATATTAAATACATTAAAAGAAATAAAGAAAATACAAACACAAAAAAAAGAGCCGCCCGAACAGGGACTTGAACCCTGGACCCTTGGATTAAAAGTCCAATGCTCTACCGACTGAGCTATCCGGGCTCATATCGATATCGTCGGAAAACATGTTCAGTTGCGAATGGCTCTATCAAAGTAATAAAAACGCGTCACGATTTTTATCAGAAGTTTTTTGTAACTATATTTTTTTTATACTAGCGCTCTAGAATCTAAATTTCGACGAAACAACCTGTTAATTTACTTATCAGTGTCGCTAATAATATAGGCATTAGAAATATTTGGTTGACGACTATAATCATAAATCATTCAAGAATCAAGATTATTGTGGAACATGACAAGAACATTTATCAGAATTTAATACTCTTTTGCCTGTTGGAAGACAACCTCGTGTCCTAATAATTGAAGTAATTTAACTAACCGAGTATCTAGTACCGCTACTCGACACTAGATGTCGCTATGTGTTACAAAAAACCAAACGTTATGTTAGCGACTGTGTTCATTAGATTAGTATTTGCGTGATCATCTAATTAACGTACATAATACGTCAAATGCTCCACAGCTAAGGATAATAGTAAAAAAAAAAAATATGGTACGTAAGTCTAGTAGAATGGATGAGAAAAATAATATTAAAAAAAATCAAAGACCAATGGTTGTAGCCTTGCCAACAAACCATGTAGGACTTCAAACCCTGAGGACGATCTGCTCACGATGGCTTCTCTTGGCGGGCACAGGATAACGAGATAGCACTAAAAAGGCTAGAAATTTTTCGTAACGCCATACATATTTTTTTCCTGCACAACGCAAAAAGGCCAACGAACCCGATAGACAGGCACCTTGCAACGCCAGGTGTTGCATTGTTGGTGATGAAAAAATTTACAAAAACAAAGGTCGATCTATTGAATGGCGTTATGACACAAAAACTGCGAATATTCTCGCTGTTTAGAAACCCTAATTTATTGGAAACAAACTGTTCATTAGAAGTAGTTGCATAAAAGCAAAACCAGTGAATTTGTTACTCCAAATACAGTTCACAGCAGTGCACTTCTTTCAAACATTAATTCCGATTTTATTTAAGCAGACCAAACCACACGGACGTTTAAAACAGTTATTTTGAATCCTTCAGAGTCATCACAGGTTTTACTTTTTGCCTATAAACTATTATCACAAATTAAAAACTACACAAAACGTTCACCGTAAAAAATCCTATTAAAACCGATTCCGTGAATCATTAACGCGTCGAACCCGTCGTTTCCTAATACCATCAAAAACAACTGGTTTGCGGACGCTTTACGATAATCCTAATTACAATTTAGCGAAACATGGCTCTAATATGTTATATTTTGAATGCGTTACAAAGATTTGCAAATCAGCTTAAAGTCACGTACGTGCTGGACAAATTGTGTAACGAGAAACGTTTCCTAGTAAAATCTCTTTACCTGACAAACTGGAGAAAAAAAAAAACAAGATCGAATATTCGGCAATCTATTGTATAATATTTTTCGAGTTACCAGAAATTCGTTTAGGTACACAAAGGTACGAACAGAAATAAACGATGTCTTATATGATGGATGACTAACAAAAAGATTTTATCCAGTCTCTGTGAGACTTTTGGGACATTCATGGGGGCTCTTTCATATATTAATAATAAGGAGCTCCGAAACTTTCCTGAATAACAGAGGACTTTTATTGCTCTATTTATCGTTGGCATATTTCAGAACTTCACTTATGTGATCTTTTACAATAACTAACGAAACAATGAAAAAATATTGGATTGGGATCGCATTTCTATAGACATCAGACCAAAGTGAGTCAGACATCTAAAAGCTAATGGGCCGTTATAGAAAACTGTAACAAGTCATGTCATGACATACTTTTAGACCATTAGACAGGAAAGAGACCTTAGTAGGAACGATGACGCTTTACAATTTCAATTGACACAAAAAGCGCCATACTGACGTTTCACATCAAATCATTATGACATCATCATCATTACGGAAGTAAATGAACTCTTAAAAGAATCAGTCACCTTCGGACACTGACACAGTATTCTATTACAAATACATACACAGATTGCTGGCTTGACTAGACAGATAAAATTTCCAGATCGGAACAAAAAAATCAAGCCAGCAAACTGTTCTAATGGGAGATTTCAATCAGAAAGACAACTGACCCTTCCAAGTGTTTAAAATCGTGTTTCCAAGTGTTTAACAAATAATACGTTTCGACTCTTTCGACTCAGTATAGAATGCGTTGATATTAAAAATAATTGCTTAATCAATTAACCTCTTTTCCTTTCTACGTTGCTTTAATAAAATTAATATATTGAATGATAATGTCAATGTTTTCTGCGATACGTCAGCGGGCGTCATTTATCAACGGATGACTCACGGTCTCGGTGTGCGGCGCAGACTGTCATAGTACCTGTAACAAACGGAAAGTTGGTCAGTTGTGATTAGTGCGTTTTAGCATTGTGGCCGATGTCGCCGGCTGTCGGTATCGGCAACCCGGCACGGGCCGCGTCATTGTTTTGCACGGCGAATTTGACCTGTGTAGGAAATTAAATTGTGTGTTCAGGGTTTCATTACGCACACGTAGAACAGAAGCACATAAGAGTTTGCCTGTAGAGCAAAATCAGTATTAGAGATTTTCAATTTACATCATGGAAACGTTGTATAAAGGCTAGATACGTAGCAGGTGTTAAATGAATTAGGGCTAAGGAGAAAAGACTTAGCGCCCGATGACAATCGCACCAGACTGCTTGGTTGTGTCAATGGCGCAACTGTCATTTGTAGGTTAAACGAAAGTCAGTTGTGTTAAGCTAGTGACATGTCACATTTGAATGATCAACCGGTATAGATAACATTTGTTGAAACATAAAACGTTTAAGTGGAAAGAAACTTAACACCTGCTATCAATTTACATGAAACTAATGAAAGAAATAGCTCAATTCAACCGAAGATATGACACTGACACTGCTTTGATACATAAAATTAACGCAAAAGAATCTTCTTTTTATCAGAAGCTTGTGGGAGTAATCAGCAGGTGTAATGTAGTGTAAGTAATTAGCATAGGTAAGCACAACATACCAATAATGATAAGAAAATGCTGAGCTTTATTAATATTCCAGAGACCAGACGTTGTAAAACCGGATACGAAAAGACTAGAATGCTGTTTTTTACGCATCTAAATGCGACCGTTGTAAGTAAACAACCAATTAACACCGACCAGTTAAATACTTTATAAGTGTACATACAATAAAATTAGTAGGGTTTTGTGAACATAAAAATATTATGTTGAATGTTAGCATTAGTATCATACAAAGATCAGTGAATGCTATGATACAATGTTACAGATTAGTACTGTAGA
This sequence comes from Dryobota labecula, assembly GCA_947523025.1. Lineage (NCBI taxonomy): Eukaryota > Metazoa > Arthropoda > Insecta > Lepidoptera > Noctuidae > Dryobota > Dryobota labecula. The sequence goes on along the minus strand of OX383284.1, from coordinate 24,913,300 downwards.
AGCTGTCGTTACATGGTTTAAGCATGAAACCTCCGCAGGTTTAATTTAAAAAAAGTGACATGAATATCTGACAAGCATTGATTTGTATTTAGAATAGAAGAAAAGATCAGTGTCAAGTCGGCTCACGGAGATGATAAGCGCATTTCATAAGATAAAAATATAATAAAGTAAAAATATTCAAAGATCCAAATAAGTATCCCAGTTGTATCACAAACAGGCGTTTTATTTTGGTACCGTAGCGCTCCTCCAGTGTTGACAGTAAGTACCTAGTTGGTTGGTGTTTACTTCTAGCCATCAACTATGATTAATTCTAATGAAGTTACAGAGAAATTGATACTTCCAGTATAAGTCGACCCTAGATGACAAAAACAGTGTCGCTGACTTTGACAAGATATCCGAAAATAAGTGCATTTGATTACTGAGGTTTTGCTTCCGGAACTCCATACTCTCATACTCTGCATACTATCTATGTTACTGTCTGAAACTCCTATACTGTCTGTATTGGAGTTTGAGTGGAAGTGTCTGAAACTCCTATAATCTCTGTCATTCATTTAATAAATAAATAAATAAATAAAAATACGACTTTTAGGTCCGTATTACAGAAGGAAACTCAAGCGTTGATCTCTGTTTAAAACTAGTTTTGAGGCTAGTTTTAATTTTAGAACGTTCCTCAAGCATGGATTCATTGATCATAGTTCAGCTGAGTTTGGCTTTATTTTAGATCGTTACTCAATTCGTGAATCGAGCCCAAGCAGAGATTGGATCTGTAATCACCCAAGTGTGGTCGAGACCGCGCTTGAGCATAGATTGTTATGTTTTTGTTCTGTTCAAGTCTATCTGCGTTGTCGAGTTTTCATATACTATTGTTGTTTTTTTAATTATTGCTACGTACATATATGTGGATTATGGATTTAAATAGAAGGTTGAACTTTAGCGTTCCTCTCAGATATTTAAGAGATACTCAGGACCAGGACCCATATAATTGTGAAAACTTTAAAAAGAGGTACAGATGTGGTAAAATATTAAATTCTACCAAGGTATAATATACCACGATTTCAGAAAATCACACAACCGTGGGCATCCTATAGCCTCAGAATTGCAAATTCTTGTATGTTTGCGTTTTATGTTTTTTTATTAATCATCAAAGCAAACAACGTTGTATACAAACAAACTGATGTATTTATTTTCACATATTTGACATGCTGACATTTCAAGTCAAGTACAAGTCTTTTAAGCTTGACAATTTTGATTACAAAATTAATATACTTCGAAGAGCTTTAGTTTCAATAAATAGGGGATTGTACTATTCAGAACCAAAATAATAACGCAGATTTCCTAAATAATTGCGCTCCTAAGCCTTAGAAGCGCAATCTAAGGTATATTTTAATATTTCGAACCCAGTGAAGATCAGAACAAAGTTGGTAAATAAAATAAATCGTAAACGAAAACAGGCTGATGCATAGACAATACACATCTCTGCTTGAGGCTCGATTTGAGTCTCGATTCAGCTGAGTATAGATTGATTACCGTTCTGGAATAAGAACGATGCTCAAGTACTGATTCTATACTTAAACAGTGATCGACTGATTGAAGATCAAACTGGACTTGAGGAACGTTCTGTAATACGGGCCTTAGTGGAAGTGTCTGAAATTCTTATATTCCCTTATAGGAGTGTGGAGTCCTTCATCGGATTCAGAATATTCTTAATTTTTCCTTTCAACAATACAACCGCAGTAAACAGCGTACAATGGTTTGCAACACTTAATTCTCTTTGAGTATTTGAACGGGCACAATGCCGGACGCTTTGTCCGTTTGATGCGACCTGACCTGACTCAGCACTCAATGGCGTCCGTCAACCATTTGGCATTAAAACTCAACTAAAAAATTTAAGTACAATCTATTTGAAGATTAAGGTATTTCTTGTTGATTTTGATCGTATTAATCGATCACCCGTCACCCAGACTTTCTATGAGTTTATCAAACTTTAAGTTTTCAAGCATTTACGAGTATAGCAAGAGTATAGCTAAGCATAACGGTTAAGGCTGCTCTCTCGAAAAAAGCTTGACAAAAGTATGCAGATGATGCAAAAATTGTTAGTAATCTACATGATATGATTTACGTAATTTGGTTTAGCCATAGTTTTCCATTGTGAGTTCGGACATAATATTTGACAATAAGCCCAGTTAAAGGTCGCTACATAAGTAACGTGTTTTAACCCGGACGGAACGGGACGAAAATTTTTGGAAACATCGTTTCATTGAAAATGTATACGAAAGAGCATACGTCATGGATGCTCGGACAGGACAGCGACGTGGCACGCAAGGGACGGGGAAAATATCGTCGGCGACGATGTTTACACGTCCCGCCCCGCGCGCGTCACGTCCCATCCGTGGTTCCGCTGCTTATACACAGTCGCTCCGGACTCCGGTCGCGGTCCCCAGTCCATCTTTTCTTATTCCTCACTAGCACGATAGTTTCGCGTCATTGTAGCAGGCCGTATGCATTAAAAGCACCCGTCCGTGTTTTCAGAACACCATGTTCCGTCTCCGCCCCGCCCAGGTCCTAACACCGTCCCGTATGCAGCGACCTTAAGTATCATACAACACAAGAAACTACAACTAACATCGGAATACTATCAGAAGAAAAAGAGAACGTGCATGGAATGATGAACGCCAGACAGAGAAAAGTAAAAGCGAAATGAAGGTATTAGCTAGATTTATTGGGAATTCTCAGGATATACTCCCAGACCTTTCAATGCTCTATTAGTTTATCAGAAATTGAAGGCTTTATATCAATCGGAACCGTTTTTACTTTTTACACGAACCTTGGGAAATAGAGCAAAACTTTCCTGAGTTACTCGCAGACCAAGTGCTGATTGCTCCTCAAGGTTTCTTTTTAAAGTATTCTAACTAGAACTTTCCTTAACTCGGGCGGATAAGGGACACTGATTCTGAGAAAAAAAATTCATTGTAATATTCATGAATTTGAATTTAGACAAGGGCATTGTTAGTCGCTGTAAAAGAGATCAATCGGAATGATACTGCTGTCTATTTTTATGACAGTAATAAATGAATACTACCGTCCCTTCTGTTCATAGTTAATTAAATATTTGGATATTTAAAAGAAACACATGTAACGTTTCACCATATTATGTAAACACTACAATGTTGTTAAATTAATGGATATTAACAACGACGTAGTGAATTAATCAGAATAATCAGACATGTGTCACGTCGATGACATTTTCTCTTTACTTTTCAATTTCATTCAGTGACTCACTGACTGGCTACATGCTTGTTGACCAATATGGTAGCAAGTTTCATCTCCTTACCATTTATGAGAATTTCTTCACCGAAAACATGTTTTATCTTATGTTACTGAAACCCATAAGTGCAAGTCGGATTCGGACACGAAGGGTTCCGTAACACCGACGAAAAAAAAAACACATTTCTTGTATAGAGGTCTCCATACAAGAAATGTGTTTTTTTTTCCTTTTCATTTTTAACTTTATTTTATTTTTGTTATAGCGGCCATAGTATTTCACACAAGTGTCTACCTATCTCGGTTCAAAAGATACAGCCCTGTGACGGACGGATGGACGGACGGATGGACGGATGGACGGATGGACGGACGGACGGACGGACAGCGGAGCCTTAGTAATAGGGTATCCTTTTGGTACGGCACCCTAAAAACCATCTTGACACGCTCGAAGTACATACAGTTTGCTTCGAAATAAAGAAAAATACGTCAATATTAGCTTTTAGAACTAATCGAACTTTAAAATAACATCCCGGAATGAGGGAGAGTAAGATAAAAAGGAACAGTTAATTACCAATAACACTCGTTAATATAGTCTAGGAATGTTCCAACACATTAAAATATTTAATGAACGCTTAGTTATTTCGTGATAAACAAATGAAGAGTCCGTTAGTAATCAAGTATCGATTGTTATGTATGTATGTAGTAAAAATACTCACTCATTCTTTTAATAAACAGCTCAACACAGATGCAATTTATATGACGTTAAGTTTCATAAACACAGATAAATGTTCGCAGCCTCTCGCTGACAGCGCTCAATGTGAATGAACCGTACTCTAGCGATATCAATAGTACATTATCACCAGCGGTGCCAGTAATATTGTTAGTTGCAATAACTATAATAAAATTAGTTTCGCCCACGCCCAGCGACGCGCCTAGGCTAGACTGAAAGGCAGGCACTCAACGCCATTTCGACAATTAATATGTGTATCAGTCAGGCAAGAATAATCAATATGCTTTCAGATGCTTAAACATTTGTTTAGGATGAAATTTCGGACGTTAGTAGGCTACGGACTAGACGGCTTGGGGTAGCGCCGCACAATTTGTATTGGCGTCGGGGTCTACTTAGTGTACCTATTAAGAGGGATGAGCTAAGCATTGGCGTAGCTAGTCCTAAAGGGGCTCTGTATCAACAGTTGTTGGGGGCCCGTTGTTGTAAGTTGTTTTTACCCGACTGCAGTGAAGCTCCAAATGAGGATGCTGTTTTTTTTTTTACAAAATTTATGAATTAGCATATTGACTTGGAAGGTCAAGCTGTCAATACTGTCATTGTGGTGTTACTAAGAGAACGCAAGACCGAAAGAGACTAGGATAGGTTAGATTTTCTGTGTGATTTTACTAAATTAGTGAAAGAGCTCGAGAATTAGACCGCGCCTGTTGATTTAACGTAATTTACCAAAAAGAATTTGAGGTTTTGGAAAATATATTACGTTTTTTTGCTTCAACACGTCGTGTCGTCGAGCCCATGTAGCTTGGGGGCCACGTATCATTGATACGGCTGATACGGTGGTAGCTACGCCCCTGGCACTAAGGTAGCTCGCAAAATACAAAATATTCCTACGTTTCTGTCAGTGGGGGATTACTGACCCATCCAACACCCAGTGCACTTGCTGGAGTGTACTAAATGCCCGTTCACTTGCACTAAAGAAGACCTAGTTAACGTCACTGATGATGCTGCAGTTAACTTGGCCACATATTGGGCTCAAACAATATAATAGCAAAGTACCAATCGACACGAAAAGAAGAAGACGTTTCTTTGCAATTTGCAGGTCAGTGTCAGGTTGTATGTTGATTATTATATGATTGAGAGACTTAAAAGTCGTAAAAGCTTCTTATGCTCTACGCAGGCCATACAGGACAAACCACCCAATGAGAGGAGCAAATTGTGGGAGCGAAGCATCTACCACCTCCCGAATTCGTTAAACCCCAGGAGCATTCGCAACTAAGAACAGTACCATCCACACGAAAAGAAGAAGCCTTAAGTAACCTAGATAAAAGGATCTAAGCCACTAAACTTTTCTGTTTTAGGTTAAACCGTTCCCGCGATACCAATTTAAAGTGTTATTAGAAGAGCTTTCAACTTTTTGTCCTCGTTCGGTAATAGGATGTAGATTATCGATACAAAACCTTATCCTTTCCAATCTTATGTTATTTCGATCCTTTTCAGGTGGTACGAGATTAACGTGAGACAAGGGGACGTAATTTCCCCGAAATTGTTCTCTAACGCATTAGAGGATGTGTTTAAGATGCTGAACTGGGAAGGACGTGGCATCAACATCAACAGCGAGTACATCTCACACTTGAGATTTGCAGATGACATTGTCATACTGGCTGAATCGCTGCATGACTTGCAGCAGATGCTGGATGGCCTAGTTGATTCTTCTGTACGCATTGGTCTCCGGATGAACTTGGACAAAACCCAAGTTATGTTCAACGAACACGTCACTCCGGGACCGATTGCTGTCAATGGCGGTGCTCTCGAGTTTGTTCGAGAATATGTTTACCTCGGGCAAACTCTGCAGTTTGGTAAGAACAACTTTGAGAGGGAGGCTAGCAGAAGAATTCAGCTGGGCTGGGCAGCATTTGGGAAGCTTCGTCGAATCTTCTCGTCGCGTATTCCACAGAGCCTAAATACCAAGGTCTTCAATCAGTGCGTCCTGCCTGTTATGACTTACGGAGCCGAAACGTGGACACTCACGGTACGTTTGGTCCATAAATTCAAGGTCGCTCAGCGAGCTATGGAACGGGCTATGCTTGGAGTTTGTCTGAGGGATGGAATCTGGAACGAGGTGATCCGGCAGAGAACCAAAGTTGTCGACATAGCTCACAGAATAAGCAAGCTGAAGTGGCAATGGGCCGGCCATATTAGCCGTAGAACCGATGACCGCTGGGGTAGACGTGTTCTTGAATGGAGACCGCGAATCGGTAAACGTAAGGTAGGACGTCCTCAGGCTAGGTGGAGTGACGATCTCCGCAGGGTGGCTGGTAGCAGCTGGATGAGAGTTGCCGAGAATCGAGCTGAATGGCGTGCAATTGGAGAGGCCTATGTCCAGCAGTGGACTGCTATAGGCTGATGATGACGAGATTAACGTATCCTTTCAACCTGACATTACGAGCAGACAAAATAAATTTTCTCAGTATAATATTAAGAAAACTGGTTTTATAGCAACAAGGTGTATTGAAATACCAAATAAAATGAGATTTCTATGCTACTTCGGCACTTAAATTAATTGGCAATTTGTGACCGTGTGAAATTGGAAAATTAGACGATCTACTGAAGTTCATAACATTAAGCACTTCAGCATGGCTTGCTTCAACCTTGGAGCACTGTTGTTTCCTAGAAGCGAGTTCTTGGAAGCACTCATTATATAGAGAGGCACTTATCTTTTGAACCGTATCACCTCTTTATTCCTTAAACAGCATAATTCTACGTTAAGGGACCGCCAATTGCCCCAAGAACTTCCACATGACCAACGGGCCAACCACTTGAACAGGTTCCATATCACCCACGATCGACCTTGGGTATTACATTGACCTTCCGACCAATTACATAATTTTTGGACGACGCGATATAAAACGTAGTTTTTTTTTATTACGCATTAGATATGTTAATTCAGAGGTACGCGTTGATGAAATCATCGATTTTCTATTCTGATATGTCAGACAAAAAGACTACTTGATCCTATAATATCTCTCACGGAATACTAATCATTCGTAATGCACAATTTATCTATCCAAATATCGCGATGCATATCAACAAATCTAGTGCTTGACGTCATTGCATTTATTAGGTCTGTTTATCTGTAACATAATCTGTGACCGCTGATACCGCCAAATGAGACTTCAAATAAGAACTCACAAGAGAACAAATATTTTTTAACACTCAAAAATTCACAAGAGTCACGTGCACTAGAAGTTTCAAAAGCCCTTACGTTCTTCAAGAACGGTCCGTGTTCCACTGATCCAATTGAAAAAATGCATCATGTCAGTAATAATTGTTAAATAACTGGGTCACTACATGTTGAGGTTAATGGGCATCAAGGGCGCACAAATCATCTGAACGCTTATTGAGATCTCATAAGGATAATCTTTTTTTTTAATCTTTCCACAGCTAGTTCGTTGAAAAGGTCCAACACTGACTGGAAATGAAACACAGATTTATATGACTTTTAAATCTGTTATGACGTCTTAATAATTCAAGTAAGTTATGCAAAAAAATCATGTTAAACTAGAAAGCGTACACATAAATTTACAAGAACTTTATGAAATACATACAGGAAGTAATGTCTACCCAAAACAGAAACCATATTACTTTCAAACTCCATACTTCGATATTTTTATGTTTTTTTTTTTTTGTTGTTGTTGTTTTAACAGACTTTATTATCTTTAATTCTATCTGTGATTCTTATCTTGTATTCATATTTTCGTTACTAAAAATAAATATTGGTGGCAATTATACGAGGCCACACGGGGTTAGGACAGGGAAAAGCATCGCCCAGTCGGACTCGTTCGCCAGCACTTACCGTCCCCTAAACATTATTATTCCCATGTAGCTGTTCTTTAGACTTGGCTTTATAAACTTTTTGTGTATTAAGTATCATTTAACAAATTATTACACAGTCAGGGCTAAAATATATCAGATGATTCAAAGATGTTAAAGAGCCAAGTCGATTTTCTCCCTTCGTGCTTTCCTTTCATAGGGTGCGGTGTTATTCTAATCTGAACTAGTCATTTGGAGTAACACCATGAGTCAACGGATGAGCGGCTGTTTATATTACGCTCATCGCTAAAGAATTTCCAAATGAAATCAATGTGCCAGTTCATAAAGTCAAATACATATTTTCCGAACCGTCTAATACAAAATTCTAATTTCAGGGAAGCAATTTTTGCAACAACGTGCGATCGGAACGAACCATCACGGTTTGTCACGCAAGTCTGCGAGTATATAGTTTAGGCAACAGCGTTTATGTTACAGTCGATTAAACGCCAATCATTTACGAAACAGTTCCTAGAAAACGCCGAAATATAGTGCATGATGTGCGCCTCGTGTGGAATCAGTGGAATGGAAGCATTTATCATTATTTAGGGTATAGGTTTCGTGAAACTACTTTTGATAGGTATATGAGAAAACGACTATTGTTGTACTTGAATAAGATCTAGATAAACGCTTCCTCACTAATAATCACTTTCTGATAGATTCTCAGCGTGAACCAATTGCTTTCTTTTTCTTTGTTTCTATCACATAAATATCATCTCAATGGAAAGCATTTTATGTGTTTCATAGTCTAGCAATAAAAAATCTTTATATATATCTCAACGATAGTTTACAAGAAAACTCAATGGCTTACATACAATATAATGCCGCGTGGGTGGACATTCTTGAAGCATATTTCAAGTATTTTTAACGAAGTGCACTTTTCAGTAAAGATCAATCGTAAAGTGTAGTGCCTAGATTTAAAAGCTACAACCATTTTTTTTTTAAGGATTGTCCTATAAACATGATTGGTGTCAAATGCATCAAGCATCAGCGCAAGTATTTAGTTCTCAGTGTAGCAATGTAGTTAATTTATTATTATAAGGAAATTTATAATTTAGTGTTGGTTAAGTTCCGAAGATAATCGCTGTATAGTACGGGAATATGTCAAATATGTACTACTGCAGTTCTGTAGTTTTTTGCACAATAAACTGCAGAATTCAAGTCTTGAGTACGCTAAGACTGGTTTGATGCTTGAGCTGCAAATATTTGTACAGCCTTGGCTTCACATTTTGGTTGGTTATTGCCAATGAACAACGTCCATCGCTTAGTTAGGTATTGATAATTTTTTTAGAACTTGTATGTCTGGGTGGAGCAGCAATGGACGAACTTTCATAGAAGTTGGCCCGCATTGGTCTCCAGTGTGTGCCGGGAGTACATCCAGCTATTTTACAACATAGAAAACCACTCTGAGTGACAGACGGCGCGGTGTATGAAAGTCTGCTTCTTGTAATTACAACTATACAACCTGTAGTGGTTTAGTCGAGTATGTTTTTATAAGTTCCGACGGTGATCGATCGTAGTGAATTAATGGCGCTAGAGCTAATAAATCATTGTATTAGTAAATTGAAGTGAATTCGTGTAATGAATCACATCCGAATTTCAACTCTGTAAATGCACCTAACAATAGAGCGGTTTACCTTTAAGTTTTTAAACGAAGATATATTTACCCGAATAAACTCTGAGATTTCGCAAAATAAAACGCTAAGCTATTGAAATTATGACAAGTTTAGAGTATGACATGACATGTTCGCAAAGAATTTATTCGCATTGAATTAAAGTAAGATGATTGTACATGAAAACTCGAAAGGAGGACATCGTACCAATCTACGTGCCAAATGACAAGCGTCCAATTAAAGCTTCAGCTGGCGTCTAATGTACTTTTGATATGCGCCACACTCTACTAGAATTTCTACCCTCAAAATGCTAATAAAAATGAAAAGATCTAGAAAATATGTAGAAACTGACAAACTGCAGTGCTGGCAAACACATTAAATAAACAATGTTTTAAAAGTAAGAAATATAAGTGGCTATTAATAAGTATCTGAAATCACTGAACTCTATGAAAGCATCAATTTAAATCTCAAAACAACAAATGTTTTCGCCAAAAGCCAGGCATAACAACGTGACAAAAAATGACTACGAAACTACAAAAAAGTACTTAAGGAGAAAAAAACAACACAGGTGTGAACATAAAGTTGTAACGTTGAGCATTGATGCGCTAGCGCCGCATTCAGACGCCACTGACACAGAGAGCGCCATGGTGATGGGATAAAACGAACGCGTATCTTTGCCAAGTTTTTTCAGCCGGTACGCAACTGGACGTGGGAAAATGACCTCACGTCACGGGAAGCGGTGCTCGTCATGTATTTTCTTTCGTGAATTCCCATTTCTCACCGACTATCTTACACTGTTTTCTGACGTCTGCTTCCGCCAATTTCAACCGATATTACAGTACATCATCTGAGTAGTTACATTGCATCAAAATTCTAATTTTAATATATTTTTAGTGTTACTGTATGTTTATATTCGTATGAAACTAGCACGTACTGACCTACGTACCTATACGCGATATACGAATCCCAGACGCATCAGTATTCCCATAGCTATTAAGATTTCTCTTTGGACTGTGTTCGTAAGCTCATGTTCAATTTGGCGATTTAATAAAAGATGCAGTGGTATTTATTAATATTAAGATGGCACAGTTATGTCACATGCCAAAACGGAGAGGAGTATTAGTAAAGCTCTCAGGCTGAAGATTTGTGCGTGCGCATTAACAAGTCATCACTGCATTACTGCTGATATTTATAGATCATCTTGACAGAAGCACTTGTTGACTAATTAAAACTAAAACCGGCCAAGTGAGTGTCGGACCAGGCACAATGAAGGGTTCCGTAGTTGGGATGAATGTATCCCATGAACAAAATTAAGTAACATTGTAAGTAGTTGAAAATCATGTTTTTCAACTGCACATCAAGTTAGTCGACTATTACTCATAGTAGTAACTTGTATAGCCTACTTAGCTGTAATAGTTTTATTTTAACTTTGTTAAATATACTACTGCTGTGATTTTTTTCACAAATCCAAATACAACCATTTAGCTGGCAGCGGGGACTAGACTCACAAAAATTTGCACTTTAAAGGCTTCTACAAACAGGCACGACATGCGACGCGACACAAAGACACCGCGCGACGAGCGAGCGGTCTCTTTGTGTCGCGTCGCGTGCCGCGCCTGTTTGTAGGAGCCTTGAAGCTTAATATTGTAACAATTTTTACACAAACCCGCAATATCTTTGAACGGCCTATGGAATGATACCACACACCACGGGATAGACGAGAAAAAAAAATCATCACACTTTACGTGTAGTTAAGATACTTCAAAAACAAATATTTCAAAATTTTATTTTACCACTTTGTCGGCCTAATTAATATGTATACCCATGCCAAATTACAGCATTCTAGTACTAAGAGTCTCTGAGCGAAGCCGCGGATAGACAGAAAGACGGACAATACATGGCGAAACTATAAGGGTTCCTTGTTGACCACGGAACCCTAAAAACAGAGGAATGTAAAAATGTTTTGATGAATATGAACTTCAGGAAGAACCTAATTTCGCTTTGTTTGATTTACCTAGTTGTAAACGTGAATTGCGTCGTAAAATAATAACAAGGAAGGAACTATAATACGAACTACGCAAAAATTTGCTTGTGTGCCAATTGGGTCACTTGTCTGTCAAGAAATAACGAGAAAATAGCTAACAGGTAAGCTTACTCTAAGAATTCAGAATCGCCAACAATAAATTATTTCATGAAAATGGCAATGTGTAAAGAATACCCAAGGGCATTGTTCCAATTTGACGATACTTTTATTGGTAACCTAAATAAAAAACAAAAAAAAAAAAAAATTGGATTCATTTTCCAATCTCAAAATCTTTCCATCTTTTCATATTAAGGTTACAAAAAAAAAAAAAACCGTTTTCCTTTAAGTGCAATATAACTTTAATTTCGATTTAGAAAGATGTTTTTATTTTTCACTTTTTATTTGCGTAAATATCAGTGACAGGAAGTTATGTAAAAAAAAAAAAACCTATTATTGAAGCTGACACAAAAACTACCCCAGAAAAGTTAATAAAATTTATATGGAACCACCGCGCAAGCTTCCTCTTACAAATAAAAAAGAATTTAAAAAAAAACCCGGCCAAGTGCGTGTCGGACCACGCACAATGACAGGTTCCGTAGGTGGGATGAATTTATCTCAAGAACAAACTTAACATTGTAGTTGCAAAACATGTTCTTCAACTGCAAATGTAAGTTGGCCGAATATTACTCGGTAACTTGGAAAGCCTACTTAGCTGTCATAGTTTTCCTTTTAATTAACTTCGTTATATTTATATAACCATTTAGCTGGCAGGAGGGAGGGGGGACACTTGACTGTAACAAAAATTAGCATTTTCAAGCTTGATATTACGCAAACGGATCGTTGAGTCGAAAAATGGTATTCACAAACCCGCAATATTTTGGAATGGCCTATCCAACGATACACCACACTATGGGATAGACGAGGAAAAAAAAAAATATCCCCACTTTACGTGTACCCTAAATAATATTTTATCAAGATTTTATTTTACCACTTTGTTGGCGTGATTAATATGTATACTGATCAAATTACAGCTTTCTAGTACTAAGAGTCTCTGAGCTAAGCCACGGAAAGACAGAAGGACAGACGGACATGGCGAAACTATAGGTAAGGGTTCCAGGGTTCCTTGTTAATAAGGAACCCTAAAAACGGTCCACAATTGACGACGAAATATTGATGAACAAATAGGTATATATAAAATATATGTATAAATACAGAATTACAGACGAATTGTGAAAACTTTCCTTTTTTTTAAAGTCGGTTGAAAACCATATTAGACAGCTTGTTTAAGACTGCGCCGAGTGCACAGTGGCGCCCTCATCGTTATTTCGGTGATTTCTTTTATTTTAGAATGAAAATGCAGAAAATAAGCTCGTCAAGTTGTGCTTCACAAGACTATATGTTATTATTACTACAAATAGTAGTTTTAAATTGTTATGTCTTATTGTAATCATTAAAACGGTTTCCGTTTTGACGAGCTTATTTTCTCCATTTTCATTCTAAAATAAAAGAAATCACCGAAATAACGATGAGGGCGCCACTGTGCGCTCGGTAGCCTCTTAATAAGAAACAAAATATTTGTAATTGTTATGATACTTATAATGGTTATGGTCACGGTAACAGGCAATTAGCCTCCTTTTAAGATATTTATTGCATTGGATATGGTAAAAAAAAAAAAAAACAATGTGACGGATCATTTAACGTAACGACCGACGTCGTACTGTTACGCTGTCTGGGCGGTGTCTAGCGTTGTGTTCGCTTTCTCACTTCAGCGATCGTGAAAATAAAGGTGCAAACTGCAAAAGCTTGGACAAGGTCTTCTACTACTATCTTTACAATATTAACTACAATCTGTTGTATTACTAAGCTATCATTCATGCTCGCTAGCTAAATTATTGCTTTGAGTTCAATGAACTTTTCAGAGAAAGTAGCTGCGGCTGACATGTCATTATTAGTTTAAGCGTTATGAAAATGACTGAGACTTCAAGACGTATTTGTATTGCACCGCAAACACTTCAGAGTATTATTGCAGTCAATATTGAGTTTCCTGCTAGTTATATGGATATAATTATGAGCAAGTACATGCAAAGCTTTGAAAATATCGAGCATATTAGGCGAAAAAATTCAAGGCGGAGGTCGGCGAACAACTTTATAGAAGTCCTAAAAACTATTGTTTGCAAACTTATACGAACTTCGCTAACACCATAATATATCATTTCCGTATTTTCTTGATAAAGCTTGTTAGCACGCAGTTTAAACAGCTTTTATACAACACTTACATATTTAGAATTTACTGTTTGCTTGTTGTTATTGAAGCAAATTGAAAAGTAAACGATATATTTGGAGATTGTTTTAAACAAACAGATAATATAGATTCGAGTGATGAACTGCGAGAAGACATATACAAAATATGATTTTTATAGCTAAAAATTAAAGTTGTTGAGTTTGTTTTACAATGTAACTCTTTAAAGTTTTAAAGAGTTACATTGTAAAACAAACTTACAACTTTGTAAGACAACAATTCAGATAAAGTTACGACGGGGGCTTTATTAGGAGAAGTCGAACTACCTTCAAAACGACGTTTAAAAGAGCTGTCCGACCCATTATTTATAGATTGGATTCAAATTAAGTAAGAGCTCTCAAGATTATGCGGAATCAATGAACAGATAATGGTCCATCTGATCAGATAATTGCGCACAATTTCGATGATGTAACAATAGGATTGAACGTAATATTACTTACGGCACATGTGTGTACGGTTCTCAAATGACGCCTAAACAAAGCCTTCTCAGCAAGTCTCTCATTACTTATACTCATTACTGGTGGAAGAAAGCAGACACCGGGCAGACTGCACACAATGGTCGAACCAGAACTGGGTTAATTGAAGACAACAGCGCCCATCGCCGCGGGCTGATGGCAAGATCCGATCTCTGTACGCCTCTAAATTAATACTGTAATAAACTATTCATTCGGAATTATGAACAGAACCGGTGAGTGTAATATCGTTGCCGACTTCCCGCTGCAAATCAAGAATGTACAGTCTTCAGCAGTAACAACTTAGAGTCTTTCAAACAAGAGAAAATTCAAGTTTAGTAATGATTGAAAAACAACAAACAGCAGGAAAATCAGCACGAAGAAATTGAATTCTGTGCTTTAAAATAAATCAATATCTAGAAACTATTTTGGAATTAGTGAGAATGTGCCGACTATTCATGTTCAGTCTGGAAGTAAATCCCGAAAATAGGTCGAGCTACTTTCTCCGGTAACCGAAGCGACGTAGGTAGGTATCTGCAGTGCGACACCAGCCTTTTACATTGATTTCCTAGATGTCTGGACTAGAATTCTGTAAAATGATATTCTGTCGTCATTTCCAAATCAAAGTAAGTACTTAGATGAACTAGCAACATTTCGCCACTGTCATAACTGGACTTCCCGTCCAAGAAAAGCATTCACAAAGTCCAGTCACTAGAATTATCAAAATTGCCAAACATGACATAATGCTGTCATTCGGTGGATTCGAACGATGTTATCTACTAAAATTACGAATTGCATACATTCAAACGTCTGGAAGTGTCAATACAAGTTAAATTTTAATGTAAAGCATCACTTGCTGAACAATACACGAGTGAAGGCGTGAACACAATAAGCCAACGTAATGTGAGGTAAACTGTATAACGCTTCCGGCTTTGTGGCCTCAAACCATGGACTTTCGTGGTAACCAAAGCAAAATGACTTGTCAGAAACTTTGAAAATACGTATTCAGCCTACAATGCATCAGTAATGCAATTGCATGATTGAAATTCATCTTTGAGCAATGTATTGTACTGCCAGAATTGCAAATCAACTTTCAAGTTGTCCATTTCGTTTCGGAGAAGGCGAATGGGAGCCAAAGAGTAGTGTAACATTTCAAACTCTAAGAAAAAAGTCAGCACGTGTTGATTTTAGTCGGCCAAAATGAAAACTAGCACATTTGTTGACTGTCATTTTTATGCCCACACACAAAACTAGACCAGTTCAATGACTCTGAGAGTGAAATCCATTCATCATTATTAACCATTACTAGAGCAGTAGTGCTGACAATGACAGGCAAGTAACAGACATTGATGCGTCACGCAAACGAAAGCTAATAAGGGCGAGTGTTTAAAAAAAATATGAATACGATGTCCAAGTGTTATAGTGAACTATACAAAAGTTCATTCATAGTGATAATGAGGGCGTGAGCAGCAGGAAGGCACTGCGGCCAACCGTTCCGGGAAGCGGCGGCAGACGATGCGCAGACACCGATGACGTCATAGTGTGATCAGCCAATTGGGGCAGCGGGCCTATCAGCCTTAGTTAACTTCATCTGTTATTTAAAAGACGTTTACTATACCTAACTAAATGTGCCGCTTCATTTATTTTCATTTGAATATGATAAAGTTTTAACGTATTGTGAGGCGGTCAAGGATTTGATGTAGCATTGAAATAAACACTACGGCTGCGCGACGTGACGTCTTCTTTGTTAAAGCTGTGCAGTTACATAGAGGCGGAGTCAATAAAGCAAACAAGCATATTCTTACCAACATTACCAACTCGAGGAATATTTTGCCTGGCTTTAAAATGCTAATATACTACAGACTAGTGTACATATACATCGTCCACAAAGAAAACAACGCCTTTGGCAAAGCCAGTGCCATTCACGTCTATATGCTTTGTAAAACTAAAAGTTAGCCACAGTTTTCAAAATTCATTTCGTTTATTCAGGATAATTAACGAGGAAAACGTTGATGTCTATATTTAAAGGAAAAAGAAATGAATGTTAGGAATGTAAATTATGTATAAAAAAGCTGCCTAGAACAAAATGCCACCGTCCATACGAGCGTTACAAGCGAATATAAAGCTGTTGGCCTTGACAGAAAAAAAACCCTAAGCCCATGCCATAACACGGCTATAGCATGCCATTGAAACGAGGGACGCCAAGGTCGCGGAGTCAATGTACAGCACAGGACGCCACCTGTCTCCGGTAACCAATACAAATATACACAATAATTATGGTGAAGACACGCCACGACATGTGAAACAACCTCCTTAAACGGCTTTTCAACTGTTTGAACTCGTTGATAATTCTCACCGCGAAGACTTGAATGGCGACGAGTGTATTAAGATTCATCACGTTCACTTTTCTAAGTGCCACAACGCACAATGATATCTGATGTATAGACTGTAACAACAAAATATGAAGTAAGGAGTCTCTATTGAAAGAATGCCACATGTAAACGGGTGGGTATGGGTACATGCGCGCTTAACCCACGCTCGGTTGCCGTTTGATCATCTTATTTAAAAGAACGTGACAGCTTTCGTATATAAATAGAATTGAAAAATGTGTTATAATTTCTCCCTTCGACAATGGGATCGAGATTGATTGAGTAATTGAACCCTAAGCGGTATCTGTACGTGATATGCGAATGAATGCAGATTAATCAAATCACTCTATTCACTGAACAGCTTAGCGGAGTCATATTCCTCGTGCATTCATTAATTAAAATATGCAGAGCAATATGAGTCCCAGAGTTTCATTAGTTGGTATAAAACAAATTGAAAACGTAGCTAGCAACACATATAAGTTAGTCATGGTATGAGTCGCAGTCGCAGCTCGCAGCCGAGATGTGATTTACAACAATATTTCCGTAGGCGTAGCAAGCGAATTGTATCTGTTTCCAGAAATGGAAGCTGACTGTTCCAGAACTTTCTTTGTTAGCTTTAAGTAAGGAGGTCGACGCACCGCGACTAAATATGAGACTAACGTACATGCGTATAGTTCTAAGATCTACGAACTAGGCGAGTTGTGCACGGTGCTTTTGTAATATTAGTAGTGTTGCAAACAAAACATTAATATTAAGCGGCCTTTTGTGCTACACCAAGATACGGATCTAAACATTTTTGTGGGTGGGCTTCATGTTTTAAATATTGTGGTGTTACATTTGTTTAGAGTGCTACACCGGCACTCTTAGATGCAAAATGCAAATATTAACAACATTATTAATTAAAGTTTCCATTGTAATTTAAAAGCTTTTTAATAGATTCTAGACTTCGGTTGAGATTTCGTGACGTCGACAAAAGATTTAGTATACGATTAGCAGTTAGCCTGACCGAAAGAATCTAGTTTTGTTCATTCAACCCTTTGTTCCGAAGCATACCAAAATAGCACGTTTTATTCTCGTTTGATTCCACAATGATATCACAGCTAGATGACGCGCAAGCCGCAGAATACTTCAAACTGTTATCTCTTTGAGTTACGTAACGACATTTTCTTTAAATTCGCACTGTTTATACGGACGCGGATTGGCACCCGTCCAATGGTTCTTTTTAATCGGTTTAATTCATTGAGCCACTGCTTTATTGCCGAATGAGTGCGAATAGACATGGCTGACCTCCTCAAGGTCAATGGATAGTGAGAGAAACAGGTTCATGATAACTTGTTTGGCTGTCATATAGAGACCACTTTCTTGAAAATTCATTCACTGTCGTCGTAAAAACTACTTTAAAGCTGAACTAGAAGCGAGAATTACTAAAGTATCAGGCTATTTACCCTCTGAAAGCCGTTGAAGTTGATTGAGAGAATGGATGAAGCCTCGTACAGATTCGCGCGATATCGCGGGCGCGACAGGCACCGACAAAGAAATTCTGCTACTAGTGTCGCGTCGCGCCCGCGATATCGCACTAGTCTGTACGAGCCTTTACTGTTAAACTGGTGAATACTGGACCGATAATGCCTGGAAATCTCTCAATGATGCAGTTTTATTAACTTTGAACTACCCCATTAATACCATATTTAGCCCGAAACGATAAGTCCGTTGCTAAAGCATATATAGCAATATTCACATTCACGATTAAGGAAGTGCCTTAAGAATGTCTAAATATTCTTAGAAATAAGATAAAAAGGCTAGGCCAGTTAACAATCCTAATTAACATTTGAATGCAGAAGCTTGCAATAATGCACAAGTTATAGTCAATGGGAAATGCGATTAAAGGTGCAGATCGGCGATATCTGCGCTAACACCATAAACAAGCTAAATTATGGTTGAATTAACCTAGTACGTTAGTTAGCGTAAGACCAGTTTCTTTCAGCGGATCGGAGTAATGCAAAAGCAGCAATGATATTATATTAACAGATAATTATGTTATACACTCGCAAAACAACCGAAAAAGGTGTTCCGCGCAGCAGCGGCAGTACACATACCCACTTTTCATTCATTTTACATTTCACTACAAGTAAAAATGATAGAAAAGAGATGGCTTGATAAAAACAACAAGAAAAAAAGAGACACCTAGTGTTTGCTTCAACTAAGCGTATTACTCGTCGCCATGCGTGTCGCAGACTAAATTCAATACGTCCCAATTAGGACGTTTTCGAGTCTTCACGATTGCGTGCTCACAACATATCCATACTAATATTATAAATGTGAAAGTAACTCTGTTTGTCTGTCTGTCTCTCTATCTGTATGTCTGTCTGTCTGTCTGTATGTTACGTTTTCACGCCTAAACCGCTGAACCGATCGTCATGAAATTTGGCAGAGATATAGCCTGGGATATGGAGAAGGACATAGGTTACTTTTTTACGCGATAACCGACATCTACGCGGGCGGAGCCGCGGGCAAAAGCTAGTCTGTTTAATATAATATCATTGATAAGCAGCCTTAAGACTACGCCGAGCACACAGTGGCGCCCTCATCGTTTTTTCGGTGATTTCTTTTATTTTAGAATGAAAATGCAGAAAATAAGCACGTTAAGTTGTGCTTCACAAGACTATACGTTATTATTACTACAAACAGTAGTTTTAAATTGTTATGTTTTAATGTAATCACTAAAACAGAAAATAGTGGCCACTAAGCTCCGTTTTAATAACGTTGCGTTGCGTTGTTGATACCGCCACAGGACTATGATTATAAGGCACCAGAACTTTTACAAACATAGACCCAGTGAAAAGTTATGTTTAAAAGCTTTTAAACGTACGGAGTTGAGTAGGCTATAACATAGCTAAGTTGAAACAGACTTGAGTGTTAGAGCTGACGAAACTATCCGCTTAGGCTCCCACAGACAGGCGCGGCGCGATTCTGGTAGTACAATTTCCATGAAGTTTTCATAAAAATTCTACTAGAGTCGCGTCGCGCTGTTTGCGAGAGCCGTCACTATCGGCTTGTGAGCATTAACATCTCCGCTGCAAGCCGGTACAGAGTTATTCTCATTTACTTGAGTGTCGACGTAAATATGGCAACAATAAATTTCCACAACAAAACGTGAGTGTGTAAGTATTTTTATCTGCACCCATGCTATAAATCTATAAAAGTTTCTGAAACAGTTAGCTTATTTCCAACATTAAAACAACGGGTGTTATAGTAACCATAATATCATCCAAACGAGTATTATAATGTTGTACTAAATTTCATTTATGCAACTCATTTGCGTTTTCAATCCCTTCCTTACTCATCAAACAGCCAATATAATATATATAATACAGGCTTTTGCCTGCGGCTTCGCCCGCGTGGATGTCGGTTATCGCGTAAAAAAGTAGCCTATGTCCTTCTCCATATTCCAAGCTATATCTCTGTCAAATTTCATGACGATCGGTTCAGCGGTTTAGGCGTGAAAACGTAACATACATACATACAGACAGAGTTACTTTCACATTTATAATATTAGTATGGATTGTCATGCACGCGCGTTATACTAACAAAGCACCGTAATTAAAAAGTTAAAAACTTATAGGTTATTCGAGTTCACGTCGCGTCCCGCCATTTTTGTTCGATATTAGTATTGCAAAAATATATAAGTTTGTTGTTTACAAAAATGAGTGAAACAAGCTTTGATAACACACCACCAGATATTTCTAATGCAGCAAAGGACATTTCTAACCAATTATTACCAGAAAAGTCGAGAAAACAATATGAAAAGGCGTACCAAGATTTCATGATTTGGAAAATATCAAAGAGTAGATAACATGGGTGTAGATAGTCTTGTATGCAACTGTACATAATTAGGTATTAAAACACTCATGTGATATTATTATCACACTCGACTTCGCTTCGTGTGATAAACCCACGTTCGTGTTGTAATACCCCTTATTATACAACAGTTGCCTATGTAACTATACCAGCGTACTTATATTTATTAGGAAGATAAATAACATCGTGAGTAAAAAAGTAGGTACACATAATCAGCCTAAAATGTTCTCACTGCTGGGACACGGGCCTCCTCTCGGTGAGCGGGCGGTAATTCACCTCGCGCGCCCAGTGCGGGGTAGATGTCACTTC
The DNA here is from genome assembly GCA_947523025.1 of Dryobota labecula. Taxonomy (NCBI): domain Eukaryota; kingdom Metazoa; phylum Arthropoda; class Insecta; order Lepidoptera; family Noctuidae; genus Dryobota; species Dryobota labecula. Next base: position 24,892,522 of record OX383284.1, on the reverse strand, counting down.
TTCGAATTTTTGGTCCTAGAACATGCCGGTTTCCTCACGATGTTTTCCTTCACTGTTTTGAGAGCGGTGGTGATAAAATAATTTATATAGTAAAATATATATAAAATGCCTTTCGGGGTTTGAACCTACGACCTACAACAACTCGTAAGTCGCGGCCACTGGGGCCACCGCTGCTAATTATAAGTATTTGAAGATAAATGCCAAAGCCGAAATAATAACCTAAAATTAGCCTATCAAGTACCCACTGTTTTAATAAGAAGAGATCATTGTTAAAAAATTATCGTTTACATCTCACATTTTCGTATAACATGAGTACAGAAACTGGACATAAATGCAGACCAGCAGAACAACAGTCCGGGCAGACTAAAAATAACGATGTAATATCTCTTTATTTTTCACTGGTGCCTTTTCAATAAAACAAAACTATATAACTCTATTCATCATCTCAGCCTATCGCAGTCCACTGCAAAACATAGGCCTCTCCCATGCTGCGCCACAACACCCTGTCCTCCGCCTTCCGCATCCAGTCTATCCCAGCCACCTTTTTGAGGTTGTCGGTCCATCTAGCTGGGGGGCGTCCCACACTACGCTTGCCGATATGCGGTCTCCACTCCAGGACTCGTCTGCTCCACCGGCCATCGGTCCTTCGACAAATATGGCCAGCCCACTGCCACTTCAGCTTACTCACTCTGCAAGCTATGTCGGTAACTCCGGTTCTCTTCCGGATAATTTCATTTCTGATTTTATCCTTCAAAGAAACTCCGAGCATAGCCCGCTCCATAGCGCGCTTAGCGACTTTAAATTTGTGACTCTATTGTTGAGTCCAAAACCAATATTTTTCAAAATTGTATTTATCTTCAACTGCGTAGTTGTTTATTATTTAGCTGCGCGCGCAGCCCTCAGTGCGGACAAGGTTGCGCGTGCGCCTAATTAAACACGATTCCGTTGAAAAAATCAAACATCACACTCGAGATTTTTACGCAGATATTACACATGTTTATACTTGTGTTTGTAGCGAAACAAATAATGGCATTACGTTCGATATTATCTAATATGACGTGTATACGTTTGTTATTTATGCTATTCAACGCTTGCAGTCATAAATCTATGGCTTGAGATGAAATCTTGCACTACACTGAGTTTGTGTCACTAGAAAGACAAACTGCTATTCAACCAGATTGATAGTAAGAGCAAAATGGCTACTGGTAAAGGCTCCAGCATACAGGCGCGATGCGAGTAGAAAAAATATTTATGTAATCTTCATGGAAATTGTACAGTCAGCTGCAGAGAAATCTCACCCCCTAGCAATGTAAAATTCATTGCTAGGGGGTGAGATTTCTCTGCAGCTGACCGTACTACCAGAATCGCGTCGTGCCTTTTTGAAGCCTTAAGATATTCTCTTCGTCACTCAACTGCGTCGGAACAAATTAATAGTTTCGAACCTAGAACACGAGTTTAGCCCCACGTAAAGCTAATTGCAAATACTATTCAAACATTGATTGTCTCACAAACTCGGAAACTAAGTTAATGGTGCCGACACCCTTGTTCACAAACTAAACTAAATTTAAGTTCAGTGCATCTTTGTCTTTCTATTTCATTAAGAAAAAGACAGAAGATAAATTTTAGTTTAGTCCTGTCAAATTAATCAGCGCTTGAAGTAAATTGACGTAATTTTAGTAGGCAAGTTTTTAATCACGTCTAAAATTTTATGGAGTAGTGACAGGCGCTGATTAATTTGACAGGACTAAACTAAAATTTATCTTCTGTCCTTTTCTTAATGAAATAAAAAGATGCACTGAACTTAAATTTAATTTAGTTTGTGAACAAGGGAATCGGCACCATTGTTCACGAAACCGCGATTATAACTTGAGGCTCGTATAGACTCGTGCGATATCGCGGCCGCGACAGGCACCGACAAAGAAATTGTGCTACTAGTGTCGCGTCGCGCCCGCGATATCGCGCGAGTCTGTACGAGCCTTAACTTTTTTCTTTACACTAGCGAATTAAAAGCGTGGCCTTATTACAAACATCAATGTAAGCTGACATGATGAACGGTATAAAACCGGATTTTTCATTTTTTTATTTATTTTATTTTCTAGTCAAACTTTTAACTTTCGGCAAGTTTATTTCTAGGTTTATTTTCTTCGTTTGTAAGTTAAAAACAAAGCCTATAATAGTTAACGAAAAAGTTTTTCTTGAAGAAACCAAACCAGGAGCCAATTCTAGTTATAGTTAGGCAGATGTGACAAAGGAATGTGTTTAACTAACAATTAAAGTAATCAATTTTCTATATTTAGTGTTAATGATGAAACGATAAGTAATCTAAGCTACGCAGTTGTACCGAATGACTCACAATAGCTGGTAGGCAGGCAGTTAAGCGAAGATCGATCTTACGATAACTGTAGTTAAATTGGTATTATTTACCACTACAGTTACGTTTTTGACATTACGTAACATTTAGGCGAAACCAAAACTCTAAAAAGAGAAAGTTTCAGTCTTGATAAATAATTATGGGATATAAAATCGAAAGTATAACAAATTGCTTAATGGTTTCAAACTTTGGTTTCTGCAATCAATCACTTCAGTAGTGGCTCAATCAATCTTTTCTTCAGATAATGGACAGCTGTGCTCACTTTTTGTGCGTTAACTTAGGCCCACTCAACACGTTGCGAGAATAAACCAGTTACAAGACTTACAAGCAAAGATCAATCTGTTTACAATGCAAATTTTGCAAGTACTTAAGGACCGCTAAGTCAATGCACTCAATGTTACAATGATTACAAGATAGAATTAAAAACACGCCTTTTGGAGTAATAAAATTCCATTGTATGATTTAAATTTATTCACATGCACCTTAAAATCTTATTATTAACACGGTAATTTAAATTCAGAAAAAATACTATCGAATCGCAAGCGGCTCATTTTAGAAACCCTAAAATGAAATCCAATTTCATTCGCATCTTCGCAGCTTCGAACTTAGCCTGTACCTCATTTCGCCAGCACGTTGAATCCTAAACAAGTCAGGCGGTTGGACCGCCCAGTACTAAATCATCTAAGCATATGGCGAGTCTGCGTCAAGTTATTTATTACATTTCTCAGCAAGACCCACAGAGTCGCAAATTTAATATCACAGTGATCAAACGCATTTACGACAACACTTAAACGCTGAGTGCGTTTCCTTTACATGTATAAGGTTAGTTGTATTTGAAACAGCGTTCAAAAAGGTATAAAAAACTTGCGTTCAAAGAGCATTGACGCTACGGTACGTGCAATATTTTAGGTTGCATACTCATAAAACGTGACAGTAAGCAGCGGCTTGTGAATTTTTAGGGTTCCGTATGTACGAAAGAAAAACGGAACCCCTATAGGATCACTCGTGTGTCTGTCTGTCTGTCACAGCCTATTCGCTCCGAATCTAATGGACTGATTAAGTTGAAATTTGGTACACATCAATTTCTGTGACCCAAACACGGACGCGTTACGTAAATAAATGAATTCAGAACTTTTGGGAGACAAATAAGAAATAAAATAAAAAGTTTTGCACACTGTTTCGTGACATACCAAATCAAAAGAGCTTACTGTGAGGTGCTCAAGTAATTTTTTTTAAATAAATAATGTTGAAGTTATCTAAGATTTTTTTTTTATAATTAACAAAAAAAAATAAAAAAAATATTACTTTCATTTCGGAACTCGGTGTCCTTGGTTTTGTATTTTCGTTTTGTATTTAGTTAGGGCTTTACCAATAAACATGGAATAAAGTTATGCTAGGAATAACTTCGGTATAACCAAATATTTTTTGACGTTTATGCATGTCATAACTTTATTCCGTGAATATTTGTAAGGCCCATAGATTACAGGAAAACGTAATAAGAAGTCTATGGTCTTAAAATAACATGGTAAATCTCCCAGTACTGTGCGTACAAACTTACATTTGCAGTTGGAAAGTATGCTGTATATAGGAGAACATGTTTTTCAACTACAATGTTAAGTTTGTTCTTGCGATAAATTCATCCCAACTACGGAACTCTTCATTGTGCGTGGTCCGACACGCACTTGGCCAGTTTTTTCATCTATTTTGCCTCAAATTGTATTTCTCAAAATTCAGTATTTGTATCAGAATGATCGAGCAGACTGGCTGCTCTTGTGCTGGACTGCGAGAAATCACAAATTGTCATGAATTCGTCACCTTGGAGGGTAATGGAGCAATTTCACAGAACTACACTTCTGAGTTATAGACGTTTATAAAAAAAAATAGATGCGCGTCAAACAGTTATTTTAACATAGGTAAATCAGCGTCTTTAGCGTTAAAAAAAAACCTGCTTTCAGTAATGATATCTGTTAGATTTATTGAATAATATAAACTATGGTTAGTTCTATCTCACATTAATGCATTTAACTCCATTTCGAAAAAAATGGGGGCTATCCAGTTGGCGTCACTGTTGAGTAAGGTCTTGTTAGTACTTTTATCCATACTAATATTATAAATGTGAAAGTCTGTCTGTATGTTACGTTTTCACGCCTAAACCGCTGAACCGATCGTCATGAAATTTGGCAGAGATATAGCCTGGGATATGGAGAAGGACATAGGTATACTTTTTTACGCGATAACCGACACCCACGCGGGCGGAGCCGCGGGCAAAAGCTGGTTTTATATGTTTTGGATATGTTTGTTTTGTTTGTTCATTAATTAATTTTATTACATTTTAAAATATCAAATGAATATTTACATTATAATGTTCCTAAAATCAGCAAGCATTAGGTAGGAAAATGTATTCTTAATCCAAGTGCTACGAAATTAGATCCTAAGTTATTACTTAAAATCATATTAAATGCAATCGGTGTAATAGCTCAAATTTTAGCGTACACGGTGATTACATAAACTCGATGTCAATGCTTACTACAGAAAGCCCAATGACAATCAAAAAGAGAAAATGTTCGGTCAGTGTGTATTCGACATTCAGTTTGGCAGATGACAACAGATTGATGCGTGACAAGTGACATACGTCGGTGTTGCCAACGCAGTCAAAATAAGCTGTGTCCACGTAATTTATCACATCTTATTTAATTTTAACTGTCTGAATGATTAAGAATTAAGTAATCTTCTCATGTTTTTACTTGTTTTCGGGCTTCGTTTCATTTACTAATTAACTTTTTCAGAAAAATTAGTTATTCAAGCAAAGCTTATTCTTAGTGGGTATTGTAACCTGACGTATTACAAACTTCATACTTATTCCAGACTTTCATACTAAGTACGGTGTTTATCACGTGATATAGAAAAATAGAAAACTAAACTCAATAAAAATGTTCATAATTAAAATGAAAGTTTTAATAGACTGCAGCAAGATAAAACTCTAGTTAAACTAGATTGAAAGCTGATCATAACTGAATCATAAGTGTTAATTTTATTTCCATTGAGAATGTGAGAGAGAGGGAGAGAGAAGATAATGATGTTCGTGATGGAACAAAAACTACTACGCAGATCTGAAAGGGTTTTTTAATCAGTGTTGTTAATGATCGAGCGTACGCCGGCAGTGCGCCCACTGACCTCAACGCGGACGAGATAAAAGCTATTTTAAGCGTCGCGATAATATCAGCATACGTCGAATGTTTTAACAGATACGACATTGGAGGAACGCCGGAAGCCTTTAGGCAGGACCTCTTATACCTAACGTACTTGATAGACTTCCGCACATATTTGACAATTCTACTTTTACGATCAACGAATCAAGCCTGCATTTTCATTTCCTATAAATATAAACATTCCTATAAATATAAACAAGCGTAGGGACATGTCGCCGCGCGCGACGTCTCCAGTTTGTTTGGTTAGTAGTTTCAACTAATCTCGCGTATTTTATTCTGCAAAAACACTGTAACTTCAATCACAGTATTATGCCATAACAAACCATAAATGTAACTAAAATGCAGTGTTTTGTATATGCTCGTATCTCCTTCTACGTACTATGAAATGAAAAAAATAATAATATAGGGATATGTAACTGCCCCGAAATAATCAAATGAGCGCTATTAAGGCAAAACACTGTAACTCGAGTTACAGTGTATTGGATTTACACGTCAGAGTTAGCGAAGAAAACCTGAAGAATGTAACACTTTTTGTTCATAACATTCGCTATAAACTGCACGTATTAATATTCTTGGCAAAAATCCCAAAAGAATAGAATACTCGGAACTCGGAAATGTATGAAGTCGTACTCGTAATTCGTGACGTTGGGTGTTATTACCATTCATAACAAGCCATTATGTGAAAACATTACATCGCCATAAAAAGCAAAAAGCAATGCATTGATCGATATCATTTTGTAAATCGAATACAGTGACATAAAAATCGAGATGAACGCGGCGATTAAATCAGCATGTGAATTGTCTATAGTCAGAGGTAACGGCAATCGCCTTCCAAATTGATGGACTACTTAACATACCCAAGTGGAAGTTAAGAATCAAGATCCATTATGCATGTTTGTTTTCAATCGTGAAATGTTTATTTTGCTTAATTACTTCCAGCGAATTTGACTCGTTTGAAAGTAACGGTATGTGTACTGTTTAGAAATCCTGAGTAAGTCTGTACAGAGTATGCCCTAATATTAAGATAATTGTTTACATTCTGTGTACGCCGAATGGAACGACGTATTTGCGACAAGCATTTATCTCGTATGAATCCAATAAATGCCCTATTAAAGGCTCCGCTTCCAGCCATCGATTCCCATCTTAATCTAAAGGAATTTGCCTCAAACGGGGACACGATTATATCGACATTTCTCGTCAACCTCAAGAGATATAATCACGGTTGCTTTCTTGAATATAAAATGTTGTCAGTTGTAAAACTATACAGTACACAGCGGCAAATGAAAATTACGAGGAGCAATACATCAGTCCTTTCTGCACTTATTGGGACAATGATCTTTAAACAGCTGTTTTATTTATGAAACAGTGCTCTATTGACTGGGAGGCCTCGACTTCAGAGACCGCTTTCATGCCCACTAAAAGGATTACCCGTCAGACGGCATCGAGAAAACAGTCTGCGGAATTGGGCTAATCCTCTTTGGGCTGCGATGTCGACGCTACCTCGAGCGGTTGCCCCTAGCACACCTGATTGAACGACCATAAACTTTGCTACAAGAGCATAAAGCATAATGTACAAAGGCATGTAATATTAAGTGTCAAATCAATAACTCCTCCATGCGACAGCCGCAGAAAGTTAGGAAGAGATGAGATAGAGAGCGAATAACGACTTTAACTGAACGTGATAGGATCATATTTCGATTTACTCGATTTTCGCGAGACAAGACGGTGAAAGCCCGTCTGCCCTTGCGATCTCTAGCTTCACAAGAACATAATTACACACGTTCAGTGAAACGATTCAATGAATCAGGGACATTAAAAGTCAACGAGAACTTAATCAATGTTTTTTTTTTCTAAGAGAATCTAGTAAATTAATAGTTATCGCGTTTTAGAACCTGATACTCTTGAAATTGACCGTTATTGAAGTAGTAAAAACAAGCGGCAAAGTGCGAGTCGGACTCGCCCATGAAGGGTTCCGTAGCAGCAAGTAACATAATATAAAAAATCTTGTAGAGACAAAAGGGTAAGATGAAAAAAAAAACAAAAAAAAAAATGAGTTTCTGTTCTAAGTATGGGGAACCCCCAAAATTTCTTGTTTTTTTTTTTCTATTTTTGTGTGAAAATCTTAATGCGGTTAACAGAATACATCTACTTACCAAGTTTCAAAAGTATAGTTCTTATAGTTTCGGAAAAAAGTGGCTGTGACATACGGACGGACAGACAGACATAACGAATCAATAAGGGTTCCGTTTTTTTGCCATTTGGCTACGGAACCCTAAAAAGAACATGACTGCTGCAACTGTGTGATGAGAGGAATTTCAGCGATTTTGCATCGGATATAATAATTAGCGGCGACGGATGCAATTACCCCCCGCAGTGGCTGCATTCAGAATGCGCGTCATGTTGTGCTCGCAGAGTAGTCAATTTTATTCTTTTTAGAAAGTTGCAAATATTGATGTGAGGAGGGGAGGGGACGTCGACCGAAAATGTTAATAAGCCTATCCTTTAATAGAGGAACATGTAATACTGATTAGCATTGTAAATGTTACAGCATCACCACATCAAATTCAAAATAAATCGCAGCTCAAATCTAGGCTAATTCCGATGAGGAACAAATTAGATTGATCATCAAACCAAGAGCGTACAAGAAATGTTTAGATGCTATTTTAAACTGCATCAGAAGTAAATTGGCAAATTGCTTACTAATGTAGCAATTGAGATCACTGCAAGTATTAATAAATCACACAACAAAAACTATATAATAACATGATAAATGACCCGTCTATTCGAAATCACTGTGAGTTACGAATCGGAACAGGAAATTGCAGACTTAAGCCATCAGTAGACAAAAGAGTTTTGGTGAGAGCAAATAGTCCGAACACGGTTCCAAGAATTCACAAAGCTTTTGCTAACTGTACTTTTTTGATTTTGAACGATGAGTGATGAATGACCCAGTCCCGAGATGTAGGTTCCAAATAGAGCACCAACAAAAAAAAAGCTCAAAGCTCGTTGTTTATTTTAGTTCATTTTATTCGCGTTTGAGACAGTTGTTCATAATTCCATGTGGATGTTAGTACTTGTATTCTGTTCATTCAATGTAGTGGTTTAAAAACATTGCTCATCAGATCACCCTTTTCAGTTGTAGCACTGCATATATGGCCACAAGTGCGAAACTTAATAAAGCGGAGGATGCTCGACCAAGTCCTCCTTCCAATGAAAATGGATCTTGATGCGTGTGCCATTGAGTAGTAAATTCTTTGTCACAACACCCATTGACTTTCAGCGCCGCTTTGAATGTTGCCCATTACATCGAAGTGCTCATTGTTATGCTTGTTTTCAGCAGTTTTATATCTTATTTGAACTGAGGAAGGCTAACGTCGGATTACTTGGTAGATTTCACACTGAGATAGCTAGCTGTTCAGTGTTTACCAACCAGTTATGTATGAAGAAAAATAACGATACACAAAAACGTACAATGTACAAAGTTGTAAATGCATGGCGTTGCTTGTGGAATAATAGGTGGAAACATTTATTTGTATTTCATATGTATTTATTCACACGTGTATGGACATTATTCTCTTTGGCGTGAATGAGTATGACTGCTTTATGTACACAATTGTGGATTAACGCTGATACGTCATTCAAAGCAGAGTTGTACAAAATAAGTAAATGAATATGAATATATTCGCTCGGTAAGTAATTGATGGATAATTGATGAATTGTCATCAAATTATGAATCAACATTAGTTTGCCGATTAGCCGTCTGAGCTTGAAACTTGTAAACATCATTTCTGTGGTTAAGATTCCACATAATATACTCTAATTTAATGAATAATTGGACGTAGTTAAAGGAAAAGGATCCAATCCACAACCTGGTCAAAAATGAGTTGGGTGAACCAAATTGAGTCTAAGATATCGATACTATCGGCGAGTAAAATAGATCCAAGCAAAAAACAAAAGTTTATCATTTTGGTCAACCTCAGGACCAGCCCACATGCACGGAAATATAAAATATGTTATATCTTTTAAACTTCAAACATCAATATCTCTAAAAGGACCTTGTGTGGATTGGATCCTTTTCGTTTAACTACGTCCAATTATAGTTCTGATAAATACTGTCTATCTCAGCAATTTAATTTCTGCTAAAATTTATACCTAGAAACCTACCTACTGCAGGAATAATAAAGTATTCTACATCGAGACAATTACTATTTTATTGGTTGTTTCAAGTTGTTTTATTGGCCAATGAATCAATTTACTCCTAAGGTGGTACACACGGCCACAAATCAAGCTATACATTTCCAGTTTAGGCTGATCTTGCATTGTATAGGATTTCTGTACAATGAGAGGTCAGCTTATACCGGAAATGTATAGCTTGATTTGTGGCCGTGTGTACCTATTTTTATTCGACCCGTTATAAACGATATACCTAATTGACATAAAGTTAAGTACCTACCTACTTTATTAATTAAGTAAAGCCGGATATCGATTTAATATTTATTATATTGGTAAATTAATATTGATATATATATATATACTATAATATAGGTATACATTCCAAAGCTTATCCTCAATTACTGGGAAATAGCATAGCATTTTACTGATTTTATTTTCCTGGAAAACATTTAAACCCAGTTAATCCTAAGCTACAAACATAAAATTTTGCAGCAGCAAAATAAAATTTTCAATTCACGCTCATACCAGTCACTTTGATATAACGAGTTGAAAGCCGCAAAAAGCTTCAGAAAATTGCTGGCGTATACCGAAATATAGGTCAAGCAACTGCCTTGAACAGTGTCTAGAAAAAAAAGAAAAAAAAAAAACATTTTAAACTGGGATTACAAAAATAAACTAGACATCGAGACGCCTTGTGCTTAATTACATAGTTTCTATTTATGAAAAAGATAAAATGGCAGCCAATGAGCCAAAGAAAGCTGACCAACTCACGTGAAGATTTTACGAGCAGCCAGCTTTATATCAGGCGTCAACGTCAATGATGGTACATATGACCGTATCGCAGTCTCTTGCCGCGATGAAAATTCCAGACATCGATATTTTTAGTGCGATCGTAGATATCTCAAGCTCACGTGAGCAACAACTGTTAAATTAATTTCAAACCAGGAATGGAAGTGAATTATCTGGGTGCCGCATTCATTAGCCAGAATCAGAAGAAGCACTTATCGTAATTGAATCTTAATCTGTTAAACGATGTGCATTTTACCGATTAATCAAGTAATATGCAAGTGGATAATTGGCGCGTCGCTTTTTAGATGAACCTAGCTTCTGACGCTTCATAAGTGCCAATGTACGTTTATATAAAAAAAAACGGACTTATGTATGACGTTAGGAATTGACAGCTCGCTTCAAACTCGTTTCACCCAAGTTTTCACGATGAGATTTTAAAGGCTCCTACAAAAGGCGCGACACGCGACGCGACACAAAGACACCGCGTGCCGCGCGAGCGGTCTCTTTGTGTCGCGTCGCGTGTCGCGCCTGTTTGTAGGAGCCTTTAACCGTGTTTTTACTGAATAGCACCCACAGATCTGATCAAGTCCAAACTTGTTTAGACATCCATTGAAATTCGTACAAAAAACTTTGTTGACGTCATCAGTAACATGTTTTGTGCTTACTTACATAATATTTGAATACATTTTGCAATAGTTTGGGTAAGAGAAATAGTTACGATTTAACCAAAATATGGTTCAAATGTCACTGTAAGATAGCTAACGGAATTAGAGCGTGCATTTATGGAAGGAATTGTGATTACAATAAAGGTTCTCCCTCCAATTTTTACTAAATCGATATCAAAAGAGACACGAGACAATAAACTGAGTAAAGAGCAAAGAAATTTACGTGGTACGAGCTGGTGCGGTACCATGACCTTGGTACGATCGTTTGCAAAATGAACCTGATACTAATCGATGGACGTATTCTTAGTACATAAACATAGGGCTCACTGTACCGCGATCGGCTATTTGTAGTTCTACAACTAACTAATATCAAGTAATCACTGTTGCGTCTATATCTGGATTATTTTTGTTTATCAGCTATACTAATATTATAAAGCTGAAAAGTTTGTTTGAACGCACTAATCTCAGGAACTTCTGGTTGGAATTGAAAAAATCTTTTTGTGTTGGATAGACCATTTATCAAGGAAGGTTATATAACATTACGCTACGACCAATAGGTTTAAGTTACGCAAATATCATGTATGATGGAATTGTATCTTTAAAAGTTAAAAAAAAGTCCGCGTCCGCATATGTCTATATTTTAAGATTGACTCACTATAACCTTTTTATGGTTATCAAATTTGTTAGAAATTATTTGCGTAGGAGTTTTATCAACATAATTTAATCCTTATTCAAATATATATGTTATTAATCACAAGTATTTAAATGTAAACAAAATATTGAGAAAGAACGCTAAGCGAAAACGAAGTTAGTGCGCGGGCGGGCGATGCGATGCGACGGGGTGGGTTGGGGGCCGAAATTTTACGCGGACGAAGTCGCGGGCAGAAGCTAGTAATATGTATTATAAAGCTGAAGAATTTGTTTATTTGAACGCGCTAGTTTCAGGAACTTCTGGTTGGAATTGAAAAATTCTTTTTGTGTTGGATAGTCCATTTATCGAAGAAGGTTTATAGGCTACATAACATCACGCTACAACGAATAGGAGCGGAGCATAAATGGAAAATGTTGCAAATACGGGAAAAAGTATTCCTTTTTGAGAGCTTCCGTTGCGTGCGCTGCGTAAACGGTTTAAGTTATGCAAATGTAATGTATCATGAAATTGTTCCTCTTTAAAGTCCAAAAAAAAAGTCCGCGACGGCATATGTCTCTTTTAAGATTGACTCACTATAACCTTTTTTATGGTAATCAAATTTGTTAGAAATTAATGCATTAATTGCGAAGGAGTTTTATCAACATAATATTAATCCTTATCCAAATAAATATATTACATATATATCACAAGTATATATCGAAACATTACGCGGATGAACTCGCGGGCAGAAGCTAGTAAATAATAAACATCGACACTTAATAACCATTTGGAATTTTGGACCAACATTTGAGTTTATCGATATCTTCACTAATAATGTTTTAAGCTTGTTATGTGTATTGAAAACTTTCTCATAAACTTGTTTTATTTTCAACACAAAAAATGATTTCAAGGGTATAAAATCGACATCATAAAATGTTTAATAGAGACTTCAGCTGCACAGCTATCATAAATACAGAATGATTGAATAATTTATATTCTTCCAGACTGATACATTATGTTCTAATGTTTCCATTTCCATACAGAGTGCGGTGATTAAATAAATCATGGCTTCCTGACACATAATGCCATCCATCAAGACGCCAAAGCTCACCTTACTTCAACTACCGGAGTCAATTGTTTAGCGTTTCAATTACGAATATTAAAATCCTAATTATCACTTTTTAGGCGATAAATCAACGTAGTATATAAAAGACATGTAGATGGTTTTCTAACTCCAGCTGTAAAGACATATTTGTCACAGTTTGTTACAGTCTCAAACAGGGTTCGCCGATATATATCAGCGGATAATATCATGATATATAATATATCACGATAATATCAATTGATTTTTTCCTGTCTTCTGAACTAAAAATTTTGGAGATTAATGTTTACCCTGGTAACACGTAGCGAGAAACTACAAATCAGAATAATTTACTTTTTACTTTTTTATGATTACAAATAATTATTAAAATTAGTTGATTTATCTCACAAACAAATGAAGATTATTATAATAATAGGTACTTGTTTATTTAAGTGTTCATTAAAAAATTATTTCTCAAATAAACACTAATTTACCAATTCCTTTCACATTTTTAAGTGTTTAATCCCCTTACAGAATGAAATTCGCTTCTTTTCTTGGCCTGGATATATATAAACAAATCAGATTTTTTATATTTATTATAAAAATCGGATTTTTTCGAACCCTGGTCTCAAATAATATTTTAATCAGTATACAACCTGACACTGCCCTGGATATTGCAAAAACTTATAAAAATGCAAATATTTGAGTTACGCGGGCTACCCTGACGCTATCGCCTTAATTTAAAATTTTACATCAAAAATGATTCTCCTAGTTTGGTATTTAAATCAATAAAAAACTAACAAAATAGAATATTATGCAGTACAAATATTTTTCAGAAAATTCACCGATAAATCGATGTTTTTTTTTTTCGATATACCGAAATCGATATCAATCTTTTTTTAAATATCAATACGATATAAATATATCGATACTTTTTGGCACTTCTTCATCCCTAGTATATAACTTACTACATTAAAGGGCAAAATTCTGTGCGTCCTGTGAAAAGTGATATAAGTCAACTTATATCGAATGTGATATTATTGTTGCACCTTCATCAGAAAAAAATGCTCTATTATTCTGTCTAATTAACATTTTGATACGTCTATTAGTTTTCAAGATCGTATGGTACATCTAAGACGAAATGGCGTGTTTTGATAAATATTTTTGTGTAAATAAATACATATTGACATGTATCGTTCACAATATTCAAGTTATGAAATAAATAATTGTGTTTTAAGATGTATCTCAAGTCATATCATTATTCACATATATTTATTACGTTACACTTTTTTTTTTTTAAACAAAACTTTATAATGAAAAAATATAATGAAGACAACATTAAGTTTTGAAGAATACGAGTTTTGTGTTTACAGTGCTTCTGCCGACTGAAAAATATTACTCGTTTGTTTGACAGCTTTGAACAGGAGTTGATTTAGTTTCGTATAAAACTACCTGACAATGCAACAATATCACCTTTCACCAAAGCTTCACACAAAGTGTAAAGCGATACAACTCATTTAGAATCATTATACACGATCATTCATTTGGTGTGTTTTGATACAACATATAGCTTTTTTTAAATATCTCTTCCTGCAGTAACGCCTTTTGAGCTGGAACATAATAGGTTGTAAACAATACGACACTAAATACAAATTATGTCACAATTTTTGTAAAATTATTATCCTAACAAAATTTTATAATTTTTTACACACAAAAACTACTATATTGTAAAGTTGACATTTTCGAGATGTATCAGTTTTCACAGGACGCACAGAATTATGTGGTATAGTTACATTTATTAAATGCAGAATTAAAGCTAACGGTAATTATATTATTAGTGTACAATAATAGAGAGTATTCTATTATATTCTAAATTTCATGCGATTTCTGCTAAAAGTACTACACATAGTACATTTTGAATTTTTATACTAATATTATAAATGTGAAAGTAACTCTGTCTGTATGTTACGTTTTCACGCCTAAACCGCTGAACTGATCGTCATGAAAATTGGCAGGGATATAGTCTGTGATATGGAGAAGGACATAGGCTACTTTTTTACGCGATAACCGACATCCACGCGCGCGGAGCCGCGGGCAAAAGCTAGTTATATTATACCGGATGACATTTTTTACCGTCTCGTAAAAATTTGGGTATACTAGGTGAACGGATATAGAAGCCTATGGCATAGTTTTTATTATTTTTTCTTTAACCTAGAAAGAAATTGATCTATGGATAAATACCACACATTTGAAGTAAACTTATCATACTATAACAATAAACACAGAAATTTAACAAAAAACATAATTCAATAAATACTATAAATAATATTTAAATTTAAATCATACGCACCCAAATTTCAATATTTTTATCTTTTTTTTCAGTTTAATATTTGAAAAAAAAAAAAAAAAAAGCTATGCCATAGGCTTCTACTCCGTTCACCTTGTATACCCAATTTTTTTCGAGACGGTAAAAAAAGTCATCTGGTATAGTGTAAACAGATAGATACTGCAGGTTTAATAGATAGTTTAGCCTTTAAAAGGGTCTTTGATAATCGCCAAATTTATTCTAAAAAAATACAACACCCAGTGTTGTATTTTTCCACCACGGTGTTTCTGATCAGATCATGTCCCACTTGCTGGAGTGTCCTAACTCCTAAGTGCCCGTTCACTTGCACTAAAGAAGACCTAATGAACGCCACTGATGCCGAAATTAACGTGACCACCACGTGGTCTCAAAAAATATAAAACAAATTCAAATCGACACGAAAAGATCTAAAAAATTGCCTTTAACTGGCACCGCACCCATAAAAGACGGAAAACCATGTCATACGTGAATTTAAAATGTACATTTTGTATTCACGAGGCCAGGGTGGCATCCGCGCTGCATCCGACAGCGACGCACTTTATGTTAATCTCCATTCATTGCAAATAAGCACGGATCATGTCTAAACTCAGATTAACAAGGTGTGCCGGTCATGAAACATCGAGTACTATGAGTGAGCTAATCGATTTCTCATTAATAACTATTGCTGAGACAACAAAGCATCTTATTATATACAAAAAATGAAATAAAAAAAACCTTGATGATGTTTTGTTGCCAAATCGAATCAAAGCAGTAAATAAAAATTAACCACCGGGTAAGCTAGAACACGTGCCTTTATAAAACCTTAAAACGTTCTTGGCTCTTGGTTGACTTAAATTACGACATGTGTCAACCTAACATGTCATTGGCTGTTCTACTTCTCGATTACAAACAAAACTCACGGTACGTGCAACACGTTTGCCTTAATTATATTTTATCAATGAGGATGAATCGATACTGGCAGCTTCACCGTAACGGTAAATGTGTATAGTAGATTAGTAGGTATATATATCAGTGCCATAGCTATTCACAACCATTCGGCAGGCTTCCGAATCGAAGATTTGCCTAGTCCCCGACGAGAAATTTGATTTAAACTGTCAACATTGTCGGGTTTCGAATTCGTGAACAGCGTTTAGAGGACCGCTTCGATAGATATTGATTGATGTTCGATTCGGCACGGAAGCGTATCGAATGTTTGTGAATAGCTATACAGAGTTAAAAATAGAACGAGTGCTTACTTTCTGTTACGGAGTCAGCAAAAAAAAAGTCTGTGAAATCATCAAGGAAAGTAAATCGTCGATTTTCCTGTTAGGTAGTTACTCATTTGAGCACGGACATTATTAATTTATTGATTAGGTACCTACCTACATATCTTTAGACATATGTCGCGATGAAATTGAGGACTTATGAGAGCATGACCTGCTTGTAGTGTCTTGGTTTTTAGCGATTTCGATTTTAACTAGTCCCTGAGTAGAGTGGTGGGGCTTGTGGCTAAGTAATAATAGCCGCACGGGTCGATCGATCAGGTTACGCTACGCTAGCCGCGGTTGGTCCGTGGATGGGTGACCATGTTTTTGACAGTTGTTACGGGTTAACATATCGAGAACCCTTCATGCCTCGAAAAGCACGTTAAGCCGTTGGTCCGGGCTGCATGGCATGCAGCCCGGACCAACGGATCTTTGACAGTCGTTACGGCTCGTCAGAAGCCCGAAAGTCTGACAACCAGTCTTATCGTGTTACCCAGTAACTGGGTTGTGGAGGTCAGATAGTCAGTCGCTTCATGTAAAATACTGGTAAGTGTTCAGCTACATCCGGTTAGACTGGAAGCCGATCCCAACATAGTTGGGAAAAGGCTAGGCAGATGATGACCTGAGTTTAGTGTAGAAATCCGGGATGTCCAAAATACAAGTACGGTGTACTGAAGACATCGTCAAAGAGGCAAAAAAAAAAAAAAAAAAGACACCTGGACGACAGAAGCGCGAGACCGTGAAGACTGGCAGAAAAGAAAGGAGGCTTAACAATGAACTGGACAAATACCTGAACATTAGTGACAACGAGTTCGGTATCAGGCCGACTCTCCACAGAGACAGCCATCTTGTGTGTGAAAACTATCAAGTACTACAGAGAAACACGAACGCCCAATTTATACATGCTTTCTCGACTTATCGAGGGCATTTGACCTGGTTAGATTCGATATCCTGTGGCAGGAACCGAAAAATATATATCCCTGCTAACAGAACTCAGCAGGATCTTAAAAGTTTGGTATTATAACCAGGTCAATGTCGTGTGATGGTCGAGTGCATATTCAGAGCCGTACGTACAGGTTGGAATTTGGGGAGAAGTACGGGGGACTAACTTCACCCAAAATATTCAACCTGTACGTCAACGCGCTGATAGAGGAGCTCAGCAGCACCCGTGTCGGCTGCTATATTAAAATTCCAGTGGGAGGATAAATAAATGATGTATGTCTCAATAATATCAGTTACGCGGACGTCATGGTGCTGCTGAGTGTTTCTGTATGTGGCCTTTCGAAACTCTTGGACATCTGTGAAAAGTATGCTCACAGCCATGGCTTAATTTATAATGTTAAAAAAGTGAATGCATGGTCTTTCAGGCCAGAGGAAAATGTTCGACAACGATACCTGCCATAAAATGATGTGGTTAATATGGTCCCTCTTCAGTGGTGTTGATGCAGGCATAGAGCGAGAACGCAGGGCGTTGTCTGTAAGGGCGAATATGACGGCCCTCAGGTTTGCTTGTTGTACCACTGAAGTGAAAACAACATTGTTCAGAGCATATTGTACATCTTTCTACACGAGTTGAGTCACATACACGCGCAGACAGTATAACGCCTTGCGTGTGCAATATAATAATGCATTCAGGGTGCTGATGAGGCTGCCCCGATTCTGCAGCGCATCAGGGATGTTCGCCCAGTAGACTGTTTCTATTCTACTACCCGAACCAGTGGCATCCTGAGGGCATTCGCGCGAGTTTCGATTGTCAGTACCTGAACCATTGCTCTATGGTTCACATAATGAGCAATCGAAAGTCTGTAATATGTTTATGTGGTCTTTTTAATTGCATAATTATGTTTTTATTTATTTTTTAATATTTTGTAATTGTTGTGTCTATGATCCTTTGTTGGTCGAAATAAATGTTTTATTATTAACTAGCTTTTGCACGCAGCTCCGCCCGCGTGGATGTCGGTTATCGCATAAAAAAGTAGCCTAGATGTCCCTATCCATATCCCAGGCTATAGGCGTGAAAACTTAACAGACAGACAGAGTTACTTTCACATTTATAATATTAGTATGGATAACATCACGCCTTGTTTCAACGAAGTGTTAGGCAGAGGTTTACCTATATTAGGTACACCCACATTTCGTCAGTTATGTTGAAGTCCCATGTTATTAGGGGGCGAGCCTATAGCCATTTAATTGTTATTATACCCAGCAATAGGTGATTCTGGGATGAGATGAATTAAATATTTCGGTATGTTACTAAATGATTTTATGTTACAAAAATGCAGTGATCAGAGAAGCAAGTGCAACCTACGACTAGTCTCCAAATATTCTCAAGTTGTTGGAATAATATTTCTTCTACTCAGTACCTAGTAAAAGTTTTGGGACAATTCTAAACGTGCACTTGTAGGGACTTTCCGAAACAGAGTATTGTTTTAACGAGAGCTGGTATGTATACTCAAATAAGTTTTTTCTCCTTGAGAAATGGTTGGGAAAGCACTTCAAAAAGAATTTAAATTACAAAGACCTTAGTTTAGAAATTTAATAAAAATAAGAAGAATAAGAAGTATTAAGAACTAATTACTTAACTAAGTAATGAACTGCCAGACTAGCACTGCCGGTTGTTGGAATTTACTTTATCTTTCAATTCAAAATACATTAAACTACGGTACGGTATTTATTGCTCAAGAGATGATACAATGAACATTTAAGACACTACCTATCAATAAGTAGTTAAGTACATGATCGATTACGAAAGATTAGACAGAAGAATAGGAAGTACATAATACCTATTAAGTTATCTGATATATTACAGGCATTTATTTGATCTCGTTATATAATATTGATCCAGCATCATTCTGTCTAGACGACATGAGGTCTGAAGATTTCAATTATTGATAGATTTGTTACATGACGCGTTCGGCATACAGTGATTCATTCGCCAAAATATTCATTAATAGCGAAACTAACTACTTTCTATTTACAAAGAGCAATATCGTGTCAGTTTTTAGGCTTGACCGGCGTGCGGGCGGGGGATTGGACGGTGCCAATGAACTTGGCGGGAAAGCAAATGCAGCCTCGCGCCACTGGGTCATACAGGTACTGTCGCGGAACGAACGCTACCCGAACACCTTCGCACACACCATAAATTCATAATGGCCCCGTATCAAACAACTACCACGTAATTTAGCCGCCTTGCACACAATTTATTGCCTGAATTTTCATTGGGCGCAACGCTACGTGCAACCAATAAAGCGTTGCGTTTGAATTGCAAATGCCTCTACAAAATGCAACGGCTAAGTAGATATATTCCCACGTCTATTAGATCCAAATGCGAAGCTAGAGGGCATATCGCTACGGGTTTGAACGAGTCAAATACCTAGCCTGATAATTTAAGCTCGGTCAAACTGATTTTAAGCGCAAATAAATAGTTTATGGCAATTGTAACGCAGTAAATTCTGTAAGGAAGATACTTACATTCATTAAGACTGGCAATGTGCCATTCTGAGGACGTTTCCGGCAAGCGGCGGCGTCGATTCGTTCTGCCGACGCCTGAATTACAATTGCAAGCGGACACGGTTCTGCCATGTGTCATTCAAAACACCAGAAAAAGTGTTCGTTCCAGAGAAAATAATGCTTAGGAAGAACTGAACAGTTTTATAGTGCCAGGTCAGTTTTGTAACAAGCGGTGTCGGAGAAACATCTATCCATGTGGGTCAACAAACCGAGAAGCTTTTATCAAACGCAATATACATTTCTGTATCGATAGCAAACTGGAACCGCACGCGGCGTGCAAACCTTATCTAAACTCCAACGCTTCCCACTTCGGAATAAAACCTTAGATATTTGCACTTGTTATTTCTTAAACCTATTCTGAATAGAATCTGTGAATAGTACGAACAAACTACGACACAGTGTACATTATCTAGCTTTTATAATATTTTTTATCCAACAAAGCATCGCATGAGTGAAATCTTTAAAACTTGACTGTTAGGTACATACTTTAAGAACATTATTATTGCAAGCAAAAAGTTGTTAAATTAAACAACTGCCTTCTAGGGAGGTTGATAGTACACTAAGCAGTCTCTGTGACAGTGAATTCGAAGCGAAGTGACGTTCAGAGTTCAGTAGGTCGAATTGAGCAAGGCAAGCAGCAGCAGCCTGATCTCTTGAAGGACTTCAAGCAGTCAGTTTTATTTTAAGTCTTCAGTGTCCACTGTCAAGTTTATAACATTTCGAAAACAAAGAACGATAAACGGTTTATAATTAGAAATATTGTGCTGGTACAGAGGTCAACACGCATCGCCTCGCAATTTCCAATGGCTCGGTTATATTTTATAATAGTCACACATTTTGTCAGATTATTGAACCTAACAATTATGTTAGTACGCGTCAGTCATATTATAAGTATATCTTGCAAATGTTACTATCGGATGAATTTATACGAGTATTGCATCCTATCAAGATAATACATGTTTTGTGTGGCGCTTGCATCTCGTCACGAATTTATCGTACACTAGCTTTTGCCCGCGGCTCCGCCCGCGTGGATGTCGGTTATCGCGTAAAAAAGTAGCCTAGATGTCCTTGTCCATATCACAGGCTATATCTCTGCCAAACATGACGATCGGTTCATCGGTTTAGGCCTGAAAACGTAACAGACAGAGTTACTTTCACATTTATAATATTACTAGCTTTTGCCCGCGGCTCCGCTCGCGTGGAAGTTGGATATCGCGTAAAAAAGTAGCCTATGTCCTTCTCCATATCCCAGGCTATATCTCTGCCAAACATGACGATCGGTGCAGCGGTTTAGGCGTGAAAACGTAACAGACAGACAGATAGACAGAGTTACTTTCATATTTATAATATTAAGTATGGATTATATTCGTTGATTTACTGAGTTTCGACAAGATAGATTGTCCGCTCCTCAGTAACAAAGGATCACCGATAATCAATTACTTATCACGAGCAAACAATCAAATATATCAATTT
This sequence comes from Dryobota labecula, assembly GCA_947523025.1. Lineage (NCBI taxonomy): Eukaryota > Metazoa > Arthropoda > Insecta > Lepidoptera > Noctuidae > Dryobota > Dryobota labecula. The sequence continues at coordinate 24,871,011 of OX383284.1, read as the reverse complement.
ATTGGAATTTTAACACCACCTTGATAAGTTTGATCGCAATTTTCACGCTTGTCTGTCACAGTTGACAGATGTTAAATTATGTAAAAGAATCACGTCATTAAACGAGTTAAATAAATAGGTTTTTGTGTTATTGAATCAATGTACGTATTTGGTTAGGTTGTAGAATTTTTAGCGCTACAACACTTGAATGTTTGATTTATTAAACGATATCGTCTGGTAATCGTTCGTCTGGTAATTATTTTGTTCAAGCTGAGGTCAGACCGCTAATTAGCTGGCGTGGAAACATTTGAGGAATGCATGTGAGATCCACTTGTCTGGTTTAATTATTTGCACGAAACCATTCAAAATGAAGCATCCATTATTAGCGGATCACTATCATAATTATGCACAAGAACAAGCAAATTCGTTAAAATAATTTAAACAATGTGCGGTTGGACAAATACCAAATTGATCGCTAAAGTGAAAGCGACTTTAAAATTTATAGCCGCTGTACAGTACAAGCTTAATTGCAATAAATCATTATCTTATCGATATTTGGAATTGTTAATAGTTTTCATATCACGGGTACGGTTCGTTGAGTTGTTTAATTATCTCTGTTTATTATCAGTCAACAAACTTTATTGAAGTGTAATTATTGAGGACCAAAAGTTCGATACAGTTTTTATATTGCACTCGATATTACCTAACCTACTATTGTTTTGCTTAGATTTTAAACCCGTGTAGGTATCGTGTACACGATACACGTGTAAGGATTTGTGACTAATATCTTACAACTTAGGCAAGTAAGCACATTAAAACAATCAACATGACACAATACTAAATGGCGTCTGTTTGAAGCTTCTATTACCCCCAAAATTTTACATATTACTTACACCTAGTGTGTAACATCCTTAAAATAAACAACTTTATTTACAACCCTAGAATTCTGACTATTAGTATAATGACATGATACTGCGCAGTTATAGACACTTTATCGGGGCCACGAGTTGTTCTGCTGTGCTGTGTTGAAAAGCTGTGCAAAAATCTTTATTTTTTGTTGCGTTCGCGAGATGAAAAAGACTCGGACTGTGTGCACGCGTCGATCGGCGGACTTTGGCGGGTTTTTTCAAGCCCTGGACGTCCTTGTGAGGCGCGCCATCGTCACGCACCGCCGACCTACAGCTGTTTGTTTGACAACAAACTACGCGATATGGAACATTTGTTATCAAAGTATATTCAATAGTAACACTTCACACGACTGTTGTGACGTAATACATGAAGCGTCAATCTATCTATACTGCACCAATGGAAAAGTTATGGCGATACGGTGACTCCATAAATTGTTATCGCATACGAGTGTGTATGACGTTCCTATTCGTGAAATTGATTCAGCGGCTGATTTAAGTGAAATGATGACGCTTGACGCCATTTCACCTACGCAACTTCGATACTAAAATGTTGAGATCAACATAAGTATCGGATTAAGTAAACATTATTAAAACTGGCCAATTAAAAGACTATATACTGAATCGTCCAGAGTTTAAAAATATTAGCTCAATCATCATGACATAAAGCACGTAATATCAGTTAAATTCGAGATCCCATAAAATCGCCAAACTGGTTTCGGCATTTAAATTACAAACTTGTAAAACACGCCCACATATTTTTACAAATGGCCGTTTTATTTGACAATGTACAGCGCGCAGATCGTAGCCAAGAAGGTATTTTGTGCATCCACTTTCACCAATATAAGCACGCCAATAGATTGTACCGCGAGGTAGAAAACGCACGCGCGGATAAATTCTCTCCAATTGACAATTGCGAATATTCTACCCAGCCAGATGCGAATAAGTCTGGAGTTCTGGATACTTGTTACATGGTCCTCAATAGTACAGATACAGATGTTACATTTTCACTTAAATAATCACTATCAGAAATAGTCGCACTAGTAAGTAATGTATACCCGAGATAAGTGTGTTACATTATTATGTGGGTTAGAAATCTACTTGGCTAGCACGTAACATTTAATTAATTGATCTTTGTTCTGGTCTCTGTTTAATACGTGTTCATTAGTGTTTATGCAACATTCTACTAAAGTAAATGTGAACAATTTTGAAGCACTCGTTAGTTCTATAGTGTAATCTACGGTTTAAGAGAAGAGTTTTATAAGCATTTTCGCGATGATCAATGAATGGTCTGTAAAAATGTATACAATAATTACGTTCATTGGAACTCTTTAAGGCTCCTACAAACAGACGCGACACAAAGACACCGCTCGTCGCGCTACACGCGGTGCCTTTGTGTCGTATCGCGTGTTGCGCCTGTTTATAAGAGCCTTTATAGACCTACCTTGGAGTTTGCATCGAATAAATATACCAATTATGAATAATGAAATCTATTAAAATAGGGTCAATAGTTCTCGCGATTAGACTCTTGTACATTGAGATAATAATACTACGACCAGATTTAACAATAGAATTACTACGTGTTTCATCAATATAATTGCAAAAAAAAAAAAAGTTTTTTTATTTTTCACTTTTTATCTGTGGTACAGACGCCAGCACATCAAGCTACTACAATCTGTCAAATTTCTTTAATAGATTTTCAACTTTACAGTATAAGGTTCAAGGTTGATTGCGAAAATTTGACAGTTTCGGGTAGCTTGACCTGCTGGTATACGAATTGGTGTGGTATACCACTACTTGCTATGTAAACAACAGTGACAGAAAGTTTTGTAACATCATCAACATACAGGGAGTGGATTAAATACTTATTAATTAATGAAGCTAACTCAAAAACTACCTAGGAAAGTTAACGAGACCACCGCGCAAGCTTCATCAATCAAATGAAAGAAATATCCATACTAATATTATAAATGTGAAAGTAACTCTGTCTGTCTGTATGTTACATTTTCACGCCTATACCGCTGAACCGATCGTCATGAAATTTAGCAGAGATATAGCCTGGGATATGGAGAAGGACAAAGGCCACTTTTTTACGCGATAACCGACAACCACGCGGGCGGAGTCGCGGGCAAAAGCTAGTAATATTATAAATTCGAAAGTAACTCGTGTCTGTCTGTCTGTAAGTTACCTTTTAAAGCCTAACCACTGAACAGATTTCGATAAAATTTGGCAGAGAGATAAAATGCATCCAGGGGACATAGGATAGTTTTTATCGACATACCTCGCGGGCAAAGGCGCGGGCGGGAGCTAGTATTTAATATATTATATAGACGAATTGAGAACCTCCTCCTTTTTTTTGAAGTTGGTTAAAATGGCAAAATCGTGTCATAACTGTTTCTAAGATGAGCTAGGATTCATCACAATCGGTCCAACAGAACAAAATAAACTAAAATTGATGAGCGTTCCTCCTTCATTCGTCACTCCTGTTGATTTTTCATTTTCTTTCAGTATAAATCTAATCTGCGGTCTTTTAAAAGTGATTGGTTTCCAGTTCATGGTGCTGCCGTACACGACAATGATTCCTTGAATGGAGTTCAAAAACAGTACGTTTATACAATGGGCCATTGAAAAAACTCGAGGAGTCTTTACAAGCAATAAAATAACGGGAGCTGACATAAGTGCTATTTTTAAGTACTAGGTATGCCCACTAACAAAACAACAATGTGTTCAAGATACTCTATGAAATCGAAACAACTTTTAATTATGCAGTCTTCTGTTTATGTATCTTAGTCACATTAAGTGAGTACTTAGTTGAACTATTTTAAGCACAAATGGTAGGTAGTGCATGTGAGTCGATCAGAAGCGAATGGAAGGTTCGGGTTTCACGGCCTTCGGTCCTCTACTCGATTACCCACGACGCCAGTGACGTAGTTGCGCTGGCGCCTATACCAACTTCTCTGCGGCTTCGTGTCATGAATACATGAGGAAGTCTTTATAGTGTTGTGAATAAATTCGCGGTTTAACTCAGGGTTACTCAAGGAATGCGGTTTAAGTTACCGAGTGAGTTTCGAGTCCAGCAATAATAATTGTACGTGACCCCAATCACAGTATCGCCGAGACTGCAAAAATGCGAAGACTGAGTGAGTGCAGAAAATTAACCAAGGATCCGCGAAAGGATCGCGAGAACTCTAGTGCAAAAAAAAGGAGTACGTATCGTCAAACAGGCCAGACTAAAAAGAACGCACGACGGTCGCTTTTTTAGCCAGGCAGTAGATCGGTTGCGTTGCGCGTGAGTCACCGGCGGCATACCGGCGCGCACCATGCACCGTACGTGTCAACCACCTATTTATGTCGCTGGTCGCAGGACGAAGCGCAAATAAACAGCATCAAAGGGACGTTGGATTCCGCTCAGCGACGGTGCGAGCACCAACCTAAAGGAACGAAAACAAACACCATTGTCTACGGATGAGTTATTTTCGCAAATAGATACGGATTCGCCACTTGCTAAAGCAAGTTCTGTCGCCATCCGCGGATGCTAAGTTAAGATTCGTACAGAAATATGCTACCTGATATTTAGATCTGTTACTAAATGTGACTCGAAATTTAAATTGGTTGACTCATTTAATTTTGATCAGCAGTATGATTTCATAAATCTGAATCATTTTGAAGTTTTGTAAGCAGACGACAAACCAGTTTGATAATAAAAAAAATAAAAAAATACTTAATTTAATCTGTAAAATAATGTATGAAAATGTTACTTTTTTACAGCATAAGAAAAACCGGCAAGTACTTGATCAAATCATTAGTGTTAGAGAACATGTGAGTTTGTAAAGTAAAGTATGTTAAAGTTTACTTAAAAAATGGTGAGTTACATCAATTACCAAAAGGTACTAAGTTGAGTTCTAATGGTACTGATAAATAATGGCATTCTTCCCTAGCAATAGACTTAAATAATGCTGGTAAACAAAAATGTCCTGCTTACAATTTTTAATTAGTGTACCATGGGCAGAATTTAATTACAAACAGGTTTCAATGAAAATTAAAGATTTCATAATTACTAAAATGAGTTTGAATTACCTAAAAACATTCACTTCCTTTGTAAAATACAGGAAAAGCTCTTTTTTTTTGTCAGTTAAGTATGAATTTACTTTAAAAAAAATATTGAACAATCACTTTGGCTGGAGAGTTAAAGAAATAATTTAGAATATTTTACAAACCAATTTGCTCTGACATACAAATTAATTTCTATCTTTAAATGTCAGTCATAACAGGAAAGAGCTGAAAGCAAGTTGAAGAAAGAGTTGTAAAATTAAGACTAACCAAAACCTTCAAACAGCGTTCTTAAAATGTCTGTATCTTTCTTGTATATCCAAGACATTGGTGCCGATTCTCTTGTACACCGAACTAAACTAACTAAACTATCACTAAAATTCCTTACTTTTGGCTATGAGAATCTTAAAGCTATTCTGCAAACAAAATTCTCTAAATTTAAAAATAAGTTTGACACAACTAAATCGAATTTGACAATCGTGACTCCACGTGGTATTTTTTTTTTTGGTTTCGCAACGTTGTACTTGTTTGCCTATGATTTATTTTAGAGCCGGAGGCGCACATGGGGGGCAGCCGCGACGTGTTTTTTTATGGAATTTTTCACTTTTTGTGTGGAAAATAAAAAAAAAGATTACCTACATGTAGCGTAATAGTGGTTTAAGGGCTTCTAAAAGGGGGTCGAAATTTTCATTATTTTTGCGATAGGACGCACCATTTTGGAGATATAAGCAAAAGAAAGGAAAAAAATATATAGGGATAAACACGAAATATTTTAAGTGATACACCTATAAGTGGTAAAGAAGCCATGGAAATGATTTTCTTTTTTATTCCGAGTATATTATTTAAAAAATTAAATAATTTAAAATTACTTGATATGATGATTAATTATCAAAATTCACCGCGCTCGTGCCGCCACCCCACCGCACCGTTCGGCGTCACCGCGTCGAGGCGGGTCATTCATAGAATATGTAAATAAAGGATTTTTTCGCTTTTTTACGACATAAAGATGTTTCTCTTAAAATATTTCGTGTATGAATAGATACACCTTCTAAACAGTACTGGTTTTGCACCAGAAGTCGAGGTGATTGGTGTGAATTTTAGTTTATGAAAACTAATTTTATTCCACACCTTTTTAATCGCGATTAAAAATAGTCAGATTTAGTTAGAAAATCTAAATTTTAGTTTAAAAACGTCAAATTCAGAATAACAAAATTGCCATTTTCACTAAATTTAAAAACTCAGTACTATCTTAGAGCTGTCAAACTAAAATATAGTTAAGTTGTGTCACTTTAGTCAATTTCAGAATAGGAAATGGTCGTTTGACAGGAATAAACTAAATTTTGGTGATTTTTAGTCTAGTTTAGAGAATTTTGTGACAAGAGAATCGGCACCATTGTCAGAAATGCTTTTAGTTTAGGCTGTAATTGCTATTAGTACATATGCAATTTTCATTTACTAGGCAACAGGATCACTTTACCATTACGCAGCCAATAGTTAGGTAAAACCCACATACAAGTTAAACATGATATTTCTGACAAAAAATAATAGGAATTATTAAGTTCTGTATCAGTAACAAGGGCCCTTTGAGGATAATTCAAATGGAACATTTTAGGTAAAAACATTTTACAGCAAATGGGTATAATTAACTGCAAAGAAAAAAAAATTTAAATATTGAATAAAAAATTAGAAACTGACCTTTCATCCTCGGGCGGTGGAGCAGCTGGCGCCTCCTCCTTGCCGTCGCCTGTGTCACCAGCCTGCAGTGTGTCTGTGGACACATCCGGAGCACCACTATCACACGCATTCACATTGACACTGCTCATCACCGCGCCACTAATCGCATGGGACACCGCACTCACTGGGCTACCGAAGCCCTGACTGTCATGGCCCGGCTGCGCCGTGTTCGCCACGTACGCAGTAGAACTCACCGGCATCGACACCACCGGCGAGTTAGTCCCCGACACGGTCGCCTCCACTGGCGCCACACTACTCTGAGACATGACCGGCACCACGTTCCCGTACCCCAGACCCATGCTGGTCTGGGACTGCACCACGTTCGGGTGGACTCCGCCGCCCATACCGACCGGCATGCTCGGCTGCATCGACATCGGAATGTTCTGGTGCGCCATGGACACTTGCGCCACGGGTTGGTTGGGTACGTACTGCACGCCGCCCATCTGCCCCTGACCGCCCACCTGTTGCGGTAACAGGTTCTGCTGCCCCATGTGCTGCGCGACAGGCATCTGCTGACCGACGTTCGTTGGCTGCATGAATATAGGATCTGAGGCGGGTATCTGCATACTAGGCTGATTCCCGTCTAGAGTCATCTGCATATTCTGCGGAGCCGCAGACATCATTTGAATATTTCCTTGTGGCACATTCCCTTGCTGAGGAGCAATAGAGTGCACTGTATTTGGCTGCTGCTGCCCAGTGAGACTCTGGAGATTCGCAGGCAATGTCGAGCCCTGTGGTTGAGAAGGCATCGGTTGAAGGTTTGAAGGTAGTGTTGCACCTTGCTGTGATGTAACAATAGAAGTGAGCACCTCTTGTGGCAAAGTTTGGCCCTGCTGGCTCATCTGTGATTGCTGTGTGTGGTATTGAGGAACATTATGTTGAGGTTGAACCATCTGCTGCTGAGAAGATGGCATATTAGCAGTAATCATTGACTGAGCATTAGACTGCTGACTAACAGCTTGATTATATTGCTGCTGCACTCCTGACATGCCTTGTTGTTGCATTTGAGGATGCATGCCAGGCACAACTGACTGCTGGGGCTGCGATGGCATCTGATGCATTTGAGGTTGCATCTGTGACATCTGTTGATTAGCGCCAGTGAGTTGAGTGGGCATTTGCATCTGCTGAATGTGATTAGGCAATTGTTGATTTTGCAGAGCCTGTATCTGCGCTTGGCTTGGCAAATGCTGAAGTTGGGCCTGTTGAGATCCCATCGCCTGCTGTCCTTGCATGTGGTGAGTCTGCCCCATATTGGGCATTTGGGCTTGTTGCATATGCATTTGAGGATTTGGTTGGCCTTGTATTTGCTGCATCTGCATCTGTTGCATCTGAGGCTGCTGTGGAGCTACTTGAGTAATCTGTCCTTGATTAGGCATAGCCTGCATCTGAGGCATCTGTTGCTGCATCTGTGGCATGTTAGTCATTTGTGCTTGAGGCATGTGTTGACCCATCTGCTGCATTTGCTGGTTTGGTATTTGTTGCATTTGCTGCGGCATCTGTTGGTGCATTGGGATCTGTTGCATTGCCATGCCCTGAGCCTGAGCAATGACTTGCTGAAGCTGGTGTTGAGGGAAGCTTTGAGGGATTTGCTGCACTTGTTGCTGTTGTGTCTGCTGCGGGTGATTCTGAGCCGCATTCTGCATAGTGATGTGCGTCATGCTCTGTGGGTGCTGCTGTCCAACCTGCTGCTGGTTTGGCTGCAGATTGGGATTTGGCATTTGTTGTGGTATTTCTAAAGGCGGAGATTGCACTGATACTGACTGAGAAACAGGTTGCATCTGCTGTTGCACCGCATTAATAGGTTGAGTCAAAGATTGGCCCGGAGAGGCCATTGGAAATTGTTTTTGAAGAGTTTGTTCTAGTTGCTGCACAGTTGGAGCATTACCTTGCATATCTTTAGGCCCTTTGTTGGACAGATCATTAGACATTTCATCATGTTGACTATCATTAATCACCACACCACTGTCAGGAGCCTGCAGCGTATTGGTCTCGGTCACATCAAGGTTGTTGTTTAACGTTATAGGTGCATTCTGTTGCGTTGTATGATCCAGGTAATCCATACACATCCATCGACCCCTACGGAAAGGCTCAGTGCTTTCAATTTTCACAACTTTAAACCGTTCATTCCTAACATGTTCTTGTATTTCTTTCATACCTTCTTGGGGTTTAGCATTTCCTATGAGATTAATAATGCTGCCAGTTCCGGCGTTAGTAACGCTGACATGCATGTCAGACACTTCTGAATTATTACTATTTGGCACTGCTCCTCCTATCTGGTTGTTAGCGTTGTCCTGGCCGACGATAGCCAGCCCGTACTGCGAGCTGGTCGGGATGACAGGGGCGCAACCTAATGATGCACTCGAAGCGTTGTAAAACACATCATCTTTCGAGAACGTGTCCTCGGAATAACTAGGCGTTTCATTCTCAATGTCAGTCACTCTCGATATGTCGTCGGTGTGAGATTCATCAAGATCGTCAGCGGAGTCTTCGCCAGCATCAGTGCTCACTCGAGAGCCGACCGTCACACTGGTGATCTGAAATGAAGATATTTTCCTTGGGTTATGGGCGGCTTGCAGACTTGTCGGGTGAGTCACCCCCTTCTCCGACTCGTTCAGTCGAAGAGATTCACTCGTCGTACGGTGAACAACGTTGTTATACTTGTTTTTCTCACTAGTTTTATGTGACTTTTGAATCAGATTGTCAGCCATTATGCCGTCCGAACCGAATGACTATCTAAAGAAAATTTCACTGTTTACTGGCTTCAGAGACATTTGATAGACCTTTCAATCACTATAATACATGAAATATAAAATCATTGTACACTCACAATTTCACAAACACAGTAATTTAACTATAAAAGTTCTTAAAATTCATTAGTAAACACACACAGTTGCGAACATCTTTCAGACGGCAGCAACATGGCGGCCATTTATGCGCAATGCATTATGGTTGACAATTTGCAGTAGACTATAGACATTCTAGAGTTATTCGACTTAGTTTACATTTATTGTCAAAAGGTGGCAGTAGAAACGTTAAAAATTAAATGAGAAAAATATAAAGAACCTAATATGAATTTATTATAATTCTATCTGTTCTGTATCAATAAAAAAAATGGGTATTTTTAGTTTGACTGCTCAATGCAGATTTTCTGTAAACTTGCTTACGTTTCGTTTTAAGTGTTGGTATAAAGTAGGCACTATATAATTCGTGAATCGAAACACAACTGGCAAATTGATTTGGTTATTTTTAGATTTTAGAAAAACATTCCGATGCGATGCTCACTCAAACATTTCAAAGAAACCTTATAAAGACTTCTGCAATGAAGTCAGTTTACTATGATTATTCTAGCTGTGATCTACGTTAGTCATTTTCACAATTTCACTACATTAAGTAGGTATACTTACGTATAGCCGACGGAGATAGTATAAAATAAGTAACATCACTAACATAATCAAATCACGCAATATTTTCTCCGAATAGATTGTACTAAAACAATTTCCAGCAGTACTGCTATTCCACAACAGATAGCGCTGAAAGATACGCATAAACTTACTCCAAATGCCGATAGATGGAGTAAAATGAATAATTAGAAAGGATTGCAAATCAAACCTATTTTGCTGGGTCCGACCATGGTTCGACCAAGAAAGAGTCCAGAAAAAGTTCATGGGGTTCAAAAAGGTGGAAAAAAAAAAAAAACTTATTAACATTACAAAAAAAACTAAAAGTATTCTGAAATGAAAAGAAAAATCCAACTCTTTGAAGTGGATATAAATGCCTACCTCTAATTAAATAGGTAAGTACATAACACTTTTTTCGGCATAATAATATCGATACCTCCCACGCAAAAAGTCGTAACATGTTTTTTAGTAAAATGAGATTTTAGTGCTATAATGTAATATTATATAAATACTACACATTCTTAAAAAACAATATATTCATATTTTCACTAAAAACCGAGTTTCTAACCCGCTAATAGTCTTATCGTATTATGTTTTGCGGCTGATCAACACAAAGATGACGTTAAAAATCTCTCCTGAAAAATTATAAATTTAAACATACGACCTTATGCGCGGGAGGTGTCGATATGTGGATAGATAGATAGAATACTCTTTATTATGTAAACCATAAAAATTACAGATATATGTAGAACTGTTACATAGGGTGTCACAATGGGCGGTCTTATCGCTAAAAGCGATCTTTTACAGACACCCTATTTAAACTTGTATTTTGTGTTTAGAAGGTAACATAGAATATTTTCTTTTATAATAAATTAATATAGGATAGGTAAGTCAAACCGAAACGCGACTTGTAGTAGATAAGTAGGTAGGTACCTACCTAACTAGTAACAGTTAAATGAGATGATTTATTTCCTAGTCAACGGAGACCATTCATGCATCCATGTCTATCCATAAACTAATGTTATACACGCGAAAGTAACTAACTGTGTCCGTGTTCTTTGTGGATAATTTCCGACCACCACGCGGTCGAAGTTGTGTGGACAAAAGCTAGTGTTTTATAAAGTAGCTAGGTGCCTATTTAAGCGCCTTTCAATGATACCTCTTATTTTTTAAGTAGACAGGAATAGACAAGATTGTGACGATGTTAACAGTGCACTCTCAATGGAAGGAACAAGAATGGTGCAAATATCCAAGTAAGGGTTTTGAAATCTCGTACCTAAAGGCTCCTACAATCAGGTGCGACACGCGACGCGACACAGAGGCACCGCGTGTCGCGCAACGAGCGGTGCCTTTGTGTCGCGTCGCGTGTCGCGCTTTTTTGTTGGATTCTTTATTCTGCTTGTACAGTAGTTGGTACTGGATGGTTAAGTGAGTTTCTGTATGGTCTGGAATGTTTGGAGAGTAGAAGGAGTCATGCAACCGAAATTGAAAACTTCATCATCACCACTCAATCCTGCCCTTGTCCCATGTTACTTGGGGTCGGCGCAACACATTTTCTCACGATATCATTCCTCACATAATCCATCCATCTTTTCTTTGGCCTTCCTCTCAAGCTAGAGGAAGGCCAAAGAAAAGATCCATCCATTAACATTTTTATTCATCACTCACTCTTTAGTCACACGTGTTTCCTCTGTCCTCATCAAATACCCATACCAAGCCAAACGATTTCCTTTCAACTTTTCTATCGTTGGCCCCACTTTCAAACTTCAACGCAGTGAAGTATTGTAATCATTAAAACGGAAAATAGTGGCCACTTAGCTTCGTTTTAATGATTACAATAAAACTTAACTATTTAAAACTACTGCTTGTACCTAATAATAATAACGTATAGTCTTGTGGAGCACAACTTAACGTGGTTATTTTCTTCATTTTCATTCTCAAATAAAAGAAATCACCGAACAGACGATGAGGGCGCCACTGCGCGCTCGGCACAGTCTTAATTTATAAATTTTCGTCACTTTTACCATTTTAACCATTTTCGTCGCTCGCAATCTTTTTTCATCTGTCTCCTTCACGGCCCAGCATTCCGATCCATACAGACAACATACAATTTGAAAACAACTGAAACTACGCAATTGTTTTGGAAGATAAATAAATTTATACGTGAGAATCGAACCTGTGTATGTCTATGCCGATCGTTACAGTCAATTATGAGTTGACGAATTAATTTTTGTGTGTATTTGGTTTTCAGGATTGAACCGTAAAATAGGTAGCACTATATCGACCAATAGCTTCAGATTACGGGCTGTGATTTAAAATAATAATATAAAAATCTGTTATACGAAGCACCTTCAGTATGACCTTCATAATGGCCGGGGCAGAACGTATGAATCTATTTTTTCATAATTTATTCCAACTGGCTGTTAAACCATAGGTTAGAATTTACTTAGATAAGTCCTGTAACAAGTTTTTGTTATAATACCTTTTACATTTGGATCCCATTTAAATATTTTCCAACTGAGAAATCCGAAATAACGATTTTTTAGTCTTACTGAATATCGTCGAATTAAAACGGTATGAACGTCGTCATAAAATAACATTACAATAGAAACCAGGAAGCACTAGCGGCACATAATAACAGTTGCAATAAGACCGTGCAATTTTTAAATCACTAGTGACTATTATTTCATCTATGCATTTTTCTATGAAATAGAAAAGAAAATCAAAGTCAACTTACTTACAAATGGCGAGCAGCTGCAAAGTTCGCGTTAATTCGCGATGCGCGCCTTCGTGTCGGGAACTAAAGGAGCGAGCGCCCCGACCCCAGCCATTACCCACAAGGTCTTCGGATCGCGAGCCGATTTAGCCAACATCCCCACCAATCGCCGTGACACTTCTTAAACGAAGGTAATTTGCTATTATTTGTAAATTGGTGTGCCGAGCGACGTCCGCCGAGAGCTGACCGCGTCGCAGTCGCTCGGGAGCACGGGACCCTCCCTGGCTCTCCCGTTGCCTCCGAACACTCGTATGTAAACCACACAGTAAAACTCGGTGAAGAACCCTTATGTAAATAATCGTCACACCACCGACAGCCTTTGCTACCGAATCGAGCGTCAGTCGATAAGATATAGCCCTCGAACAAACATCATTTCGTTATGAACATGTGAATGTGAGTGATTCGGAGATGGCGAAGTCTGTTGAAGTAAATAAAAACAGTGAAGACGATTCTACCATGGACGGGGACAGTGACGAGGAGTTGGGATGTATCGGGAGGCTGATGGTCAGGCTGCGGATCAACCCGAACCTGATCATGCTGAAAGTGACTTTGTTTGTAATGTACGGAGCCACTGCATCTCTTTTGCCATATTTGACGATACACATGCAGAGTATAGGACTGACTGTACCAGAAATTTCATTTGTGTATTTAGCATTGCCGTTCACCACATTTTTAAGTCCACCCATTACCGGTAAGTTTGAATGTTTAATAATAATGTGACTCTATTTGCAGTATCATTAGGAGATTTTAATGGTTTTAGGATTTCTGGTGGACCGTTTTGGGGAATACAAACCAGTCGTGATCACTGCTTTGATTCTGAATGCTGCATTCCACCACTCGTTATTGCTGATACCTCATCAAGAGACGCCAGGGATGATGCCATCAGCTTACGTCATGCGGCACCCGATTACGAATAGTGTAGAGGTACATTTATACTTGTTTCGAAATCGACCCCTTAAGACCTTGTTACGTACTAACAGAGTATACACCTAAGAATTTGAGCAAATCGTTCTCATCCGGCCCCAGGGCGAATTAACTAGTAGTGTCTTGTGATCCTGTTTGTTTGAATTAGTTAAGGGAATTAAGCCAAATTTATGCATGTTGGACTTTACCCTTGAATGCTGTAATGGATCATCCGTTTGGAACCTATAATTTTGGTTTATCATCATGAGGTGCGGTGGAAAAATTAAACTCCCAAGGACCGTCATTGTCTTATTGCACAATTTAGAATGGAGTGAACATCTTTTGTGGTTGATAGATCTTATGCATATATTTATCTTTGTAGATATGGTGGAGCCCTTGTCCTAGTAGGGAATGTCCTGGCGAGGATGAGACGGTAGACTTTGTGCTGGACCGTTGCGTAGACCATTGCTTGCTATCGAAACCTACAGAGAGCCCATCTAGTGACCCAGCTGATGATAAAGATGACTTGGATTTCCACATTAGTCATAAGGTCAAACTGCCAAACTTAAAGTCCAATTCTAGGTAAGTTTTAATACTTTGATAGAGCATTTTCTACAACTTGTTTAATCATAACCTGTTTCATAAAAAAAATCTACCTGAAAGGATATTTCACGTAGTCACAAATCATAGTTATTCATATAATAACTTAGAGTTTAATACCTTTAAATGCGCAGCAGTAATCGTATAAATGGCGCTATTACTCATATTAAATAACAGTGATAACAATGTGCTACATTTTCAGACAAACATTAAGTACTTTCTTGGTAACTCTCAGCTCTGTGTATTAAGTTTATTGTTAAGCCTCCAGGCAAGTTTCCTTAGAATAAGGAATTACAATGGCTTTACAAAGCAAACGAAACCGAAAAAATTTGTTCGATACATTCCCAAATAGGTTTTTTACTTGTAAGTAGGTACTACTTTGGTAGCCATGAAAGCTCTACATTTTAATAATCTACCTAACTAACTACCTGAATATAATTACAGATAATATTTTTTTTCACAGTTTCTTAAATGGTACCGATGACGAAGATTACAATGATGCAGCTTACTTTTTGATCGAAGTTCACGATGATTTGGAAGAACCAAAGGAGCAACTTGGAATTGAAATGGAAAGGGTAAGAAAACAAACAGCTTCAGTCTAGCATTACTTCATTTGTTTATAATACTGTAATTTAACTTAAATCTTTTTTACAGGACGAAGATGATCAGATTACAGATTTCAGATCAAGGTTTGGGGAAAAACTGTTAATAGCTCAAGGGATTAACATTACAGCACTTGATAAAGAGGACCTCCGTTGCGGCGGCCTCGTTATGTTACATAACATGACTAAGCTCTCCAAGCAACGTCTTGAGATACTATCTGCAGATTGCATGGTACAAAAATGTGACTTCAGGTAATGTGGCAATAGGCATTTCCACTAATACCACTATTAGATTATAATATTATTTGTAAACCGACTACTTAATATTTATCTAAAGATACACAAACGGCTATCTAAAGGTAAATTATCATTGGAATATTACAGGAGAGGCGGCCCCGATACGTGCCCACCGGATTATAAGGAGAGTGATGATAAAACGTTCTATATTTACTTCTTCTTGAGATTCATGGGGACTATTATGTTATCTGCCGGAGTTACGATCATGGATCCTATAGCTTTGACGATGATACAAAAATACGGTGGAGACTTCGGCAGGGAAAGACTGTTTTCTAGCATCGGCATGGCCATATTCTCCCCCATAACAGGCATGTTAATAGATATGAGGAGTAAACAAGTTGGTACGTATATTGTTGGCATCTTGTAACTGTTATCATTAATGTCAATAACGTGTTACTAAATGTTTACATCGGTTTGTTGATTACAGGATACACTGACTATTCAGCTGCATTTTATACGTACGATGTGCTACTTTTAATATCGGCGGTAACCGTCGCTGTCATGCCTCTTGGTGCCAAACTACCCGCTGATAACTTACTGCGAGATTTAGTTAACATTATCAAAATGCCTCATATAATAGTTTTCATATTTTTCCTGTTTGCCTTAGGAAACTTTTGGGGATTTATCGAATCTTATCTCTTTATATACTTGAAGGAATTGGGAGCTCCAAATTTCTTATTAGGTGAGTGTAACAGATTAACGTTTCTAGCTCTAGCGTTGCAATATCGAGCTTATCAGTGCAAGCAATTTAAGTAATGATCATAATATTGAGTGGATCGTGTGTCCAGGAATAACCGTGACCGTGGGCACGCTGAGCAGTATCCCGTTCCTCTACGGCGCGGATGCCATCACTGCGCGCATCGGCCACGTGAATGTCATCATCGTCGCGTTCTTCTCCCACGCCGCGAGACTCGTCGGCTACTCGTTTATCGAGTGAGTATCTCTAGTCTCTTCCGTGTTAGTTAACTCGTGCCATCTACACAGTCTACACGTGAATTTTATGTTTATGTGTGTTTAATTTATGCCTTGTAGCATCTGATTATCCTGTAAAGCTTCAGCGCGATAACATTGCTACTATCGTTGTTATAGATAGTTCATTACAATTTGTTCATTCAAATACGAGGATTGTAAATATTAGACTGATTCTTGATTAACTATGAATATCCTACATTTTGTCGCATTCAATTTACGTAGTTGTAGAAACTGATGTGAAATGACACAACAATGCTTGAACTATGTGTGAAGATAAATTATATGAAACATCTATTTACTGTCTTACACACAATAGTGATAATATAGAGTATCAGATAAGTGCAACCCTGGCACTGACATATTATTTAGTTATATTGTATCAATGTAGGCAACAAATGCTCGAATTGACTGACAATAATAATGTAAAATAAGTGTTGACAACCATTTAAAGAATAGTTTTCGGGATTAGTTTCAAACTGCAGAAAAACAAAAGTTTAAAGTTTTTACAGAGAAAATTGATAATGGGTAAAGGCCAGAACGACGTACGCGGAAATATCTTAAAGCCGTTATTCTATTTGAAGGAAACATTACGATAATGTTCAGGTACAACCGGTTCTTATCCCATCCCACACATCATGATGATCTGTTCCCTTTGGGCCATGACAATCATGAAAAAAAAAAAAAAAATATATATATATATATATAATGGTAGTTTTGATACAAAACTTCAAATGTAAGCAGTATTCCCAATTCACCTCGCTTGATAATACGGACTTGTTCCACTGCAGGGCAAAGGCTTCTTTGCATCTGTATGAGTGGATAATACGCGGAAGGAGAGAGCTTTGATCATTGGCGATCTAACTTTTTTAAGTCCAAGCTTATTCACGATATTTTCTTTCACCGTCAGTTAATGTCTGATTTAGTGGGAAAGTACAAATAAATTTAAATAAGAACTGGCTGGTTCTGAATCAAGTTACAGAAAAAACTAACAGCCGCAGATATGTCCTTAGGCATTAAAACTCCATTTTCAAGATTAATGTATTTACGTCGGCATTGCCAAGTTTATGAGCGCAATGATGTTGCGTGGGAGGGCACTAATGCAAACACTTACCTGATATAGTACTGTAGTAACTCAGACTGTGAACAATGGATTGAATAATAGATAATGGAAACGTACGAAGAGAATGAAAATGGATTTTATTGATAATTGATAAAGGAGTAATCGAGTGGCTGTTTTCGGATTTAGTTTTAAGATAAACACTGTCGAGTCATGTTAGCATTGAAGGATGACTACCAGTGTCTATACATACAAAGACACAACAAAAGTGAAAAACAATTATGTCAAAAATTTTATTTACAAATTGACTCACTGACTTTGGCATGAAAGATTCTCCTTCAATGCGTCCATGAATATGGGTCTTGGGGAAATTTGACCTGAGTTAACATCTATAGGATGCATACCCAGTTCACCTTTAATAATCCTTCTATATCCTAAGGGTACGTCTTCCCTACCATTATCGCGCCCCCCAGTCCGAGTCTGGGTTCCCCGGTACAAGTTCGAAAAATCTTCCGTCGCTTGATTGTATTAGCTAGAATTGCATTATGAACTAACTTGGGGAAACTGGTCATAAGTTTCTCCATGACTCGTCGGTATGTTTTTTTTTTTAATTTTCCTTTTCTTACATCTGTTCTCTTTCAGGAATTCCTGGTGGTGTTTCCCATTCGAAGCCATGGAGTCTTTATCAGTGCACCTCATGTGGGTAGCTGCGGCTACATACTGCGCTATGTTGGCTCCTAAGAGTCTACTAGCGACGTTGATTGGAGTACTCGGAATGGCTCACTTCAGTCTTGGTTAGTTAATTTTACTACTCAACGATGACTGTAAAGATATAAAATAACTCATAGTAGCTATAAACTTGAACGGAACGTCATAGATTATAGAAAAAGATTTGTTAAATGAGGTCTATAGGAATATTTGTTTGTTGGAACCTTATTTTGGTTTTAAAAAGGAGGTAATGCATTATCAAAGAAAACAATGTTTTTTGTTGTTTGGATCACACATTTTTTGCTTGGGGAGCTTTTTACATTGTTATTTTCTTGCATTCTACAAATAATTCAAAAAGTTATTTTGAAGATATTATTATAGATGTATACGAATATTGATTTTTTAAATACAATGTGAAATTAAATTAAGCTGAATAATTTGAATGAAAACAGAATACTGAGGGAAATAAGATAAACGTACGCCTTCTCATCCTTGCACAAATATAGAAAAATCTAAGCCACACAAAGAATTACAATTTTCGCTACGATTCGAATTCAGATAACAGTATTAACGTCATGTAAATACAATCGCTTAAGCCTGCTGCTGTGTTTCTGGAAATAGAAATGCGTATGAAATATAACAAAAACCTTTTAGACCTGATTGAATAAACAAAGCAAATATGGTAGTCAAAAACACTAAATTGGCCAAAGCAAGTATAAGATTCTGCTCTCTCTGACCATTGTTTGTTTCAATGATGAATCTAGCACATCCCATACGTTTCTTGACACGCCTCTTTGTTATAACAGGCCTATAATTTGAACACTACTCTCTCTCTCCCTCTCTCTCCATGCATTTTTAACTGTAATGTTCTCTCCCATCTTCTCAGGTAGGGGCAGTGGCAGTTTCGGTGGTGGTCTTCTCATAGCATCACTTGGGACAAGAGAAGCTTTCCGCTACATGGGGCTAATCGCTTTCCTCGGTGGAGTCCTGTATGGCCTGCTACATTACTTCTGGCTCAAAAACATAAACATGACCGGGATGCAGAATGCTTGTGAACCAGAGGCAAATGAGACTATTGGTAAATATGATAAATACTGTGGAGTTCCTCCTAGAATAATTGCGACAGTTGTAACGTCTGTTCACCAGCTTTTATTTCTCGAAAGTTTTGCTGTGAGATTGTAATCCCGAAAACTACACTAAACGTCGTTGTCGGAAAAGGTGATCGTGTTGACTCTTGGGCTAATGCGCTCATCCACGTCTTCCAAGTTCTGACGATAAAATGTAACTAAAGACACCTTCACCTAACAGATTTATGGTTCAAGTTTTGGTACAGCAAATATCTCATATCACCCACTATTCCGCTTACAGAAAGTGGAGAAGCTGACAAGCTGAATACGGAACCGTTGACCAAAGACGCTGAGACCATGATATCTCTGGAGCGATTGCACATGATCACGCGGTTCAATCCTTTGGGCTCTCTACATTCCTTGCCGAGAGGATCACGCTCGAGGGTATGATGATTTTTAAGTTTTATTTTTCAACCACTTGAAGTTTCATTGGAAAACAGGCCATCACACGATCACGATGCTGGTTGATCTTTACACCTAAGATTTAATTATAATTTTCGATACATCAAGCTCGGTTTCTAAAAAAACATTATTCAAGTCATCCTTTTCCAGTTCTCCCAAGGTGACATAAACGAGCACTGTCGTAGCCGCAGCGGCAGCAACAGCCAGAGACGTGGCAGTAACTATGAAGGTTCTGCCTCCAAAGTTGACATGCTCCGTTCCGCTATAGAGATCAGTCATCACCATGGGCGAGGGCACATCTCAAATAATAGCCTTAGCAGTAATAGGACTTCTAATCATTATAAGGTAAGCAATGACTGCAGTGTTGTATTAGATTCCAACAAGGAATGATTTCCTGAAAAGTTCTCTCTACTTCTTTATTTCTAGCCGATTTAGATAGTATTTTTTTCTATCATTATCTTAAGTTTAAAAATAGAAACAAAGGACAACTACCTCGTCCAATTGGAATTCTTAACAAATATTTTACTAACAGTTTTTCATATGTACGTAATTTGAAGGCTATAAATGTATTGGCATTATGTAAATAGCTGATACAATAGCAAATACTATGAAACCTTGCTTTTGATCTCTGTTATTCCTTTATTTGCTCACTCTATCTTCTGTGACGTAGCATTTAAAATTTACAACCCTGATTAAGTAGTAGCTTAAGATAGGAAAAAAGTACAAAAAATATAGATATTCACAGTCATAAATAAGTAAGTAAGTACAGACAGTAAATCATCTTTAGGTTTTTATCAAATTGTTTTCTCACATGAGTTTGTGGAAATTTTCGTCTACTTCTTTTTGCAATATCTATTCACGTGACAAAATTACGCGGACCCAAAAACAAGGTTTTATTGCAGTGTTCCTCCTTTGTCTTGAATCACAACAGCCAAGGTAACTTGGGACCATTAACTTCCATAGGTGTCCCAAGAATCGAACAAAGAAGTAAAGAAATATGGACAGCATAGCACCAATGTGAATTTTAACTATCCCTTATTCTCTTCACATTTTTTTAAATATTGCAGCAAGCACAAAGCGCACCGAAACTAGTTCTAATAGGACTAGGGCAAAGGAACAACATATCCCAGCCGGCTCTCTCTGAATATGACCCGAGGCGTCGCGATTCTATCCCCGAAGAGGCTGAGGAGGACCGCCTAGCTGTGCCAGCTAAACCTCCAACTAAGACCAAGAGTGACAATCTCCCACCACCACCGAGCTATGACGAAGCTACTGGTGAACACAGGAAAAGTTGGCATTCGGATGACAGCACACCAACTTAAAACTATCCTACAGTTTGTCAAGCTTTACCAAGATCGTAAAAGTTCTCGACTTTTCTCTAAACATTAAAGTTTTCGACTTTACCAAGATTATACAAGATTACGACTTTTTTAAGACCGTTAAAGTTTTCGGCTTTTCGAGAGTTAAAGAATGGAGTGTCATTGAGCGTAGCCAAGATTTTGACACAAGAGATATAAAGTAATAAAGATTGTCTGGGACAAATAAGCATTATAACAATGACTGCATTTTAGTAGGTATATGATTTGACACTGAATTGCAGTACTTTTATTGTAATGGGCTGGTGTCCGCAGCTCCACGTCCAATCGCATATTTTGCAGTAGGGACTTGTAGTCCGGATAGAATTCTGCCCAAAAAGAAGCTCCATTTTTATCCATCTTGGCTATTCCCAAGGACATGCTCTTTAGGTGTATAGAGTTTTTAACTTAAGATATCGGGAGTAAGATCGAAGGGTCGTCGTCATCGAATCGCATAATTTTAATCGCATTATTATTTTAGTAATACAAGTAAGCAACTTTTGTAAAGGCTTTAATTTATTTAAGTTGTAGATAATGGATATTATACATTTCTGTTGTGAAATATTTGTTTTATTCTTAATCTAAATAATCCTCTTATTTGAGAACAATATAATTTAAGGATTTATACAATATGCATTCTTACTATATTAAATATGCATGTACTTGAATGTGCAATGGTATACGTTTGAAAGTAAATAAATATTTAAATACTTCAATGGAACGCAGAGTGTAAAAACATATTTTCATAAGTGTCCATTTTCATAAGCTTTTTAATCTAAGCTAAAGTATGGTCATGAAAATGGACACTTAAAGCACTCTTTTAAGAGTTATGAATGCATGACTGCTTATCACGAAATCGATCTTATACTACAGTTAAGCGTCTTAAAAACTAACTAAAATATTTAACACAGAGTTTTCCGATATTCTTCCAAATTGAACTGGACGTTAAGAACAAAATTTTAAGTTTAGTTACTTTAGCATTTAGTTTTGTGTTTGGCTTCTCAAGGCTTCCTATTGATCATCCTTCCTGAATGATGATCAGTAGGATATAGGATACGGATGTAAACTATGTTATATCTAGTGTTCTCATTATGTATGTAACAGCGCATAGGCGTTTCTCTATTATCTTATCCATTAATTTTGGCTTCTCAAGACTTCCTATTAAACATCCTCCCTAGCCAGATGAAAACTATGTTATTTCTTGTATTCTTATTATATATGTAACTCTCTCTTTAGTTAGTAGCCTCCTGACAATCACGCTGGTTCGTTCTGATCAGAAACGCTCTGCTGATGTGGTTTTTGTCTAGTACTGAATAAGCTTTCTCCATCACTGACACCGGTGGGTTCCTTTCTCTCGTCAGAATCCATGCATTTACTGAAATTAGAAAAAATACTCTTTTACTTTATAATTGCTTTTTACACGACTACCCAATAAAAGGCGTGTTATGTTTTATATAAATCGGTTGAGTTTGTATTGTAGTAAGTCTGGTCTTCCAAAAATCTGTCATTGTCAATCATCGTTTAGCGGTAATCAAGTTATCGGTAAATTACAATTTTGATGGCGGCTGATGGGTCTGTAGACAGTGACAATGACAAGTACCTTAGTCGGTAGTAATGCAGTAACGAATTGTAAAAATAAATATATAAAATGGAATTTCATAACCAAATAGGTCTTTACAAACAATATATTGTAGCAACCTGTATGAAACAGCCCAAACTCATAGCAACTCCACACGACGGAGTATGTGTCGTAATCGGTCTCGATGACCCAGTAGGGAGCCTCAATGTTGACCGGAAGGGACGGGAAGGATACGGCCAGCTTCGCCTCGTCTGATTTGCTCACTTGAGTCGCCTGCCCTTGGATCTCTGATTGAGTTCCTGACCTGGAAACATAGATATTAGAAATGATATTATATGAAGCAGAAGTAATAGTAATAGTCCATTTATTTGTCAGATTATTGTTACAGAGTTGTTACATAAATTTTTTAAAGTTCATAATATTCTGCCGTTTCCGGCGTACAAATACATTTTCAGGATTTTGGTTAGATTATTAGATATAACATTAAATAAAATAAAATAGGATAAAATTCTAATTAGTCAAATATTAGGTATGGAAATGTCAAAAATATTAAATTAAGTCATAGAGATAATAAGTATTTAAGTCAACTATTCATTCATAAAATCATCAGTCGAGTAGTAGCATTTAGTTAAGAGATAATTGAATAATTTACATTTAAATGTCCTAAAGTCAAGAGTTTTAAAACAATCCGGTAGTTTTTTATAAACTTTGGTTGCCATACAGAATACATTGTTAGCAAATAGTTGATTATTTCGTCTAGGTACAAGAAGCATGTGAACTTTGCGGCTTGGTCTGGATACAAGATCATTATGCAATTGAAATTCATTCTTATTTTGGTAAACAAATATACAAATATAAAAAATATATAGAGCTGGGAGTGATAATATATATATTTTTTTAATAATGGAACACAGCTGTCCGGTGGGTGCACTCCACATATTGAACGGATGCATTTCTTTTAGTAGACGAGTGATACCTGAGAGAGGAAATGCTACCTCATGTAGCATAGGAAACGATAGAGGAATAAGGTCGAAAGGAAATGCACATGCTAATAAATCCAACATAAGTAATCCACGTTCATTCATGTTAATAGGTATTTTATGGAGGAGCTTTGTTCAACAGTGCAATTAAGGGCTTAAATACCAGTTTGATGATACAATTTCAGGACAAAGATTATTTGATATTCTAGCAATTAGCTGACCCCCCTTTGCTCAAATGGTTAAGGTTTTTTTTTTACTAAGAAATCGTATGATTTTCATATTTTTCTAGTTTTGGGTAGATTTCGTATCATCATCATCATTTCAGCCGAAAGACGTCATCTGCTTGCTGGACATAGGCCTCCCCCAATTGGGAGGGTTTGCCACAATCGCCACGCTTGGCAGGCGGGTGGCGATCGCAGTATGGTGTTAAAAATGCATAGAGAATGCTGCTGCCCATTCTCTAGTAAGTCCCTTAGTCGCCTTTTACGAACACCCACGGGAAGAAATAGGGATATAGATTTCGTATAGTTATTAAAAAAAAAAAAAAAAAAAAATTCTATCGATTCGTATTCTAAAAAATATCAACTATTTATGCAAAGGGTCAGCTAATTGCTATATCTGACTGTACTATAATGTAACTCATTTTAAGTTTGTTTAAGCGAATGAACTATCTTTTTTAAGAGGATTCACCATAACAGCATGATGAGAGCATTGAGAGCAGTGGTGGCCCGGTGATAACGGCTGCGATTTACGAGTTGTAGGTCGTAGGTTCGAAACCAGGCACAAGCGCTTTATTTGGTATCAATTGGACGTAGTTATGCAGAAATGTTCCAACCCACAAGTCACCCGAAATCGAGATAATGTGATCAAACTACCTTTTATGACACTTAGAGTCAGATTTGCAATAAGGTTCCAAGATAAGACTTAAAACTTGGAACCTTATTGCAAATCTGACTCTAAGTGTCATAAAAGGTAGTTTGATCACATTATCTCGATTTCGGGTGACTTGTGGGTTGGAACATTTCTGCATAACTACGTCCAATTATTTCATCACCACTGCTCTCAAAACGGTGGAGGAAAACATCGTGAGGAAACCGGCATGTCCTAGACCCAAAAATTCGAAGACTTGTGACATCTTCCAACTTGCACTGGACCCACGTCAGTGAATTACGGTCCGCTCCCTCTCAGAAAGGAGACCTGTGTCCCAGCAGTGGGAACATTATATAGGCTGACTAGCTTTTGCTCGCGGCTTCGCTCGCGTTAATTTAGAATAATATAAAAATATAGTTCAATAATGATTCGAAAGACATGTGGCGCCATCTATTATCATTAGAAGGCCATTGTTGTTTTCCTTGGGAACAGTACTTTTTTTCGGGATGAAAGGTACCCTATGTCGGTTTCTGTACACCTGACAACATACATGCAAAATTTCAGGATGATCGGTCCAGTAGTTTAGGCGTGAAAAGGTAACAAACAAACAAACTTACTTTCGTATTTATAATCCATATCCATAATATTCATACTAATCCATACTAATATTATAAATGTGAAAGTAACTCTGTCTGTCTGTCTGTCTATCTGCCTGTCTGTCTGTCTGTCTGTATGTTACGTTTTCACGCCTAAACCGCTGAACCGATCGTCATGAAATTTGGCAGAGATATAGCCTGGGATATGGAGAAGGACATAGGCTACTTCAAAAAAAAAAAATACATAATCTGTTTGATTCGTTCTCATCGGGTAAATATTGCATTTTTGTATGAAACAGCTGATATTTTTTTCGATATTTCAGAGTTGGTCTCAAAGTGAAAGTTGCTCATAATCATGAGTATTTTCACGCCTTGAAAGTTTAACAGTGAATTAAAAATCACCCTGCATAGGATACTAGCGACCCTCTCTGACTTCGGACGGGTGTTATGTCAAATTCAAATGAATTAATTTAACTTACACACAGTTCTTAACCATATAAGTAACAGAATAAAATAGTAACTAACAGAAGATTAAAGTTATTTACATGTAAAGACGGTATTCTGTTAACGACATATCGTGCACAGTTCTAAGCAGTAACTTAACAAAAGGTACTAGGCTTGGATAAATTCAAAATGGTATTTCATTTGTATTTTTAAGTACGTCATTTGGTATATATTTATATAATACATAGCCTATGCCCATCTGGAATAATGTACTTATCAAATGGTATAAGATTTTTTTTAATAGGAGCTGTGTATCCGGAGATTACCCTACACATTATACAGAAAGTCGCAAAATTAGCGAGAGCTAATTTTAAAAGAGAGATCTTTTTATAATATTACCTCCTTACTAATAAACGTTGTATAGCGTCTGTATAGTTACACACCGATTTCTCTCTTTCACTCGTCAGTAATTTGACTTTCGATAGAAGAAGACAAAGTGTTGTGTAACTATACAGACGCTATACAACGTTTATTAGTAAGGAGGTTAGTATCTATCTTATTTGAGTGGTAGGAGTCCTAAGTAACAAATGAAGTAATTTTTTTTTTTTAACTTTGTCCCATTCTAGGAATTTCTTCTGTATCGTGGGTGCGTTTACAAACATTTAAACTCACATATACAAACAGCCAGACTACTTGTAGATCATACAAATATTTGTTCCGTGCGGGAATCAAACCCGCGAGACGCAGCGCAGCAGTCAGTCGCTTAACCATTGCGCCAACCGTGCCGTCAAACAACAACTGGCAGTTGTCAGTGTGATTTTGTCAGTTTGAGATAGAAAACTTTATTCTGAAATAGTCTACATAAAAAAGGAACTAGACAAAGATCGTTAGAAACGAAAGACAAAATGACAGATTGTAGAAGGATTTCTACGTTGCGATGTCAAAAATGGAGAAACAAAATGTCACGTTGTACAGGAAGAGCCGTGTCTATTCTTCGTAGAAATAGAAAGCGTCATGCTAAGCCTGCTGTAGGCAAGCTGTAGGTAAAATAACACGGCTTGTTTGGCTTATGTACAATTTACGTACACAAGGCCGGACTGAGGCTGCTGAATTAGTTAATCGGTACCTAGTTAATAGCTGTTTTCACGACACCAACAATGTTGTTGTACTACGTAAAATATTCTAAGAAATTGAACCTAAATGGTGCTTTTAAAATAATGCAATTTTTTGTCTTTGATTTTTTATCGAACCAGCACCATTACGTTACGCACTGTCAATCGCAATCTGAATGATTTTGATGCAATAATTAATCCATTGCTTCATATATTCATAAAAATTGTCTACTACTTAACAGACTGGTCGTGGTCTACGAAACATATTTGTTTGAGATAATATTTATACTTACTTTGTGCATGCACGCACAAAGTAGGTATCTACCGTAATTTTTGAGTTTTAAACTGAGAACATCATTTGATAAAATGAGAGCTCAAAAGAGAGAGGAAATCATTTTAAAATTTTACTAACTGTAAGTTAAACCATTTGTTTTTGGAAGAAGTGTTGCGTGAGTCACAGTGAAGTAGGGAAGTATAACTACTTACCTAATTACAGAAAATGGAACAAAAAAACAAGTCCGACTCAGGTTTTGGAGTTTACCGGTTTTTAATTAAATAGACATCATGAATATCAATAAGTACGGAAGTAAATTTAACTGTAACGTTGACTTTTACTCCAGGGACTCCAGGGGCCATTAGGTACTCAAATTATGGTTATAATGACACAAAGAACCGTTATCGAAATGTTCATTTGCAAAGAGAACATGATCTGTTTTCGACCAAAAAAGGTTTTCTTGATTATCTTGTTTGTAGCAATAAATACGTGTAGAGACAATCACTTAAATAAGCAATCGCATCTGATCACATTCTAATTACATGGGATTTGGTTTACCATAGTAAGCAAAATACGCACTTGGGTTGCTGATACCATGCTTTCCTCTTCGGAGAATACAAACGGAAGTTATAATATAATGTACTAGCTTTTGTCGGAAATTACCCACGGGATAAAACGTGCCCTATATCCTAACGTCCACCTAATGGTTCACCTTGTGGGAGGCCTTCCTACTCTTACGTCTTCCAGTTCGCGGTCACCACTCCAGAACCTTTCGGCCCCAACGGCCATCTGTTCCGCGAGCAATGTGCCCTGCCCACTGCCTTGGCAATTCTTCGGACTATGTCGGTTATTATGGTTCTCCTGCCGATCTCTTAATTTCTGATTCGATCACGTAGGGAAACTCCAAGAATAGCCGTCTCCTTTGGGTGACTTTTAGCCTTCTAATGAGGCTCATTGTGAGCGACTACGTTTCAGTGCCATAGGTCATCACTGGCAACACGCACTGGTCAAAGACTCTCGTCTTGAGACACTGCGGTGTTTGGGCCAAGAAGATATTGTGTAGCTTCCCGAACGCTGCCCAGCCGAGACGGATTCGAAGATTGACTTCTTTCTCGATGTTGGACCTACCTAACTGGACAGTTTGTCCTAGGTAAACATACTTACAGAACACTAATCTGCTTGTTTACAACGCCGACGACTCCATTCTCCTTCAAGCTGTAGTCGGCTGTGATGCACTTGCCTCCGAGCTCGAACAGGAAGAAATACTTCTCTGCCTCATACCATTTGCCCAAGTACTGAAATATTGAAAAGAACAGGGTTCAGAACAGTTCAAACACATGATTTAAGAGGGCATGGGATTGCAATGTGTTTGATTAGAAATGTGTGGAGTCAATGGTCGGGATAATTAGTTTAGTTATTACATACTATTAAGATTTTACAGTTTTAATTTAATATTTTTCCACAATTTTCATTCGAGTTTAGAATCTGTGATGTAATATGTAAATGTTGTGCATGTCTGTTTTTGACGTAAATATGAGTCCTAGTCTACTGAAGTGACATGCCATTTAAATAAAAAAATAAAAAAAAATTGTCAAATAACATAATTCTTTTCAAACCTTGTCTTTATTCTGTTTGAGTCTGTTTACGTTCTAAAGACGCTTTAACACTGAGATAGAGTCTGATAGAGAATGGTAGGAGGATACTCTATTTAAAGCATGTCAATGTGTTCTTGATTTTGATATAAGAGAAGAGAATAATACTAATATATTGCCGGTATTAATATTATATTTTCGAGCCGTTTGGGGTTGAAACCCTCGGGCCGTGGGGTCGGAATGCTCATGGTTTGTTTAACGAAATCTCCAAACGGCTGGTTGAAACTTCCCGTGATCTAAGGACTGGCTTTAACCTTGGCCAGTGGCTAAGGATTGCCGTACAACGTGGCAATGCCACCAGTCTCTTGGGTACTTTTACCAGTCGACAGCGATACGGAGGAATTATTTAATGCCATATTTTAGATTTTTTATCGTTTTAGTTAGGTTAGGATATTATTTTTTTATTTTTTACATATTATTTTAATTCTGAATAAAGACTCCCATAAACAGGCGCGATACGCGACGCGACATAAAGACACTGCGTGCCGCGCGACGAGCGGTTTCTTTGTGTTGCGTCACGTGTCGCGTCTGTTTGTAGGAGCCTAAACTCAATAAAATAAATAAATAATTAAGAAAAAAACAATACCTAGATAAAAATATTTTTTCAATTGCCAGCATTAGCTTTATCCACTTGAGTTATTCAATAATTAATGTTAGAGACTTACTCGAGATGCATCAAAGTTGTCCATAGCCTTCATATCAGGACAGGATCCCGGCATGATGATCTGTGCCCCGCATATCCTAAGTGACAGGAACCCGCACAGGAATACTGCTATCGCTCGTAGTATTGACATCTGGAATTTTAAAATTGTTGGTACCTATCATTTCATGTTCTTGTGACTTGGGACCACAAGAGCAGCTTCTAAGAATATAGAAGCAGCTCTTGCGTCTGCCTTTATATTCCTGATATAGAAAGAGAATAAAACTGCAATACTACAAATCTTCTTATATATAAAATTCTCGTGTCACAATGTTAGTAACCATACTCCTCCGAAACGGCTTGACCGATTTTTTTGAAATTTTATATGCATATTCAGTAGGTCTGAGAATCGGCTACTATCTAATTTTTTTTAAGTTTTAGGTAGGGTAGGTAGGTAGTATAGTGTAGGGTAGGGTGGGGTAGGGTAGGGTAGGGTAGGTAGGTAGGTAGGTAGATAGGGTAGGGTAGGGTAGGGTGGGGTAGGGTAGATAGGGTAGGGTAGGGTAGGGTGGGGTAGGTAGCTAGATAGAGTAGTGTAGGGTAGGATAGGGTAGGTAGGGTACGGTCTGGTAGGGTATGGTAGGTAGGTAGGTAGGTAGGTAGTCTGTCGCGTCAGCTAGTATTACAAGTATATAGACTAGCGTATAAGTTTTATCAGATACAGTATTATTATTATAGTATACAGATTGGTGAAACTTAACATGAAATGTACCGTTGGAAGAAATTCGCCTAATTTGGTTGTTCTAAGTCCGCCTGGCTAGCTACCACCATTTTATCTAAGTCTGTCGCCATTACATCAATGTTAACAGCATTTGTTGTGTTTCGGCAGTAAGAGGAACTGGAGTTCTGTTGAGGATTCCGGGTGAAGCTCGCTTCCACCTTCGGCCGTATCATCACTTCCTGGCGAATCAGGTGAGATGAAGGTCAAGAACTTCCTAGTTATGAATTTAAAAAAAAAATTGTTAATTTCATGTGCATTACATAAAGGTCAGCTCATTTTCATGTTACGTTTCACCAATCTGTACCAATCTGTATTAGCTGTTATTGTTGCAATCTGATAATTATTAGAGCTGCATCGGGATATTTATTTATTTAACACTTTCTCACACAAATGTACAGAGGCGGACTTAATGCCATAGGCATTTTCTACCAGTCAACCTTCGGGTGATGCAGAGACAAACAGTAGTAGGTGCAATAGCGATAATTGAGGAATAAATATTCATTTAAATATAAAGATATACATAAACCTATTAAAAACTATAAATTTAATATATAAATCTTATTATAAATAAATATAAGCACAAATAAATACACATAAATACACGAATATACTAAAAGACGGGGACACGGGGATATTCGGGAGGAGATTTATGTCAGTATCTTCTTCAGTAGTTTCTTTCTTTCTTTCTTTTTGTAATTTTTTAACTAACAACAATTCTTATCTGAATATACACAAAATAAATTAAAAATTACATTACTTATTAAACTTAATATTCTTTATTGTTCTCTCATAATCACAAACACAGTACAAAGTCAAGGTAATACTTAATAGAGACTGGTGTATGAATTCTATTACATATTTCATACAATAATTTACATCAGATAGAAACTACAAATCTTCAATGACTTGTGCCTGCATTTGTTCAATAGGATTTTTTTGAGTTTGGTTTTAAAGGCACTAGTGTGGACCGTGCTTACACACTGAATTTTCTTTTTAAATACTGGTATTCAGCTGCATCTGGTTAGACTGGAAGCCGACCCCAACATAGTAGGTAAAATTTCAGTAGAAGATGAGTGTGGACCGTGCTTTTCAGATCTAAAGGCAACCTGTTAAATAATAATTTTACTGATTTCTATCGTGGACTGTGTTTCACAGAATTGAAATTCGAGCCTGTGCACACCACGTTTTTTAAACGCGCCGTTGACGCGCGTTTTAGAAACATGCGTCGATGGCGCGCTTTTATCCTACAGAGTTTTATCTGACTCGCGTGCGTATCGCGTCTGTATCGCTACAAACGCGTGTCAACGGCGCGTTTAAAAAACGCGGTGTGCACAGGCCCTAAGGGTTTTTCCCCGTTCTTCTATTGTCTCAAATTCATAAAGGTAGCCATATTACTCAAGAGTACACGGACATGAAGGTTTGGAGTATGCCTAACTTTATAAAATGTTGACGGCAACTTTCTGCTTGAGGGATACGGTATTGCGCGTTTCTGTAGTACAAAAGCTATTTTAATATTATCTATAATTATAGGTGTTTCCACAATGAAGTATACTAGTATCTAATTTTGGACTCGACTAATGCAAAATACTCGTATGCCATTTTCAGTTGTTCTTGCAGTGATTTCGCGTCTTAGAGCTCTCAAAGCGTAACATGTGGATGTTATATGTAGATGCATCTATTGCCTTTAGTTCTGGTTTCCAATTTAGCAATTCATCAATTCGTATTCCTGATAATTTTATTTCATTGACGAGCTCAATTTTGTTTTCATTCAATACAATCTCCTTATCATCTTTATTACAGGCTGTCGTTCTAAATTACATTAACTTGGTCTCTGTGGTATTGTTATTAATTTATTCGCAGTTAACTGCATATGAAAGGCTTGCAATGCTGCGTTAGCTTTCTCTGTCAGCTCTACCATAATCCAGTTTTGTGTGTTGGTAGACAGTTGTTTACAGTAAATCCTAAAGAACAGATTTCATAATGCAAATGGCATAAGATTTTATTTTTTATTTTGAATTTCAAAGTGTGTTTCTATTTTTATATTGAACGCTACCGGATTGATGTTTAAA
Organism: Dryobota labecula; assembly: GCA_947523025.1. NCBI lineage: Eukaryota > Metazoa > Arthropoda > Insecta > Lepidoptera > Noctuidae > Dryobota > Dryobota labecula. Next base: position 24,839,149 of record OX383284.1, on the reverse strand, counting down.
TTAGGGAGGGGGATTAATGGTATGGAGGGTTTCTTTAAAAAACATTTTTTTTTTTGTAACCCTCTATACCATATATAATGGTCATGATATTTCTTCATGTTCGAAATTACAAGTAGTTTCTTGTAAAACGATGATCTAACGTCAGTTTCGCGTCATTTTTTGGAAAACTAGTTGCGAATATTAGTGATTTTCCATTAGTACTTAAATTATTTGAAAAATCTCTTTCAGCCACATGCAAAAATAAAGAACCCGACTTTTAAAACAACAAACAATTTTGTTTAAATTACTTTCTCACACAAAATTTATCAAAATCAGTCGATTTCGTGCACGGCGTAAATCAAAAGCGTTTTTCAATATACTAAGTATTTGAATAGATATGCGTCAGTAATACTCCTTTTATAAAGAATAAGGAGTGTAGTCTAACGTACACTAATTGTTTACTTTGACCACTCCAACGCTTTTTGTTAGCATACCATAAAAGATAATATGATAGATAAATAACTCATTCGCTCACTTATTTCATTGTTGTTGACATTAGTCATGTTGCTTGTGATGATAGTTTTTAAATCTTTGTCACAAGAAACTACTTATAAAGGAAATGAATGATGAACTGATGAGTTATAATATAGCTTGTAAGTGTTATAACCACAGAACAGGGGCCCTACTCCCGTCAGCATCGAGTTCTGAATCAATCGAATTGGGTTCGAATTAAATGCCGATCCATAGTCTTGAATTCAACACTAGCGCACGATCGTGCGGTAGTTCGATGCGAAACTAACTTCGGTAAGTTTTAAGTTTTAAATCGAGTTCGGATCAGGGGCCTTACTCCCGAAAACGATTCGAGTTTGATTTTGATTCCGATTTGATTTCGTTTCTGATCCGAATTATGGATCGGAATTTAATTCGAACCCAATTCGATTGATTCAGAACTCGATGCTGTCGAGAGTAAGGCCCCTTTTATCTCTTTTATCAGTTCGGTAGTTATAACGCTTATAACATATTGTTACTAACAGCAACTATGAAATCCTTCATTGGGCGTGGTCCGACACGTTCCGTAGTTGGGATGAATTTATTCCAAGAACAAACTTAAAATAGTAGTTGAAAATGTTCTCCCTTACATTTCAATAAATTGCAAATATTTGTTGGTCGACTCATCACTCATCATCATTTCAGCCGAAAAACGTCCACTGTTGGACATAGGCCTCCTCCAATTGGGGGAGGGGGTTTCCATAATCGCCACGCTTGGCAGGCTGGTTAGCGATCGCAGTATGGTGTTAAAAATGCAAAGAGAACGCTGCTGCCCATTGTCTAGTAAGTCCCTTTAGTCGCCTTTTACGACACCCACGGGAGGAAATGGAGTGGTGCTATTCTTTACGTGCGGCACCACACGGACGACTATTACTTGTTAACTTGTAAAGCCTACGGTCATTGATACTCTACAGAGTGAATAATAAATAATAATTTATAGTAGACAACCAAAAAAACAAGAATATGAAAAAGAACTGTTATATATGTGAACGCTCAAAAAATGTACATCATTACGAATAGTTTAATGAACTATGTCTATTGTTTTTTTTTTGTACTTTATCATTGAATATTCTCATTACGAGTATAACTGTGAATGTGTCACACCCAAATATTTATGGACACGAAAAACTTTAACAAATGTAGGTCTATCTACCAAAGAGCCGACTAGTAAATCCCATGATAAGACCTACTATGTAAAATAGAAGGTACCTATATAAGGTCATAGCACACATATCAACTCGGAAACGGATCGTAACCGTATCAACTTAAGCCATTTAGTATTCTTTGCATGAAACTCCCTACTGAAAAGCACACTAATCGGCATCGTAACGTAAACGATTCGCCTCGGGACAAGCTCACGAACCGCGGCGTGGCGCATGGACAACCAGCGGTCCCCGTGCTTACGGCTCGTCGTCCCTGCGCTTACGCCTCTCCGTCGCCGCGCTTGCGTCTCTTCGTCCACCCTTGTCCCTCTCACCCCTCCCACGTTCGGATTCAAACTGATCTGGTGCTAGCCAGGTCAACCAGCAGCGGTCAGCGAGCCGTAAGCGCGGCGTCGTCGTCTAGCTGTAGCCGAGTCGACGTATCGGAGCTGCTGGTCCGCTTTGGTTACGTACTTACGTTAGGTTGACGCCTGTTTGACGGCGAGGCGAAAGGCGATACGGTGACGATCCCTTTCCGAGTTTATATGTGTGCTTTAAATGGCCTGGCATACGACCTTTAAATGGATTATAGAACCAGAGAAACAAAAGACGATCGACAAAAAAGAAAGACGAAGAAAAATCTCATCTGAAAGAAAAGTAGGCATCAGACTGCAAGTAATGTATTCAAATATATGCGACAAGCAGGGTCATCGGCCTACAATACGAATTTCACGCTAATTAACAATGTATAGAAATGTAAATGATCTTCGTGACAAGAAAAATGTTCGATGGTTACGCCATTGTTTTTCTTGTTCAATATTGAAAGAGAAAACCGGTCAAGTGCGAGACAGTCATGCGTGGAAATACAATTCTTTGTTTTTAGGAAGAAGACAATAATAAATGACAATAATGCTTGTGATAGTAATGTAGGCTATTGTCTGTTTGTATGTAGATTTCTTTCTACAACACAGTATGAGAATAAGGTCAATTGTGATCAGAAAAATGATGGCAGTAGACTCACTTCCTATTACATGGGACTTAAACATAACTAACCTAACCCTTCGGGAAATACAGGCGTGATGTTATGTTATATAATCATAATCAGCAAAAAGAAAGGAACAAAATCAAAATATTAAACACATAAACCTACATGGGCACTTATGAAACTTCAGAAGCTAGGTGCACGGTTCCAATTAGTCGTTTCCTATGGAGAAGAGCCGGGATGAAACTCCTCGGTTACTCTTTTAAAAATAATTGACTTTTACAATATTTTCAAATAACAGTGTTAATAGATATGGGAGGAGAGTGTAGGCCTTTCAACAAGTACTTAACAAAATAGAAAATATTCAACAAAATCTACAGTCTACTAGGCCTACAACGTTTTCACATTCACAAAATAGAAAAGAATGTATATAAAAGATTAAAAAATATATATAAAAAATTAAAACCTATTTAAACCGAATTACATGAAGGCCAGGAAGTTTTAACAAGATATGAAATATCACGAGTTCATGATTGACCACTAACAAAAAATAAGGTTGCCATTCGTTTTAATGCTTAGCTTTTGGCGATTTCCAAATGCAATTCATGAAAAAACCTATTTGAATTTCAGATTCTGTACTTTAAAATACTTATATTTTTTGTTCATTGGTATATGGGTAGTAAAATTATATGCTAAAAAAACTCTACCACGAAGAGTATTTTAGTATTTTTTTGTAAATGCATCATTGATATTTCGCAATCATTTACGAATTTCAATAGGACTTGACATTTGCCATTCAAAAAGTGCATCCATGATTACCTTTACCTACTTTATTTATGTAATTAAATATGTTTTTTTACAAGATCTTAATCCTGGCCTTCTTACCTAGTTTAACTGATTTGAATATTTTTTTCAAAAAAATAATACATGATCAATGTGCTTTTTGCAATATTACAAAGGCATGTTTTTTTTTTCAAATCCACGAACAAACATAAATATTCCTATTGCTATTTATATAATTAATCGCAGTCATAATAATTAAAATATTTAACAAGTATAATCAGTTTTATGATCATTAAGAATAAGGAAATAAACTGATAAAAAATATTTCAAACTTGATTTTACTAGCTTTAAACACACATATTATGATAAAATAAGTAAATCTCGCGACAAGCTTTTATATCATATAAATTGTGTAATATAAATTGATGGGTTCGATTTAATTTTAAGTTTATTTTCTTCTTTTTAGAGCATTTAAATAAAAGCTTTTTTTTTACTACTCATTTATTTTTATTTTTTTTATCGCTGTGTTATTGAATCTAAATGTTTCTTAACCTTTGAACGATGTCTGTTTATTCGTATTCTTCTCAGCAAACCTTGTAATTTTATACCCATAATGAAGGAGTGCGTAAAAAATAACTAGTCCACCATCTTGGGCGGTCCGCATGGATAAAATTCATTTTATTTTGCTATTTTTTCTCAGCAAACCCTTTAATTTGATACCCATATTATAGGAGTGCACAAAAAATTACATGTCCGCAACTTGGGCCATCCGCCATATTAGGTTTAGCATAACGTTACTTAGCTAACCTCGCACTGTCATCTAAACTAAACGTGTGTGCAAAATTTCATCTCAATTGGTTGAGGGTAATTGCTTTAAATTCAGTTGCAAGATTTAACCCGAACATCATACATGCAAACATTGTAAGTTAAATCAAAGCTTGTAAAATAAATAACTGCTTCATCGTTTTTTTGTTAGTATAACCACAGAGAAAATTAAAGAATCGAAATCAAATAGTCCTCCAGGCTAGGGATGTCCGATCTGAATCGATCTTTTAGAATATCGATCTTTAGCAATACGATATACAATATTTTATCGATTCACTGCGATGCGATCTACGCCCATATCGAATCTTATGCCTAGGAGATCAGATGAAATAAATCGAATGATTGTTATTGATAAGTTCTAGTAATACGATATACAAAACATAAACATGTTTGAGATTTGTTTCCTATTAAACATGTAGTGTCTCTCAATGGAGACTATTAAAAATGAAATATGAAGGTAAGTGATCACCACCGAAAGGTTATCAAAATAATTATTTAAAAAAGTTTAGACGTAGATAGTTGGCATTTGATTTTAATTAAATCTGTTACATATTATATATATTCATATTTAATTCCGATGATCTTTGCTAGATCGATTCAAATCCATGCGATCCAGATCATGTATCGATTCAATGATTTACGATGCAATGCGATCCAAAAGATTGATTCAAATCAAAAGATCGGTCCTTTCTCCAGGCCAAATTTTGACCATGGCGGCCAATCTCAGCGGAGAACAGACATCTACACGGGAGATATAAATAGATATAATACTTAATGTAAGCACAAGTGTGTGCGCGCAGACACAGGTGCACTGACTCTTCCCTCACTATCATAGTCCGATGGGACGTCAATCCAACACAACAGGAGCGTGATCAGGCGCAGGAAAACGGCTTGACGTGCTTTCCGATGCAAAGGGTTATCACACTGCCAACTTTCAAACTTGTTACTGAGAAATTCCCAATAAAACTTTGCCCAACTTGGGAATCGAACCCCACGAAATCGAAATCAAATACTAATGCGCGAAACCCGATTCGATGATAATAATCAATCATCGCAGTGAAGTTTTTATTAACATTGTAATCGATCGCAATGATTTTGGTCGTTAGTCCAGAGACCTCTAACGAAGAATTAAAATTCTAAAGGTCAGTGCAGTCAGTCTGTCAGTGGGGCGATCCAAATCGAAGGAAAACCAATTGTATGTAAAATTCAAGATTTCAATATTTGTTTGTATCATTAAATGCAATCTTAAAAGTCTGTTATAGATAGATAGGCAATAATTAATCAATTAGGTGCGTACTTATACGCACCTAATTGATTAATTATTACCTATCTATTCTGAAAACCGGCCAAGTGCGGGTCGGACCTCGCACAATGAAGGATTCCGTAGTTGGGATGAATTTATCCCAAGAACAAACTTATCATGTAGTTGAAAAACATGTTTTCCTATACAGAATGTATGGGAGAACATTTTTTTCAACTGTAAATGTAAGTTGGTCGCCAATTGCTAGGTAAATTGTAAAGCCTACTTAGCTGTGATAGTTTTCCTTTTAACTTCGTTATATATAGATACTACTGCCGTGACATATGAATTTCTAACTACAACCATTTAGTTGGTAGAGGGGGAGGACACTTGACTCTAACAAAAATTGGTACTTTAAAGCTTGATAAGTCACGAACGGTTTACTTAATCAAAAAACGGTCTTCCCAAACTCCTAATATTTTTGAATGACCTATCCAACGATATCTCAAACTATGGGATGGATGAAAAAAAAAAAAATTATCATCCCCAATTTACATGTAGGGGAGGTACCCTAAATAACTGTTTTTTTCAAAATTTTATTTTACTACTTTTTTGGCGTCATAACGTTTATACTCATGCCAAATTACAACTTTCTAGTACCAATAGCTTTTGAGCTAAACCGCTGACAGACAGACAGACGGACATGAGCGAAACTATAAGGGTTCCTTGTTGACTACGGAACCCTAAAAATTCATAAGTAAGTAATGACCCTGCAATTTAGCACTGTCTATAGGAAAGGTGGGGCCTCCTTCGATACATTACCGCGTTGGGTTCCTCAAAAAGGTATCATTTCAGCAATCACAGCACAGAATGTAATTTTTCTAACATTCATTCCATACATTCAAATCAAGCGAAGAAACCATGATACAGAAGAACAGGGGCCTAAGTCTACTAATTTACAAACGTTGCAATGGTCTCGCCATTGTATTTGACAGTGTTTGTATGGCAAATCTGTCAAAAACTCACAATGAAGAGACCATTGCAACGTTTGTACATTAGTAGACTTGGCCCCCAGGCCAACATTTTATTTCTTCGCAGATAAACGAGGAATTGGAATTGGAAACTTATGGCAACAAACAATAATAATAGCATTCAATACAAAATAGTCTATAGACAAGCAGTGGGTCAATAATGTCCTTAGTAAGTGTGTTAGCTGTGGTGTTTACGGTACCGGGTAACGGTAGTAGCCCCCCGCGAATGTACGTGCACATTTGATGAGTGATAGCGATTTGTAAGATGCCTTCCGCTGATGAAGTTACTGTCTGTTGTATTGTAAAAGATGGTGTTATTTTCAATAAAGACGACTACAAAATAACCTTATCTTTCTTCGTATTGAGGGTGCCTAATTGGATAGTGTGATGGTTCTTGTTGGAGAGGTTTTTCATCCCTGGCCAGTGCCGATTTTAGCATTACCGGCGCCCTGGGTGAGGTTTCTATGGCACCCTCTTTCTACTCTCCAATTGAATAAAAACCAGGGTTTTTTTTAAACAACCGTTTATTTCAATATTAAAAAAAAATTAAAAAAAATAATGCCTTTCGTATCGGCAAACTCTCATATAAAGGCACCAAAGTCTATGCTTTCTGCAATTTCATTTTCGATTGACAAAGTTGCCAAGTTTGTTAATCTCGATTGAGATATTGGTGCCGATTCCCATGTTCACAAACTAAACTAAATTTAAGTTCAGTGCATCTTTTTCTTTCTATTTCATTAGGAAAAGGTCAGAAGATAAATTTTAGTTTAGTCCTGTCAAATTAATCAGCGCGTGTCACTACTCCATATATAAGTTTAGACGTAATTAAAAACTTGCCGACTAAAATTACGTCAAAAACGTCAAGCGCTGATTAATTTGACAGGACTAAACTAAAATATATCTTCCGTCCTTTTCTTAATGAAATAGAAAGAAAAAGATGCACTGAACTTAAATTTAGTTTAGTTTGTGAACAAGGGAATCGGCACCATTGTCGATCGCAGATAGGTTATTATCGGCTTAAGCTTAGAAAAAGTCATTTCCCCACTCGCTACCGTTACAGGTATAGTGTCCAATTTTCTCAATGGAAGGACGAGACGGGAAACCTGACATGAAGGGGCGCCCCTTTATGCCTGGCGCCCTTGGGCGGTCGCCCAACCGCGCCCTACCCTAACACCGCTACTGTCCCTGGCATATAGCATACCTATATGCCAGTGATGGCAAACCTCTATACATTTATACGTAGCATTTTTTCCAAATAAATATTTTATGTGGCCGTCACCGCGCTGCGGCTTGCCTTTGATATTATACAGTTATCTTAAAATTTACAGTTTTCTATTTTATTTAAATGAAAGAACAATTAGTGCGACTTCTGCTGTTGCAAACTTGACTTAGGTAAATAGGTACTTGATACCGTGTCCAAATTATTTCGCTTTGGTAACTTATGTGGATTTTCGGCTGGTAAACAAACAAGTAGCTATTAGTGAGTCTTGTAACGTGCACATTGTTTGCCATCGAAACTTATTCCTGCTATTAATGTAATCCATACACTAGTAGTGGAAGGCAAACACCAAATGTTCCGCCTAGTCCCTGAATCACTCCTGATGAAATATTTGTTTTTCTAAGAAAATACGCTATATAGCCACGCTATGTCCTATAACTTAGCACTCAAGAAAGTGCACTTGCAACGACAAGATGAAAGCAAAGTGAGATGCACTCAATTTGAGAGACGTTTGTATGCTGCGAGCGAATTGAGGACATCATATATGATCACACTTCAGAATGCATATATTATGGATACCTATTATTGTAGCATGCCACAATTAGGAAAGTTTTGCTCTCTTATGTTATTCAAATGGGGACATTTTGTCTCTTAACTTTGCCTGTAGCGTAATAAGCCTATAACGTCCCTACTGCTCCTTAAGGGTGATGCAATAAAATTGCCCGCAAAATTAAATTTTTCTTACATAAATATTATCATAAAAATCATCAATACAACTCTCTACGTTCATATTATCTAGCACAGCCCGCCGTGCTTGGAAGATGGAATGGCGCAAGGGTCTCGAGTCTCGACACACGTTGCATCCTTGCATCCCACAATCAAAGGCCTACCTATCTTCAAAGGCATTATGGTCATTCCGTCTGGTCTCTTCCCAATGTCGCGTGCCAAGTACTAAGCCATTGGGTTCTAAAACAGCTGGCACCTGGCACCGGAGGTGACAAGAGCACGACGGATGATGTTATTGATGCTGGCGTGCCGTGCTATCCGGCCTGCGCTCTTACTGTAAGATACGCCATGGTGTCCCTCCTTTTTTATATACTTGTATATATTGTAATAATAAGACCGTTATAGATTTTTAAGTTATGTACAATATGTTCATAAATAAGAAAATTTATAATACTCAGCCTAGAGGTAAAGGAAACTGGTGGGGCTGCCCCGTTTCTGTAGTGCGGCAGGGATGTTCGCAGATGCGCATGTAGATTGCTTTTACGCAACAATGCGTAAAAGGTACGCTTCCCTGGTGCACAGGGTGGAGGGCAGCTCCAACAGTGTCTTAAGCTTGGTTGCGAGTCGCCTGGACTGTGTATACGTTGGTCACTGTTGTGCCGTCTCTCATGGGATGTCACAGCGGTGACCAAACGTTATTTATTGTTAATCTTATTGTTTTCCTTGTTTTTGTTTAGAATCTGTGCTTACTAACATAGTCGTAAGTTTTACTAACATTCTTGTTGAGTTTTGGTTACTCCAATAAAAAAATTATATTCTATTCTATAGGTTAATCGAAGTACCAGATGGTACATTTACCTATTTTTATAAATTACTACTGATTTGGTAGTGCATTGTTTGGACACCTGCCTGTTCGAACTTTCAAGCGGACGCAAATCTAGAATAAAATCCAAGGATACAGCACGACCTGGGGATTGAGCCCTCCATACCTAACCTAGTTTATCATTTGTGTTACAGCTATATGAACATAATTGCATATGTAAGCGGGCACGCCCTTGATGCCTGGAGACTTTTATTTAGGTATTTGTTTACATTTGTGGTTTTTTGCTTGAGTATAGTTTTTATTGTATTTGCTAGTATATTGACGTGTGCTAGCTGACTTTAAGGCAAATCATTTAATTTACTGTTCTGTGTATAGAATCATATTTTTCTAACTGAACATACAGGTTTGCTGCTGGGGAGTTTGTTGCGCCACTTCTTCTTCCCAGCTAAAGCACTAGGAAGTGGTGAAGGGCGGGCGTTTTGGGAGACTGTCTTACGTAATTTTGACGTTCGAAAAGTGCCGATTCTCAGCCAAATTTTTATTTACTAAGGCCTGTGTTCACCAACATTTAAATCAACTGTTTAGTTATTTAATCAGTTGTTTACTCAACATTTCATAGGAAATTTTACATAAACCAACTGTTTAAATACCTAACTGGTGGTTTGAATGTTGGTGAACACAGGCCTAATACTTTTGATTTTGATGTTAAGTAGTCGCAATGATCACCGAGGCATTCTCTACAACAATAATATGTAGCAGTTATTATTTTAGTACGTAACAGCTGTTAGTTGTATAATAGGTATAAAAACTTCATGTGGACATAATGCTTGGAAGTAAAAGCCTATTGAAAGTAAACAATGGAAAGAGAGGATTTCCCTACTTTCGCTACAATACGGAATAGCCTTATTAGAAGGCTAAAAGTCACCCAAAGGGCAATGGAGAGGGCTAGCTATGCTTGGAGTTTCCCTACGTGATTGAATCAGAAATGAAGAGATCTGCAGGAGAACCAAGGTAACCGACATAGCTCGAAGAATTGGCAAACTTAAGTGGCAATGGGCAGGGCACATTGCGCGTAGAACAAATGGCCGTTGGGGCCGAAAGGTTCTGGAGAGGCGACCGCGTACCGGAAGACGTAGCGTTGGAAGGCCTCCCACAAAGTGGACCGATGACCTCATGAAAGCCGCAGGAATCCGCTGGATGCGGGAAGCACAAAACCGGTCGAGCTGGCGGTGCTTGGGGGAGGCCAATGTCCAGCAGTGGACATCTTTCGGCTGAAATGATGATGATGATGATGATGATGACTACAATACGGAATGATTAAAATACCTAAGCTCCAGCTAACAAATGACACAGCATGGTTATCTAGATCAGTGATTATCATTCATTTCACGAGAGTTCAAAGTTTATTCCTCTATCGGCATCATCGGCGTAATGTTGCTTGCCTGTCGGCTTTCTACAGACTGTACTTCGAAGAGTGGGGGCAGGAGCTCCACGACTTCCGATCGATCCCGTCATCGCCCTTTTATTATTGGACTACCAAACGTACTGCAGTATTGCTTGATATCCTGTCCAGTCGTACTTAGCGCTTCTCCTCCACATTTACTATAAGCACAGCCAAAGTGTGGAACTCTCTTCCAGCGACTGTGTTCCCTTCCACATATAACCCATCTGCTTTCAAAGCAAGAGTAAACAGGCATCTTCTGGGCACGCTCATTCCATCATAGACCTCATCCATCACTTTCTATCGAGCGAGATCAAGGTCAAGAGCACCCAATCAGTAATAAAAAAATAAAAAACAATTTATTTATGAACCAGTAGCAGAATCCAGTCAAAATAAAGTATCCAGTATTTAAGCCCGATGCGTATGTGCATCCAAAGACAAATATCAAGGCAGTTTTATTGTAATCCTAACTAATATTATAAATGGGAAAGTAAGTTTGTTTGTTTGTTTGTAACCTTTTCACGCCTAAACCACTGAACCGATCATCCTGAAATTTTGCATATACGTTGTCAGGTTTACAGAAACGGACATAAGGTACCTTTCATCCCGAAAAAAATTACTGTTCTTGAGAAAAACAACAATAACGTTCTTATGATAATAGATGGCGCCACGTGTCTTTCCAATCATGTTTGAATTATATTATTATAGAAACTTTGGTAGTGGGTTGAGAGTTTAAAAAAAATCGAAATTAACGCGAGCGAAGCCGCGGGGAAAAGCTAGTTAAGTATAAATACAGAATGTCTTGAAAAAAATATATTATAATTTTTATTGTCTTCTGAAAGATTCTTTACAAAATCTAAAATTATCGTTAACAGTAATTATCTACTATAATGTAACTGTAAAGCTCTAATGTTTTTGATCATAAAAAACTCCTCATGGTCAGGCTTTCCATTCATCTGTTAAGTATTTTCTCGTTTTCTGTCAACTTAATGTTTACCGTTTTACCAAATAATAAACGATGAGTAAACAGAAGTCAAGGCAATTGTATTGTGATGAGATGTTGAAGAGCTCTTCCTAATTCTCATTTGACCTTTATTTTGACTAACTGTTGCCCGCGACTTCGTCTGCGATCCCGGATGAAATGTAGCCTATGTACTTTTAATATAATTCAATCATGATTCGAAAGACACGTGGCGCCATCTATTATCATAATAAGAACGTTATTGTTGTTTTCCTCGGGAATAGTACTTTTTTCTGGATGAGAGGCACCCTATGTCCGTTTCTGTGCATCTGACAACGTATATGCAAAATTTTAGGATGATCGGTTCAGTGGTTTAGGCGTGAAAAGGTAACAAACAAACAAACAAACTTACTTTCCCATTTATAATATTAGTTAGGATTACAATAAAACTGCCTTGATATTTGTCTTTGGATGCACAGACGCATCGGGCTTAAATACTGGATAGGTACTTTATTTTGACTGGATTCTGCTACTGGTTCATAAATAAATTGTTTTTTTTTTTTATTACTGATTGGGTGCTCTTGACCTTGATCTCGCTCGATAGAAAGTGATGGATGAGGTCTATGATGGAATGAGCGTGCCCAGAAGATGCCTGTTCACTCTTGCTTTGAAAGCAGATGGGTTATATGTGGAAGGGAACACAGTCGCTGGAAGAGAGTTCCACACTTTGGCTGTGCTTATAGTAATGTGGTTCAGTGGTTTAGGCGTGAAAAGGTAACAAACAAACATACCATCGCATTTATAATATTAGTTAGGACTATCCGAAAGAACATGGGAAGTGTTTGCTAGAAGTGCAGTACTAAAATTATGACATAATTGTATGAGCAATTAATTATAGAGCCAACTTTTCTATTGGTCTCTAAATAAATGTTAATCTTTACATTTTTTCAAATAATAAAATAGTACCTATCGAAGTTAAAACTGAACATTAAATTGAAAACATAGTTAAAAAAAAAATGTTGTCCGTTTATCTGTTTGTCTGGATGCATGTTCCGGATTGACGCAAAAACTACTGAATCATTTCTGTTCAAATTTTGCACAAATATTCCTTGGGTCTTCGAATATGATCACGCTATTTGCTATCCCCCATCATTAACAATTTACCGCGAAATTTAATTAGTCGGGATTTTTTTCAATAATATTGCAGATAGATACGGATTTAATTTCTGAAATGAACATCAGCACGCTATACCTACTAGGAGTTAGGTAGGCTTTAGTTTAAATTAACGAATTCACGTTCCGATTAACTTATAATGTCGATAGAATCCACAGTCACGTGAGCGAAGCCACGGGTACAGCTAGTTAAGGCTCGTACAGACTTGCGCGATATCGCGGGCACGACAGGCAGTGACAAAGAAATTTTGCTACTAGTGTCGCGTCGCGCCCGCGATATCGCACTAGTCTGTACGAGCCTTTAAATGAATACGCGAGAAAGGTACTTAACCTTATAACGATTGACTTTAGTAGTATTAAAGCACAACAGTCGGCTATCGTCGAATACGAGTATAACCGCCTAAGAGGCAAATATCGCCCTGATCTATCGCTTATTATAAACAGTAAACCAGCAAAGAAAAAAGGCGAAGATAGAGAGAGAGTGGGCTATGAAAAAATCACCACTGACATATACACGCTCTCCCACAAACACACACAATTTATATATTAATTAATTACACCTCCAGTTGTAAATTGTACCAACTCGTACCCGCCGCGGGAGGCAGACCTGGAGTCCTGAAATACAGGGCTGCCCTAGTTTAGGCTCCAGTCCACTCCATTTATTTTAATAATGTGTACTGTGTTTTCATTAGTGTGGAAAATAAATTAATTTTTACTTTAATTTTTTTTTACTGATGTGCAAGAAATACACCCCAAAAAAGAAAGAATAAATGAAAAAATTCCATCTACTTCCTCTTTCTGAACGTAGAATATGTTTTTTATTTTATTTTTTTATTTTTTTATATAGGGCATCTCAGAGTGTAACCACTAAGGTTCCGACTCTTTAACCGGACTTTCCTGTGGCTGCCTTAAGCTCCTAACGAAACTTAATGCCTCCAGCCAGGGCGTAAAAACTATAAACTAAACGACTGCTGCTCGCTAAGGGCACCCCCTGTGGGGTTCGAACCTCGGCTTAGCGCAGCTGAGTCGGAGGGAGGGTGGCAAGGGACCGACGGTGGCTGGATAAAATCAGTGTTTTGATTATTATCGTGGGGAGTTTGGATTACATGCTGCTCAGCTAAAACGCGTGCTGGCGCTTCACTTACAGTCAAGGGTCAGGGAGGACTATTCGTTAATCGGGGATTTCGCGCGGGGCCTCGGCGGCGAGGTCGGAATGACGATCGTGTATTGTGTGCTCTTATTATGCGAACTGTACTAGTTTCCCTACGACTCTCTTGGAGGAGAGTAGTGGGGTCGTCTGGGTCGGTCAGTGTAGAAGAATTGCGGACTTGGCGTTTTTATATAGAATCGCTAACGGTTCAACTGAGTTTCCCGAATTGCTGAACAAAATCGGACTGCGGGTTCCTTCTGCTTTTCTGCGCAATCCTTCTCTGTTGCATACTCCTAGGGTAAGAACGAGTTCCAGACGAAATTCATACATAATCAGAGCGAGTCATGCGTATAATGCGGTCTGCCGGGGCGTTGACATCGATGTTTTGAATACCAGCATTTCAAAATTAAATATGACTCTTTGTGACTTCTTTTTTGATCACGTCAACTAATTGATATCAATTTACGCTGTTTGAAACCCATTTTTACTTATGATAATGTTTTTTTTTTAACTCAAAATACTGTCTACCTTCACAAATGTTTTTTGTTTATTAAGGTCTCTTCTATCCGTGAAAACTTGTAATTGGCCTTTATTTTTGTTATTCTCAATCGTACAAAAGTGTTTAGCTGTAAGTTTTCCAAAAATTGTAAAATAAAAAAAAATAAAAAAAATCATAAGCAACTTACAAAAATAAATGAAATCTCATCAAAAACACCCTACCAAAACCCATTTTCATGTAAAATGTTGCCAAGACGAGACTATATGGCTCACTTTGTTAAAAAGTTATCAGATCTCATGTAGAACCAAGCTTATAACTCTACGCGCCCTAACTCTTCCCTAACCCTAACTGTTACATAAAAGATTTTGTCCCACTAGTTGTATTGGAACCAAATCTCTGATGCAAGGTGGTTATGTATTGCAATACAAGGAAACAATAAACTGTTTGAAATTACATATATTTATAAAAAAATACTCCTCCTTAAAACAACATAAACCGTAGCCTTTAAGCAGGGCTTTAAGATATGAGGAACAGGGTGTAAAATTCGCTCATACTCTATAGTTAAGGGAGGATCCACCGACCAGATGGGTATTGTGTCTGGTGGGCAACTGCCCCAACGGTTGATGTCGGGATGTTGTATATATACTAGTCGCGCGGTAAACTCTAATAGCGCGATGCAGGATTTGTGACGTCAGGTCTTTGATGCGTAGTTCGCATGTGGCGTTGTAGATACCGCCACAGGTCTACCGTTTTAATAATTAATTATATCAAACACTTGATAGTAAGTATCATTTATATTAACTTTTATAATTATAGGTAGGTGACTTTAACTGTCACTTATTAATGCCAGCTAGTTCAGACTTCAGCAGAAAAAACTAAGGTCGTGGGGAGTTGGAGATAAAGCCAGTACTGTTACGATTTTAAGTTTAGATTAAATATAATAAAAGATTCAATTATTAACGTGTAACCTTCCAATTATTTTGTTAGTTAACAATTAGTAAATGGGCGCCAGGGATTTAGAAAATCCCGGATCCCAGAGCCGACGAAGATGCGATAACCCTAACTTTACAAACTCTACAACTTAGTCAAAATATGTGGCAACTGATTGATTGTAGTCACCTCGTAGCAGAGGTTCGCATCAGAGTTCCACGTAAGAGACCCCGCGCTGTCCTCCATTCTGTCATATCAATATTGGTCCGCTAAAAAGAACTCTTAACCATAACAATATGATCAACAAAAAAAATTCAAACCTGAATAAAGTATTTCAGGACACCTTGGGCAGTAGGTATTTGAAAAAGAATACTTGAAAATTATCATTTAGTCATATAATTTCGGTTGTAGTAGAATTATATACTTCAATGTGTGTTCTTTTCATTAACTTGTATTCTGCTGTATTTCATTTGATTGAAGTTAATTAACTTTGTTTAAATTTTACTTTTAGTTTATAAGCAGCTTCTGTTCAATTTCTTTTTCTTTAAATGTTATGTACACCTATAATTTGTGTATACATTAGCAGTTATATATAAGCCAATGTTGAATGTATATGTTGTTGTGTTGGTGTTCATGTAAGTCATGATTTCATGAAATAGTCATTCAATAGGAATATATAAACTTAGAGAGTATTGTTGATTTTTAATGATTACAATTGAATTAATAAATATTTGATATGGCCGCGAATCAAATTTAGATCAACATACAACCTTATACTGAGATTGTAAAAAACGTAAGAAAATTTAAATTTTGCGGGCTACCCTGACGCTTTCACATTAAGTAAAAGGGAGCCCTAGATTTCTATCAGCAGCTTCATAAGGTGAAGTTGTAAGTCTTAAATAAATTAACTCCAAATACTACAAACCGTGCGTCATCATATTTGTCTAAATTAGTCTAGTGATATAGACTAGGTTAATAATTTGGTAAGTAAATATAGTTTTTAGACACACGATAAAACATGCTTCGTCCTATCGCTGTTACAAGTGGATTTAATTTATTTATTCATTCACACAAAATACGTAAGTGCGTTTACAACGTTTCAGTGCATCCGATAAAAAGATCGTGGAAATGAGCTTTACATCAACAGTAATTTTAATCGCCCTGGAGATAGGGCAATTGCTGTAGAAAGAATTACAATCTTAGCAAGCATATTTCAACGAATATACCAAGTAAAGTATCAGACAATATATAAATTGTGATGGTATATTCGTTTTTTATGCTCATGCTTTTGGCGATGCTCTACTTACTTCGCTCTACCAAGTAAAAATGTCTCTTGTTTTGTTTTCCATAATAATTGACCAGACAGAAGTCCTGTCCAAATTTCAATATACTATACTTAATTAATACAAAAATCCCATACAAAAAAGCACTATCAGTTTTTCCCGAATTTGAAGATTCGAGAAAGTTTTCCAACTTTTCTTTCCGTAAGAACCTAATTCTGACAATACAAATATTAAAAAAAAAATTGCCGAATCGGAACAGCGGTTTCTCACGTGATGAGCTTAACAATGGACATTTAATTAATTTTGTTTATAATAGAAGATAGAAGAAGAAGATATATAATTATATTATTTCATAACAAGACCTGTGTTGTAAAACTAGCATTATTGGTTAGCCTGTAATCCTGCAACTTAGTAGGATAATTTTATTCTAGATAATTATGATTATGAGGTATTGTCCTAGACCACATCTACGACGATCGGTCGGCCAGTACCAATCACTATTGTAAATCTTCTCTTGTTGAATTACATGAACAAAAATGTAGTTACTGAACATAAATATAACACTTTTCATGAGGTTTAATACATAAGTTGGAAAAATGTTAAGTAATGAATGGCCTCATGAGTTGTCTGAAAGTACCACTTTGATATCCAGGTTAACAAAGTTTAAGTAGGTTTTCACATAGGAAAATTGGCTGCCAAATACCATCACCGCTGACCTGTAGGTGCAAAAAGTCTGCCTTTGTTTTGTAGGTATGTGTGCGTGACGGGTGGATTATCAACCCATTATTACAAACTAGAATACACTACCTATACATAAAGTTACATAAAAAGTCATATCAAATGTTAAATAATAATTTCGGTTTCGTTGCTCATGGTCAAGGTGTAACTGACGATGTATAACGATGTTATAAAATCCTCAAATCGTCAATAGAACCTTGGCAATCACATGCAAATAAATCCTTACCTTGACTTTTTTATCTATCACAACAAATATTTTGATGTAACACTGTCACAACACACGTCCGTTCACTCTGACCGTTGCATGCCATCTGAGAGTACGCTTCAACTGTTTACATGCGTGCGCGCAGATTTAGTACATATGCTTTTTGTTTTTGTGTTTAGGGATCAATAATAATTAATCACTGTAGACTACTCATTGCCGATTTTAATTTTTTGCTACCGGTTTTTCTAATTTTCCGATTAGAGTAGGAAGAAAAACTTTGACGTATTTATATTGATTTATTCGTTATTATATGTTAGCTACTATATTGATTAAGTTATTAATGTGTCGAATGATAAAGAATATGTTAATATTTCAAAAGAGCAAGTTGCTTCTCACACATACAACTTACTGAACGTGGCTTGCTCTAGCGTCACCAGTCCTGAGGTTCTGTATATTTTGGCTAAACTACAAACGTTTTAGTAAATACGGAAGTTTTATAAAATGTTGCTGTTATTTTAGTATAATAAGGTGTCTTACGACTTCCACGCGAACGAAGTCGCGAGCTAGTATCAAATAATCGTGAAGTGATCGTTAGTAGAACCTTTTGATTATTAGGTGGTTCCATAGGTAATTCAGGTTAGGCAGTTGTATTGATGCAAGGCATTCAATATATACCATATTGAATGCCTTGCATTTCCATTTTAAGATCTTGGTCAACCGTAGAAAACCATGATGGACAGTGATGGAGTCTCCCAATCACACACACTCTCCGTTACACGAAGCGACTAGCTGATTAAGAATGAAATATAAATAATCTTCAGTTGAAGGCAACTTTCTATTTCTATTATAAGATCATGTGTATCATGTTTTTGTCTCAAAATGAATACTTGGCTATATACTTTCACTTTTACATTTAAAAAAAAAAACAAGTTGCTAGATTATCTTCGACCGCTGGGTCAGCGGGCGAAGATAATCTAGCAACTTGTTTTTTTTTTATGGGTATAAGCCTCAATTAGCTCCCATATTTAGAAGTAAACATAGGTCAAGGGACAAATCAATTAGAATCAAACTAATAGAGGTTTTATACAGGGTTCAAGTTAATGTACCTACAAGAAGAAACCACTGCTATACTAACTGTTGTAAAACTAGAAAGAAATAAAGTTTAAACTGAAGTAAAGATATGAGTCTAATAGGTATAAGCTGTCTTATCTCCCTTATTTCCCACGAGTTATATCTAAAAAAACGATGATTTTGTTCCTGAAGTGTCACAGAACGTTAATTCAGATAATAACATAGGTAAATATAAAAGCAAGGATGATTAATTTGTGTGCAGTGAAGTACGATAAATGCTTGAGTAAAGATGGACGCGGAAGGGGTAATGTCATTTCCAAAAAATATGCCTAGAAGTCTAAAAAAACAACTATTACAGAGACATATAAAACAATACTATTACAGGCACGAGAATATGACTTGGCTAAGAAGCCTAATATTGATTGTGTAGCACTGATAAAATTTGTGCAAATGAAATCAGATATTGAAGAAGTTATGCAATACTCACTTGATATTTTGGTTGCAGTTAAATATTAGGTTAAGTCTAAAATTTAAATTTGACATACTATTTTTATAACCTTGTAATATAAATCTAATAAAGTATGTATTAAAAAAAAAAATCAAGGTGTAGAGACTAGTTGCTCACCAGCGCCCTCTTTTAGATAACTGTGTTACTGATAACTAGGTACGTCAACGATAAAGTTAGGTAAGTACATACATTGATAGTACGTAGTATTGCCTGAAGGTGGCGCTCGAGTAGCCTAGTATGTTTTTTCTAAATTATTAAAAGAAAAATGTTTTCTCGATTAAAATATTTACTTCAAAACATGAACAATTTTAATGAAAAATATTTTGGCCTGTTGTTAAACATAAAATCGTATGTTTTTGTTGGATTCGAAACCACGTCACTTTTAAAGCAAATACTCGAAAATTTCGATACTACCTTCGACTGGGAGCGTGGCGTCTCCTGTAATCCGGCTTCTCGGAGGTCGGGCACGGAGGATGGTTTGAGGTCGGGGGTCCTGGTGCTGAGTGGCCCATGTTGACTGGACGTCCACACTAAGCCCGGTGTTGATATGGATCCCCTGAAGGAGTTCGGGGGATGCAGGTTAACTAAGGAGGGGCGAACCGGGCCAGGGGGGAAACCCAGCAGCCAAAAGTCCCCGCATCGGGCAGTAGTGGGATAGCGGCCGGGAGTGGGTGCTCAGTATCAGCCCGACCAATATAATCAGACCCGTTCCTTTTGCCATTTTCTACTACAATTGTTTTATTTGTGTTTGGAATAATCGTACTTGTGGTTTAATTTTACAACATAATAAATGTTTTCTGTTTGCTTCAAAAAATTCCACCCCTTTTTGCGTGAACCTTAATGTTCAAACTCAAAGCATTTATTTCAAATAAATCAATAACAGGCCATTTTTGAATTGTCAAGGGGTCGGTCAGTCAGGAAGGTGAAGATAGTTGCCCATATAAACGTGTTGTATGTAGTTACTGTAGAAAGACCGGGCATGAAACTTCACGGAAACTCTTTTAAATCAAAATGTATGATTACAAAATATTGGTTACGTCATTCATATTGAAATTATATAAATTTAAGAACGATTCGGAACGTTATAAGCGTTCGTAATAAAATCATTAAAAAATAAATATAAAATAAACCGTGGCAGCTTAGAAATTACCCAGCCCCTATTGACGGCGCCCATTCACGACGCATGGATTAGCACCATTCAGCTCAACCATTTTTAAGGGAGCTAAATGATCCAACACACGCGCCACCATCAGCGAGACATTAGAGTGAGCATGACATACTTTCAGCCGCCTGGGCACATTCAAGACAATGAAAGACGTACCCAGTAAATTGGAAGCATTATAGTAGGTACATGGTACTCACACATGTGCTATGCAATTGTACAATACTAATATTCTCTCTCAATTTTATTGATTGTAATTTTGCTGCGATTAGAATTCCCTTTTTTTACAATTCTCTTATAGTTTCGTCTGTCCGCGGCAGCTCAGAGATTCTTAGTACTAGAAAGCTGTAATTTGGGATGGGTATACTATACATATCAATCACGCTCATTTTATTTAGAGTACCTCTCCTGAACTTAAAGTGGGGATGATATATATATCGTTGGATAGGCAGTTCAAAAATATTGCGGGTCTGTGAAAACCATTTTCGATTCAGGGATGCGTTTGCGTAATATTAAGCTTTAAAGTAAATTTTTATTAAGTGTCTCCTCCCTCTGTCAGCTAGATGGTTGTTTTTGGATATGTCCATAAAAACACGGCAGTAGCTTATATAATAACGAAGATAAAAGGAAAACTATCACAGCTAAGTAGGCTTTGCAAGATAACGAGTAATAGTCGACCAACTTATATTTGCAGTTGAAATGTATTGGAGAACACGTTTTTCAACTACAATGTTAAGTTTGTTCTTGGGATAAATTCATCCCAACTACGGAACCCTTCATTGCGCGTGTACCGACATGCCTTGGCCGGTTTTAAGTTATTTGTTTTCAGATAATTTTATACCATGAACCGGATAGTAATTTCAGAGATAATTGGATAAAAGTAGTACGTGGGTACCTCACACCTGGGTACTGTACCTTTGTCATCATTGCGTTATGGTTTCCTAAATGTAGAAATAAGACAACAAAATTCACTTACTATTTTATTTCAGAGCTGACTTCGCTTATTACAATGACTATCAAGTTAAAACTAAGCAATGCTTGTTCAGAGCAAGCGTCGCTGCGTGTCGAGTAGGTACTCATTACTTATTTGGTAAAGTAGCCCTATTTGAGACACCACTGAAGGCTCCTTCGAATCACACTTTAATCAAACCCCAAGGCTGTATATAGGACCATTTTAAATATATAAAATATCAGACAGTGCCTAAAATTTTATTTGTTTAATGTCTGATAATATGTCAGCAATAAATAGAATTTTTAGGAACGCAACTATCGAACAAATTCTCGATTAATTGGCGTTTCTACATAATTCACGATCTTAGTAATGTAATACTATAGTATTTATTGCTTGCTGACAAGTCCCTTTAAGTTTAATCTACAGCCTTGGAAGGTTCCTTCCAACTTTTCTTTATTTCTACTGCACTATAGGAATTTCCTTGACTTCCTTAGTTTCTGCTGCTACAATTGCCGGTTCAATTTTTTCAATCTTTTCTTCTTTCTTCTCAGACTCAGACATGATAAGTTCTGGGACTTGCATTGGCTTGGCTTCTTCGGCTGGTTCCGGAACTACTGATCTTTCTTCTGGCTCAGCTACCTTGACTTCGGGGTCGACTCTCTTCTGTTGGCAAAATAAAATGTAAAGCTTAATTCACATCTTTATAGGCCCTTGGAGCAATCGCTCCAAGGGCCTATAAAGATGTGAATTAAGCTAAAAGTTTCGCTATAACGTGTAACTAAATCTAGTTACACGTTATAGCGAAACTTTTAGATTCGACGGGTTAATTTGTGATATACTTATCATTATTATGATATACCTACTAATTATTTATTGACAAGAAAGGAGTTGTTTTAATATTATAATTGGGTAGCTAAAATATGTAGATGCAGTAGTAGTATAAGACACTGATAAAATCGTTAATTGAAATCTTACTGTGGTATTTTTATCTCAAGAAGCGACGCGCGCTTTATTTGCGGTTAACAAGTGTACACACACGCTGTAAATGTGTGCGTGAAGACGAGTAGCGTTAGCACATAACACACACATGCTTATGCACACACAAACTTTCGACTTCGCCATGGTCTCGGACGGTACCCAGAGCTTCTGTGATTACACACACATTCACAGCGTTTTATATTATATATTACATTGTTATATATTATGATACAATTTTCGTTTACCTACATTATTACAACAAAATCAAGAAAAGAAACATTTTAACAATGATTCTTCTGATTATATTATTTCTTACCTCAACGGGCTGTTCAAGCTCCTTCGCCTTCTCAACTGGAACCTCAGCAGGAGCAGGTACAGGCACATCAGCATTCTTAGCATCAAGTTCACTGGCAGCAGCAGGCTCTGGCAGAATCGTGCAGTCAGCCTGATTGGTCTTCAGGAAGAAAGTCCTGGAGATCTTGTATCTGTCGAGGACGGCATATGCGTTCTGCATCACAGCGAGTGATGGGAGTCTGTCACGGGAGAGTAGCCAGGTGTTTTCTGGGAAGATAAGTTACAATATTTATGTTAAGAGTGTTTTACATGTTGGTTCTCGTTAACGTTGCCCGTAGAAGACCTAAAAACTAGATACTTCAATGTTGTTTTTTTGAGAGTGTTTTTAGAATTTAGAATTACATAATATCTGTTAATATATAAGTAGTTGTTAGTAGTATCTGCCCGTGACATCACAGCGGGCCCTATGAGAATACCAGCGCTGCGACACTTACTTTAAAATGTCACATCATCATGCTGAGATAGGAGCTTTTTGGCCTCGTACAGGACCTTCTGTTTTTTATGTCCTTTTTTATAATTTTGATTTTTATACTTTTATGATTGTGTGTTTAGCTTGTGATCTTCCTGTGCGAGGTACAATGAATACTTTTTCTTTTTTTCTTTCTTTCATTAGTAGGTACAGAATTGAAAAAATACGTGTCTCAAGTCGCAGTTCTCAAAGCTACGATTTACGTTCGCGTTCTCTGCGTAGGCGAACACAGCGCAACATAATTTAGCACAGAATAGGTGCATAATATTTCTCTAACTACCATTAAATAAAATGCAACAATTTAATTCAGTAGACTGTACAAGGATCATGAATAATCTTACGTGTATGCACTGGTCCAATACCGCTGCAAGACCACATGACGGCATAGCTATCGTAGTCTGTATCCAGTATGCTGTACTCGAAGTCATAAGGCAGAGGGGCAGACGAGTATTTCACCATGACGCGACCCTCACCTTCCCTGCCTACCTTCTGCAGATGACCTTCCATTATCCGCTTGAAGCCGGTCCTGGTGGAAGATATTTTATAGTTTGTTATTTTATGGCACATATTCAATAAATAACTTCTAAGGGTCAGCGGGGTAGTTGCGTATCACACTTAAAATGGCTTTCATTTTGATAAGTTTACACCAACACCACATTTACACTCCAGGGCGGAGTCATCTGTTAATCTCCACCTGAGCAGGTTTTCTTTTCGGCCTACCTGAGTCCAGAGTCCATTTAAAGACTTCCAGGTAAGCCAAGGCAACTCATGTCCAGGTGGGAGATTTCAGCACTTGGAACGAATGGGTTGGGTAGGGAAGCAATATCTCGCCACAGCTTTAGCATTTCCTTAGACCGTTCGCCAGTGAGTGGGAGGACACACTTTAAAAAGCTTTAGGTTAATTTAGTTATTATTTTTAATTTATCTTAAATAGTATTCAACTTTGATCAACATACAACGTGCAACAGCGCTGCAATTTGCATAAAACGTTAAAAAATAATAATTTCGTGGGCTACATTGACTAATCCCCCGGTAAATGAAACCACGTAACACACGTTTTTAATCGCCTCTGTGGTCTAGTGGTAAAACCACCTGTCTCAGATCCAGAGGTCCCGGGTTCGATTCCCAGCGGGGGCAAAAATTTCTGCTCGGTTTGGTTGGTAGTAGGGCTTGTTCTAAGTCCGCCTGGCTAGCTACCACCATCTTATCTAAGTCTGTCGCCGAAACAACGATGTTAACAGCATTTGTTGTGTTTCGGCAGTTAGAGGTAAGATAGCCAGTTCCTCTGTGGTTGAGGATTCCGGGTGAAGCTCGCTTCCATCTTCGGCCTTATCATCACTTACCATCAGGTGAGATGAAGGCCAAGAGCTTCCCGGCTGTACGTAAGAAAAAAAAAAAAAAACGTATCCTACATGACGCTATTTGAACATACACAAGATTCTTTTGACATGGATACGTCTTTAAATTTGCCTCTATAGTGGGAGGCAATTCAGAAAACTGATGATAACAAATGGGGGGATACAGTTTGGTGCTGCAGTTACACATCTATCATCTACATCCGAAATTTAATTAAACCACTCGATGGCTAAAGGATTAAGGAATTCGTTATGTTGAGTGAGGACTGTGATGCATCGCGCACGGCGGAGGAGGAAGCGCTGCCATTTTGTTGTCGTTTTGCTGCGTCACATAATTTCCGTTAAGTATAAATTTTGTCTCGGAGAAGCTACGACGTACTTTTGAAATTCAGTCGTCAGCTGTCATCAAGATCTATTGATTGCGTGTATCAAAAATTAATGTGAAATAGTTCTAGTAACTATATATGGAGTTAAAGTAAAAAAAAAAAAAAACCCAAACCGACCTTACCCGGCTAGGGAATCTAACCCTCTTGTATTAGATTACCTAGTCGGGCAAAGTGTTTTCATACTAAGCAGTTGCGCTTGCGACCACTAGACTAACGAGGGAGTTATACAAAAATCATTGAAAACTGTACTTAAGTTATTTAAAAATAATAAATAATAAAAACTTTATTGTTCAAAAGAGCATTACAGAATTAATATAGCACTTAGCCTCCACACTAGGATTCCCTGTGTCGTGGAGACTAGTCTCCATTTTAGAGCATTGTTTTGTTAGAGAATGTGTGTGAAACTTTTTAATTTCACGTGGAAGAAATCTATCTTTAATGTACTATTTTGGATTTCTAAATAATTATGAGAGTAGATAAAATATATTTATGTATCGGCTATGGGTCGTCACGCGTTCCTGCGTGCGCGCCGCCTGACATGTGGGAGGGGCTCACACGCCCAGATTATTCTCCACCCACATTTCCATACATATGTCATTCTAAATAAATGGTTTGACGAGAATGACGAGAATATTACAACATTTTGTTCCTGTAAGTTTTTTACTCAACAAAACTTTGACTACGGGTTCAAAATGCGTTATATTTCCTATGGACATTCCAATCCAGATATTTACTGGTTCAGCATTGGGGCTATATCAAAAGAGACTCTTTGAGTAACAATACTTAATCGCTGCTGCTGCAGACTGGCTAATATTTCCACCGAAGCAAGAGCTATTTTTGCGTAGCTCGTGCCGACAAGACATACTTAAGTTTATCACTTACAAGGAGTTAGTGATCTCATACTAAGAATAGTTCTTCTAAGTTTCGTTTTGTGTTTATCCTATCCATGTCAGAATATTCTTTTTGTTTATTTTCTTATTATTTTACTCTCTAGACGTATGTTGTAGTTACATTTTTTAAAATTTTGACCAACTTTATTTGTTAACCGCATACAATAACAATATTCTATTCTATTCGTTTGTGACAAGGATCCTGCCTGCAATCTCCAGAGTCTTGTACATTCCGGCCACCGTGGATAACTATAATAAGCCTCACTAGTAATATAGGTACATAGTATATTATTGAATTATTACTGTTATTGTATTTATTTTTATATATAGTGTACACGACAATCACAATATACAATACAACCCAATACAATATACAATCTAACACTAAAAATATTTATATTATGTACAAGTAGGTATATGAAGTTGAAAGTTGAAATACTAGGACCGTGGGGACCGAGTGCTCATCGAGTATTTCGGGCCATCGCCAAGTTAGTCGACTCTTCACGTGACCAGAGGGCTGGTCTATTTTTAGGCCAAAGAATCAGTATTGCCATCCAACGTGGCAAGGATGCCAGCCGTTTAGGCACTTTTCCCACAGACAGTGATGCGTATGAATTTTTTGATGCCCAATGAGCTCCTCCTCCTCCTTTTTTTTTCCCTTAATATACTTGAACTTAGGATAAAACAAGAAAGAAGAAGTATACTTACAAGGAATTAGTGATCTCGTTGGTGACGAGGATTCTGCCTTCCGGCGTGGCAGTATAGTGGGTGGTTACGCAGCGGGTACCTAACTCGGTGACTGTGAAGTACCGCTCAGCCTCGTACCATGTGCCCAGGAAACGGTTCATGTTGAAGTTTGCCATCGCCTGCAGGAACCAAAAAATGTGGCTTAAAGTATAGAGCCAGACTGAGACCTAAAATTAGCAGTTCCATTAGATAAGCAGTAATTTCTTGTTTACCTGCGCTTTTAGGTAACCAAGAAATAAATGGCGACAGGTTTGTAGTAATTCAAGCTGCTTTCAGACTACGCTATAATATAATAGCATATAGTATATAGCTCATAGCACAACAATATCGCCCACCATACATTCCAATAATATATAGTACAGTACAGTGCGAACGTGTCCATAACAATATATGGTGCGCGATATTGTTGTGCTATGAGCTATATACTATATGCTATTATATTATAGCGTAGTCTGAAAGCAGCTTTATAAGAAATGCGTAATCTATACATATACACATACAAATAAATAAAATTGAAGTGTCTTTTTGTAATAACAGCTTATTATTAAATGTATATGAATGTATAAGATATATGTTACGGCTAAAACCCGAACTGCGGCTACACCTAGATTTAGCCGGTAGCAGTTGATTAAACTTAGATATGTATGTATAAAACTAGGTGTTACCGATTGCATTCGGCTAAAACTGGGTGTAGCCTTCATCTTACCAGCTACAAATAGGTATATCCGGAATAGCTGATTTTTTAAGGAGTAACTTAAGCTATTTTAGAGAAAGCTACGCGGGCGCAATGCGAGCAGCAGTTAGTATAACAATATAGTATGAAAACCGTTTTGGTACCAATATCTTTTTCAATATTTTAAACGCATAACTGTTCCTTTTAATGGTGCTCAATGAAGCGTAAAAAGACCAATATCATTCTATAATTTTGCTAATAGCAAAACTCTCCCCAAACAAAATCCATCATGTATAAATTTCTTTCCAATGAATACCCAACTCATACATTTGCGTAAGATAAATGAAAAGGAAAGTCCACAACTAAGGTGGACTCCGCGGTCGTCGTCCGACCAACCAGCCCGACAACCAGTTACGAGTTGACTACGGTCAGTGACGGCTGTTACGTTCATTAGCGAGGTCAAGGTCATGGGGAGTTTTGTACGAACACCGCAGGATGGTTTTTGCTGTAGATGTGTATGATAGGTTGAAGTTATAACGGAGTAAGGATGGTTTGTACTGACGTGCGTTGTTAGTAAAGGCTCGTACAGACTCGCGCGATATCGCGAGCGCGACAGGAAGCGACAAAGAAATTGTGCTACTAGTGTCGCGTCGCGCCCGCGATATCGCACTAGTCTGTACGAGCCTTAAGAAGCTTGAAACCCTTACATAATGTTCGTAAGGATAATTTAAGTATCAGTTGAAATTAAAGATCATTTTAGTACAGTCGCCAGCACATGAAGTAACCACAAACTGTAAAATTTTCTCATTCGATTTTGAACTTAACCATTTACTTTTTAAGGTTTGAAATCGTTTGGAGAAATTTTACAGTTTCGTATAGCCTGATGTGCTGGCGACTGTACTAAAATGATCTTTAATTTCAACTGATACTTAAATTATCCTTACGAACATTATGTAAGGTTTTCAAGCTTCTTAAGGCTCGTACAGACTAGTGCGATATCGCGGGCGCGACGCGACACTAGTAGCACAATTTCTTTGTCGCTTCCTGTCGCGCTCGCGATATCGCGCGAGTCTGTACGAGCCTTTACTAACAACGCACGTGTGTAACAGAAAATATTGTTTAAAAGTATCGGTTTTTCTGTTTTTACTTTTTTTGAAATACGGAAAACCGGTAGTAAAAAGGCTAAAAGTTGAGATAAAAACAAGTATATTGTTTTATGCATAAAAAAAATTACTTTCTCAAAATCATTTTATTAGGAGTAATAATTATTACATACCTTTCATTAAACGATCTATTATTTTTTTAAATTTTAATGACTTGAGTAATGTATTTTAATTTTAGTGATGTAACGAATTTTAATGTATTTTATTTTTATGATAGTAATGAATTTTATGTGATTTGTATACTGGGACTTGGTGCCTTAGTAAATAAATAAGTAATTCCAGTTGCTAGTTACTTTAAAAGGTTTTAATTGTGTTTGAATTTATGACTTGAACACATAAAAGTCATCCAGCTAATAAGAGACAAAGAAGAAATGCGCGAGTGACTTCAACTTAATTTCTTTGCTAAATCAGCTTCACCTTCAATATTCAAAATAAATATTAACAAACAAAGAAAAACAACAACTTACTTGAAAATCAGGACACCACCCAAGCGAAGGGATTTGTGCCGACGCAGTTGCGACAAAAGCCAACAGCAGTAGCCGCCACATCTTGAAGTTGAAGGATGATGACCAGGATCCAAGGGGGATGAAGGGAGACTAGATGAGCTCTGGGAGCCGATACGGGAATGGCGTCAGACGTCCCGAACCACGCTTATAAACCCTCGCAGATGAGCACGAACCGGTCTGAAACTTGAAAACATATCTAATGGGACACCTTATCTAGTAAGCACTAGGGCAGTGGTTCTCAAGGTGGAGCTACCCTTTAAAGTGTAGTGGTAATGTCAAAGCGACAAGTAATATATTATGCAAAACGGACCCAAGCTAGAAAAATTATTGCATCTTATTTCATAATAAGATGCAATGATTTTTCTAGCTTGGGTTATGAAATCAACACACGCTTTGGTATCAGAAGTGTGATTGCATCTTAGAGTTTCCTTCAATAATGTAATAACGGCATTTCCATTTCTAACCTTATCAACCTATCTTTCTTTTCTAGAACGATTCCAAAGCATGAATCTGGATTTAAGAATAACAATTTGAAGTATGGAGTAGTATGAATTCTTTTGGGTTTAAATTAAAATGAGCTATGAGCTTGAGCAGCGCGTCAATTATGGGTACGTTGCCCGGAAGCTCCAACAGCATCCTAAAAATTATATGACAAGTTGGACAGCCCCTTTAGTAGGCTCTGAGTGCGGAGGCACGTGCCAACATGTATTATATAGCCACGTAACTATTAGTTGTTGTTAGGTTAGTTTGTAAGTTTAACTTAAAAAAAATAATTAAGTCGTTCTTACTAATACTAAAAGGAATGTGTGTATTTTTATGTGTGATCCGCAATAAATGAGAATATTTCTAGAGTAATTTTCATAAATTCTCACTGTCCCATATCAGTACCTTATAAAATAAAGGAAGCTCCCATCTTTCTCAAGGGTGAAAACTTTGGAAACCACATGTTAAGGTTGATTTATGACGGCCGCTGCTGTAATGAATTTCGTAGCGATCCTTGTTAGGTAACGTGCGCGTGCGCAAGTGTGCGTTAATGGGGTTGCTTTGTTTGCTTTGTGCTCCTGCGCCGGATGTCTTCTTTGCTATTCTAGCTTCAAGTGAGGAGTAAATAAATATTGACTAGTTCTGTGAGGGTTTAAATGTTTAGTTAGTTTGTTGAGGGAAGTTTAGAACTTTGATGAATGTGAATTAATGATCTGGTGCAATATTTTATGAAATAACAATTGTTTTTAGTTTTCCATGTTTGTTTTTTCTTGACGAATAGTCAGGAACATTGTTTTTATTTGGCTATTTTATCAAAAACAAAAACAAAAAGTATTGAATCCATTTGAGTTGGTTATCTACTAGGTATAAAAAATAATATATAGGTATAATACATTAGGTCATTCATATTCGATATGAGAGACCATCAGGTGCGACTGTTGCGCGCAGAGAGAGCATCGGGACCATCAGTTGCGACTGTTGTGAGCGAAGAGCCTCGTCGACACTCCACTGAAGTCTGGCCTAATTTCCATGTCATATTCTTAATTTTAATTTACTTTTTTTTTTATTAATAATTATGTTATCTAAAGCACAAGACTATGACTTCTAACCTTGCAAGAAGAAGAAATAGTTAAAAAGGAAAACTTGTAAAGTTGAATTCAATCAATCACTATGTTAGATTTTTCAGTAGATATTAGGAAACGTCTGATAAAAATATGGTGACTTTTTCTCTTGCTGTTGTAATTTCTACTGAAAAATCTAATATATATTGATATATATAAATATATTGATTGTATTCCACTTTAGACGTATTTTGTTTTTAAACTATTTCTTCTTCTTTCAAGGATAGAAACCATAGTCGCTGTGCTTTAAGGATAATATTGTTTAAAATTAAAAAAAAATTAAACCATAGTTGGAACGACATCTCCTGAATATTTCTTACCGACTGACAAAACAAACTAAAATCATACAAATCCCTAACACCGTAACAACGAACTACAGTTACCATCATAATATCCACTATTTGTCCTGCTTACCCGCAGTAACCGCAGAAACAAAGAATGTTCCCAGGATGAAGCAAAAAGGCACTAGCCATCTGCCTTCGTACCGGTTCCAACTCCCCAGTCCAACTTTTTATTTTCTATCTTTTCTATCTATTTTTATACCGAGACCTGTAGGACGAAATTGCTTGCCTAGCTCGTTCTTTTAGGGTTCTCTTAGCGTAGAACAACATAACTTATCATGACACTGTGATCCTCCAAGGATAAGGCAGAGCGCTTTTTCTTATAGCTAGTGACTAACCTGGTGTCAAAGTCAAAGTTAAATCATTTATTTCAAATAGGCACATAAAAGGCACTTTTGAACGTCAAAATTTACAACAATAATTGATTCTAGTTGGCCCTTCCAAAAGATAGTTACGTATAGAGAAGAATGGGCAAGAAATTCCATACTTACTCTTTTAAAATGGTAACAATATTTGTATACATTAATTATTAATTACATGTGAAGACGATGCACTTACCTAGAATAAAATTACTATATCACAATAGGTAAAAAGAATGAAAAGTGCAGCAATGACAGACAAATTAATTATGCGTTAGATACATGGTGCTCACATATTTCAAACATTGTAAAAGTAGATGATTTCCCTAAAATTTTAACATTTAATAACTTATGTCAGTGTCAGAGTTTTTATGCCGCCCATGGGCTTCTGACTTGGCTTTACATGCCGTCGTCTCTTAGGCTTCAGGTTTCCTCACGATGTTATCTTTCACCGTTTCTAAAGCAGGAAATAATTATACCGGATGACATTTTTTACCGTCTCGTAAAAATTTGGGTATACTAGGTGAACGGAGTAGAAGCCTATGGCATAGTTTTTATTATTTTTTCTTTAACCTAGAAAGAAATTGATCAATGGATAAATACCACACATTTGAAGTAAACTTATCATACTATAACAATAAACACAGAAATTCAACAAAAAACATAATTCAATAAATAAATACGATAAATAATATTTAAATTTAAATCATACGCACCCAAATTTCAATATTTTTATCTTTTATTTTAGTTTTATTTCTGAAAAAAAAAAAAAAAAAAAAAATATTGCTATGCCATAGGCTTCTACTCCGTTCACCTAGTATATACCCAATTTTTTTCGAGACGGTAAAAAAAGTCATCCGGTATAATACGCGCATGAATCCGAAAAGTCAGAGGTGCGTGCTTTGGGTTCGAACTCGAGACGGTTGACTTGGCAGTCCGACGGTAACATCACTAGGCTATCACTGCTGTTATGGGTAGAGGTGTATCTATAGTAGATCAGGTGTATATATAAGGTGTATCTATTCATACACGAAATATTTTAAGAGACATCTATAGGTGGTAAAAAAGGCCATAGAAGCTAACATTTTTTTTTATCTAAGGGTTTTATATTTTTACATAATTATTATAATTTTAAAATTGCTTGAGACATTTTGCAAATAAATTGCATTTTCCAAAATTTTACTTATTCTATGCACGAGCGCGGGTGAATTTTGATAATTAATTATCATATCAAGTAATTTTTTTTTTTTAATAATATACTCAGATAAAAAAAATACCGTTTCCATGGCTTCTTTACCTGCACATCTCTTAAAATATTTCGTATTTGAATAGATACTCTCTATATAGTTAGCCAGTTATTTCAAGTCCCACTTCCTTCAGTGGGGAATGGTGGTGACAATTTTTTTTGTGTGAGAGGTTAACTAAATTGTTTTGTTAAGGTGATAATTTTGTTTGAGAAACATTGCTCATAAACATAGGTTCCTGAACTTGAGAGTTGCAATGAAAATGATTATGATATTTGTCTCTATTTATTAAAATAAACAAATAAATTCAATTAATTCAGGTAAATAACGTCCTTTGCTAAACATTTAAAATCATATAAAATAAATCAAATCAAAATAAATCGAGTCAATTGAAAAAAAATAATTACATAATATATCAAATCAAATTAGATCAAAAGAAATTAAATGAAACTAATGAAATAAAACTCCAACTTTTACTAGGCTTCTATATTTATGCACATATAGAATTGAATCTATACTATAATAAATATATAATCTATACTACTGATAATAATGTGTCCTGTAAGATAGTGTTTCGTGTGGTGCCGGACGTAAAGAATAGAACCGACCTATTTCCTCCCGTGGGTGTCATAAAAGGCGACTAAGGGACTTACTAGAGAATGGGCAGCAGCGTTCTCTATACGTTTTATCACCATACTACGATCGCCAACCCGCCTGCCAAGCGTGGCGATTATGGCAAACCCCTCCAATTGGGGAAGGCCTATGTCTAGCAGTGGACGTCTTTCGGCTGAAATTATGACTGATTTGAAGAGTTTTTTTTTTTTTTGTTTCTTTGTTTGAACGCGCTAATCTCTGGAACTACCAGTCGGGTTAGAAACAATCTTTTTGTACACACGGCCACAAATCAAGCTATACATTTCCAGTTTAGGCTGATCTTGCATTGTATAGGATTTCCGTACAATGAGAGGTCAGCTTAAACTGGAAATGTATAGCTTGATTTGTGGCCGTGTGTACCCATTTGATAACCCAATTCTTGTGGTCGGTTATAGGCTATTTGACATCACGCTACGACTTTCAGGAGCCGAACAAAATCATAAAAGTCAGACAGAACGCTAAGTGAAGTCGAAGTAATAGCGAGGGCGGGCGATGCGATGCCACGGAGGAACAAGAAATAACTCGCGGACGAAGTCGCGGGCAAAAACTAGTATTTTTTTTAAATCATGGATGTTATCCCTATAGCACATTGACGGTTATGTTGAAGTCCCATATAATTAAATAATAAAAATCAATGCTTTCAATGTCGACGGAACCCTCAACAAATAAATGATGAACTTAACCAAACTTTTTTATAATTTACTCCTATACCTATACTAATTATAGTTATGTGTATTTAAAGAGGCTTCGCTATGTAAAAAGAATTACAAATAGTCATTACAAAACAGGAATGTATGACTTATTTGTTCATCAGCGAATAAAATTACTTTCTGCACGAAAGTATGTAGACTACGTTACATTGTCGCGTTGAAGTAATTTTTTTGTTTTTATATTATGTTCTTGACAAATATAATTATACTAGCTTTTGCCCGCGGCTCCGCCTGCGTGGATGTAGGTTACCGCGTAAAAAACTAGCCTATGTCCTTCTCCATATCCCAGGCTATATCTCTGCCAAATTTCATGACGATCGGTTCAGCAGTTTAGGCGTGAAAACGTAACATACAGACAGACAGACAGAGTTACTTTCACATTTCTTTTCTGGGCTTAAAAAGCAAGTAATAGGGTCGCGTTTCCATAATATTTTATGTTCGAAGAACACTGAAATAGTGAATTTTTATCTATCTATATTAATAAAAAGAAAAGTCCTGACTGACTGACTGATATATCAACGCACAGCCCAAACCGCTGGGTCTAGAGATTCCAAATTTGGCACGTAGGTTCCTTATGAGGTTTAAGGGTGCACTAAGAAAGGATTTTTGGAAATTCCACCCCTAAGGGGATAAAATAGGGGATGAAAGTGTGTATGAAAAATATTATTCATTTGGTTGATTAACTTGAAACTTTGCACAAATACTTGCCTAAGTAAGTAATAACATTTTTCATGATTAGTTTTTCAAAACTACCCCTCGAAGAGGGATTGCGGCGTGTCAAAGTTTGTATGTAGGAATAGGGAATTAGGGAAATGTCGTCAGTGAAGTTTTATGTATGAATGTGTAGAAAATTGCAATAATGTAACCCAAAGTACTAAAATAATACAAGGGTCCAAGGTCCTTTTATAACGTTTCATATTGAGACAAGAAGCAACAAAATTCGATCAAAAGAAAAGCGGCCACATTCCTCTAGATCGTATTTTGTTGCTTCGTGTCTCATTATGAAACTTTATAAAGGTATTAGAAAATTCTAAACACACTCACCGAGGTTCTTAATTGAGCCGTTTTTCATAATTCCTGCTCAGTCACGAGATAATATTTTTATAAGGGCGTGGCACTAGTGGACCCTTGTACACCCTCTTAATGGCATTATTTTGCTACTTTGGGTTACCTACATTATTGAAATTTTCTTAAGGATATCAATATATTAAAAAAAAATGCTTTTATAACTTCCTGATAATGTAGCTTTCTATTGGAGAAAAAATTGTTAAAATCGGTCCAGTAGTTTCGGTGCTTATATGATAAAAACTAAAAAAAATTTTTCCTCTCTATGATAATTATTAGTAAAAAGCATTCTATAGAAGTGGAGCAATGGAAACACCTACAGTGGATTCTAACTGCACTGCCTCATTAAGGATGAGAGTCAAACTGAGTCATGCCAATGATGTAGCAAAAAACTTTTTACAAAAAAAAAACAACCGACTTCAAAAAAAAACACAAAAAAATGGAAAAATAACTTTAATTTTGTAAGTCGGTGTCTTTGGTTCCGTGTTTTCGTTTTTTGCCACCGACTTACAAAATTAAAGTTATTTTTCCATTTTTTTGTGTTTTTTTTTGAAGTCGGTTGTTTTTTTTTTGTAAAAAGTTTTTATTTTTCACTTTTTAGTTGTGGTACCCATTCCACCCATCCACCCATTCGTATACCACAATAGTGACAGGAAATCTTATAACATAATGAACATATACCGAGTGCATTAAATACCAGCTAAATTAAATTAATTAATTAAAAACAGCTGTTCCATAGTAATCTTTACCTATACCCAAAGTCTCTAATTCAGATAATTTATTTAAACAAAGTAATGTAAAGAAATGTCACTCAAAATGACAGGACAGTGGTGCAAAACATTTTATCATTAAATATATTTGAAAATAAACATCGAAAAAATTAAAGTGAATTAATTATAAGAACTATGCAAACAAAATACCATTACCAAACAATATTTCGTGTAGTGTCGGAGACACGGTATATGATCTTCATAATCAGCCCTTTCAAGCCCAGTGCTAGACGTAGATCTCTCAAAATCGATTTCCAATCGAAACAGTTTACAGCCGCTTTCATCCAAAATGTGGCTAGATTGCTACTTACAATATGAATCTGTGTATAAGAGTTGTAATATTAGTGTTGTTGAAGATGTAAAAAAATTTAAAATGTTTTTATCTCCTGTATTGTTACCAGTATCATAAAATATTTTATACCAGAAAATCTCCTTTTATTAATATCTTTGTTTAAAACCGAAAATTTATAAAAATAATTACGGTATGATTATTTTTTAATTATTATTTCTTAAAGTCAGTAAGTACTTACTTAAAAGAAAATGGAACCTCTTTTTTCGCAATTTTATGTGAATTACCATTACGAAGATATTTTTTTGTTATGTTATCCCCTTTGTTTACATAAATTATCTGAATTTGAGACTTTGGGTATAGTGTTATAAACTGTATGGTACAGCTGTTTATTTTTCGCGATTTCAAACTGGTCCCATAGTAAAAGTTATTCAGTTCGATGGTCTAAAGCACCTCTGAGGAGCTCGTGGCTAAGTAATAACAGCCGCACGGGTCAATCCGTCAGGTTAAGCTACGCTTGCCGGGGTTGGTCCGTGGATGGGTGACCATCTTTACATACCGAGACTCCTCCGTGCCTCGAAAAGCACGTTAAGCCGTTGGTCCCGGCTGTCATTCGTGGATCTTTGACAGTCGTTACGGGTCGTCAGAAGCCCAAAAGTCTGACAGCCAGTCTTACCCAGGGGTATAGTGTTACCCAGTTACTGGGTTGTGGAGTTCAGATAGGCAGTCGCTCCATGTAAAATACTGGTATTCAGCTGCATCCGGTTAGACTGGAAGCCGACCCCAACATAGTTGGGAAAAGGCTAGGCAGATTGATTGGCCGAAAGCACCTCTTAAAGTTTGTAGAGTAAATTTTTTAACACCTTATACATATACACGAATTGAGAACTACTCTTTTTTTTTGAAATCGGTTAAACATCATTTATAGCAAGAGTGCATTTCATGACAAATCCAATAAGCCCAAACACGGCTAGGATACATTGTTTTATTACGGAGTTCCATAGCCTACCTTCCGGCTTCATCATCAGATCAGTTTGATGGTACCATTTTGATCAGCATTTATTTAAATTTGCTTCATCATAGTCGCTTAACTATCTTAATCGAGATATCTTATCGCTACCTGTGAAATACGTATCATTGACGAGTTCCGGTGGCCATCTATGGTCTTCTTCATCAGTTCCGGTTCACCAAATGATACTTTCTGAATGCAAATGCTTGATTTGTTGATGAAATGAAAATATAAAAATCGCTATATAAATGCCTATAAAATTTGAGGAGTTTCCTCAATTCCTCATGGATCCCATCATCAGAACTGGATTTTGAAAAAAATGGGACCAATCCGGAAGTATATCCTTTCAAACAAAAAAAGAATTTTCCAAATCGGTTCATAAACGACGGAGTTATGCCCGAACATACATAAAAAAAAAAAATATAAACTTCCGAATTGATAACCTCCTCCTTTTTGAAGTCGGTTAATAAAAATATAATATTCTTACACTATACTCAGTCTCAAATTCAGATAATTTATGTAAACAACGGGGATAACACAACAAAAAAATATCTTCGTAATGGTAATTCACATAAAATTGCAAAAAAAGAGGTTCTATTTTCTTTTAAGTACTGATTTTAAGAAATAATAATTAAAAAATAATCATACCGTAATTATTTTTATAAATTTTCGGTTTTAAACAAAGTTATTAATAAAAGGAGATTTTCTGGTATAAAATATTTTATGATACTGGTAACAATGCAGGAGATCCAAACATTTTCACATTTTTTAATCTTCGACAACACTAATATTACAACTCTCATAAATAGATTCATATTGTAAGTAGCATATCTAGCCACATTTTGGACGAAAACGGCTGTAAACTGTTTCAATTGGAAATCGATTTTGGGAGGCCTACGTCTAGCACTGGGCTTAAAAGGGCTGGTTATAACGATCATATACCCTATCTCCGACACACTACACAAAACATTGTTTGGAAACGGTATTTTGTTTGCATAGTTCTTATAATTAATTCACTTTAATTGTATCGCTGATTATTTACGAAAACATTTAATGATAAAATGTTTTGCACCACTGTCCTGTCATTTTGACAGTGACATTTTTTGACATTACTTTGTTTACATAAATTATCTGAATTAGAGACTTTGGGTATAGTATGCAGCTATTTCTCCAATAACGTACACACGTCAAAAAAAGTTTGTGATCACTAGCATAAGCTGATATAATTTTTTTAATTGAACTTTATCAAGATAAATTCTTTGTTGTGTGTTTTCTTTAAATAGAAATACCCTGTTTGAAATTAAAAAATGAAACTATTTTTTATTTTTTATAAAAAAAAAAGTAATTAATCATAATGTAATTGTAACAGATATTTGATAGAAAGAAAAAGACTGTTTAACCAAACTTAAACAACAATTTATTAATAAAAGGTTTATATTCAATATAAAGAACTCCTCCCCTGACTCGAACACATGCGGTGATCCTCCTAGGCATGCTGAGAATCAAGTTATCCAGCATTTCTTGGGGTAACTGGTCCCATTCTGAATAGCGGCTTCCCTGAGTTCTGGCACTGTCTGGGGACGTGGCTGACGGTTCCAAACAGCTCGCTTAAGAGCATCCTACGCGTGCTCTATTGGGTTTAAGTCAGCCGAGCCGGCAGGCCAGTCTAACCTTGTGATGTTGTATTCTCTATTTCGATTTTTCAAAGTGATCGCAAACTTTTTTTGATGTGTGTACCTACTAGTGGTACTTGGTACGTACATAAATAAATAATGCATTTAACTTGCAGAAGTACAGAATTAATGTATTGAGGTGCCGAAGGCATGTAAGTACGTTTTACTATCCATTTCAATTTATGATTATAGGAATCGTAAAATTTATGAGAAGTATAAATATTTTTGTATAGGTACTGAACCTACTTGATATGAATTCAAGCCTAGCTATATTTAGCTACGAAACTATTGCAAGAGATTTTCGAAAATACTAACAAATTGCACTTGGTTACCGACTCGACGAAACGACTAGAGTAGACAACAATTTTGAATATAAAAAAGGGTGTCTAGTCTAGTAGGTAGTATAGCATAATCAGCCTATATTATTCCCAATGCTGGGACACAGGCCTCCTCTCAACTCAACTCAAAGCATTTACAGGCACTTTTGAATTGACAAAGAGACGGTCAGTTAGTCACAAAGTTGAAGCTAGTTGCCCATTCCAATACGTAGATCTCTATGGAGAAGAACGGGCAAGAAACTCCAAGGACACTATTTTTAATCAAGATATTACAAAATCCTGGGTACATTATTCTTGTTGCTTTTATATTTTAGACAATGTAAAAAACAAATAAAACAATTCAAAGTATAAAATTAAAAATAAGCCCTGGCAGTTAAGTCTGAACTGACGGCGCCCATTCACGAACATGACGCGTGGATCAGGACCATCCAGCTCAACCATTTTGTAGGGAACCGAATGATTCAACACACGCGCTACCATCAGTGAGACATTTAAGTGAGCATGACATGCTCTCAACCGCCATGCTCTTGAATGCTCCTCTTTGTGAGAGGGAGTGGGCTGTAATCTTCCACGCGGGCCCAGTGCGGGTTGGTAAATGTCACATGTCTTCGAATTTTTTGGTACTAGGACATGCTGGTTTCCTTCACCGTTTAGAGAGTAGTGGTGATTTAATAATTTACACAAAGTAAGCAGTACTTCAATCCAGCGTTGGAATCAATTGGCTTAGGGGTCATTCAAGTATGAAAGCAGAATTTTAGTAATTTTGGACTCCCAACTTGTCAGCAAAAGTAAGCAAAGCTCTTTACTCTTATGCTTATGAAAACATTGGTGTTTTTTTTATTCTTTTCAGGTTTCTTTATTGTTATTCATGAGTGTAGAAATAAGGAATTTATAGACTATAAATTAATTGAATGCCCATTTAAGTAATTTCCCTACTTCGGTTCTTTCTAACCATAAAACACCGCGTGAGAGCGAGTAAAAAACATCAATTATTTTGGGGAATCCCTTAACATGGGATTGCTATCTTTTTCAAATAAAAAACAATAAAATTTTGCAGCAAAAATTTCAAAAATAAATATATCTCTATTGCTGACGTAATCATCATCCAGATGTCCCCGTCCCCCATGTCATCGAAAATAATTAAAGCAAAGACCCTCCTGCCCCTTTGGTGCTTACGTAATACTTGAATGACCCCTCAGGATAGATATTGGACTAATGTGAATGAAGAGTATTTCCCCTTCAATCCGGTCCAGCATCCAGTATCTAGCGCTGGATTTAAATAGAGCAGCCGCTAATTGGCCAATGGCAAATGGATTCAGACGCTGGATTAAAATACTGGACGTTATTTCTCACTCTGGACATCCTACCACGATTTGCTTGGGTCTTAAATAACAATTCACTGTAGGATTAGCAGTATTAACATATACCGTAACGTAATGCTGTATTTTTGAAATCATATTGTTTTAATTATAATCTGGCGTGACGACTTGGATTCACTCATCATGACGGATTGGCTAGAGAAGGGAGCAGAAAGAGAGATGTGAAAGTCTAAAGAGGAGACCATTGCTCTACAGTAGAACAATAGATTGTTAGATAGCTCTTTATTGCAAACCACAAAAATTACAGATCTATATGTAGAAAATTTTACAAGGGGTGACACAATGGGCGGTTTTACCGCTAAAAGCAATATTTTAAAGCCATCTTTGAATCGATTAAGGGGAAAGGAGAAACAATACTGCAAGTAGTCATTTAACAATACATGTTAAATAAAAAATTAATAACTATGCCATTATTAGAGAATGAATGATTGTGTAAAACTCACCTGGACAGCGTTAGGTCACAACTTGCAATGCTTCTCCACCCCGATGTAACATACGGCTTCCTCGCGCGTGACCACACGTAATACAATTTGCTTGGACCAATAGAATGCTTTCTTTTTAATTTCTTGATGTTATCCGGTTTAGCAGGGTATTTCTTACGAGCCTATTTAAAAAAGTGTGTATTCTTTGACTTTTTAATAGGCAGGTTGGGCAAAGTTTATCAGTAGCAGTCCTCGGAGTCTGGATTTGAGCCTGGTTGATGGCAATAGATTCTCCCACTAAATTTTCACTTGTAATCCCCGAAGGTTTAGGCATAGGTGACTGAAAAATAACTGGCGAAATAAGAGTGTACAATATTGTACACTTATATTTCACAGGCGAATCATACTTTCACTAAAATACTTATTTTTATTTCATATTTCAAATACCTACGGTTTTGTTACCAGATTAAGTAATTATGCTGTACTATGGAAGAGCGGGGTCTTCTAACACAGGCCCTTTATGATTACGCTGACTAGAAATCAAAACGTCTATGCCAAGTATTGCCTAAACCTTATTTTGACTAGGAAGCACAATGCCTACCTTGCAATATGTCTATACAGTATCTGAACTAAACCTAATTCTGACTACGAACCAAAATGCCTACCTTGCAATATGTCTATTATTTTAGGAGAAGAAAGGGAGTACCGTTCCTACCGTTGTGTGGTCACAGTTCTAACCTAACCTAATCTACAGTTCAGAGGCCCTAGTGCGAGTTTATTTTAATCATCTCGACTACTTAGAAATTATTGCATTTTAGGCATTTTGCTTATTGAACATTTTGATCTCTAGGCGATTTACAGCTTAGGCAATTTGCTGTGTAGAGATTAATTTTAGGTATTTTGCTTCGTAGAAGAATTGAAAGTTAGACAGTCTGATCATAAAGTCTTATTAAATCTCTCAATTGTGCAAAGGTGCATTATATAATGCACCTAATAATTGCATTATAATTATGCTCCATAATCTGTATCAAATCGAAGGGAAATTAAACGAACATTAGTCTAGTTATGTGCTGGTGCAGTCTAAGTTTGTAGGGGAACATTGTCATAATCCTCGCGATGCTTAGTCTATCCTACAAAAGCGACATTATCTCTAAAGTTACTTGACTCCCTATTCTACACATATAATATATAAACTCACGTCTTCTTCCCATGAGGTTAGGCAGAAACTATAGAACGCCACCTGCTACGCTCCTTTGCTTCGTTTAAGGCCAGAATTATGCCAGTGACCTTGAGTGGTTAGCTTGCGTGTTCTGTACTGAGCTCACGCAACGCGTCGTACGTCCAGCCAGTAATAGGACTCGCCCATCCAGGAGCGCTGTCCCAAATAAGACGCATTATTAATTTATTATACATAAAATAAAATGTATTTTAATAAAACACGTATACTAAAAGATCAATAGTTATATTATCTTTAAAAAGGCGTAGGTTTCAGAAAAATACACTTGATAGATTTTGCGTGATTCTCAGTTTTTTATCCGTGTTAGACAAAACTTTACAAATTAATTTCACTTCATAATCATATTCATAATCTAAAATATTCACATATTAAGTTATACAGAAAATGTTCTAATTTAACATATATTTTTTTCAAATCATTGACTCTACTCATTTAGACGTGATCTTCAGTATAAAATCATTAAAAATCGGTTATCGTCGCATAAGTATTTTTTATTTTGTGTGAAATATAAAAAATAAAAATAAAACTATTTTATCAACATTATGAAAAGATAATTGTATTAAATGCAACAAATACCAATGAAGACAGTTTCGTATGAATAAAATGTTCCTAATAAGAGTATTTTGTAGTCTATTTCACTGTCTACAAATAGTATGCATGGTGTGGAACGCCTATTATTATATTTATCCATTATGGCGGACGTTGACGAATGGTACTTTGAATTCATCTTGCATTACTATATATTTTGAAATAAAAACTGACGAGTTCAGAGAGGTTAAAAACTACGTGTTAATTAATTTTCCTATTTTTATTATACAACTAGCTTCTGCCCGCGACTTCGTCCGCGTTAAATTTCTTGTTCCCCCACCCACCCCATCGCAATACATTGCCTGCCCGTGCTTTTAATTCGTTTTCGCATTAACTTTCATTATAAAAAAAAATGGTGTTCTAGTTAATAGGAATGTAATTCTTCCTCAAGAGTTGGGCTGTAAAATGCAAAAAGGTTTTTTCAAATCCAACTCGCAGTTCCAGAGATTAGCGCGTTCAAAAAACAAAAAACCGGCCAAGTGCGAGTCGGACTCGCGCACGAAGGGTTCCGTACCATCCATTTTATTTTTTATTATAAATGTGAAAGTAACTCTGTCTGTCTGTCTATTTGTCTGTCTGTCTGTCTGTCTGTATGTTACGTTTTCACGCCTAAACCGC
Organism: Dryobota labecula; assembly: GCA_947523025.1. Taxonomy (NCBI): domain Eukaryota; kingdom Metazoa; phylum Arthropoda; class Insecta; order Lepidoptera; family Noctuidae; genus Dryobota; species Dryobota labecula. The sequence continues at coordinate 24,795,956 of OX383284.1, read as the reverse complement.
TGAACCGATCGTCATGAAATTTGGCAAAGATATAGCCTGGGATATGGAGAAGGACTTAGGCTACTTTTTTACGCGATAACCGACATCCATGCGGGCGGAGCCGCGGGCATAAGCTATCCATACTAATATTATAAATGTGAAAGTAGCTCTGTCTGTATGTATGTTACGTTTTCACGCCTAAACCGCTGAACCGATCGACCTGGGATATAGAGAAGGACATAGGCTACTTTTTTACGCGATAACCGACATCCACGCGGGCGGAGCAAAAATAACGGCAAAAAAATCATGTCCGTTGTATGGGAGCCCCCTCAAATATAATTTTTTCTATTTTTTTGTATTTGTTGTTATAGCGGCAACAGAAATACATCATATGTGAAAATTTCAACTGTTTAACTATCACGGTTCATGAGATACAGCCTGGTGACAGACGGACAGACAGACAGACAGACAGACGGACAGCGGAGTTTTAGTAATAGGGTCCCATTTTACCCTTTGGGTACGGAACCCTAAAAACTAACTCTTCAGCTTTAGAATAGACTACCTCGCAGAGTTGATCATTATTTTGCTGCGGAGTTATTATAAAACAAGTTATATCTCCTAAGATATTCATTGAAATTAAATGATGTAAGGGCAAATTGTTCAATATTAAATACTTGTGATGAATAACGTATTTATTTGGATAAGAATTAATACCATGTTTATGAAAACTCCTTCGCAAATAATGCATTAATTTCGAACAAATTTGATTACCATAAAAAAGGTTATAGTGAGTCAATCTTAAAAGATAGACATATGCTGTCGCGGACTTTTTTTTATAAATTTTAAAGAGGAACAATTCCATCATACATGACATTTGCGTAACTTAAACCATTTACGCAGCGCACGCAACGGCGGCTCGCAAAAAGCAATAATTTTTCCCGTTTTTGCAACATTTTTCATTTATGGTCTGCTCCTTTTGGTTGTAGCGTGATGTTATATAGCCTATAATATTCCTCAATAAATGGACTATCCAACACAAAAAGAATTTTTCAATTCCAACCAGTAGTTCCTGAGATTAGCGCGTTCAAACAAACAAACAAACAAACTCTTCAGCTTTATATATATATATATATAATAATATATATAATATATATATATAATATATATGATATATATATGATATATATATATATATTATATATTATATTACAGTAATTAGTATTAGTATTAGTATAGATACTATTTACTATGCATGTGTCTATGGAATGTACTTTTTTGTCCATGTCCTTTGGTCAAAACACCTATTTCTAATGAAAATTGCCTTTTTTTGTACCGTTAGTTAGAGTCAAAAGTGAGGGTAGCATCATCATAGTCTTCACGATGCTTCTGCCATACTTATGACATTTTCTCAATAATTCCGAAACATCGGTTTCAATTACTTTATTTATTTCAGTCCAATTTCTTTGTAGTAGAAATCGTTTCGGTCTTCGTAGATCTTTGACAGTCGTTACGGGTAATCAGAAGCCCAAAAGTCTGACAAGGTCCAAGGGGTATCCCTTGGTAGACTGGTTGTCAGACTTTTGGGCTTTTGACTTTGTCAGTGTTACTGGTGTTAGTGCTACTGGGTAACACGGTATCGTGTTACCCAGTAGCACTGTGGAGGTCAGATAGGCAGTCGCTTCATGTAAAATACCTACTGGTATCCAGCTGCATCTTGTTAGTTTGGAAGCCGACCCTAACATATTTGGGAAAAGGCTAGGTAGATTAATTGAATCTCCATTGACCGAATTGTCAAATGGAACTTAAAATTAGGAATGCATCCGATACCGATACCGATGCCGATATATCGGCGATACTCGAAGTTTGCCGATATATCGGCATCGGCGATAATTTTATGGCCGATTGAACGATACTTTTCTCATCAATGTTAATTTTAATTACCTACTAAAACTATTAAATAATCTCAACCTGTCTATAGTTTTAAACGGTTTTATTTAGTTTGTCCTGTTATTTGTTCTTTTAATACTAATAAAAAAAATAACCTGACTAGTGTTTGATTTATTTTACCTTCATTTTTTAATTCAATAAGCGTATCGGTATCGGTATCGGTATCGCCGATATTTTTATAAGAGCATCGGTATCGGTATCGTATCGAGGCATCCCTACTTAAAATAAACTTACTTATTACATTGTTGATTGTGCTTCTGTACAAATCCATCAATGGATGGATTCATTACTATCTGTAACTTAAATTGACTCATACCTTTCATTAGCGCCATCTATAGCTTTGGTAGTGCACTAGATTGCCTATAATTGCCCTATGTGTACTAAATCGATAACGTATTGTGTAAACAAATGCCTCTTCGTATCTTATGAGATCTAGGGCGCTAATAGTTCAGGGTTTCGAGGATAGGTCACATTCATCATCTTTCACGGTTTGTGTTTATATTTGTTATAATTCTCCGTTTATTTCCATTCAAAATTGTAGATATTATAAATATTTGGTTCGGAGCTACTTGTGTATCAAGAATTATTACTAATTTCTCATCAGTATTGTGCCTAGTGTTTTTCTTTTCAAGTGTTTTTACTTACCTATGACAGACAGCTACAATATCTGTCTCTGTTGATCTATAAACCTGGGAACTATTTTTTAAATCTGCATTGTTATTATTTTATTGGTCATTATTCTTTATATCAAGTGCAAGAACTTCTATATGAGTTTTTATCTGTATAGAGACTTGCAGTACCAGTTTACGAAATTATGTGCTTTCCAGTACCTACTGACTACTTCACATTGATGCCGTAGATATCATCTACCTACATAAACTAATCATTACTTGTTTCTTCAAGCACAAGTTAATGTGTACAGGGTCTGGGTAGTAATCAGTTGGAGGACTATGGAAATAATTGGAGGCTGTATCATTACTTTCGTTTTATTTGCTGTCACTATGTAACATCACTTTATGTTTGCCATAAGTTTTAAACCATCGGCCATTCCATACATTATACCGTAATCGTTGTCAATGATTTTGAAATCTTTATTGTTCATTATTCGGATGCTGTGCATTGAATATATTTTTATAATCTCCCCATGAATATAAGTCAATTGGAATGAAATAAACAACAGTGGAGTGTGTAACTAAAATATTCTCGTTATTTAATTTACTACGGTAAGAACACATTTTTACAGAATGTTATTTTCTAAACAATATCTACATAAAATTGTACAAGTATGTGAAATCTTATCAAATACTTTTTAATTTACAATTAACAGAGAAAAATCAATATTCAAGTTCAACAAGATTAAGTTAAGCTTTATTTACCATTAAATCTTAAAACTAGTTACTATTTACATTTTTTTTTCTTAACAACGTCATGTTTTTACAAGTTAATATTTCGAATCGGTTTTTTGATGTTTCTTAGATATACTCCGCTTAGGTATTAATTAGCTATTGTTTAACTTAAATTAATTTATTTCATGAAATTTCTACAAGTATTATTGCTTTTGTTTTAAGAATACACCATTGTTTATTTTTTTTACATTGATAAAAAACTTGATTCTATTTTTGGCTCAGGGAAAATTTCGCCTCGCACATATGCAGAACAATCATTATATCGTTTTTAGCTAGTAATATCCAAGAAACACAAAAATTACGTATTAAGTAAGTTACGTACTTGCATTGATATTAAATATTTTAAGGCAATTCCGACTTTCGCCGATATAATATCACAACGATCCTATACTACAAGTGGTTCCGAAGAAAATATTTATAAAAATACAATTTGTTCAAGTTACGTATAGGTTAAGGCAGCGGTTTTTGTGGACGATTTTTTTTTGTCATGCATCGTTGACTTAATTCTAATTTTTATTTACAAAGTACTGAGACACGCGAATTAACTGAAGTATTACAAGAACCAAAAGTACGCTGTATACAGGCTATGTATAAGACAGTAATTAATAAGAAATAACTTATTAACTACTTATTATTTCAGAAGATGTAAGTACTTATGCTTTCAATACATCCGAGTGTCTCAGCACTAAAGATTTTAAAATGGAAAACGCAATGGAAGACAGCGTTCTCAACGTGCCTACTTAAGACAAAACGGACAATTATCACATAGAATAAACCTAAACGATTCCTTGAAATCACAATCCTTAAAATTAAATTGTTCCCCAATTAATAATTACGTCAATATCGACGTCGAATATAACACGAAAAAACGATAAAAATCAGGTATAATAGGTAACGTTCGAAAGAGACATTAAAGCAACTTGACAATTTCATAGTTTACTCTATGTTTTGAACAACTCGTTGGTAACTTTAGTTTTGTTGAAGTAAATATAAACAACAATATTTGCATTGACAAGTATCCGCATGAATGACAATATAAAATATAAACGGAATTCCAAATGGAAGTACCTACGTATAAACGGATTGTACAAAATGAGTATTACAGAAAATATTCTCCAATTGAATACAGTATCAAACTGGCTTATTGGAATACAATTTTATAAGAATCGAGGGGTACAGTATAATGTATTGAAGAATAAAAAAACTTTTGGCATCGTTCTGACGAAAATAATCGATCGCAAATTTTGCATACTTTGTATAATAGAAGCCTTAATTAAGTTGAACATCCAGCCTTCACTACAATAATAGCTTTAATATAACTGGCCACAGTAATGTGTTCGATAAAAAGCGACAACGAAAATAAGTTTCGAAGATTTTTAATAAAGCTTAAAGTACTAGATGATAAAAATATTCATTTGAAAATAATGCCTGGTAAGCTTCGTATTAACACTAAAGTAAATTAATCCAAAAATAAGAAGATATTCAAGCTTCATAAAGTTCGCAACGGAATTACAGAAGTGGTTACAGAAAATTGAAAGTTAGTAACTACAGATGAGATTATTAAATTGGTACCTACATACTTTAAGTTTAACAAAATCAAAATCATTTCAGGTCCCTTTAATTTCTCTTAATTGTACACCAAAACGTTTTCATTGCTTTACAAATCTTTGGTGCTTATCCACATTGCAAAAATCGGCACGAACGAATGGAAGGATGTGCATACTAAAAATTATATTACGAACACATTTTTTTTCTAGAAGTTACATAAAATGATAAAACCTAATATTGAGATTGTAAATGTCGTAAAAAGCTGCGAAATGTCAAGTCAGATTGTTTGGAACAAAGTGGGGATCAGTAACCCTGAAAATACAGTAAACGGAGTTTTTATTGATAACATTTAAAGTTATGTTATTGCAGTAGTAAATATTTTGCTAGAAGCACCAAAGTTCTGATGTAATAAAATTGGTACCAAACATAGTGGGCTAAACTTACAACTGTGATAATTCTATGTTCCAAGTCTGACTAGATCTATTGACAGTATACTTGTAACTAAGTATAAAGTCAATACGAACCTATGTTAACGCCACAGTAGATTCATCAAGATACTGATTTAAATTAGGAGGTAGTTTATGTGACGTTATCTCTTTAGGTCTTATACATACTTCGCAACTTTTCTTTGACAAACGTGTCTATTTTCTATGCTTAAGGAATTAATGTGTCGGTGGCTTTTAATAATATTTACCCTAATGAAATACATCTTTCAAATAAATACTATCTTGGAAGGTGTTGGTCCCGGATTATAATTTTTAAACAAATTATAACAATTTGGACCCATTCGGCAAACATGTGATTTTTTTTTTAAATTAGTCATCAACATCACACCCGCAGTAACTTCCTGCGAATGTCTCACTATGAGTATCGCTCTGCGACATCACATGTCTTACAACTAAACACTTAACATTATATCCTTCTAAACACATATCACAATTGAATTCTCACGATGAGAGAAGTTTTTAAAGTCCAAAGTTACGCGTGCGCCCGCGTCATGTGAGCGGGCGTCATTCGTGTAGGTTTTTGCTGAGAAGCAAACTGTTGTGTGGTCCCGACAAGTGCCGGATTAGTTCTGGTAACGCCTCGAACGTGAGCTGACAGAAACAGCAGTTGAACCGGCCGGGCGTGTTGGTCCGCCCGTCGTTCTCGCTGGACGATATCACATTACGATGTACCGAACATAAATGTTTCAGCAAGTGCGCCTTCTGTTTGAACATAGCGACGCACAGTCGACAAGCGAACGGTTTTTCTCCAGTGTGCACTCGTAAGTGAGTCTTGAGATTCCATGACATACCGAACTGCTTGCCGCAGTATTCACAACGATACTCTCTGACTGGCGCTTGTTTACTTGAACCTTGGTCATGTTCCGTCGCCGGCGCGTCGTCTCCACCCATTTGTGGCTGACACAGCCATGGACCCCACGAGCCTGCACTTGGAGGTCGGTATTTGAGAACATCCTCGTGCGTCGCTGTGGGGGGAGTGACACTCCTTTCAGGTAAGTACGGCGGCGCCGACGTGCTCAGCGGGTGTTGTAATACTCCAAGCCGAGCGCTGGCAACCGCAGCGGCACTGCCACCTTGCGTATACCGCAGATGTGCCATTTCTTCTAAGTAACTTGGGGGGAATGATACAAAAGGAGGATTTTGCGAGGGTGAATTGTGGAAGCCGGGTCTTCTTTTTCGATGCGGCGTGACAACGTAGTTTTCGGGAGAGGTTTGCACGAGTGATATTAGGTCTTGGTCAGGTGGTTTAAGATGCGCGTAATCCTCTAATTTGACAGTTCGTAAATCTAGTTCTGGAGGTTCTAGGTAGTGTGATTTCCTTTTAGCTCTTTCTATTCCTCGACCTAACCGATCACTTAGCAACTGTCTCCTGTAGTGTGTTTCCTGTGGTTGATCTTCCTGGCTCGATGATGTTGACCTTCTTCTCGCAATGTTCTGGAATATACAGAAAAGTAAAGATAAATGTTATGTTCAACTAAATGTATAAGGTGAGAATGGTTCTTGATAGTATTTTTGTATTTACCTTTGCGGCAACTGTTTCCACATCGACATCCTGTGAGTCCTCGTGTTCTTGTTCACTGCCTGTGTTTTCTGAATTTCTTGCTAGAGATAAATTGACCGGGTTTGAAGAGCTTCTTCGGCGTGCCACAAGTCGCCCACATTCCTTGCTCCTGTTTTCTCCATCTTGTTCCTCATCCTCTCTTTCATCGTTACTACTGGTTGACATATTTTCTTTCTTTATACTCATGTTTTCATCGCCTTTGTCTTTGCTGTATCCTGCACCAGGAGTGACGAGCTCACTCTCTGAATGTGAAGATCCTGAAGGTGCATCGTGTTTACTGCTCTCATTGCTGTTGATATCTGTTTTCAATGATTTTGATTTTAGTCGCTCGCACGATCGGTTTCGTTCTTCTGCCTGTTGTCGTTCCTTTGTTGATTTCCATACGTCTGATTTGATTTCCAATAATTCAAACAACTCTTGCATATCATCTATTTCACCAGACTGTAAAAGAAAAAACGGAATGATTTAGTATCCTTGTTAGATTAATGAAATGCAAATGTTTTGTCGGACTCTGACGCGTTACTTGGAAACTAATTAAAATTATGATAATATAGTACTGTGTAGTGAATAAGTAAAATAGGTTGGATACTAACCTCTATGTAGGCTTGGCCGCTGTACAAGAATACAAGGAGATGCCTCATGAGAGTGCTGCTGATGCCTGACATGTGAATCGTGACCGGACTCTCGACTGACGGCGTATCATCCAGTATTTTCCTAGAAAATAAACAATTAGTTAGTTTTGCACTTTTCTTAGAAACTCAGATATCTTGTTAATAACTTAACTTTGAATGAAATATGATAGGTGCTAGTTGGCAATTGTAATTATATTCATATATCCTGGTCTAAAGTCCAGATAAGACTGTATGTATCTATCTTTCGTGTATATTCATTGCCTTACACCTACAAGATACTGGTTACTTCAGTGTGTTATTGGATTGGCTTACCAATTAACCTTATTAAATAATTAAGATAAGATTACAGTGTAAGTTTCTAGAACTATTGTTGTAGGTACTCTAGTAGTGAAATTGACAGTGTATTTAAGTAAATTTTTTTTTGTATGCCCCTGATATATTCCATCTATTAAAGAAAGCACTTCATTTGATTGAGTGATATCTAGTGGAACCTATATTACTGGAAGACTAACGAAACGTTTCTGGACGCTTTTAACGTGTAAGTTTTTATTATTTTTATTTTTACAGCGTTCTCACATTTATTTATAAATTCAACATTATAGATGTAACGAATACTTTTGTAACAATTTAATTTAAAAGAGTGTCCATGGAGTTTATTGCCCGTTCTTCTCCATAGGTACCTACGCTTTGGAATGGGCATGTAGTTTTATTTTTCTTACTGACCGACTCCTTGACAATTCAAAAGTGCCTGTAAATGTTTTAATTGAAATAAATGATTTGAGTTTGAGTTTTGAGTTTGAGTTTCATTCTCCATTTTATCGATAACAACTCTTCAAATCCTCACCTGATAAGTGGGCTAGCAGCAGCCATGACGATCCTGTGCGCGGCCAGCGGCACAGCGTCGTCGCAGACCAGAACCAGGTCTGAGTAGCGGGCGCCACGCCACGCCGCCCCCACCTCGTTCAGGATGCAGGCGTGGTGCTTGCCGTACGTCAGAGTCAGCAGGCCCTCGCCCATCATTCCAGCACTGAAACAGAAACACATAATAAGAATTCGAAAATTCAAGTTTCGCTCACTTTGCTGGGGATAGATGCAAGGTAACGCAGAGTTATGAAGAGGTGAAATGAAAATACAACCGTGTTCTCTTGGTGTTTAATGCGACTCAGGGTGGAAGTGTCGAAGATTTCGGGTGTGTACTGAAAATATTACACTACGGTAAATAAACTTCAAGGTACGAGCAGCTAGGGCGATTTAGTAAATGTCGAAGATAATTTTAAAACTAATCTTAGTTTAGACCTTAAAGCTGGTTAGACTTTAACTTCCTGTAACGATTATCATTTGCATAATGTAGTAAGAGTTAAGAGAAAGTAACGGGCAGGTGGAACTACGACATAAATAGTTAATAAGACTATTTAACTACTAGATTGGCGTGAGAGTGTTTAACTTTATAAATAAACCCATCGCTATCATTGAAAGAGCTTAACAATAATAAAACTCGTGTTAAAATCATAAAACCTATCTTGACGATCTCCTAGTTTTTACAATTGTGTGAAATTCGAGGCGTAACAAATACCTATTGTACTTGACTAACGTGTGAAGACTTTGAAATTATTACACCTTAGTTTTTGTTGTCAGTCATAGTAGGAAGTGCAGCTATTATAATCCAAACTTGATTGCGGTAAAAACGTGGCAATTAACAGAATCGATTTACAGAATTATCAATTTAGTCGGCCGTTGTGTTTCTATGAATAATGTTATCTAATTGGAAGATGAGTTCAATTATTGGTTCGTGATCAGACGCGTTGAATAATTCAACACGTAAATAAGTGAAATCATACCGAAACTGTGGCTCGTCATGACGTTCTCGGTTCATTAGCCTTGTTCTATGCCAGACTGAAAACTACTAGTTTAAAGAAAGACAAGGCTGCAGCCAGCCGACTGTTACGATAACAAATGATTCAATATCAATGCTCGCGAAATTGAAATCGATCTCTACGTTGTAATCCAACGTTCACATAAACCATTTAGATGCAGATACAACACAATAGCTTTTAACCAAACAATTCTAGTTTCCCAACCAAATAAAAAGGTTAAAAGGTGAGAAGAATTTAAATGAACGTGAACAGCTGACGTGTTCTTGGACTGCCAAAAGTAGCAACAGAAGTCCTAGTCGCAGGTGTTAGAAAGCCTGTTGCAATCGGACCTTGGCCCGATAAAGCATCGCAACGTGCTATTAGTGTTGCGATAGAAGCGCAAGATCGTTTAAAAGACGATCAACAGGCGCTTCTTTTGCATTGTGTCGGAGTTTAGCAACAGTGGGGTCACAAGCGGTGGAACAGTACTCATTGTTGTCGGCAACTGCTGCTCTATTGTTGCACTGTTTCGCTCAAAAGTCATATTTAATTGCGGTGGTATATAAAAGTGCAACCAGGGACAAGTAAGCGTGTGCGCACACTGCGGAATGTTCTCGCACAAGACGATCTTGATCGTCCGCCATGTCACGACTTCGTAATGATTTCGTTTTCAATAAAATTATTTGCTACTTAACTTTCCGTTTTCATGCAATGCTACAGACCTACCTGAAGATGCCAAACATATGAACTAATAATCAATACTGACAAACGTCGCAACACTGTACACGTAGTATGATATCTGTTCAAATATTTGGGATTTCACGGCCAAATATAGCGTAATATTTGTCAAGAATATGGAGAATCATATTTACACATCCATAATTTACTTTTCCGCGCGCTAATTAAGAACTGGATAAAAATTACATGACTAAGTCGACAAAGAGTTAACATTTCCTTGAGCGCGGGAAACGAGCAGTCTTTGAAACGAGAATTAAGCGCTTTGTATATGTACATGGCCACAAAAAATGAGATATGTATCATGTTGAAGACCGTGATGCTAAATTTTCCTTGGGCAATGAATGTGGGCTGAGTCTGTTTTAATGAGAGTCTAATTGAAGGCCACATAATTAAATCCAAATGTTATGAATAACTTACGTGATCAAGAAAGATTTGAAAAAATCTGCGTTAGAATATTTCGCTAAAACATCGTGCTTCTAAATATTCGTAATGAATGTGAAACTAATCGAAGGTTAGGATACTGGTAAAAGTAACAAGCATTGAAGATGGTTTGATAACTGGTTATAATATTAGCTTGTTTAAATAAATTAATAGATTTCAAAAGTATGAGCATTTGTGTGATCTTTAAATATCAATAACGGTTAATTATTTACTGATCGTTTTATTTAACCATATTCTGTTCCTGAGTTTTATTTTAAATAGAACTAAAAAATACGGTACCCAAGAAACCTACCCGGTTGATTACATAATTATTTAAATAAATTAAAATGTTTCTATCAAGTGTTGACGCTATCAACTGTTTTAAGTTCCTGATCTAAATAAATTCATAAATTATTACTAAATGCATTTTAGTAGTCATTTACGAATTGATTTAGAATTAAGAAACTTACAAAACAAAATCCATACATTACAATCACGTTGACATTTTTCTGCCTATAAATCATGTATGTCTCTTTTCAGCATGGGCGTCGTACGTCCTTGGGCGGCCGTGGGCGGGACCAAAGGCAATACTAAAGTGACTATCTAAATGGTATATGTAATAAAGTGGATACATAGTGCTATTTTCAGGACTGGAGTCAGCGGTGCGCGTCTGGCTCACCCGCCATTGTCCGTGCGTAGCCGGTCGAAACGATGCAGTTCCCATGTTTTGCATCAAATTAGCGATATCTAGGGTTGCCTGCTGAAGCCGGTTCAAGGCTTTTCGAATGGCCGTTGATGTTCCTTTGTCAGGTTTGCCTGCGGATACGTCATTTAACATTTTCATTTTCAAAGAGTCGTTGACTTGAAATTTATCTTGTGTAACATCTATATCAATAGTCTTTAGAATTAGGTTAATACGCTCATGAAGGTTAATTTTCAATTCAAAGTTCATTGAATTACTTACTATTGAAAAGTTTTTCTATATCTAATCTATTTCAGGGTTGATTACAAGATTGTATCGATGACTCAAAGAGGCTGTCAATAGCCACTAAATAATTAGTTTTCGCTTCATTGCATCAAAGGAAAAATTACTTGACCGAAGACGTGACTGTTTGCTAGTAGGTAATATCTTTATTCAAATAAAAAGAGCAGCATCTATAGTAAAATTTATTGTGAGTCAATAATTTTGAGTTGATTTGAATATTCAAGGTCGATCTGGTACTGTCTAGTGTTTGAATAGTTAACGTATTCGTATGGCTTATTGTTGATATTTTATTTAATAGACATTTATGTCTATTAAATAAAATATCATAGTGTAGCGTTACCTTTACGTTTTTTTTTTTAGGTAACGCTACACTATGAATTATTTCTTATTCAAATATTTATGAAACATTTTGTTTCTGTTAATGGTTTTCAAAAACCTATCGTAAAATGTCTGTAGTTTTTAAAAGTGTTTCTAGTTCTCTCCAGCCTGAAAAACCTTGATTTTCTATTTACTGTTTGTTGTTGTTTTTTTTTTTTTTTGCCAACCCTAATTACAACAGGTTGTAGTTTCAGTATAATATCTGTATGCTACTGCCACTTCCTCAGATATTGATCTTTTATCTAAAGAAGTTTCCACGAGCAAAGGTTTTTTATGTCGTTACTTTTGTTTTTCAAGTTGTTATATCAGTAAATCAAGGTAAATGTTCCGTAGTGGCTGAATATTGTTGTACGTTAATATTTACTTTAGTTACGTCTGACTCATTAAAAATCTCACTAATTATATGTATGTATTAACCTTTATTAACATCTAATAATCCTAAGTGTAATGCCCTCTATCACCAATATTGAGCACTACAACCGCTTTCCCTTTCTATCAACTTTCCTATAGATCACGCTAGATGGCGCTTTCCACAACTTCCTCAATCTTCCAACAGATGGCACCATATATCTCAACGAACTGTAGATTTACGCAACGAAACATTATCTAAACGTGAATGAAAGATAAAGCCAGCGTTTTTTAATGTTTGTATGGCCTTTTACAAGCGACCTTCGTTGAACAAACACTCACTTTCACCAACACTTTTCAGTAAACAAAATTCCGGATATTTAATAATAAACACAATCTCTTTACCTGTTACTTACTCATTTGGGAGCAAACGAAGGTAATTCGGTTAAGCAATATAGTTCAAAACATTGTATTTAATTGTGTCTCTTTTAAAGCGTAAACAGTGCTTAAATAAAAATAAAAACACGTTTATAAAATTAAATAGTAGCACATTAACAATGTAGGAACAGAATGCAGATAGTTATCTTTATCAGCTCTTTATCTTTCGCAAGTTCTAAAAGTTAGTGAAATAGGTCAGTGGGTTAGGCTAGGTTAGTAACCAGTAATTATCGTGGGCTGTCGCAGTTTCTATTGTAATTTCTGTTCGTATTTGAAATATCTTAGTGTTACTGTCTAAGGGACACTTATTACCGTAAAGGGAATAATTGTTAGATGTTTTTGAGACAACAAAATAAATGAATACACAACAAATTCTACAGCAATAAAAACGATAAAAACTATGATGTAAATCCTGAATAAACAAAAAATATTAAAATAATTTAAAAAAAAACAGCTGTCCGAACCAGGAAGAACAACACCACAGCAGTTGTTTACAATACCAACAACATCTATAAAAATATCTCAATCAGTCCAAGAATCAAGGTTGATTCATAAAAGAAACTTACATAACTATACCTACCTACATTAATTAACCACGTACCGACCTAGAATGGTCGTCCACATTACGATCTTACTCGATCAGTACCGATTCTAGATTGTTGCTCTCTTAATGGTTTTTATGACAGTCATGTCCACTGTAAAAGGAGGAATAGAACGACATAATTGCAACTCAATATGTACTTACATATAAATAATTAGTTACTAGTACGATTCCAAAAGTAATGGCGTGTTTCTGTAACGAGAACGGTTTTTAGAACATAATAGGGAATTGATTGGTCCGGTTGATAGATATGTAGCTGTAAATTTTAGCGCTGCTAAGTTTTACAATGTTGCACCTATTTCTAATTTACCAACATCGAAGGAAAATGAACGCGGTGCAATGTTTTACGACGTTCATTTTTTATATGATTGTATGTGCAAGCCTGAAATGGATTTAGAATGTATGCAAATTGTAATTTAATGAAAGGGTACAAGGACATTGAAAAGTCCAAAATTTACTTGTTTCTGCTTCAAACACAAAAGCAACAACCACTGTTCATTTCGTCAGTTTCTTCAACGGATCTTATAGTAAAGCATGATTTAAGAAAAATTTAAGAATGAAGAAGATAGAATATTGCATAAAAGGAAGTAATATTCAATCTACATTACAAAGAAATCGCTGAAGTAAATCCGAATCCTACTAACGAAAGCGATGGAGAATTCGGTTGTCAATTAATTGACTATATCAATCGAGACTGTGGACGGTTAACGGTTAATAAAAGGTTTACGAAACATTGTTGCAAGCCTAGAAATTGTACAAGACAACCACTATTGGCCTACTGGAGCGTATGATTGAAAAAAGTTCCAACTTTCGCTGTCTATTGGCAAATAATTGAAAGTTACGAAAATGTCTATGTCAAATCAGCTGATTTATGACTGATCTGCGCAGCGTAATTTTGAAATTTGCAATGTTAATCTGACACTGTAGTCGTCGAAGATATTGATTGATTTTTTGTTACGGAACTTTGTAGCCGAAACAATTTCTGTAGCTATAGTTTGTTTGGAGTTATCTCCAAAATGACTTAGCTATTTAATTTTTATGTGAATTTGTTGTGTAAATTACATTATTATCGTCCAAATTCTAAATGTTGTTTAGGGAAGACCCCATTTATTTGCGTTGCACGTGTTAGAATGTTTTCCGCCGATGAAATGAACGGAAAAATATGCGCATTGATATCATAATAATAATGTTTCCCGTTCGGCTAGTAACAGACAACAATTCACTACTTTTCTAAATAAAAAAAATTATATCTCGGAACACCGGGTGTTTCCCTGCACACGGTTCAATAAAAGTATTTAGTGCTCTTTCCTCATGAGGAAATGTGGAATTCCTTCATGCGGTTAGCGGACATTCGCTATATTACCTACTACTTTAGTAAACAAACAATCCACCGACTTTTAATAGAAAAATAGACTGAAACTGAAGAGACAGATAGCTGACATGTTTAAAAAACCGTTATATGGGCCCAGACTTGAAATGCTGAAGAAGAAGGCTGGCATTATCATTAAAAGGGGTGGATGTTGAGGAATGCATACTCCTTATTAATACTCTATGGTAGTTTTGCTTAGGAATAATTACTGTTGATCGTTCTTAATCAGTTTTACATCAATAAAGTTTTATAGTTTCTCATATTAAACTGTTTTTCTCTGTATCTTAATCACCAGTCCAAGTCCAGTCCCAAACAAGAATAAAGTAGGTTAACTTATTTCACATCAAGTGATATAATTATATTATGTTTAAAAGAAATACAAACATACAATATTTTTGTTTAAAGAATCGTTACAAGGGCTTTTCAACACATGTGTCATCATCATCTGTTTCAATACAAAACTATTATAGTCTTATAAATGGAAATTTATTTAAATTCCGTAGAAATTAATGACGGTGATGGAAATCTTCAAATATTATTTATACTACAATGTTTATATAACAACTTGTGTTCTTCAAGGACTACTCTTGGGTAATTTTCGATCCAAGTTGTCACACAAAACGGAGATATGTTAAAATTTTACGAGATAATAATCAAACAGTGAAACTAATGCAGCCTTGTTAAAATAAAAATGAAAATATTTAACACGTTGCCCAGCAATGAATGATAGCGTGATAAATACACAAACATTATGAAACAGCTAATTCCGATGTGACGGAGGCAGCCGCAGCACAAGCTAACAATGTTGTTTTAAACAATGTCTACACTACCAAATAATCAAAAATAAACTCATACCAATTGAATACAAATATCAAAAAGGTGTCAGTAAAAACAGTATTTGCAGTCACTATTAACAATTCCTTGTTTCCAACTGATTGATATAATTTCATAATCTATGATCTTTATGAAGTTTAAGTAATAAATAAGTGATCAAGGTTCGCCGACGTCAGAGGTGTCGTCACAGCGGAGCTGCGGAGGTTACTCGCATTACCATTATTGCAAGAGATAACTCTAATGTCTCTATATAAATATCATCGTAAGTAATAGTCAATGAAATATTGTTACGCTAAACAATCATGAAGATGCCGTGGAAATAATTGAATAAATCGAAACTAGAAATGTTTTTTGCTAAGATAATGACGGCCGACATATACTTAAATCTTTTGTTGGAGATCCTAATTAAGTAAATAAATAAATACAATAACTTGAGATTTTCAATACGAAGAGTTGAAGCTATACTCGGTCTTAATAGTAGGAGTGACAGAAAAAGCAGAATTCAAATTATATGCTAATACTTATTTTAATGTAAATGGAGACAATATGAGAGAATGAATAATTATCATCGACTTATTGGTAAAACGCATTCGCGTTAGAAAATAAAGCAATAAATCTGTATGTTGAAAATCTGAGTAACAATTACACGATGGAGTGTCCAGGTTAAATCACAGCATGCTCTGATGCCTCTCGATTGACACCGGATCGACGCCAATCGGCCCGCTTGGTCACAATCGCAGATAATCTCATGAGCATTTACAAGCTCGTGAACGGTTTTCTGCTCTATTTACATAACTGAAATGATCGGCTAAATTAAATTGTCTGTATCCATTTTAACGCTGCTGCTATAACCCACTGAAATTTTGCGACAATCTCCGAGGCACTCACTTCACGCCGATCGCTTACGAAATACAAATATATCAATTAAACACGCTATGTGGCATCAACATGATATAATGAATGCTGGCATTTGAATATTTTAATAATAAGGAAGAGTTCTAAGTTACAAGTTTGGGAAGTCGTAATAATAATGCCGGTAGTACACGGCTTCAATGACAAACGTATGTACAAAGGTAGTTAGCAACAGGCCAGACCCCTTTACAAGCTTCTAACAGGCGGTATGACAGAAAGCGATAGTGATGTAAGTCGATAGTCGTCAAACAGGAAACCGCGGGGCGCGCGTGGCCAGCGATACGCCGCACACGCTTTGTGCTGCTGGCCTTCGGACGAAATGTTCGCTGCCAGCATCGACTGCGCTGTCGCACCACATACATTATGTAATGCCGACTCCACAACAAATGCCGGTTCATTCATACCGACCACTCGCCTCAGCATTCTAAGCCCCATCGATGCACTTCCCACCGATTCCCACACTCATTGTCACCGAACATTTTGTAACTGTTACGAAAACAAACTAAGGAATTTACGTCTCAATCGATAAGCTTATCGCAGATAATTTCCTTTTGCGTTGTAAAAACAAGGAACTATCCAAATTAGTTATTATAATCAGTGTCGACTTGAGTCAAATGAGATCATTGCCATTACGATAATATGTATGATAAAATTGGTTTTACGTTTACAATATGCTTTAAATATTTTGATGGTTTCATTCACCAGTCAAGTATTTTATAATCATCTCCGTTTTTATATTCGTCAATGTGCCTAGGCGTTGATAACCATGAGTTATTTTTATAGCTAAAGTTTAGCTTTATGATGAGTCTCGTATGTCTGTGGGTGTGATTTGGAATGTCAGCGGTCAGCAGACTGATCAATAATCAAACATAACATTGCCGTCGTTGGCAACTGACAAACGTATTTATTTATAAATGCCATCGTACCCTTGTGCGAGAGAGTCTTGGGCCGAAAGCGCAAATCAGTTTTACCTTCGATGATGCTAAAATAGCTGCGCGGTTACACTCTCACCTTGCGTTTGATTGACGATCGATCCCTTGTGCCAGATACTTGTTAACTGTTACTGCAAACGACTCTAATGTACATACTCACTTATTACAAATGTAACATCGTTTCGGAATGCGATTTCGAAACTTTGACACCCGTCGAGTCAGATGAAGATTTCCTCTGTTCCTGTGGTAATGGCGTCGCGCGGCAGTGATCAACACACCGCCTTTGGCGTATTTCTACATTTTCGCAACTGCTTTGGTTCGGAAACAAATCGAGTTCGTGTTCGACATTTTGCGATCACTGCGGCAGTTAGATGACTATTTATAAAGAACGTGTCTAAGAAAAGGTCGGATTTGATTGTCGGCAGTCATTTGAATATCTCTGGTGTTATTACAGCAAATTATGATGAATTAAATCGTCTATATAGAGGCGTTCTCACGCCGCGAAATTAGTTGACCTTCGCATCTGTGGGCGCTTTGTAGCAAACCGAACATAAATGTATAAGAATACAACTATTATTAAATCGATACTTATCTAAAAAGTTACATTCAATTGTTTGAAGTGTTAGTGCGATTGATCTTTACAATTCACAAGCAATTATATTTGAAAGCAAGCAGCTAACGAAACATAAAGAAGTCTTCTTTGTTTGATTAATATCTATTAGAACCAATCTCTTCCGTTTACTCACTTGTTCTCTACAAGCGGTCCGAGGTAAACCAGACTCGTCCAAGGTCCGTTTTGAAATAGGATGGCACTTGACCTTCAGGATGAAAGTCAACAGTATTGCGCAACGTACCGGCGCGCGCCTCAGAACTCTATGCTAATAACTGAACTCGAGACACATATTGGAACCTGATCATGACCCACATCCATGTTCAAGGATTTCACATATATGGAATTCGATGATTTCAAAACTGACAGAATTTTAAGGTGTGTTTTGTTAGCGTGCGCAGATGCATAAATGGATGAATGGAATAATTTTATAGCCTTTGAGAATAAATATTAAAATGGAAAAAGTAAGATATTTTCTTCGGTTTTTCCATGCTGTAATGACGCAAACGAAGACCGCACAATAGATCGGGAGTGTCGAGTGATTCATTTCATTAATCACTGTGTTGTTAGAAGTTACTTCTGTATGGTCACGTGTTCAAATAATTACATGCCAATCTTTAGAATGTTGTAAGGTTGTAGGACCGCACTAGATTTTTCACCACTCCTTTCTACACATTCAACTGATTAACTCACACATGTGTATCACGTGTAGTTTGTGTTTGTTTGGGCATGTGTTGGTGTGCGTGCGGGCATGTGTGTTGGTGTACGCACACGGAGGCGTGCGCGTGCGCGTGTGCTGGTAGAGCGTGCGTAGATCCGCGCGCACGTTGCACAGGAGGGGGGAGTTAGCGCCGGCGAGCGGCCGCGGTTTTGTAACAGCGTTTTATTTCAAGGTCATTCGAGCAGTTTTTAGAAAGTTACTTCACTCAAGTCTTAGGTAAAAATTCACATTTGCATCGTTCCAGTCAACACTGAGCCTAAAGTAACAGCAAGTTTATTGTTTTTATAAAGAATTTATGGTAATTTACAGGTATGAATTATGATTGATTTTTTTAATTGAAAGTTTCCTGTTTCAACTTGAGTGGTTATGGATAATAACGAATACCGGTCTCGAGCAGTACTGTTCCCAAGAAGTTCTTGTTGTTATTGATTGTTTTGCATAATAATGAATAAATTGCTCTTTATATAGACTATAAAAGGAGTTATGAATTTTAATCTGGTATGAATAGTTTTCTATTATTCTATTCCAGTTTAACCTTCCTAATTTAAATGCAGACAACTGTAGGTAATTGAAAAGAGGTTTCTAAATTGAGCACTGACGTAATTTCTGAATGAGGTGTAAATAAAAGCGAGGTAAATCAGTTGAATGTATCCAAATGCACATAAAAAGACGAATAAAAACGCCACGTTTTCTTAAAAATTACATCCGAACATTTCTTATTTCGTCACATCGTCGCTCACTTCCATATATGAGCCGTGATCTTCTCCGTAGTCGAAATGATGAAATTTAGTCGACTGCCATTTCGTAAAGTTGCATAACGGCGAACGCTAAATTTTGCTGTGTCGGAGAAAGTATGCGAAAGGCTTTACGTAATGCGACCACGTAACTGTTGTAGCGACTCAGTTTTGATTTCCTTGCTTTTATGTCCATCACGGTTACGTGAATATATTTCGGGGTAATTTTGAGAAGCCCCGGTTTAGCTAATGTTGCAATCTTCAGCCTCATTTTGTTTTGCATTATTATTTATATTATTCTTTGATAGTTTCATCATTTTTCAATTTCAGTTGCGATGCTGCATCATGTATGTAATTTCAATCTACCTGTCTTCTAGCCTATTTGGTCTTAGTGGGCAATGGCCTCCATCTTCCACACACTTCTGTTATCTGTTATTTAATTATCGACCAGTCCTTTCTGCAGGAGACAAGTTCGTCCCTATATATCTTTGCCTTGGTCTTTTATGTCATCTTAACCTACTGTAAGTCGTTACTATGTTGGTATATTAAATCTTATCCAACGCCTAGCATCTATTAGGAGCAAGTTTTAAGAATTTATTCGTCATTCATACAGACATTTCCTTTTATGACTTTAATCATGCATATTTATGGAATTATATCTTTTTATAATTGAAGATCTTTATTCAATTCTTGTATCTTGTATGTATCCTTATACGGATTATTGTTTGATTACAAGATAGTATTTTTTAAATAGTAATCATAATTTCTTATACATAACCATAACTAATCATAAAGAATTTTTAGTAAATTTTTCCTCTACTACAATGTTCTGACATTAATGTATTTTTCTAAGATCTTCGAAAACGGACGTGAATGTTAAATAGTAAACATAAGTTGGGAAAAACACTTATGAACAACATTGACGTGATCCGTTTGTATTAGGTGTTGTACCTATTGGAAAAAAGTAATTTCTCATAGTAAATTATTAATGCTAAGAAATCACCACTTATGAATCACCATTCTTATAAGAATCGCCGTCAAACGGGTTACCCCAACACAGGTAAAAGTGACAAGGACAACAATAACATTCCTTATGTTTTCTCTCTCCCAACAAGTGTATTTATTTTATTCATTTATTTATTCATCTTTAATTCAGGTACAGTACCCATAATTTGTTAGTATTACTTAAACTATGTTAGACTAAATTAATTAAGACACAAACATACATATAAACATAAACAAATTATATAGTATTGGTCGAAGAATATTATTACGATAAAATACTGATTGATATAAGTGTCAAACTGTCAACCTAAGAAAACTATAAGATAAATTTTAATTTTTTAAAGTTCCTGATACGCAGAATGATTAACGCTTCAACGTCAAGTCAAGAAGTAAGTTAGCGAAGATTAAGCATGAAATGCAACTGAGAATCTCAATACAATCTTTGTCCTAATTTCAAAGTTATCAGCGAAGTCAAATATCAACTGAACGGAACGCACGCTACTGCTGAAGATAAGCAAAACCACGGATTTGTGACTTGAGTATTGCAGTATCCAACGGATAGATTTGTTGACTTTGATTCTGATAAACTGAATGGATATTTCTGATTGATCGATGACGATTAAGGGAAGCTTTAGACTAAGGAAAGGCAAAATGTTGAAGCACTTATACAACATTCATAAACATTGGAATACAATATCATTTTCTTTTAACATTGCTTTTCAAAATAAATCAAAAACGTGTACAAAGTAGTTTAAAAGGTTTGTTTCTCAGAATACACAAGGAAGGAGATAACACGATCTGAAAAGAATTTAATTTTTTGTTACATTTGCATCAACCAAGTGTAACGGTTGCTCAAGTGGGAAAATGTGCCGTAATTTTACTGAGATAACCATCATCTTTCGCAACCAGTGCAAACATTGAACACGTTTGGAAAATGGAGCGATGGAAATGAAAATATTTTTTTTTTGTTATTTCATCATTATACCAGTTTTCAAGTTAAAATATTGATGCTAATATAATGAAACTGTTGATCTAGATACGTTTTTCAGGGAGAAGAACAATATAAAATAGAATAGGGATGATTCCTGGGTAAAAAAAAGAAAAATTGTTTAGTCCGTCAATCAGATAATAAAAAAAATGTAGACATGTATTTTTTGCTTTATCATATTAATAAAAAATGGCTTAGATAAAACACATTAAATTTGGGGAGTGGGGGCTCGTTACGTCACAGCTCAGTATAAAATCTACTGAGAAGTGACGTCATGCCACATTTTAACTCAATGTATCGCCGTAATGTATTGATTACGTAAAAAAAGGAAAATACGTGTCCAATATTTTTTAATAATCTATATGACGGACAAAAAAAATATATTTTAGTCATCATCCTTATTGGATGTAGCACTTAAGCAGTTAAGTTTAAATAATCTTAAATATGAAAGATTCCTTTAATAGACCCGCAGGAATTAATACATTTAAATGAGTTCTTTTGGATAGTAATAAAAACAAAATAAACAAATCGAATTCAAAATATGTGATTTTTATATTACTGTAACGAATATAAATAAACTGTAGCAAAAAGAGATGTTTATTATGTGAACACTTATGAAAATAGTTAGTAAAGTGGTCCCTATTATCTATAATGGTACAGGAAAACTTGTAGGAGGAAACTTATATTAATATGAAATTGCTATATGCACTTACTTATGTGGAATAGTGGAACAAGCGACAATACTTAGAGAATAGGCTGATTACTAACAGGGTTACTGTGTTTAACTAATTATGGTCTAAATGTGTTATAAATATATTGTTTGTGGCTTGTTTTACCTTATGGTATTCCAGCGGGTGATTTATTAGTATATCGGTCAATAGAAACTAGTCTAACATTGACAATGAACTTTACTATGGCGTCACTTATTCTTTTCCTAGTAGAAACTTTGAGTCATACTTTCATTGTCTTTTTCATCTAGATTGTTTTATTTGTATTATTGCAAAATAGATAGATTGTTAGTGAATTTCGAAAACACTCTCTGAATTAAATGCTAACTCATTTTTTTTTATGTGTTAAGCTGAAATTGTATCCCTCATAGTTAACACATAACTTAAACTTGGAGCAATTTGTTAGTTGCACTAACAAATGGGAAACACGTATTGGTTTAGGCGGGACAGCTATAAGATGCTTAATTATGGACTTACACAACTACCATGATGCTGTTTTTAAATCCACAACAGGAATTTCAAAGGAATGTAAAACATTCATTACAAATATAGGTACGGATTTTTACGGTGAAGATTACTTGTTCAAGTAAGGACAATGAAGCTATAAAAGTTACGTTTATAGCAAGGATATGTTACTTTAATATTATTTTGTATACAAGTATAATAGGTTGTAAAAAGGAAGACGGCTTCAATGACGTAAAATATTGACACTTTGAATGGTTTCCATCACCATGCAACATTTCAGGTAAGGAAGGTGAATGATAGAATATATCAATAGGTTTCTTTCGTGTTTGTACGCCCAGATTTAATTAAAACATGTTTTTCCAACTATATATGTTGGTTAAAGAATAGATTCTTATTTAATTAGAACTGATGCAAAGTGTGTTTTGCACAGACCTGCAGAAGAGCATCTTTATACAGAAGAATCATATATTACGTTATTAATAACTTTGGGCTATTATAAAATTCAGTGAACGGATAATATACCGGATTTTTTTCATAAACAATCTAAATTCGACAATTATCTATAAGCGGACACTTTCGCAAAAATTTTGCTGGAAACAATTGAATCATACATTGACAAAGTAGACTGGAAACGCTGACTCATAAAAATGTACCTAATATTCCGAGCACATGTAACGCTATTGTGTTTTACTTTCTACAGTGGTGTAAGTATATCTAAGTTATGGAAACATAAAACATTATTCATCCTACTAGTTCCAGTCTAATCAGAAGAATAAATTTATCATAGACATGTGATAAAAAGTTCCGTGAAGGTAATTACAGAAAAAAAAAAAAAAACTGTTGACTGAAATAAGGAGACTAAAGTTATTCATGTATTTAGATTTTTTTGTATTTTGGTAATAGAATATAAGTATGATGGATTTTTTTTTTGCATAATAATACGACCGCAACATATAAGAAAGATTAGAAACAGGAAAAGAACAAATAGTTGAAGAATGAAACTAAATAAAGTGCGTGAGACATATAAAAGAACATTTTAGCAATACTGGCCGAGGCTAAATGAATGGAGAGATAAGAAATAATGAAAGCTGTTACGTAACTTTCATTACGATAGTCAATAGCTGTTATCAAAATTTCAGTCATAATAGTAACTGACCTACCCGTACGCTCGCATTTTGCTAAAAATACATATGTTGCACGTGAAACGTGTGCTTTCGTTCATGATACTTCAGTTTTATTACTCTTTACTCTAGGGTTTGTTTGTGAGCGTGCGCGTGCGCCGAATAGTGGGGGTTTGTGGGAAATTTCACGACAGTGTGAGTGCACTAACACGCACGCAAAACGCCCTACTCCGGATGTGAGCGCAGACTGTGCGCCTGTGAATGTGCTAGACTAAATTGATAGGTCTATGCGTTATCTATGAAACACTATTTTCATTGTGTGGCGGTGTACCAGCTACATGGCCGTGTGTGAGTTATTGTTTGGAAGCCTTGAGGTCTTTAAGTTATTTTACAACTTGCCACTAATCGAATTGCCTATAAAATTGTGAACAATCAGAGTTTATGCGTAGATGAGAATTTTTATTACCAACTGTGACAAGCGACCATAATTAATTTATTGGCGTGGTCAAGGTTCCAAAGGTTATTATTTAAGTGATGCATTGGGTGTATTGGTAGGACCATAAAATAGTCAGTGTAATGCATATGTCGAGGTGCATCGTATAATATGAAATAATGAAACGAAGAACCTTGTAGACGAAGTACTAGCGAAGAACGCGCTAGCAAGGGTCTGTCGAAAGCGTTAGACTATAAATATTAAATATTCAACGCAAGGGTAACTACGTAATAAAACTAATAGACCAAAACACTCTGGCCTTTAAGACTCGTAATGACATTATGTTATGAAAATATAAATCCGACACCTTTTGAATTTTATTGACCCGTCGGCCTTACGAAAGTATGTTTTCGATTTGGTACGAAAGCGGAAGCCGTTTGAAACCGCACCCATAGACATCCACCATGATATTGAAGATTCAGAAGGCAAACTAGTACAAGGATTTCCGAGAGTTATAAAGGATGAACCCTAATTGAGTCGGGGGCTCGTTCGTGTGCGTAAACGTTTGAAAATCGAACGCGGATCGGGTGTGCGTGTGAGCATTGCGTGTGCGCAGACTAGCCGATAACAATAAACTATTTCCGAAGTGACCCAGTTCCAACGTCCTTCGGTAATTTGTACCGTGAACGGGAACAAGAAAGGGCTGGGAGTCATTTGACAACGACCATTCCCAATTTTATTGTCCTATACTATACATCTCTTTGAACTACCATATCTACCGCTTGGTTATTATTATGCTTAGTTTTATAATAATTTAAAATAGTGTCATTTATGGCCTTGACTTAAACAAATTCAAAATTTAAAGGTACCGACATGCTTTTAGTCTACTAAAGAGTACATTAAAATTTAAAATGATGGCGGAAAAACCAAGGATTGGCTGGAATGAAGGTCTGGTCAAATGAGAACTTCTTAACTGTGCTAATAGAAGAACACGGACGGTGACCGTCAGATTCGAATAGTAAGGATACATTAAAATTCGATTAAATAATGATTAAAACCAAAACGAAAAGATGTTAATGAGCCTCTATGTAACTACTGTCCAAATGTTACGAGTATTTCACAACTACCGCACACTACTGACAATATCGAGCCCTCTGATAACGCTTTTTAATTCAGTTCAATGTCACATGGTACGCAGAACTATGAAGAAATTAAATTAAACGATAAAGAAGTTGACACATTTGTGTTTGGATGGAAAATCGAAGTGTTTCCGAACAGCCGAATATATATTTTGTAGTTCTGAGAAAATGTTTATGTCGACTTTGCAAGGAGTAAATGTCGATTGCGAAATAGCATCGAGCAGCGGCTCTCGCATTTGGGATTTTAGAAATGTTTGCGTTTCTAGGTTGTAAACCTAGTTTCTGGGAACGTTAAATACGTGCACAAAGCCTGCTAACAAACGATGCGTTTTACTAATTATGCCTCCATTGAAAATTCATATTTTCGCGCAACCAGTTCTGCCAGTTAGGTTTTTGCTAGTTTAAGTCCGCTATTATTAAGCACGTTTACGTTGCCTTATTTTCTATACTTCCTGCGTCTGTTATTATTCAAGACAATTATAGATGGTAATATTAAATAGATTCAAGATTTTTCCTATTGCTATGCAACGTTTGTTTAATAGTCGTGATAAATTCATAGTACCAGTGCCATATTTCCAGGAAATAGGAGTTACAATCGAATCATAGCGTGACCTAATTACAACAGTTACATTTGTGGTTATATTACAATTATTAGTAACGAATAGATTATTACTGAACAAATAGAGGCCCTTGGACGTGTTCATAATTAGTTTATGCAAACTGCAGACGGAAAAAGATCTAGTTTTTAACCACGTGTAGACGATAACAGAGTGGATTGTTCCACTCGGAAGTTACAATTGTTAGTGCGTACAATAAATATTATCGTGTAATTAATATTGTCTTGACAATGCGAAACTAATTATTTGATTGTGTACCATTTAATATAATGACACAATTGTAACTAATCGAACGCAGTACAACACGCAAACATGTAATATTCTTAAAGGTTTCAACGAATCTCTATTATAACGACAAGAAATCATATAACAATCTGCAGTTAGTTAAGAATCTTGTTTAACTGGAGAAACGAATTAGAACTAGTCTTGTAAGGAACATATACCACTTACAGATATGAGACAACAGTTTATTAAGCTAGGTCAGAATGCCTTCTTGGAATTGAAACCCAAAGTATAGTAGATAGTAATTACGGTTAAGTTTATCGAAATTTAAAGGTTATAGAAATAAAAAATCTTATCAAACTGTTAGCAGTCGGTGTTATCGAAGTGACCATCGTGTTAATCAGACAATACGAAGGCCAATAGACATGATTTAAAATATTTACAGCTACAGTTTGTAAAGGTTTCATAACATATTTGAATACCAAGGTTTGTTGATTATTAAAATATTTATGAGACGAAATTTTTGGATGTTAAACTTGTTATAATTGAATAAATATGTATATTGAATGTATATCATCAACATAGAAAAGTTCAAGGAGCCATTATCATAATATCGATGATAAGTCATCTGAAAGCGACGTTACTGATACAAATATAATCTCTAATATTTCTGTATTAATTTTGAACATTGGAGCTTTTCTATGATTTTGTTGAGGAACTACCTCTAGTTTCTTTAGTGTCGATTTGGGATCTTCCCAAAGGAACTGTATTGGCCTGTTTAAAATGTTGGCAAAAATGGTACTATTGCACTATAAAGACTTAAGTCATGTTCATTAGCTGTTGGTTATATATATTGATTTTGAACTATATTCCTTTTATCGTGATCCAATTGGTTTATAAAACATTTAACAACTTTTATAATTTTGTAACACTGAATATTGATACGATTAATCCAATGGTATTCAGTTTATTTCAGTTTCATTGCGGAACACTATAAATACGCGTGATATTCGTTAAGTCAAATAGAAAAACGACATTGGGCGATCATTCGTACTCGCCCTTTAATTGTTTACTCGTGCCAACTGCCGACACTTCTGCTTCATTGACACAATTCTCTCTCTCAGCATCAGTATCAATTCTCATTGCGTAATTTTTGTTCACAGCACGATTGTCTTCATCAATTTTGGAGTAAATGTCAAGAATAATCGTAGCAGCTGCAAAATATGGAATTTTTATTGCTTTGAAATTATTTTTCCAAAATTTGTTTATAACGTTGATTTTATTTGGGTGTTCAAATTTAAAGGGAAATTTAGCGTTTGATCCGAGTATTTTAGATTAAAATTGGATCGTTGTTTTTACGCAATTTGTATTTTCCATAGCCATGGCTTCATTTACGGTCTTAGTTAACAACAAACAGCCAATATTTACATGTTCAAAAAACTTGTTATCATGTTGGGTACGGTCAAGTCACTTATCACATTATGTTTTTAAACTGCGCAGTGACATGTGGTCTACGAATCGATCAGTAAGCTATGAGAACCTTCGTTACTTTATTGAGTTAATATAAAACAATTTACACGTAGATACAACACGTATATGAACTTATAGGTTTTATTGTGTACTTTTCAACGGGTTGAAGTAGAATGTACAAAACTAACATTATGCGTCACATTATTGTAGTTAAAATTATTGTTTTTACACACGATGAGCAAGTAGATGTTTTTTTATTTATACAATCAAATATTTTTATCAATTTTATATCAAATATGAATAACATGATACTTAATGCTGCTGTTACGAAAACAAAATTTCCAGGAACCAATATGTTTATTAATCAAAATATGAAGTTGATTAAGGAAGCGATCGTAGTGATCACGCACGAATCTTACAATCAAAACAATATTAGTCAATACATTATCAACAAGATTACTTGGAAGCCTTGGACAGGTAATTAATGAATGATAACAACAATTAATAGAAAATAACTCAAATTATTCAATGAGATTAGCTTCTCGTTGTGCAAGGTTGAGATAAAACAGACGAAATTAAAAATTCAAAGTTTTGCAAAGAAAATTCACTTGAACTGGCAAAGTTCAGAGAAGAATATATTGCTGGGGACTCAATATTTACAATAATAATGGATTCTTATAAAGATATTCGGTTATTACGTGCCAAAAGCAATGAATCGACTTTTACTATTGCGAAACGAGTATTTATCAGTTCCGAAATCGATTTAATGCTCGAGCAATCAGAAGTGAAATTCGCGGTTAAACAGGTAATTAATTGGCGTTCATTAACGAGTTTCGGTAAACGATGAGAGTTTCAAAAATGATTGTTTGGAAACAGACTCGTTAATTTTTAATTAAATTGACTTAGCTTAGCAAATAGAGAATTAAATAACATTACAAGTTAGTGAGTGGTATGGTAATCTGGGAGTTTATTTTTAGTTCAAGTATTTTCATATTTTTTGTTTCCGCTATTGAATGCAAATTTATGCAAAGTGGTATCAAATCATTGATAATAATGTATTGAGTGCCTAAATTACTATCTTGATAGTTATTTGTAAAACTAGGTGTGATCGCATTCAAATATTTATTAAACGACTCTGTGTGTCGAATGCGCGCGAAATCAACCGTGGAAAAGCGGCGCGGGCGCAGTTCATAAGCTGAGCTCAGTCAGTCGATTTCGCAAACCATCATCTAATGTGAACCTATTAACCTCTTCGCCGAGCGAGGCTCAGGCGAAGGCGAGAGGCGGATGAAGCGGCGAATAGTGCGTTCATTAGAGCCAAGGTTGTGCCGACCGTCCCACCGGACCGACGATGTGACTACCTACCCACCGCCCACACCTACATGCGCATCCCCGCATACCTACTAAATTTAAGGTAAACAAACAAAACAACCTTACCTTGCCAACTGTAGTGCACTTCTATTAGCAATCTCATTGTAGAAATTAAAAAGAATGTTACTATCGAACATATTAACACTTTATCACAGCCATATTTTTCACAAAAATAAATTTCATAAACAAAAACAATCCGGAGCACCAGCGATCACAGGATATCACAACGCCGGAACCTAGGCACGTCCGTGCGCGAGCGACGTCAAATCAAACTGGCCCGGTCAAAATGACGAAAGTGAAAACATCGCACGCACAGAAAAAAAGGTTGGCGCGGTACAGTCCTTGCAGGCCACCTCTCGCGCGGGCTCTAGTGACACACTAACTGCGAAGCGCGCGCATCGCACGTCGCCTATATAATGAAGCGCTCAGAGGCTCAAACTTCAAACGCCACCGGACGGCACAAAAAGAAGATGCCTCACAACGGTAGCTAGGAAAGATTGAACACAAAGAATAGCGACACGTGGGCGCGTGTGCGTTCACGTGCGAATGTTGGTGTGCGCGAGAGATAGGCGGCCGCAGGAAACTCCGTTCTCTTCCACTAGGAAAGACCTTGGATATGAATCGGCACGTTGCAATGTGTACCGCCATCGCCTACGCCGCTGTTACCTACTTGACGGTACCGACAGACTAAACGATGCTTCCATATAAGATGTTTATATTCTATCTAGTGATGGGAGGAAGAACTAATCGAACAGCCAGGTCAAAAATAAATATTGGAGTAGTTATAAGTTAATGAGTGTAGCAGATAGCTTTATTGTTATAACAAGCACTGGTCGCCTGGACAAACACTATAATTACAACTGATGATGACGATGATGCAATGAAAGTTGATAATGCTATTAGCAATTTGACACGTATTTAGCGTGGGTGGTCACTGGGAAATGAAAACTGTGGTGCAATTACAGTAGGTGAAGACGTTTAAGATACTACAGTTAAGTAGGTCGTTAGAGAGTTCGCAAATGGTTGTAATGAAACACATTTGTTTTAAGCAAATAATGCTGCTACTGCGTGAAATAAAGAAGAATTTATACAAGGTGTTTTTTTAGATATCCCATAACTTTAGGGTATGAATGAGACCATATCAAAGAATCAACTGGCATATGAATTATTTTTATATTATATATTTTTTTTTTGTTTTTTTTTTTTTTCATACAAAATTATTCGACCGATTTATTAATGTTAAACACCCTTACGTGAAATATAACAACGTCGCATTTTCTTAGCATTAAATATCAATGATTGGTTTGAATGAAAATTAATTATTCGTATTTATCAATGAAACATAGATACCTACATACATCGAGGGTGACAGTTTCATCAGTTTGGCAACGTCGCAAAAGTAAAAATTCGTCATACGGGTGAAAATTTGTGACCTAAATTAATATCATTGAGGATAATTATCTTCGAAACTATGCATTTTTGGACCACATATTCTAGGACCTTTTGTATTATTTTTACTTATAGAATATAACCCTAGAGTTATGGGATATAAAAAAAAACACGTTGTATAATTTAAGTTCTATTCTGAAATATGGGAAAATTACATCGGATATTTAGTTTTCGAAAAACAGGCATTAATCGTGGTATTTATGAGAGAAAACTTTATAAAAGCTTTATATAACTTACTACATATATTATTATATATTATTATACTATTCCATATTTCAAGCATTTAGACCAATAATACTTTATGGACTATAGATGGAATATATGGATTGACCTTAGAAAAGAGTGATAGTTAGAGAATTTTGGG
Source organism: Dryobota labecula (assembly GCA_947523025.1). Classification (NCBI taxonomy): domain Eukaryota; kingdom Metazoa; phylum Arthropoda; class Insecta; order Lepidoptera; family Noctuidae; genus Dryobota; species Dryobota labecula. The sequence goes on along the minus strand of OX383284.1, from coordinate 24,765,132 downwards.
TCATAATTTAAATTGTCCTTCCGCAGCTAGAGATTTTAGCAATACGTATCTCCTCGCGACATTTACATACAAAATGTTAGAGATCTTTGAATAATACTGTGTGAAATAAACGTTACGACAAAAAAAAAAAAAAAAAAACTAGTTTAGTTTATTTTTTATTTTTTTACGAATCATTAACATGTCGATGAATATGTATGTATATATGGATCACCTAGAACAGACCAGATGGTAGTGTCTAAAGTTTATAATGTGCTAATGCGACTATAAACAGCTCGTTCCGTTTTCGTAATAGCTTTCCACTTTCATTTCCTCACTATCATTGTCTGAACAGATTGGATAACACAGTGAATTTCTTCAAAAGACACAAATTACGTAAAGTCGTCATCAGCTACTGTGAGAATTACTTTAATTGCTCCTTGTGTTTGACTCTCAATTTAATTTTTGTTATTGAGACTTTATTTTCGTAACAAAGTAAGAGGCTCCCACATTGGCCGGGTCGTGTATAATTCTATTGTTTATCTCGATGTGAACATTTACTATATATTTATTGCCATTGAATTAATTAAACACGGAAACATGATATCATGCAAAAGTGATATTTTATAAATGAATCTATTGACAAATTAATAGTGTACTGTCGTTGTGTAGAACTAGGTATTCATTTATCATAGTATTTGTAACAGGCCTTTTCATATGCGTTGCAAAACAATGGTCTGTTCACGGTTTTACGAAATATCTATGTTCTACTAAAACACAGTCATTAGTGTAAAATATCAACAATTGAACAGTTTCTTTGATAAAAATACGTTCACACTCGTATTTGGCAAATATTTGATATCGTATTAATTCATGGACCGTTTTATGTTCACATTCGTCAGCTCACGCTTCAACAGAGATAAAACACCGAAAATTCACACGCCATATATATGCAAAGTCTACTTTAGTGATTCGGTCTGCAAAGTCTATTACTTATCATATTTCGTCACCGACCATCTTTATGATTCACAGTAAAAGAACTCGGAAACGTGCTGTAATTACTGTGCCGTTTCCTGATAATAAACTTACACTTGCAAAAAAGATAATTTGACAAATCTTTCTACGACTAATCCTTCGTCGAGCATGAAAACAGAAAGCGTTGCTTATTCGGCCGTGCATACATCACATCCTCGAATTTCAACTCATAATTTCGTTACATTGTTTTGTGAAATCGGGATGAAATCATCCGATGTACAGTGGCCTTACTTTCGCGTCGACATTTCTCCGGGTGAAAGTTTAACTATATTCATTGTACCTTTGTCACTGGCTAATCACGATGTTTATCATAATCCTGACATTTAACGGCACGCCCACTAATGTTCGCATTTGAAAATGAAAGCGTTTGAGCAGTTATTGCACGCGTGAATTGCATAACTTGTTTCTTATCACGATGTATTGATAGATTAACAGATATTTTAGAAAGGATTATTATCCGCTATTAAAGATGGTATTTGTGAGAGAAAGACAGCTTACTTAGTATCATGTTCAACTTCTACAGTACACCAGTTTAGTCATGTGAGAACAATGTGTCCTTTTCGCCTACCACGTGTGTCACTAATGGTTTTCAAATGCGTGTCAAATTGTGATTCTAAAATAGAAAAGCAATTTTTTAACAGATTGTTGTATTCGTTGTATCGATACAACGAATTCGTATCGCTAGCATAGCAACTAAACTAATTCCGTGAAATGAATTTTCGTCAATTACGAACGATTATATCATCTATATCGTCGTTTTATTATTTCGATTTGGCTCGGTTATTGCGATCGTGGCGGCTGTTCGCGTGAAAGTGTTTCGGTCACAGTGATCCTCTGCATCCGCGTGCACCATTGGATCCGTCACGATCGGCCGTGCTTGCCGTTTATTAATATTAAACGAAAATTCGTTATCCAACTGGCCTTGGACCGTGTTCCTTTCAGTTCTCCTTAATGATGACAGTTGCTCGGAACGTGCTGTTTGTAATAGCTCCAACTAAATGACTCAGTTGTGGTCACGGAGAGTACAAGGTTTTCCTCTGGCACATGTGCTCGCCGCACTTTTCACATTTTCATCACCAATCACGCCGACGACTGTTGAAACGTCCATTACTTCACAAATCAAATTTCTAGCAGCGATAACTTTCGAAAGAAAATTCGACATGCCGGAGGTTTTGTAATAGTTATTGAAAGCGCGGCTCGTCGAGCGAGGTTCGGCGCAGACGTCGAAAGTGAGACCGAGAGGTTGCGCAGGCGCGTTACGAAGTTTTTATTGTCGGCCGCGCGCGAAATCACTTGAAAGTTGTATTGTCCTTGGATATTTCACTTCTTTATTTGCAGCGTTTCCGACACCCGAGCCGAAGTTCAGTCGTCGGTGACGCCAATTGTGCGCTTTGAGTGTGTTGGTGACACCAGTCCCCTTCACTAATATCTCCGACGTTTAGAAACAAATGCGCGGGATGGAGCATTATGGTTTCGCGACCTTTAATTACTGCTTTTCTCTGTAGAATGTCACTTTCTAATTCACACAATGTTATCCTAGCAACAAGTATACGTCGATGATTCTTACCAGGGGACAATGTTAGAAGAGAATCCAGTGTTGCCGGGGCAATCCAGGGTATGTGTGTTGTGGAGCGCGTTTCGGCTTCCCGGCGCTTGCGCCACTTCCCCGCTTGCGACACGCTTCCTGCGGGAGAGTGCGAGGCCGCGCGCGAGTTCCGCGCGCAACAACTTGCACAACGCTTATCGGCGACCCGGTTTCTACTTTCGCTGCGGGAATCACTGAAACTGAATCCTGTGATGCACTGGGAGTATCACTGTAATCCGGGCAGAGTCACAGTCGCGTACGGTGTTGGGAGCGCGGTGTGTTCGGCGCGACGGCGCTGCGGGCCGCGGGCGCCGGGCGAGTGGCGCGCGCGCTCCGGCGCCGCTCTCGGTTGCGCCACACTGGAAAGTAAAAGTGAGCGGCGCGGGGCGCGGCGGCACATTTCTCCCACTTTCGCTGCCGTGATTCATTCCTCGTTCGGCGTCAAGGTCGCTTCCCGCAACTCCCGCGACGCGCTCCTCCCGTTCCGAGCACGTCCCGCGCCCGCCGCGCCGCTGGAGGTGCCGCTCAGCGCCGTGACGTAGCGCTGCAGCCACCAGCGTCAACACGTTTCCACTACGATTTGAAAGTACCTACATGCACCTACCGTGAGAGGTATTTGAAGCGTGCGTTAAATGTTGTGATGTAAATTGTATTTTTGCGCATTACAACATCGTGTTAAGTGCCATAACGTGTGCTATGTGATAAGATTAAGAGTGGAGGAATGGGAGAAAGATACCAAAACTAGGCTAATTTGACGGAGGCCCTCCATCTTGTATAACCATGTCAAGCGCACATGATGATAACTTTAACATAAAAAAATACTATTTATATTCATTTCAATGGATAGATGAATGGAAAACTTACAAAGCGATACATCAATAGACATAATACAAACATGTTTTATCCCATTCTACGCAGTTTTCACACAAACACGTTATTATTCGGAAGTGCGCACCATACAAACGAACGAACACACACACATAGCTATAGCGCTGGCTATTACGACTTTACGACTTCTTACTACTGCGAGCTTCCATAAAAATAAACAAACTATGTATGTATGTTACCATGTACCTACTTTAATCCGAGCTACTGAATTGAAGGAAAAATGTATCTATGATTTTTCAACTAGTATTATCAGTGTGGCGTCAAACTAGTTTGAGATTAATTAGATAAGACTTACTAGATCAAGAACATGACGCTTTTGTAGTTGCGACCTTAGAGGAAGAATAAGCCAGTTTTCACTCTCTTATCCATCGCCATAGCCGTAACTAGCCTTGTGATCACTAGTCCGGTAGCCAAGCATGATGACTGGCAATATCACCTGAGGGCCTAAACAAGTAGCAATCGCTTTCAAAGAGTTCCGTATTTCTACAACAACTTTCAAGTTTCAACAGAATTGACATAAGCTTTTCAGTAGCTTATACTCGTATGAATCCAACAAAGTTTCAACAGAATTGACATAAGCTTTTCAGTAGCTTATACTCGTACGAATCCAACACATTTTTGACGTTTCCATCTTCGCTGTCGCTGATAGAATGTCATTATCATCAACATCATCATTTCAGCCGAAAGATGTCAACTGTTGGACATAGTACATAGGCCTCACTCAAGCATCGCCACTTCGACCGGTTCTGAGCTTTTCGTATCCAGTGAATTCCTATGGCCTTCCCAAGGTCATCGGTCCACCTTGTAAGGCCCCCCAGGCCTTCCAACGCTACGTCGCCACTCCAGAACCTTTCGGCCCAATTGGTCATATGATCTGCGAGCAATGTGCCCTGCCCACTTAAATAATAATAATAATTTATTTAATTCAGACATTTATAATCCATAGACACACACATACATTTAAATTAAAATTATAATTATACTATTTTAAATAGATAAAAACCCAAAATAAAACCGTGGTTAATAAAATTTCAATACTCTGTTCAATAAAAAAATGGTATAAATGTCAGAATCGTAAAACAAAATGTCAACATATTAAAAAAAAAATTGTAAACAAAAATAATAATATTTCAAAATATAATTATTTTAAATTTTTATCTTCCCCAAGCCCGATATATGGGTGCATGCCAGTGCTGCATGAACGGCCCGACCAACCTGTTGGCAACAACGGTACGAAGACTGTTGCCGCTGCCCCGCACTCTACTCGCTTCTTAAGTTTGATAATTTTTCGGGCTATGTCGGTTACTTTGGTTCCATTATCTTAATTTTTGATTACTATACAAAGACAGACCTAATGCCAGAAGCATTTTCTATCAGTCAACCTTAGGGTGATGCAGAGACTAAACATGGTAGGTGCAACATGGAGATAGATAACTCGAAAAATTATAAATACTAATACATACATACATACATTCTGAAAAGAATAAACTTTGTCAGGAGAAATATAAAATAATAATAAAATGAAAATATTTTATTGTCAGGCATCAAGGCCCAGGTATTAGAAATAATTATAGGTAGAGGAGAAAACAAATCCAGCAAATCAGCGTTGGGTTGAGTCTGCCAACTTTTTTACGAATATATTATGTTCTTACTTATATAGGGTGTATCTATTCAAACACGAAATGTTTTAAGGGATACACCTATAGGTGGTAAAGAAGCCATGGAAACGATATTTTTTTTTTACTGAATTAAAAACAAATTATTTGATTTGATGATTAATTATCAAATTCACCGCGCTCGCGTGCCGCCATCGTCGCCGCGTCCGGGCGGGTCATTCGTAGAATAAGTAAAATTTTGGAAACTGCAACTCCTTTGCAAAATGTCTCAAGCAATTGTAAAATTATAATAATTATGTAAAAATATAAAACACTTAGATAACAATTTTTTTTTCGCTTCTATGGCTTTTTTACCACCTATAGATGGTCCTCTTAAAATATTTCGTGTATGAATAGATACACCTTATATATCTGTTGCACTCACCTGACGCATCGGGATGATTATTCAGTATTTTTGGAGCTACATGCACATCATGTACCTAAAAATACTGAATAATCATAAGTTCATTAAATAAAGTTTCAGGCAGAACTTCTGGCACCATTGCGTCTACCAACACCATTTTGAAACAGTTGTGAAAATTACCAATGAAATTTTCCATAAATTACCTATAGTCAAGTAAAGACCCGGTAGCCATTAATTCGAATAAATATTCACTTTCTAAGGCCAAAAGTTAATGAGTGTCCGAAATCGAGTGAAATTGGTTAATCATTTGTATGTGCCGACAACGATATGCAACAGTGTTTGGTAAATAAGTAGGTAGCGAACTTTCATTAGTAGTAAGTACATAGATAAGTACTTATAAGAGAAAATTTATGTATGTAGTTACGTAGTTGACTTTTTTATTGTTCTGTTTGAGTAGGATCCGTTTATTTGTAGTGTGTGTTACTTTCTTTTTGTTGTCATGGAAATTGGAGAGTTTTCGGCCGTTTAAAATGTTATCGCCTTGTTATTAAACATGACACAAACACGGGTACACTCTTCGAACAGTCAGTATGTAAGTATTCCAAACATACAGGAGGAGGATCTCTTGTATGTTTCGACTTTGATTATTTTCTTCAAGATTTTTGATGAAGGGCACAGGAAAAGAAGGGGCACATCAACAAAAAAATATTCAGATATAATGGTCAAATAAATGTTCAACATGGAATTATTCTGTCAAAAATCTGTGTGTCTATAATTATCGGTATATTATCTATTATTATTATTATTTGAGCTGCAATGGGATCCTTTTAGCCGTTTGTGGATTTTTTTGTTTGTGGTTTATCCTTACACCCTAGTAGCATTTTCCGTTGGCATTTAGTTGGGCTAACTTCAGAGGTATGTGGCCCAACCAAACGCCAACAAAAATGCTACTAGGGCATGGGCTCTTCTTATACTGTTCCGAATAAAGAATCGAATGGCATATAGTTAGTTAAATTTTACGCAATATGTCGATGAGCCCCTTCTTTTCCTGTAGGTACCCTTCATATTAGAAAGTACTTATCAAGTGAAAATTACATAGCATAGCATAATATCAAACTGTTGCTGGTTGCAAGTTGCTTACACTTAGAAATTTGACGCCGCGCCGTCTAACTTGTAAGTTATAAGCGATTTTCTTTTATGTTGAAGTTAGCGACATTATCGTTCAAGTATTAGATGCTTACGGCATAGGTAATATGATCACAATTGATGCACATTTGAAGGTTTGATAAAATGCATAAATAATAACAACACAAATAAGGCAATAAAAGAAAAACCGGCTAAGTGCGTGTCGAAACACGCACAATGAAGGGTTCTGTAGTTCGGATGAATTGATCTTTTGAATGAAAAACACACAATGAACATGTTTTTCAATTGCAAATTCAAGTTTGTCAACTATTACTCGGTAAGTTGTAAAGCCTACTTAGCTGTGATAGTTTTTATTTTAATTTCGTTATATATACTACTGCTGTGATTTTTTTCACATATCCAAATACAACCATTTAGCTGGCAGGGGGACACTTGACTCTAACAAAAATTGGCACTTTATAGCTTAATATTACGCAAACGGATCCTTGAATCGAAAAATGCTTTTCACAAACCCACAATATTTTTGATAATTTTACGTATATGCGAGGAACTTACCCAAAAAAAAAAAAAAAAATTTCAAGATTTTGTTTTACCACTTTGACGTCGTGATTAATATGTAATCTATGCCAAATTATAGCTTTTTAGTACTAAGAGTCTCTGAGCTAAGCCGTGGACAGACAGACAGACAGATATGGCGAAACTATAAGGGTTCCTTGTTGACTGCGGAACCCTAAAAAGATTAACAAAGCACTGATGCTTAGTTAAAAATCAGTATAAAATTGCAAAAGAGAAAAATCCAAGAAGTAAATTTGACAGAGAAAATGTGGAAAATAACATAGTCGAAGTAACATTTGCTCGTTCACTTCTACTTTATGCATTTTCAGCCTCAGATTGACAGTTGGCGTTTATTTTTATTCTCTATTGTCGTGTCAAAAATGTAGTCACCTTTCACAGTTCTGAGAATTGCATGACTCTACACTTGACGATCGTTACAAAATTAACAAAGCTTATTTCTTTCTTGAACAACATCCAAAAGTGAAATGGGAGCTGGCAGATTTTGATGAAACGACAGATTTTTCATTTTCTATTTAACTATTCTTTTCATGTAAAATTATTGTCTTTCCTAATCGGTCCAGTCGATACGGAGCAAATTGGCTGTGACAGACGGGCAGACAGACACACGAGTGATCCTATAAGGGTCCCGTATTTCCTTTTGAAGTACGGAACCCTAAAATATCATACTAACGTTCTATTAGAAGGTTAATGGTCACTACCTAATATACGAGTTCAAATGGTAATGAGTACAAAAAAAGTGTCTGCAATATGCGATGTTTATGAAAATCGTGTTCCTTTAAAAGCTATTCATTTGGCGCTTGCAATCAAACCATGATTTATTGTTGAGTGCAGTGTGTTCAAGTGTGACGCGTCTCGCTACATAAAACTTGTCTGTCTGTCGACACGAACTTATTTATTTATTTGAATGAATGAATGAATGAATTAATGATTTTATTCACTTAAATTTCTTAACACTAGGTACATTGCCCACAAAACTGCTTAAGCAGTTTAACTGTGAGATCGTTGAGTCTCTCTTACAATAAACATATTGTCAGGTACATCTACATATAACCTAATTATACTTAATACCTACACTTACATAGAATTTAATAAATATTTTTTAAGATTACTTGCGAATTTTACTTTATTATCTTCTTGTCTGATGTCTGCAGGCAAAGTGTTCAATAAATAGGGACCGCGTTTTTTTAAAGTTCTGTCGCCATAGTAATTACTAACTCTGGGTACATCATATTTACCTGCTGTCGTCGACCTGGTAGTATACTTGTTAGAAACTAGTGAGTCACTATACCACCTGCCATGGTTATTAACTAATAATAGGTATTTGTGTTTAAGGCTAACTGGAAGAATTTTACATATTTTGAATAACCTACTATAGTCTTCTTTACAACTGTTTTTCGTTTTCTTTCATATTTACCTTTGCTTGCTTTATGTATTTGATAACGTCACCTTAAAGTGAAAACCTCGTGAATCCAATTTTGATCATTTTTATTTTATAAAATTTTTAGAAAGTAAACCTCGCAACGCACATCCTAGTTTCATACAAAAAAAGTTTTGTAACCTGTAACGCCATCTATGACGAGTTTGAATATTGCTCACTAAAAGACACATATTTGAAGAAGCTGTGATAATAAAATTTTACAGGGCGCAGTTTTTTCTTCCTCCTGTAAAGTTGCCTTTTTCGAATATACGAGGTTTTCAGTCTACGGCGACGATATAGTAGATTATACATGAAGTGCATAAAACGCACCATTTTACGAGAGACGTTTATCCATCCGAGCGAGGGTGGATATAGAGTGTAAAATGGGTTTTATGGACGAGTTCTACACAGATTTCACTTCGATTGCGAGGAAATGAAACAGCAACATGTAAAATAATAAATGGACGAAATAAAAAATATAAGTTTATTTAATGAAGTTTTATTGTGTACTTTGGCTGTTGGTATCCTTGCCTTGTTCTTAGAATACTAACGAAACGAATTAAAATAAAGAGGTTATTCTATGAAGTTGAAGTTGTTCGTGTGGCTGTTGGACCGATTGCCTTGGTCTTTGACGAAGATTTTACTTTATGCTCTAGAGCATAAAAAGCGACTTTATGTCGCCTACGCACGACATAAAGACGAAGTTTTAGAGCATGAGAAGTGAAAATGATATTTTTAGCAATGTTCTTGCCTATCTTTGGCATAACATAATAGCATAATCAGCCAATAATGTTCCCACTGCTGGGACACAGGCCTCGTCTCGTTGAGAGGGAGTGACCCTAATCAAAAAAAGATTCGATGTCACATGTCTTCGAATTTTTGGTTCTAGGACACGCCGGTTTCCCCTCGATATTTTTCCTACACTATTTTGAGAGGAGTGGTGTAGAAATAATTTGTCACAAAGTAAAGCGCCTGAGGGAGGCTAACAGAAGAATTCAACTGGGCTGGGCAGCATTCGGGAAGCTTTGTTGAGTCTTCTCGTCGCGTATTCCACAGAGCCTAAAGACCACGGTTTTCAATCAGTGCGTCCTGCCTGTTATGACTTACGGAGCCGAAACGTGGACACTCACGGTACGGCTGGTCGACAGTTGTCGACATAGCTCACAGAATAAGCAAGCTAAAGTGGCAATGGGCCAGCCATAATAGCCGTAGAACCGATGATCGTTGGGGTAGACGTGTTCTTGAGTGGAGACCGCGAATCGGCAAACGTAAGGTAGGACGCCCTCAGGCTAGGTGGAGCGACGATCTTCGCAGGGTGGCTGGTAGCAGCTGGATGAGAGTTGCCCAGAATCAAGCTGAATAGCGTGCAATTGGAGAGGCCTATGTCCAGCAGTGGACTGCTATAGGCTGATGATGATGATGATGATGAAAGCGCCTGTCGGGGTTCGAACCTAGGACCCCACAAACTCATAAGAACCCACAAGAACACATAAGATCTCAGAACTTAGAACTCATAAGTCGCGGCCGTTATCACTGGGCCACCACTGCTGTCTATCTTTGGTCTATAAATCACTATTAGTCAAAGTAAAAATCAAAGCATTTAGTTCAAATGGCACTTTTCAATGTCAAGATTTACACGGAAATAAAGTTGACTCTAGTTGCCCCTTCAAAATGTAGTTTCGTATGGAGAAGAATAGGCAAGAAACTCCACTGTTACTCGTTACCATTAGTAATAGGTTATTAGCCGTTGACTGGTTGTCTATGGTATTTGTGGAAGGGTAAAGTTTGTTCCTTGTTCCATAAGTTTGTAACGGACAAATCTAAATTAATCTTTCCTTTTCCTTAGGTTGGCAAAAACGACCTAAAAGATATTCAACAAAAGTATTTTTCCTAAATTTTCCCAAATAGAATTCGAAGGTATTTTTTGTAACCTTGCAGGGAAAGGTATTTCCATTTTGATTTAAAAGGCAGCTGTTACCAGCAACCCTCAGGAGATCCTGTCTCCACCTAAACTGAATGTAAACGTATTTTTTTTTAATGTATTTTTTTCTTTTTCTTTCCAAACGTAGGGAAGACCAGATAACTCAATCCTGCAGATAGATAGAGCAAAATTTTCCCATTTAACTCTGCCTACCTGCTTTTAAAACTAATTTCAGACGCATCGCAGGCCTTGCCTAGAAATAGTTAGGTACTACAATATTTACGATAGTGCTATATGTCTTTAAAACTGAACAACAACATGGAGTACTTTTGTTTTTACAATTTGGAATTTTGCCCAGTAGGTACACTACAAATACGCAACACGAATCAACGTAGTGCAACGTACAAATAACGTTTGTAAATATTTACGGTTAGGTAAGGTTAGTAATATTTATTTCATAATTATTGTGTTTTCACTGTAATATTCCACCGAAATTAGCCACCGTAAATTTTTCTGTAGACTACAGCTGCGGTTTCCCTTTATTTAACTTGCCTTATAAGTTAGTTAATAAGCATGTATGGGTAAAATTTTGCAAGCTGAATTAAAACCACTTCCTCTTATCCTACGGAGTTGAAATTTTACATATTGGTTCAGTTTCGAAGACAATTTATTTTTATGATGTATGATTCCTTGAGCTGATTCTACACCTAGGATTGACCCCAGATGAAGGAACTCCTCAAAGGTTCAATTTCGTGTCCGGTAGGGACACGAAATTAAATATACGCAGTTAATTATGGTAGTTCTAGAGTCCGACATGACCTGGCTGCTGCTATTAAGATTGGCTCCTGACGAGGGAACTCCTTAACGGTCAACAGTACAGTCAAGAAATTTGTATAGGTTCTCATACAATAATGATAGCCCGTTCTAAAGTAAGTTTTAGTTAATTAAAAGCTTGTTTTTAAAAGGTGTTTTACTTAATTTTATTTATGAAAGTAAGTTAGTGTTTTTTCCTATAGAGCGTTATTTGACAACGTCAAATCAAACCACCGCTCCTCTAAGATACATATTTAGATACAGGATTATCAGTGTCTTTTTTGGAAGTAGTTTTTTTTTGTGAATTTATTTTTTATTTTTTCAGTTATTAGTATGGCTACCTACCCTCATCTACCATTCATCTACTTGCTATGTAAACAACAGTGATAGAAAGTATTATACCATCATCAAGATATACAAAGTATATATACTGACGAACATTATAACCTCCTCGTCTTTTGAAGTCGGTTAAAAAGAGTTTTCTTTTGTCGCCGCACGTATTTAAACCAACAGCGATACATATATATACTCCATTTATTATAACATTACAAATAACTGCTCTCACCCTTTCGTTATTTCGATGTAAACGTTTAATAATCTCCGTTATTTCACGATAAATACAAAGCACTGTAACCTATTTACAATTTACATTACAAAAATAACTCTAAAGTGTAGTAATTTCAACAATATTGCACAATAACTGTCGTTATTTACCCGTTATTTGTCTAATGGTATAGAAAATGGAGTATAGTATGTTACAAAGTATGTATATTACAGATTGTATGGCGAAACGCCATAGGTTTTCCTGTTTAACTAGGATAAGTATATTATAAAACATGCGAACGGACTACTGAGATATATTCAAATTCAAAAGACTAAATTTTTAGGTGTATTACTTATAGTTAAGTTTAAAAAAATTACGTTTAATAATCTGTTGGGCGGTTTATCAGTTTTGAAAGTCTACGCGATGAAACTGAGATGATTTTATCAATACGATAATGGCGGAATGAGAGAAAGGGGCAGGCGACATTTTTGTCACCAAGGATAGAACGTAAAATTGGATGATTTTTTATTGAAAATACCTACTCATTTCTCATAATTATATAATATTTATGTCTTTTGAAGTCTTTATTTACACTTATGGGTGATACTAATTCATTCCAACCTCGCCGCCGAGGCCCTGCGCGAAATCCCCGACTAACGAATAGTCCTCCCCGACCCTTGAGTGTAAGTGAAGCGCCAGCACGCGCTTTAGCTGAGCAGCATTTAGTCCAAACTCCCCATGATAATAATCAAAACACTGATTTTATCCAGCCACCGACGGTCCCTTGCCACCCTCCCCCTCCTCCGACTCTGCCCTAAGCCGAGGTTCGTATCCCACAGCAGACGGAGCAGACGGAAATGATTTAGCTTATAAGCATGCCCCTGGCTGGAGGCCTTAAAATCCGTTAGGAGCTTAAGGCACCACAGGATAGTCCGGTTAAAGAGTCCGAGCCCCTCGTGGTTACAATCTGAGTTGCAATTTACAAAAAAAAAAAAGATACTAATTACGTATGCTTATCGTATTTTAAACCAAAATGCTATAGGATAGTTGTATTTTTTATTCTTCTTTCTTTTTCGTGTGATTAGTGACAAATTATTATTTTTTGGTTGGGAAAATATCAAATAACTTCTCCAGCTGTGGGCGGAGCGGGAGGGCGTGTCAGACTTTTACTAACTAAAACCCACCCGTGTTCCTTCAGTTGCCTATGTGCCAGGGCCGCGGTGTCCCTTTCGGACAAAGCCGCAACCCTGGCAGGCACCGGTTTTGGCGGACCCCGTCAGTGCATGCCGACATCTCTTTGAGGCGCGCGTGGAACACAACGCGCCGTCGACCCGGGCCTGGTCCTTACCGGACGGCAAGCTGCCCATAGCTCGCCGTCCGCAAGCCCGTGCCTACGGTGGCCGGGAATCGGCTACCGATTCCCGGCCAAATCAATTCAAATCAATTGAATGAAATCATACCCATACTTATAGGATTAATATTTTGCGAGATATAAAGGTTTTTTTTTGAAAATGAAAAAAAAAAAAACGATGTTTCAAGTCAAAAGTAGAAAACAATCGGAAAACTTTTTCATTAGGTTCAGTATGTACATATTAACTATGAAAATGTTTAGTTATTAAATTTATTCTTCGTCTTCTCCGAAATAACTGAGATCATCGTCATCGATGTCTACAAGGGCCATGCCTTTGTCCAAGTCCGAGTTAGAGTAAGAAAGCCCCTCGCATATTTTGCATACAGACGAACAGGGTATCCCAGTTTTTACGTATGAGCGCTTTAGAGTGGAACATCCACTTTTGCACGAGCGAAATGTGAGGGCCATTATTTCATCCGTAGGGTAGCGCGAACGGGAAATAGATTATCATTTTGACGACATCAACCCCACTATTCAGGATTCAGTTTATTTCCCAGCCATTGTTGGACTTCATGCTATGTTCTGAAAAAGTGTTGTGTCGCACTTGCTGAAGTAGATGGTGGAGCCTTCAATTTCGTTGCGGCACACTTCAAAGATTTATTAAATAGTGTATAACGATGACCATTAAGAGTGACGTTACTGAGATATGCGCCATACAGTTGGAGGAACAAAGATTCACCTGCTCTCAGTACTTCTTCAGCTGTGGCAGTGGTCTTTTTGAAGACTGCAGCACACTCTTGTAGGGCAGGATTTTTCTCGAGGAGTTTTAGGAGCTGTTTTTTACCTATGCCGTGAACAGCGCTGGTTGTGTCACAACCTAAAAATCCATGTGAAATTCACATTCACATGCTGCTGTTGAAGGTCTGTTTAAGGCTTTGACTGCCAGACAACAGACACAATAGAAAAACTATTGTTAGCGGTCACCGGTGACCGCGGTGGCAGTCAATGTGTTAAGAAAATATTTTTCTTTTAACTCGACCAATTTTGGGTTTGAGCAACAAAATTTTTGGTTTCACAGAATTATCTACTGGGAGCAATCAGAATAACCATCAAATCCTCATCTTGAGAAACTTTTGTTGGCAAGTGAAGTTTAGATTTTTCTACTGCTGTTTGTACAATTAGAACATCAGCATCACCTGGGGATTGTCACACTTCGAAGTTGTTGTAAATCGTCGAATATAAACGTGTTTTTTCAATTTTTATACCAAAAAAAAAATACCTTTCATATCTCACAAAATATTGATCCTATAAGTATCAGTATCATCTCATTCAATTTAGCGCAAACAATTACATAGGAAATGACACTTCACTCGCCTAATTAGTTAAATGTGCATTTTTCCTTGAAGCCCTAATACCTAATTGTGAACCACAATATATCCTGAAAATTAAATATAAATCAATAATTTATCCTTAACTAAGCTGGAATTTCGTAGAAATCTTAGCATGTACAAATTTTTATTGAAGGAATTTCCAGTCACATTTCATGATGATGGTGGAAGGAAAAATGAAATGAAATTAAATGAAATCGTTTATTTTGTAAATAGGATATCGGAATCACTTTTACACGTCATACACTATCTGACTACCTCTGAGAAAAAATGGCGAAACAAACTCAGGGGTCAAAGTCTCTTTTAAAGTCCAGACATAATCTTGGTCAGATCATGTAAGGAACATGTAGATCCGTGTCTGAAATTGTCTTTTGAGGAAAGAACCACACAATTTTAAGTGGACCTGTTCAGTCAGTGCAAGCATTTGTCAGTAAACGTGTAGCTCAACTCAGGATTTAAGGAGCTCAACGACTCGACGAACAATACCAAAGAAAGGACATTTGGGTAGGCCGCAAAAAGTACTCAAAAACTTGACCATTATTAAAACTACGTGAGAAAGAGGAAAAAAGAAGAAGATAATCTTAAAGAAAACAAATGACCCACATAGTGCTCGCATTCACAATAATTAAAGTAATCTATGTAATACTTTTCAAAGTAGGTAAATATTCATGTCATTTTGTATTATAATATTTAGTAATGTCAGTATATAAAACGTTGTATAATTATTAATGTTAAGTTTTACGGTTTAATCACAAGGCTTTACGCTGAGCGAGCATCTCAATCCCAAGCTTTTTGTCTTCTAAATAATCAGAAATTTCATAGTACCCTTTTTTACAAAGTTTGGTTTTAATGCAGCTTTTAAATCGTTTAATGGGTAAGTTTCGAATTTCAATGGGAAGTTTGTTGTAAAAGCGTATACATGAACGAGTTGCCTACTCTGTGGAGGCGAGTGCGATGTACAGCAAGATTGTGTTTATTCCTGGTATTTATACTATGAATATCGGACATTTTCTTAAAATTTGATATATTTTTGTGTACCTCCATACAATAGAATTTCGAATATAATATTGAGAGGCTACAGTCAGAATATCTATTTCTTTAAACTTTTCTCGAAGGGAATCTCCTTTATGGGAATCTATTATGGAGGGGAAAGCCATTATTATGAGGAATATTAAAGGCCTTACCCTTCTCAAATTTTCCGTAAGGATATTTTCTCTAAACGGCAAATATGGTGTGTTTGTTCAAAATTCTGGGTATTTTGAAAAAAAAATACCCTAATTGGGAAATACCTATTGTTCATGGCAATCGGCAAAACAGGATACCAGAAATTTTATAGGGAAATCTTAATTATCTAATATAAATTACCTTTTTGTTTCATAAAACCGTCGAAACGCCGGATGTGCCCACGATATTCATATCAGTAAAAATGATAAAAATTTATGATAATTATGCTGAAAAATTATGTGATAAATAGAGATCGGATATTTGGATGCCTAAGTACCTAAGTAACTAAAGATATTTTTTAGCTATGGAAGTATGGAAGCGGCGTGTAAAAAAATATAAAATAAAAGAAACCCCGGGATTCTTGGATTGCGTAAATATTCAGATGTATATTTATTTAAAATTAATGTTTAACCTCGATGAAAATATGTGTATCTATGTGGGGTGTAAGAGGAGGGAGATAAATTATAATAATTATTTTTATTTAATTAAGTATTATATCCTGATTTGGCGTAAATATTACCTCGGCTACTGAGGTAGGTACATATCATAGATACATCCGATTCTATAGTCACAAAAAAAAAACCACTTTTTTGTCGATTCCGGAATCGCAGGATTTTTACTCAAACTCAAATCATTTATTTCAATTAAACCATTTACAGGCACTTTTGAATTGTCAAGGAGTCGGTCAGTAAGAAAAATGAAGCTACATGCAGCTACATTCCCATTCCAAAGCGTAGGTACCTATGGAAAAGAACGGGCAAGAAACTCCATGGACACTCTTTTAAATTAAATTGTTACAAAAGTATTAGTTACATCTATAAGTAATGTTGAATTTATATCTAAATGTGAGAACGATGTAAAAATTAAAAAACTTACATGTTAAAAGCGTCCAGTAAGTAGGTACAACAAATAGAAACAAAATAAAATAATTAAAATAACCCATGGCAGCTAAGAGATGACCAGTCCCTACACACAGTACATACAGTAATATTGATACAAAAGTGCATTCCATTTAAGCCAATATTTGAAAGTAAGTAAATATATATCCGATTCTATAATCAGAAACCTAAATTTGTCGATCCTGGAACCGCAGGATTTTTTCAATACAAAAGCGTATTCCATATTAGCCAACATCTCAACTTTAGGTGAATATGCATCCGAATATCTGATCTCTAGTGGCAATGGTGCGGTTTAAAAAAAAAAATTGAGACAAAAATTGAAAAGAGTATGCTTAGATGGTTTGGACATGTTGAGAGGATGAATGAAAGGCGGCTTACAAAAAAACATTTAAACAAAAAAAAAAAAAAAAACTACAGAATCTAAAAAAAAAAAGTGAAAAATTACTTTAATTTCGGAAGTCGGTGTCCTTGGTTCTGTATTTTTGTTTTTTTCCACCGACTTCTGAAATTAAAGCTATTTTTCACTTTTTAGTTATGATACCTATCCCACAACAATTCGATTACCACTACTAGCTACACCGCGCAAACAACAGTAACACACGATATACGAAGTGGATTAAATACGTATTATCGAAGCTAACTCAAACACTACCCAAGCAAAGTTAATAAAAATCGGTTTATAATCATTTATAGCCCGAGTGCATCTCATGACAATTCCAATAAGCCCAAACACGGCTAGGATACATTGTTTTATTACGGAGTTCCGGTGCATACCTTCCGGATTCATCTTCAGAACTGTTTGTTCTGGTCTACAGACAAACCGTGAAAACGGTTTTGCGGGGCATAGTTCATAGGTAAAGATTTTTATAAACTTTGTTTTTAATAAATAAATAAATAATATAATGATGGCTCCGTAGTTGGGATGAATTCATCCCAAAAACAAACTTAACACTGTAGTTGAAAAACATGTTCCCCTATACATTGCAATTGCAAATGTAAGCTTGTACGCACAATTTGAGTGATTTACCATGTTAATTTAAGATCATAGACTTCTTATAGGTTTTCCTGTAATCTATAAGTATAGAATATTAGGCTCAGCTGTTTCGGAGATAAGGAGGAATGGTAAATTTTATCTATTTTCTTTTATAACTTTAAAACTATTAATTTTAAAATTATAAAACAAATTAATTTGAACTCCTTATAACAAGTCCTTTCATTTGATATGTCACACGGTACAGATTGCAAAAATTTTGTCGTGAACTCTAAAAACAAAAAAGAATCCATAAAAAAAAAACAAGTCATTTCTATACTTCACAAAATAATAGGTAACCCAAGTAACGTACTTTAAAAGAGGTTCTTTCAACAATATATAAGTATTTTAGCAGACATGACTAAGGCGCAAAAAGTGTGCGTGAGAAAATTAACACAAACGACTGTACAATAACTCTTCCGCCCTCGGAGGCCACACGAAAACTTGAGTCTAAGTGAGATCCGCATTGATATTATGAAAAATAAACAAAGAATTATTTATTTTTAATATACAATGTCTCATTGAATTAATGCACGTTATCAAAGTAGTTTGTTCGGAATCGTTTACTGAATCGATTCCTGTCATTTTTAATATACGTTCGTATTTTTTTATCTCAAAAATAATTAAAAGCTTCACTGTGCACGCGGTTTGGTTGTGGAATTCACTTCCACCTGACATTAGGGACTGCCAAACCGTTTCAGTATTTAAAAGAAGAGTGAAATAACACTATTTTTCCACTTCGTCCTAGTTGTTATTTTAGTGATATTTACTTTAGAAGTATGTACATATGTGTGTGCACAATCCGAGCAAGAGAAAGACAGAGGATAGACGCATTCAAAATGTGGTGCTGGAGGCGGATGCTCCGAATACCATGGACAGCCAAACGCACAAATGTGTCTGTCCTTTCCCAACTCGACATAAAGACCCGATTGTCTACAGTTTGCTTACAGCGTATTTTGACCTATTTCGGCCACATAATGCGAAAGGGAGAGAGCAACCTTGAAAAGCTGGTCATTGTTGGCAATACCGAGGGAAAGAGAGCACGAGGCCGGTCGCCATCACGATGGTCCGACCAAGTAAAAGAAGCTACGTCCTCAAGCAAACTTCAGCAGGTGGTGATGGCAACGTTGGACCGGAGTCGATGGAGGCAGATTGTCCGCTTAAAGGGGTCCAGTGACCACGATCCTCAGTAATGAGGGACCGATTGAAGAAGAAGAGATATATGGGTCATTATGGGCCAACATTGCAATCTCGAAAAAAAAAAAAAAAAACTGCTGTTCCCTACATTTTGACGAGCTATGCGAACATAAATGTAGGGTACAGCTTCCCTTTTTCACGATTTCAGGTTTGGTTCCATAGTGAAAGTTATTCATAATGATGAATACAATGTCACCTTAAGAGGATGCCCATGAATTCAATTTCAACCTGTATATTATATTTAATAAGTGATCTGTTTTTTTTTATGTATATTATTTTCTCTTCTACTCTTACACACGGTGTGTACATCTCTGTTTATTCTGTCCTATCGCAGGTATGTTGGAAGAGATTACTTTAGTAATAAGCATCACCTTTGTACGTAGTTTTCTGTTCCTTTCGTCTTGACTGTTTTTTGTGTGTACAGTCACAGCTCCACTGAAGAGTAAAAAAAAAAAAAAATGGATGAAGTACCTACTACGCTACACCCTTATATGTGTGTGACTGTGTGCGTGCGTAGATTTGTAATGTGACCACAATTTTCTCCTACAATGAGTATAACTAATTTTATAAATAAACAATGTTTTTATACATAATAATAAAAATTCAGTGTATGTGTTATGATTATAACATAATATTCTAATTGGGGTGTTCGGTGGTGTGCGTTAATTCCGGGATATGTTGTATAACGAATAATATCTTTTTACTGGCGAAATGTGGTTGTAAAACTATTACATATCTGCTCACCCTTTCGCAAAATACAGGTGTGATGTTTATGTATATTATTTTGATTTTTCTTGTTATCTGGTTTTCTTGATTTTCAGCCTGATTCGTGAAAAGTTTACATATTTATTTTTTATAAATTAACATTGATTTAGTAATAAAAATCACAAAGCACCTTTGTATGTAAGTCATGTTTTATATTATAGCATAATACTTACATATATTTCAACTTTCCTTGTTTGAAGATGGTTGGGTACGTGAATTACGTTCAAAGACGCAATAATTTTGAAGTAATTTGGACTCCTCTTAACTTTTTGCGTCATTGGGCATTTGCTTTTCGTAAACTTCAAGGAAAAGTAAGTAGTTTTTCATTTTGAATTTCGGTGAATATGCTTGAAACTTGGAGTATAAAGTACCTACCAACTCGTTCAGCGAACCAGAGAATCGAAATACAACTAACCTATAGCATTTTGGTTTCAGTTTTTGCCACAATTTGTATCACCCATAAATATGAATAAACTACTTAAAACTAAGTAAACATTATGTTTGAAACGAATATTTTCAATTTTTGAATCGTTCAAATTACGTTAAGTTTACTCCGCACGTTCGAGCTAGTGCTTGGCACACTGGTCTCGCTCGCAACTTCCTGTGTGTGATTTTAAACCTAATACAATGATAAACCATGCCTTGAATCGAGCCTCTCTCAACCATAACAAGTTTTGTTACTGCAAAATATCCTGTGATGCTTTCGCTTTTCTATCGCAAACGGGAAATGAATGAAAGACAGTAGGTACATAAATAGGTAGCTGCTTTCTCCACGGAGTAAGTTTAAAAAGATGATTGGAAAAATCTTCGCAGCCTACCTGTACAATTTATATGATTAGAGTTAGAGGTTGAATGAAAAACAATCGTGGCAAGCTCACGTAAGTATGTAATAAGGTACATGTTTGGAAGCATATCGGCATTATTTTTATAAGGGTTGGTGAACTAAATAAGGGACTATCATAGAGCTTGCACAGTATAGCATCTCCGCGCAACGATAACACAGAATTCATTCCATGGTCAGAATCGTAAGAAGTGCAGCAATCTATTTTCAGGCCAAACTTGAAAAGAATCATAGGAAATGCAGCTATCTATTTTGAGGCTAATGTTGAACTGTGAGCAAGAACGCGATGATAAAATGATGATGATGATATTAATTTTACGAAAATTATAAAATAATATGAAAGAAGAAGAAAAGAATGAAAGAAATAATATAAAATAATTAATAAAAAAATTATTGATTGAAAATTATTATAAAAATATATTTTATTTATTTATTATATTAATCTATAATATAAAATACCGTTTATTTGCGGTAAACATGACGCAAAAAAGAACATAAACACAAAAAAAAATAAAAATAAGGAAACTATGGGGGAAAATGTATCACATCAAAACGGCTACCGCTCAGCATTATGCTGCGACCCTATGCAAGACAGAGCCCCAGCGCTGGTTTTCAGCGACAGCCGGCGTTGATGTAATGACGTTGTCCGGTGCAGCAAACAATTGTTAAGACGCTGTACCAGTACAGCGTACTTAAAGAAAATTAATATGATTTAATTTAAAATGTGGTAGAATATAAACAAAAATATAAAAAAAAGGAAAAGGAATTGTACATGCTATGAGAATATCATCCACAACAAAACGGTTTACGCTAATATCTAGGAGCTGTTGTATAAAGTTGCCAAAATATTACAAAATGGAAAGTGTGTCTGCTAGCGTTGATTAGTGCAATTTGCGAGTGTGATGTGAGTGATTAGTAAAAGTACTTTCGATGAGGCAAGTGCTAACGATCAATGTAGGTTATCTAGTTTTTAATTACTAGTCACTTTCTTTTAAAATTTTGGGTATTTTATGTTTGATTTTCATACGGAAAATCTTTAGTGAATATAGGTTTTTTTTATCCACTACAGGGTAGCTCTTGGCCTTCATCTCACCTGACGATAAGTGCTGATAAGGCTGAAGATGACAACGAGCTTCACCCGGAATCCTCAACCACAGAGGATCTAGTTATCTTATCTCTAACTGCTAAAACACAACAAATACTGTTAACATTGTTGTTATGGCGACAGACTTAGATAAGATGGTGGTAGCTAGCCAGGCGGACTTAGAACAAGCCTTACCACCAACCAAACCGTACAGAAATTTTTGCCCCCTCTGGGAATTGAACCCGGGAACTCTGGGCCTGAGACAGGTGGTCTTATCACTAGACCACAGAGGTGGTTTAGCAGCAACGATGCAAGATTGCCAGTTTCAGTCTTAAGGGTACGACACAAGGTCAGTTCTCCAGACCCGTCTGATTTGATCAAAACCCGTACCGCGGTTACTTATGTATGTAGCTGTTACGGAAGAACTAATGAAATGAAATTGTTTATTCTGTAAATAGGATATTCAGGAATCACTTTTACAAGCCACATAAAAAAATAAAAAATAAATACCTAGATGGAGTCCACATTTCCTATCTGACTACCCCTGAGAAGAAATGACAGGCAAACTCAAAGTCTCTTTTAAAATCCAGACATAATCTTGGTCAGATCATGTGAGGTCCATGTAGATCCATGTCTGAAATGGTATTTTGAGGAAAAGCGCTGGTATTCTAATAGGGCCCGCTGTGATTTTACGGGCAGATTCTGATACAGAAATAAAAAGTAAAATAAAATAAAACAAAACATATATTATGTGAAATATCATAAAATAAAATATTTATTTAATAAAAATCATATAGCTATATATGGTAGCCTACAATTTAAAAAAGTTACTGTTACTGTTAGCCTGCATGATCCCACTGCTGGGCAAAGGCCTCTCCCCATGACTTCCAGCTCTTTCGATCCAGGGCTAATCTGGACCACTGGTCGTTTGTTTTCTCCAGCTCGTCCCGCCATCTTCTACGGAGTCTGCTGCGGCGCCATCTTGCTGTGTCAGGGCTCCACATAGTGGTAATTTTGGCCCACAGTTCATTTTAAAAAGTGGATTAGTTAATTTCATCTCCATAACTAATATCCTCAAATCCATCATGAGTACAGGGGTAACGGCCTCGACTAGTAGTAGGTCGTGGGTTCGAACCCAGGCAGGCGCTTTACTTTGTGTAAATAATTACATCACCACTGGTCTTAAAACGGTGAAGGAAAACATTGTGAGGATACCAACCAAAAATTCGAAGACATTGACATCTACCAACCCGCACTCGGCCCGCGAGGAAGATTACAGCCTTTACTACGCAATTAATGATTTTGTTAATGACAAAACTCTGTTAATGCTGTATATGCTGCTTCTTTGTGATTTAATTTTTCTGACATTTATATCTTTAGTTTCATTGCAATTCTAATTTTATCTATCTAATTTATGACTTAATTTATTGACATTTGTAATTGAATTTATTGACATTGGTAATTGAATTTATTGACATTTGTAATTGAATTTGTTGACATCTGTAATTTAATTTGTTGAATGTTTGTTTATAATTTTTGTCTAGTGAATGTATAATATTGGATAATTTTGCATGCCGTAAGGCAAAATGTATCGGGACTCATCAAAATAATCATCATATCTGTATACCTACATTATTGGCAAATAAATGATTTATGATTTACTTGAAGAGAGGAGGCCTGTGTCCCACCAGTGGGAACATTATACACTGATAATGTGGACTAACATCCCACCATTCAAGCACCCAATTAAATGTTGCAATTTGTAACGAAACAGAAAGTTTAAGCAACTCATGTCAAAGACTAGCCAAAGAATTCCGTTCACTTTCTACGTGACTCGAAGAATTCAGCAACGTTAGCGTATCAACAAACATTAATTTAAACCAATCGATTGTTCACAATACAATATTTGGATCGCTGCCAGTCCCCCGTGTTATTTTGTTGTCGTTACGACGACGCTGGCCGATGATTGATCCTTCATTGTTACTTGGTTTGGTAACAGTTTATATGGGTCACAGTATGTTTAACGGTTTTGAATTATTGTTAGTTTTATTGCAATGTCAATCAAGCTGTCTTTTTTGGCACGTGCCTATAGATTTTATTTGCATTGCCTTTCCGAGTAGAGCCGTTTTGTTTATTTATATACATAATTCTTGACATTATTAAATATTATGTACAAAATGACATGAATATTTACTTTGAAAAGTATTACATATCGCACACCTAGATGAAGGGTGGCACAACTCAAAATAATCCAAAATCGAGTTATTGCGATTATCGGAATCAGTGTTGAAAACTACATTAACTCCAAAGACACCGGTGTACAAACTCCATTCATAAAAGACTAGATTGCGCTGTAAGTCAGTCTTTTTGAGTAGCTCCACGGTCATCCCCCATCAACAACAGTAACGCATCACCAGTTACGACATGTCAGCTGCAGGGAAAGATGCTGTCAATACGCTCAAAGAGTAAATTATTTCGACTTAGTTTTGTATTCGTGGCTAATCGCAGTAATCAAGCGTGAATTATTTTGAGTTGATTTCGTATTCGTGATTGAATCGGTCTTGTTTCTTGTGTGTTCTTCAAATTATTTCCACTTACCCCAGTATTGTTGACAAATGAAAGTAATTGTTGTTTTACTAAATTAATATAAAAAATATATATATTAATAGCAAATTAATATCTTAGTAAAATAATATACAACATCATACAACAATAATTTAAATCGGTCAAATAGAAAATGAGTAGAAGTTTTTTGCTGTTCCTGAAAAAAGAGGTATTTTGAGTTGTGCTACTCTTTATCTAGGTGTGCAATATATTACTTTAATTATTGTGAATGTAAGCACTATGTGGGTCATTTGTTTTCTTTAAGATTATCTCTTTTTCTTTTTCCTCTTTCTCACGTCGTTTTAATAATGGTCTAGTATTTTGAGTACGTTATGCGGCCTACCCAAATGTCCTTTCTTTGGTATTGTTCGTCGAGTCGTTGAGCTCCTTAAATCCTGAGTTGAGCTACACGTTTACTGACAAATGCTTGCACTGACTGGACAGGTCCACTCAAAATTGTGTGGTTCTTTCCTCAAAAGACCATTTCAGACACGGATCTACATGGTCCTCACATGATCTGACCAAGATTATGTCTAGACTTTTAAAGAGACTTTGACCCCTGAGTTTGTTTCGCCATTTCTTCTCAGGGGTAGTGAGATAGGAAATGTTGACTTCACCAAGCTTGTTTTTATATTTTTTATATGACGTGTAAAAGTGTTTACCGATATTCTATTTACAGAATAAACGATTTCATTTCATTTGTCGTGTTTCTATTTCTGTTTCTTTAGATATAGTAATTTCGCTTGAGGGTGAAAAAAAGAGCGAACTTGAAATATATATATAAAAAATAAAATAAAACGAATGACGATTAAAATGGATAGCAATGAAGCTCATTGAATGTAACGTCAGGGAAAATGATTGCTTATCAAATTGAATATCAACTTAAGGCGCTCGAGCCGACTGAAGTAGGTTCAAGAAGTCGCGAGTGGTTGCCTCGCGCATTTGGTAGGTATTAAAACATAGTAATAATTTAAATAAATTTTTCAAGACAAACTTAGCGAATTGTTCTAAACAATCTAACTACCTTTTCATTTAAATAAAATATAAGAAAAAAATAAAAAAAAACTGTCCTTTTTTGTAGCTATGAGTTTGATTAAATATTAAAGGGTAACTTTGGTTTTTTTTTTTAATCCAGCAAAGGTAATCTAATTGTGGTATTAAAAGCGATTGCATGTCCGCCAGATCCTTCAATGAGATTTTTTTTTTTCAGAATTTTATAACACTGTTTCTTGTTTCCCATGGTTTTCAAATGGGATTCCAAAAAACTAGTGAGCGCGGTATTTGTCGGGTCATACCACCTTAAGTTGTCCATTAATTCAAACGGACTGCTGATTCACAACTGTCATTCCTTGACAGTCTTATGAAAAAGCTATAACCCAGAAAATTGACGTAGTGTGTTACTTGCTAAATAATTATTAAAATAAAAATGACATAAAAATTTGTTTAATTTTAAATTCATATTTTTTTAATTACCCTGACTGTATTATTAGTTTAATATAGTAGCTAAATATTCTAGTGATAGGAGTCGATCTCTCATCTATTGCCATACAGTTTCCACACAACACAATACAAGATAGATAAGAGTTTCTACCGAGCTGTATCCTGAACTACATGTTTGAGTTCCGGGTGACATATATTACATAGTTAGTGCTGCGATCCTTACTTGGTCCTATGCGTGACAGATCACTGGTATCACAAATAAATTATCGATATTCCATACAAAACTATCATTGTGTTCTTAAGTGACAAGCGTTAAATGTGTAAAGTTATTTAAAAATATTCTCGCAATAGCGTGTCCAATTTAAATGACATAATTTAATTATATTATCGACGAAAGGATCTGGAATTAACTGGTTTAGCGTATCTATCACTGAATTGAGATGAAGTTGCATTACATTTAGGCGCTGTCAACGCTTATTTCTTTTTGCTGTCAAAGTGACAGTTCCCGACGTATCTCTGACAGGACAACTGTCAGATGTAACCGATCCCTTGAGATAGGTTAGTGTCAATTGTACTTGTTTTAATTAAAATGTAGATGTTAATAAATTGCTAGTTATTTATTAAAAGTTGTAAGCTTCAGTGTCGAACTAGGTGATGTTTAAGTTAATTTATTTCAATTCAAATGTAACAGGCTAAGTTTTAGAGGTTGGAATCACTTTGTATAATATGTAAAGTCAGTTATGTTCTTTGGGATCACCAGTATATAAAATAAAATAAAATAAAAATTGCTGAATCACATTTTCTATACCTATCGATAAAATGAAAAGGGTGTCTAGTATTTTCAGTTCCATTGCCTTTTGACCCTAAAATGAGTTTAAGCTGCCGTATAATATATACATAGCTATACAACTCCTTAATTGTTTGTTGTGTTTAGTTAGCTCCTCAAACGCTCACCAAAAATGGGACATTTCAGGTTCACATACAAATTGCACGATAACATATTTTTTTTCTGTGGCTACTTTTCCTCTCAGCGATAACAACCTATCACACGGCTATGAATAATAATAGGAAACGGTGACCGCCAATCACAGCTTCCCTTTTATCAGAAGCACCTCCCCTAATAAGCTTATCGCTGTTGAGTGTTGAAAACAAGTCTCTTCTAAAAAGGGAAATTGTTGCAATCGGAGACTTGGTTTTTTTTGTAAGCTGTATACTTATGTTTTATTTGTGCGATTCTCGAGTAAGAGTAGAATATTCTCATTTGTAAGAAAGTTAATAGGGATTCTAAGATGGATGATCGACAGCGTTCTCCTGTGTGTTAATAACAGCGAATTCTAGTTGTCAATCCGTATGCTAAGCAGGATCATCATCGCCATCCTGTTTAACATCATAGTGCCATTATCTCCATTTTTTTGGAATCTGTGGAATATGTCTTTGTCATCAAAATATGCCAAACATTTCATCAATCAATACCTATCAGCCGTTATCTCAATGTTTTCTACCTTCCTTGCCATATCTTCTTTTACACAATCCATTCGTCTTATCTTAGGCCCGCCTCTTTTCTTATATCATGTATTGACATCCACTTTCATACATTGCTTTCCTTTTCTTACAAATTACTATAAACGTTTCTTCACAACTTTATTCTGTCTGTTAGACAGAACTTCTTCTTCTCGTGTCGCTGGCACGACAGTATTTCAAATCTTGTTTGCCCAAAACTTTTACGGTTTCATCGGTGGCAGCGCAGAGGTCATTTTGACTGCATGTTTTGGGGCACAGAGGGCAGGATGGGAGGTAAGGCATAGTTTCCGACGTAGCTCCACATCTACACCCTGCAGCCGTCGAGTTTCACTTTACCTTAAACAGCATTTTACTTTAAGGGCTAGGCGCTAAATAGCCCACCAAATTCAAATTTTCTTACGTTTTAATTTGCGGGTCAGTGTCAGATTGTATGTTGAATAAAATATGATTCGCGACCGTAACAAAATATGCCTTTACAGAATTATAATTATTAGAATCAGCTATACAACTGCTTAAGTTAGCTCCTCAAATGCTATGATTTTATGAAATGGTCATTTAATAGGATAATATGAACTAAGAGAGTTGTATTGATGATTTTTATGATTACAATTCAATAAATAAAATATTTTCACTTCTCATGCTCTAAAAGTTCATCTTTATGTCATGCGTAGGCGACATAAAGTCGTTTTTTATGCTCTAGAGCACAAAGTAAAATCTTCGTCGAAGACCAAGGCAATCGGTTCAACAGCCACACCAACAACTTCAACTTCATAGAATAATCTCTTTATTTTAATTCGTTTCGTTAGTATTCTAAGAACAAGGCAAGGACACCAACAGCCAAAGTACACAATAAAACTTCATGAAATAAACTTATATTTTTTATTTCGTCCATTTATTATTTTACATGTTGCTTTTCATTTCCTCGCAATCGAAGTGAAAAGTAGAGTGTACAACTCGTCCATAAAACCCAGTTTACACTCTACTTTATATCCATCATCGCACGCAAGCGCGCTCGGATGGATAACCGACTCGCGTAAAATGGTGCGTTTTATGCACTTGATGTAAAATCTACTATTGTTACACTTGCGAATCATATTTAGATCAACATACAACCTGATACTGACTTGAAAATTGCAGAAAACGTTTTTTTTATTTCGTGTGCTACCCTGACGATTTCGCCATTTATAACTCGAGATCCATTCACAAATTTACGTATTTTTTATTCCAGTACATTTTCGTTTGCTGGTTTTTGTTCCACGCGAGCGTAGCTAGTAGAATACCCATTTAACCTGCACCTTGAAAGTCATCAGCTGTGACTATGAGTAACAGGCAATTGGCTGATGATTATTAATGAGGCCTTAACTGGTTTTAATAGTCTTAATTGAAACCTCTTTCACGGGAGAAACGTGTGACATTGGCCGGATAGTTTATCATTTCCGATTAATTACTACAATAGTTTCAGGAATTTCGAATGTGACTGAATTTGTATGCGTAACCCACTCACAGCAGCAATGGGTTTCATTTTGACAGTTCAACAACATTCATTGCGTTATTTACTTTGTTGCGCAGACCAATTTTTCGAACATATGAAGCAATGGATTAGCTATAGTAAATGGAGTATAATAATTTGAATATATTTAAATTTTTAATTAATATACTCAAATAAATAAATAAATATCCTTTAAATCATTCAGATTGCGATTGATAGCATGTTACGCAATTAGGGTGCTAGTGGGGATTCGATCTTTACAAATATTTTTATTTATCATAATATAAGGGTAGCTACAGTTTCGTATCAACAGTTCGGGCTGATCAAAGTCCTTTTAATTCTTAATTATGATTAAGAATATTAATAGTTTATTTGTGAAACAGGTAATTACATACACATATCTTAAAAACTAGGTAGTGCGCTATGCTTTGCCAATATTGACATACAAATTCGATTCGATTCAATATTCGTGCAATCTGAGTGAATTCGCAAGTTTTGTTGAATTTTGTTACTTATATAGACTTAACACAGAATATTAACATTTAAAATGTTAATATTTTGTGTTAAGTCTGATTCTGTATTTTAAAGTTTAGTGTTGCTTTTTATTTTTAAATTTTAGATTTTATGTGTTAGCCGTAAGTTGATTTTTCAATTTATTTGATTTGTGTTTGCAAACTACTATTGTGTTGGGGTCATCCTGTAAAGAGTGTGTAAGTTTAATAATAAATAAATAAATGATTAAAAACGATTCAATAAGTACTATTAAATTACACTGATTTTGCTATAATATAATTATATAAGTATTTGAGTAACGCATGCACGTAAATTAAATTTTATTATAATTCCGAGTCAATTTCATTTCATGTAAAAATGTAAGTCAATTTAAAAAAAAAATCTTAAGTATTAAAATTTATGTCAACATTACTTATATGTTTTTTGAGATTTGTCATTAAGAAAACCATCTAAAGTATAATAATAAGTACGTTATTTATCACGTAACTAGAGTGTTTAAATAAGTTATTGAATAATTGGTTAATTTGTCCCTAGCTTTAACTTATCCTTGACCTAATTAGTCGTAATAAGTAATAAGGACATATTCAACTCTGTTAAGGCTCTTTTATCTGACAATGACCACTAACAAAAAAAAAAAAATTAAACACACCTATTTCCACATTCACCAACCAGGTATATAAAGTCTGCATCTACTTTATTGTTCCTACCGTACAACCTAAAAGTTTGACATATATCTAAAAATTTTCAAGCAAAATTGACACTTAAAATACCAACGTCGTAACTTCAAAATAGCGTGAAAATTTTCGGTATATCGGACTCTCGTTTAACCCAACAAAGAAACACTTGAACAATTTATTGCTATTATTGAAGAAAACAAATAATAACGCATATAATGCTCAATAGCTCGACATTGAAAGTAGGCGTTGAGTTACGTAACCCTAGAAACGGCGGGGACAAGTATTGAATATCACTCGACGCACGTGGCCGGCCGATGATGTACCCACTCGGTTGAGAAGGTACCTGAAGGTTTCTTTAAACGCTTGTAATGTTGGAAAGGGCAGGCAGAGAAGTGATTTTTTATACCAGATAAAGTAACTAAGCATTTTTTTCAAATAAACTAATTACAGGCACTTTTGAATTGTTTTGGGTTCAGTCAGAAAGATGGTTGCCCATTCCAAAGCGTAGTAGGTTCTTATGGAAAAGAACGGGCAAGAAACTTCACGGATGTAGTTTGAAATGAATCTGTCAAAGGTGCATGCTACATTAAAATAGAAAATTCGATTTAGGTACTGCTATATCTATTGTATTTAGCTGCATTCGTTTCTATTATGCTCGGCTAGTGTTTCTGCGGCAGATTGTAGGTATGATTTGTCATTTTGAACTAGGTGAAATAGGTTAGGTTAGGTTAGAACAGTGACCAACTGCGCGTGAGCCGAGCGAACGTAGCGAGCGATGCTGTGGCAGCGGCCGAAAAACCCTAGCTGGCGGAAAAATATTACGTCAGCAAATATTGTATTAATTTTTCGGAATTTTCAGTATTTTATTCGGTCGTTTCTTTATTTGTATTCGCATATAAGTTGTCGGAAAGTTAGTATTTAAAGCAGTCATATTTTGAGTATACTTATATTATTATTTTTTTGCGGAGCTTTTATTACCACCCTTTATGAAATCCGAATCAAAAGTTTCAGAAGCCATGAGGGATTCATCTGGTAAAGAATTTTCAGCGTAATCCATTAGGGAAAAGCTTTTTCTTAATGAGGTTTGCAATAATAATAATAAAAAATAAATAACAGTTGCTTAGCACCAACGAGGAAAACTTTAGTAGTTGTGGGTCATTAACCTCCCAAATAAAGAAGTTGCATATTTTAAAGAATTAGAATATCAGAACGTAATTGGCTTGCTCTTAATTAAAACCCTAACTTTGATTAGTGGCTGATTAAGGTAGGTTGTATTACGCTTACGAGTACTCGCGTTATCACTGTTATGCTATATAATATATTTAACTATTAGGTAATCGCGTTGCTATCTGTACTACAAGTTAAACAAAGACGCATTTATGTAGCAATAGCGGTGTTTCCTCGCATTTCTACATAAAATAGAGCAGTGAGTTTAATATGATAACCCCTTTGCTTATCAAGAGATTCTCTCTCTCTCTAATGCATATGGCCTAATTTCGGATGATTATAATTGGCGCGGATAAGCTCCGATGTTGTTTTGTTAATTAGTTTGTCGGTTCGCTGTTGTTTGTGTGGTCTTTGTGCCTGTTTGAATACCTTGGGAATGTCTTCGCACTGGGTGTTTGACGTAGGCATTGTCGCAAGCAGCATAGGCTCACAGTAGGTATCGTAGACGCGGCATAGGTCAGTGGGTCTAAGCCTAACACGAAGGTGCAGTGCAAACGTAACGTAAATTCCAACGATTTAAAATTGATAATACTTGTTTCGCACATGACATATACTTAGTTTTAACACTTTATTTCATCTTTGGGTGATAATGTGCTAGTCGCAAAAATTTTAACCAAAATGCAATACTTTTGTTGGATATTCTATTGAAAAATCGTTCGAATTTACGCTACGTTTACGTCTCGCGTTCGTGCTAGAGCGTCAGACGTAGCACAGGCCGCGTAGGCTCGGCGCGACGATAGCGCTGCGTCTTCAATGTAGCGCTGTGTCTACGATGTAGCGCTGCGTCTACGATGTAGCACTGTGTCTACGATTTAGCGCTGCGTCTATGATGTAGCGCTGCGTCTACGATGTAGCGCTGCGTCTACGATGCCTACATCGTAGACGCAGCGCTATCGCCACGCGACTTTTGACTAATGACTGCTGAAATTGTATAGTGATGCACTAATTATCGGGATGATGCATCATTAGGTAAATTTTTCTGTATTTGGAAAAGTTAATAGAGGAAAAGTGCAGCAGTATTTCACCATCATTGTGAAAAAACTGCGCTTTTGTTGATGGTCAGGTACGTCAGGTGTCATTATCTCCAAATATAACCAGAAATTGGTTCGTTACGGAGTTTTTTTCAGGGTTGACGACTGGTTATTATAATTAAAATCGTTTATTATGATAATAATGTTTGTAAGTACTTTTTAGCACAGCCTTGAAAATATAACAGTTTTTTAATTAGGTCCATTGAAAAATGACATGTGATGAATGAAAATCAAATTAACCGAAGACTGCCAATGCTGTTAATACTCCAAAAAGTTCAAGTAAAAATCTGCTTTCATCCCAAAAACAAATACTTTAAGAAAATATCTAAAAATAATCAGTAAATAGCGTTACATACACGATAATACCTACTAAGAAACACTTGACGATAACATAGTTAAAAGAAAATGTGTCACAACCTTGATTTGTACGATAATATGTTACAAAACTGATAACCCCGTCGGGGATTCGTACCGGCTATCGTTCAGATTCGGCTGTTACGCAAGCGGAAACCGTATTATATGGTCTGAGCCGATATTATTGTATTTAGTGAAGGTTTTTGACGAGTTGTAGGTCCGTCCCGCTAATTTCCCCACACATCTAATTTCGCGCATTTTTTCACTGCTCTATTGTTTTTTTCTCTCTTTGATTTGGTTTTTATCATTGACTTATATTAAAAAAAAAAAAAAATACAGTATAAATCTTAGAAATAATGTAGGTATATCTTGCTATGCTCAGGACTTCACATTTACTGTAAAACTAATGAGGTCTACATTCCGTGTGGTGGGACCCTGGTGATCTGCTCTATATTATAGGACAAACCAATACCTGAAATATGGTGTGACTTTTGTTTGTTCTCCCGCCTGCGATACCATCAATAGTACATTGCGATACAAGAGTGGAAAGTAGGTTATTGCAAACGAGCTGTCATTAACAAGCCCGAGCCGCAGGCGAGGGTTTTTAATGACACGAGTTTACTGTACCGTGTAACATATCAATTGAAAGGACTTATTTTAAGGATTTCAGATATATATATTTTATAATTTTAAAATAAATACTTTTAAAGTTATTTAAGAAAATAGATGAAAATTGACCATTCCCCCAACCCCCTTAAAAAAAAAGTATCCTATGTCCTAACCCCGGTCATGGTCTATCCGTGTTCTAAATTTCATCTAAATCCGTTCAGCCATTAAAAGAAAGAAAGAAAGAAAAAAAATTATTTGGGACACGCACAAGAAATACAAACAGTAAAAAATAAAACATGAGCATTTAAAACTAACAACATTGTAAGCCTGTGCGAGGCCAAAAAGGCCACTATCTCAGCATAATGCTGCGATATTTAAAAAATAAATACCGCAGCGCTGGTATTAGGGCGTGAAATGGTAACTGACAGACAACTTTGTCTGACTTTCACATTTATACGAGCGTTTGCCAGCAGCTTCGCCCGCGTGGAGGTTGGAAACTATCCCACGGGAATGTACTAACTGGATAGAAAGTATCCAAGGTCCTAAACAAGGTCCTAGTCAGTGATAGGTAATTCAGATCCATATTTGCCTAAACTTGAGGTGTTGTTATCCATATTTGCCTAAACTTGAGGTGTTGGCTATTATGAAATGCACTTGTGTATCGATCGTAAAAATCTCGTGATTCCAGAACTGATAAATTAAGTACTTTTTGACTATTGATTCGAATGTTAGCTAATGTTGTAAAGTTGGTTGTAAATAAAACCTTAGATTTAAAAAGTCGTTTCCATACCATGTATTCAATTAGTTGTGCATACCCCAAATTTTCTGGAACTCGGGGTCTTTATTCAGAAAAAGAAATTTAAGAAGCCGCTTCCATAATTACTTAGCGAAAAATTAACTTTAGGTAAATATATACATATAATATATACATAGCTTATGCCTGCGGAATTTCTTTAGCTTATGCCTGCGGAATTGCTAAAAGAAAGCGATCATACGAGGCCAGACTATCTCATTTTAAGATGGTGTCATTGGAGAAACGTAGAAGAATCACTGATTCCATTTTCTTATACAAAATACTCCGATGCAAAATTGATTGTCCCCAATTACTGAGCAAGTTTCAGTTCAGGGCTCCTGCTAGACTCCCTCGTGCTCCTATCACACCCGTAAGGGTGTAAACCCCCACTTCGTAGAACAGTACTCGGCGCATGCTGTCGTTCCTCGGCTTTGTAAACTACTTAACAGTTTCAGCGATCTTGCTGACGTGCACATCGGCAAGCGTTGCGTGCGTCATTTGGCAAGTTCCGCAGAATAGCTGTTAGCAATGTTTAAATTAGAATTTTATTTCCTTTTATTGTTTTTTGTTAAATTTAATAAAATCGGTATCTGTCTGTTTTTATTTTATGTTTTATGTTTAAGGTTAATTCGCAATATCTTACTTAATTTATCTTATAAATTTTTGAAATTGTTTGTTTTCCATTTAGTTTTTAATTTTATAGTATACCTAGTGCTTGTGGCACATTTATTACGTTTATGGGGCATGCGGTGCTAACCTATAAGAAATTGTTATACTAACCTGAGATTTTTAGTCAAAGATTATTTTATCATTTTAACCAGTGTACACAATTGTTGGTTGGCCTTTAAAGAAAATAAAAAATAAAAAATATTATATGCATCCGAATATGCTATCACTGGTCATACATAGTCTACATAAGTGCCAAATTTCATTCTAATCCGTTTTTACGTGATTGAGTTACTAACATCCAAACAAACAAACTTTCACATTTATAATATTAGTGGGATATTAAATATGGATGTTGTCTGTAAAGATTTACCAGAAAGCATTTTTTGCAACATTATATAATAGCATGTGGAAAGTGTCGACCTAGTGTTGAGGATGATATTCTCATAGCATGTATAATTCCTTTGTTTTTTATTTTTATATTCTTGTTTTATATTCTACCACATTTTAAATTAAATTATATAAATTTTCTTTAAGTGCGCTGTACTGGTACAGCGTCTTAATAATTGTTTGCTGCACCGGACGACGTCATTACGTCAACGCCGGCTGTCGCTGAAAACCAGCGCTCGGGCTCTGTCTTGCATAGGGTCGCAGCATAATGCTGAGCGATAGCCGTTTTGCGTGGATGTGACGCATTTTCCCCAATAATTTTCTTATTTATTTTGTGTTTATGTTCTTTTTTTTTGCGTCATGTTATCGCAAATAAACGTATTTTCTTTCTTTCTTTCTTTGTAATACTAGAGCAAGACGCAGGGTTTAATTACGGCGCAACTATAGGATTCGTTTATTCTTTTCTAGTTATGATTTTCAACAGTAACGTTTCCTATGCATTCAACGTAACATAACATCTCGCCTGTATTCCCCGAAAGGTTAGGCAGAGGTGTCCCTATAATACACCTACATTTCGCCAGCTGCTACCCGCGGTTTCGCCCGCTTAGATTTTCTTAAAATAAATGTCTATCTGCCAGTGGAAGTCCGGTCAAAATCAATCAGGCCGTTTCCGAGATTAGCCGGAACAAATAGATAGACAGACAAAAAAATTAAAAATGGTTTTTATGTCCGTATATACTTTCATATGCATTAAGTTAAAAGCTGTTATTTTGACAGACTTTTCAATTTTATTTATATGTATAAATTACAAACAGACACTTCAATTTTATTTCATCATCATCATTTCAGCCGAAAGACGTCCACTGCTGGACATAGGCCTCCCCCAAAAGGAGGGGAATTTGCCATAATCGCCACGCTTGGCAGGCGGGTTGGCGATCGCAGTATGGTGTTAAAACTGCATAGAGAACGCTGCTGCTCATTCTCTAGTAAGTCCCTTAGTCGTCTTTTACGACACCCACGGGAGGAAATGGGGTGGTGCTATTCTTTACGCCCGGCACTACATGGTAGCAATTTTATTTATTTGTGTAAATTTCTGCGAAACAAAATGCAGGTCCTTCTTTACTCGCTAACATTGTACGACCTCATCTAGATCTTTTAAATTAATAGTTGCTCTTCATTCAGTCAGTTTGAATGGATACACTAAGCTTTAATACAATAACAGTCACTTTACAGATAAGTCATCGGATGTCGTAACGTTCTTTGTTTTGGTGCTACTATTTATCTTGTCTATCTCGTCCTCGGTTTTCGACCTCGGCACGAGATAAGAAGAACTTGAACTGTTCTATCCGAATTGTGAAGACTTTGTCTAGTAGGTCGGAAGCCGGATCTAATGTGGTAGGAAATATCTTTGGATTAGACGCACATCAAACGGACGTATCTTTTCAACGAAGCAAATGGAGTATGTAAGAATCGTGGCAGGTGGCGTTCTGTATAGTTTCTGAAACAAGGCGTGAGTTTATGTGTGTATGTCAAACAAAATCAAAATCAACATATTTTATTTCACATAAACCTACATGGGCACTTAAGAAACGTCAAAAGCTAGGTGCACGGTTCCAATTGGTCGTTTCATAGAGAGAAGAGCCGGCAAGAAGACTCCACGGTTACTCTTTTAAAAATAGTTGGCTTTTAAAAGTACTTTGCTGTAAATTTTTCAACAAGTACCAGGTATTTAACAAAATAGAAAATTATCAACAAATCTACAGTCTACTAGATCTACAACGTTCTCACATTCACAAATAGAAAAGACTTCAAAAAAATAAAAATTATATTCAATTTAAATCAAATCATCAAGGATACTGTATTATGCGGACAATGGCAGCTGCGTGGATGAGGTGAAATGGCGTTTGGCTATGGCTAGAGGGGCAATGGACAAGCTAAAGAAAATATGGAGGAATCGCAACGTTACTAAGGCCACTTAGATAAAGCTCGTCCGTACACTTGTATTCCCCATATTTCTGTACACACCTGAGACGTGGACATTACGAGAACTGGAAAAGAAAAAAGTAGACGCTCTAGAAATGTGGTGCCGGAGAAGAATGCTTGGGATCTCATGGATAGAATTCCGTACAAACGTTTCCATACTCCAAGAACTCGGTATCGAACAGCGTCTATCAGCACTAGTACAGTTTCGCATACTGAAGTTTTTCTTATCCCGAGACCGGATAATGACTATAGAACGACTAGTGGTGCAAAGTAGAGTAGAGGGTAATAAATAGGTCACGCGGGAGGTCACTAATGAGGTGAACCGACCAAATTAAAACCGCGGTTGGAGTCCCTGTTAATGAATGCACCAGACTTTCAACTAACAGAATCAGATGGAGAGAGGTCGTCAGGCGGGCTACGACTACACCTGCGGTTGGACACACTTTATCGCGACCACAACCACTCTGTCAAGAACGAAACGTTAGAAGAAGATACTGTAGTAGTCTTTGTCGATTTGTGACCTCCTCCTTCACTCGTTGGCTCACTGCTGAGCCTTGTGAACGCAGCGAACTTGTGTAGTCGCTTAGTGTATAAGTTTTATGCCTTGGCTGGGGGCCTTAACTTATTAAGGCATCCACAGAATAGCCCGAATAAGCAGCCAGCAACCTAATGGATGACCTGCGAGATGCTATCCATAAGTCTTGTAATGTGACCGTCTAAACTTTTTGACGATCTCCCTCCAGTCAGCACGCACTTGGGGGTCCGCTAGGACCGATGCCTGTCAGGGTTGCGGGTTTGTCAGATAGGGATACCGTGGCCCTGGCACACATGCAACTGAAGGAACACGGGTGTGTTTTAGTCAGTAAAAGTCTGACACGCCCTCCCGCTCCGCCCAGAGCGGGAGAAGTTATTTGATAATTTCCCACCCAAAAAAAAAAAAAAAAAGGCTTGTTGTTGATTGACTTTGTGTTGGAGATCGTGCTGTCTAGGTGTTGGTTTACTTGTTTCGACCATCATTGAGGGCCACTCCCCTGGGTGTCTTTCTTTCCATCGATTAATAATTAATATACTCTATTGTAAGCTGCCTTTCCGGTTACGTATTTCGATTCCAAAATACCATATTTTTACTATATAGGAGCATAAGTTACGTAATCTCTAGGTAATATCTAGGTATATGCGCTAGTACACTACGATAGATTTCAATTGAATCTTCGTTCTTACGTATGTTGTCCTATTTATCTACTCGGATTAAGATCGGATGCAGTGAAGACAGAAGTAGACTAGACCATTTAACTGTGTTAATAGTGGAACATATTTGTACCTACATGTAGGTAGCTGAAACAAACGGTATTATTTTTGTAGTATGTTAGTTGTACTGTCTTGATTGTGGAAACCAAAGAAAATCCACCAAAGACACCTCAATAGGATTTTGTAGAAATTTTCACGGTTTAACTTTTTAGGATACTGTCGGAACTACAAATAATTCATGACTAAATATAGATAGAAGCATTCTAGGGCGATCCATTACTATGACAAAAACCAATAACCGCCTCCTTTTTTGAAGTCGGTTAAAATGCAATCTCGCTTCCGCTGTACACAAAGTAATAACCTTATATGAATGTGAATATTACCGTATTTTTTCCTGCATCGATACATAATTATTGTTAGTACCGACCTACTATTATATAAGCGATAGTGTATTTTGATCGCATTTTTATCGCTTTATAGCATTCCTAAATAGGCATGTCATATAATCAATTAGTAGTCATATAGTCAATTATAGTTTACAGCTAAAATAGTAACGAGTGAACTGTGATAAAATGAGTTCGACTGCGATAAGATTTTGTTTTGTATTGATTTTATAAAGTAGACATAATAGTTTTAATATGAAAACCTGATAAGCGCTTTGGCTTAGCGATTGGCTGGTTATATTTGCAGGTCAATAAAGATTTGTTCTATACAATCGCGAAAAAAAAAACTCCTGCTCCATTATCATTCATCATCATTTCAGCCGAAAGACGTCCACTGCTGAACATAAGCCTCTCCAAATTGGGGGGGGGGGGGGGGGGGGAGGTTTGCCGTAATCGCCACGCTTGGCAGGCGGGTTGGCGACCTTTCACACGGAACCGGCTGCTCCATACAGATCGCATAACTTAAAAAATGTAGGGAACCGCTGATTTTTTTTTGCGATTTCAGGTTGGTTCCCACAGTAAACGTTGTTCATATTGATCAGTATGTACAACGACCCCATTATTTTAATAGCACACCAATACTGGGGACAACACATGAACATGGCGTAGACCGTACAGTCTACGCTATGTCCAAGGCTTTCTTTTTCTGAAAGTCTTTTTATATCTCTGTTGGCTTTTTTGGTTCTAAGCGACAACGTGAACTGAAAACTACTATTTATGATGTGGTATTTTTTTGCGAGCGAAAATCAATCAATTATTCACCGATCCACGCTCGTGGTTGCCTAAACACAGAAAGACGGTAAGTAACACACCAAATATAAAACCATAAAGTTTAGTAATTCGCCGACGAGGATAGTTTACCATAATCATG
The DNA here is from genome assembly GCA_947523025.1 of Dryobota labecula. NCBI lineage: Eukaryota > Metazoa > Arthropoda > Insecta > Lepidoptera > Noctuidae > Dryobota > Dryobota labecula. The sequence continues at coordinate 24,725,574 of OX383284.1, read as the reverse complement.
TCGAGTTATCTCAACTTACAGGATATGTTATATCAAAATGCGAATAAAATGCACATTGTAGGAAAGTTCCACGATTTAAAAGAGTCGAGAGGAAGCCATTATCGACTATGTTGTACATACTCCTGACTCACGTGGTACCCACAAACGTGACTTAATGCCCGAGATACACGACGCTTGTTTCCCAAGCCAGGATAGTAAGCTAGTATTAGTAAGCTAGCAAGTCTGGATTAGATTAGATAGAGATTAGATATTATTTTTACATACACTTAAACATTTAGGATTAAGACTGCGCCGAGTGCACAGTGGCGCCCTCATCGTTATTTAGGTGATTTCTTTTATTTTAGAATGAAAATGCAGAAAATAAGCTCGTCAAGTTGTGCTTCACAAGACTATACGTTATTATTACTACAAACAGTAGTTTTAAATTGTTATGTTTTATTGTAATCATTAAAACGGAGCTTAGTGGCCACTATTTTCCGTTTTAATGATTACAAGAAATCACCGAAATAACGATGAGGGCGCCACTGTGCGCTCGGTGCAGTCTTAAGTATTGTGAATTAATGTGTACACCTATAATACGAGTAGGCATGCATATTATTATTATTATTATTTTATTGTTCATTTTTTAATCTTTTGTATGTACTGCTGTTGGTGTACCAAATAAATAAATAAATAAATATATTTTATTTTGTATTCCTTATGTATATCTCATCGAATGCTGCAACGGTCGACGTCAAAACGTCAACGCGCGGCTGTCGCAGAAAACCAGCGCTGGGACTCTGACTCGCAAAGGGTCGCAGCATTATGCTGAGCAATGGTCGTTTTGAGTTGATGTGATGCATATTTTTCCCTTAACTTGTTTTTTTTTTATTTGTGTTTTTTCTTTGCGTCATGTTTACCGCAAATGAACGTATTTTCTTTATTTTATTTTTTTCTTTCACGCTAGGAAATACGTAAGAAAATTTGAATTTCACTGGCTATCTTAGCGCTTCCCCCTTAAAATTATCTGGCATCATGTTAACAGCACTAGCATGTGCCAAGCCAGTTCAGCGGCCAAGGTTCTCGTTTGCTTTTTATTTATTTATTTATATATATTATATATTGTACACCACAAAAATATATAACAAAAAGAAATCAAACACTACAAAATATACAATGGGCGGCCTTATCGCTTTAGGCCAGCTTTTCCCAAAGTGGGCGATAACGCCCCCTTGTGGGCGCTGCAGGCCTTAAGGGGGGCGGTAAGTGACCCAAAAAAATGGGGGCATTATGTAGAGGCTTGGGGGGCAATTTGTAATTTCATCTAGGACCCAGGAGGACTCTTAGATACTGACTGAGCTCTCGCGACTACAACTTGTGAACATCAACTAATATTAATTAAGAGATTGCTCAAACTAACTCGGTTCGATATTTCTCTCCGCGTAGTTCATAGGTATATCTGTCCTGTTTTATTGAATAAATAAAATAAAAATCATGTCAATCGGTCGCTCCGTTTCGAAATGAAAGTAGACACAAACAAAAAAATAAAAAGGCAACGGACACACTTTCGCGTTTTAATAGTTATTAGTATTCCTAGATAGGTAATTTTCGTAGATAATAATAGATCATGTTTTAACAAGTTTTTGTTAAATATCCCGATTTGTGCATTCCTGTATCAATCGGCTGGTTCATAGAATACTTGTTCTTACTTGTTGAGTACGATTAACATACCGTAAAGGCTCGTACAGTCTGTACGAGCCTTAAGAGTTAACTTGAGACCTGAGCGCCGTTGTGTGCGCTCAGGGCCTCAAGTCTGCTATTACAATAGTGTCAGAATGGTCTCTTCATTGTGAGTTTTTGACAGATTTGCCATACAAACACTGTCAAATACTCACAATGGCGAGACCATTCTGACACTATTTTAATAGCAGACTTGAGGCCCAGTTCTCAAGTTAACTCTTGCGGATTATACTAAAAGTCTCCTTTATAATGAATGTTTAATATCCGCTAATATAGCTGACAATAATTAATTTAATTTGAAGTTATAGTGGTTTTTAAGTAGGTGAAAAAATGGGGGCGCTAAAAAATTATTTATTCTTAACGTGGGCAGTAGACAAAATAAGTTTGGGAACCCCTGCTTTAGGCGATCTCTTCCAGGCAACCTTGGAATGGACAGTAATTTGCCTGGATATAAAATGGTGCTGTCGTTGGTGCAAATAACAAGTATGCAATATACTAAAATAGATACACAGATATATATACAGGGTGTTACGGAAAGGGTATATCCATACAAACGGGGTGAAGAGTGTATCTGGTTCAGAATCTCTGTACAAAATTTCAGCTCAAAAGCACTAACTAGAAAATGCTTAATATTTTATTTTATTTCGATAGATTATTAAATTTAGATCATAACAAACGTGTTACCGCCGTTTCTTTGTGTGTAATTTATTGAAACCGATCAGCTGACTTGGTCTAGTGATGTGTAGAATTCAATTGGAAACATTTGATTTTTAGTTAAATGTTTCTTAACTTTTTATTTATGTAGGTATAGGTATTAAAAAATATTGCCCTGTAGTTTGTTATCACCAAAAGAATCCGGGACTTTGATATGTATATACCCTTTCCGTAACACGCTGCATAGGTACATATTCTAAATAATAGATACATAAATAAATACATACATACTAAATATTATAAGCAAAGAAAATAAATGACTATTAGATAATCACAGTTACTAGATACAAGATCACAACGACGAGTAATGTTCCTTCACGAGTCTTTTAAACACAAGTAACGACTGGACGCGTTTTATTTGAACTGGCAATGTATTGAAAAACTAACCACGTGTGTCTCGGGCATAACAGGGTTATAATACATAGAAAATGTTTTTGTGATCTATAAAAGTCAATTTTATTGGTTTTGGGGGAATGAGTTAAAATATTTAAATGTTCTTCATATGTGTTGCTTTTTTTATTAGAAATTTCTGGTTATGTTGTGCGTGCGGATTTTTTTTTGTTTTGTGTTTTTTTGTTTGTTAGTTTTATCATGGTCTGGCAGTTTGAGTACCTAATTTATGCTGCTTACCCAAATATCCTTTCTTTGATATTGTTCGCCGAATCGTTGAGCTCCTTAAGTTCTGCATTGAGTTGCATGATTACTGACAAATGCGTGCACTGACTGGACAGGCCCACTCAATGTGTGTGGTTCTTTAATCAAAAGACCATTTCAGGTACCAATCTACATGGTCTTCACATGATCTAACCAAGATTATGTCTGGACTTTAAAACTGTGTGAAACTGTGAGACTGTGAGTTTTCTTTGAGTTTTTTTCGGCTTTTCGTCTCAGAGTAGTCAGATAGGAAACGCGATCTCATCTAGTTAGGGTTCCGTAGTCAACAAGGAACTTTCGTCATGTCCGTCCGTCCGTCCGCCGCTTAGCTCAGAGACTTTTTATACTAGAAAGCTGTAATTTGATACGGGTATATTAATCACGCCGACAAAGAAGTAAAATAAGTGAGGTTTAAAAGTAATTTGACGTTTAAAAGTTGCTTATTCATATGTGCATCATCTACACTAATATCATAAAGCTGAAGAGTTTGTTTGGTTGAACGTACTAACTCAACTACTGATTCGAATTGAAAAATTAATTTAGTTCTGTATAGCCCATTTATCGAGGAACTATATAACGGGCTATATAACATCACGCTAGGTCTCTTAGGGGCCGCGCAAAAAGAAAAGAAAAAGTCAGAAAGAACGCTAAGAGAAAACGAAGTAGTAGCGTGGGCATAGACAACGCAATGCGACGGGGTAGATCCGGGCCGAAATTTTACGCGGACGAAGTCGCGTGCAGAATCTAGTTTGAAAATGATTTGACTTTGACAAATATTGTGAAATCTTGCAAACATTGTCTAGTTTTTACCAAGATTTTACCTACATTGAAGTCGTAGGCCTTGACCTAACGTAATATATGTAATTTTCACATAATACTGTCATATATTTCAATTTATAAATACTAAAAGGTAGAGGGGGCTCGTGGCTAAATAATAATAGCCGCACGGGTCGATCGAAGGTTAAGCTGCGCTTGTCGAGGTCGAATTCGTGGGTGGTTGACCATCCATTACATGTTGAGACCCCTCCGTGCCTCGGGAAGCATGTTAAGGTGGTCTCGGCTGTCATTTGTAGATCTTTTACTGTCGTTAAGGATTGTCAGAAGCTCAAAAGTCTAACAACCAGTCCAAGGGGTATCGTGTTACCCAGTTAGTGGGTGGTGGAGGTCAGATAGGCAGTCGCTTCATGTAAACTACTGGTAAGTAAAATAAAATTGTTTTCTTCTTTTTCTTATGCATTATTACTTTGTCTTTAAAATATTGAATATATATAAATAATACCAACCTATAACCGTTCCACTGCTGGGCAAAGGCCTCTTCTGATACAGAGAAGGCACGAGCATTGATCACCACGCTTGTTCAAAACGGGATGGCGATTTCAGACTTATAATAACTATATGTCCAGGTTTCCTCACGATGTTTTCCTTCACCGATGTCAGTAATGTCTAAGATAAGCTCAGAAAGTACATATGAATTGAAAAAGTCATATTGGTACTTGCCCGGATTTGAACTCACAACCTCATGCATGAGAGGCGAGGCCTCAATCAACGGGTCATCACGACATTACAAAAAAAAATATGATTTCTTTAAATCAGTGTTTTTTAACCTTTTTCATGACACGGCCCCTTTAGTTTGAATTTATTTTTCATGTATTTTTTTTTGTGACAAATATTCAATCCAGCCATTGATATATTAAAAGGAGGAAGATATGTTACGCGCTAACATCGCAATCAGTAAACCTGGGCTCGGCGCACGACTAAGATTATAAAATTATTATTATTGATTTTATTAGATTATTATTTTTATTAAGATTATGAATGACATTGCATGACGTGGTAGCACAAACATGGCGAAGCAAACATTAAATATTATTATAACTTTCAACAAATTAGCATTTTTGGCTGTATTTACGAGTGGTAAGTAATCCCGTGTGTCTTATTTTTCTTTCTTGTATTATTAAAACACTGTAAACTTTATTGTTTTTTTTTACCTCAGTAGCTTTTCCAACCTTTTAAAACTCCGCTATAGAAGCTTCGCAACACTGCTTTAAATTACGTAATTTGTTTGTGTCTCTATAAGTCTTGTCCATAGAGGTTTATTAGAAAACCAGCGTCAGACAGCATCAGTCTGGCATTAATGCTGAAATGAACCTTATTGGCGCAACCGTGAGGCACACCCTATTCTGCCCTCGTAAATGAAAACAAAGTAACTTTAGTGTCACAGTAACTGAAGTTATTGTATCATTTAAAGTCAAAGTCAAATTATTTATTAGTGCGATTTTTGGTGATATAACAGGTCTTACAGATATTTTATAGATACTCCAAAATCTACCCTTTACACACACACCCTTTACATACACTATTAATTTAGCAATATTAGAAATTACATAAGACATTAACGATACAATTCTAGCAAATCCAATACAATTTTAATAAATCTATAGGAATATTACATTATAAATCATAAATACAGGATAAGTCACAAAAAATTTTGTCAACAAGAAATTCATCAATGGTATATTTGTCTATTAAAAATTATTTAGTTTGCGTTTAAATTGAGTCAAGTTTAAATCGTTTATTTCATTTGGTAGCTTATTAAAAAAAAAAAAAAAGTATTTTTTACGAGGACAGTATTGTTGTTAAAACATTATTTACACCTTTTTAATTTTTTTATTTGTATGTATTTTGTGTTTCACGAGCTGCGTCCAAATAAACGTTATTGTTTCTCTTTCTTTCTTTGTATACATTTTTTCTTTGGCAGCATAACATAAATAAAGCAAGTATAACACACCATAAAAAAAAGTCGGTGTTGCACCGTTTTAATTAAGATAAGTAAATAAATAATCTATAAATATTATATAAATCTAAATCTAATAAAAAAAAATATTATTATAATAATATTTTTTTTATAAGTCGACTCTATCGATAAGTTTTGCGTTTATGTCGTTTGTTCTATAAAACTGCTTCAACTGCTTGACCAGTTTCACTATTAAGACGCAGATATATGCCAGTGACATTGAGTGGTTAGCTTGCGTGTTCTGTACTGAGGCTCACGCAACGCGTCGTACGTCCAGCCAGTAATAGGACTCGCCCATCCAGGAATGCTGTCCCAAATAACACGCATTATTAATCCATACTATCCATACTAATATTACAAATGTGAAAGTAACTCTGTCTGTCTGTCTGTCTGTATGTTACGTTTTCACGTCTAAACCGCTGACCGAAATATAGCCTGGGATATGGAGAAGGACATAGGCTCCTTTTTTACGCGATAACCGACATCCACGCGGGCGGAGCTGCGGGCAAAAGCTAGTTTTTTATATATATAAAACAAAAGGTATTTTGATGAAACACATAAACTAAAAGATCAATAATTAAATAATTTTTAAAAAGGTGATGATTTCAGAAAAATACGCATCATAGATTTTGTGTGATTCTCAGTTTTTTATCCGCGTTATACATAAACTTACAAATAAATTTCACTATGTAATAGAAACATAATCTTAAATATTCATATATTAAGTTATTAAGAAAATGCTCTAATTTAACTTATATTTTTTCCAAATCATAAACATTACTCGTTTAGACGTGATTTTCAGTAGTCGCCTTAAGACGAGATACTTCCTATAAATTTATTTGATGATTACCTACAGATAACTCGAGTCATCTTACGAAGCTTCTTACCATCTGCATCGAAAACAAAAGTGCTTCAAGCGAACCGGTACCTCCAAGCAAAACGAATACCGCCACGATACTCAGTTAATTAGTGTTTTTGCGTACTAATCGGTACATGTTTGTTTGTATGTATGTATGTATGTTCGCAAAGCAGGAAACGAGACGAGACGCTATCGCGAATTTCGTTCTCACTGTGCCCTACGGTTGACGAGTATTGGCCACTGATTAGAGAACACTGCATTTTGTAGAGGAATTTGTCAGTGTTTTCATTTATATGATGACTTGGTACATTTTTCTAACCTATAAATGTTTAATTTTGATAGAGAACAAGAACATCGCTCTTGCGATTTTTAGGAAAAAAAAAAAATCCTGAATTTATGTTGTAATTCTTACAATATTGATGATGTTGTTATGAACAAGTTAATAATTGAGTTTGTGATTAAAACGCAATATTAAGTACGTACCTCTGAAGGTACGAGGTAAAATAACAAGTTATTAAGTATTTATAATTTCACAGCTTAATTCTCGTATGTACTTTATAATTTTCCGTTATGGATGATTAGGAATAGTGAAATTATAAGAGAAGTGTGGTTTTGGTTTTCCTTTCAGGGATTGCGGTATTTTATTATTATTAGATTGGTTTTTGTATTACTTTAATTAATACTACTAGGTATATTTGAGGAAATTAAAGGGTTTTAAGTATAGTTGCGCAGTTAATTTTATACCAACCTATCCCTGTATTGTAAATTGCGTATTTAAAAACAAACGTGTGTGTTTACAACAAAAGGACTCGTCAGTCCTTTTGTTGTAAACAAACTACATATATCGTCATATACTTTTACACAAACGTACTGCAGGGTACCATCCGCACTTGGTTGATATCCCTTCCAGTCGTACTCAGCGATCCTCCATATTTATTATGCGCACAGCCAAAGTTTAGAACTCTCTGCTAGCGTCTGTGTTTCCTTTCACATATAACCCGTCTGCCTTCAAAGCAAGACTGAACAGGGATCTTCTGGGCACGCTCGTTCCATCATAGACCTCATTTATCGATTTCCAACAGGCAAGATCGAGGTCAAGAGCAAGCCAATCAGTATTACAAAAAAAAAAAAAAATTGTGGTCAACATAGAAAATATTGGCGTCACTTGTATTTTTTATTGGATAACAATAGCAATGCAAATACTGCAATGTGTTGCCTACGACTAGATAAACTAATTTATCAACGGCCATTTCAATTCGCGCGTAGTCCGCGTGCATATTCAAGGTCGAATCGCTGATCTCACCGACTATTTTTTCTACGCCAGTATTATACGACCATTTTACGATGTACCGAAATTCTATGGGATTTTATAGGAAAAGGGGAAATGTAATGACGTTTTCACATAGCTGGGTTACCTATCGTTCACAAACTCGCATTGGCACCCATTGTAACCAATCCAAGCATCTTTGGATATTTCATACATTTGTAGCACTTTTTTATTGTTTATGTGTTTTTTGCGGTGCGGTTTTTTGTCGGCGTCACATTCGGGCGCCTGAGGAGGCGTTTTGAGGACGACTCATGGTCGTCATGGTCGACTTTATTATTACACCAGCCAGACATATGCTACATGTACTTACCTACTATACTTTGTTATGAGATCAAGGAGCCGCGGTTTAGCGCTCGACAATCCTACTAATATAGAAAGTTTGTATGTTTTTGATGTTTGTTCATAAAAATATACGTATTTTTTGGTACATACTCTTAAAAGCGAATCACTCGGAAATTTACTTTAAAGAAAGAAAAAAAAAGGGTTCCGTACCTCAAAAGGAGAAACGGAACTCAAACTCAGCATTTATTTCAAATAAACCAATTTCAGGCACTTTTGAATCAACAAGGGGTCGGTCAATCAGAAAGATGAAGTTAGTTGTCTGTAAAAGATCGCTTTTAGCGATAAGACCGCCCATTGTGACACCCTATGTAACAGTTCTACATTTATATCTGTAATTTTTATGGTGTACATAATAAAGAGTATTCTATTCTATTCTATTCTACTCATTCCAAAGCGTAGTAGGCTCCTCGTTGTAGGACCCTTAAAGGATCTGTCTGCCTGTCTGTCCATCTGTCTCAGTCTATTTGCTCCGAATCTACTGGGCCGATTAAGTGGAAGTTTTGGTACACATATGAACTTCTGTGACCTGAACATGTATGTGTAACGTAAGTAAATTAATTTTAAATATGAGGGTCATTTTCGGGGGGCAAACTAGATACTAAAAAAAAAAAGTTTTGCAAACTGTACCGTGTGACGTATCAAATGAAAGAGCTTATTGTAAGAATTACAGATATATATATTTTTTAATAATTTTAAAATATATATATATATACTTTTAAATTTATTTAAGAAAATTAAATACAAAAATTGAAATATATATATATATACTTTTAAATTTATTTAAGAAAATTGATGAAAATTGCATTATCTCCGAAAATCATCATTTTCATAATTTCAGCCGAAAGATGTCCACAGCTGGACATAAGCTTCCCCTAATTGGGGGGGGGGGGGTTCGCCTATGTATTTTTTTTTATTTTAGGCTCAGTATCTCCGAAAATTCAAAGCCTACATACAATTTTGAAAAAAAAAAAAAATGAAAATGGTTGTTTACTTATGAATACAGGGAAACCTATAAGAAATTATCAGTAGATTATATAAATACGTACTCTTTGGAGCTGATACGATCTACGACTTTCCAAATCTTTCAATCTTCAAACAAAAATAGGACAAATATTAAATGTAAATAATATTGTTTTATTGGAATTTCAATGCATACTAATTTTTTTTTATCTACAAGTGTCGTTGTCTATGTCTGTCTGTCATGGTCAATATTGTGAAAAGTGATGTTTATTTATTGTGTTCATAAGCTTGTGTATAATATTAAAACAACATGTTGAATCTCTCAATATTGTGCGTACTTTACATTTGCAGTTGGAATGTATGGAAGAACATATTTTTCAGCTACAATGTTAAAGCGAGGTTCTTGAAGCGTGCATTTTTGTTCTTGAGGTGGCAGCGGGGCGCGTTATTTGTACCGTGAACTTCGTTAATTTTGGGTTGAAAATTATATGTTTTACGATATTAACAATATTAAACTCGAAGGACATTACATCATCATAGAATTTAATTTTAATGTAATTTTAAAATGAGTTTTAATCTACAAATTAAGGGTTTGTTTGGATTTTTTTCTATCGAGCGAACTTTGTCCAATTATGTAACGAGTACCCGATGTACCTACAGAAAGGTCTCACGGTTTTCACGTGTTAAATCATTACCGTTTCTAAATAAAATGGCATTAAAATTACATTTCCTAGAGGTTAGCCCGCCTTAAGTATGTTCTTGGGATAAATTCATCCCAACTACGGAACCCTTCATTGTGTGTGGTCCGACACGTACTTGGCCGGTTTTTTGGTATCTTAGTGGTACCCACAGTTACTTGGGTAAGCCCTTTTTAAAGCGTTCTATCTTATGCATTTTACTAGGTAAGTCCGTCATACGAGTACAAGTAGAATGAGTCAATTACTTATTTTCTTTTTGATAATGTTTTGCTAGGCATTATTATTTTGCTGCTGTGTAATGATTATTATTATGATCGCTGTTCATAGGACACACACACACACATACACGTAGGGGTGATGTGGATGACAAAAGTGGTATAGTTTTAAAGACATCATGGAGCAAGTCGATACCATGGAATCAAAAATTCAACCCTTGCAATATGGTATGGTGGACACCATTATTAAATTCAATGGTGTGGACGTGACTTACTCGTCTGTGAAGTGGTCACAAGACATCGAAGACAATGCGAAAATCTTCGGTTGGACGGCTCAACAAAAACTCATCATTGCCAGAAGATCGCTTACCGGTACTGCTGAGTTATGGTTACGTACAGAAAAACCATTCAAATCGTACGAAGAATTGAGGAATGCCCTGCTGAAGGAATTCCCAGATTCGGTAAATACCAAGCAAATGCATGAAAAGATGGCGAGCGAGCTACTAAGATGCTAAGACGAATATTGTAAGAAGTTTTAAATAAAAATTAAAGAAGTTTCACATCACCCCTACAGCTATACAAGTTATAGGTAGGTAGGTATTGAATTTGATTGCGAATGTGTAAACATGAAAATGGATTGTAGCTTCATAACAAAACGTAACAACGATAATAGATAAGAAATCTGAATGTTTTTTGTTTTGGCGCCGAATTATCTAAAGCGGAACTGAACAATAAAGCGACGAGATTATTCCGTTTCAGCGGTCGGACAAATCAGCCCCCGTTAATATCTTTAGCATAATCAGCCAATATGTACATAATATATTGTTATCATATACGTGCCATAAAACAAATAATAGATAAATAGGAAGAGTTTAATGTATACTTGGGATTTGTCGATCATCTCCCGACGACAGCCATCCTTCCGTCTTCGCCGACGACCTTATATCGTCTCGTATCGATATCTTGTTTAGATTAATCAAAATCTTAGTTAAGTTGATCATCACGACATGATTGCAGCAATACTAGTTCAAATGATTGAACGCTCAAACAAGTTTCTCGCTCACCCTTAACATAACATCATTGTAGAATAGTTAAAAAAGAGACAAGTAAAAAAAATGTTAACTGTAACGAAGTAAGTTAGTTGTGTCAGTTAAGCATTTTGATTACTTCAATAAAGATCATTGAAACTTTAATCTAATAATCTTTGTTGGAGCAACTATGTTTTGACTTGATTGCTGCAAATAGGTTTTGTGATAACTCCAATCAAGATCCCGTTTCAAATCTCAATCAGATAAAAGTAGTAGCTGTGACCATTGTGCTTGATAGGCTCAGATGCAAACAAGTTAAACAAAATCTTGATTGTGGCAACAACTTTTTTTTTTCAGTGCATTTCTTTCATTGACGACACTTTTAAACTTTCCCTTATAAAGGATGTCCCAAAATGTACGCAAGATTTGAATTAAATAGAAAACACCGTTCTTTTGTCTTTTATTATAATTTATTTATTGCATCATAAAGTACAAAGGCTAGGGATAACCCTAGCCGCCGTGGCTGTAGAGGCCATATGCCCGATGCTATGCTACGATGCTATTCTATACATAAGTATAGTGTACATGAGTTTTTAGATTATAAATTGTAAGTTTTGTAAATTGCACGGTCATTTTAAATTATTATTATTATTTTATTTACGTCTACATATCTCGGGACCCTAGGATCCCGGACCTTTGGAAGGCGTACGAGGGGCCGAAGCCAACTCGCAGAGGCCCGTTTGACGCTTTTTAATTAAATGAGGCACCAACCGACGATTATCCCTGTACGCACTATGCAAGTGCACCCAAGGACAACCCCCGGTTGGTGTAGGACTATTGCAGGATATGGAAAACAAAGATATTGGACTATGGGTTTGGGTGGTTAAAATGGACTGGTTACCAAAAACTATGGAAGGACTATGGCCCCTGCCTGATCAATGTGTTAATTATACACGGATAAAATGGCAGGGGGTGACTTGCACACTCAATAATGGGCCCCCGAAAACGGTCGCTAGCACATAGTGACGTAGCGACAAGGGAGCAACATGTCCTGAGGTGCTCGAGGAGTGGAGAGGTATTCCAAGGCTCTCAGAACAATCCCAGAGCCCGGAAGATGGTCAAAATCCCTACAAGCACTTACTGGAATACTTCCTTCCTCCGAGCACGTTTGCTCTTGCGAATCTCCACTCAAGCCGGCCAATAAAGGCAAGAATGAGGTGGGAGCTCAGTTCCTCGTCAGTGTTCACTCCAGCCGGCCAATAAAGGCAAGCCAGAGATGAGGAACATGACTTCTCCCGGGAGATAGGGTCCGTGGGGTCGCAACTGCCCAACAGCTCGCCACATGCTGCCCTGCGGGTTTCTGTATCTCTCTTGGTCTGGCTCCTCACCCTAGACATGTTCCGGCAAAGTAAACTCTACCGTCACAGACCTAGAGTTCGGAGCGCGCAAGCCCCACCACGACGTCAACGTAGAGATACGGCGGTGGGGTTATTATTATTATTATTATTTTTAATATATTGACATTTTTATATTGACATTTATTTAATTCAATAATACAATTTTAATGGGATTATCTGTTTAATGACTGCATGATTTATGATCAAAAATTTATTTAAATAAATATGTAACTTTATTTTATATTTGCACGGTGAAATTAAAGACCGAATAAGAGAATAATTTTGTATTATGTTACCAACCTTCTGTACCTTATTTATGCAAAGAAATAATTTTGATTTTTGATTTTGATAGAATAGCATGTCGGGCCTCCATGGCTTAGCTGGCACATACGCACTCTCGTCTTTTTCCATGACTATTTTGCATAAATGTGGCTGAATTTAATTGATGCAGCGTTGAATCACTTCCTTCAATGCACGGGTGGTTGTGGACTTGTTGGCATAGACTTTTGACTTCAAATAACCCCTTAAAAAGAAATCCAGTGGTGTTAAATCATCATCTAGGAGGCCAATTCAGGGCACCAAAACGAGAGAGTACACGACCAGGAAATGTCTTATGCAATAATCAAATTGTTTAACAGCTCAACCGTGGAGGCAATTTGCCCGATTTGCTATTCCATACATAACCCTAGCCCATGTACTTCATGATTCAATAAAGAAATAACTAATAATAAAAGAAAAAGAAAAAACAATGTTTCAAATTTAATTCAAATCTTGCGTAAATTTTGAGATACCCGATGTACTCATTTCATAATTTATCCAGTCTCGTCACTCCACACGTCCTACTGAGTCGAGTTAAAGACCTATATTACTTATTTATAGGCATTAGACCTCAAATAACCAACACCTAACGTCATGGAACTGCAAAAACCACATTTCATCCACAATTTCAGAAGTCATATTAAAAAAAAAATATATATATATATATATATTTAGTTTTTTTTTTTAGCTTAGATAACCTACCTATTATTCAACCTACATTACGTATCTTTAACAAAAGGAAAAAGTTAATATTATTTAGCTCTCATTGGAAAAATAAAAATAACAAACTCATTGTTGGTATACAATAAGTATGTACCTACTTTTATTTGATAAAATAAAACCTACATTGAAGTCATTTGTTGTTACCTACATTTGTTTGCGACATATCAAAACTTTCCTTCCCCATTTCAGCAGAAAAACTAGCTACTTATAAATCATTATACTTATGATCATAGATCAACCATATTTCAGATTATCGAAAGTACATAAATCTTTTATGGGGTACTGTGTTAAATGCTACAATAAAATACCCTATAAGATCATGCTGACTAGAAATCAAAACGTCTATGCCAAGTATTGCCTAAACCTTATATTGACTAGGAAGCACAATGCCTACCTTGAAATATGTCTATACAGTATTTGAACTAAATCTTATTCTGACTATGAACCAAAATGCCTACCTTGCAATATGTCTATTATTTTAGGAGAAGAAAGGGAGTACCGTTTCTGGCGTTGTGTGGTCACAGTTCTAACCTAACCTAACCTACAGATCAGAGGCCCTAGTGTGAGTTTATTTTAACCATCTTGACTACTTAGAAATTATTACATTTTAGGCATTTTGCTTGTTAAACATTTTGATCTCTAGGCGATTTACAGCTTAGGCAATTTGCTGTGTAGACATTAATTTTAGGCATTTTGCTTCGTAGACGAATTGAAAGTTAGACACTCTGATCATATACCTAAAATACCTTCTGATATATTACAATTAAATGAAAGAAAATTGTAAACTCATATTAAAAGCACACTTTGTAAACAAGCATGTTACAAATTAGAGGATTATATCCAAGATAAGAATGCTTGGAAACATACTATTCCTGCTCCTTAGGACAATTTAGAGTCTAGACATAATCAAACTGGTTGTTAATTGAAATGTGTATTTTATATTTTTTATAATAATAATAATAATCATTTATTTCAGATTTCTCCATATAAATTGTTAGTAACACGAAAATACTTACGTAACTTAATACACGAGCTAATGTTAGTAAACAAAACTAATATAATAAAAGATAGATTTTAGGACAATCCGACACCAGAACGCATGTATGCTACTTCACTACGTGCAGCCGCATCCAGCGCTCAAGCATCGGAGAATCCCACCGGTCCGTCAATACGCTCAAGATCCTGTTGGAACTAGCTCGCATGCGAGTTAAAGATATTAATGATATTTTTTTAATTTTTTTTTATTCTACTATGAGTTTGCTCTTGACTTTAGTCTAGGTCTGGATGACAGAGACAAAGTCTACGATGGAGTGAGCTTACCCAGAAGAAGCCTGTTCAATATTAATTATATTTTCTGTGATTAACTCACACATTCATTTATTATATGTTAAATGTTTGGGAAAATCATAAACTTTTACAATGTTTGTAAATATGTGAGGACCATGTATCTATCGAATAATTAATTGGTCTGTTATTACTTATTACTTTACTTTTCATTATTTTTACCTATTGTGGCATAGTTATTTTATTCTAGGTACATCGTCTTCGCTTATAATTATTTATTTATTTATCACAAACACAGGAAAATTATTACTAAGGATAAAGAACTAAAGGAAAATTATTATTATCATTACAGGAAAATTCCTAATGTGGTAACGTGGTCCTTAATTAAACTATCTTAAATAACATAACACATACAATATTATTTTTGTGAATTCCTTCAACGCAGGAAAATAAATCGATCCTGTCAGCCGTGTACCTATTAATGTATACAAACTATTGTTAACATTTTAAAAGAGTATATGGAGTTTCTTGCCCATTCTTCTACATACAAAATTACCTTTTGGAAGGGGCAACTTGAATCAATTAATTATTTTTGTAATTTTTGACGTTCAAAAGTGACTTTTATGTGCCTATCCATAGTAATATTATAAATGTGAAAGTAACTATGTCTGTCTGTCTGTCTGTCTGTATATTACGTTTTCACGCCTAAACCGCTGAACCGATCGTCATATAATTTGGCATAAATATAGGCTGGGATATGCAGAAGGACATCGGCTACTTTTTTTACGCGATAACCGACATCACGCGGGCGGAGCCGCGGGCAAAAGCTAGTTTGAAATAAATGATTTGAATTTGATTTCATTCAAAAAAATTCCATGTTACTTAAAGATAACTCATTGAAAATTTCCAACAATAATTTAAATTTATCAACAAGGATAATCTTGATAAAAGACTTTCAGATATTAATAAAATATCTAAGTAAACTAGCTGTTGCCCGCGGATTCACCCGCGTGGATGTCAATACTTCTCTCTATTTGTGCTAAGTTTCAAGTTTATCAACCAAATTAATAAGATTTTTCATACAAACTTTCATCCCCTATTTTATTCCCTTAGGGGTGGAATTTCCAAAAATCCTTTCTTAGTGCACCCCTAGATCTCATAAGGAACCTACGTGCCAAATTTGAAATCTCTAGACCCAGTGGTTTGGGCTATGCGTTGATATGTCAGTCAGTCACTCAGTTTCTTCTTTTATATATAAATACTAGCTTTTGCCCGTGGCTTCGCCCGCCTAGATGTCGGTTATCGCGTAAAATAGTAGCCTATGTCCTTTTCAATATCCCAGGCTATATCTGCGCCAAATGTCATGACGATCGGTGCAGCGGTTTAGGCGTGAGAACGTAACATACAGACAGACAGACAGACAGAGTTACTTTCACATTTATAATACTAGTATGGATACTAGCTTTTGCCCGCAGCTCCGCCCGCGTAGATGTCGGTTATCGCGTAAAAAAGTAGCCTATGTCCTTCTCCATATCCCAGGCTATGTCTCTGCCAAATTTCATGACGATTGGTTCAGCGGTTTAGGCATGAAAACGTAACATACAGACAGACAGACAGACAGACAGACAGATAGACAGACAGACAGACAGAGTTACTTCCACATTTATAATATTAGTATGGATTTAGAAGAAGATGATAGATAGAAGATAGATAGTGCTAACAGCTCCGACTTACATATGAGTTCGAATCCAGGCAGGCTCTTTATTTTGTGTGTTGTCTTTATTTATTTTATCACCGCTGCTCTCAAAAGAAAATGTCGTGAGGAAATCGGCATGTCTTAGAACAAAAAAAAAAAAAATTGGTTGTCTGTAAATTTGGTTTACGGACGATAGTATAACGTGACAACTTCATAACTAAACATTGATGCGGCGCAAGCGTACAATTAGCGTAACGGGACAATGAGAGTAACGGGACAATACGCGTAACGGGACAATGAGTATAACGGGACAATGAGCGTAACGGGGCATTTTCGTGCATGCAGCCGGCGTTCATCGATTTATTAGACGTTGTCACGTCAAAAAATTAAGACATGTGACATCCATCAACGCGTACTGGGCTCCCGCGATAGGTAAAGGCCCACTCCCTCTCACAGAACAGCTGTGTCTCAGTCCCAGCAGTGGGAACGTTCTAGGCTGATATTGCTTTATCTTACAAAAATTAAAAATATCATAAAGATTATCGTATCGTAAGGCCTTATCAATTATCAAACAGCCGAAATCTTCTATGTTACGTTCCATTGTCTTATCTCTGGAATAAAAGTGAAACGCGTATTTACTCTATGTACTTTCACAATACTTTGGAACGTATCTTATCACGATACGTTATAGTAAACATCGTAGTAACGATAAAGAGTACAAAACAGGTGTTTTGTTTTGTTTCAAGATGTTTTGTCGGTCAGATAAGCATTTTCAGAGACTATTTTTGGACAAATGTATTATTATTTTTCAAAATATATACATAATATATCATCACGACTGTTTTCCACGAAGGGTCAGGCAGAGGTGTTTTAACCTATACTCCATTTGAAATAAGAATAGACATTTAAGTACATATACCTTTTATACAGTCCGTTCAACCGATTTTGATTTCTATTGCGTTGGTGTTATGACAAATGGCAGCTGAAGTAAACAGTTGGTATTATAACCACTTTTTGCTTTTAATGCCATCCTTATGCCTACGGAATAGAAGTCAAACTCGTTTGAACGGACTGTAAAAAAACTTTTTTTAAATGTCTAATGTTATTTCAAATGGAGTATTTAGTACACCCACATTTCGCCAGTTATGTTTAAGTCCCGTGTAAATAAACTTTTAATTATATGGTAAATTACCAACATACTATATGTATGCACGTATACATATCGTACGACATGAATATGCAGCCGCATCAGCATCCTGTTGTAGTTATCGACATAGCTCACAGAATAAGCAAGCTGAAGTGGCAATGGGCCGGCCATATTAGCCGTAGAACCGATGACCGTTGGGGTAGACGTGTTCTTGAGTGGAGACCGCGACTCAGCAAACGTAAGGTAGGACGTCCTCATGCTAGGTGGAGCGACGATCTTCGCAGGGTGGCTGGTAGCAGCTGGATGAGAGTTGCCGAGAATCGAGCTGAATGGCGTGCAATTGGAGAGGCCTATGTCCAGCAGTGGACTGCTATAGTCTGATGATGATGATGATCAGCATCCTGAAAATGTTGTTATATTGGGCACGCAGCGCATGTGCAGCCAGCTGAGTGTAAATTTACCCACAAACTGGTCGAGTAAAAATACTGGCAATACGCCTTAAAAAGAGTTATCTTATCTTCCCTCGAGCAGCTAGCAAACCGACGCGCAACCATGTTCCTATACCTGAAACTGCTCACCACTGCCAGAGCTGCGCCATTAAGCATAACAGCCGGAACATGTTTTCTACTCTTCAAAACAAGAACTTCACTCTTTTTACAGTTATATTTCAGTACATCGCACCTTTGGGAACAAAGCGTCACTTCTGCAAGTTTTTGCAAAAACAACTTAAACATGCAGAAAAACCGCGATTATCGACTTTATATACACAGCACGCTTGTCCGTGAAGAACTAATCAATTTAAGACTGTGAGAATCGCCTTATGACTCTAAAACAGTACAGAGTTAGGTATTAAAATGGTAAAAGAAAATCTTTCCTGTAAAGTTGGAAAACATGCAGAAATGACCCTTTGTTCCCAAAGGTGCGACATGTTCCGCCGCATACGCCTCACAGATCGCCAGAAGTTTACAGACTGCCCCCAACGATGGGCCCAACCGTACCATGTCGTCTGCATAGCTGATGACGCTAACTCCATCCACAGATGAGGTCGTTAACATACAGGATAAGTTTATTTTTTGTTAACCAGTGCGCAAAATTTTTTTGGTTGTTCAGTATCAGTAATAGAACACATTTCCATTATTTGTTCAATACTTTTTTTGGCCCTACAAAATATGCAAAAAGTGGATACAATCTATTCGTAATAATATCAATGGGCGAGCGCACAGGTGATAGGTATCTAATACTGCGTTCCGCTTCACTGATCGCGCCGTCGCCGCAGCCGGTGCGTTGCGCGACGAGTAACCATTATACCAGTTTCAAAATAAACATCTTTCGTTAGCGATAACTTAATTTTTTTGTACTAAGACATATCAAAATAAGAAATAAGTGTATAATAAAACACGTTTAAGTTTAATTTTTCCTGTATAGGTTGAACAACAGAGGAGAAGTAATGCCACCCTGCCTCACGCCACACTCCATGCCATATTTCTGGAACAGAGCCCTAGCCCATCGTACCTGGTTTCGCCGGTACTGATACCAATGCCTTAACACTGAGACAACCTCTGCACATCAGCGCTCTCCAACTTCATCCACAGTCTATCGTACAAAACAGTATCGAAGACTCGGGATAAATCTAGAAAGCACGCGTATACGGCGTACTCCTCTCAGTGTAATACTTGACAGCCTGCTTAACACACAAAATAGCACTTTCCGTAGGAAGTCCACTTCTAAAGTCTAATTGGGCATCATGTAAGTCGACGTAGGTTTCAAGGGTGTCATTAAGCAAGCTGTCAAATATCTTGGCCATTACCGTAGCCAGCGATATAGGCCGATAGTTGCTCCTATTTGATAGCACCGGTCTTGTTCTTTACAACCGGAACAACGATCGTTTTGGTGAGTTTATCCGGCAAATAACCATGACACAAACAAAGATTGTAAAACATGGAGAGTACGCGCGGCAGGTGAACTCCTGCATTTCTTAAATGCTCAATGCTGAGACTGTCACAGCCAGGAGACTTACCTCGCTGCATGCTGTGAATAACTCGTTGCACACGTTTTGCCGTAAATCTCACAACTCGCCTCTGAGTAACAGTCTCAGCACCATTACATCCAAGAGTTGAGGGACGCCTCTGTTCCGTAGAATCACAATGTGGCGTTATTTTAAAATGGTTTTTAAAGAGATCAGCGATCACGTCGTAACCATGGGGTCACGACGTGATATCTGATCTCCACGCTCACAGGAAAACCAGGCCTAACGTTTGTTTTCCCAGTTTGCTTACAAATCAACTTAAAATCTAAAAATGAAACAGTAGCTTTCACATCAATCCATCATAATTCTCAAGTTCCCTTGCCCTAAATAACACTCCTCAAGATTAATAAATAATTAACCTACAACCGCTTTTCATTGTCTAATCACCAAACAGTTGTTTTGTTTAACCCTACGCAGATGTTCGAGTTTAGTCTACATACCGATAAATAGGCCAGATTTGTTTACAAGGTTTAGTACGGAGAATATTCTGAATGAAATATGTGTGTGAACCGTGTCATAGTTCTCTTGGAGAATGTAGGTTAGTATGAGATAGGGCTAGATTATGCGTAGTATTGTAGTCGTCTGTACGTGATATTGTAGGTCGTAGGTTCGAACCCAGACAGGCGCTTTACTTTGTGTAAATTATTTCATTACCACTGCTCTCAAATCGGTGAAGGAAAACATCGTGAGGAAACATGAATCTAGGAATGTCCTAGAACAAAAAAAAATCGAAGTAAGTATGAAATCTACCAACCTGCACTGGGCCCGCGTGGTGAATTACTGCCCACTCCCTCTCACAAAGAGGCAGGGAGGGAAGGAGTGGGGATATTAAAGGCTGATTATGTATGCGTAGACTCATTAAAATTACGTAAAGACGACTACAAATACTTTTACCTGACTTCTTTCTTCCTCAAAATAAAAGTAGATTGTTATACAAGGGGCTAAAATGACCTATTTATACTAGGTACTTTTTAGTAAAAATAAACCGAGTTATAATGGGTTTTTAGCGCCGTATGTTACACTCTACTTTTCACAACGCTTGTGGTAAAATAAAATATTCTAATTCAATATTAAAAATAAATTACGGCCGCTAATTCAATTTGCGAAATTAGAGAAAAATTCTAAAGAATTCGCGCCAACGTCTTTTTTTTATGTCTTCTGTAGCCGCAACAACGCAATGCATACATTCTACCGAAGAGATCGCCGCTTCTAGTTCCATTGTCAAAAAACAGACAAATATAAAAATAAAATAAAACACTTTTTCCCCTAGAGGTAAATATGGTATTTTTGCCTCAGTCTGGTACGATACAATGACGGCCTTTTTGAACAAGTGAAATAGTAGATTGTACATTAAGTGCATAAAACGTACCATTTTACGCGAGACATTTATCCATCCGAGCGAGCTTGCGAGCGAGGATGGATATAAAGTAGAGTGTAAAATGGGTTTTATGGACGAGTTGTACACTCTACTTTTCACTTCGATTGCGAGGAAATGTAACTGCGACATGTAAATATTGTAAACTAATTAAAATTGAAAAATAATTATGGTCCCCGCTAAACATTTATATAAAATATTTATATTTTATATAAAAAAAAAAAAAAATGAACAGTGCGCAAATTTTGACAAATTTAACTTAAACGTGTTTTATTATACACCTATTTCTTATTTTGATATATCTTAGTACAAAAAAATTTAGTTATCGTTAACGAAAGGTGTTTATTTTGAAACGGGTATAA
The DNA here is from genome assembly GCA_947523025.1 of Dryobota labecula. Classification (NCBI taxonomy): domain Eukaryota; kingdom Metazoa; phylum Arthropoda; class Insecta; order Lepidoptera; family Noctuidae; genus Dryobota; species Dryobota labecula. The sequence continues at coordinate 24,703,936 of OX383284.1, read as the reverse complement.
TGGATACTTGTCGCGCAATGCGCCGGCGGGCGGCGCGGCGCGGTCAGTGAAGCGGAACGCAGTAGTAGGTACCTATCACTGTGTGCTCGCCCATTGATATTATTACGAATAGATTGTATCCATATTTTACTGATTTCAAGTAGGACCGACAAAAAAAAAAATTGAACAAATAATGGAAATGTATGTTCTATTACTAATACTGAACCTCAAAAAAAAAAAAAATTGCGCACTGGTTAAAAACTTATCCCGTATATACTTCTTTTTTTTACTTTTTCTCATTATATGTTACACCGGTTGACGTCATTATGTCAACGCCAGCTATCGTTAAAAACCAGCACTGGGGCTCTGTCTCGCATAGGGTCGCAGCATTAAGCTGAGCGATGTCCGTTTTGCGTGGTTTGTCTTTCTTTGCGTCATGTTTACCACAACTAAAATTATTTTCTTCCTTCTTTTGTTCTTTCTCTTTGTCATCCATTTTTCATTTTTAACATGGGATGCTTTATATGGGTCTTAATATCTATTTTTAGATTACATAAAAAATACTTCACAACTAATTGAACGCCATTAAATACATACTATGTTGTGTGAGACCGTCCTACATTTTCTTAGCAATTAATTTTACTCTACCCAAGCTCGAACAGGACAATTGGATGCTTGTAAAAATAATTAATAATCTTGTACCGACAGATCACTTACGTTCTACATAACGTGTCCCTGCTAGCGACGTAGACAACGCGAGCGTAGCGATAGCAAACAAGTTAATAGGTACCTAAAAATAAAAACATTTTTTTTTTTAGTTTTGATCAAAATTGTATTTGTGTTTTCCCTAAACAAAGATACGTGAGAGAAATCATGAACGCAATGAAAGCTAATTTGCCTAAACATGGATTTAGACCCAGGAAGGATGTAAAATAATTAAAAGAGACTTATAAAAACCTACCTAACCACACTTGTATTATTATATGTATTGGCAAACACAGAACCGCTACCTGCTTTTCGTCACATATTTATCTTAGTTACTTGTTTTTAACATGGAATTTACATAAATTTGGGTAGAAAAACATGCCTTATTTCCTTGAAAACTCTATTTAAACCACTCAACAAATACTCATTAAATTAAATTGATAAAACAATGTGGTTAGCAAGTGCACCAATTATTGTCTGAGAGGACAACATTTCAGAATCGCTAAAAATAACTATAAGTAAAGGAAATAATAACGTAGCCGTTGAAAAACACTGAATAAGGAAAATTTTAAATACGTGTACATAGAAGGTATAAATATTAGTTATTTCATTAGCAACAATAGTAAATGTACCTAATTGTGAAGAGGTAACAAACAGGAAATCCTGGTTTTAAACCGATATCTGTAAATTTATAATTGCTTTTCATGTTAATTAATTTTAATTCTGATAGCCTTCATTATTCGCCAATTAAAACCTGCACAAATAAACCTTTATTTGTAGGCACACGCTTCGAAATTATTATTTTCGCACCTAAGAATGTCATTTATCACATTCTATTTTTCTGAAAAATCCAGGTTAATCTATCAATTCTTTGGTGCGTCATTTATAAAAAAATAAACATCGTCACGAAACCCGAATCTTCCCGATTAACCCCGAATTTTCCCGAAAATATCACAAAATAAGTCCCGTATTCTCATGATTTCTTTGCCAACGTTACCGCGCTCAGGAACAACTGCGCGCACTTTGTTTATAGTCACAAACTGTTGAATATTTATTTTGTTATGTCGAGTTTGATCGCACACTCTGGTGGGAACTGGCCACCGTAGATGTCGGATACAAACAATAATGTAAACAGTATTGGTTATTGATACAACATAACATTTCACACGTCATTTTGGACGCGACTTCCTAATAATTATAAACGGATAGTGTGAGATAATTTTTGATGACGAACATCTTTGTTAAAGGTTTGGTCATGGTTTTAGTTCGGCTGCGATCATGTTTAGATCAACATACAACCTGATACTGAACTTCAAATTGCAAGAAACGTCAGAAAATTTATATTTCCCGGGCTACCCTGACGCTTTCGCCTTAAAGTACAATAACTACTCAAAATCTAAATATTTTATTTCACATAAACCTACATGGGTACTTATGAAACGTCAGAAGCTAGGTGCACGGTTCCAATTAGTCGTTTCCTATGGAGAAGAGCCGGCAAGAAACTCCACGGTTACTCTTTTAAAAATAATTAGCTTTACAATATTATCAAATAACAGTGATAATAGGTATGGGAGGACAGTGTAGGCCTTTCAACAATTACCAGGGACTTAACAAAATAGAAAAGTGCCAACAAATCTACACTCTACTAAGCCTACAACGTTCTCACATTCACAAAGAGATCGTTAAATGGTCCAGCCATTTTGTCAAGATGAGAACATCGCAGGATTTTTAACGTTCGTTTGTTTGGTGTTCCAATATTAGTATCCAATAATATCGCTTATTTAATATGACGTGAATTTCCATAATAGAACGAACATAATGTTATTGGATTCGTACCTAATTTCAGTTATTTATTACAAATCATTTACAGCTATAAGCGTGGTCGTGACTAAGGGAACATTTCCATAGAGTGTGGAGTAATTCCTGTGTTTATTTATGATTAAAACCCCGAAACTTGCCAAAAATTTACCAATAACAAAAATATAACAAGAAAGCGCAAATCTATGCCAGGGTTTACCAACACTTTTCCGCCGCCCAAGGCGATACCAAATGATTAATATAAAGCATTTTTTACAAACAAATGATATCTAACAATTGTGGTTAGATAATAATGACCTCAGTTTGTTGATGCATGACTTCCTAAGGTACCTACATACTATTAGTTCCCACATTATGTACAATGTCACAAAAAACGAGCTATTTCGACAACATGTGGTCACCACACAAGGTTACGACTTTGCTCCGATAGACCAGTATGTAGGATTATGAAATCATCACTATTAAAAGAAATGTTTTGTTTATTAGATGTGCATCTTGGGAACTAAGGGATTCCCATTGGAGTTTTTTGTTTGGAAAACAAACAAAATCTACAAAGTTCTGTTGCAAATATGGTTGAAGATGTAACTATCGGGGCGGTAACTGTCGGGGTACTATAAAAAATCCACGTGTTATGCTGTGGTAGACTGTACTTCGAAGAGTTAGTGAATTCAAATATCTGGGGCATACAGTCATGGATTCTTTGAACGCCGAATGTGATATAGAAAGGGAACGCAGAGCGTTGACAGTCAGGGCTAATATGCTGGCCCACAGCTTTGGCCGCTGCACAAGAGAGGTAAAGATTTTGTTATTTAAATCCTTTTGTCAGACGTTTTACTCCAGCAGCCTGTGGATAGCATATACGCAAAGGGCTGTCAAAGCTTTTCGGGTCCAATACAATATCGCATTTAGGTTGCTGCTGAGTGTTCCTCCGTTTTACATCGTGTCCGCCATGTTCATGGAGGCACGCACATATGGTTTCGCGGTAATTTTACGCAAGAAAGCGGCGTCACTGCTGCACAGAGTGTGTTTGAGTAGCAACAGCATCTTGAGTGTGATAGCGGACAGGTATGACTGTCCGTTCTTCGAACATTGTGTGAGTTTATGTGTGAACTAACATAGTTTTTAAGCACTAACAAAATAGATCATGTTATCTGAAAAATAAATCTATCTATATATATAACTAGCTGTTGCCCGCGGCTTCGCCCGCGTGGATGTTAATACTTCCCTACTTACTTAGGCAAGTATTTGTGCCAAGTTTCAAGTTAAGATCAATCTGCCTAGCCTTTTTCCAACTATGTTGGGGTCGGCTTCCAGTCTAACCGGATGCAGCTGAATACCAGTATTTTACATGGAGCGACTGCCTATCTGACCTCCACAACCCAGTAACTGGGTAACACGATACTCCTTAGTAAGACTGGTTGTCAGACTTTTTGGGCTACTGACGACCCGTAACGACTGTCAAAGATCCACGAATGACAGCCGGGACCAACGGCTTAACGTGCTTTCCGAGGCACGGAGGAGTCTCGGTATGTAAAGATGGTCACCCATCCACGGACCAACCCCGGCAAGCGTAGCTTATGCTGACGGATCGACCCGTGCGGCTGTTATTACTTAGCCACGAACTCCTCAAGTTATATGTTGATAACCTCATCGGCGAGTTCAGTTCCGCCAAGTTTCAAGTTAATCAACCAAATTAATAAGATTTATCATACAAACTTTCATCCCCTATTTTATCCCCTTAGGGGTGGAATTTCCAAAAAATCCTTTCTTAGTGTACCTGTAGACCTCTTATGGAACCTACGTGCCAAATTTGGAATCTCTAGACCCAGCGGTTTGGGCTATGCGTTGATTTATCATTCAGTCAGTCAGTCAGTCAGTCAGTTTACTATCCAAATATATAAAAAAAGAAACTAACTTTTTGGAAATTCCACCTCTAAAGAGGTAAAATAGGGGATGCAAGTTTATATGAAAGTCCGTCAGTTTTAAAGTTCCTAACTTTAAAACTGACGGACTTTCATATAAACTAACGTCAGCCTAAAATCAAATTTTGTGTTTAGGCTGACGATTGAAAATTAATTTATTGACTCAGCGTTTTTGATAATTCCACCCGCGAAGGTCAAAAAGGGGGATGAAGTTGAAAAGTCCTTAATTTTCGAAGAAAAATCACAAAATTTACTATCTAGGCTTATGGCTGGAAGCTATCGCAACGGTGTTGTTAGAATTTCAACCCTTAAGGGGGTGAAAAGGGGGATGAAATTTTGTTTTAAATTTTTTAAGTTAAAATCACTATTATTTCGGCTTATGGTTGGAAACTAACACAACGTAAATCTTTATTTTTTTAACCCACAGGGGTCTGAAAAGGGGGATGAAGTTTTGTATTGAAGTTGTTCTGTATTCAAGTAAAAATAATATATATTTTTCTACATCCACGCGGGCGAAGCCGCGGGCAAAAGCTAGTTAATAATAAAAATTCGTTAATGGGCAAAGAATATCTTATTTGTAGGCAAAACGGTAGTTAGCGACAAATTTATGTGCAGTTGCGTTTGAATTTAAGCCCCGTACCGAGGAAATAATACGTTATTGTGAAATAATTGCGTTCGTTTGATTTGCTGCATCGTTATTACTAGTATCTATAGTTAGTAGTATCAGTGTAGTGTTAGTGGTAGTAGTATCTTTCGTTATGCAATTAATATGTAAGATATTTAAGAATTCACTATATAAATCGTACATTTTAGAAACACGATTAATTGTAGTTTCCTCTATAGAAAAAAAAAAAAAAAAAACCAAAGTAACCTTTAAAAAAAAAAAACCCTTAGTAAGGAATAAATACTTCACGGAAGGTCATCTGTTTTTTTTACAATAACAAGACTACATGTTTTCCATAACTTAAACATTTTCAAAATATGTATTTGTTTTAATAATATGAAGGAAATACCTAATTAGCCAGAGCCGCCATGCTTCCCCTTTCATCAATTAGCGCCAGAAGCTCGGTGCGCCCTTAAGATCCAACTGGGTATCCTGACCAGTGCCTGTAGTATATAATTATGGATATTTGTAGTTTTAGTTTCAATGAAACAATTAATTTGTAAGAGTAAATCAGTGGTATTATTTATCACCTGTTACTAGTGCTATTACACTTATATACCTATTGTGAAATTTGTCACAATCACTTCGAACGTTCTTCTCCAAACATTCTTCATGTAAAATGACGTAAGTGCATCTAGTCGTACAGCAGATGGTTCATTTATTTATTTTTACTCGTTGCGTATATTGCCATGCCCTATTTTTGTACGAAAATAATCAATTTCTTAGAATATGCTGTGGACGCGAGAGTGTTACGATTTCGTCATACCAGCACGTTTTAAGTTCTCACTATTAATTTTAATAACTTTTTCCTAAGAAATCTTTATGATTACATAGGAAACTACAAATACACCGAATGTGTTAGGATTTATTCACATCTGAAAGTCAACTAAAGTCGTTATGTGTCGCTTATGGGTTGTCGAATCCGCTGTTTTACATAACCGCTAGCTGTTTTACAAAACAGCTACGTTATGTAAAACCACTGAACGACGTTTAGCGATTTTCCATAATTACTGCACGCAACATTGCGTAAACGTTTAATTGGTTTTGCATTTATCAATGCAAAACGATTAGAGATTATGTAAAACAGTGTGAAATAAAACGTCAGATTGTAGATTTTAGAATTTGTGGGTCATGGCTATGTGTGTCATAAAAACAATAATTACTTCCAATATAGAAATAAATAAAACCGGTAATATGACTGAAAATGTCCTTAACTCAAGTGAAAACAGTGATTTCATGGACCATTTAAACATAAATTTATCAGAGTTTTATGAAAGATAGTTCTAAATATACTAAATAGCCAAGTATCTGCGAGCAACTTGGAAGTGTTTGTCACATTTCTAATCTAACCTAAACTAATTGGTCAGGGTGCCCCAGCTTAGTTACTGCAACAAATTCGGCATTAGAAGCCACACCAAACGCTTATTGTGACTACAGATAAACCATTCTGAATTACGTCTAAACGTGGGTACCAGTTTTGTTAAACGTAACGCAATGGCAATCCAGATGAACGTTTTCCAGCTGTTTTACATTACGGAGCTGTTTTGTAAAACAGCTAGCAGTTATGTAAAATACCGGAACCATACCAAATTACAGCTTTCTAGTAATAAGTCTCTGAGTTAAGCTGCGGACAGACAGACAGATGGACATGGCGAAACTATAAAGGTTCCTTGTTGACTACGGAACCCTAAAAATATGAATGTGCAGCCTTCTGCGCAAAGTTTGGCCTGACCATAGGGGGTGCCCTGGCTGGATAAGTTTTTGCCCTGGCTGGATAAGTTTTTGCCCTGGCTGGATAAGTTTTGCCCTGGCTGGAGGCCAGGCCTTAATTTATTGAGGCACCCACAGGAAACTCCGGTTAAGCAGACAACAACCTCCTAGGTTGATCTGCGAGATGCAGAAATCAAAAAAAAAAAAAAAAGGGATTCATACATCGAAATGGTCACCTTAAGACTGCACCGAGCGCACAGTGGCGCCCTCATCGTTGTGCTTCAATAAGCTCGTCAAGTTGTGCTTCACAAGACTATACGTTATTATTACTACAAACAGTAGTTTTAAACTGTTATGTTTTAATGATTACAATAAAAAAAGAAATCACCGAAATAACGAAGAGGGCGCCACTGTGCACTCGCCGCAGTCTTAAAAGCGAAAGGTTCACTTTAATAGTTCTTTTCACAGTTAAAGCAAGAAAGTGAGAATTATATCAGTATGTCTATCAGTTATCTTGCATCGAGCGGAGCGCGAACTTGTTGTTATATATTGACTATTACATTTTTTAATAATAGGCTAAGAGCTTTTGAGTTATAGTTTAGGAGATAAGATTAGCTTTTAGAAAGTGTTCTTTTATTAGCATTGAAAAGGCTATACTTGTAACTACATACTTGTACTTGTTGTACATTGCCTTGATTTTAGTGCGTTATTTGTCTGCTGGGGAGTTTTTTGCGCCACTTCTCTCCTCTTCTCTTCTTTCCAGCTAAAGCACTAGGAATTGATGAAGGGCGGGCGTTTTAGAGGACTGTCTAATATAATTTTAACGTTTAAAAAACCGGCCAAATGCGTGTTGGACCACGCACAATGAAGGATTCCGTAGTTGGAACAAATTTATCCCAAGAACAAACTTAAAATTGTGGTTGAAATACATGTTCTCCCATACATTCCAACTGAAAATGTAAGTTTGTAGGCACAATATTGAGAGATTTACCATGTTAGATTAAGACCATAGACTTCTTATAATTTTTCCTGTAATCTATAAGTAGTACTATTTCCTGTATTTTTTTCAAATGTTTAGGCTTTGTAGTTTCGGAGATAAGGGAATGGGAATCCACAATTTTCATCTAGTTTCTTAAATAACTTTAAAAGTATTTATTTTAAAATTATAAAAAATATATCTAAAATCCATACAATAAGCCCTTTCATTTGATATGTCACACGGTACAGTCTGCAAAACTTTTTTTTTTTTCTAATTTTCCCCCCAAAAGTGTAATTGTGAATATTTTATTTACGTTACACGTCCGTATTTGGGTCACGAAAGTTCAATATGTGTAATAAATTTCAACTTAATCGCTCCAGTAGATTCGGATCAAATTGGCTGTGACAGATGGACAGACAGACAGACACACGAGTAATCCTATAAGGGTTTCGTTTTTTTCCTTTTGAGTAATGGAACCCTAAAAGTACTGATTCTCAACCTAGTTTGAATAAATGACATTTGATTTTCATTTTATCCATGCAAAATGTAAAATTGTTTTTATTTTAAAGACATTTTTACTAAATGCTGCCTCGTTGGTCTAGTGGTCGCAATCGCTACTGCTAAGCATGAGGTCCTGGGTTCGATTCCCAGGTCGGGCAAAGTATTACTGGGTTTTTCCATCTGGAATTTCTCAGTAGCAGCCTAGAGTCTGGGTTTGTGCCCGGTTGATGGCAATAGGCTAACATAACTCGCGAAATGTGGGTGGTACTTTAGGTACACCTCTGCCAAACCCTTTGGGGAATACAGGCGTGAAGTTATGTTATATTTTTACTAAATAACTTATAGTTTAATTTGAGCTTTTCTTGTGTTGCATACTTGCACATACCTATAATTTAAATGAACAAAAAAATTTACAAAAAATAGTTTATTTCTCACCAGCATAGCAACAAGGATTACATACAGTAAAACGGGGTGAATCGGGACGAATTTTTAAAAAGAATTTTAACTTTGAAATAATATAGTTAGTTGTCATCAAAGACACTTAATAGTTAAAAAAAAAAAAAAAAAACAGTAAACACATTAGTCCTTTTTGGCAACAAACAACATTGTTTTAATGTTATAATTCCTTTTAAAGTTTTGTCCCGATTCACCCCGTTTTACGGTATTAAAGGTACTTATTACAAGGTAAGTCGGTATAATATCATGCACATTATTATAATAAAAATCCAGTAGCATTAATGGTGGTAAAGAGAGGTTTATTATGGCACAGATTAATATACAGATGGGACACTCCGCAGTTTAGGTATGAAGCTACAAGTACGCGGCGGGCCCATCTTACTGGGACAATTTAGTAGGAGTGACGCGCGCAGCCGCTATAAGAGTTACGCGTTAGAAAGAGAGGCATCTTGTAGGTGAATATAACTGTAGGTAATAAGCGTTGTGCGACCTGAATGGCACTTTATTGTGTCGTAGCAAGAGTCGCTTTTTATTTAAATGATTTTGCGTAGTGTCCCATCTATATTAATAAGAGTACTGACTCTGTCTTCTGAACTAGGCGAGGCCTGTATCTCAGAAGATAGCACTCATCTGACAATTTCGTTATTTTATAACCTAATGCTACTGTTTTAAAATGTATTAATAAACAAAGTAAGTAGTGAATAAAAATGATTTATTCCGTTCTAATACCAAAAATACCACTGATATTTGTTTCATCAAATTTGTTGAAAAACATACATAGTGGTATTAGTTTTTGGTATTAGAACGGAATAAATCATATGTGGGAGGGTGTGTGTGAGGGTGTGTGGTGTGTGTGTTTGTTTAATTAATATGTTTATGCTTGTGAAAACAAAAGTTATTCGGTATTTAGGTAGTCTTATTGTAATAACGATATTTACATATCCATCCATACTAATATTATAAATGTGAAAGTAACTCTGTCTGTCTGTCTGTCTGTATGTTACATTTTCACACCTAAACCGCTGAACCGATCGTCATGAAATTTGGCGGAGATATAGCCTTGGATACGGAGAAGGACATAGGCTACTTTTTAACGCGATAACCGACATTTACGCGGGCGGAGCCGCAGGCAAAAGCTAGTGAATTAATAAACATATGAATTATCAAGCCAATTAATATAAGGACATTATTTTAGTCATTTGTTTTTCTCAATACATTTCCAACAGGAGGATAAATTATAAGGTATAATTAGTACTGGCATATTACCTACTGCTATCATACCAACGGATATCCCGACTATTGTCACGGTCGAGGTTAATACCCAGGTAACCCAGTCCCGTGTTTATTACCTACTGTCGGTGCCCCGAGATTAACGAAGTATTCCTGTTTGAGCACCGAAAGTATTCTCAAATGGGAATAACTTTGGCGCAAAAAATTGGTGCTCAAACGAGAATACTTCAGATTAACGGGCACCCTAATTGCATAACATACTATCAATCACAATAATTGTAAAAAAATTATGATATTAATTTTATTTTCTGTGATTAATATACTTTAACGCACACACTGACTTATGTTATTAAATGTTACAATTTTAGGGAAATCATCTACTTTTACAATGTTTGTAAATATGTGAAAATAGAAAACACAATTCTATCGCAAAGATTTAATTTGTCTGTCAATACTTCACTTTTCATTATTTTTACCTATTGTGGTACATAGTAATTTTATTCTAAGTAAGTGCATCGTCTTCACATATAATTATTAATTAATGTATACAAAGTATTGCTAACATTTTAAAAGGGTAAGTATGGAGTTTCTTGCCCATTTTTCTTCATACGTACGTACCTTTGGAAGGGGCAACTAGAATATATTAATTATGTTTGTAATTTTTGACGTTCAAAAGTTCCTTTTATGTGCTTATTTGAAATATTCATATGTTCGAAAAATGTGTCTGTTCAACAACGTAAATAACGCAATGAATGTTGTTGATTTGTCAAAATGAAACACATTCCTGCTGATAGTGTATTACGCAATCACCCCGCTTTGTCTTGTTAAGGCGAAAGCGCCAGGGAAGCCCAACATTTTTAGTGTTTTATAATTATGCTCCATAATCTGTATCAAATCGAAGGGAAATTAAACGAACATTAGTCTAGTTATGTGCTGGTGCAGTCTAAGTTTGTAGGGGAACATTGTCATAATCCTCGCGATGCTAGTCTATCCTACAAAAGCGACATTATCTCTAAAGTTACTTGACTCCCTATTCTACACATATATAAACTCACGTCTTCTTGCCATGAGGTTAGGCAGAAACTATAGAATGCCACCTGCTACGCTCCTTTGCTTCGTTTAAGGCCAGAATTATGCCAGTGACCTTGAGTAGTTAGCTTGCGTGTTCTGTACTGAGCTCACGCAACGCGTCGTACGTCCAGCCAGTAATAGGATTCCCCCATCCAGGAGCGCTGCTCCAAATAAAACGCATTATTAATTTATTACACATAAAGAAAAGGTATTTTGATAAAACCCGTACACTAAAAGATCAATAATTAAATTATCTTTAAAAAGGTGAAGGCTCCAGAAAAATACGCATGATCGATTTTGCGTGATTCTCAGTTTTTTATCCGCGTTAGACATAACTTTACAAATTAATTTCACCATGTTATAGAAACATAATCTTAAATATTCTTATATTAAGTTATTAAGAAAATTCTCTAATATAACATATATTTTTTCCAAATCATTAACACTACTCGTTTAGGCGTGATCTTCAGTATAAAATCAGTAAAAGTCGGTTATCGTCACCTTAATAAAAATATGATTCGCTACCGTAACGAGTATGTATTTACGAATTTTAATCATTAAAATCATCAATACAACTGTCAAAGACCATGTTACCCTATTGAATGACTATTTCATGGGGATGCCTCTGCAGCCGCTTCCAGAGACAGCATTGCCAACACTTGCCATACAAACCAAGAGCGTCACCGTTTACAGTATTTTATCTCAAAAGCGACGCGTGCATTACTTGTGGTAACTAAGTGTACAAACTCGCTGTGAATGTCTGCGTGAATATGAGTAGCGTCAGCACGTAACACATACACTTGGTTGGAATGCCTATCGCATTAAGTCCGCCTTTGTACCTTATTGTGTGTGAGAAGTTTAAATAAACACACGCAATCCCGACTTCGCTATTGGTGCCGAATCTCTTGTCACAAAATTCTCTAAACTAGACTAAAAATCACCAAAATTTTGTTTATTCCTGTCAAACGACGATTTCCTATTCTGAAATTGACTAAAGTGACTTAACTATATTTTAGTTTGATAGCACTAAGATGGTACTGAGTTTTTAATTTAGTGAAAATGGCAATTTTGCTATTCTGAATTTGAGGTTTTTAAACTAAAATTTAGATTTTCTAACTAATTCAGACTATTTTTAATCGCGATTAATAAGGTGTGGAATAAAATTAGTTCTCATGAACACACACATTCACATCAACACCTCGACTTCTGGTGCAAAAACAGTACTGTATATTTTTTTCTTTTCTTTTGCTTATATTTCGAAAATGGTGCGTCTTATCGCAAAAATAATGAAAATTTCGACCTCCTTTGCAACCCGCAAACCCCTAAATTTCAACATGTAGGTAATATTTTTTTTTATTTTCCATACAAAATGTAAAAAATCCATACTAATATTATAAATGTGAAAGTAACTCTGTCTGTCTGTCTGTATGTTACGTTTTGACGCCTAAACCGCTGAACCGATCGTCATGAAATTTGGCAGAGATATAGCCTAGTATATGGAGAAGGACACAGGCTAATTTTTTACGCGATAACCGACATCTACGCGGGCGGAGTCGCGGGCAAAAGCTAGTTTCAAAAAAAAAAAAAACCACGTGGAGTCGCGTTTGTCACATTAGATTTTGTTGTGTCAGTTATTTTTTAATTTAGAGAATTTTGTTTGCAGAATAGCTTTAAGATACTCATAGCCAAAAGTAAGGAATTTTAGTGATAGTTTAGTTAGTTTAGTTCGGTGTACAAGGGAATCGGCACCATTGTCTCAAAATGTCGGAAGGTACCGACAGCTCCTGCGCTTACACACACTTTCACAGCTTGTTTGTACACTTGTTAACCACAAGTAAAGCGCGCGTCGTTTCGTGAGATAAAAATACTGTACTTGCACAACTACACAAATGAAAGTGAAGTCTTTGAATCGGACGTAGTTAAACGAAAAGGATCCAATCCACACAATCCACTCCTGTTAGAGAATTGACGTTTGAAGTTTAGTCAAAGTCAAAGTAAAATCATTTATTTCAAATAGGCACATAAAAGGCACTTTTGAACGTCAAAATTTACAAAAATAATTAATTGATTGTAGTTGCCCCTTACAAAAGGTAGTTACGTATGGAGAAGAATGGGCAAGAAACTCCATACTTACTCTTTTAAAATGTTAACAATATTTGTATACATTAATTATTAATTATATGTGAAGACAAACATAAAATTGTTTAAAAAATACAGTGATATCCATAATATAAATACTAGGAACAAACACATGTATGTTGTACCTAAAACACGGCTCAAGAAAATAGGTGGTTCGTTCAGATGTCAATGTATACGCTTTTATAATAAACTTCCCAGCCACGGTCAAGATCTAAGCATTCATCAATTCAAATCATTCATTAAACGTAAGTTGTGCCAGAAAGCCTTTTATACCATTAAAGATTATATTGAGGACAAAAAGGATTGGGATTGAGCTGCTCCAAATTTTATATATTGAAACTTTTTTGATTGTGATTGCTTTATACACATTGACATGAATATTTACTTGTGAAGTATAATGTTATTATTTTAATTATTTTGAATGTGAAGACTATGTGGGTCTTTGTTTATTTTTATTTTTTTCTTCTCAGTATATATATACATTTTTTTTTTTTCTGATCTAGGTATGGCTGTTTGAGTAATTTATGCGGCCTGCCCAAATGTCCTTTCTTTGGTATTATTCGTCGAATCGTTGAGCTCCTTATGTTCTGAGTTGAGCTGCACGATTACTGACAAATGCGTGCACTGAATGGACAGGTCCACTCAATCTGTGTGGTTCTTTCTTCAAAAGACCATTTCAGACACCAGTCTACATGGTCTTCACATGATTTGACCAAGATTATGTCTGGACTTTAAAAGAGATTGTGACCTCTGAGTTTGTTTCGGTCTTTCTTCTCAGAGTAGTCAGATACGAAATGCCGACCTCATCTAGTTTTAAAATATGATTGACGTGTAAAAGTGTTTGTAAAAACCTACTTACAGAAATAAAATCATTTATCATTTATCATTAATGCACTTACCTAGAATAAAATTACTATACCACAATTGATAAAAATAATGAAAAGTGAAGCAATGACAGACAAATTAATTATGCGTTAGATATATGGTGCTCACATATTTACAAACATTGTAACAGTAGATGATTTCCCTAAAATTTTAACATTTAATAACCTATGTCAGTTTGCGAGTTAAAGTATATTAATCACAGAAAATAAAATGAATGTCATAAAAAATATAAATTATACAATTAAATTAGCAACCAGTTTGATTTTGTCTAGATTCTAAATAAATTGTCCTATGGAGCAAGACCAGTATGTTTCCAAGCATTCTTATCTTGGATATAATCCTCTGTAATATGCTAGTTTACAAAGTGTGCTTTTAATATAAGTTTTAAATTTTCTTTAATTTAATTCTAATATATCAGATGTTATTTTATTGTAACATTTAACACAGTACCCCATAGACACCCCTATAGTATCAGTTAGATTATAAGTTAAACGATAAGTCGTCATCTCTACTTATTATATACGAGTATATCTCTTTTGCTGTACAGGATAGGGTTCACGATTGTTTCAATTTAATGTTTACCACCTAAGCATATACATTGTGGAATGCAATAAAGAATTGAGTATTGAGTATGTTAATGTGTATAAGAAGGAAAAATAAAAATAATAAAAAACATTATGTGCCGTGTGGAGTGTGCAGCGACCGCATACGAGGTTTGTCTTCTTTTCCGAACGCAATAAGTAGGTAGAAACAGTAATAATTATAATTATTTCAATAAACATCTATTTTAAGTCATGACCGGTGGTATGTATGTGTGCAAACAAAATTAATTTGATAATAATTAATTATTTTTCCTTATAATATGCCAAACTAAATATAGTTTAGCCAAATAAGTAACAGTGGATGGTGATAAGAGCAAAAATGCCATAAAAAGTTCCATTTCGATAATTTTATTGTGGTTTATCGGCTCTTATTTTGACCGGAACGAAATGTGGGTACGTGGATATAAGGATACCTACCAGAAATGTGGTAATTACTAGTATGCTTCGCTACCTTATGATTTTAGAGGACTTGCTGCCGACTCAGACATAATATATTCGGACACAGTGTCCGAATTGACACATTTTAATTTCAATTATTTTTTCACTGATAATTTGGAAACCATCAAATTATTGAAGCTGTTTAGTACAGTCAGATAAAAAAGTGGGTTTCTAAAATTATTAATTAAAAACGGCTGCATTCGTTAAAATCCGGTTAAAACTGTTTTTCTACAACTACACGCTGGGCGGACGGATTTCTACAATTAAGGTATCGTTGGAAGTTTTTTATCTGACTGTACAAAACAGCTTTTTTATTGGTGTCTGAATCATCAGTGAAAAAAAATCGGATTCGGACACTGTGTCCGAATATATTGTGTCCGAGTCGTCAGCAAGTCTTTTAGAGATTTCGATTTTCGTTAAAACTACCTTATTAGACACTGTTTGCACATTTATCTCATTACGACTTTATCAATACAATCATAACTTCACGCCTGTAATCCGCGAAAAGTTACGCAGAGATGTACCTGTAGTACCACCCATATTTCGCCAGTTATGTTTAAGTCCCATGTAATAGGGGGCGAGCCTATTGCCATCAACCGGACACGAATCCAGACTCCGGGCTGCTACTGAGAAATCCCTGACGGGAAAACCTAATGTCACTTTGCCTGACCTGGGAATCGAACCCAGGTCCTCATGCTCAGCAGTAGCGCTTGCGACCACTGGACCAACGAGGCAGTTCATACCAGTTCCAGTTCCATTTATTACGGAACATGGTATTTTGAACATCTGAGGAAAGTTTAGGGTGGAAGATAAGGTTAGGTACGCCAAGAAGCTTTATTGAAAAATCGTGCATTGAAAAGTCGTGTAAAGATTAGAGTTGGATGGAATTGTGTCCGTTTTGTGCAAAAGAGACACATATAAGACTTAGATACATAGAACTTGTATTAGAGTTGGATGGAATCGTGTCCGGGTTGTACAAAAGAGACACACAATACTTATTTACATAGAACTTGTATTAAAGTTGGATGGAATTATGTCCGTTTTGTGCAAAAGCGACACACATAAGACTTAGTTATTATATAGAACCTGACCTAGTTAGCACCAACCCAATCAGAGAAATTTTATAGATATGTATATTATAATATATTTGTATATGATATTTTCAGTACAAAACACGGTTATCCCAAATCTGACGGCAGAATCCCGTTTTTAAAGGACTCAAGGATTTCCTTCCCGATAAGAAATATCTCAACGGGAATCCCCTTGACACTAAAATCATTTGTTAAATACCATTTCCATACGTTATAATAACGGGAAAGATAATTTATTATAGTTATTTTATTATTACGTCATCATGAGCGACGAATTATTGCTAATGAGCTGCAGTGATCAATTTCCCACAATGTTACTTCCCGCTTCCCTGAGAAGTTTCAATGTTTCTATGTTATTCTCACTTTTACCATAGAAAACTTGACAGTATAATTAAGTATAAGTTAATGGTGTTTTGGTTGATATTTATTTCGTAATTGATAAACAAATTCGGAATAGAGAGTTAAAATGTTAGGTAATCAGGAATGGAAATTGAAAGTACCTATTCATTTTGCAGGAATCCGCTGGATGTGGGAAGAACAGAACCAGTCGAAGTGGCGGTGCTTGACGGAGGCCTATGTCCAACAGTGGACATCTTTCGGCTGAAATGATGATTATGAAGATGATTTATTTCAAGAATTGTGTAGAAAATTTAATGAATATGCAAATCTATATTAAATATAATAAAGCTGAAGAGTTTGTTTGTTTTTTTGGTTCGCGCTAATCTCTGAAAATACCTCTAGTCGGATTTGAAAAATTATTTACATTTTATAGCCCAATTACTTATTTAGGAAGGTTATACGCAAACATCACGGTAGGCGTTAAGAGCCAAAAAAAAAAAGAAGAAATGTTACAGACAACGCTAAGGGAAAACGAAGAAGAAGAGCGAATGAAACCGAATTACAAAGAACATTTGTAAAACAAAACTGTAATTACATTATTTTTCTCAAATTAATTATAAGTTTTCATTTGATGGAATTGGGGCTATCGTTGTATGGGAATGCAAATAGGTATGCTAATTTAAAAGTATAAAAATTGACTAGTAAGGTTTTGTTTGCTCTAATTCTATCATAGTTTCTATCTGTCGGTAGGTAGATATTAAAAAAAAAAAAAGTTGTTATTGCTAATCATTCGATCTAACTAACTTCCAGCTAAGTCTCTGTGAAACTTACGAGCTCATTTTTCCGTTGTCAATGTGAATGCAAAACACAGTTTCCGCTGTTGATAGCAGAAGTACGAGTATATTACATGATGAGTTTTTCAGAATACCATGTCAGGGGCAATTTTTTTAAGAACCTTCGCATTTTATGTAATCTCAGTAAAAAAAAATACTCATTAATATATAAAATTTGACATAGATTGTCGGCGAGATTAGATTACGACTTGAATTTGAACGTTTTTAAATAAGGGAATCGGCTCTGTTCTTTTTCTGAACATCGCACAAAGAAAATGGCAGTCAGGCAGATTGCCTTTTTCTAGTGGTCTAACGGTCGCCAACGCTACTACTGAGCATGAGGTCCTGGGTTCGATTCCCGGGTTGGGCAAAGTGTTATTGGGTTTTCCATCTAGAATTTCTCAGTAGCAGCCCGGAGGCTAGATTTGTGCACGGTTGATGGAAAAATGTGCCAATTAAAAAAGTAGTTATTTTCCACTTTGTAATCGTAATTTTGTTTTTGTTTTGATCGTTTGTTTGTTGAGATTTTTGCCAGTGACGCAACACAGAGTAACAATGTAAATTGTCTTTGGTCCCTAGTCCTGACATCAAGCAACGGACTACATTGTCAAACTTTTATTGCTTGAATAAGAGGCTTTTGGCTACTTGAATGTGTGTATTTTATACTTAATTTTAATTTTTGTTAAGTGTGTTTTATTTGTGTAGAATAAACAATTTTATTTCTTTCTTTTCTTTTTCTTTCCTAACCCTTTGGAGAATACAGGCGTGATATTATGTTATAAAGGCAATTTTAAGGCATACTTATGTTCATGTCAATGCTCCTCCTCAAAACCAAAACATTATCATCATCTGTCCAGCCTTTTCCCAACTATCTTGGGGTTGGCTTCCAGTCTAACCAGATGCAGCTGAATACCAGCGTTTACATCGAGCGACTGCCTATCTGACCTCCACAACCCAGTTACTGGGTAACACGATACCTTTTGGTAAGACTGGTTGTCATACTTTCGGGTTTCTGATGACCCGTAACAACTGACAAAGATCTACAAATGACAGTCGGGACCAACGCTTAACGTGCTTTCCGAGGCACGGAGGGGTCTTGGTATGTAAAGATGGTCACCCATCCACGGACCAACCGCGGCAAGCGTAGCTTAACCTGATCGATCGACTCGTGCGGCTGTTATTACTTAGCCACAAGGCCCAAAAGCCCCTTAGAATCAAAAGCTAGTCCAATATACAACATATTTTCTCAACAAACGAAGACATCGGCTACACAATCTACGTGAAATGAGGTAAGGTTGGCCAATGTAACGAAATTGTCGGCGCTTGCGACACACTGTGGGTAGTGGCTGATACCACCCGCTGGGCAAGTAACCGTTTACACTCAGGATTTAGATGGGCCACGATTTGATTCTAGTATTTATTGTATACTCGGACATAAGGTTTTAATTATGAATGACGTTTTGTGAGTTTAGTCTGTTTTGTTTGAGGCTCAATTTGCTTCAAAAGTCATCATCATCTTCCTGTCCTTGTTCCATGTTACTTGGGGTCGGCGCAACACGTTTTCTTTCTCCATTCTCCCCTGTCAACCGTCACTCTATCATTCACTCCTTTCTCTTTCATATCATTCTTCACACAATCCATCCATCCTTTCTTTTGCCTTCCTCTCCCTCTCCATCCATCCACATTTATATTCATTACTCTCCTCGTCACATGCGTTTCCTTCTTCCTCATCATATGTCCATACCATGCCAAACGACGTCCTTTCAACTTTTCTGTCACCGGTGCCACTTTCAAACTTCAAAAGTAACATATGATAAATCTTGGTCAGGCCTTACGAGTACCATGCTGATGAATGAAATGGTCTTTTGAGGAGAGAACCACACAGATTTAAGTGGACCTGTCGTGTCATTGCACGCATTTGTCAGTAATCGTGTAGCTCAACTCACTGTCCTCCCATACCTATTAGCACTGTTACTCGTATTTGAAAATATTGTAAAAGCTAATTATTTTTAAAATAGTAACCGTGGAGTTTCTTGTCGGCTCTTCTTTATAGGAATCGAACAATTGGAACCGCGCACCTAGCTTCTGACGTTTCATAAGTGCCCATGTAGGTATAAGTGAAATAAAATATTTTGATTTGATTTGATTTGAACTGAGAACTTAAGGAGATCAACGACTCAAAATACCAAAGAAAAGGACATTTGGATAGGCCACGTCAATTACGACTACACAATAGTTGGATATTATTATTCATTTATAGATCCTGTTTAAAGACGCAAGGACATTATTACCTATGTTTATATTAACAGTAGGTATAATCAATCAATATGCAAATCTTAGTCCGCTTGTTTGAACACAGTATCACATGGTACTAAAAAAGTAGTAAGCCTTGCTTTATTCGCCAACTTTTTCTAACCAAGTTTCACACACTACAATTCTGACGTCATAGAATAAGGAAATACATGACTATTAGTCATACTATTAAGAAAAAGGTTATTGTCGAAATTACGCCAATTGGAAAAATGCTCCAGTTTTAATTATTTTATCATTGGCATGTTTATTTTCCGGTGAATGTTCATAGTAACTTGTAAAAGTGTTTTTTCGAGGTCTGTGCGACGCGGTCGAAAGATCATTGAACTTGTTATTGTTAGTTAATTTTGTGGGTATTTTTAGATAGATTTTTACTACCTTCGAAGGTTAAAAAGAGTTAGAAAAAATTTAATGTAGGTAACATGAAAATATTGCTCTGTGTCGATCAAGGTGGCCAATTAAGATGTATACAACTTTTTTAGCCCCCATTCTGATTTAAAGCTAAATTTTACAGTTGTTTGGTGTTGATTATTTAGTTTAAATGCGGCATATTCGTCATGTACAGTCTATAAGATCATGACCACCGCAATACTTTCAGTAATTTTATCCTGAAGTTCTTAAACGAATTTAAAAACGAACTAATTTTTCTAACAAATCATTAAGAGTAACGAGTACCATTTTGATCATTGAGGATTTCGCGACATGTCCTGACTTTTTTTGTATGGGGTTATCCAAAGGGACGTGTCGTGGTCAATCTTGATTACAAAAAGCAGAATATTTGTGACTTTGTTAGTGGGATAACTAACAAAGTATGCGAAAATTTGATGAAAAACACAATGAAAAGCGATAACAGTTTTGAGTATAAAAAAGGAGGAGATAAAATAAAGCCCCGAACGCCGTCAGATTAGAATCGTAATTTTCATTTTACAGAGAAAGCGTATTTGAACAACAAGGGATACAGTCGTCAACATTTGACTTATTAAATATCTCTGGTTACCATGATGCTTTACTGAACAGTCCAAGTAGAACCCATATTTGGTAAACCCGACAATGACAATTAATAATACTGTTCTTACACAATAAGATAGCAAGGAAAGTGTTCTCCAATGAATTATTTCAAAGTCAAAGTCAAATCATTTATTTCAATTAATAGGCAATTTGAACGTCTATAATTATTAAAAAAATACATACATACATTTATTTAGTTTCGTAGTTGCTATCTCTATAAATAGTTACTTCGATAACTATTCCAAAATGTCCAGTCATTCTTCTCCAGAAAATACAGAACGATATCCTAACTAACAATACCACTATTCACAAATTGACGATAAAGAAAAACGTATTACGTCGACTGTCGACCACTTATTCATTCAACGAGAATATTTTCCATACAAATTACAGTGAAACAACAAATCCTACACAATTTTTCTAAGAATAACCACCATTAAAGTAAAGATTGTGTACAATTATTTTAGTCATTGTTCATTAATAAGAGTTTAAGAGAAATTCCGGAACATCTGACTTGTAAAGTAAACAAGCAGCAATTGGATGACTCAGAATTTAACGAAGAAAACGTGGTCCATTTCGCGAATAGGTACATCGTGTGAGTCAGTTTTTGTGTTAACACATACGTACTATATCTACAGTGTTTGAAATAAGAGCAATATTTAGAGTAACTTCTGTTTCCTGAAAAGTTGTAAGTATGAATGTGGATGGCTATAGAAAACATACTAACTCAAGAAAATGTGAGAAACAGATATGTAGATGAACGATGTAAGCTCTGAGATTACAGCTAATAAAGATGATGTATAGACGACAAAAAAAATGCATGGCAGCAGAATGATGACTTCTTTCTTCCAAACTGTTGTGAGATTAGCCTTCTGAAAGAGTAAATTTGTATCATATGACATTGCATCATCTGTTAATTCATTAGTTTAGTGTGAAGTTTTTTGTTTCTTTACTTTATGAATAATGTTTTTATTGAAAATTATTTGGTCACTTGTTTGGTTTTGTAAAACCCACCTCAAATTAGGTAGCTTATTGTTTGTGGTGACTGTGTAAGTGTTTGGTTTCGTTTCTACGAAATTGGTTGATCAGAACCAACGATCAATCTCTATTTATAGATCTTATTACTTTTTCATCGTTATTCAACTGTTTCCGTTCACAAATACCTATTACATATACTGTGCTATTACGTTTGAAAATATTTTTTGATCTTGTTGGTAGTACCCATCTCTATTTTATGATTAAGGTAGATTTGATTTGATTTGGTAGATAGATTTGTACATTGTTTCATAGCTAATAGTTTTATAGAATTTTGATTCACATAATTTTTTTCTCATATTTTCGTTTCATAGAATAATCAATACGCGGAATACTTACTTTGAAGATTTTTAAATAATTGATTTTTGTTTCACATAAAGTTTAATGTTAGAATAGTCATATCATAGAATAACAAATCAAATATTCTTTATCCTTATATTGTTTATTTAATATAAAACTTATTGCCAAGAATAACATTTTATCCATTTTTTATTTTTCAACAGCATTTTTTTTTTTGCATTTTGCCGCATGCAGAATGCAGCGTGCAAGCAAGCATGCAGCATGCGCATACAAGCAAGCATGCAGCATGCAAGCGAGCATGCAACATGCAGCAGGCATGGTTTCTGTCACGGCTCCGGCGCTGCGGGGCTCCGGCGGCCCCACGCGAGCTTATCGTCGCAGATGGTATTCACACTCACCACCGCAGCTTCGGCTTGTACTAACGTATACCGAACAAACAATATTCGCTAAAAACGAATTCTATTGTTTGATAAGTTTGTTAAACAAAAAAATGTAATTAAAAATTCATTGAATTATGTTTCTTTGAAATATGCTTCATTCAAGTAAATAGTCTTTGAAACAATAATATTCGAACTTAAAATACAAGGACCAAATATTATAAATGAAACATTTTCTGAGAAAACTAAATTCTTTGAAACTGTCTGCAAAATAAGGGACACCTGTGATTAAAGCATAGATCTATATTTATAGGAGCATCTGTATACCAAAGTATATTTTTGAATATCTTTCTCAACGCACATATCAGCTAGTCAGTAGTTCCTTATATCGCATAGTTTATCAATTGTTGTGTAAAATTACACCACATTATAAATGTATGTAATCTGTGATTGCACCCACTTACCTTTAATTTAATTACTCCTGATTGGAATCTTGAATGAGATCGATCTTAAGCAAGCCCTCACGCGTCTCGTTGAATAACTTCAATTATGTCTTTAATTATAATTTTATTATTATCAGTCATCACAATTTACACAATGATTCTGAATTAATTCTGTGAAATGTATAAATGAGGTCAGTTCTGGTTATTTTCCTGGGTTAATCCTCTTTTCTGACATGACTTTTAACCTTGACAGGATTGCTACCGATGCATTAAATTTTCCTTAACCTGTTTGTTCAACAACAGGGCAAAGGTTGTGTTGATAATGTTCTGTTCTACTCTGCCTAACTATTTTCTGGTCAGTTCTAGGAAAAGTTACTCGGCAGTTTCGCTCGTGTCCTCAACTACGCAAGTTACGCTTTTCATCCAAAATAAACCACAGAGTAACAAATGTTTCTCGAAAATCTAGTTGTACTGGATAATTTAATAAATAAACAGGTGGATGTCGGTACAACATTTGAGATTAATTGCTCAAAGATCGCAACAATAAAATCACGACATGATTAAAAGCATTTTTATCATCGTGAGCAGCTACAGAATATATTAATACTAAGTACCGTGGTTCCGCAATAATTACAAGTAGGTACAAAAGATTGCAATCTGAGACAATATGAATTGTAACAATATTCAACAAGACTAGTCTATTAAATGTAAACTTATTATTAATTGTTGCAAATGTAACGGATAACTAGGGCCTCATTAGCAGGTTGTTCCATTTGTACCACAAATAAATCTAACTCACTTGTGTCAGCACGAGTGATGCAGACCAGCAACTTTCTCGCAACTTTTATGTGGCTTTTATTACTTCTTAAAATAAACAACTTAGGCTTCACAATGTGCCTGGCAGGGAGGAACGCTGACACCTGAGATACAGGATCTAGTTTGGGTGTCTGGAGTTTCACAAAATCGAGCATTTACCTGCTTAGTTTAATTACTATCTAAGTTTCTTAAGTACCTAATACATTTTTAACCCATTTTGTCTCCTTATAAAAATAAATGATAAAATTTATTAATATAACCTATAAGCCTTACTATTTAATTGAGTAAGATTTAATTAATGATTCTACTTCATTTATCTGCAAAGATAAGGAATATAAATAGTTTATTAATGATGAAGTAAAATCAATTAATTTTGCTTTTTGAAACATAAACAAATATGGTATTTAAAATACTCGCAATTAACAGCAGTGCTTAATTAATCAAATAATTGAATGGCATTACGTCATGACTCATGACTGATACTTTATCATTTGTGATAATATATACAATATTATTTATAGTAAATATTTATAGGTACTTACGTAGTTTGTAATTATCATTTTCTTGGACTAGTCTAGAATTATGCATTGCAGGAAGGTTTCTCCGAACATAGCTTCGCTTATTCCAATTTTGAGATTCACGAGATGATGTTTTTGAAAAATGATATTTTTTTCTGTCCTTCTGCTGGGCAAAGGCGTCCCCAAGTCCTTCCAGGAACTCCTTGCCTCGTTCCTTTATATTGTGACAGTTAGTTGTATAATTTTGACAGTAAATTGTTCTAGAATTGCTCTCGAGTGTCATTCTGTGATGTCATTGTGTGTCATATTGGGCTATAAAGTTGCCCGTCTATTGGACCTCCCCCGTGCCAAACCAGCTAACTTGTTCGAGTGGAAGTATTCGAACTATCTTTTATTGGGCAACAGTGGGTTTGGGCCGGAGCTAAGCGCGTAGGCGTTGATTTTATGACCCAAAGGTACTTGTTCAATAAATTGGGAAAAAAGCGTTTTGCTCATAATTGGAGGAGCAATTTGGGTTTATTTATTTATTTATATATACTTTTTTGTACATCAGATTACAAATTACAAAAGAAAAGGAACACTTATTCACTATAAAATATACAATGGGCGGCCTTATCGCATACTGCGATCTCTTCTAAGCAACCTTGTCATGGATAGTGAATTTCTGGACATAAAATGTTGCAAATAAAAAGTATAACAGTACAATATCCTATAATAGATACACAGATATATGTATGCTATATAATAGATACATAGATACATACATACTAACATACATATATATAAGCAAAGAAAATAAATGAAGTGTATAGATTATCACAGCTAACAACGAGAACAAAATCACAACGACAAGTAATGTTCCTTCACGAGTCTTTTTGGGTTGTAGTTTGGTAAGGTGTGAATGAAGTTGATGAAACGGAAAATAAAAAATAATTCATCTGCCTTGTCTTTTTGTCAACTATGTTAAGGTCGGCTTCAGTCTAACCGCATCCAGCTGATAACCAGTACTATAAATAGAGCGACTGCCTATCTGATCTCCACAACCGAGTCACTGGGTAATACGAAACCCCTTGGTAAGACTGGTTGTCAGACTTTTGGGCTTCCGACTAGAAACAAAGAAAAAAAAAATAAAGAAAATTTGTTTATTCTGCACACACAAACCGCACCTTACCTTACCTTGAATAAACAAAATACACACTCTAATACAAAGTAACCAAAAGCCTCGTATTCAAACCTTAAATGTAAATAGAAGTTTGACAATGTTGTCCATTGCTTGATGTCAGGCCAAGACCAGACACAATATATACTTAGATATTGCGTAATTTACTAACCCCTAACAACCCGTAATGATTGTCAATGATGCACGAATGACAGCCGACACGGAGGGGTCTCGGTATGTAAAGATGGTCACCCATCCATGGACCAACCCTGGCAAGCGTAGCTTAACCTGATGGATGGATCCGTAGGGCTGTCAAAAAAAATAAAAAAATACATGCCTCATTTAGTCTTCTTCAGATTTTCTCTCCATTTATTTTATTTTATTTATTTTACAGTTTTTGGAAAACTTACAGCTAAACACTTTTGTACGATTGAGAGTACCTAACAAAAATAAAGGCCAATTACAAGTTTTCACAGATAGAAGAGAGCTTAATAAACAATAAACATTTGAGAAGGTAGACAGTATTTTGAGTTAAAATTAAAACATTATCATAAGTAAAAATGGGTTTTAAACAGCGTAAATTGAAATCAATTAGTTGACGTGATAAAAAAAGAAGGCATAAAGAGTCCTATTTAATTTTGAAATGCTGGTACTGAAAACATCGATGTCGACGCCCCGGCAGACCGCATTATACGCATGACTCGCTCTGATTATGTATGAATTTCGTCTGTAACTCGTTCTCACCCTAGGAGTACGCAACAGATAAGGATTGCGCAGAAAAGCAGAAGGAACCCGCAGTCCGATTTTGTTCAGCAATTCGGGAAGCTCGGTTGAACCGTTAGCTATTTTCTTTTACGTGTTCTTGTCACATCATATCATAGCGGTAATTGGAAAGTTCAGTTTAGAAGTACAGGTAACAATAATAAAATTAACAATAATAATATTAATAATAATATTAAAAACAAAACATAAACAAAACATGAACAACAACAAACAATAATAAAAAAAACACAAAAATAAAATAACATTAACATCATTGCTCCAATGGTACCTGCATTCAGAAAGTTTGCAACGTTATAATAAGCAAATTATTTAATAAAACAAAAACCCGACTGCAAAACACATAACTGAAAAAACAAATTACTAAAAAAAAAAACAATAAACCGGACTGCAAAAACGTAACTGAAAAGCGAAAAAAAATCATTATAATTTATAGAATGTTGGTATTGCATGCCTCCATCGTCAGTCACCATTATCAGACGTCCACTGCCGGACATAGGCCTCACCCGAGCACCGCCGCTTCGACCGGTTCTGATCTTCCCGCATCCAGCGCATTCATGCGGCATGCACCTTGTGCGAGGCCTTCCAACGCTACGTCTTCCGATACGCGGTCGCCACAACCTTTCGGCTCCATCGGCCATCTGTTCTGCAAGAAATGTGTCCTGCCTATTGCCACTTAAGTTTGGCAATTCTTCGGGCTATACCGGTTACTTTGGTTCTTCTGCGCATTTCTTCATTTCTGATTCGATCACCTAGGGAAGCTCCAAGCATAGCCCTTTCCATTGCCCTTTGGATGACTTTTAGCCTTCTAATAAGGCCCATTCTGAGCGACCAGGTTTTAGTGGCATAGGTCATCACTTGCAACATGCACTTGTTAAAGACTTTCGTTTTGAGACACTGCGGTATCTCTGTTTAAGTGCACTAAAATATATTGATTTATCAAAACAGGGAAATATTTTACATCTATTGGCGGCATTGTCATCTTTCAGAATGCACCTACTGCCAAGGGTTGAAAACGAGGCGGCTTAACTACACAACTCTATTAAAATATATGGCGCATAATGAGCGTGCATATAGAGACAGATTGTTGATACGAGTATCAACATAACGTAGTATAAGTGGTGCTATAAACTAAGTTATTCGCAACAATAACCTGTTGCTTTATAGCTCAAAAGATCACAATCGTGTGTATGTAGCGACAAAGTGCAAGCTTGCAATGCAAACTGCAAAAGAACATTTCTTTATAATGTAGGTAGGTTATAACTTTTGACTCTGAATCGTATTTGTCGATTTGAGTCTGGTGATTTTATCATAAGCAAATGCCTAAGTATGAGTGCGTTTGTCCACCGCAGTCGTCACCGGGACGTCACAGAGAACGAGATGACGACGTCGAAGTAGCGATACATAAAACTATGGCACGCACGGCCGTCACCCGAGCGCCGTCATCCCGGCTGCCGAAGTTTCGAGTAGTTCGGCGTGACTGCCAGAACTCGGCTCAATATTGAACTCAAATAATTATAATTGCACAAATATAGCAAGTTGCACAATTTTGTATGGAAATATTAATAATATAATATGTATAAAGAAAACACCAAGACAGGAAAACAGATACCTTTTTATTTGATTCTTTGGCCAGAAAATGTGTTAATACTGTCTTATTAAATAGGTACTTCTTAAAAAACAAATACGGTTTAGTCCCATCTCTTCCTCTTCCCCTCTCTTCCACTATGCGTTTACCTACAAAAAATTCCCATCTCTTCTATAAACGCATAGGGGGAAGAGACGAGAAGGGGAAGAGATAGGACTAAACCACAAATACTTAGGTGTCTATTAAAATAGCGACTTAACACTAATATCAATTAAATAAGACGTAATTCATTGTGCCCTAAAGCGACACGTATCTAAGTAATGATTAGAATGACCTTTGTTTCTTTTGGCATACCTAGGGCTGCCTTCTTATTATTTCGGCATCAGAATGTGTACATTTTAGTTGTTAGACTTAGCATAATTTAATGGAGGATTAAAAAACATAAAAAAATCGAGGAGCTCGTGGCTAAGTAAAAACAGCCGCACGGGTCGATTCATCAAGTTAAGCTACGTTTACCAGGGATAGCCGGTAGATGGGTGACCATCTTTACATACCGGGACTCCTCCATATCTCGGAAAGCACGTTAAGCCGTTGGTCCCGGCTATCATTCGTGGATCTTTGGCAGGCGTTACTGGTCGTCAGAAGCCCGAAAGTCTGACAATCTGTATTACCCAGTTACTGGGTCAGATAGGCAGTCGCTCCATGTAAAGTACTGGTATTCAGTTGCGTTCGGTTAGACTGGAAGCCGACCCCAACATGGTTGGGAAAAGGCTAGGCAGAGTGAAGATGAAAAAAAAAAACAAAAACAAGGTCACGACTTATTTTTTATTTTTATTGCCGACGAAAAATTAGATAACAGAGGAGCAATTCCCGTATTTTTAGGAACTCAATACTCTCAAGAGTTAAGCTCAGTCTCAATCTGTCATTAAATCCTCCAATTTACCAGACTTTTTTACAAGACTTATACATTGATTATCGTCGATATTATTAGGTAACGACTCGAATTTGAACGTTTTTTAAGAATAAGAATGTTATTGGTCTTTAGGACGTCTTATGGCACCTATTAGAAAAAGATGCCATAACTGCTATTTATAATCAAGTAATTTTATGACGGATATCGTAGAAAGGAGGACAGACGATGAACTCGAAGCATATATTTCAAACTAGCTTTTGCCCGCAGCTGCAGCGCGTGGATGTCGGTTATCGCGTAAAAAAAAGTAGCTTAAGTCTTTCTCCATATCCCAGGCTATATCTCTGCCAAATTTCATGACGATCGGTTCAGCGGTTTAGGCGTGAAAACGTAACATACAGACAGACAGACAGACAGACAGGCTTACTTTCACATTTATAATATTAGTATAGAAGTATGGATATACCAATTACAGGCACTTTTTAATTGTCAAGGCGTCGGTCAGTTAGAAAGATGAAGCTAGTTGCGCATTTTAAAGCGTAGTAGGTTCCTATGGAGAAGAACGGGCAAGAAACTCCACGGACAGTCTTTTAAAACCAAATATTGGTAACATCATTCAAGTTGAAATTATACATATAAGAACAATGTAGAAAAGACGTGCACGTTAGAAGCGTCCGTACAAAAACATTTTTTTTTTTCTAAAATTAGGATAAATTGAAATAAGCCGTGGCAGATAAGAGATGGCCAGTCCCAACTGACGGCGCCTATCTGCTTACATTAAAGATAATTATGTACTCGTATTTCGGATACAGAAGTCTGAAAACACGCAAGCCTTTACATACCACACGAGTGTCATATAGAAATAGGCACTTTCTTTGTCGGAATTTGTTTGCCGCCAGGAACAATTCCCCTTGAATGGTTTCTGTCAGCAAACTTTTCCTGGAAAGAATGATAAGTAAGCTGATCAGAAAAAGAACAATGGCCAGCCCTAAGTATACCTAACCTAACAGAAAGTGTATATCAGTGTTTTTTGCTTAAAGAATTGAGTCATATCCTGCCACGAAGTTGTAAAAGAAGCACTCGGTGTCACCTTTGGTAAATGTACTATACTAATAATAGATAGTTATATACAAAGGTCGGAACGGACTGTTAAAAATGTTTATTTAAATGTCTAATCTTATTTCAAATGGTGTATAGGTTTATAAAAAAATACATAAAACGATTCAGTAAACAGTTATTAACAAACTCCTTTCATATTGTACGAGTATGTGCATTAATTCAGTTACACATTGTATATCCTGCATCATCTTGTAGCCGCTCGACAGCTTCTGGGATCATAATCCTTCCTATAGACTGAACCTTTCAGCTGTCTGTTGTGTGTCTCCAATTGATTCCCACGAATATGATTGCGCAAAGAGATAATTTCCGAATCAATTATAATTTCATAAATTATTCTGCAACATTACTAACAATGTTGCATAGATGTTCTCAGGTTTATAAACGCTAGTTACTTGAAATCAGAAGAAAATCGGAGATAATTGAAAGAAAAAAAATAATTGTTTTCACTCTGCACGCAACATTTCACACTACTGCCTGTCATAGTTTTATGCTATTTACAATCTTACTTTTACGAATCTAGAGTTTAAAATCGCGTGTAAGTTCCTATGTACCTAAAACCACGTACACACAGACTTTCTGCGTACCTAAAACGAAATGAGTCAACCTGTATTAGACTTTTGTAAGTAAAGCAATCTCGAAAAACACTCTCGTTTTAAACAGGATTAAGCCACTATGAAATATAATGAAAAGTTGCGTCATGTAGAAAGGGTTTTATCCTTGCGTAATTTTTTATAATTAAGTAATGATTTGCAATCAAAGATTTAATTGCAATGTTTCCCTCTATTAATATCGATTAGTAATTGATTAAATGGTATCTAATAGTGGTTGAACGAAATTTAAATTAGAAGTTGCGCGTGCGGCGGGCGTCGCTGTTTCGAGAGAAAATATTTGAAGTGTGTATTTTTGCTTTTTTGTTAATTATTTAATACTTTAAGCACAAAAAATGTACAGAGGCGGACTTAATGCCATAGGTAGGTATAGGTAGGTTTTTATGCTGTGATATTTATATTATAGCCGCACGGGTCGATCTATCAGGTTAAGCTACGCTTGCCGAGGTTGGTCCGTGGATGGGTGACCATCTCTACATACCAAGACTCCTCCGTGCCTCGGAGAGCCCGTTAAGCCGTTGGTTCCGGCTGTCATTTGTGGATCTATCAACTAAAATTGCAATCTTTAACTCAATAGTCAGATCAGGATTAGAATATGGCAAAGTTTGGACTCCATTCTACGAAATACATAAACGTCGTTTAGAATTAGTGCAGAAAAGATTTCTATGGCACTTATCATATCACTGCAATATGGCCAGAAATCTTACTAGCTACACCTCACACGCTTGAAACATTTCAAACTTGTGAGTCTGGAAAATCGCCGTATGATCCTAGATCATCTGTTCCTATACAAAACAATGAACACTCATATTGATTGTCCGCGGTTACTGAGTAAAATAAATTTGAATGTGCCTTACAGGCTTCCTCGTAAGTCTAGATATCAGTTTCTTCGCGCTAAGGGCTTTAAAACCAATCTGGGTCATTTTTTCACCATTGATAGAATGCAGATTCAATTTTGTCGCCTGTCACAGTCACCCAACGTAGATATTAATATGTCTTACTCTTTACATGTAAAGTCAAGTCTGCTTGCATAGGGCATTATCATAAAAATGAAAAAAAAAAAAAAAAAAAAATCGTTTCTGTGTTATTTTGTCTTTTTCACTTACATACATAAATAAATCTATATAAATAAGTAAAATATGTTTTCTAAATGTTTTGTAACTGCATTTCCTACTACTATGTTTTAATGCATGCCGTGGCAGTCTTTATTTAAGGCTTCACTATAAAATGTAAAAATAATATGCGTATTTTAACATGTAATTCTCCTTCCTGATTATATTCTCTAAATTATGGTGAAAACCGTATCAAAATCCATTGCGTAGTTTAGAAAAATAACGCGGTTATAGATAGACGTGAAAAGTGACTAATTTTTATGATATCTGTGCATACAAATAAATAAAATTACTATATTATACAGACTTAAATATTAACTATAAGTCCAAGTTTATTAATCGTTATTAGTTTTCTTTAGTAAAGAATAACAAGTAAGTCACAACGACATATTATACAGGCTAACCCGCAGTTAACAACCAGACTATAAGCCAGACGTTGAGCAAAAAATCTAGATATGTTACGATTAAATACTTTTACATTTTTTATAACAATATTAGGCATTAGGTCCTGATGACTTCATGCTCGATGTAGCCATGATTCTAGTTTAGTTTTCAAGCTTAAAATATACGTTAAATAAATTATGTTAAAATATATATTTCGCTTTTAGTATACCCGAATCACTTTAGCGTGGCAAAACGGTCATTGACCCACCAAAATTTTCTAGCATTATTTATTTCAAAAACTGAAATAAAGTCACTTAACGTCCTGAATCAATATCTATAGTGATCTTCAACATGTTCCAATAACGAAAAATTAAACAGAAAGTCCTGGACAGGACCGTCCTCTAAATGGATGTACATACGTAACCATCATCACTTATGTAGGCTCTTTAATGAATACAAATTAGTGATCTTCACGCATCCCACGGTCAGGAAGGCTGTCTCTCAAGATGATCTATTATTATTCTTATTAGTTCTTATGGCGGTACCAACACTTAGAGATTAAACCGTGACTGTCCGCAGTGTTTATCAGATATTTACATATTACAATTATATACAACCGATCATTTCCTATAGCTTTAATGATTGGTAACTACTGACTGTATATATCACGGTCGATTTACATAGATACTTACGTAGATACTTTGTATACTGTTTTCTTGGAGAATGAGCAATCGAATTGAAAGGAGATTGGATAAAACTGTATGGAAGTTCGACCTAGTCTGTACAGCTATGAAATTTTTCATATCTATTATGTCTGTTTTCATGATTGCCCATGCCCTATCGTCCTGACTAAATCCCATAACACTCATACTAAGATTTATTATCTCCGGGAAACCCTTGTGCCACTTAGGTACTGCACATATTTCCTTAAGTTTACCACATTAAACCCTTTAATTTTCCCATCTTCGGACCAAATTTGGTAGGTGTTTGTTTTGGATTATTTATTGATATTTTATATATTGATTATTATTTGGTATATTTTGTTTCAGTAGAGGCGCCATTTTCGTTGCGGGAGAACCAGTCGCATCATCATGAAGGTTTTGTTTTGACCCAATTAAAGCATTAAGTAAATAAAATGATTAATTATAAACTTAAAAGAAAATGTAAATGTGTATCATTTTGTTCCACCATTTTCATGAGTTCTTTGGAAAGATTTTTTGTTACCGGAAAATACAGTATATAGCATCACTGCTTCGGATTAATGCTGGCAAAAGGCATTAGGCTCTTATCACATAAAAAATAAGCCATAATCCTCCATCGGGAAGCTGTGTGGGCTCAGAACGTTTATTGAATCTCAAAACCTCTCTTTTCTAAATCATCTGCCTAGTTTTTTCCGAACTATTTTGGGTCGGCTTCCAGTCTAATCGAATGACTACCAATATTTTACATGGGGCGACTACCTATCCAAGCTCTACGAACCAATTACTGGGTAACATATACCCCTTAGTAAAACTGGTTGCCAGACTTCTGTGCTTCTGACTAGCCGTAACGACTGTCAAAGATCTACAAATGATAGCTGAGACCAATGGTGTAACGTGCTTTTCGAGGCACGGAGAGGTCTCGATATATGTTTTGGATAGCTAGCTTTAAAGATACCTTCTTTCCAAGATGAGAATATCTTTACTACGCCATCTATAAGTACCGTCACGATTCATAGCATTGAGTGACAAACAGAGAATTTATTGACTGTCCATTAAATGACTTTGTTTAGCCTTCGAGGGACCTTATGCGTGAAGACAGAAGTAGGTACTTATTGACACAGTCATTTAGTGATTATTTCGAATATTATGGTCATTTTAAGATTTGAAATATGGGTATATCTATTTTTCCATTACATCATATCGAGATCTCTCCGTGCCTCGAAAAGCACGTTAAGTCGTTGGTCCCGGCTGTCATTTGTAGAACTTAGACAGGCATTACAGGTAGTCAGAAGCCCAACAGTCTGACAATCAGTCTTCCCAATCGTGTTACCAAGTAACTTACAACCGCCTCTATCGACTAGTGGTAAGACTACCTGTCTCAAACCAAGAGGTAAAAAAAAATTGTTGGTATGGCTTTTTTAAGAGTGTCATTCTGAATTTCGACAGAAAATTATTTCGACACGGTCTTAATTTCGAAAAACAATAGTTCGACTACTCATTGCTTCGACAGAACATTATATTCGACAAGCATTAGTCCGACAGAACACTACCTATGAATGTTTCTCTTAAAATATTTCGTGTATGAATAGATACACCTGTGTGTAATATGCTTACGACTTTGTGAAGCTAAGAAGGTTTCACTTCTGACGTGCAGAGTCCTACGACTGACAGTTTTTTTTAATAGGTAATCTATGGGATAAACTCTTTGGATAGTGTTTGTTAAGGAGCGTTTTTCAAAGCTTATATCTTTTGAATTGCTTTATGATTATAAAGCTGTTCATACTATTACCTTGTTCAAAATGATTTTAGTTTGAACTTATTTTGATATTTTTTTAATCCTGCCATTAAAATACGTCCTACAGTTTTGATCCTAATTTAGTTTCATTCCATCACATAATTATTATCCTAACGACAATATAATAACATAGGTATATGCCTTTTCCATTTTTTTTTAACAGCTGTCGTTTTTGACATTGAGATTTTGTACGCTCCAAGATTTGAGTTGATGCAAAAACCAGATCCTTTTAGTACCCAAAGTGTCCTAATAATAGCTTGAATGCACCTTTACCTGTTATAAATAATGTTAATTGGAATCTGATCAAATATCTATTTTTGGGCTGATTTTTCCAATGTCCATATCTTATTCGAGGAATACTTTGAATTTGTCACGGTTTTTCCATACAAAATGTGTCAGATGTCAATTTAATTCCACGTATAAAAGATTTATCCAACGTTGGTAAACTCAGTCCTAAAATAGATATTTTATCAGTTTCTACATGCATACTGTGTTTTTTAGAAATTTTAGTTATTTATTTATTTATTAAGTACTAGCTTTTCCCGCGGCTCCGACCGCGTTGATGTCGGTTATCGCTAAAAAAGTAGCCTATGCCTTCTCCATATCCCAGGCTATATCTCTGCCAAATTGCACGACGATCGGTTCAGCGATTTAGGCGTGAAAACGTAACACACAGACAGACAGTGTTACTTTCACATTTATAATATTAGTATGGATTTATAAACCACGGTTTATCCATTTAAAGAGTACAGGCGTGATGTTATGAGCATCTTCGCACTTTTGCATTTTTTACTATAATAATTTTGATATATACAGCGTGTTACGGAAAGGGTATATACATATCAAAGGCACGGATTCTTTTGGTGATAACAAACTACAGGGCAATGTTTTTTAATACCTACATAAATAAAAAGTTATGAAACATTTAAATAAAAATCAAATGTTTCCAATTGAATTCTGCACATCACTAGACCAAGTCAGCTGATCGGTGTCAATAAACTACACACAAAGAAACGGCGGTAACACGTTTGTTATGATTTAAATATAATAAACCATCGAAATAAAAAAAAAAATAAGCATTTTCTAGTTAGTGCTTTTGAGCTGAAATTTTGTACAGAGATTCTGAACCAGATACACTCTTCACCCCGTTTGTATAGATATACCCTTTCCGTAACACGCTGTATTGGTAATTTCGGTAATACCGTAATTTGCGTCAATCCAAACTGCATAAAAATAATCATATACATTGAATCAATACAACTTTTACTGAATATGAAACAACTTTTACAAAACGCTATCGCTTATCGGTTTAATTTATCTTTTCATTAATTTTACATTTAAATACATGGTTATTTTTAATTATCTAGCTAAACTCCGCAGACGCGATGGTTATCGATACTTAAACACGTTAAATAAAAAATAAAAAAAAGATTTGATGATTTTTTGGAATCTCAACTACCACTGTTAGTGTTGTTACTTGAAGTATGAGTTGAAAAAACAGTTTCCTTATGTTTTATCGTGATTAGGCATCGATACCCAAACGAAAAAAAAATCTGTTTCTTTAAAAAAAAAAAAAAAAAATTGGTTGTCTGTAAAGTTGGTTTACGGACGATAGTTTCACGTGACAACGTCATAACAAAACATTGATCAATGAGCGTAACGGGACAATGAGTCATCCTTTTTCGTGCATGCAGCCGGCGTTCATCGATTTATTAGACGTTGTCACGTCAAAAAAAAAAAAAACTGTTTTTCTTTTACTGATATTTCAAGTGACTACACGTTGCGGTCAATAACTGCAGAAAAAAAAATCATCAAACTAATTTAATTTTTGTTTTATCATGTTACCCATCGCGTCTGCTGAGTTTAGCTAGCCAATTTAAAATAACCCTGTATTTTTGATATACCTATTGACCAATTTGCAGAAGTCGTGGTGAAGGGTGACTGATGCGTAGTCATTGATATGTTGCATTTAAGATTTTGTAATTTTATTAGGCTGTTTGCTGATGAAATAATGATGTACATTTTTTACGTTTCCGGCGAATGACGGCTTTGAAAAAAGGTTCACGAAAAAAGTGTTTGAAATGGTCACGTGGGTGTTTTACTCGTGCATTATAAATGCATCCCATGATCGATAAATACCATAAACAGCAGAGGGATTTTTTTTTTGGTCAATTGAAACACTGGATCGTCATGAAATTTGGCTGTCTGGGATATGGAGAAGGACATAGGCTACTTTTTTACGCGATAGCCGACATTCACGCGGGCGGAGCCGCGGGCAAAAGTTAGTATATATATAATCGTCGGGCACTTGCCCACCAGATACGACACCCTTTTGGTCGGAGGATCCTCCCTTTTCCATAGAGTATGAGTGAACTTTACACCCTGTTCCTCTTACCTCTATGGCTGCATTCAAATTCTTCAAACATTACATAATAATAATGTCTAATAGTTTTTGTATTGTCGGTCATGATAACTCTTAGTTTAATGTATTCATCATCTGCCTTACAATATTTGTCAGACATTGATTTACTATGCAGGACTGGGCAGTCAATCATATTGTAAACATCTATTTATCTTAATCAGATATTCTCAATACTTCGAGTCGTTTATGGATAAATAATTGTATTTGTTGTTGATATTACATTGTGTCCAGACATTAAACATATTTGCTAGCGAATATTAGTCGGACCCTAGATAACCTCCTTTCACAACGCTTAGAAATATAAAAACTGTTAATATCGACAATTTTGGTATATAATTTAATTAAAACTTACATGGAATAGTAGACTACCTTGCATACTTTCTCCTACTTCTCCTACTTTCTTTACATTTTTTTTTCTTTTTTAATAATTTTGTTAATTTATTTTGCAGTTAAAACCCACTATACTAAATGCTTGCTAAATCTACATGATTTAAGTATTTTTTTTATGTTTTTATGTGTAAGCGAACCGGAGAACTCGCAAAGAGTGAGCCATCGTCGAGATTGGTCCTTCTTTCCCTTTGAAAATGTTGTTGATATTCTTACGAATAATTATGATTTATGCCAATGAATATTTCATGTTTTAGAGTTTCGTAGTGAACAAGAAACCCTTATAGTTTCGCCATGTCCGTCCCCGGCTCTTGCACAAAATTTGGCACGGGTATGCATATTAAGAGGCTACCGAGCGCACAGTGGCGCCCTCATCGTTTTTTCGGTGATTTCTTTTATTTTAGAATGAAAATGCAGAAAATAAGCACGGTAAGTTGTGCTTCACAAGACTATACGTTATTATTACTACAAACAGTAGTTTTAAATTGTTATGTTTTATTGTACGAGTAATCATTAAAACGGAGCTTAGTGGCCACTATTTTCCGTTTTAATGATTACAATAAAACATAACAATTTAAAACTACTGTTTGTAGTAATAATAACGTATAGTCTTGTGAAGCACAACTTGACGAACTTATTTTCTGCATTTTCATTCTAAAATAAAATAAATCACCGAAATAACGATGAGGGCGCCACTGTGCACTCGGCGCAGTCTTAATCACGCCGACAAAGTGTAATAATTATGTTGAATACTATCTGAAAAAAAAAAAAAAAATACTAGTTTTTGTGGGGCTTCTTTCTCCCTTGCACGTAAACTGGGGATGATATTTTTTTTCTCCGTTTATCCCATGGTGTGGGGTATCGTTGTATAGGCCGTTCAAAAATATTATTTATTTAATTATTTTATGTTTTTAAAACGTTGCCCCACACTAGGAATTTATTGTGGGTGCATTTACAAACATTAAATCTCACATAAAAATTTAATATTGTGGGTCTGTGAAACTTATTTTTTCAATTTCGGGATCCGTTTGCGTTATATTAAGCTTTAAATTGCTCATTTTGCCGCTGCCAGCTAAATGGTTGTTTTTGGACATTAAAAAAAACTCACGACTGTAGTATTGTATAACGAAGGTAAAAGGAAAACTATCACAGCTAAGTAGGCTTTACAAGTTTACGAGTAATAGTCGACCAACTTACATTTGCAGTTGGAATGTATGGAAGAACATGTTTTTCAACAACAATGTTTAGTTTGTTCTTGGGATAAATTCATCCCAACTACGGACCCTACCCTTCATTGTGCGTGGTCCGACACACACTTGGCCGGTTTTTTAGTAATAGCTTCAATAGAAACAAAGATAAAAATACTGAAAACATAGATGTACTACTATACTATAAACGGATCTACGGATCCTTCGGATGTACCTTGCAGGTCGCATCTTAGAAATCTCCTTAGACTCCCTCCCTACTCATCCGACTTCTACTCCTACTCATTCACTGTGCACGCGGCTCGGTTGTGGAATTCACTGCCACCTGACATTAGGGACTGCCAAACTGTTGCAGCCTTTAAAAGAAGAGTAAAGGATCACTATCTTTCTACTTCGTCATAGTTGCATATTATTATGTATTTATTATTTTCCACTACATTGTAGTTCTAAGTATATATTTGAATGATATTTATTTTAGAAGTATGTATGTAAGTATATTCTCTTATTGTATGTTTATAAGTATTTATACTAGTGTATAGCTATTTTGATTTTATGTATATTTTTTATTTTTATTTTTCTCTTCTACACTTACACACGTTGTCTACATCTCTATATCTACTTTCCTCTCGCAGGTATGCTGGAAGAGATTTCATTAGAAATAAGCATCACCTTTGTACGTATTTTTCTGTTCCTTTCTTCTTGTCTGTTTATATGTGTGTACATAAATTGTTAAATAAATAAATAAAATAAACCATTCATTGGCTCTTAAATAAACATTAGCGTCTAAAACAAAATATAGACGTTGTATGCAGCCATAAAGTAGTTTCCTTCGTAGGTATAATTATATTCATGGAAAATGTTTATGTAATGATCAGGTATTTTACTATTGTTGATCATAACGCATTGAACTTTAATCTCCGGTGAATAAGTACTTAAGGAAGGTTTACATTTTGATATTATTTTATGGTTTTGCGAAGAAATCGCAGGTGCTGGCTATGGGATGGTAATTTAAAATGGAACTGGGTTAGCTGCATCTGCCGGATGCAGAAAGAGCTATGGTGGTTGGGTTGGAATAAACAGCTTGAAGACGCAACGCAGCAGGATCAAAAGGAGTTTGCATGATGAGCTGGACTTCTAATTTATCATCAACTAGCTGTTGTCCGCGGCTTCGCCCGCATGGCTTTATCTAAAATAAAAGCCTAGCTTAAGTTAATCATTATAACATCAGCTATCTGCCAGAGTAAGTCCCGTCAAAATTGGTTCAGCGGTTTCGGAGAATAGCCGGAACAAAAAAAACAGAGACAAAAAAAAAGTACCGTACCTACTTATACTTATGTTATTTTGACATTACAACCAGATACTTATTTTTTATTTTTTTTATTTGTATAGATTATAGAACGGTGAAAACTGAACAGAGAGAAAGCC
The DNA here is from genome assembly GCA_947523025.1 of Dryobota labecula. Taxonomy (NCBI): domain Eukaryota; kingdom Metazoa; phylum Arthropoda; class Insecta; order Lepidoptera; family Noctuidae; genus Dryobota; species Dryobota labecula. Next base: position 24,664,172 of record OX383284.1, on the reverse strand, counting down.
AAGTCTTTCTCTCTGTTCATTTTTCACCGTCCGTCCTAGGACACTACAGGCTCATGAAAAGTTAGCCTTAGGTATTTGTACTTACTTAACAGCTTGTATCTATTATCTATGTTAGGCTGGAAAGCTTATTAAATACGACTTTTTTCAAACAAATTGGATGCGGAACGAATGATGGGACAAGGAGGAGACTACAAACGGAATGAAGAAGAGACAGAAAAATCTTCGGCTTTGTCTCTCTTTTTTTGAAAATCATAATCAAAATATTTTATTTTACATAAACCTACATGGCCACTTATGAAACGTTAGAAGCTAGGTGCATGGTTCCAATTGATCGTTTCTTATGAAGAAGAACAGGCAAGAAATTCTACGGTTACTCTTTTAAAAATAATTTGCTTTTACAATATTTTCAAATAACAGTGCTAATGGGTATGGGAGGACAGTGTAGGCCTTTCAACAAGTACCAGGCACTTAATAAAATATAAAACGGTCAACAAATCTACAGTCTAGTAGGCCTACAACGTTCTCACATTCACAAAACAGAAAATAATGTATAGAAAAGATTAAAAAATAAATAAATGAAAACATATTTAAACCAAATGAAATGATAACCATTACAACTACAGTAACAAAGATGAATAAATATCATGTCCACAAAAGCACAATCAAATCTTTATCCCTTTTTGTGGCTGATATCCATGGTTTATTTAGTGTTTGACTTCTACAGGTAACAAGACATCTAGATCGTGCTTCAATCACCTTTGGCTTCTCGTGATCTCATTGACTAAATTATACATAAATCGTGTCTTATTTCCGATGCCATGTAAATGAACCATAAAAGAGCAATCATCGAACGTACATAGGTATAAATACCTATGGATATAACATTAATACTGGCTATGACTCAGCTAGCGATACTAAAGTAATAATAACACTATTTACAAGAAATATATACCCGGTTTGTGGAAAATCATTTACGTTAGAAAAATTCTTGGTATCCGTGAAAGAACCGATAGTGAGTTTGATTAATTCGTTAATTATAGTACATTATGATACATGTGTGCTATGTTGACCAAAGCGTTCGAGGGGGTATTATTAGGCGATAAGGAAGCCGAGAGTGTAATGATCAATGCACACGCGTTTCATACGACGTTTTTCAACACATTTGCGAGGAAAAAAACAGACTAGTATTGTTATTAACCTTATGGAAAATGGCGCTGGTTTTGTTTTTCCGCGCACCGCGCCAGCGATGCGCGCGCAGGTGTAAATAAAGGCACTGGCAAAACCGCTAAAGAGCCTATATAGAAAAAGAACACAAAATAATGTTTAGACTGATCATAGCGTTGTCGTATGTCAAATTGTAGTTTAGTTAGTATGGAATTAGAAAGTACTGTTGGCATAGAGAAATATACATTTGTTCAGTGAGAATCCGCAATAATAGAACGCCAGTCAGGGTCTGTTTCAGACAATTTAAGGTAATTTTTTAGTTCATTTTGGGACCAACGACAATTTAGACTATTAAAAAAATGTGAAATATGGCAATATGTCTCCAGCATTATGGAAGTCTCTTTGATAAGATTAAAAAAAGCGTAATTATCCGACTAGTAAATAGTTATCTGTGGCGTTACAGCACTAGCGCGGTAACGTGATTTAAAAAGCACGCGTTTTTAATACACTGCATTATGGACCTAAAAGCGGTTCACTAAGAGTCATTTTACGAGCAAGTGTGTTGACAGCAGCGTTCTCTATGCATTTTTAACACCATACTGCGATCGCCAACCCGCCTGCCAAGCGTAGCGATTATGGCAAACCCCCCAATTGGGGGAGGCTTATGTCCAGCAGTGGACGTTTTTCGGCTGAAATGATGATGATGATGATGAAATTTATACTTGGTAAAGTTATCACTTTACAAACTATTTTTTCTGTACCTAAATAACTCATTTGACAAATAATTGAAAGACAACATTTCATTACATCAAAACATCATTTGACATTTTTGATCTTTTTATAATCATGATGTTTGGTAGAACAACGCAAAGCATAAATAACGTTTGACAAAATGCATTGCTTGATAATTACTTACATAATTTACCAAAACTTACTTTACAAACAGAAATCTTTCCTATACAGAAAGTAGTGTACGAGAATGTACTTTAGGTTAAGACTGCGCCGAGCGCACAGTGGCGCCCTCATCGTTATTTCGGTGATTTCTTTTATTTTAGAATGAAAATGCAGAAAATAAGCTCGTCAAGTTGTGCTTCACAAGACTATACGTCATTATTACTACAAACAGTAGTTTTTAATTGTTATGTTTTATTGTAATCATTAAAACGGAAAATAGTGGCCACTAAGCTCCGTTTTATTGATTGACAACTTGACGAGCTTATTTTCTGCATTTTCATTCTAAAATAAAAGAAATCACCGAAATAACGACGAGGGCGCCACTGTGCACTCGGTGCAGTCTTAAGGTATAGAAGTTTGAAATCTTTCCTATACAGAAAGTAGAATACGAGAATATATTTTATATGATTTTTTTTTAAATTATTCCTATTTTACCTACTTGGTTAGGGCAGCGTGTATTTTTTTAAATTGACTATCAACTTTATGTTCAAACAAAGGTTATTTTAGGATCAAACGAAGTACTTGTAATTATTATACTTTTAAAGTATTAATTGATAAGTTTGCGAAATGAGATGTTTGTCAAATTATGTATTAGTTTTTTTATTGTTATTTTTAAAATGATCATTTGTCATGTTTTTATTTTTATTTATTTATTAGTGAACCTTCTTTGAGATTACGTCAAGATGAAGATCAGTAAACCGTGTCTTCCTACGTGAAAACAATAACAAACTACAAGAAATGCTAATCATAGTAACTTTGGTAATAATCCTTTTAATTATTGGGGTTTCAATATTCCAGTGAAACACGAGGGCCAGGCATGATAATGTCGTGAAAAAAGGCCCGGTCCTATGTATTTTTTCTGAAAGTTACTCATTGTGGTGAGGGCATTATCATATTCGCGCTAACACCGTTTTCGCATTTTCCCCTAAACTGACGTATTGTTAGTAATACTCAGCAATGCACTAACTATCAAATTAATAATGCCGTTAGAACCAACTATGGATAACCCCCTCTTTGGTGACCACTATGAGTAATATTTCTGGGAAGAAAATTACATGTTATTTACCTGTTTTTCGTTGTTTTGCTTTGTAGATGTCATCGTGGATGATTTTGTCTGCTTGGAGGAAATTTGAGATCGCTTGCCCCGATCGGTTCATAGATGGGTGACCATCTATCACATATCGAGACGCCTCTGTGCCTCGAAAAGCAAGTTAAGCCGTTAGTCCCGGCTGTCATTTGTAAATCTCTGAGCCACTGAAAAAAAAAAAAGAAAAAAGAAAAAGTATTTTCCACAATCAAGATCACAGCTACTACTTTTATTTGATTGAGATTTGAAACGGGATCTTGATTGGAGTTATCACAAAACCTATTCATTGCAGTAATCAAGTCAAAGCATAGTTGCTCCAACCAAGATTATTAGATTAAAGTTACAATGATCTTTATTGAAGTAATCAAAATGCTTGATTGACACAACTAACCTACTATGTTACAGTTACCATTGTTTTAACTTGTCTCTTTTTTAACTCGTCTACCATGGGGTAATCAAGAATCAGCGGGATTGTCCGAAAGGGGTACCGCTTCCCCAGAACATAAAGGGCCAAGGAAGGAACACGGGTGGGTTTTAGTCAGTAAGAGTCTGACACTCCCTTCCTCTCCAGCCAGAGCGGGAGGTGTCATTTGATGATATCCCATACTAAAAAAAAAAAAGTGTACTCGAGAAACTTGTTTGAGCGTTCCATCGGCCATTTGAACTGGTATTGCTGCGATCATGTCGTGATGATCAACTTAACTAAGATTTTGATTAATCTAAACAAGATGTCGTCAATCAAGCTAAAAAGTCACTTGATTGGAGTGCATTTTTTTCAGTGCAGTCGTTTCGGGTAGGCAGAAGCCCAAAAGTCTGACAACCAGTCATACCAAGCGGTATCGTGTTACCCGGTAACTGGGGTGTGTAGGTCAGATAGGCTCTGTCAAGTCTAAGTTACTCCTTATAGCATCAGCTATCTGCCAGTGAAACTCCCGTCAAAATCGGTCCAGCCGTTTCGGAGATTAGCTAGAACAAACAGGCAGGCAGACAGACAGACCAACAGCCAGACAAAAAAAATAAAAATTGTTTTTTTGTTATACCGTATATACTTTCATATTCATTTAGTAAAAAGCCGTTATTTTGAAATTACAAACAGACACTTCAATTATATTGTATTTGTATATGGTGTATCTATTCAAACACGAAATATTTTAAGAGATACACCACGGTGGTAAAGAAGCTATGGAAATGATAAAAAAGTAAGTATGTATATTATTATAAAAAAAAAAAAAAAAAAAAAAATACTTGATATGATGATTAATTATCACATCATTGATTATTTGTTCATTTTTATTATTATTATTTGATTATTATTATTGAATTATTATTGATTTATTATCCGCGGTCATTCATAGAATAAGTAAGTAAAGGTTTTTTTGCAAATGTCTCAAGCTATTTTCATCATCATCATCATCATCATCAGCCTATAGCAGTCCACTGCTGGACATAGGCCTCTCCAATTGCACGCCATTTAGCTCCATTCTCGGCAACTCTTATCCAGCTGCTACCAGCCACAAGCTATTTTAAAATTACAATAACTATGTAAAAATAAAAACACTTACATAATTTTTTTTTTTCGCTGATATGGCTTTTTTACCACCAAAAAAAAAAAAAAAACAAAAAAGCCATATCAGCGGGAAAAAAAAAAAAAAAAAGATTTTGATTAATCTAAACAAGATATCGTCAATCAAGCTAAAAAGTCACTTGATTGGAGTGCATTTTTTTCAGTGCAGTCGTTACGGGTAGCCAGAAGCCCAAAAGTCTGACAATCAGTCATACCAACGTATCGCGGTATCGTGTTACCCAGTAACTGGGGTGTGGAGGTCAGATAGGCTCTGTCAAGTCTGAATTACTCCTTATAGCATCAGCTATCTGTCAGTGAAATTCCCATCAAAATCGGTCTAGCCGTTTCGGAGATTAGCTAGAACAAACAGGCAGGTTCTATGTGTGTTTGAATAGATACACCTTATATATGAAGATAACACTGTTTGTAAAATGATACATATTGCAATAAAACGTGAGATATAATGCACATTTCATAATATACATATAAAATATTCACGATATTTCTTCAAACTTACAGCTTCTCTCATTTCAAAGTTTACTTTCTAACACGTTGTCTCCCTTTCGGATCGTTACATGACTTGCATACATTTTGAAACTTCATACACGTAGACATACGTTATAAACAAAAGGTTTTGGAAGGTGTGTGAAAGTCCTTGGGTGATATATGGCTTGTTATGGCAAGCCTTGATAGGCCTGCTAGATGATAGATGTTATGGTAGGTTTTCATATATTACCTACCACACTTGCTGAGGCTCAAATCGATAACGTCATGGGGTGGTGCTCCAAAATCAAACATTTTAAAGCTGGAAAGAGCTCAAAGGGTGGCCTGTTTTCTGCCATACTTGTATCCTAATGTAGATCTTTACAAATACTTTAAAGTCTCGTCAGTCAGGCAACTTTTTGTTTTATACACTGTTCTTAAGAAGCACTCCTCCTTAATATTTGATCCACCCTCTATCTCGGGAAAACGCAGAAAATACGCTGTCTGCAATACTACTAAAGGTCTAAGAACGAGTTTTTCTCAAAGATTTTATACTTTCTTAGGTTCCCACTTATATAATAAAATAAATCGTATTACCACGATCTATCACCTAACAACTAAAGCTTGCAAGAAAGCTCTAGTTGATTGGCTCTATGGCTTAAATTATAAATCAACTGAGGCATTACTAACTCATCCGAAATAGTCCATCACTCTTATTCCCTACACATATTACACGAATTTTTCCACTTCTCTTCATCTTTATTTTATTTTATTGTTTCTAATTTGTGAGTCTATCATTGACTGTTATGTTATGCCCTATCCCTTCACATAAATAACTACAAAAAACTGATTATGTTTACATACCGTGTGGTGGGACCCTGGTGATCTGCTATACCGGTATTCCTAGTGCAGACACCAGTCTCTCACAAACTAGTGTCACATAGTTTTTAAGCTTGTCTGTATGATGTGATTGTTTGTGAAGAGAAAATAAATTATTTGAATTTGAATTTATCAATCGTTGAGCTCCTTAAAATTCGATCTAAAAAAAAAAGCGGCCACGTTCCTCTAGATCGTATTTTGTTGCTTCGTGTCTCAATATGAAACTTTATAAAAGGTATTAGAACATTCTAGACACACTTACCGAGGTTCCTTATTGAGCCGTTTTTCATAATTCATTCTCAGTCATGAGAGAATATTTTTTTAAACGCGTGGCACTAGTGGACCATTGTAAGCCCTCTTCAGTTATGAGTTTTGCTGCACGATTACTGATAACTGCGTGCACTGACTGGAAAGGTCCACTTCATCTGTGTGGTTCTTTCCTCAAAAGACCATTTTAGTTAGTTTGTTGGTCTTCAAATGATCTAACCAATATTATGTCTATACTTTAAAAGAGACTGTGACCTTTGAGTTTTTTTCGGGCTTTCTTCTCAGGGGTAGTCAGATAGGAAATTTCGACTCCATTTAGATTATTAAAAAAAAAAAGAAAAATATTCCTAAATAATATTTACAGAATAAACGACTTAATTTCATTTGTGATATTCTGCGACCAAATCCATCCTACAGACATTGCTTATTTTGGGACCTTCGTCGATCCCGGATCAGGAAGAAAAACATAACAGATAACCATCTCATTAAATTCTTCCCTCCTTCTCACACTTTGCATCAAGCATAACTACACAATATCATCACGACGTAAAAGGTTAAGGTCGTATACTTCATGACGTTACGTAACTCTGTTAATTTTCTTCGTGATCATCGACAAATCAGTTTTGCTACCAATCACTTGTAACCTTTGGGCTTAATTGTAATTGCTGACTGAATCATGTGAAGGGATTTTGATATCGTTCACGTTTCCCTTGTTGCTTCCTTTCATCATAATGTTGTAGCTAATAAGACACGAATCAGCAAACGTAGCGTGGGACGTCCCTCAGTTAGATGGACTACCGCACTTACAAGGCGGCTGTGATGGGCTGGTTACTTATGGCGGAGGACTCGGTGTTGTGGCGCTACTTGGGGGTCGCTTAGGACCAGCAGATGACTAAGATATGCCGAGTTGCTGAAATAAACCTGTTAAAAAAAACCGACCAAGGGCATATCGTGCCACGCACAATGATGGGTTCCGTAGTTGGGATGAATTTATCCCAAGAACCAGGGACCGATATCGATACTCGAAGAATACCGATATTTTTATGAAAATACCGATAACAGTATCGACATCTGGCATAAATACTGGTATTTTATATCAGTAATTTGAGTATCGGTATAAAATATTAATAATTATATCGATACTCAGTAGGTACTGATATCAGGCTACAATGTGACGTCACAGAATCTTAATTGGTGATTCTTAAGTAAATACATATTTTTTACAGTCGCGAATCATATTTTGATCGAGATACAACCTGACGCTGACCTGCGAATTGCAAAAAACGCAAGGAAATTTAATAATAACGGTATTATATCTCTACCCAAATACCGGTATTTATAGCGATATTTTGGTATCATGTATTCAAATTATATCGGTATTCAGTCCCTGCCAAGAACAAACTTAACTTTGTAGTTAGCGTAACATGTTCAATGTTTTTCAACTGTAAATGTGAGTTGGTCGACTGTTACTCAGTAACTTGTGAAGCCTACTTAGCTGTGATAGTTTTCCATTTAACTTCGTTATACAAACTAGTGCTGTGAATTTTTTCACATATCCAAATATCACCATTTAGCTGGCAGGGACACTTGACTTTAACAAAAATTTGCATTTTAAAGCTTAATATTACGCAAACGGATTCGATGCCGTGGACAGACTGACAGACAGACAGACATACGCTGCTTATAGTTGTCATGGATCATAGTTTGATGCGCAAGAGGCTCGAACATTATTAGAAAAGGCTCATATTAGATCGTTGAACTAAGGGCTTGATGGAGGAAGAGACCCGGTACTCTTGGACATGAAACACCATTAGGTACTGTAGCTGTGGCATGGAAAATCTTTAACGAATAATTTAAATGGCAAACATAAATATGACTGTCACGATGATAGGTAAGAGGCGTCCTGTTATTCGTCCACTAAGTGCATAATATTAATCATTCGCTTATATTTACAACAATGTGTCAGTGTTCAGTGCAAAGCGCTGTAGGAACCGCGATGTCGTCGGTAATGACAACACAACCAATGCTTGCGGCGGCCAATGGTGGTTGAATGGCGTCACTCGTCTAGAGTGCAAGAGCACTGAACATGAGCACTCTTACATAAAAGCGTTAATCGACAGAAATAATAAGCTTAACGCATATTTAGCCTATAACGTTTCCACTGCTCAGACTGCTGGGACACAGGCCTCCTCTCTATGAGAGGGAGTGGACTATAATCCATTACAAAAACAATTTTTACCTACTCTCGTATCGTAAAATTCGAATTATAAACTTCAAAATGAGTTTATATTGACATACTTTTTAAACACAATACCGAAATTTAAAAATAGAATCATATTACAAGACTTTTTATCTAAAAAAATAATGTTATAAAACAATTTTTTTACTATTACGATACAGGGCAAATCAAAGAAGTTAACCAAGAAGTTTCTATAAAAAAAAAACCTAATGGAATGCCTTAAGTTGGATCCACACACAGTCCGGCTTTTATATGTGTGGCACTTGGCGGCAGGCCGCTGGCTGTGTGTGGATGAACGAACGTTTATGGAACGAATATGCTGGGCGCGCCATTTTTATAGCACTACAAAAAAGTTTTGATTCCAATTTTTACTTGTCTGTGCCCGTATTGTTTGTATCCCCCGCTTTAGCGCATGCGTGGTGATGTTCTGGCTTTTTGCGCCATACGTTTTGTTGTAGGAATTTCTTACGCTTTTAACTTTGATCTCTTATTTAGTAGGTTCAATCCCAATGTATGAGAGTAGAGAAAGTAGTGTATGAAACTGCACATAACTAGGTATTAAATCACTCGTGTAAAAACCGAGCCGTGTTTTAATACCCCTCATTATGCAACAGTTTCATAAACTACTATTGTGAGTTATTATTGTCATTATCGCCATAACTGAACATATTGCTTCTTAGTACACATATTGCTGACGTTGCTTAAAAAGCCGCAAGGTTAAAGTGGGACTGCGCTAGACCCGTTTGCCGCATGCCACATGAGCTGTGGGCCAAAAAAGTCGCTATGTGGAACCCTGAGACAGCTAGGAGGCGTCGCGGCAGTTCCGTAGAAAATGGCCGAACGAGCTGGACAAAACGAACGACCAGTGGTCCACATAAGCTCTGAATTGCAAATACATGAGTAAAGGCCTTTGCCCAGCAGTAGATGGATACAGACTAACGTAGTAGTACTAGTACTCACGAGGATATTGCGGACCTACTTCTTGATATCTAATCTATCTTTTCGGACTCGAAAGACCAAAGTGATGAACTTGAACTTTACTAAGAAACAGATGGCAGAGCAAGGTCACAAGAGATCTAAGGCAATCAATTTATAATTTCTACTCAGAGACTATCGATATTATTATACTTATGTAGTATGATCTATGAACCCAGTAGGTGTACATTATAGTCTGCACGTGGCTTTTAGTAGTCGCACTTAAAGCAAGTACTAACCAGATTAATCATCAGTATGGAATTATGTAGATTGGCGAGTAAAAACTGTTTGTAAAGAAAATAAGCGTATGAGTGTTCTTTGTCAGATGGAAGGTTGTTTATGAGGAAATAATGACCATTCATGTAACTTACATTGCTTTATAAGAAGCACAATTTACGAATTAATTATTGAATATTTAATTTGGTCAAACCACGCTGGGGTCGGTGCATTTAATTTATTCATTCATATATTAAGCTGGGCAACAGTCTCCACACGGTACCCTGCCTGAGGATGGATGGCGCCGCCGCTTCGAGGCCGGACCCGGCAGAGGTGGCGAGACAACCTAGGCGCGTACCGCAAGGACTGGATCGAGTTGGCTCTGGAAAAGGATGCCTGGAAGGATTTGAGGGAGGCCTTTGCTCAGCAATGGGACAAAAAGCAACTTAAATGTCTTATTAAAAAGTCTCTTTTGCTTTATGAATATGAAATTAACACGAAAATACAACACACCATACCTTACATTTGATTTTAAAATTTCAAACTCAAAAAAAAAAAAAAAACTTCCATAAAATCGACCAGCACAATAGAAAAACAACAATAAAATGGAACAATAGTAGATTAAACGATAGTCAATAGATTATCCAATTATATTTACGAGCAAACCCATTAAGTGTACAACACCTTCCTAGTAATTAACTGCTCACAAGATCACTCCCACATGGTTGAGACCGAGACAGTTTTGTGTTATAGTTAATGATCTATTTTGAAAGTAAAGTGTGGAGTAATTAGAGGGAGACAGCGGTTTTGTAATGAAAGTAATTAATAATGATGGAGAAGATAAAAAAAAAGAAATGAAATAGATTTCAAAAAGCAAGAAGAGTAAAATGTTGATATAAACGAAGATGTTCTTACAAATCAAGTAGCACTCCTTTTAGAAGAAAATAATGTTAAAGAAGCAGAGAAAAATGTAAGCCACTGTACCAACTGCCATATTATTGTAACGATCTACATTATGTTGAGTTTGTTGCCATAAGATTTTAAATGGGACCTTCCAAAAAAAAAAAATTGGTCCTGCGGTACACAGACAGATTACGTCATTTAGAACTCAAACTAGATGAGAAAGCCAACAAAACCTTTTTCGTAGACAAGCCAACATACAGGTCAAATAGCAAAAGTTGAAACCAGAGACTTACCATATCCGGAATGATGTCACTAGTTTTGTTCTTACTAAAGAGAGAACTATTGGTCTTTCTGGATGGAGTAGAATAGTTGGGTCACGGAAAATCAATGGTACAAAGAGCTAAAACATCATGGCCCTTACATTAATGTAGGTGCAGTGGCCAGCACATCAAGCTACACGAAACTGTCAAATTCCAAACGATTTTAAACTTTAAAATGTTCATAATTGAACGAGAAAATCTGACAGTTTGTGGTAACTTGATGTGCTGGCCACCGACCGTACTTTAACCGACTAACAAATAGAAGAAAAAAAAAAAAAACTGAATTACTGAACCAAGGACATTGACTTCCGAAATTAAAGTTATTATGTACTTTTTTGTGTTTTTTTTTTTAAAGTCGATTGTTTTTTGTTAAAAAGTTTTTTATTTTTATTATTCACGCGCGTGGCTTTTTCTAAAATAAAAGTAGCCTAAGTGACTCCTTATAATATCAGCTGTGAGTGAGTGAGTCCCGTCAAAATCGGTCCAGCTATTTCGGAGATCAGCCGGAAGAAACAGACAAACAGAAAGACAAACCGACACAAAGAAAAAAATAAATTAAAGAAATCGCCTTTTTGTTATAAGTACCGTTTATACTTTCATATTTCTTATGCATATAGTGAAAAACTTTTTTACAAAAAAAAAAAAAAACAATCAATGGAAAAAACGAAAATACAGAACCAAGGACACCGACTTCCGAAATTAAAGTTATTTTTTCACGTTTTAGTGTTTTTTTTTTTTGGAAGGCGTTTGTTTTCTTGTAAAGAGTTTTTTTTATTTTTAGTTCAAGCTGTTATTTTGATATTACAAACAGACACTTCAGTTTTATTTATTTGTATAGACAGCGTTCTTTGTGCCTTCTAGTTGCGTTGTCGCCTGTTTTAATTGGCACCATTCATTGCCGTTTGTACTTACAACACTCACAACTCTTTTATTTAATTAATGTTCAGAATTCCTCATCATTCATCATGTTAAGGACTGCTATAATTAAATTTTAATAATGCTGGACTTTATGTTAATTGCGAAAATGATATTATTATATTGGTCGTTATAAGTACCAGTGAAATATACTTGCATCAATATGAAATGTGTCCATGCAATAATGTCTATTTATTTGAATGAGTTCAACAGTCATGCGATATTAAATCTTATCACAACTCAGCAGAGTTGCAAATTGAAAGCTCTCAGTGACTCGTGTGTTCAAGATCGAATCCATTTGAACAAAAATTGAACTTTGCTGTGTTAGAGATATGGTTCAATTTTATAGTGAAATTGCATAATACACTTATGTTTATGTACCTTTCATGCTTACATCCCCTATAATAACATCTCGTGCGCGTTTTAATGTAAGTAAAGGGCTTATAGTTATTTAGAAACACATAAAGCTTTAATTTTATTTTATAATCACGATTTTCTACCGGTTTAAGTGGCATACAGAATTGCACGATACGTAATGCCCGAAATGATGTATTTGGAAGTTATCATGGTCAGTCGTATAATGTTCTTTTAATTAAATTAGTAGCGGTTCTTCTCTGTTTCCCCATGAACATTAATGTTCATTGTAATGACAGTACATGTGATCTTGTGATGGTTGCAGGATGGCCGCTGGATGCGGGAAGCTGCACAGAACCGGTAGAAGTGGCGGAGCTTGCGGAAGGCCTATGTCCCGCAGTGGACGTCTTTCGGCTGAAATTATAATGTAGACAGAATGACAGTGCCTGGTGCTTCGCCCAATTCGACAAAAACCCTAAAAGTCAGTGCAGATAGAGCAGAAAAATAGCCGAGCATGCTCGAGTTCTTTGCTGTCAAGATTTGAGTGATAATACAGTGTGAGTCTTTATAATGTGCACATATCGAAATGAGGGAATCTATGCTTAATTTTATCTACGGCAAAAAATCGAATTATTTAATTTTATTTTTTATGGAATTAAAAAAAAATGGTTCCCAGTGTAAACAAAACGGTGTAACTTTTAAACTAAATGATCTATCACGATGAAACAAACTCCATAATGATTGGAAGTAATTAGGCGTCCTCATAAAATAAAAATTGGGGAAAAAACTACCCTCAATTGTATGTTTTTTTACAATAATTGTAAAAAAAATCAATTCAGGAGCGTCTTAAAAAAAAACTTTTTTTTTTTTGTTCTTTTTTTTTCAAAATTTCTGTATCTTTCCGTCGTATCTTTTCCGTAGATAAAATTAAGCATAGATTCCCTCATTTCGATATGTGCACATTATAAAGACACACTGTATTCGCGAGCATGTTCGACCACACGTCACTGGGAATCAATTCGTGCACGCTATTTTGAATTCTGTTTTAGTCATGGTTGTGAATGTTTCAAAACTAAATGAGCAGTTTCTTGCTCTGCCTGCGCTTACCATAAGACATTGCTCCAGTGAGGGGATTTATGAACTTTCTCTCCGCGGGTGCGAAGCGAGCTAGCCGCGATCACGCGACGTGTTCTCTGCGTTTTCACAATAATGCAAACTCGCTTGTCTCGCTCTCTCTCTTGTACACTCAAGTCAATTACTCCCGTTCCGAAAACCAGGGCTCGGATAACGGTATATTTTTCGAAACGGTTTCGTCTTAAAAACCTAAGAACCGATTTGTTTCGGTTAAGTTCGAACGGAACGTTATAAATACGTTTTTGAAGAACAGCAAAATTTATATCGTTCTCGGTTAATAAAACGTTTTTAACCGTTTTTCTATTATTTTTGGTTGATCGATAGGAAACTCGCAACATAACCTAATCAATACGTAAGCGGCGAGCGCATTGGAATCAATGATGTAATGAAATGAAGATAAGGTACAATTTAACTAAAAAAGTTCATGCTTGTCGGCGCACACCCTGTGCGCGGCTGCGCCTGCGGAAGAAACCGGTTTTTGAAAATGGTCTCATTTTGTTTTAATTCCGAACGAAATGTTGTACAAAAAAAGAACGAGAACTATTAGAAACATTTTAAAAACGTTATTTTAAATAACGTTTCCAAGCCCTGCCGAAAACGCGGTGAAAACGTTGCGTACACGTGGTGTGTTCGCTATGCACACGCAGCGAGCGTGTTACACAATTGCCTCGCCGGTAACACGCTGGTAAATCGTCAGAGTGATATGGCCCTGAAGTTCCATCAGCCTTCATCTCTCTCACTCAAACCGTACCTCTTATAAATTGTGCCAATCATACATCATGCTCTCGTTAGAAGGTTGCCCATGACGCATCGCTGACCGCATCATCGTATCATCCCGATCAGGAAGAATGGATTAAACCTGACGTTTGTTCGTCTTTGTTGTGCTAAGACGGAAACTGCTGTTTGACGCAAAATTAGGTTGTTGGGAGATTTCAGTGTCGGCTGCTAGAAAAGTATTATGTTGATTAAGTCGTCGTTGTTGAAATTAAGCTACAGGATACTTGGATTATGTTTTGGTATCTTGATTGACTTCATGTCATTGCGTTTTACATAGATAAGCTGGTGAAATCATTTGTTAGAAAAATACGTTAAAGGTCTAAATTCGTTGCTTCTTTATCTTGTTGATGTTTTCAGAATTAAGGTTACATTATTAAAAAATTATAAAAGATACATCAACATTTTTCAAGACGTTTTTATGATCAAGAATGACATTGATTGATTTTTCAGTCTTTCGGGTGGAAATACAATAAAAAAGCTTTCTAAGCAACTTCTACATACAAAACCAAAACTAGGGAAAGTAAAACCACGTTATTCTCTGGCCCTGTCAGTGACGTCACATCTAATATTTATGTATGTTTGCATAAACGACCAGTTCTGTATAAGGCAACGTTTTCAATGGACTGACAACTGACAAATGACGGCTTGAAGGCAGTAGTGGACGGTAACATATTCGACATGGACGTACAGTCAGATGGACAAGTTGCATGAATTTGTATTTCAAAGAAACTCAAACTGAAAGCATTTATTTCAATGAAACCATTTGGGCACTTTTAAATTGTCAAGGAGTCGGTCAGTTAGTCAGAAAGTTGAAGCTAGTTACCTGTTCCAAAACGTTGATCTCTATGGAGAAGAACGGGCAAGAACGTCCATGGACACTTTTTATAATCGAGATTAAAAAAATAAAAAAATAATAAATATATATATATATATATAACAAAATCCTGGGTATGATAGGATAAGAGTTGGTTTTGAGTAGTATTATTGGAAAGATTTAAGGTGATTATTGTTTTTCTACCTAGAAGGAGCCAAAGTTATTGACTTTTCTTCTTTCTAAAGCGTTTGAAGAGTTTCGGTTCAAAAAATTACAATTTTATTACTTAATTTAATGTGATTTTTTAAAGCATTTTGTCCAATATTTTGGTTAGTGGTTTTCTACACTATATACCTACTATATAAGCAAGTTAAATTTGTGAGTTTGTATGTAGGGGCTAAATTTCGGAACTACTGATCTGATTCCGGAAATTATTTCACTACTGATAAGCATTCAGTATTCCCGAGTGTCGTAGGATATATTTCAAGTCAAAACAAGAAATTTTACGTGGACGATGTCGCGGACAGAAGCCAGTCACAAAATAAAATTATTATCTTTTTAGTATAACTGTACAGTATCGTGCTCTGTTTAGACCAGTGATTTGAATTATCTGATAGTTATAACTTGGCCTGCATAATTGAATCTAAAAATTAATTAATTGCTTCGAACACTAATTGACTCTAAATAGTTTGTTTATTTACATATTTCCACCTAGTAATAGTACCTAACGATAATTCTTGGAAAACAGACCTATCATTATGACAAAATAATAATAACAATCGACCGAGTTCAAAATCCATTTCATAGAAACTGACAGGTTAAATAGTCATGCTCATGCTCATAGGCTCAGGGTTATCATGGCTCTAAAAGTGATGTCCAGGAAAATTTAATTTATTCGTTTCTATATACAGCCTTGGTCTAATGTACCCCAAGGTTTCTCTCTCCGTTTTAATTATCATACTTTTGTTTTTTGCAAATGCTGGCTGGTCCTTTCGGCAGTACTTCAGTTTTCACCCTTTTTTTTTGTCTTTTATTCCATGGGGAAATCCTCATGGATACCCTCCGTCTAGGGAGAACGGAGACCCCACTGTTCTTTCTACTACCATGAGTAGGGGGCCCGGGAGATACTTGTAAATTTTCCGTACCCCCGACTTGTATCAGCCCGCCATATCTAGCGGGCCCCATCACCAAGTCTTCCCATAAAGGCGCGCATGGAATACTGCGTGCCACCTCTTTGGGCGTGGCTGTTCGAGAGACGAAATAGCCACAAGCTATCTTTCCCCCTGCCTCAGACATCATAATTTTATTCTAAATCATTCTTTTAAATTAAAAAAAAAAAAACTTCGTCCAGTATCAATCCAAGCGTTACAGGTCGCTGATGCCAGGATAACTCTTGACAGCTGATGGATCGTACGTGCGGCATTGACCGACGTTTTTATAACTTAATCTCGCGTATCTAAGGCTGAGCTTTAGTTTTCATACTGACCCGAAAGTTAATCTGTTTAAAATGCGCATTAACTTGCCTCTTTTGTGTAACTTTATGAATCATTAAGATTTGAGATTATTTTGGTTAATATGTTTGCTGTAGTTGGTGATGGTAAGATTATTTTTACTATACTGTGTCACTAGAGTACCTATGGCTTGTGAAAGCGTTCTTTTTTTTTGGATTCCGTAGTCAACAAGGAATAAACTCTTGTTTTTTTTTAGGGTACCTACCTTCGGCCCCTACACGTAACGTGAGGATGATATTGCTTTTCACGTCAATCGCATGGTGTGGGGTATCATTAGATAGGCCATTCAAAAATATTGCGGGTTTTGTGGAAAACTATTTTTCGATTCAGGGATTCGTTTGCGTAATTTTAAGACTTAAAGTACAAATTTTTGTTAGAGTCAAGTGTCTCTAACAAAAATCCTCCCTGCCAATACAGCTAAATGGTTGTATTTGGATATATGAAAAAATTCACAGCAGTACTATATTATATATAACTAAGTTAAAAGGAAAACTATCACAGTTAAGTAGGCTTTACAAGTTACCGAGTAATAGTCGACCAACAACGGAACACATCATTGTGCGTGGTCCGTCACGCACTTGGATAGTTTATTTATTTTTATTTAGCCTAAACTGCCCCACCGCTGAGCAAAAGCCTCCCCGAAATCCTTCCAGGCATCCTTTTACAGAGACACCTCGGTCCAACCGTTGCGGTACGGTCAACGATTCGTGGACCGGCCTCGGCGGACTGAAATAATTATTAAACAAGTAAATAACAATGCAGTAAACATGTTGAATGAGTAAGCCATATATCATGCATCGAAAGCATGCCGTCTTGGCATGCTTTCGATACAAGGACCAATTATTTTGGTCCTTGTACCACTAAACTTTCAAGTCGACAAATTCGGTTAACACGAAGAAGATTCTGCTATGGAATTCTGTTAATGGAACTACTAGTTACGGAGGGAAACATGAGGAAGACTTGAGTCCATATAATACAAAAAATTCTGTTAAGTAATACGTTGATATGCAAATCTGCGTCGTTGATTAAACACAAGGAAGTATCATCAATTACTTACGACGACTTGCAAGTCGCAACGTAATAAACTGTTTCTTAGTTGCCCTTAATTGTACGAGAAAATATTACCAACCATCGTCTCATTAGTATGGAAATATCGTAGATATAGAATTTATGTTAACGTGTGAAACTCATACTAATTATGTTATCTCCGTTGTATGCAAATATTCAATTACTAAAGGTGCTTTTATTCTCATAAATTAAGAAGTAGGTGTTCATTTACTGTATTAACAAATGGATTTTCATTCCAATTAGATTAGGAACCACAACACCAATATTAATCAATTATTCCCTATCTCTTCCATTTACAGGAGAGCTTATGTTATAGTCACAATTTACTATAAATATACTTAACTTGAATAATGATGTGACTTATCTCATTATTTTACCTAACCGTTGCCTTAGCAACGTGCGTACAACGGGCGTACTCGCAACCGGCGTGCGTGTATGACCAGATGTATGAACGTAAACGAAGCAAAAGGAGTATCTCAGGAGCGTAGCAGGTGGCATTCTATAGTTTCTGCCTACATTCATGGGACGAAAGCGTGAGTTTATGTACTTACGTATGAACTATCAGCTTGAAATATTCCCTTCGCTTTTTTTTTCGGTTGATAACAATAGGCTCGCCTCTATTACATGGGACTTATGTAACTGGCGAAATATATATCCACCCGATCATGACTTATGCGAGTTCAGCATTTGCACACGCAAAACCCCGTCACATCCATAAGATGCAGACCCTCCAAAACCATTTTCTTCGTAAGATCACGGGAGCCCCCTGGTTCGTTCGAAACCAAAACCTCCACGTAGACCTCAAAGTCCCCACCATCGTTCAATTCATGAAGCGCATCTCAAAGCGTTTCTTCGATGCCGCAGCCACTCACCGCAACATTCTAGTTGTGCAGGCTGCCAATTACACCCCCTCTCGCATCAGTAAGACCCGCCGTCCATGGCATGCACTGACCGACTCAGACGACCCCACAACTCTCCTCTAGGAGAGCAGTAGGGAAATCAGTACAGCTCGCAAACATAAAACATGACCGTCATTCCGACCTCGCCTCCGAGGCTCATCGCGAAATCCCCGGCTAAATAATAGTCCTCCCCGACCCTTGCTCGACGAAGCGCCAGCCCGCGCCGTAGCTGAGCCAAGTGCGCATTGCTAGATGTCACGTGTCGCCGAATTATTAATGAATAATTTTTATTCAATTTACCTTATAACAATCACTAATGACCATTTAATTGTGAACACATTAATTAAGATTTCTTTGGAAATGATCGATCGTGACCTAAAAGAGATAATTGGAAAAGCAATAAGGTTTATGATAGAAAACATATTTAATTGCGAAGATCATAATGTTAAGGAGGTTAATTTACTACAGAATCTGGTGTAGTTGAGACAAACATTTGAGAGGACACAGGAAATTCCGATCCATCCCGTCCCTTGCTGTCCTCCCCCAGCGACAACTTAAGCCCAGGTCCGTACCCCCGCAGGGAGGTGCCCTTAGCGTGTAGTCGCTTATACCCAAAGTCTCAAATTCAGATAATTTATGTAAACAAAGGGGTTAACATATCAAAAAAATATCTTCGTAATGGTAATTCACATAAAATGCCGAAAAAAAGGTTCCATTTCCTTTTAAGTACTGATTTTAAGAAATAGTAATTAATAAATAATCATACCGTAATTATTTTTATAAATTTTCGGTTTTAAACAAAGTTATTAAAAAAAGGAGATTTTCTGGTATAAAATATTTTATGAAATGATAATTGAAAATGTTTGAAAAATTGTTTGAAACATTTTCAATTTTTTTACTTCTTTAACAACACTAATATTACAAATCTCATTCATAAATTCATATTGTAAGTAACATATCTAGCCACATTTTGGATGAAAACGGCTGTAAACTGTTTCGAGTGGAAATCGATTTTGAGAGGCCATCGTCTAGCAATGGACTTAAAAGGGCTGATTATGACGATCATAGGCCGTGTCTCTGACACACTACACAAAACATTGTTTGGCAACGGTATTTTGTTTTCATAGTTCTTATAATTAATTCACTTTAATTTTATAGATGATTATTTAAAAAAACTTAATGATAAAATGTTTTGCACCACTGTCCTGTCATTTTGACAGTGACATTTCTTAACGTTACTTTGTTTACATAAATTATCTGAATTTGAGACTTTGGGTATAGTTTTAAGTTTTATGCTCTGGCTGGAGGCAATAGTTTATTGAGGCACCCACAGGAAAGTCCGGTTAAGCAAACGACAACCTCCTAGATTAATCTACGAGAAACCATTATCAAAAAAAAAAAAAAAAACGTTTTCGCATGGGGTACCAAGAAATTAGAGAACGCCACGAGCTACGATCCTAAGTACTTCTTTAGTTCTGGACGTTCTATATGTTCATGTATCTCACTGTAGATGATTTCTAGAGAGGATCACAATTCACAATTCTTTACTACAATATGGATCCTGTTGGGCACAGCATAGATCAAGTAGGAGAGAAGAGGAAGAAATAATAAAACTTATCACATTAAACAGCCAGTTGTTTAATGTGATAAGTTTTATTATTTATAAAGTAGTTAGTAAGTTATACGGTTTTATTAATACAGAATTGAATTTAAGAATTATAATTATTGTTTTATAAATTATATACATTTATTTATTTAGTAACATTTGTAAAAACCCTTTATTTTGTCAATTATTCATTATTGTTTTGTTTACTTATTATTATTTTTATTTATTACGTAATTAATATCATCTACATATATATGGCGTAACTGCATAATAGCTACTTTTCAGGAGACACTTTTTTGCGATTAATTAAATTAAATATGAAAAAAATTGTATTGGTGTTTTCTTATAATGTGTATTGGTATTTTAAGGTTCGGCTAGGATTATTTTCAATAAATTATCTTTATATTTTATACGCATTTTGTCCTTTAAATCCCGTTTTTAATTGTTTTGTTGAACTGGTTATATGTGGTATGATGAGCAGAATTGACTTATGCAATAAAAAAAGAAAGCCCCAATGTTCGTTAGGGCACTATTCGTAGGATACGACGATATCATCTATCTAGGTACCTATATATTAGGATCATCTACTTATTAAAGAAATTACAATAAGAACTACGGGAAATGTTACGGGAACGATGCTCAAAAGATGATAGATGAGAGATGAGAGATGTTCAAACTGTCTAGTAGCTGAACTTGCAGGCTTAAACTGTACAATTGCTCCAATAACCTGCCAAGAAATGATTTCTTAATTCTTATTGTTTCAACTTTAACGATAAAAACATCCTAAAAGGGAGCCGACAGAAACAAAAGAAATACAATTAAAAATAATCTTTAACACCATCTTAGTCCCGACAGTCGGCAACTACCAAAAATATTTTAATAACACGTATAAAAATCTTCGTTTTTAGAAAGCGAAAGCGCTCTTAGCTTCCGTCTTCAAAAATTGTGCGCCATAAAAGTCGTAAGAACAAAAATAAAGGAGCAAAGTAGCAAAAGCATAAATTTTTATAACAAATTCAAAACAACTCTCACTTTCACATTTCTACAAAAAAAGGTACAAGCTCTATTTTAGTCATTATGCAACAATGGGTCCCTTTTGAAATTAAAAGTTATTGTTTCGTCGCCTGCCTTCTTCTGCTACCTTTTTTCGGTCATCAACGCTTGTTTCATTATTAAAGTATATAAGAAATAAAGTCCGTGTTTAATGACTGTAATCACCATCAATTTAAATTGGATCAAGTATTTTATTGCGCCTACAAAGTACAGATTGTATGAATGAAAAATTAGAACGTATATCATAGGTATCAGTAATTTGGCATTTTCAGGGTTATCCAAGGTGATGTAGTTTACACTTTTTTGTTTGTTTTAAACGAGAATTGCATCATTTTGGTCCCCGGTAAAGATTTATCAATGCCCAAATTCATGCCTTAAAAACGAAATTTAAAAAAGATGGAAACTTGATTTAATACTATAAACAATCTCATGCAGTCAGTTTTTATCGTCAAATTTAAGAAGATGCCTCCGTTTTATTTTACTCTTTTTAGTTTGGATTATAAGATAGTGAATAAGGTTATTTACCCACTTATAATCGAGTGATAACGGCCTCTTAAAAACAATTCCGAACTTTTGGAGTGAGTGTGTCTTTTGGAGTGAGGCCCGTATTACAGAACGTCACTCAATACTCAAGCATTACTTTAAACTAGATTCGAGCCATTTGATTGGTTGAAACTAGTTTTAAGTAATGCTCCAATAGTTCGGAATTGTTTTTTTGTCATTTCTCATTCCAAATTACATTTAAATATTTCATGTGTATATTTTTGTAATCACCTTTTAAAACGCTTCATTTTGATACCCCACTCGATAGTTTTAAGATTATTTTTTTTGGAAACATACATTTTGGCGCCAAAAATCTGCCATTTTTATTTTTTATAATTTATACCCAGTGACACTCGCGCAATAAAGATGAATTTAACGACATATGTTTCATCAAAATCAGTTAAGCCGTTTAGTAGTTACGAGGGAACATAGGGACGGACATACAGGTCAAAACACAAAGCCCTCCTTTTTTGGCTTCGTCGCAGTCGGGTAAAAGAGGAAAAGTGGTCCCCTAGGACCACTTTTCCTCTTTAGACCCCTAAGTCGGAGATGATAATTGCAAATTATTGTAATGAGCAATAACATCAAAACGTTTATCTGTGCTTACACACACTTACACCAAGGCCCAAACTATTAATCAAAATTCTATTTGTTATTTATTCGTATCCTCTGCAGTGCTGATTGATTTATTATTGACAACATGGAGACACACACGTATTTGGTCTTACGAGTCGATTTCACCGATGCTGAATTGTAAACTATTCTTATTATGAAAGTTATACACCAAAGAAAGACAAGTGATAGCAAATCATAAAGTAATACTAAATTCATTGTGAAAGAGAACGTTTAAATTTACATGACGTCACAGAGCAAAAACTGAGTTCAAAATGCGTGTAACACTACCGGGAAGGCATAAAAAATTCTAAAAAGTTATGAAACGTATGAAATCACTTCAACAAAATACATTGTTTGTGCAACTCTTTTAATCATCTACACTAAACTGAAATCGAAAGTGAGGTGCGTTACATCACTGGTGCAATATATTTTACGCGTTTCAGACCCCCTTCGGCACCCGTCAAAGATCCCGACCGTACACAAAACAAACAGAGCATTGTACAAACATTACGACATAATTCTGCCATTGTCGTAGGCTTTCGAAAAAAAAATTGGATCATGCGACAAAAAGTGGGACAAACGAGCATTTACAATTTTATTAGTGTAAAAACAATTCTGGGTAGTTGCGCCGTTTATGATCTGTTTTTGCCTTTTTCGACGAAAGTCGAGACAGATACCGGCAAAGTCAAAGCCGTCACTATGCCTTTTCGTATGCAAATAAGTTGCAATGAACTCATGTCCGAAAAGACCGTGAAACGCGCGTGTTCAATGTCAACGCGAAATTTTGCCTCGTTTTTGTTAGAATTTCGGATCGACCGCTTTTTTTCGGCAAGCAAATGAGTGATAATATACGAATGTTTGGTAACAATGGTGTTTCTTTAGTTGACACATAAAGGATCATCAAATTGTGGGCAAATATTTTGGTCCTTTTTTCCAAATTCTGCGAACCTTGACTGATTCTTTTGACAGCATTTTAACTGTCGATTTCGTTTTGTTTCTGGGTCAGTCTTATTTCTTGTTCCCATTATGTTGGATTTTTTTATAAACACCCATCGTAGGCTGTGACTAAATGTAACTCAAATAAATATGTTAATGTTATCTTACGGAAATCTCTTGAATTTTTGTAGTCCTAAGTTGGTGTCGTAATAAATAATTAACATGCCATGGTATGTATTAGACATGTTTATTCCAAGGCTGTAGTGGACATTATAGCAATAGTGTAACAAGTTTTTCTTTAGCTATAAAACTGTCGAAAGTATTGTATTGGTACATAAATAAGATACTGATTGATTTGATCGACAGGTGTCAACATAAGAGACTGATATAAACGATATAAACTGTTTAAAAAAGTTATAGATAAGATAGATTTATATGAAGTAGAGATATATATTATAAAGAAATAAAAAGGAAAATAACAGGAAATAAAAGGCTTTTTATTCATTATATTTTTATTTTTATATGAACGGCATGTGCGTTGCATTTACCATTCCAGATACCGATAATGCACATAAGTCAAAAGCATGAGTTAATATAATAAATTGTTTATAGATGAAGCAATATTAAGTAAATCACAGTGTTTCTACTAAAATCATAATACCAAATCTAGCCATCATAAAAGACCAATGTCGGCCGTCTTAAAATCATAATACCAAATCTAGCCATCATAAAAGACCAATGTCGGCCACGTCTTTCCTTTCTAAGCCCACTTTTGCAAACCAAAAGTTTCGGAATGAAAGACCAAAATCCAAAATCAGATAGCGGAACTAATTCTCATCAAGCAACTCACGACCTTTGGGTACGTGAAAAAGATAATTGA
Source organism: Dryobota labecula (assembly GCA_947523025.1). Classification (NCBI taxonomy): domain Eukaryota; kingdom Metazoa; phylum Arthropoda; class Insecta; order Lepidoptera; family Noctuidae; genus Dryobota; species Dryobota labecula. Next base: position 24,640,016 of record OX383284.1, on the reverse strand, counting down.
ACAATGGGATCTATACTCATTTATGCTCCGTTCACTTTTGCATCGCTTTTTTCGTGTATACAGACGTCCTCGATCGCATCCGCCTTGCTTCTATTACTAGTGTTGTTATGTACATAGATAGTCACTATAGTATGTATACTTACATTTATAGTTACAACCTGCAGCTAATTTTATTGAGCTAAAAACCCAAGATGACTTTTACGATGATCAAGTGATTTTTAGGAAAGAAACTTAAGATAGCATAGATAATTAAAATGTAATGGAGCAGGTATTCATTGCTGTCGTTCGTGGATCTTTGACAGTCGTCTGTGTGACAAAGTCTGACAACCAGTCTTACCAAGGGGTATCGTATTATCCAATAACTGGGTTGTGGAGGTCAGATAGGCTCACATCTAGGCAGGCAGGCTCGCTCCATGTACAATAATGGTATTCAGCTGCAACCGGTAAGACTGGAAGCTGACCCCAACATAGTTGGGAAAAGGCTAGTCAGATGATGATTACGTTTTGTTAAAGTAATGAGTAACATTTAAATAATTTTTCTCAAACATTAAATTATTTAAATATTTTTATTTTCGAAAAAAGAACACGCGAACTATCGAATTTACGGTCAATGGAAATCAAATCCATTGCAGGAGCGTTTTTTGAATTTGAAACATTACAACGCTCCAGCAATGTTGTATGAAATGGCGTGCTGGGGTTAATAAATACTCTTTAATTGAATTTATTATCATTCTTGGCATACCAAAGTACGTCTCTTTGCTTAGCACAAATTGCGTTCACGTGGCTGTATAGCCATATATGCGTTTGCCTTTCGGCACAGATGACAAATACTCAAATAGAAAATTGGCGGCAAAGCTGAAAATTCGTCTTGATTTGTTATTTACATACTCAATAAATATAAATTTAATTAAAATGAATTCCCACGGTTCAGAGAGTGAAGTGGAGATTGTTTTTTTTTTAATTTTTTTATTAGGTAATCCACCAGATTTAAGATCAGAAGCCAAATTGGCAATGGAAAACCTGCTTCCAGCGAAGTCAAAAGAAAAATACATGAAAGTATGTCTTATTTCCTTGCATTTTTTTGAGAAAAGCACTATATATGCCTCGGTGGAAATAACAATTGCCTGTCTCGTATTAGTGAAGTCCTCGCCTTCGGCTCGGCCTTCATACTAATACTCCACCTGCAATTGCCTATTTCCTGGCCTTTGCAACAATGTATTATTACTTATCATTGTTAAATATTACTCATTACTTTCCACACTACTTCTCGTTTATCCTTACATACATGTAAATTGGTTTTCATGGTACAGGCAAGAGCATATGATGCGGAGGAACGAAGAACATGTCGTGAGGAAACTTTTGAGTTTGAATGTGCATGGTTATAAGAGTCGAGGAAGCCCAAATAAACTGTGGATGGATTGCGTGAAAGATAAGAGCGAGGGGCTCATGGCTAATTAATAACAGCTGCACGGGTCGATTTTCAAGGTTAAGCAACACTTACCGAGGTCAGTCCGAGCATGGGTGACCGTCCATTACAATACACTTACTATCAAATTAATAATGCCGTTAGAACATCCCAACCCCTTCTTTGGTGACCACTAAGAGTAATATTTCTGCGAAGAAAATTATATGCTATTTACCTGTTTTTCATTGTTTTGTTTTTTGAAGTCATCGTGGATGATTTTGCCTGCTTGGAGGAAATTTGAGGGCGCCTGCCTCGATTGGTTCACGGATGGGTGACCATCCATCACATATCGAGACCCCGCCATGGCTCAGAAAGCACGTTAAGCCGTTAGTCCCGGCTGTCATGTATAGATCTCTGACAGTCGTTACTGGTATTCAGAAGCCCGAAAGTCTAAAAACCAGTCTTACCAAGGAGTATCATGTTACCCAGTAACTGAATTGTAGAGGTCAGATAAGCAGTCGCTCCATGTAAAACACTGGTATTTAGATGCATCTGGTGAACAATGCAAGCAAAACCCAATATAGTTGAGAAAAGGCTACATAGATGATGAATTGCGTGAAAGATAATTTGGCTAGAAAGGTGATTACTGAGATGTCGGCTGAAAGAATACATGTCCCTTTTTCGGTTCACCGTCCCGGTGTCCCCGTAAAAAACCTGGGGACGCAAAACTGTCCCATTTTCAGACACCGCGCGATAATTGGCGGGCCGGATATAAAAATATATATACGAGTATATATTAAAAAAACGGGCTAAGATTTGTTCTTACTTAAAATGATGACCAGCTGTATTAGAAATAAGTTTGCTGACAACTATAAAAATGACTGAAAATGTATTTATTTAACAATTTATGTACACACATAAACAAACAAGAAGAAAGGAACCAAAAAATATGTACAAATGTGATGCTTATTTCTAATGAAATCTCTTCCAGCATACCTGCTATAGGATAATGATTAATTTGACAGGACTAAACAAAAATTTTTCTTCTGTCCTTTTCTTAATGAAATAGAAAAAAAAATATATAATAGAATAAAATAGAATAGAATACTCTTTATTTTGTACACCATAAAAATTACAGATATAAATGTAGAACTGTTACATAGGGTGTCACAATGCTCGGTCTTATCGCTAAAAGCGATCTTTTACAGACAACCTTTGGATGGATCAAAAAGTAGAAAGAGAGACAATACTGCAGGAACTTAACTTAAATTTAGTTTAGTTTGTGAACAAGGGAATCGGCACCAATAGCATCTAATGGATATAATACATAATGCTGTCTGTATTTGTCCATACTGAGGTACTAGATATATCTACAGGTAAGGTAAAAGAATGTCTGTCAATAGTATTTGTATTCAAATGTACAGAAATAGTTTGTCTTTGTGAGGCAGTGACAACGACCGCAGGTAATTGTTCGAGTTAGCTCCATGTGATTGGTTTTTTTTATTGTTTATTTTAAAGTCAGGTGACCTTAATTTACGTTGAACAAACTGCTGCCCGTGGATGCGCCCGAGGGTTTTTTACGCGACACGCAGCGCAGCAGTCCATCGCTTAACCACTGCGCCAACCGTGCCTTATGTATTGGGCATGCCCCGACCCCCTTTTTCAGGAACCTTGAGAATGGATGACGTAAATGGGCATGGTGGTATTTTTATCGAGAGAATAGTAAAAAGGCAGGAACTTGAGCTGAAAATACATTTATACCAACTTTTTTTTTTCTTAAATATTTTTTATACTCGCAACTTTGGTTCGTTCCTCCTACTTACTCAGGACAACTCATACATATCTTATAATTTCTTCTTAAATACAATAACAAAATACCTTTCTAATATAAATAGCTTCTTATAATTAATTATTGAGAAATATATTCTTTTTTTACTTTCTACGTTTAGTTTGTCGGTATGTCGCAATGCTTCACAATGCGTGGGATCGGATGCTAGCGAAAGTATCCGGTGCGTTTTCTTTTGATCAGTGATTGATTGAACTGCTTTTACAATATTAAGGTTAAGTAAATATACACATCTAACCTAACTCTTCGCGGAGTACTAGCGTAATGTTTTTTTATGTGTTAAAGCAACTTGAGAAATACTTTTGAAAGTGCACTACTTACAAGTTTTAGTGAATTTGGCACTCCATTTTATATTGCAGTCTGTCGATGCGAAATAGGATTTATATTATTAAAAAATGGAGATATAAACGAAGGCTCTCGCGAAGCTCGGTCTCTTATAATTCCGTTAGGCACAATAGACCCTCAAAGCGTCCTAAATACACCAGGAATCGGCCATTTACAACAATATTCAAGCAAATCGGTGCCAAGACAAGAAACAAGTTAATCTAAACAGTAGCTTACAGGTCCCCCGGCATGCCGTGATGGAAAAGGCCGCGACAATCCATAAATATTTATTAACAACCGAAACTAATTATTTGTCATAGCTCCGAGGAACAATAACAATATATTTAATCTTTAATCAGTCCACCACCCACACTTCGTTCGCATTAATCTTAATCACATACTTTCTGGTCCATAAGACCACAATGCCCTGCGGTACTACTACTAAGGTTTGATTTCTATGTCACTTGGAATTTACTAAAGCTTTTGATAGAGTAAATCTTCAAAGAAAAATAAACTTTATTTCGTTTTCACAGGGTTGAGATTAGAAAAAAATAGGTGGACATAATAAAAAAATCAAGAGCAGATTATGGTTAAAACTACGTGACATTCGCGGTTACACGTACAGCGGCGTAACACTTGAATACTATCGTTATTCCTTTGTGTAATTTACTAAAAGTGAAACGTGATATTTATTTATACAAGCCCATATAAAATTCAACCCTATCGCATTATCATACGCCTTACATTCGCATGAAAATTGCGTAAAGCTTTAGACTTTTAGCACGCCTATGCAAATGTGTGCACTGCTTCGCGGTAGGACCTTGGCAGGGACGTGGAACAGTATCATCAGTATTCTATTGCTGCACGATTATGCACCTTAACGCTAACTTACAGAAGGTTAGTTTTCTTTGTGTAGAATTGAATGGTTGAGTCCTTTTATCCATTGGTTTTGTTGTCGAAGTTAGAACCTTGACTGAAATGGGACGTCGCTGTTACCACATAGGGCCTAAGTGCAGAAAGAAGGTGTGGTGTCGTAACGATATGCTAAAACAACTGTTGCTAGGCAACTATTATTTAAAACAAATGTTTGAAGAATGCTGTAGACCTTGGAAAGAACGAAATAGTTTGGGCCTACTTAGTTTCTCTGTGGAATGGTCGGAATTTTAGAATTAGAGTTTTGTTAAAATATAGTCTCTTAGGTATTGCTGTAGGTTTCGATTACGGTAGCTTCGATTATTTTCTTATTCACATTAATGAATAATTTTGTAATCTGGTGTATATTTTATACGAGTGTATTCCTGAAATAAAAATAATTTAATTTGATTTGATAAATAATGTCACCTATGTCCAAGAAGTACCACGTGGTGCCGGACGTAAAGAATAGCACCAAACCATTTCCTCCCGTGGGTGTCGTAAAAGGCGACTAAGGGACTTACTAGAGAATGGGTAGCAGCGTTCTCTATGCATTTTTAACACCATACTTCGATCGCCAAGCCGTCTGCCAAGCGTGGCGATTATGGCAAGTACCCCCCTTTTGGGGGAGGCCTATGTCCAGCAATGAACGTCTTTCAGCTGAAACGATGTCCAAGAATCAAACACAGAATAGCAAAGACTACTAGTTCAAAATGTAAAAAAAAAAAAAATGTGCAATGACCACATGATTGTTGTCTGTCAAACATGTGGGGATGAAAACGAATATAATATACCTATGTTCTTGTTTCAAAGATACTATTTTAAATTAATTGATATGTCAGTAAATATATCACTGATTTTGCATGTATTTCGTGTTTTATGTCTATGATCAAATTTGGGATGAAACCCTCCATGCGACCGTTTACGTTGCTGTTTAGACGCAACCTATTAAGGGTTAAAATCAAATTCATATTCGGTAGTAAAAATCGGTCTATCTGAATTATATTGATAGATAGCTGTTATAAAAGGGACTAATCCATTTCGAGATTCTACATTATAAATATAGCATTATATCTTGTTTTAATTCAAAATCATCGAGTGTAATTTATTATAACTGACAAACCAATGATAATTTATTGAACTATAATTAAGTTTAATTATTATATGAAATTAAAAATTTACGACCACTTCAACAGATATTTAAAACAAGCATTTAAAATGGTACTTAAGGGTCCGTGCACGAAAAAAACTCTCTTTTGTCAATTTCTTATCTAATTGTGAGAAAACTTAAAATAATCGAAACATTAATTCTGTGTAACTATAAAAGTACAGTTTTCATGGTGCTAAGCCATTCGTGTCAGTCACAGCAGCTGTTAATAGTTTCATGATTTTTGTGCTCTCCAAAATATAGTTTATTTCGCCGTTGATTTACTTAATAAAGATATTGTAGAATCATTAAATAAAATTTTGATTATATTTTAAGGATAACTGAAGACTAATTTGTGATTTTTAAATTTCTTGATATGATTTGCTAAACAATAGGAAAAAATATATTACTGACGGGGTTTAAAACAAAAAAAAAAAAAAAAAGGTTTTTTCAATATTATTTTTCTAATATATTTTGTATGGAAGTTTAAAAAAGTGGTTCCGCCACATGCAAATAGACCATATAATGCTGCTGATGATATTTTTTAATGTTCTTAATCAAAAGTAGTTTCTTGTAGAATGATGATCAAATGTCAGTCTCGCGTCATTTTTCGGAAAACTTGTTGCGAATATTAGTGATTTACCGTGAATACTTAATTTATTTGAAAAATCCCTTTCAGCCACATGCAAAACAAAGAACACGTTTTTTCAAATCTCAAATAATTTTGTTTAAATTATTTTTCACTTTCTCACAACCAATGAACAAAATTGATCAAAATCAGTCGATTTTGTGCACGGCCCCTTAACACAAAACAAACGGGAATTAAAAGTGTAACAAAAATATTCTTCATTCAGATTAATTTAATAAAATTCATGTTCAGTACATGCTAATTACTGCATTTAAACTCAAAGGTTATTCAAACTAACACAGTAATTAAACTGTAATTATAAACCTTCGATATATATTTCGAAAGACAGCTTAATTATTTTCTATGTTTGTAATTATAGGTAAAACAGTTTGCTAATATACGACAGCGATTTTGCTAAGCTCGTATGCTCATGTAGGGTTTGTTCAACATGTAATTAAGTTTTGAATGGTTAAGTGTTGCAAAACATGGACGGCTTGACGGAAATATTATAGGTTAAAGTGTAGGTAAGCAAAGCTAAATATTTTAAAATTTTATTCCAGCTACATGTTTTTTTGGTCTTTTGAGTCAGAAATAAGAAAAAGACAGACCTAATTGAATTAGTGAGTTTTTCGGTTTCAATTAAGCTTGTCGGTCCATTCCTTACCTGCTTATATTAGTTTTCATACGTCTGTGATAAAGTATTTAATTTCGAGATCTAGTATTCCTAGTTTCTTACTGAATTGACTTAGTGGCTCATAGTTTCACATGTGGGGATTTTCATAAAACATTTGAACTAAATGTAATAATGATATAATACTAATCAGCCTGTGTTGTCACACACCCACTGACTCTAAGGCCTTTGCCCTGGCAGAGGCCTTTCTTTCCTTTTTCTACTCAATTTAATCGTGAACCAATATGGACCGATCCTGCATATACTCGTAGGTGTCAAGTTCGTTCCTCCATCAAACGTAGACCAAGATTTTTACTGTTGCTTCGTAATCTCTGTCTCGAAAATGACGACACGAATTATAGAATCTATATTTTTGTTACTTAAAACATCAATAAATGGTCATATTATAGACATAATAACATAATCCTACTTCCATGCCTCAAGCATTGTAACGACACTATGCGTTAGCTTCACGGGTGATCAGTTAATTGTGAACACTGCTATACGATGCTGGTAATTATTGCTTGCATAGAACGTACCGCTGATTTGTGTTGATGTATTAAGTAGAGTGGATGTGACAAGACTGGCGAGAATATCTCATGTTCTATGTTAGTAATCTATGGAACCAAAAAACAAAAATCTGCTGTTCCCTACATATATGTGCGCATAACTCGTCAAAATGTAAGGATCAGATGGTTTTTTTTCGAGATTTCACTGTTTGTCCCACAGTGAAAGTTGTCCATTATGATGAGTACAATGACCCCTTAAGAGGATGCCCATGATTTCAATTTCACCCTGTATTTTCAAGATTTTATAAATATTCTCTACCTTTGTGTAGTATGGCGATAATTGCGCAATTGGTCACGTGGTTTAAAACAGGGCTTGTTAACGTTACCAAATAACAAAATAATAACCGTTACGTAACGTTAAATTATATACTTATGTTATACCTACTAACGTTACAAAAATTTAACGTTACTTGATAACATTACCAGTAATATAACGTTAATTAACATTAACAAAAATACGATAACTAATGGTAATTTAGCTACGTTGCCGTTCCGTGGGTAAGAATCAGGCAGGTTCAGGCAACGTTTTGACCGGCTCGGCATCAGAGAGGCGCGAGAGCAGGCTCCCACCGCGCCGCACGCCCCAGGCCCCACTACTTACACCTCACCCGTTTAAAATAACGATAAAATGAATATACGCATAAATAACGTTAAATCGATTACCGTTATTTTAATAATAACGTTAACTCTATCAATACACTGTAACGTTATGAAAATTACCGGTATATAAAGCCCTGGTTTAAAAAGTAATACTATTATACAGCACTTCGGGTTACTGTAATTTAGTAAATCCTTGGGAAACCAAATACATCAAAGCAAAAAAAATCAACAAGAAAGCAGAAATATATGATTTTGAGGTTACAATTGATTGTATAAACTTCGACTTTGTTTATCCAATTGCTATACCAGGATACTTTTGTAAAACAATAGTAATAATTTGTTACTAAGTGAACCGAATCAAAAACCACAAGATAAGCCATTTCCTTTATTGATATTTCTATTTTTGACATGTTATAGTTATATGGTTCCACTTTCCTTCTTAAAATGTTAAAAGATACGTTGTACAAATGTACGGCAATGCTGACTTTTTGGTCAAGAAATAGACCAGCCTTCTGGTCATGGGAAGAGTCGACCAATCGCTTGGCGATGTCTCGAAAAACCAAGCGGGCACTCAGTCTCCATGGCCCCCATGTTTCAACCCCAAACGGCTCGAACATATAAGTCCCCATAAGATAGGAGTATTTGCGACGTTTGAAGTTTTCCACAGCTGCAGCAGCACAGCCTGCCGTGCTAGGAAGATGGGATGGCCTAAGCTGCCGCACTAACGAAAAATGCAAGAATTATATTTTTGACTAGCTTCTGCCCGTGACTTCGTCCGCGTGAAATTTCGCCCCACCCATCGCGTCGCATTCGCATCCCGTCGCTCGCCCGCGCTAAAACTTCGTTATCGCTTAGCGTTCTTTCTGACTTTTGTTCTTTTCGCTTGGCTTCTAAGGATCGTAGGGTAGATATATAGCCTATAGCCTTCCTCGATAAATGGGCTATCCAACACTAAAATATTTTTTCAATTCGAACCAGTCGTTCCTGAGATTGGCGCGTTCAACCAAACAAACAAACTCTTCAGCTTTATCCATACTAATATTATAAATGTGAAAGTAACTCTGTCTGTCTGTCTGTCTGTTGTTATGTTACGTTATGTTACGTTTTCATGCCTAAAACGCTGAACCGATCGTCATTAAATTTGGCAGAGATATAACCTGGGATATGGAGGACATAGGCTACTTTTTTACGCGATAACCGACATCCACGCGGGCGGAGCCGCGGGCAAAAGATAGTAAATTATATAGCTGATCCACGCAACTTCCTCTGCGTTACCTACTCGTAAGAGAGTGGTTTAAGTAATGAATTTTCTACTTATTTTGTTGCGGAGTTATTTTAAAATTATGATATCTCCTAAGATGTTGATTGAAATCGGACAATTTTGTTAACATTTAAATACTTGTGATTAATAACATATTTATTTGGATAAGGATTAATATTATGTTGATAAAACTCCTTCGCAAATAATGAATGAATTTCGAAAAAAATTGATGACCATAAAAAAAGGTTATAGTGAGTCAATCTTAAAAGATAGACATATGCTGTCGCGGACTTTTTTTTAGAACTTTTAAAGAGGAACAATTCCATAATGCATGATATTTGCGTAACTTAAACCGTATAAGCAGTGCACGCAACGGAAGCTCCAAAAAGAAAAAAAAAACCCGTTTTTGCAACATTTTTCATTTATGCTCCGCTCCTATTGGTCGTAGCGTGATGTTATATAGCCTATAATATTTTTCAATAAATGTGCTATCCAACACAAAAAAAAATCAATTTCAACCAGCAGTTCCTGAGATTAGCGCGTTCAAACAAACAAACAAACAAACTCTTCAGCTTAATAATATTAGTATAGATTATTGAATTTGTTATGAAGTTTTATTATTGCATTCTTGCTTACTGAAAAACCTAGGTCCTGAAGGATCAATAAAAATTTGCTTAGAGAGAGTTAATAGATTTCGATTCGCTGACTCCAAATATATAACTCAACGAATATAGAACTCAAAATGGTCGAAAATCGAGTTATTGCATTCTTCGTTAGCGCGGCAGTAAGAGTGTCGACACATATTGCATCCCACAACAAAGGCCGACCTAACTTCCACGGTATTATGGTCATTCCGTCCGGTCTCTGCCAAGTTTATTAACAGTCGTTTACAACAAGGCTTAATATCTGCCAGCCACGTGTCTTATCAACATATTCCTAGCTCGTTGTAAAGTATTATATCAGCGGATTGCCCTCCACCTGCAACCTTACGCGGCCGATCGTATAACTGCGCACGATTAGCTGCACATTTCTACTTACTGCGCTTTACTTTGTTTCCCACATAGCATTAACCTACTGTGTGTGTGATTAGAATTAGGTTGATCTTATTAACAAGTAACGGCTTGATAGGAATGCTGGGCTAAAAATAAATGGAATGCGCCTGCTAATAGAATGAATCAACGGACTGTGGGGTATTGGACTATCTATAGTAAAAAATGTAGTTTAAAAAACAAATTAAAAAAAAACCGACCAAGTGCGAGTCGGACTCGCGCACGAAGGGTTCCATACCATTATCTATAAAAACGGCAAAAAAATCATGTTTGTTGTATGGGAGCCCCCCTTAAATATTTGTTTTATTTTAATTTAATTATTTATTTTTAAAGCAAATATATAACTAAATATTATGTGAATATTTCAAGCGTCTACCTGTTGCCGTTATTAATATCGAGCATAAACGAGCAAAAAAATCACGTTTGTTGTATGGGAGCTCCCTTAAATATTCTGTTTTTTAGTATTTGTGCTTATAGCGGTAACAGAAATACATCATTTGTGAAGATTTCAACTATCTAACTATCACGGTTCATGAGATACAGCCTGGTGACAGACGGACAGCGGAGTCTTAGAAATAGGGTCCCGTTTTACCGTTACCAAAAAAAAAAAAAAAAAATACACGCTTTAATGGTAAACTGAACTAAAAAGTAGAAAATAATTTTTTATATAAGAATAAAATAATTAACGAAAAAATGTGTTACTGTAGAAATTATTGTGCTTTGTACCATAATTTACACACGGTTACTTTCACATTTATAATATTAGTATGGATTTATTTTTTGCTTTTTAGTACCGGTTTATCTTTAAAGTTTCGTTGTTCTATCTAATACAATTTAATTCTGTTCGTAACTTAGCCTCCGCTATGATGATCCATGCAAATTGAGGCTATAAACAAATCATTGGTTCGTCGTGAATGGCTTCTATTTACCGTAGTTGTCCTTCGAGGTCTTCCGTTGACGCGACTGTGATGATAATGAACTAAACCATATAATGTAGCATTAAGAATGCGGGAAGCTGCTGTTAGATCAAGTCCTATCCTGGTACTTAAGTAAGGTGTTACGCGGATACCTGCAATACGTTCCAAACAATGATTTTCCCTGTGACTCGTATCTTTTGTTGTTCTCCCCACCACTGTCACTGTGGCGAGGTTGTCAACAGCCTAGGACACCACGGCCTGTCCTGCAGCCGAAGTGCAGGTCGCTTAGCGTGGCACGCAAACATTAATGACATCATCCGAGGAGCTCTTGTCTCCGTCGGCGTTCCAGCTGTATTAGAACCCAATGGCTTGGCCACGCGACGATGGCAAGACACCGGACGGCATGTCTTTATTTTCTTGGAAGGTAGGTAGGCCTTTAGAGTGGGGCGCAACGTGTGTCGATACTCTTGCACCATCCCATCTTCCTGGCTCGGCGTGCTGTGCTGGCGTTGCTGCTGCGGCTGCTGAAAACCTCAAGCGGCGAAAGTAACCTTAACGGTAACTACATTTTCGAGCCGTTTGGGGTTGAAACCCTCGGGTCGTGGGGTCCCATTGCTCATGTTTTGTTCTGTGAAATCTCCAACAGGCTGGTTGATACTTCCCGTGACCCAAGGGTTGGCTTTTACCTTGGCCAGAGGCTAAGCATTTCCATACAACGTGGCAATGCTGCCAGTCTCTTGGGTACATTACCAGTCGACAGCGATGCGGAGGAATTTTTCGACGCCCATTTTAGTTTATTTTGTTATTAGTTTTATTTAGTTTAGGTTATTATGTATTGTTATTAAAGTAAATAATCTATATATATAAAAATGAAATTATCTTTTATTGTCTCATTCGTACACAAGAGTTATGGGATACAAAAAAAAAAAAAAAACTTGTATAAGAGGAAGTTTGAAAGTGACACCAGTAACTGAAAAGGTGTGGGGAAATAGGTTGTCATGGTATGGGCATGTGATGCGGAGGAATGAGGGAAATGTCGTCAGGAAAGTTTTGAGTATGAATGTGGAAGGCTATACGAGTAGAGGAAGACCAAAGAAACGATGGATGGACTATGTGAAAGATACTATGGCTAGAAAGGGAGTGACTACCGAGATGACGACTAAAGAGAGGAATGGAAGAAAAAGACATGTTGCACCGACCACAAATAAATTGGGATAAGGGCATGAGAATAGGGCATGCATTCCGGAATTCCGGAATTCTGGAATTCCGTAACAATTTTTCTGATATTTCAATTCCGGAATTGAGAGGAGTAATATCGGAATTCCGATATTCATAATTTTTTGATATTTTGATTATTATTTTATCTAAACGCAACCAAACTAGTCTGTGGAACTTTCCACAAGCCGCCAGACGGCCAAAGTTTAATTAGAGAGTAATAAGGGCGAAAGATGTTTAATTTGTTACTAAAAATTATTAAAAGACTGATATAATTATAAATCTTGTTTGATTTGACACAAACTTCAAAAGTTACCAGTTCCGGAATTCCGGAATCAGATCTCCAGTATTGGAACTCAGTTCCGGAATTGAGAACCTTCCGATATTGCATGTCCTACATGAGAATGATGATAACATTTCGTACCTAAGGACAAAGCAAAGCTGACAGCAATACGTATCCCTAGAAAAACTCGCGCAGTCCGTTACAACCGACTGCATGGAATTTTATGTTAATTTAAGAATAAGTATCGTTGGGTGAATCAGCTGCTTATCATTCTGTGCGGGATCTAACTGTTCAGCGAAATGGGTTACTACAATGTTAGTAGCCTACTGGGATTTTAAACCGAGTTTACTAGAACTGTTCAGTGGTGATACTTAAGGAGCTTTATAAATATAGCTACAGGTACAGTTAGCGATACAATTATTTTAATATAAGTAACTGGATTTTGCCCGCGTTAATTTAGAATTTGACAATTCGGGTTATACTCTGCTTGCTCTGTAAAAAAACTCTTAACACACTACTAAAGTTTCTATAATATTATAATTCCATCATGGTTCGAAAGACACGTGGCGCCATCTATTATCATAAGAACATTGTTTTTGTATTCCTCGGGAACAGTACTTAAAAAAAATAAAATGATATAGATACCCTATGTCCGATTCTATACACCTGACAAAGTATATGCAAAATTTCAGGATGATCGGTTCAGTGGTTTAGGCATGAAAAGGTAACAAACAAACAAACTTACTTTCGCATTTATAATAGGAAAAGTTAGGATTGGGATTAGTTACGATTGAATTTATACCGTGTGGTGCCGGACGTAAAGAATATGAGAATTTCTGTTTTATTTTTATTGTTGTTTGCCCATACTGTCCCTCGGCTGGGAAAAATGCTTCCCCAAATCCTTCCCGGAACTCTTCCCGCAATACCTCGAACCACCCTTCGCGGTACTCATCCAGGTCATCTCGCCATCTCTATTTTCTATGTAAGGTTTGGTTTCCGCACTTAGTCCTTCAGATGGACTATAGTGCGTGAGCCATAGCGGCCGTCGGTGGTTATTCCAACTAGCCCACCTCCTTCCAGAAGCCATTTCACCATCTTTTTCTGGGCAGTCCTCGACGGCGCCTTCCATCTTTAGGCACCTATTGTGTGGAGACTATTGCCCAGTTGCATGTACCTGATGTGGCCCGCCCAAACCTATTTGAGCCTGGAAGCCTTCTTTCCTACATTTCCAATTTAGAGTCTGGACAAAATCAAACTGGTTGTTAATTTAGTTATATAATTTATATTTTTTATTTATATAAATTTAATTTTCTGTAACAAATATACTTTAAATCACACACTGACTTATTATAATAATATAATAAGTCAGTGTGTGATTTAAAGTATATTTATTACAGAACATAATATATAAATATTATGTTAGACTTTTACAGTGTTTGAGGTGGTAAAGCTGGTGTAAAGTCCGCAAAGTTCCATTTAAAACGTCCATCTGATCCATCTTATTTCACTCCGTTAACACCCGGGCACTTCCTTATCAGACGTCCTTTGTCATCTCTACCGTCACCCGTCACTGAAAAGTTATCTATAAATCGGTATCAACATTTATGTGTGTATCATTTCTTTTCTTTTATTTTTATATATGAGCACCATGTATATGTCTATCGCATAGTTAATTTGTCTATCATTATTTCACTTTTCATTCTTTTTACCTATATTGTGGTATGGTAATTTTATTCTAGGTACATCGTCTTCACTAATTTATAAATTTATGTATACAAAATATTGTTAACATTTTAAAAGAGTAAGTAGGTATGGAGTTTCTTGCCCATTCTTCTCTATACGTAACTAACTTTTGGAAGAGGCAACTTAGAATCAGTTAATTATTTTGGTAATTTTTGACGTTCAAAAGTGCCTTTTAATTATGTGCCTACTTGAAAAAAAAAAAAAAAAAAACTGACATTTTTTTTTTGACATTCAGTATGGCCCGTTTTGGAACGCAGTACTTACCCTTGGGAACATTCGCAAGTCATGACAACGCAACGTTGTTTTGAATTCATTAGGTAATTATTTATAGGTAGGTATATAAGGATTAAGATCACGCTCGCTATATCAAACGACCTTAAACATAACAACCGTCACGCCTCTGATCCCCGAGGCAGAGGTGTACTCACTTACGCCCACAGCCTTAAGTCTCTGATGACGGTACTACATAGGTAGATGCTGTTTGATATGAGGCGAACTTATTGGAACCAAAAACTATCACCACTCATAAATATCACAAGCTTTTTATTTATTACAAGCTGCTGCCCGCGGCTTCGTCCGCGTGACATTTTAGCCAAAATTATTTCTTATCAGCTATCTGCTAGTGAAAATCTCGTCGTCGTCAAAATCGGTCTAGCTGTTTCGGAGATTAGCTGGAACAAACAACCAGACAGGCCGAAAGATAGACAATTTTTTTTAATTTTTTTTTTTTGTATACCTATTACCCGTATATACTTTCAACATCTGTACATATATATTGAGGTTTTTATTAAATTTCTGTTTATATTTTGTTTTGATCCTTAATTAATAACCAATAAAAAATGCATTTAGTAAAAAGCTTTTAATAATATAATAATACCAGCCTATAACTGTCCCACTGCTGGGCAAAGGCCTCTTCTCATACATAGAAGGCACGAGCATTGATCAGCACGCTTGCTCAAGATGGGCTGGCGATTCCAGACTTATATTAACTATAAGTCCAGGTTTCCTCACGATGTTTTTCCTTCACCGATGTCAGTAATGTCCAAGATAAACTCAGAAAGTACATATGAATTGAAAAAGTCACATTGGTACTTGCCCAGATTTGAACCCACAACCTCATGCATGAGAGGCGAGGCCTTAACCAACGGGCCATCATGACACTGACATGATAAAAAGCTTTTATTTTGACATTATTAACAGACACTTGAATTTTATTTATTTGTGTAGATTAGCGACCCACAGTCGTAAAAACCGAGCGACGCAAACATAAACAAAAAACATCGCGAATTCTTTATTATAATTAATGTAACCTACACATATACCTTCCGGAATACATTTTCTAGATGATGGTGAAAACCGCATTTAAATCCGTTGCGTAGTTTAGCAGAACAACGCGAACGCACATATAGACACGAAAAACGACTATAATTTATAATCGACAAGCGACCCGCCCCTGCTTCGTACGGTTTTTGCTACTTGACAAAACATCGTGATTTCCGTATTACCTGTATACATATAGGTTAAATATTCATAGTATTATAAATCACTCGACTTGATAATGTACAAAGAAGGGCAACGAAAATGGTTCGCACCATCTACTCTACAAACAGCGCCTCAAAGACTTTGGCCTTATCACACTGCAGCAGCGTAGAGGGGTAGGCTCATTGAGACGTACAAGATACTTACAAAACACTACGAAGTGCCCAGCCTTCAAGACCTTTACACATTGAATGCCAACAAACATTTGCGTGGACATTCCCTAAAACTGTGGGAAAGTTCGTCAAGGAAAAAGCTTTTGAAGCAATTCTTGCCTAACCGAGTTGTAACAGCATGGAATAGGCTCCCGAAAAATGTTGTGATGGCTTCCACATTAAACTGCTTCAAGAACCGATTGGACAGATTAAATATCTCCAAGCTATTTGACACACGCATCAGCTAATTAGCTGCTAGTGCGTCTTACCATATCATAATAATAATACACTTGAACCTTCCAGAACAAATTCTCTGAATGATGGCGAATCCTGCATCAAAATCTGTTGCGTAGTTTAGAAGCACGACGCGGTCACACAGACAGACACGTAAAGCGATTTTAATTTATCATCGGTTGAAAACTATCTCACCTGATGGTAAGCTCACTATCCGTAACATGTACTGAAAATAAACTTGATTGCAAAGAAATATTCGGGATTTTTTTTATCCGCAACGAGGAAACTCTTGGCCTGATGGTAAGTGATGATAATGCCGAAGGTGGAAGCGAACTTCACCCGGAATCCTCAACCACAGAGGAACTGGTTGTCTTACCTCTAACTGCCGGAACACAACAATGCTGTTAACATTGTTGTTATGGCGACAGACTTAGATAAGATGGTGGTAGCTAGCCAGGCGGACTTAGAAAGACCCTACCACCAACCAAACCGAGCAGAAAATTTTGCC
This sequence comes from Dryobota labecula, assembly GCA_947523025.1. Classification (NCBI taxonomy): domain Eukaryota; kingdom Metazoa; phylum Arthropoda; class Insecta; order Lepidoptera; family Noctuidae; genus Dryobota; species Dryobota labecula. Next base: position 24,623,014 of record OX383284.1, on the reverse strand, counting down.
CCCGCTAGGAATCGAACCCGGGATTTCTGGGTCTAAGACAGGTTGTTTTACTACAGAGGCGGTTAACAGAGAAGCCTTTTGGCTATCTAATTGTAATAATCATCATCATAGTTTTTTCTCTCTTTGAGTTGAATTAACAATCATTTAATAATTCTATTTATTTATTTATTTAAACTTCATGTACAATAGTGGTACATAGGCGGACTTAATGCCACAAGGCATTCTCTGCCAGTCAACCTTTAGGTTAAATATCAAAACATAGTTATAGGGTACAAAAATAATGTGTAAAATACTAACTTCTTGATTACGAGAATTTATATACTTTTATTGATACTAATACACATATACAAATAAAATAAACTAATAGAATATTTTAACAAATACCACGTAATAATAATTACTATGACTAGACTATTATTTGAGAGTTATTTAGTCTGAATTATGTAGTGGTTACGAACTTTTCTTTTAAAACTAAATTTGCTTTCAGCTTTTTTAATGCCAAAAGATAGCGCATTCCAGAGCTTTATAGTAGAGATAACGTAAGAATTTGACATAAAACCGGTTAACTCTTGTTAAACGGGCTCGTGGCTAAATGATAACAGCCGCACTAGTCGATTGAAGGTTAAGCTACGCTTGCCACGGTCGGTTCGTGGATGGGTGACCATCCATAACATATCGAGAACCCTTCATGCCTCAGAAAGCACGCTAAGCCGTTGGTCTGGGCTGGCATGCGTAGATCTTTGACAATCGTTACGGGTCATCAGAAGTCCAAAAGTCTGACCCAGTTACTGGAGAACACCATACCCCTTGGTAAGAACCAAGGGGTATGGTGTTCTCCAGTAACTGGGTTGTGGAGGTCAGATAGGCAGTTGCTCCATGTAAAATACTGGTATTCAGCTGCATCTGATTTGACTAGAAGCCGACGCCAATAATAGTTGAGAAAAGGCCATTTGACATTAGGTCAGTAGGCAGCAGCTGGCTACTTATTAAATTAAATATTCAAAACTAATACAAACCTAATTGCATTTATAAAAATAAAAATAAAACTCCATTGACTAATAGATTATGAACAGTACAAACGATCTATGCACGATAACAATGCACTCAAATATTCCCTTTGTAATCAAATTAGATAATGCTAACAAAAACTTGTATCACTTGTCATACAGACCGACCAACTTATACAGCTATTAGAACAAGTGTCGCAAGGTCCTTCGTCCACGATACTTCTCAAAATAAAGTGTTACAAAAAAAATAAAAATAAACCTGTCTCTTGCTGCCCTCCCCCAGCGACACCCTAACCCGAGGTCCGTACCCCACAGGCCGTTAGCGTGTAGTCACTTCATTTATAAGTTTTATATCCTAGCTAGACTCCTTAATTTATTAAATAATTATAAAAATTAAATTAAATTAAGGCCGACAACCTCTCAGGTTGACCCTCGAGAAACTATTCACGAAAAAAAAAACAACGCCTATCACTAATACTAGCCAGATTGTCCACCAATCACAAACTAGTTCATAACGCGTTAGTTAGTCGCGTTGTGTACGGGCAGCCATTGAAATACTAGTGCATTCATTCACATGGACATTCTAGGTACTCTTTGAGAATTTATGTTTGTTACTTTCCAGTAGCGTCGTGGACGATGGACCTTAAAGAACAAAACAATACAAGATCAAGGCATGAATGATTCATCTAATATCACGCCAGACTAAAGAGTGTTTGATTCACACAAAGAACTGCACGTAACGTAAGCAAAAAACCAGACAACACCTTCAGAGGCCCGAAAATACTTCAAGAATTTGATACAGACGAATGAAAAGGTATACATTACTGCGGTAGTGTATCATTGGTAAAATGGCTTGCTGACGACTCGGACACAATATATTCGGACACAGTGTCCGTTTTGACAAATTTTAATTTCAATATTTTTATCACTGACAATTCGGATACCATCAAATTATTGAAGTTGTTTAATACAGTCAGATAAAATAGTGGGTTTGTAATATAATTTTTTTAAAATGGTTGCTTTCGTTAAAAATTGTTTTTTTACAACTACAGGTTGGGCGGCGGACGGATTTTTACAATGAAGGTAAACTGATTTTTTATTGGAGTCCGAATCATCACTGAAAAAAAAATCGGATTCGGAGGGTCCGAATCCGATTTTTTTTCACAGAACCGGTGGAGGTGGCGGTATTTGGGGGAGGCCTATGTCCAGCAGTGGACGTCTTTCGGCTGAAATGATGATGATGATGAAACGCAATCGAAATACAGTGTAGGTAGTGTAGTTTTATTAGCACTACTTTTCTTTGTTTTTTTTTTTTTCACAATGGCCTGCGTTTATGACCAGAACGTATGAACATAACGGTGGCGTTCTATGGTTTCTGCCTAACCTCTTGGAAAGAAGGCGTGAGTTTATGTATGAATTTTTCTTCTTCATCAATGCATTTTTCTGGCCAACTAAGATAGTCCGCTTCATTTTAACTAACTGCAGCTAGATTCATTGCATTTGCTTCAATCAACTCATTGTATGTTTGAAGCCTGGTCAGCTATCCTTGACTTAGTAGGTTTTTGGCCTTATAAACGGACATCAAAAACTATTTATATTCTAGAAACTATTTTATTCACAAGAACTGATGAACTAACTAAATTTCACTGTTGTTTCACAAGAAAAGACGGTAGCTCTGTAGTCAGCTCAACCAGTAAATCTCTATCACAATAAACGACAGTAACGATTAAATCTTAATTGAAAACACCCATTGTATTCATATTATACCTAAACACGAGAAAAGAACAGGCAATTTTCATGATATATCTATTTAAAGCTTGACCTCGTACCGAGGAAATGAAAATTCACAAATTACACAACGTGAGTTGTCAATGTGACAAGGTCTTCTTTTGTTCCATGGAAACCTCATCAAACAGTGTATAAAGATAATTCTCGCATTGATAGAATTCAGAAAATGTATCCAAAAAATATACTGAACAGAACACAAAAGATTTTCTCAGCACATTCATGCCTACATTAGCTGATGTAGCAAAAAATATAACCTTACTTGAGAATAAAAAAGACTTCCACAGCTGTTATTATCCGAGCATTAGTAGCGCGAATAATATTATGTTCTATTAGGTATACAAAACGAAAATACAAAGATTTTAGACACGTAAAGGATAAAAAGAGGAAACACCAAACAAGTTCGTTATAATACAGCTGATTAGAATAATTAATTGTTTTACCTTTTAAGGACATATTGAATCATTAATTCTTTAAAGAGAAAACATGATTATTATGAACACGTGCAAAGGATTTTTTGTTCCTTTGATTCTAACGTTTTTATGAAGGATATAAAGGATATGAGTCTGTGATATGAGTGTGTGATAGCTTCACAAGATAAACTAGTACCTATTAAGTAGCAAACAAATAAATTTAAATAACGAAGTAAATCTTTAGAGTGGATCAGAATTATTCAAATTTATATGCTTGTCTAAAAAATCCTTACAACACAAGCAAAAACACAGAGGAAAAAATTGGAAAATTTAAGACAAAGAAAATTGCTGTTTGTTTCAAACAAAATTTACATTAAATTGTTACCGACAATCATAAACAGAAATTGTAAGATGTAGAAACAAAGCTACAAAGCGTAAAATTACACACGAATGGAAAACACTCCCAGACCGAGTGCATAAACCTTTTTCATTTAAAAATATAATTACAAAAGAACCCAAAAATGTTGATGGTGATTAAATATTCAATGTGAAATAAATCAGAAGTGGGTACGAATGCACTTAAGATCGCGAATGCACCGAAGCTCGACGCGATGGTATCAACAAAAGATCCTGCATGCTAAATTAATATGAGGCTACCTACCTGCCGAAATTTCCTCGCCTACGCTATCAGACTTTAGGCAGACACTACTGTGTAAGCGAAGATGGAGCTAAGAGACCTTGAGATGCAAGTTAGCTTGGAAATATTTCATAGCTCTATGTTATTTTGGGAAGCGATAGAATAAATAAATGAGGGAATAATAACAGAAGGGAGTAAACAATAGTTACTGATAGCGATTGTTAATTAGCATTTAAAATAATATCTTTGACGGATAGCAATAAGTATTTATTTGATAAATGTGGGTCACATTAAACACATTTCCAATCAATGGCACATTTTGCATCAGCGCACATTTAGATGGTAACAAAACCGCATATTTAGATCCTAAGGAGAAAATAAAAGAAACAAGAATAAGTTAAAAAAAAAAAAAATGACATTCACCTTTATTTTCTAGTTCTTGGACTTTGGCTTTACGTTATAAATCAATTACCTACAGCTGACCACGTTGGGATTGATACTAAGAATAATATCTATAAATAATGTATTTGAATAAAATTGTCGCATAATTTAATTACGAATTACTTTGTATCTGTTTATGTAGCCACGCGTAACGATGGCTTTCAAGATAATAATTTATTTTCCGAAGAATAAAATGTTTAAAGAGTTTAAAATCGTGATAAAGGTGTTACTTTAAATCAAAATGAAACCAGAGATAAAAATATTGATTATAATAATTTTAACACAGCTAAACTTTATGATGTTACGACTCTCGTAAACACAAGCAAGCAATATACTTTTATTTCCCTGACCATGAGGTATCTAAGTAAACTTGACGCCCATTTCAATAAAACTATAATTATACAAGTCACATGTTAGGACCGTGAGACAATTTATTTTATAGTTACATCATCGCTTGTACTATACCCCACAACAATACTGAGAGGTGTGGGCTGAAGCAATTGTCCAGCTAACATTCAAGCTGGCACTTAATCCAACAAGGTTCCAACTAGTTTACGAATGTATTAGACTTAGGACTATGTGGTAACAATGCGTGGCAATGTCATAGGATAGTTTTTGCGGTCGCCTACACATTGGCCCATCAGAAGAATTTGACTTAGCTGCCAAGGTCGCATGCATTGTCTTTTGTCTTTTTTGCTTGAACGAGATGTATTTTGCCTATCCTATTGACCCTGAGTTGCGTAGGAAGATTATAACTAGAATTATGTAAAGTGGTTTGCGGTGACAGCCTCGTGGTTAGATGTAGAAGAAAAACGAGATTGAATATAGAGATGGTGTCGATATCATGCTTATGTTTTTTTTAATCCTCGACGGAGAAGGTTCATTTCACCTGATGGTAAGTGATGATATGGCCGAAGGTAGAAGCGAGCTTCATCCGCAATCCTCAACCACAGAGGAACTGGCTATATGGCCTCTAATTGCCGAAACAACAAATGCTGTGGCGACAGACTTAGATAAGATGGTGGTAGCTAGCCAGGCGGATTTAAAAGATCACCACTAGAAAAGGACTAATGAACACAAAATTTTGTGCAGAGGCCGAGAGATTCCTATTCTTTCCCTCTTTTTTATTATTATTTTAAGTCTGTTAACATCAATAATTATTATGTAAAAATTATATTCCAAAATAAAATCATAAAAGAGATTTCTAGATTTTTATAGTTTTCTACATATATTAGGACCTAATCCTAATGAAAACAGAGATTATTATGATACCTACGTATGCATACCAGTAGTTCCAGCCATTTATTTTAGGCTGTTTGTCTATCAAGTCAAGGCATTATGGGAATATTTTTTTACTCCTTTCTCTTCCTTTTTCTTTGATGAGTCTCCCTTTGATAACCGCTACAATTATATATTAGGTACCTAACAGATTGCCCTATTTACGAGTAGGTAAATATGATCATTTTACCTATGCTAGGGCCTCTACCTAGCGTTGATATTTTTTATCTGGGTCTACATACCTATACATGCACTTGTCTTAATAAAATTAAGTTCGTGATGAGAATGCCTGCATGCGGCGCCGGCTGTCACATTATCATAATACCGGTGCGATATCAATGATGTTGCAGTTATAATGGAAAAATGTGGACCTCTTAATATAAAACTATAAACGGAAAAAAATAATTTTTGGCCGGATTTGGTTAGCTTATAATTGATTTAGTAAGCTTCCTTACGTGCTGTTGACTGTGTTTTTAGATATTGATGCCGATTCCCTTGTTCACAAACTAAACTAAACTTAAGTTCAGTGCATCTTTTTCTTTCTATTTCATTAAGAAAAGGACAGAAGATAAATTTTAGTTTAATCCTGTCAAATTAATCAGCGCTTGACGTATATTGACGTAATTTTAGTAGGCAAGTTTTTAATCACGTCTAAACTTGTATGGAGTAGTGACAGGCGCTGATTAATTTGACAGGACTAAACAAAAATTTATCTTCTGTCCTTTTCTTAATGAAAAAGAAAGAAAAAGATGCACTGAACTTAAATTTAGTTTAGTTTGTGAACAAGGGAATCGGCACCATTGTCTGGGAAAATGCTACCTCTAATTCTGTCTGCGAACTTAACATTTTTGTGGTAGCAACGCATTGCCGGATCACCGGTAGGGCAAAGGAAGGAAAAAAAAAGAAAGGGAAGGACAGGGGACGGGAGGAGGGGAGAGAGGGGACGGAAAGGTGGGAAGGCTGTGTTAAACCAACCAAAGTTCAGGCATCGTGAAAATGGAGAAAGTACAGTCGACGGAATCAGTGCAGAACCCGTAGTACGTACATTCAGATGTCCCGCTGCCCGTCATGTATAATGCGAAAGTGGAGCCAGGCTTGAATAAGAATCTATGTAAAAAGTGTACCTACCTACTTGCTAAGCTATGCTTTCTTATTCTTTTTCGTGACTTGGCTTTTGATGCCGTCGAGAAATATCTCTTAGGCATGTAGGTTTCCTCACGATGTTTTCGTTCACCGTTTTTTAAGCAAGTGATATTTTACAATACGCACATGAATCCGAAAAGTCCGAGAGGTCTTGGGTTCAAAATCAAAATATTTTATTTCACATAAACCTACTTGCACTTATGAAACGTCAGAAGCTAGGTGCACGGTTCCAATTTGTCGTTTCCTATGGAGAAGAGCCGGCAACTCCTCCACTCTTTTAAAAATAATTCGGTTCGAACTCGATACCGATGACTTGGTAGTCTGACGGACGAAATAGCAGTGATAGTATAGTAACACCACTAGGCTATAACTGCTGTTTGCTAAGCTATGCTGATTTACCTAGCTCGCAAGAGGTTGATTCAATAAGTATTGACGTTTAGTGACATGAAAAAAAAAAAAAAAGTTGTCCGGCTATAAGTCTTCCATTTTTCTAATCAAACTGCGACACTCACATAACGCGTAAAGTTACCATATTGAACCAATAATCCATATAACACTTAATTTAATCAATTATCTCTACCAACTGTATACTTACTCGTTTAGTTAGTGGCTTTATTATCTTGTTACATATTTATTTTTATGTACTATCAAGAGGTGAGGTGAATAAATATCGATTAATAATGACAGCTTACTAGCTTATTAGTCGAGTCGGTTTATCATTCAGTATAGGATACCTTATTTCGAATACTAGTTTTTCTAAGCAGCATTTTTTTATTCAAGAAGGTCGAATTCCTTTGAAATTGCAGAGAGTTTGAACTTTAGTTCTTCATTATTGACAATGTGTTTAGAAAAAAACACCTTCAAGGAGAAGATTTGAAGAAAACGCTCTATTCTTGCTAACACTTTTATTTCGCACAACTGTACTATTTCACAATCAAACGAAGACTGCCTCTGCAGTACTATTTAAAACGACTTTTGCCCCCACCCAGAAATAACGATAATAACATAACCGTTATTTCTAAGTGTTGCCAAAACAAAATAATACATTCGGTTGCCATAATGAAAATACATTTAAAAGTTTGTTGTTTTTCGTTTCTTTGTTGTTGTTTGTTGGGTTTCCTTCAAAAACCCATTTCTACTATGAAAACAAAAGAGAGATGCACACTTTAATTAGTGTAATTAAGTTTGTAGGTCTCTGGTGTGTACCTACGGGATTTGCCACGGGAGTTACCACGACACTTGTTTGTATAAATAAAGACACTGGCTTGACTACTGTTGTATACTTATTTATTTCCATAAAGGTCCCACGAGTAAACAGGAGCACACGGATCGGCCAGTGCGCAGTAACTGGCGATCGCCCATACATACTTCTCTTTCATACTACAAACCGCTGACGCATAACATTCATACTTACATTGTCCCTACAAGTTCATCACCACTGCTCTCAAAACGGTGAAGGAAAACATAGTGAGGAAACCGTCATGTCCTAGAACCTCGTCGTAAATGTCTAATTTGATAAAGAAAATAAAAAAATTGATTAGGTAAGTACATCTACATTCTTCAGCAACCAGTTTGTTCGTCAGATTGTCCTTTGACATAGGTTTCCCCTAGTTTCTTCCGCTCATCTCTGCCATGAGCTTAATTAATCTTCTCCATCCTTTTGGTAAGTCAACTTCCCATCGCTTGATTTGACGTTATTTTTATCGTTTTCCATTTCTAGGATACCATTCTATTACGTCTTTCGTCCATTTTTCTCTGTTCTCATATTGTGACCAGTCCAGTTCCATTTGAGTTTTTTATTTTATATAAATCTTCTCTTTTTTTGTTGTTTTCCTTATTTTTGAGGTCAGCTTGTTTGTGAGCTTGTTGATTCTCTTCTTCGTCATTCCCTCAATGCTGAGGATCGCGATCACATACGACGCGTCTCCAAGTTATGCGGTCTTCTGTAGTGTGGACCGCTCGGTAAATGCTGCCTCCAACAACCATCTTGCCGGTGCTTTGCCTTGAGCGCGTTTTCCTTCCACACGGCCTGGTATCATAAGCCTTTCCAGATCATGCTTAGGTGAACGCATAATATGTCCGAAAAAGCTAAGGGCACGCTCCTGGCATATAGTAGGCTAGTTGATTAACCTATTCTTAATGAAGCGATTAATGCGAAAGCTTTTCCACTAAGGCCACGACCCTCAACCATTGCGCAGACGCAAGCAGAAGAAAACGACTATTCAACAAACTATCAATCTAACACATGACAATTAAGCAATCGTCGGAATATTTCTATACATTTCGTAGGTTTTTCCTTGAAACGTCGATTGCTGTTTATATTTACATGTTCTTCGTGTAAATGTCACAATAGTTCAATGTCGGCGACAGTGGTTTTGGAAATTTACAAAATTATAAATGTAATGTTAAACGATGTTATAAACAAACTTAACACCTACCTATGTCGAGTTCGTAGAAGGTAACTTCATTAATATTTTTCATAGGTACCTACTACGCTTTGGAATGGGCATGTAGCTTCATTTTTCTTACTGACTGACTCCTTGACAATTCAAAAGTGCCTGTAAATGGTTTAATTGAAATAAATGATTTAAGTTTGAGTTTGAGTTTGAGTTTGAAATGTTGCAGAGTTTTGACACTGGTCTTGAACGCAGTTTAATTGTGCTGGTCGCGTTCAGTACCCATTCGTTGCCCAGCACCCAGTATATGGGTCGAAAAATAATTAGTTCGTGTGCTTACAACCCGCATCCGAGCCGTCGCTATGCGTAGCTAGAGATGATTTCTGTTAATGCCCAGTAGAGCTATTCTGTAAAAAAACTCACGGTGAAAACATAGGTGAAGTGAGTGACGTAATTCCACTTGAAGCTTGGGATTGACATTATTGACATCTCACTCCACGCTCACTGCACTTAAGTTTTCACGGTGAGATGGTTACAGAATAGCACTGCAAGACCCGACTAGCGATACCAAATCTAAGTATTTAAAGCTAAACACTAAACTTTATGGCTTACAGGTAAAAATATGTATATTTATCTAAGAACTGGGCAGTAAATGGATTTATTGGTGAAATTTAATCTAAGTATGTTCCGGTCTCCACGACACGCGCTTTTATGTATTTTAGTAATCCATTAAAACTCCCTGATAAAAGATTTTGAATAATTTCAGTTGCCAGTAAGTTTGTTTTATCAAAAGCAGTAATAGCCTAGTGGTGTGACCGTCGGACTGCCAAGTCAAAGGCCTCGAGTTCGAACCTAAGGCACGCAGCTTTGACTTTTCGTATTCATGTGCGTATTGTATACTTAGGTATCACTTGCATTAAAAACATCGTAAGGAAACGGCATGCCCTGAGAGATATTTTTGAGCTTGTGTAGCCAAGTCAAAGACCCGGAGCGGCATAAAAAGTCTGACACCAGAGGCCTTACTCCCGAAAACGATTCGAGTTTGATTTTGATTCCGATTCGAACTCGCTTCTGGGGCCTTACTCCCGACAGCATCGAGTTCTGAATCAATCGAATTGGGTTCGAATTAAATGCCGATCCATACTCTTGAATCCAACACTAGCGCACGATCGTGCGGTGGTTCGAAGCGAAACTAACTTCGGTCAGTTTTAAGTTTGAAATCGAGTTTGGATCAGAAACGAAATCGAATCGGAATCAAAATCAAACTCGAATCGTTTTAGGGAGTAAGGCCCCAGGTTAGTCACCTACCACACGAAGAAGAAAAGAAATCAAAAGGAACATTTGTTTTGCCTTCTACCTTTGCACTCCTGTCTATCTTCGTTAACAATTACTCCAAGTAGATAATTTGCTTTGTTGCGGATCTGCACATCCTGCACAATACAAACGGATGTCTGTCATAGATACAAAGGTACTCGTAAATAATAGGCTCTCACTAATTAATTTGGTGCTTAATTAATTTTTTATTTGGTAGAGTGTTTGGTTCAGTGGTAAAGGCCCAGACTTACGAGTTCACGGGTTTGAACCCAGACAGGCGCTTTTTTTTGACGTGACAACGTCTAATAAATCGATGAACGCCGGCTGCATGCACGAAAAAGGGTGACTCATTGTCCCGTTACGCTCATTGTACGCTTGCGCCGCATCAATGTTTTGTTATGACGTTGTCACGTTAAACTATCGTCCGTAAACCAACTTTACAGACAACCAATTTTTTTTTTTTTTTTTTGTTAGCCTTTACTGTCTCACTGTTGGGCAAAGGCCTCCCCCAAATCCTTCCAAGAATTTCTCGCGCCACATTGAACCAGCCCTCGCGGTACGCGTCCAGGTCAAATCACCATCTTTTTCTGGGCTTTCTTCGGCGGCGCCGCGCCGTCCATCTACAGGCACCCATTGTGTGGAGACTTTCGCCCAGGAAAGGATTTTCGACAGGCTTTACTTTATGTAAATGTTTTCATCACTCTTCTCAAAACGGTGAAGGAAAAAATCGTGAGGAAACAGGCATATCCTAGAACCAAAAATTCGAAGACATGTGACATATACCAAACCGCACTGGACCCGCGTGGTAGATTAAAGCCCACTCCTGCTTGAAGAGAGGAGGCCTGTGTCCCAGCAGTGAGAACATTCTCACACACTGACTTATGTTTTTAAATAAAAACATAAGAAAAATTGTTTAATTTAGGGAAATTATCTACTTTTACAATGTTTGTAAACTCAAACTCAAAGCATTTATTTCAATTAAACCAATTACAGGCACTTTTGAATTGTCAAGCGGTCAGTCAGTCGGAAATATGAAGCTAGTTGCCCATTCCGAAGCGTAGTAGGTTCCTATGGAGAAGAACGGGCAAGAAACTCAACGGACACTCTTTTAAAACAAAATATTGTTACAAAATATGGGTTACATTATTCATGTTGAAGTTAGACATGTGAGAAAAATGTAGAAAGATGTGCACGTTAGAAGCGTCCGTAATAAAAACCATTCAAAAATTAAAATAAGCCGTGGCAGCTAAGAGATGACCAGTCCCAACTGACGAAGCGAGTTCACGAACATGACGCTTGGAGCATTCGTTTCAAAAATACGCTGGAATGTATCGAACACAAAGAGGCGTTTTTACTTTTTTACTATCTCATCAACCAAACTTAGCCAGGATTGATGAATAAAAACCTCATTCGTAAGCAAAAAGGGCACAACAAAATACAAACTCCTAATCAGAAGTGGCACAAACACTAGAATATTAATAAATATACTACATATAATCTATTGTATGTTACCGCAAACTGCTCAGATGCATCTAGGAGCCACACAAAAGGTTGTAAATCTCTCGACCTTCCTCTCCATTCCGCGGTGCGCGGACGCACTTGCGTCTATGCGTGCCATGTACAGTCGGACGGAACATATCGATGTTAGATTTATATTTTTAGTTTTGTTTGAATGTTTGGTAGTTTATGATTGTAGCTTAAAAATATATTTCTATTAAACTACTGAAGAAATTAAATAGTATTATTCTGGCAACCTATTTAAGTCCCGCTGAATAGAGGTGCCATTTTCATCGCTTTTTTTGATCGGAATTTGTACAACAACTGAATGCCATGACCGTTGCATTTTAATCAGCATTTTTCTGGAGTTCGAAATCATATTTTGAGACTTTATCAGAGTGTCTTACTTTCAATTCGTCTACGAAGCAAAATGCCTAAAATTAATGTCTACACGGCAAATTGCCTAAGCTGTAAATAGCCTAGACATCAAAATGTTTAACAAGCAAAATGCCTAAAATGCAATAATTTCTAAGTAGTCGAGATGGTTAAAATAAACTCACACTAGGGCCTCTGAACTGTAGGTTAGGTTAGGTTGGAACTGTGACCAGAAACGGTACTCCCTTTATTCTCCTAAAATAATAGATATATTGCAAGGTAGGCATTTTGGTTCATAGTCAGAATAAGGTTTAGTTCGAATACTGTATAGACATATTGTAAGGTAGGCATTGTGCTTCCTAGTCAATATAAGGTTTAGGCAATACTTGGCATAGACGTTTTGATTTTTAGTCAGCATGATCATAAATAATTTTTAGTTTGTATTTTTGTTTCCTTAGAGATGTTGACATCGTTTTCACACGTGTGCTTTATTGATTTTGCCGTATAAACCAGAGCGCAATCTTACTTTCAAACGAATCTTTTCACTATCCGACCTCAGATCTTACTTCTTCATTCTTGGCGCGACCCGCAAGCAAAGACTCCACACATTCTGTATTGCACATATCATTCTCATTCTGACACTATTAATTAATGAAATCTCTATTACGAAATTTGCAAAGCCGTCATCCCAAGATATTACAGTGATAGCGAATTATTGTATGATTGGTAGTTACAGTATGCAATATAAATACATTATGAAAGCGAAATTTTGACTCTCATCTATGATTAGGTTATGGGCCGATTTACCAATTGTCAGATTACTGGCAGTTTGACAAAGTTTCTATACGAAAGCTGTCAAACCGCAATTTTTATTCCTTAGATAAAACGTACGTTTTGCGAAAGGTGCATTATCAGAAAGGTGCATTATGAGAAAGGTACATTATGAGAAAGGTGCATTATGAGAAAGGTACATTTTGAGAAAGGTGCATTATGAGAAAGGTACATTTTCAGAAAGGTGCATTATGAGAAAGATACATTTTGAGAAAGGTGCATTTGCGAAAGGTACATTCTGCGACTGAACCTATAAAAGTATAAGTAAAATAGCCCTTAGGGCCGATTTTTTAATAGCCTGATAAATTTTGTCTGAAGAAAAAAAAATGGCGGTTTGACATATTTTGTATGCAAAAGCTGTCAAACTGTCATATTTATTCCTCCGGTAAAACTTATCTGACGATTGAAAAATCAGCCCTGAGAATAATAAATAATAATAATCTAGAGAGGACTCCTCTTTTAGTGAATGCTGGATAAAATAAAGAAAAGTAATGCCAGTTTTCCGACTTACGCATATAGGGTAGTAAATTATTGACTTCCTGCACCAAACTTGTGGCTTTCAAATTTCCAAGCTGCGTACTAGGTTATGAGACAAATTCAGTAAAATGTACTCAATTTTGCGGAGTTCCTGTGGAGTTTCTTGTCTATTCTTGTTCATACGATACCTTTTGGAACGGGTAACTAGAATCAATTCGATATTTTTTTTGTAAATTTTGACGTTTGTAAGTGCCATTTTGAAATAAATGATTTGACTTTGACAGATTCACACATTTGTACTGCAAAATTCATTATCATTGTCCGACTTATTGGGAATTTTGAGTAAAATCAAAACCAAATTTTCGACTTTAGGACTATGGGTGCTACGAGTAGTCAACAGTTTAAAATCAGACTAGCGTTTGAGGCCGAAGCTATGACTAATTTATCAAATGTTATTCTAAAGAATAAAATGTTGTATAGCTGGATTTAATTTCACACAAAAAAGATCATCATAATGATAATAAAGCAGACTTTACGGAAGTGAGTCCACACAAGAAATACATTTTTCAATGACCTTTTCGTCAAACAACTATATTATTACCTTATTAAGTAATAGAGAAGTAATTTAGAGATGTTTTTTTTTATGATTATATGAATATACTAGCTGACCCGACAGACTTCGTTCTGTCAAAAGCTATATGAAAAATAGATGTTGGCCGATTCTCAGACCTACTCAATATGCTCACAAAATTTCATGAGAATCGGTCAAGCCGTTTCGGAGGAGTACGGGAACGAACATTGTGACACGAGAATTTTATATATAAAGAATGAAAAGGAAGAAGAAAGAATAACGTTTATTTGGTCACAGTTCGTGAAACACAAAATACAAAAAAATAAAAAGTGAAATAAAAAATGTTATAAAAAAATTGCTGTGTGCCTCACGGCTGGGCCAAAAAGGTTCATTTCAGCATTAATGCCAGACAGATGCTGATATAAGATTTTATCTCTTTCGCGGGCAGAAGCTAGTATATAAAATAATCTTTAGAATATTCATATAGCTTTAGCTACTAAGTTATAAGCAGACACAACAACATTACTCATATCCCACGATACGGATGGAAGACATCGTTTATGTACATTTATATTATTTACACTAGCTTCTGCCCGCGACTTCGTCCGCGTTAAATTTCTTGTTCCCCCGACCCACCCCGTCGCAACACATTGCCTGCCCGTGATTTTACTTCATTTTCGCATAAACTTTCATTTAAAAAAAATTGTGTCCTAGTTAATAGGAATGTTATTCTTCCTCAAGAATTGGGCTGTAAAATGCAAAAAGATTTTTTCAAATCCAACTCGCAGTTCCAGAGATTAGCGCGTTCAAAAAACAAAAAACCGGCCAAGTGCGAGTCGGACTCGCGCACGAAGGGTTTCGTACCATCCATACAAATCCTTACTAATATTATAAATGTGAAAGTAACTCTGTCTGTCTGTCTGTCTGTCTGTATGTAACGTTTTCACGCCTAAACCGCTGAGATACAGCCGATAGACCGCCTGGGATATAGAGAAGGACATAGGCTACTTTTTTACGCGATAACCGACATCCACGCGGGCGGGGCAAAAAAACGTCAAAAAAAATCATGTCCGTTGTATGGGAGCCCCCCTTAAATATATTTTTTTTCCTGTTTTAGTATTTGTTGTTATAGCGGCAACATAAATACATCATCTGTGAAAATTTCAACTGTCTAACTATCACGGTTCATGAGATACAGCCTGGTGACAGACGGACAGACAGACAGACAGACAGACGGACAGCGGAGTTTTAGTAATAGGGTCCCATTTTACCCTTTGGGTACGGAACCCTAAAAACTAACTCTTCAACTTTAGAATAGACTACCTCAAAGTCAAAGTCAAAGTCAAATAATTTATTTCAAATAGGCACGAAGATGCACTTTTGAACGTCAAAAATTACATGAATAGTTAATTGATTCTAGTTGCGCCTTCCAAAATGTAGTTATGTATGGAGAAGAATGGGCAAGAAACTCCATACTTACTCTTTTAAAATGTTAACAATAGTTTGTATACATTAATTAATATTTATAGGTGAAGACTATGTACCTAGAATAAAAAAATAAAAAATATAAAAAAAATCATCAAAATTACTTACCACAATTGGTAAAAAGAATGAAAAGTGAAGTAATAACAGAAAAATTAATAAATGCGATAGGTACATGGTGCTCACATATTTACAAACATTGTATATGCTTTCCCAAAAAAATAAAAACAACATATAATAAGTCAGTGTGTGGGTTAAAATATTAATCACAGAAAATAAAATTAATATCATAAAAATTATGACAGTTAAATTAGCAACCAGTTTGATTTTGTCTAGACTCTAAATTGTCCTATGGAGCAGGACCAGCATGTTTCCAAGCATTCTTATCTTGGATATAATCCTCTAATTTGTAATATGCTTGTTTACAAAGTGTACTTTTAATATGAGTTTTAAATTTTCTTTCATTTAATTGTAATATATCAGAAGGTATTTTATTGTAACATTTAACACAGTACCCCATAAAAGATGTATGTACCTTAGATAATCTGAAAAATGGTTGATCTATTTTATCTTTATTTCTCGCAGAGTTGATCATTATTTTGCTGCGGAGTTATTATAAAACAGTTATATCTCCTAAGATATTCATTGAAATTAAATGATGTAAGGGCAACTTTGTTCAAAATTAAATACTTGTGATGAATAACGTATTTATTTGGATAAGGATTAATACCATGTTTATGAAAACTCCTTCGCAAATAATGCATTAATTTCGAACAAATTTGATTACCATAAAAAAGGTTATAGCGAGTTAATCTTAAAAGATAGACATATGCTGTCGCGGACTTTTTTTTAGAACATTTAAAGAGGAACAATTCCATCATACATGATATTTGCGTGACTTAAACCGTTTACGCAGCGCACGCAACGGAAGCTCTCAAAAAGGAATATTTTTTCCCGTTTTTGCAACATTTTTCATTTATGCTCCGCTCCTATTGGTCGTAGCGTGATGTTATATAGCCTATAACATTCCTCAATAAATGGACTATCCAACACAAAAAGAATTTTTCAATTCCAACCAGTAGTTCCTGAGATTAGCGCGTTCAAACAAACAAACAAACAAACAAACTCTTCAGCTTTATATATTAGTATAGATTATTTAAAATATATGATTTATGTAAAATATTTTTGTGTTGTCTTTGTTCGAAAACGTCCACCGCTACTACAAAAATTTACTGTAGAAGGAAAAATTGTGATAAACAATATTCTTGGCAGACGGATTGGGGATCTGTGGGATATTTTTAGTAGCAGACAGGAAAGATTTTACCCGTTCTAAGACTTACCTCTGAAAGCTTACATTAACTATAATTCTATAATTATCTTCTTAAATTAAGGCGCATATATATGCCAGTGACCTTGAGTGGTTAGCTTGCGTGTGCTGTATTGAGCTCAAGCAACGCGTCGTATATCCAGCCAGTAATAGGACTCTTTTCATAAAACACGAATACTAAAAGATCTATAGTTAAATTATCTTAAAAAAGGTGAAGGATTTAGAAAAATAAGCTTGATAGATTTTGCGTGAATCTCAGTTTTTTTTCCGCGTTAGACATAATTTTACAAATTAATTTTTAGCTATTAAGAAAATTCTCTAATATAACATATATTTTTCCAAATCATTAACACTACTCGTTGAGACGTGATCTTCAGTGTAAAATCATTAAAAGTCGGCTATCGTCGCCTTTTAAAGAAGTTTGACATAACGGCGACTATATAAAATGAGTGACGTGTGAAAATTCGGCCATCCCTCAAGCACCGTTTTAGCACCCATACACAGGTAAGGAGGAGGACGAATTAAAACTGAGCATTCTTTCCACCGAGTAAAATTGATCGATGACTTAATACAATACATGTATCATCAACTTATAATTCAGAGTAGGTCGTCAGCCCGTAATTGTAACTCTACTTACCCTCCAAAGAATCATAAGTCCGACATTATGTAGGCATGTATGTAAATTCGATAGCTCACATGCATGTATAAAATAAGCATACATACATTATACATACTGAAAGGATCAAAGGAATGGTTTTTATCTAAATTAGGTATGAATTAGGTATGATGTGCTCCTAAATCTAAATTTGAGGGCGTTCACCGGTCCACTAGCACCACTCATTAAAAAAAACAATCTCATGACTGAGAATAAATTATGAAAAACGGCTCAATCAGGAATCTCGGTAAACTTACATCTAGAATTTTCTAATACCTTTTAAAAAGTTTCGTATTGAGACACGAAGCAACAAAATACGATCTAGAGCAATCTTTATATTGAATTTTGTTGCTTCGTGTCTGAGCCGTTTTTCATAATTCCTTCTCAGTCACGAGATAATATTTTTTTTAATGAGTGAAGCTAGTGGACGGGTGAGTACCTTCTTAAGGCGTTGTGATTTCTTGCTCTGTCGCTCGAGCCGACTGAAGTAGTCTTGTGAAGTCGCGAGTGGTTGCGTCTCCCATTTGGTAAGTACTTAAACATAGTTATCATTTTATCAAAACAAACTCAGCGAATCCTGCTAAATAATTCGCAAAAAATAAGAAAAAGAAACATTTGTTTTTTAGCTATGAGATTGAACATTACGAAAAGAGGTAAGTTTGGGTTTTTTTTTCTTCTAACCACCAAAGTTTATCTAATCGTGTTATTAAAAGCCATTGCATGTCCGGCAGATCCTTAATACATAAGATATATCTTTTTTCAGAACTTTATAACAATGCTTTTATTTTCCCTGGATTAATAAAAACTAGTAAACGCAGTCTCAGCCGGATCATACCGCCTTAAAGGACTAAACTATTTTTTTTGAGTAAAACGTTATTTAAACGGAATTTGCATTTTTTTGTTTGAACCCTTAATAATTTCAGCCGGAAGACGTCCACTGCTGGACATAAGCCTGCCCGATTGGGGGGGTTTGCCATAATCGCTACGCTTGGCAGGCGGGTTGGCGATCGCAGTATGGTGTTAAGAATGCATAGAGAACGCATGCCCATTCTCTAGTAAGTCCCTTAGTTGCCTTTTACGACACCCACGGGAAGAAATGGGGTGGTGCTATTATTTACGTCCCCTCGTTGTCGTCGTGAACCTACATATGTACCCCAGAAATGAATGGAATGATGTCCGTTTGTGAAACTGTATTTATCAAAGTTCATTATTATGTGCTTCAAGTTGAACTCCATCCATCCTTTTCAGTCAGGGGAGTGTCCGTATAGTTTGTCTGCACAAAAACGTTATTAACACAATTATCGTGATTTCATGGATTTAATTTAAAACAATGTGTTATTTTAATACCGAATTATAATATCCACTGTGGCAACACTGTCAAAGTACAAATTTATTACAACAAACTTTTAAATGTATTTTCATTATGGCAACCGAATGTATTATTTTGTTTTGGCAACACTTAGAAATAACGGTTATGATATTATCGTTATTTCTGGTAAAATGTAATGCAGAGACAGTCTTCGTTTGATGGTGAAATAGTGCAATTGTACGAAATAAAAGTGTTTAGCAAGAACAGAGTGTTTTCTTCAGACAATGAATGTCGTTAAAATGTCAAAATGAAACCCATTACTACTTTTAGTGTGTTATTCAATTACCCCATTGGCATTGGTATAACCATTTTTAGGGGTAAACAATTTATCCTCTCAAATCTTTTATGTATTAATATTGATTCTAAATATTGGCAAATATATTTCACAATTGTTACAGTCATTAGTTATCTATTGTGAGTCAATCTCGGGAGCCCTACATCTTTCATTAAATTATTTACTGTATTTCTAACGTCCACCGCCTGTCCACCGCTAAAACTACAATTCAAATGAAATTGGTCATGTCCTTCTTAGTTTGTAGTTCTTGTATTATGTAAACTGCTACTATTTACCTAATCAGCTACTGGTTCCTTTAATTTTATTGCGGGCAAATTGCGACAGGTTGACAAGGTCGGTTTCATTCAAATTCTTGAAGTAGTTTGCAGGAGGAGTGTTTTAATTGGACGTAGTTTATCAGAAAGGACTCAATCCACGTTATAGTAAATAATTTGTATACACCAAAGAGGTCCTAACGTTTAACGGAAGGTACTCACCTTCATGTGAGTTCCTACCATTAAAAAACAACCTTATCTTTGTAGTGTCACGGATGTTTTTGCTGGGTGAAAAAACCAACCGCTAGAACCTCTTTCGTATTCGATGGCACATCTCAAGACAAAAGTTACGCCCTTTGTATAAAGTTTTTTGACTATCGTAAAGATCCGTCACACGACATTGCGACTCATGTCTCCAAAATCAAAACCCTTTGGTCAGATTTGAAAGCTGAACTAATGAAGATAGATAAATTCGACTTACCAGATATCCTCATAATCTGCAAAATTCTCGATACTCTACCTGAAACCTACATACAGCTCAATTTGACCATAATGTGGGTTGAGTCTTTTCTGCTAAACGACGTCCTTGGTCCATATGACGAAGAATAGGATACCTATTTGCTTTAATTGATACCCATTTCTTAAGACCGAGGTTACGACCAGGAAGGCACATATATAGGAAGCCACACAGCGCCATTGAGACGTTACTCATAATTTAACTACCTCAGTGGTCTACTGGTAAGATCACCTAACGTCTCAGGCCCAGAGGTCCAGGGTTGAATTCCCAGCGGCGGCATAATTTTCTGCTCGGTTTGGTTAGTGGTAGGGCTTGT
The DNA here is from genome assembly GCA_947523025.1 of Dryobota labecula. NCBI lineage: Eukaryota > Metazoa > Arthropoda > Insecta > Lepidoptera > Noctuidae > Dryobota > Dryobota labecula. Next base: position 24,602,634 of record OX383284.1, on the reverse strand, counting down.
TCTAAGTCCGCCTGGCTAGCCACCACCATCTTATCTAAGTCTGTTGCCAAAACAACAATATTAACAGCATTTGTTGTGTTTCGGTAGTTAGAGGTAAGATAGACAGTTCCTCTATGGTTGAGGATTCCGGGTGAAGATCGCTTCCACCTTCGGCCTGATCATCACTCACATCAGGGGGCCAAGTCTACTAATGTACAAACGTTGCAATGGTCTCTTCATTGTGAGTTTTTGACAGATTTGCCATACAAACACTGTCAAATACTCACAATGGCGAGACCTTTGCAACGTTTGTAAATTACTAGACTAAGGCCCTAGGTGAGATGAATGCCAAGAGCTTGTCTGTTGTAGATAAAAAAAAAAAAACTGTCGATCTCAATCGCCGCAACATTCCCTTTTCTGCCATACTTCACTGACTGGGACGTTACTTAGTAAGAGCCTCTATGATAAGCAGTAGGATGAGCTGATCAGATAAAAAAGATGGCGAATTTAAGTCAACAGACGATGTAGAAGTGCAAAAGCAAGTAACAATTTTACAATCCTGACCATTCATTAATGGTCAGGATTGTAAAACTCCACCCACTGTGTGTGTGTTTACTGTTCCCCCATTGGGGAATAGTAAAAATCTAGAGTGCATTGTCTAAAACGACATAGTTAATAACAATAAAAAATGAAGAATGACATAATTCTTCGTTATATACCTATTAAACATACTATGTACATATTTTCCCCCTCACACATAAAGTACCAAACGCAGTTGATGCCGTCACCATACTCATACTACGGACATACGTCTAGCCACAACAGTCTTTAGTACCATACTGCGCACATAAAGTACTGTCACAAAGAAAACATATTTAGTCATTCTTTCCTCGTCTGTACCAACGCATCAGACGTCGACTTCACACGACGACGGCCTTGTGGATATGGAGCGATGTAATGGCCCGTAATTGTATGAATGTTGGTATGTCGCAATCAATCGTATTTGAGTACAGTGGGGTGGTATATTGTTTGTTTACGCTGTCAATGAGTGGGGTGGGGGGTTTAAGTGTCCATGGACTTGTGACATGAGTATGGAAGGACGGAAGTGGACAAAAGACGTCTTTTGGATTTTGAATTTTTGTTGATTCGATTTTAAGTGTTTTTTTCGGTAACAATCGGGTCAAACACTCAAACTCAAACTAAAAGCATTTATTTCAAATAAACCAATTAAGTCAAGGGGTCGGTCAGTCAGAAAGATGAAGCTAGTTGCCCATTCCAAAGCGTAGTAGGTTCCTATGGAGAAGAACGGACAAGAAACTCCACGGACACTCTTTAAAACAAAATATAGTTACAAAATATGCGTTACATCATTCATGTTAAAGTTATACATGTTAGAACAATGTAGATAGACGTGCACGTTACAAGCGTCCGTAATAAAAACAATTCAAAAGTTAAAATAAATTAAAATAAGCCGTGGCAGCTAAGAGTAAAGATTCTTATAAATTAGCAAAAAATTATATGTTTTGTCCTATCAGTCTCCAAAACTCCTTACTAGCGAAAATTGATTTCCTAAAACAATAGGCCTACAAACTCAAACGCCAACTGACATTGGTGCCGATTCCCTTTGTTCACAAACAAAACTAAATTTAAGTTCAGTGCATCTTTTTCTTTCTATTTCATTAAGAAAATGACAGAAGATTTTTTTTAGTTTAGTCCTGTCAAATTAAACAGCGCCTGTCACTACTCCATACAAGTTTAGACGTGATTAAAAACTTGCCGACTAAAATAACGTCAATTTACGTCAAGCGCTGATTAATTTGACAGTAATAAACTAAAATTTTGCTTCTGTCCTTTTCTTAATAAAATAGAAACAAAAAGATGCACTGAACTAAAATTTAGTTTAGTTTGTGAACAAGGGAATCGGCACCAGTGACCATTGTCTTTGTTTACCCCATAAGTCACATAACCATGGTTATTTTATTACTTACTATAAAACTTCACATAAATAACTCAACGAGTGTACACTACTTCCATCGCATAGTTTTTTTCCCTAGAGATACTGCAAGTAAAGGATAGCAATTTATAGCATAATTATTGAATACTACAAATAATTGATTTGAACAGTAAATAATTTACTCACTGTTATAGATGTTAGAAAATACTTTATTTACTTTGTTGTCAAGATATTTACCTTCACAATGTACGTTTTTTTATGTTAAAGCTTTATAATTATGTGTCGTTACATAGCTAAGGTAATACGTGATAACTTGGACTACGGTTTTTGTTATAGTGTTTTAAAACCGATGCAGTGTATAAAGAAAACGTCGAAGTTATTATTATATTATAAGTCACATAGAACGGGGTTTGATATAAGAATGCTTTCTTCTCCTGGATACATCATGCTTCCGTCTCATTTATCAGTTGTTTTGTTTTGCACTTTTATTCAATACTAACACTTTGCCCGTGTCTTCGTCCGCTTCGTCTCCTACAAAATGTAAAACCCCTTCCACTACCTTTAACCGGTAATTTTGGAAAATTAATTATTAAGAACGTTTAACTTATTAATAAGTTATTTTTTTAATTTATTGATCAAAGGAAAAATAAAAGTTTCATATAAACTGTTCCTCCCTTTTCACCCAAAAAGAGGTTGATCTAAAAAAAATCTTCATTCATGTGTTTCGTCATTTAATGTTTAGATTAGACAAACAGGCGTGTCACGCGACGTGACACAAAGAGACCGCTCGTCGCGTGGCACGCGGTGTATTTGTGTCGCGTCGCGTGTCGCGCCTGTTTGTAGGAGCCTTTAATCCAGACACGCAGAAAAACCCTCGCTCAACATTTTTATTAGGGTACTTTTGGTAGATTTTCTAAAAACCCTAAAACGTATGTCTATATTTTTTGTCAAAAGTATTATTAATACCTTTATTCGAGGTAACCGGACAGCGCGTTAAAATTCTTCCATACAAACTAAAGCACCCTCTAAAATCCCTTTGTGGGGTAGTATTAAAAAACTAAACAATGACAAACTTTATTATTCATTTAAGAATGAATTCGTGCCACGTTTCAAGTTTATTGACTCAAGGAATAAGATTTTTCATATAATAGAAATATCCCTTTGTACCCCCTTTAAAGGTCGGATTTCCAAAAACTCCTTCTTCGAGCTCACCTACATTACAAAAGGAACCCTTGTGCAAAATTTCTGATTTCTGTCAGTCATTCAGCACTTCGCCCGCTATTCACAACCCCGCCAACCCTTTTAAATGGTAGACTTGATAATGATTAAAATCTTCTTAAGACATATTGCACCGATCCCAAAATATTGGGATTACGGCAGGAGAATGATGATGAAGTATTCGGGCCAAGTTTCAAGTTTATAGATCAATGAAATAAGATATTTTTCATAAAAACTGTAGCACCCTTTTCTATAGAGGATGAGTGATATTTATACTCTGTTCCTCATACCTCTATGTCTTTTATACATTTTCTGCTTGTAAAATTCTTCTAACTCGTAAAACTGTGGAATTCCCTGTTACCTATCGATTTAACTAGGCCCCAGAATGTGCCATATCGTAAAAGGTAGCTCAAGGAAGATGTTGCTCATCATTTTGATATAAATTTTAGTTGCTGAATAGGTTCGATAGTCATAGAATTAGAGTCGATTATGCTTTTTCATTTGACATCAATTCAAATTGAATCCGTGGTCCCAATATCGTCATAATCTCAATTCAATCCAATTTAGTTAAAGCCGAATTTAAATAGTGGGAATCGATAAAGGTGCGGTATTAATGGTATAAAATTGTTTCTCAATTTCAAAGGATTATTTTATTGATACTCAATGAAAAGGTATTTAAATGTAGTTAGGGTATTTAAGTGTAGAGGTAGATTTAATAAAATATGGATTGTTCTTCAAAATATGATAAGGTAATGAAAGAAATGAACATTGAGATGACTGTTAAAAGAGATGGATATATCCTACAGATAAAAGAATAACCCTAAATTAATTGGGATAAAGGTAGGAATAGGGCAACAAGAGTTAAAAAAAATGTCGATGTCAAAACTATGTATAGAACTTTAAAATATAAGGTCTATGAAGGCGATGTACAACTATTAGGTAGTCTAACAAAATGACGATAGAAACTAAGTATGTAAAGATCTGCGCAACGTAGTAAATCTCGAAGTACTTACAGCCAGGTAAATAGAGTTATATACCTACAATATTGTCAATAATATTTACTTGTGAAAAACATTACCCACACGCAATATAACGTCAATTTTGTTGAATAACATGACACGAGACGCGATGCCGTCTAACGGCATTGACACTTCAAAATATAAATCAGAAAATCCGACAAAATTGTTATAATACATTATAATAATATACATAATAATTCTAGACGATTTAACAAAATAACCCGTCTGTAATAACTATTACGCTTAATGAAGATTAGAGAGAAACCCTTGACATTTTAGAAAAGAAGCTTCGCGACCTCGGATCGTACTTATACATTATTTACCATCTAAGAGAACATCACACTGCAGGCAATTAACTATAATGCGGGGAAGTTTAGTATGTACAATATGTGCCACGATTTCCTCTAAATAACGTAGTACATTATATAGTTGGTTTATACAGAGTGGTCGGCCTTGAGGTTACCTGACATACCATGCCCTTTCTTCCACCTTGCTGTCTATGTCTTCTGAACGGTGATTGCATACATGATACGTTATTAATATGCTGCGATACCCTGACTCTCCAAGGTTACGTCTATGCAGTCCTGGTACATTTTTGCGCACAAAAAATGGATCGGTCACCTCTAAAACTTTGTCCATAAAGATTATTTTCGCTTGTTTCGATTGTAAGGTTGCATTGTCAGTGAGTACGTGATTAGAGTTAGTCGCAAGCGCCACCTGTCGCCCAAAAACGGCAAGTGCAGTTTTGGTTTGTTGATCGTATCGAAGTGATCTAGTGTTTCCGTTTTGCATTCGCGTTAGTTTTAATATCCTGATAAATGTTTAATTCATGGGACAGCAATTTATACGGTTTAATTGTAAAGTAAATACGCTTACGCCGCGCTCGAGTGTTTCTGATATTGTTCACTTGTTTCATTACAGCGTTTTTGTTTATTGGACGGAAATTCTACATTTGGGCATGATTTGGGCACTGGCAACATTAGATGACGACTTACTGTTGGTAAATAAGCCATCATTCAATTTCCGCGACTATTAAAACGGATGGTGAACACGGGACTGAGAGTTAAGCGATTTAATAACGATTTAGTTGGACATTTTAAATAGTTTCACCAATAGATAGAAACAAAGGGTTTTCCAAAATATTATGTTAGGGCAGAAGTCGACCAGGGTTTTGTCCGAAAGGGATACCGTGGCCCTGGCACACAGGCAACTGAAGGAACACGGGTGGGTTTTAGTCAGTAAAGGTCTGACACGCCTGCTCCGCCCAGAGCAGGAGAAGCTTAGAAATTTCCCACGTAAAAAAAAAGGGCAGAAGCCGAACTATCGACTTTCCATCTTAAGATAGTTTATTACCTTCAAATGCGTAAGGTAACGGATCACAGTCGCGATAAATACCAATCACAAAAACCACCTATAAGTTATCTCATATATAAAGTTTTATTTGCAACATTCAAGTAGATACTTAAGAACAAGTCAATCACAGTCTAGCTAATTATGACTCCCTTGAAATTGTTAGAACAGCACATTAATGCCTAGGCACAATAGACCTCTGTTGTACACAAAGGAAGACCTTGCAATGCGTTAATAATGCGTCTAAAATTAGGCTGTCTACGCTGAATGGAATACGTAATTTTTTCTTTGTGAGAATTTCTCATACTATACTTGGTAAGGTTCTTACTTGAAAATTGTGTAACATTTCGACCAGACGTTGGGACTTAGTTGGGTTATTTCCTCTCTTGGGTTTGGTTTTATCGTTTTCTTGTTAGAATCAACAGTGTGGTTTTCCGTCTGTGTGTGTGTTAGGGTGTGTGTATGTGTTTTTTGTGTGTGTTACCTTTACGCATTTTACTTCAGTCATCCCGATTAGCTGTGTTTTAGGTAGGTATATTTATGGGACGGCTTTCGAGAACTTCCGAAAGTTTGACTAGATACCGATATCTCTTACGAGTATTATCAAAATAGGTACAAAAGCATAGATTAAGAAATTGTTTATCTTTGTACATAAAGCGTTGTAAGAAAATGAAGGGAAAGACACGGAAGATTTCCTATAAGTCACCATAATTATAATTGTAAGATGTTCTAAAAATGTCAGAGATGGAAAATTGAAGATGAAAAAAAAAGTGCTCAAAACCTTATTTTGCTGAAGGTATCCACAACATAGTAATCGGACTTCAAAAGAATTTTATATCAATAAATATACGGTTCAGCATACGTTATGCATGTCGATGCACTGAATCTAATTAACTGCCCCAAGGCTGTAGCTTTGTCTCCAACTATTTGTAACCATCGGCTTACGGTGGTGATCAGTTCACAGGAGGAAGCGGAAGATAGGAAGCAGGAAAGTACCATGAATGATGATGAGGATAATGTTAAAAGAACAGTGTGTATATCTGTATGAGAAGTAGCCTTTTCCCCGCTTTATTTGGGGTGAATGCCATTGGGCTTTCGTAATTCTGAGAGATACTCGTATTACTGATATGATTGAAATTTACAGACGCAGGACTGCAGTACCATAGCCTTAAAAATGTTATATGTGTTTTTCATTCAATCAATCAATCAACCAATAATCTTTATTTGTAAACACAAGTTAACACAGCGTGCAAGATGTTACAATTATTATAATATTAAAGTGTCTCTATGTTTTGCCATTTGGCGTACAAATATACATTTATGAGTGGCTTATGCCAATTACCTAAATTAATTTATAATAATTCTTTAATAACAATGTCAAATAAAACTAATTAAAAAAAAGTATTTTAATAAAAAGCAATAGGTAATGTCAATATTTAACTAAATGCTACAATGTCAATACTAAATAATTATGATTTAAGTTACTGATAAGAAAAATATTTAAAATTAACATTGTTCACAGATTTACTATTAGAGTTGTCATGCATATATAGTCATAATATTATGTCAAAGAACTGTCATCGAAATAGTCACTGAGACAATAATAACATTTCTGTGTTAATAGAGTCCGTAATTTACACTTGAAATTGATTAAATTTAGATTTTTTATTGAGCTAGGTAACTTATTAAATACGAGTATTCTTTGGGCCATACAAAAAAAACTTTTTATATCGTAAGTTTCCTACCCTTTCCCCAATTTATATTGGGCAGGCGCAGCTTGTCTTTTTCTTCCATAGATACTTCTATAATAGTCGTCATCTCGGTAGTCATCCCCATTCTATACTCCATTTAAACATTAGACAAATAACTGTTCTCACCTTTTCGTTATTTTGATGTAAACGTTTAATAAACTCCGTTATTTCACGATACATACAAAGCACTGTAATCTATTTACCATTTACATTAAAAAAATAACTCTAAAGTGCAGTAATTTCAACAATATTACTCAATAACTGTTGTTCTTTAGCCGTTATTTGTTTAGTGCTATAGTAAATGGAGTATTAATATTATCTTTCACACAGTCCAACCATCGTTTCTTTGGTCTTCCCCTACGTTTATAGCCATCCACATTCATACTCAAAATTTTCCTCACGACATTTCACTCATATTCTGTTTTAATAATATATTGTTGCCATAATGGCTACAGTCCCACAGTTAAAGTTTAAGTTAGAAAGAGGAAAAGGACATTAATGGTAAAGTGATACGAAATAAGACGAATTAAGTTATATGCGGAATGGCTTTAGACATATTTGGCATGCCATAAGTGCTGTACACAGACACACTGTCCCACCTTTTGCAATGAATCTACGGTCTAAGTCAGTCGTAATTCAGCCATTTTGGGGGTGGCTAGTACAAACTTGTTAAAGTTGGCACCGGTAGGCACGGTGGGGCGTGCAATAAAGATACTCAACAGCGTCTCTCTGCGATTGGATATCTTTACTTGCTCTTTGGCGGAATTACAGAGGGTGACATTTAACTTATTGTCCTCTGTATGGATGATGCCGGTACTTGGGACTTGTTAATTGGTATATTAATTAATCGACAGGTATAAATTTGAACCCTGTCAGTCAAAATAGGACAGTTTAAAAACATTTTTAAGTTTTGTTATTGGTGGTATCTATTAATGGGTTTTTGTGTGACGTGCGTCCGACGTGACGTGGAAATTGTGACTACATTGTTGTATTGAGTTCCCACCTGTAAAAACAAGTGTAAGTGGTAATAGTCAATAAATAAATAAAATAAATTTTTAGCAGAAAAATTATTCTAGTACAACTAGAAATAGAGAAATGGATGGATGTCTTAGCAGATCATAACAATGGACCAAGGTATTAGATATTTATCACACCTTTTCAATATGCGAAGTGACTATAGTGACGTATAACTTACCGTTATTACATTTTGTTTCCTACCATTAGTTTTTGCTGCAAAAATTAATTGTTCCCGTTATAATTACAAGTTATGAACAGTATTTATTAATGTTTAATTTATTCATTCTACATTTTAAGAATACCAGATAAACAATGCTAATAGTGTACGCTGGTTTATTTCAATTGAATGCCCGAGCTAAGAATTCCTGTTTGAGATAGTTACTTGTAGGAGTTGTTGGTATTGTGTTTATGTTGACATTATTATGTAATATTGGTGTTATGTCTCTTGAGCAGCCTTTGATACAAATGGAGCTCTCCCACGCTTTACTTGAAGGTGTCTTAAAAGACGATAAAAGAGAATATTCTAGAGAATGAGCAGTAGCGGTCTCCTATCTACTTCTTCTTTCCAGCTAAAGCACTAGGAAGTGGTGAAAAGTGGGAGTTTTGAGGGACTTTCTTATGTATTTTTAACGTGTAAAAAGTGCTGATCTCAGCCTAAGATGAATAAATGATTTTGATTTTTGCTAGTAAAACTGTACTCATCATCATCATCATTACAGCCGAAAGACGTCCACTGCTGGACATAGGCCTGCCCCAATTGGGAGGGTTTGCCATAATCGCCACGCTTGGCAGGTGGGTTGGCGATCGCAGTATGGTGTTAAAAATGCATAGAGAATGCCGCTGCCCATTTTCTAGAAAGTCCCTTAGTCGCCTTTTACGACACCCATGAGAGGAAATGGGATGGTGCTATTCTTTACGTCCGGCGCCACACGGAATCAAAACTGTACTACGACCTCCATTTTGTCTGCCATGCAGAACAATAATCGTAGTTTCGAGCTTCTTCAGACTTTACATGGCAATAAAATATTTACAGGATTATGCGATAATAATGGTATTTTTTGCGTAGGTATGTGGCGGCATTCACAACGCCACATGCGAACTACGCATCAAAGACCTGACGTCACAAATTCTGCATCGCGCAATCAGAGTTTACCGCGCAACGAGCATATATACAATATCCTGACATCAACCGTTGGGCAGTTGCCCACCAGACACAATACCCGTCTGGTCGGAGGATCCTTCCTTTACTATAGAGTATGAGTGAACTTTACACGCTGTTCCTCATACCATTATATGTATGTTAGACCAAAATGATTTGTTCTGTGATTATAATGGAGTAACGAAATCTTATTAGCTAGTATAAAGAAAGATAGTATTTTAGTTTGGCTAGACAGTATGGCACCAATTATCTCATCTGCTTAAGACTTGCACCAAAACATAATGTTTACATTAATGGCTTTTAGTATCATTTGCATACCGAGTTTGCGCTTCGATATATATTGTTTGTATTATCATATGTTAGTTTTGTTTGACATAAGGGCCAAGTAAATCTTCAACTTTAATATTGTAGTGTTTGACCTAGAATAAGGCACCTTTTGTTCGGGTATCGTACTCGTATTACCCAGTAACTGGGTTGTGAAGGTCAGATGGGCAATCATCATTATCATCAGCCCACAGCAGTCCACTGCTGGACATAGACCTCTCTATGTACATTGGTCGACCACGGCAGCAGCTGCAGCGTGCTTTGTCGCTTCAATTTCGATTCGACAAAGGATGCAAAACAAGAAAAAACCGACCAAGTGCGAGTCGGATTCGCTTACGAAGGGTTCCATACCATTACCTATAAAAACGGCAAAAAAATCATGTTTGTTGTATGGGAGACCCCTTAAATATTGGTTTTATTTTAATTTAATAATTTATTTTAAAGGGAATGTATAACTAAATATTCTGTGAATATTTCAAGCGTCTACCTGTTGCCGTTATCAATATCGAGCAAAAACGATCAAAAAAATCACGTTTGTTGTATGTGAGCCCCCTTAAATATTTATTTTATTGTATGTTTTAGTATTTTTTGTTATAGCAGCAACAGAAATACATCATCTGTGAAAATTTCAACTGTCTATCACGGTTCATGAGATACAGCCTGGTGACAGACGGACAGACAGACAGACGGATTGCGGAGTCTTAGTAATAGGGTCCCGTTTTACCCTTTGGGTACGGAACCCTAGAAAGGGCTCTTTTCACGATGTTTGGAATAAATAATTGTATAGCAAAAAATTTGGAAAATCTTTTCACAAGACTTCCTTATTTGGAAAGTTGGAATTTGGCAAACAAACTGATGAAAAGGTTGATGAAATTCCAGTAATATATTGCATGTAAATCAGAGAAAGGTTGGTAGCCTTTGAGGTAGACAACCTTTCTTTTCTGTTTTACAGACAGTAAAGCGGTCAGTGGAAAAACAAATTACAGTCGGGGTCATTCAGAATCTGAGATGCTTGTGAATATCTAGTTTTGGAACAAAAAATTCAATGTCACACATGACAAATTTCTAATTCCATTGCAACCAAAGTTTTTTAGGACCTTTTCTTTTGCAAATGGTCACTCAAAAATTAAATTATAACACAATCGCTTAAGGCGAGGTTCTTCGAGCGAGCATTTTTGTTCTAGAGGTGGCAGCTGGGCGCGAGTAAATTGTGCCGTGAATTTCGTTAATTTTGGGTTGAAAATTATAATTATGTTTTACGATATTATCAATGTTAAACCTGACGGACATTACATCATCATAGACGTTTATTTTGATGTGATTTTCAATACATAATGTGGAAATAAAATGATTTTAATCTACAAAATAAGGGTATGTTTGGAATTTTTTTCTATCGAGCGAACTTCATTCTATTATGTAACGAGTACCCGACGTACCTACAGAAAGGTCTCAAAAGCAACTTAATATTTTTTCATGTGTTTAATCATTACCGTTTCTAAATAAAATGACATTAAAATTATATTTCCTAGAGGTTAACTTGAAGAACCTCGCCTTAAAGTAGATAGTTGAGTAAGTGGCGATGAAATTAGTTATCTGAGGTTATGAATTCAAGTTTAAAGGTTATTTTAATTTGTATAGTTTCTGGACCATCCTATCCGAGATGATTCCCATCTTATATCTTAAATATCTTCAAAGGCTCTTTGAGCAAAGGTTTCTATGTTTATTTATGTATCGTTGTTTATTATATTGTTATTTAACTTTTTATTACAATTGTAGAAATGACTGTTGTTTTTGTCTACTGTTGGTTAATAGACATTGAAAATAAATTGCTCTTGCAGTGTTTTTGCTTTGAACGTCGTGTTTTTGCTTTGAACGTCCATAGTTACAAAATTATGAAGGTAGGTACTTTTGTTGGGACCTAGACACAGATAAGTACCTACTTAGCGATTTTAATTGGGATTCTAGACTTTTTATTTAATTAATAAACCATTAATTTTTAAACGATTTTCTAGATTTGAAGGTGTTCAGGCACGCGAGAATTTTCAACGGATGGTTCAATGAAATATCATTTAAGTAGTTATGTTATAATGACAGACAAGTGCTTTGTTAATTGCTTCTAACAATGAAAAACGAAACGTGCACAATGACAGTTGGGCTGGTCCACAAGATCACTCAGCGCGCTATGGAGCGGGCTATGCTCGGAGTTAATTTAAAGGATAAAATCAGAAATTAAGTTATCCGGAAAAGAGTCGGAGCTACAGACATAGCGTGCAGAGTAAGCAAGCTAAAGTGGCAGTGGGCTGGCCATGTTTGTAGAAGGACCAATGGCCGGTGGAGCAGAAGAGTCCTGGAGTGGAGACCGCGTATCGGCAAGCGTAGTGTTGGATCGACTAACTGGATGAACCGACGACCTTAAAAAGGTGACTGGGACAGACTGGATGCGGAAGGCGGAGGACAGGTTATTGTGGCGCAGCCTGGGGGAGGCCTACGTCCGGCAGTGGACTGCGAAAGGATGAGTTGATTATTGTTTGAACTAAGAATTCATCAGCCGCCATTAACTTCTGTCATTCAACATGAACTAAACGTAATTACTTACTTGTCCATTTTGAATAAATCACATTTGAGTTTCAGTAATCCTCATTTACGGTATCTACATACAGAACTCATAATTCTACCCTTCACCGCTTCTTAGTATTATTTCAAGCAAGACATCGTGACAAAATAATTAAGTTTATTAGGTATTAAGTATCCATAAATCCACGTACCTAATAGTTCTTACCACTGTATTCTAAGACTATACCGATTTTATTGCTGAACTGGCACATTTTATTGTTCTAAAGCGGGGTTTACATTATGAAACTAGTGTCGTAAAACAGCGGGGTGATTGCGAAAATCATTTACCGTAGCAATGAGTTTCATTTTGACAGTTCAACAACATTCATTGCGTTATTTGTGTTGATGCGCAAACAAATTTTTCCAAAATCCGTAAAAAAAAAACTGAATATGATTGATAGTGTGTTACAGAGTAACCTGACTTTTCTGTTCGGGCTATAGCTAACTAACCCTCGGTTTTTTAAAAGCTGTTAAATTCAACTAACACGCTGTCATACAGAGAAATAATAACAATCATTTCAGCCATGAGCAGTTAACATGAAAAAAGCGTATTGGTTGAATTTCTCAGTGACCTGAGCTTACCTAGCGGTGACGCACAGTGTTCTATTTCATGAAAAAAATGCTGTTTATGGTTTCGTTCATTTATAATGCACGAGTAAAACACCTACGTGTCCATATCGAATACATTTTTTTTAATGATGAAGTTTAGGTGATCATTTCATTAAAAAAAAAAAAAAAAAAAACTGAAAACGTAACTGTCCAAGATATTTATTTTATAAGCCAAGCTACTGTCTCACGACACTAGTATCATAATGTAAACCCCGCTTAATATTTAGAACCACTTAATCTAAAGCTAGTAAATAGTATTAAGTCTGAAACAATCGCATACTATGTCATTTACATATAGTCTATCAATTAAGGGGAACCGTCATAATATTGTCGGCATTTGTTTAAGGCGATCTTGTTATCATAAATCATAGTTATTGACTGAATGTTAATTAATTGTATAAAAGGTACTGGGTATAGAAAAAGGCAAGAATTACCTGTCTGTTGTTAGAGCTATGATTTGGCGCTTGAGCCGACTGAAGCAGGCTCGCGGAGTCGCGATTGGTTGACTCGCGCATTTTGTAGATATTTAAACATAGCTGTTATTATTTTTATCATTTTATCAAGATAAACTTAGCGAATTCTGCTAAACAATCTTACTACGGTACCTTTTCATTTATTTATAAAAATAAGAAAAAAAAAACTAGCTAACTATGAGATTGATTAAACATTACGAGAAGGGGTCACTTTTTTAAATTAAGGTTTCGGATGATTTTTGCTAGATCGTGCCGGACGCGAGCCTTGCCAAAAATCACGAATTATATGAAGTATGGTACACTGTGTAGCGTCCGTATCCAGTCCGAGCCTTGGTCCCTACAAATTGAGCAGACACGGAAGCGGGTTGCACCCGTGACGGTCTATACCCAAATCGCTTTAGCGTGGCAATAACGGTCATTGCCCTTTCCCTAATATCTCTCTGTGGGAACCCAAACAATAAACTATGTGTGGTTTTTCTTTATCGGAACATGTTGAAGATCACTATAGATACTGATTCAGGACGTTAACGGACTTCATTTCAGTTTTTGGAATAAAGAATGCTTGAAAATGTAGGTGGACCGATATTGCCACACTAAAGCGATTCGGGTATAGCATAAATTATCCCTTATTAGTTAGTATGCTAATTACTTATAGTTTCGCCATGTCTGTCTGTCTGTCTGTCCGTCTGTCCGCGGCTTAGCTCAGAGACTCTTAGTACTAGAAAGCTGTAATTGGTATGGGTATACATATTGATCACGACGACAAAGTAGTAAAATAAAATCTTGAAATACCTATATATTTTTTTTAGGGTACCTCCCCTACACGTAAAGTGAGGATGATATTTTTTTCTCGTCTATCCCATGGTGTGGGGTATCGGCCGTTCAGAAATATTACGGGTCTGAGAAAACCATTTTTCGATTCAGGGATCCGTTTGCGTAATATTAAGCTTTGAAGTGCTAATTTTTGTTAGAGTCCTACGATTACCAAAATCTAGTTGTAAAACATACCTTGTCCCTTCTACTTTGCCATTATTACAGATTTTATACCCTCATTAATATGTAAAATGCTATTAACAGATAATTAACGAGTTAACACTTAAGGCCTATAATAAAGTTGTCCGATCAGATGCTTGGTTTCTATTGAATGGTGAATAAATTGCTCTACTTCGATGTTATTGTCTAGTGTATTGGCATAATATCTCGGTGTTGTGTTGATATCTTGTGTCTAGTTAAATTAGCAGTAACAGGTCTTTTTTACCCGACTGCGGCGAACGGCAAAAGAAGGGTAACTTTTTTAGTACTGAAGATTCAGGAACTTTTCTTCGTTATAAGCTGAGGAAGGTTTCATCATCATCATCATCATCATTTCAGCCGAAAGACGTCCACTGCTGGACGTACACACATCAAAAAAAGTTTGCGATCACTTTGAAAAATCGAAATCTTTTTTGTTAATTACGGTAGATTATATTATTATTCGGCTCTCCTGACTTAAGCCCAATAGAGCACGCGTCGGATGCTCTTAAGCGAGCTGTTTGGATCCGTCAGCCATGTCCCCAGACAGTGCCAGAGCTCAGGGAAGCCGCTATTCAAGAATGGGACAGGTTACCCCAAGAAATGCTGGAAAACTTTATTCTCAGCATGCCCAGAAGGATCACCGCATGTGTTCGAGACAGGGGAGGAGTTATATTATATTGAATATAAACCTTTTATTAACAAATTGTTGTTTAAGTTTGGTTAAACAGTCTTTTTCTTTCTATCAAATTTCTGTTACAATTACATTATGATTAATTACGCAATTTTTCTTGATAAAGTTCAATTTAAACAATTATATCAGCTTATGCTAGTGATCGCAAACTTTTTTTGATGTGTGTAGGCCTCCCCCAAGCACGGCACTTTGACCGGTTCTGTGCTTCCTGCATCCAGTGGATTCCTGCGGCAGAATTGCTTCTATAAAAATCAGTTCTGCAAATGAAAATTCTTTTGGTTGTAAGGAAAAAGTTGCATGTGTGCTTAATTAAATGAGGTTTGAACCTTAAAGGCTCGTACAGACTCGCGCGATATCGCGGGCGCGACAGGCACCGACAAAGAAATTGTGCTACTAGTGTTGCGTCACGCCCGCGATATCGCACTAGTCTGTAGGAGCCTTTATAAGGGTTGAAAATATCAAGGGATATGAATCTACTTATTCGTACAGGTAATATAAGTTTTAGTACGTAGATTGATTAAAAAATGAAATTCAATATTATTGCTTTCTTTAGGCCCTTCAAAGTCAAACTCAAAGCATTTATTTCAAATAAACGAATTACAGGCACTTTTGAACTGTCAAGGGGTCGGTCAGTCAGAAAGATGAAGCTAGTTGCCCATTCCAAAGCGTAGTAGGTACCTATGGAGAAGAACATGTAAGAAACTCCATGGACACTCTTTTTTAAAACAAAATATTGGTTACACCAGTCTCGTTGAAATTATACATGTGAACGATGCAGAACGTTAAAAGCGTCGATCGGTAATAAATAAAAAATAAAATTAAAAAAACTTAATTAAAATGAGCCTTCTATCAGCTGAAACGCTTTCAGGAAAAGCAAAACATTCATTTTTATATTCATTCAGGTACTATCGCGGTCACGAAAATTTTACCACTTTGAAAACAAAATCCCGTGCATACGATGACCACAGATTCTGTTTATCGCCCTTTTTTGCGATAACAAATTAAAAAAAATCCTTTTGTTTAAATTGATTTAACAATGATCACAGATGTCTGACCACCTTGGCTGGTTTTATTGCGGTCTTTTTTTTTTTCATTAACAAAAAAAAATGAGCTCAGCAAAATTCTGGTGCTGCGATACTGGTTGATGAGCGTAGGTAAGCGTTACTATAGCGATCGAGCGCTGCAAGTAGAAATAGTGCTTACGGTGGTTCGATGTCCGAAACCTTGGTAGTAGCTATCACATTTATAGAGAAAAACCCTTCTATAATAACATCAGAGCTCGACTGTATCTAATACAAACAAAACATAACTCAAACTCTTTTTATAAATAATCCTTTGTTATATAAAAACAATAGGAATTAATTTATTTTATTAGCGTTCGTTATGTAAATGATAAGAGCATATTCTAAATTATCGCTGGTAAACTATTAGCACGCAGACAATTTGTTCAATGGCTACTAACGAACGACGCGGAAAACATAAAATCTAGTGCTTTCATAGTTCCTCGTCGCAAGACATAAGAGGCAGCGATTTTCAAAAATATTCTGGTTTCTTCAACGCTTGCTTTAGGTAAGTAGCATTCGTCCCCAGTTAGGGTTTCACCCGAATAATCATAATTTCAGCCGAAAGACGCCCACTGCTGGACATAAGCCTCCCCCAATTAGGGTTTGCCATAATCGCCACGCTTGGCAGGCGGGTTGGCGATCGCAGTATGGTGTTAAAAATACATAGAGAACGCTGCTGCCCATTCTCTAGTAAATCCCCTAGTCGCCTTTTACGACACCCACGGGAGGAAATGGAGTAGTGCTATTCTTTACCCGAATAATACTACTTTGGAAAACAATGATTATGTTGCGTTTTCACCCTATTATTGGATCTGTGAGTAAACTCAGTACAAAAGAAAAATAAATGTACAGATGGCGAGAAAAAGTGTTTTAAAATTTGTCTTTATTAAAAGATTTTTCCAAAATTAGAATGTTCTTTTTACCGTGTAAGGTTAATCAAAATATTTCTCAAAATAGAAGAATAATGTGGTGTGTATCTATAAATATGTTAGTATGTGTACTTAGTTAAATCTAACAATCACAATAACAATCGTAGTTGAATTACAGTTTTCCTATAACCTAAGACTTACCAAATCACCTCCTAACAGTTTCTCCCAATTACGGAGCTTAAAAATCACGTGTGTAGTATTTATTACTAGTCAACAAAGTGACAAAAACAAAGGTAGGTACCGCAACTGCAGCAACGGAAAGTTGGTAAACATTGAAGACATTGTGTTCATTGTGACCAGACAGGTGTTGTGTCTGGTGGGCAACTGCCCGACGGTTGATGTCGGGATGCTGTATATATGCTAGTCGCGCGGTAAACTCTGATTGCGCGATGCAGGATTTGTGACGTCAGATCTTTTTAATGCGTGGTACGCATGTGGCGTTGTAGATCCACAGGTTCGTAGTCAATGTAGGGATTTCCAAGTCGGCCACGGTAACCCGTGCCCAGGTTGAAGGCTATAGCTGAAGCTAAGCTGTCAGGGTTTATGTTCTCGCCATTGCCACCGTCGGTCCCTTGCCATCCTCTCTCCGACTCTGCCCTAAGCCGAGGTTCGTACCCCACAGGGGCAGCCCTTAGCGCGCAGTCGTTTAGTTTATAAGTTTTTACGCCCTGGCTGGAGGCATTAAGTTTCATTAGGAGCTTTAAGGCAATCACAGGAAAGTCCGTGTAAGATATTCGGGGAGTCAGGTGTTGTAGGCGGGGGTGTCGAAAGGTTACCAACGCACTTACTCGTAACCAGTGAAAACCACACTGTCAGATTAAACACTTGTAAAATCAATAAAATAACACACGATAATTACAGTCAACAAAAATAGAGTCACAATATATCAATCAGCACTTACGAACTAATAGAATATCTAGAAACTACCTTAAACTGAAATTATTGGCTAACTTAAACTGACTTTATTAAAACTATCTAAGCGCGGAGCGACTAATTCTCGAATATATGTGGAGAGCAACTGAATCGTACGGAGAGATTATTGCTATTGAGAGATTTACTTGATGTATTACTGATGTACTACCAATGTACTACTGCTGAACTATCAATGTACTACAAAAATCAACTTGCTCGGGTTCCCTTTATAGTTTTTACACATGATCACAAGTTGCGGGTAACCCTTGGTCGTATACTTAATGAAACTCACCAGTTACAAACATTCCTACCTGATGAGGGGGTGTTGAAGGGGAACGGGTGTCTGCGGGGTATTGCGCAGTTAGCTCTCCTTAGACGTAGGAGGGGTACGGGAGACGTGGTTCTACGCAGTATGAAAATGGTACATAACACTGTTTACTTTCCGACACAATGGATTTTACTTTAATCGGTACCCCGGGGGTATATACTGTTATATAAAATAGGTAATTAGGGGGTAAATGCTCCAACTAAGCTAATGGCAGTGTTCAAATTACGCTAGCTCTTTACAGTTCTGAGATATCGATCATTTTCATCAGTATATAATGCTATTTAAGCAATTTATATTAGAATATTAGTTTTCACGGAACAATCGATACATTTCAATGATTTGACGACATATATAATTCATTTTAAGCTCGAATTATGGTGCTTTCCGTTACATTCCACCCCCTGTAAAAGGGTTCAACCGCATTACATCATATTTGGTCGGTGGGAAGCACGATAATCTTTGCTACGGGCCGACGCAGGACCCCATTTAACGTCCTAATGTCGACTACACGAACAATACCGTCATTGCCGTAATACACATTCTTAATTACACCTTTTGTCCATACATTCCTGTCCTTATTATTGTCTATAATCACAACTACGTCGTTGACCCGCACATTGGGTACGTTGTTAATCCATTTGTCACGACGTTGCAGCGTTGGGAGGTACTCTCGTAGCCAGCGCCGCCAGAACATGTCGGCGAGCGCGTTCACGCGCCGCCATTGCCGGCGCGAATCGACGTCCTCGATGTCTCCCGGCAGGAACGGAGTACTCCCGGACGCAGTGCCCAGGAGTAGATGGTTAGGTGTCAGGACCACAGGCTGGTCGTGGTCGTCGTAGACATAAGTTAGAGGCCGGCTGTTTACAATCAGCTCGGCCTCGGTGAGGAGGGTATACAACACCTCCTCTCGGGGAGCACGTTCCTTGAGCGTGCTTCGGAGTGCGTTTTTTATAGAACGCACCAGGCGCTCCCAGCAGCCGCCCATGTGTGGGGCTGCCGGGGGATTGAAGTGCCACTCGATGCCTCGGTTGATGGCTTCGGCCCTGACTAGACCGTGGTTAAGGTCCTTCAGGGCTGCTCGTAGTTCGGTGTTGGCTCCAATGAAATTGGTACCCTGATCTGAGTACAGATGCGCTGGTTGCCCGCGGCGCGCAATAAGGCGCCGCAAGGCTAGTATGGCGGAGTCGGCGCTCAATGAGGCGGCCAACTCGAGGTGGACGGCGCGTGTGGTGAGGCAGGTGAACAATGCACCCCACCGCTTTTCGCGGCGCCGCCCAATTGCTACCTCCATCGGGCCGAAGTATTCGACGCCCACTCGGACGAAGGCTCGTCGCGAGGTCTTGACTCTCGCCAGCGGAAGATCGCCCATCTTGGGCGGGGCTGGTTTAGCTCTGGAAACACGACATAATTGACACTGGGCAACCACCGCTTTTACTGAGGTTCTTACCCTTGTGATCCAGTACTTTTCACGAAGGTTGTTGACGACGGTCTCATGGTTGGCGTGTAAAGCCATCCCATGGTAAAATGCGATCAACTTTCGCGTTAGAGGGTGGCGTCCCTCTAATATTATCGGGTGCCTTTCCCCGAAGGTGAGCACCTCGCAGGCACTCAGGCGTCCCCTCACCCGAAGCAAGCCGTCCTCGGTTATCATCGGGTCTAGGGCCCTGATGCTGCTGTTGTTGGGGACGGGCAGGCCTTCTAGTATGGCGGCCCGCTCATCCCGGAAGCTGTCTTCTTGGCACAACCGCATAAGGCAGTTGTGAGCTTCTTCCAGGTCGGGACGCTGTAGCTCTGCTGTTGACCGATGCTTACGACATCGGCCGATGAATATTAGCACGCGTGACATAACGCGCTGTATGCGCGTCCACGAAGAATAGCGCTCGTAGAGAAGGAGTGGCGCCACCGGCGCTGATGTAGCGTGGACCCGCTGAATGCGCTCGAGGTCCGCTTCCGCCGCTTCAGCCTCATGACACACCGGCCACCGCTCCTGTGGATCACATAGAAAAGGGGGGCCAGAAAGCCACACCGCATGGTTATCGGGCCAAGACAATCTGGTCGCTTTGTCAGCAGGGTTATCCTCCGATGGCACCCAGCGCCAATTGCCTCGGTCCGATAATTTATCAATCTCGGCTAGTCTATGTGATACGAATCTCTGAAACTCATGGGCGTCAGAGTTTATCCAACTAAGAACCGTTTTACTGTCTGTCCAGTAAAATTTACGTTTTATAGATAGCCCTAGCTCTTTCTCGGCCGTGTCTGCTAGTCGGCAGGCTAACAAGGCCGCTTGTAGCTCGAGCCTAGGGATAGATATCACCTTTTGAGGTGCTACACGCGCTTTCTCTATTACCATGACAGCCTGATTATAATTATTAGGCAATTCCACATCATCATGTTTCCTTAATAGCCCTACTTCCCATTGTGAACTATTAGGTACGCGGCGGCTAGTATTATCTAGGATTTCTAACGCTCTTTCATTATTTTTATTTTTACGAGCGTTTTGCGAAATACCTATAGCTTCTAGCTCGAACTGAGCTTTGACTAGGTCATGCAGATCAGGCAGGGGAACTGTCACAAAATTTACTGACTGATCGCTAACATCGTTAGCACTATCGAATGGTCCGTGTACGACCCAACCTAGCTTCGTGAGGGAGGCAACTGGTTTACCGGATCGTCCATGTCGGATGTCCTGACTGACCAAAAGCTGCCAGTTATCCTGCCCAAGCAACAACATCGGCTTAGCGCCCCTCATCTCCACGCAACCCAAGTCACGGAGGTGAGCGTTATCGTTCAGCATAGCAGCGGACACAGTTTGCATTGGCAAATTCATGTTGACCATGGTACGGCATTTGATTTCATGTTGTTGTCCGTTTGGCCCTGTGATCCGTGCTTGTACCGCTCGCGAAGTTAAATCAGTGACTCCGTAGCCACCCGCTGTTTTTAATGTAAGAGGTATGCGGGGGCCCGCTAGGTCTGAAGCTATAGCACTGTCGATCAGTGATACTGTTGCCCCGTCGTCTAGTAGCGCGTAACATTTATGATGCGTTCCATTGTCATAGGTTATTCCAATTGGAATTATTTTTAATAGAGCCGTAGCTCGCCATTCCCCTATGTTAGTGACGCTTTCCGTTTTTTCACTAACTGTTTTGCCGGTCTCCGGTTTATTGCTGTCTTTGTTCTGTTTATCTGCATGCAATAAAATATGATGGCTGTAGCCACATTTCTCGCACCTTTTGGCGCGGCAAAACCTCTTAGGGTGTTTACTAACTAAACATTTGAAACATGTATTTTTCTCTTTAATAATGTCCCATCGTTGTTGCACGCTTAATTTACCGAATGCGTCGCAGTGTTCAATGGCATGTTCCTTTTTGCAAATTAGGCATTCTTTAGGTACACTAGACTCGTCACTATGCGTATGTACCCGCTGAGCCGGCGGTACTTTATTATTACTTGAGCGCGCGGCTTGCTTTTGTTGCCTTACAGGTGGCTTGGCTGGACTAGCTTCGAACATACTGGCTTGAACGTAATATGAAGTCGAGCGAGTTAAATGTTTTAAGAAGTGTGACATTAATTCTAGGTCCGGTGACACTCTTAGGTCCACCCCCTGTGAGCTATCTATACCCATAGCAAAATCGCCGTATTGCGCGCGCTGTATTGGAGTTAATTTGTTAACTATCTCACTAACTAATTGCGGATTATTTATATACCCGTCGGCTCTAATGTTTTTAAGTAGGGACACAACATTCCTTATAGTAGACGTGAACCGCCTTAACTCACGGCCACTCTCAGTTATCCTAGGTAGATCCCTAATTTTCTTGAGTGCACTTTGTAATATTAACGTCGGATGACCGAACTCCTCATCTAGTGCGCGCATTATTTCGGAAGGATCTGTACCTGACCGCAGTAGGTCCTCAACTGAGGTCTTCGCGTCGCCATGCAATGACGTCTTAAGCCGGGCTAAGTTTTCATGCGTTCTGAAATTATACTGTTCGGCTGTCCCAATACATATTCTTATAAGAAATCCATTCAGCTGGGTCACCGCTAAAATGGGGTAGCTCGTACGCCTGTCTAGGTACCGGACGCGGTCGCGACATACTAGTAATAGCCTCTGCCAATCTGTCTATCTTGCTGTCCCTATCGCCCGACATTTCCCTTCGTCTTTCTTTATCATCCGCCCCGTAATTCTTCTGCCGCCGTGTATCCGACTCGGGTATCGAAACTCGAGGTACACTTGCGACCGGGGTGGTAAAGACGGGATACCTGTCAGGTAAATGGAACGTTACTCTATCCTGAGACACTGGCGTATGCGTCTGGGCCATAGGTACCGTTAGATTCGAAAACGGTACTGACACAGACGGACCTATTACATGCGACACATTATCACGGTATACATTTATATTACTTTCAAGCGTACTTACATTGAGCTGCCTTTGACTCACGGGTGGGTTACGGGGCGCGGCCATTTCCGTAGGCGCGCGCGCTGCAGACGGGGTACACAACACTGCATCCGATTGACACAACACTGGGCCTGACTGGTGCAACACTGTTTGTTGTTGCGTTACCTGAGGCGTTGTGTCTATCCACTGCTCTACGCGCTGTGCCGTCCCTGCTTCCGTATTTGAGTCGTCACTCTCGGCAGCTGCTTCTATCTCTGCAATATCAGCTTCCATCCTTTTCTTGAGAAGGTTTTCTTTCAGCTGTACTAGCTCCTTTTCAGCTTCATACTCTATGCGTTTCCTGATATACTCGACGCTCTTGCGGCTAGCTTTTGATGACGTTCTGCTTCGCGGCGACGTATGGCGACCTCTTGCTACTGCCTGTCCTCCCTGCGGTCCCTCTGACGTACTTCCAGCACTGTAGTCGATTACTCGACCACCCGTCAGGGGGATGTTGAGGGCAGACGTTGACGCCATGGTCGGTGCGACAGACGGTGAACCCGGTGCCCTTTCAGACTGCAACCCGGAGTCCGATACTGGGTCATCAATTCTGCGTGCGCTCTGCTCTTCAGCCAGCTTTCGCAGCCTGCTGCGTGTGGTGATGGTGCTCCTCTGACTCATGGTTACTTGTAAACCTTATCCGGCTCGAAGGACCAAAATGTAAGATATTCGGGGAGTCAGGTGTTGTAGGCGGGGGTGTCGAAAGGTTACCAACGCACTTACTCGTAACCAGTGAAAACCACACTGTCAGATTAAACACTTGTATAATCAATAAAATAACACACGATAATTACAGTCAACAAAAATAGAGTCACAATATATCAATCAGCACTTACGAACTAATAGAATATCTAGAAACTACCTTAAACTGAAATTATTGGCTAACTTAAACTGACTTTATTAAAACTATCTAAGCGCGGAGCGACTAATTCTCGAATATATGTGGAGAGCAACTGAATCGTACGGAGAGATTATTGCTATTGAGAGATTTACTTGATGTATTACTGATGTACTACCAATGTACTACTGCTGAACTATCAATGTACTACAAAAATCAACTTGCTCGGGTTCCCTTTATAGTTTTTACACATGATCACAAGTTGCGGGTAACCCTTGGTCGTATACTTAATGAAACTCACCAGTTACAAACATTCCTACCTGATGAGGGGGTGTTGAAGGGGAACGGGTGTCTGCGGGGTATTGCGCAGTTAGCTCTCCTTAGACGTAGGAGGGGTACGGGAGACGTGGTTCTACGCAGTATGAAAATGGTACATAACACTGTTTACTTTCCGACACAATGGATTTTACTTTAATCGGTACCCCGGGGGTATATACTGTTATATAAAATAGGTAATTAGGGGGTAAATGCTCCAACTAAGCTAATGGCAGTGTTCAAATTACGCTAGCTCTTTACAGTTCTGAGATATCGATCATTTTCATCAGTATATAATGCTATTTAAGCAATTTATATTAGAATATTAGTTTTCACGGAACAATCGATACATTTCAATGATTTGACGACATATATAATTCATTTTAAGCTCGAATTATGGTGCTTTCCGTTACAGTCCGGTTAAAGAGTCGCAACCTCTCATGGTTAACTCTGAGATGCCCTAGATAAAAAATAAAATAAAAAAGTTCCCGCCAGAGATCACGTCTTCTGAATTTGAAATTCACACAAGTCTTTCTCTGTCCTTGACTTACACCGTACTAACAATAGTTGCGTACCTCGCGTTTAATTGAACGCTAGTGTGAACGCTCACGGTGTGAATAGCGCCCTGTCCGATATTATCGCGGCTCAATGGATAATTAGCGGCTCAGGCGCATTCGTACGACACTGTGGTGTAAGGAAACTAAAGCTATTGAAAGGGCCATTCGTTGTGTTTGAAATGTAGGAAGTTAGGCGTTTGGTGTAGGTATGTAGGTACTTAGGAATTCGCTCTGTATTATAGCTGTAGCTAAATAGGAAGAGATGTTGATATAAGTAATGAGTATAACCAATGGAGTAATGAGTATAGAGAGGGACTGGACTGTAACCACGTGGGCCCATTTGCAGGTTGGTCGATGTCACATGTCTTCGAGAGAGAATGAGTATTTTTAGCTGTTAGGAAATTCACCAATATTTTGCCAGTGCCAAAAAAAAAAACAAAAACAAAAAAAAAATACAAACAAAAACCAAAAAATATAATGATAAAATAGGTACTGATTAAGGTACAAATTCGACCGTAAGAATATTACCGTGTATGATTGGATTACGGTGCCATTGTTCCGGAAAATTTTGACGCATGTTTGAAAAAAAAAAGATGCATTTTAACCCATATACTGCATTCTGGGTAGGTTCTCGTATCATAGTTTTGCGCGAAATATGTTGTGTTTACTTGTTTATGAGGGGTCACACCTCTGAAAGGGACACTGTTCATACATATCAGGGCTTGATCAGCGGGGTTATATGGGTTAAGGCGCTATGATCCATATGCTCGAGCCGACTGAAGTAAGCTCGCGAAATCGCGAGTGGTTGCTTCGGGCATTTGTTAGATAAATAAACATAGCAATTATTTAAATAATTGTATCAAGACAAACTCAGCGAATTGTGCTAAACAATGTTTCTACCTTTTCAATTGTAAAAAAAAAGAAAAAAAATAACGTCTGTTTTGTAGCTTTGAGATTGAATAAACATTACAAAAAGACCAACTTTGGGATTTTTTTCTATACACCAAAGTTAATCTAACTGTATTAGGTATATCTTTTCTCAGAACTTTAGAACACTGTGTTTTATGTTTCCCATGTTTTCTTTTTTTTCTTTTTCAAAAAAGTTGTAAGCTCGGTCTCTGTCTAATCATACCGCCTTAATGTCGTACGTAACCCTTTGGGCCATCACTGATGTAGACATTAGATGACACTTCCTTGGTTTTGTACTTCCTCCTTACTTTTAACTCAGCAATAGTTCCCGCTGTTGTAGACAATAGAAAGTAGTCCTATTGACAGGAGTTCTATTAACCTGAGCAAGCGAAGGATTCTAGGATTACTCTAAAAATGAGGTTGGCGGTCTGACCTGAAATAAGTATTAATGCATTTTTAGTGGACTGGCGGTATAGAAAATTATTGAATAGAAAGGTTCGAATTTTAAAAACACTTTCCACGCTAGCGGATAAAATGCAGTTTTGCACTCAGATTTCGATTGATAAACAGAGCTTGTGAGGTGAAAACGTATTTGATTTCTTTCTGATCATTCATCATCATTGCAACCGAAAGACGTCAACTGCTGGACATAAGCCTCCCCCAATTGGGGGGGTTTGCCATAATCGCCACGCTTGGCAGGCGGGTTGGCGATCGCAGTATGGTGTTAAAAATGCATAGAGAACGCTGCTGCCCATTCTCTAGTAAGTCCCTTAGTCGCCATTTACGACACCCACGGGAGGAAATAGGGTGGTGCTGGTGCCTCAAAATCAAATCAAATTTAGAAAAGCCTCATAAGTGAACATAACGAGCGGTACAAACATACCTACAACAGATTACCATAAACACTTGAATACCCCATTGTTAGTGTAAGCGAACAAGCAATTAAGCGACTATAAGCCGATATCAATTAATCATACCGGTACCCACGTACTATCAGCGTGGCGTTATCCTACAACCGTTCGAGTAGGGCAGCCATGACTCTGGTAAAAAAAAAAAATAATGAAATTGTTTACAATCTGATCTCTTGACGCTATACAGGATAATCAAATCTTGTGTCTGTTTTTTTTTAATTTAAGAAATGCTAGAATAGTTTTAACCTCTAAGTGAAAAAAATTATCATCAAAATCGGTTGATAAACGACGGAGTTATCCGGGAACAAACATAAAAAAAAAATATATATTTATATATACGGTCGAATTGAGAAACCTCCTTTTATGAAGTCGGTTTAAAAAGTGTCATTAATTCATTATAAAAATTATTTTACAAAAAAATAGGAGCTACGTTTGACAACAAACTGCCTTGTAGTTTGGCAGATATATGTATCTTGTTAACAATTATTTCTGTGTTTAAACAGTTTTTCATTTTTCATTTAGTTTTTTCATCGAAATCTTGTCTTACCTGTAATGTAAATATAAGTTTCGCAAACATAGTTAAGTAGTATTCATTCATAGTTTCACGAGTAAATAATTATCTATTTACACGTGAAACTATCTATTAAAAACGAAGTTTACGCAACAAGTTTCCGTAAATTCAGCGTACTAATCGAAGGTTCTAGGATTCATTTCATAAAGATTTTTTTGTTAGGATATTAAAAGTTTTACAAAAAAGTTCTTATCTGTAAGTTGCTACGATGTATTTACTCACCTACATTCAAACCTTTTTCATAAATTCAGATTTCCCATATGAAATATGAATTAAAAAAAAAAGAGGCAGTCTTTGAGGACTGCCGATAGAAATGAAAACTAAGTACATCTAAACACAGTATACATATAGCTCATGGAAAGCGTTCGGTGACGATGACGCGAGTTCTATGATTTTTGTTCACCTAAAAAGTGATCAACGCGCCTTAAGAAGTTTTCACTTCAAAAACAGAAAAAGAAAAGTCAAAGGGATAACTGAACAAACTATTTAAAATTATCCTATTTTTACAAAATGTATATCCCCACTTCAAAGGACAAGTGCGAACGAAGTGTAGTTACATTGTTTTTGTAATAACAATAATTAATTAGTGCCGCGGTAGGTATTTAGGTGGGCACAGATGTTTGCTCACTCTGTAATTGTCCTCCCACCAGTCGCATTGATGTCGACGCCGGCCCTGGCTTTAATTGATAGTACAGAACTTCGGGAAAAAAAGTATAGGCACGAGGCACCAGATACCAGCTGGGTTACCAGGCCTACCGATTTATTATGGATTGAGTTCTCTTCTATACAGGCGTAAGAGGCTTCTCCAATCGTAGATGGTTGTTAATTTGGTACCAGATTACTGTCTTAAGGTGAACCCGTCAGAGTAGACCGCAAAATTCAAATTGCCTTACGTTTTTTTGCAATTTGTATGTCAGTATCAGGTTATATGTTTGATCTGAATATGATTCGCGGCCGTAATAAATATTTATGTATAGAATTATGATACTAAAAATCATCAATACAACTCTCTAAGTTCATATAATCCTATTGTATGACTATTTCATGAAATCACGACTTTTAGGGTTATAATAACTTTAGGAGTTATATTATTGATTCTAATGATTATAATTATATATGTTATGGTTGCTAATCATACTTTAATCAACAGACACCCAGACAATGAGCTCCAAAATGCAAAAAAATCGTAAGAAAATTTGAATTTCGCGGTCTATCGCCGATATTAAATCTTGACATTTGAGGATTATACTAACTTAGGAGTTGTATAGCTGATTCTAATGATATAAATTCTGTAAAGCCATATTTGTTACGCGACTCATATTTTAATCAACATATAATTTGATAAATTCGATTACAATTTTTTTGAATGATTTATGTATAAACGATGACCTTGTGAAAGCCGGAGGAATCCGCTGGATGCGGGAAGCACAGAACTGGTTGAAGTGGCGGTGCTTGGGGGAGGCCTAAGTCTAGCAGTAGACGTCTTTCGGCTGAAATAATGATGATGATGATGTATGAACGAAAACAAAGCAAAAAGAGTATGTTAGTAGAGTAATAGATGGCATTCTATAGTTTCTACCATCCGCCATGGAAAGACGGCGTGAGTTTATACGTATGTATACACTTTGACATTGACCTGCAAATTGCAATAAACTTAAGAAAATATGAATTTCGTGGGCTACCTTAGCATATCCTCCTTAATAAGGATTGCATAAAAAACCATCTTTCTCTATGGGGCAGAGACTTGGACGGTCAAAGCTACGGACAGGCAAAGAATTGACGCTTTCGAAATGTGGTGCTGGTGCCGCCTATTAAGGATACCATGGACAGCACACCGCACAAATATCTCGATTCTTGAACAAATTAATCTAGAGAAAGCACGAAAACTTTCTTCAACCTGCCTGCAACGTGTCGTGAGATACATCACATTGGCCATATTGCCCGCAGAGGTACCAAACACATGGAACGTCTAATGGTAGCAGGGAAAATAGAGGGCAAAAGACCTAGAGGCCGAAGCCCAAAACGGTGGTCGGATCAAATATCTGAACAGCTGGAGGTACCTATCAGCGCCGTACTCCGCCGCAGATGGAGAAAGACCGTTGACAATTTGAAAAGGAGTCACGATCTTCAGCAGTGAGAGAGCGATTGAGAAGAGAAGTAAAACTGCCAATACTCAATACTTCTACAGGAAGAAGAGACTGGGAAATGGAACTCGTGTTCAATAATACTTTAACAGCGAAAAGACGAGCACGCACTGCTGGACATAAGACATTTTCAAGGATCGTCAAAACGACTGTCGTCAACATCTTTCCTGCGCTGCAGTTATACAGCTGGCATCTGACTGATGTGACAATGCGGAGAAAAAGACAAACAAGTATTTCGATTAATCGATTAAATTTTATAGATCTACCAGGTGATTGAAGATAAAACTGGGCTCAGTTTTATGCCAACTAGAAAAAAAAAATGGTTGGTAGGTACTGTTTTTTATTTTATTCTAGAGAAATAGTATCATCTTTGCTCAAACTGGTCGTATCTACTATTCATATTATTTATTTGTTACTGTCAATTCATCCGGTTTTAATTTTAAACCATCTGTTCATAACATCTGTAGCCTACGAGTACTAATAATAATTAATTAATGTATTTCACTACCCATACTTTGAAAAAAAAAAAAATATATATATATATATCCAAACGGCTAATTCCACAAATCCCCCATGAAAATCCCCCTTAGGAGGAAAAGTGGAATCTGAAAACAGTCTAGAATTCACCCCTGATAATCCCGCTAAGGGGGGATAACTAGAATTGAAAAAACAAAAGATAACTTATTCCAAGATCCCCTGAAAGTGATTTTTTCAGTTTTTTCCACTGAGGGGAATTCTCTCAGGGGATATTAGTGGAATAAGCCTATCCAAACGGGCCTTATATGGCAATATCGTTTAGCTAGGTATACGTGCATCTAGTTATAAAAAATACTTGAAACTTGTGTTTTCATTTACTAAAAAAAAAAAAAGAAATTGCTGAGGTACCTTTTGGCACTAATATATGTCATATCAAACAAATAACGTAATATATCTAGACGCGGCGGCCAAAAGTACTTAAGTCTTTTAAGTTTAGATTTGACTTAAGTGCTTATGGCTTCCGAGTCTAGATATATCTTGTTGTATGGTGGCCAGCACATCAAGTTACCACAAACTGTCAAATTTTCTCATTCGATTTTGAACTTAATCATCAACATTTTAAAGTTTAAAATCGTTTGGAGAAATTTGACAGTTTCGTGTGGCTTCATGTTTCAACGCTACTACATGATTTCAATCCAATTGTCGAATTCAACGAAAAGTCTATTCTCAAAAACGAACGCATTTATAAATTTTTACATTTGAATCACGAACGAGGAAAATATGTACATGTTCAAGGTCCAATGAAATTTGTCATTCAAAGGACTGCGCAGACGTTGGAGCGACGCACGCGCAAGTAAAATAGGCCCCGACGCGTACTGAGGATTTTCCTCGGAGGCACACTGAGTGATTATTTTTATTTATTTTGTTTTGAACGGGTTTATTTTCTTTTTGTGTTTTTGAATAGAAAGTTTCGGTAAATCTTTTTGGGTTAATTAAGTTTTGTTGTAGTATTGTTAATAAATTAAAAAACCGTAAACCGTAAGATAGTATTTTCAATAGAAAATACATAGTTTCCTGATTTAAGGTTTTGTACCACAAAAGGGAAAAACGGAACCCTTATAGGATCAATTTGTTGTCCGTCTGTCTGTCTGTCTATCCATCTGTCTGTCAAGATCCTCTATCTCGAAAACGGTTGGAGGTATCATGTCGAAGTTAAAATCATATACTCAAATCTACAGTCCCTTGGAGCTGTGAAAAAAATCAGACTAAAGAGTTAACGTAAAAAAAAAAAGATACGGTCGTTTATGCGGCAAAAAAACGTATATTTCGACATTTTCTACACTCTCAAGGAACAAGGACCTTCCGTTTCCGTTGACTTAGAACTATGAAATTTGGCAAGTAATATTGTCTTATACTACAAGTACAGGGAAAATTAACCCATTTCCTCCCGTGGGTGTCGTAAAAGGCGACTAAGAGACTTTCTAGAGAATGGGCAGCAGCGTTCTCTATGCATTTTTAACACCATACTGCGATCGCAAATCCGCCTGCCAAGCGTGGCGATTATGGCAAACGCCCCCCAATTGGGGGAGGCCTATGTCCAGCAGTGGACGTCTTTCGGCTGAAATGATGATGATGATGATGACAGGGAAAAATCTGAAAACTATACATTTGTAATTAAATCATCCATACTAATATTATAAATGTGAAAGTAACTTTGTCTGTCTATCCGTCTGTCTGTCTGTCTGTCTGTCTGTATGTTACGTTTTCACGCCTAAACCGCTGAACCGATCATCATGAAATTTGGCAGAGATATAGCCTGGGATATGGAGAAGGACATAGGCTACTTATTTACGCGATAACCGACATCCACGCGGGCGGAG
The DNA here is from genome assembly GCA_947523025.1 of Dryobota labecula. NCBI lineage: Eukaryota > Metazoa > Arthropoda > Insecta > Lepidoptera > Noctuidae > Dryobota > Dryobota labecula. The sequence continues at coordinate 24,571,195 of OX383284.1, read as the reverse complement.
CCGCGCGCAAAAGCTAGTAAAAAATATAGTCTTTATTTAAATTATTTAAAGTACCGTCGGTGGGCGAGTCCGATTCGCACTTGACCGTTTTTTTTGTTCGTAAAAGTTTATGCGTTTTTTGTACGAAAATTCAACATTGTGACGAACAAAAGCGAATGTCATTGAAAGCAGCAACAAGCCGTGTAAATTCAATCAGAAAGTTTGTTATTTAGCAAGGACGTTTAATTGACAAAAAAGACATTCTCATCATACCTTCACTACAATCTGCCTAGCCTTTTCCCAACTATGTTGGGGTCGGTTTCTAGTCTAACCAGATGGAGCTGAATACCATTATTTTATGTGGAGCGACTGCCTTCTGCACTCCGACGTAAGACTGGCTGTCAGACTTTTTGGGCTTCTAACTACCCGTAACAACTGTCAAAAACACACCTTCACTTATAATTATCAGAACCAAACCAATTAAAAACACAACACTGACATCTATATTAAAAAAAGAAACATTCATACGCTCTCATCTAACCTCCAAAAACAGATTCACGATCTTCATTCGAAACTTATAATTACTCGTATCTTCCGGCACCTTATTCTGACACCGGTACGTCTCAGACCTCACAAGGAAGATACTCGACACGTACTCACCGAAAATTACTGGCGTCAGATTTGCGTCGTGAATTTTTAGAGCCGCTTCCGTGTTCCTTGTGCTTGTCCAACGTGCGTTGCTCAGGGTCGATAGAGATATGTTTATTGCGAACGCTTTCAGAATCGGACGCACTTTGCGGATGTTAATTTTGAATTTTGGGTAGATACATGTTTTAGAAAACTAAGGTAGGAAGTTCACGATTGACGTTAAAGCATTACGAGTATTAAGCCATTGCAATGTAACTCTTATCTTCGTAAAGGATATTTTTTATTTTTAATAAACTGTACACTGTGGAGTGTAGTCTTTTTGTGAACCTCAAATAATTTATATTTTGGGGTCCTTAAGGCGAAAGCGTCAGGGTAGCCCGCAAAATTCAAATTTTCTTATGTTTTTTGCAATTTGCAGGCCGGTGTCAGGTTGTATGTTGTTATAAATATGATTCGCGGCCGTATCAAATATTTATATAAACAACTGTAATCATAAAAATCATCAATACAACTCTCTAAGTTCATATGATCCTATTGAATGACTATTTTATGAAATCACGACTTTTAGGATTATACTAACTTAAGGAGTTATATTATTGATTTTAATGATTATAATTCTATAAATACATATTATTACGGTTGCTAATCATACTTTAATCAACATTCACTCAGACAATGAGCTGCAAATTGCAAAAAATTGTAAGAAAATTTGAATTTCGCGCTTTATCTTAGCACTTCCCCCTTTATCATCATCATCATCATTTCAGCCAAAAGATGTCCACTGCTGGACATAAGCCTCCCCCAATTGGGGGAGAAATAAACATAGCAATTATTTAAATAATTTTATCAAGACAAACTCAGCGAATTGTGCTTCCTACCTTTTCATTTATAAAAAAAATAACGTCTGTTTTGTAGCTTTGAGATTGAATAAACATTACAAAAACCGACCAACTATGGGATTTTTTTCTATACACCAAAGTTAATCTAACTGTATTAGGTATATCTTTTTTCAGAACTTTAGAACACTGTGTTTTATGTTTCCCATGTTTTCTTTTTTTTTCTTTTCCAAAAAAGTTGTAAGCTCGGTCTCTGTCGAATCATACCGCCTGATCACTGATGTAGACATTAGATGACACTTCCTTGGTTTCGTACTTCCTCCTTACTTTTAACTCAGCAATAGTTCCCGCTGTTGTAGACAATAGAAAGTAGTTCTATTGATACTCGTAGGAGTTCTATTAACCTGAGCAAGCGAAGGATTCTAGGATTATTCTAAAAATGAGGTTGGCGGTCTGACCTGAAATAAGTATTAATGCATTTTCAGTGGACTGGCGGTATAGAAAATTATTGAATAGAAAGGTTCGAATTTTAAAAACACTTTCCACGATAGCGGATAACTGCAGTTTTGCACTCTGATTTCGATTGATAAACAGAGCTTGTGAGGTGAAAACGTATTTTATTTCTTTCTGATCATTCATCATCATTGCAATCGAAAGACGTCCACTGCTGGACATAAGCCTCCCCCAATTGGGGGGGTTTGCCATAATCGCCACGCTTGGCAGGCGGGTTGGCGATCGCAGTATGGTGTTAAAAATGCCTAGAGAACGCTGCTGCCCATTCTCTAGTTAGTCCCTTAGTCGCCTTTTACGACACCCACGGGAGGAAATGGGATGGTGCTATTCTTTACGTCTGGCTGACGCGCGTGCGCATGGCGTCACTTCCCCTTTATAATAACTTAATCAACCTAACCCGTTTGATCAGGGTTCCCCAGCTTAGTTACTGTGACCAACTGAGAAAACACCAGAAAGTTGACGAGGCTCAATTATTAAAAAAGTGTGCATCATTTGAAGCGCAAACAATTTTTAGAGCTTCATTAATTTTAAGAAGTAACCTGGTCAATTAGTTTTAAGTGGATCAGTTAAATAATTCCCCTTATTTTTTTTTTCACACTCGCCAATTGTCGAACACGTCTTTAAAACAGACTAACCTCGATAACTTAACCATATCCAGATATACGTGAAATAATGTTGAAAAATTTATTTACTACTTATCGCTTGCGCTAGTTTCACACTCGCCAGTTGACGAACGAGTCTTTAAAACAGACTAACCTCGACAACTTAACCATATCCAGATGTACGTGAAATAATGTTGAACAATTTCTTTACTATTCATCTCATGCGCGAGTTTACACTCGCCAGTTGGCGAACAAGTCTTTTAAACAGACTAACTTCGACAACTTAACCGTATCCAGATGTACGTGAAATAAAGTTGAACAATTTTTTTTCTATTCATCGCGTGTGCTAGTTTCACACTTGCTAGTTGACAAACAAGTCTTAAAAACAGACTAACCTCGACCACTTAACCATATCCAGATGTACGTGAAATAATGTTGAATTATTTCTTTACTATTCATCGCGTGCGCGAGTTTCACACTGCCAGTTGACGAACAATCTTTAAAATAGACTTACCTCGACAACTTAACCATATCCAGATGTACGTGAAATAATGTTGAACAATTTCTTTACTATTCATCGCGTGCGCGAGTTTCACACTCGCCAGTTGACGAACAAGTCTTTAAAACAGACTAACCTCGACAACTTAACCATATCCAGATATATGTGAAATAATGTTGAACAATTTTTTTACTATTCATCGCGTGCGCGAGTTTCACACTCGCCAGTTGACGAACAAGTCTTTAAAAACAGACTAACCTCGACAACTTAACCATAACCAGATGTACGTGAAATAATGTTGAACAATTTCTTTACTATTCATCCGTATTTAACTACGAAGGTTAAACCCAACAGTATTACAGTACCAAATGACGTAATCTTTACAAATAAACTGCTCGAAAGTGAAACTGAACTAATTGTGCTATTTTTAACGTTTAAAGAAGTTGAAATGGTTTTTAATTGATATCCTCTATATATTTATAAGGTGTATCTATTCATACACGAAATATTTTAAGAGAAACATATTATATGTATAGGTCGTAAAAAAGCCATAGACTGCAGCGATTTTTTTAAAATCTAATTGTTTTTATTTTTACCTAATTATTATAATTTTAAAAAGGTGACTGGGACAGACTGGGTGCGGGAGGTTGAGGACAGAGTATTGTGGCGCAGCCTGGGAGAGGCCTATGTGCGGCAGTGGACTGCGGTAGGCAGAGTTGATATATACAATGGACGTTAGTATTACGTTCAATAAATTTTGTTAGCATTGAATGAATAAATTCTTTGCTGCTAGTTTTTTTAGGGTTCCGTAACTCAAAAAGAAAAACGGAACCTTTATAGGATCACTTAGTTGACCGTCCGTCCGTCTGTCTGTTATATGTTTTCGAATTTTTGTTTCTAGGATATTCCGGTTTCCTAAGGCATATCAACACAAAAACTAACGAATTCTGCTGTATGTATTTCGCGGACCGAAATAACACACAGATTATAGATCTATTTTATTTATTTTTTATTCTCCTTTATTACTCGAGTTAACTTATTTTTTTGTCTGCATTTGTTTCTGTGACAAACAACCATATTAGGGTTCCGTCCCTCAAAAGGAAAAAAACGGAACCTTTGTAGGATCACTTCGTTGTCAGTCCGTCTTGACAGACGGACGGACAACGAAGTGATCCTACAAAGGTTTCGTCCTGAGAAAAAGAGTCTTGACAGACGTCTGTCTGTCAAGACTCTTTTTCTCAGGAACGTGTGGAGGTATCAAGTTGAAATTAATATCAAATACGTAGGTCTACGGTCCTTTGGAGCTCTAAGAAAAATTAAGTTTCTAAGTCAACGCAATAAAAAAGTACGGCCACATATGCGATATATTTTGATACTCGTAAATAAATCTAAACCTATAGGGTAAGACCCTGCTCCTTCATGATTCTAGGTCAACGGGAAGTTCGTTGACCTAGAATCATGAAGGAGCAAGGTCTCACAGCCAGCATAAGTAAAGGAAACAGTCTAAAAATCGTTAATTTGTAGTATTATCACATTAAAAAATCTTTTTTGCGATTACTAATTTACATTTGCTGTTGGATAATTGACCGTGACGTATATCGATGTATAGGAGAACATTTTCTCAACTACAAAGTTAAGTTTGTTCATGGGATAAGTTTATCCCAACTACGGAACCCTTTATTACGCACTTGGCCGGTTTTTTCATGTGGAGATACTATCACCCTAATTGTTATAAACTAGCTTCTGCCCGCTTCTTCGTCCGTTTGAAATATCTTTTTTTTAACATAAATAATATACTATGTCACTCGGTAATATTGTAGTTTAATATTAGTGAAAGAATATTCGTAATCGGATCAGAAGTTCCGAAGATTACCTACACACAAACCCAAAAACTTAAATTTTACCTCTTTATAATATTTTAACTATTCTAATAATAAATCTGAAGTTTGTTTTTTTGTTTGAACGCGCTAATCTTTGGAGCTGCCAGTCGAATTTGAAAAAAAATCTTTTTGAATTCGATAGCCCAATTCTTCAGAAATGTTATAGGCTATTTAACATCACGCTACGACCCGATGCGATGCGACGCGGTGGGTCGGGAGCTGAAACTTGACGCCGACGAAGTCGTGGGCAAAAGTTAGTATATTATAATTATTATGATCTATGTGCCCTTTGAACTGACACGTGTATATTTTTCCTAGTTTTAAAATAAAAATAGAAACAATGTTTTGTATTTTATAGTGATATATGTAAAAATATCAAATGTATGCAGTCTATCCCCATTTGTTCATGAAATCTATAAACGTTCCATTTATTTATCAATCTCACATGTTTTTTTTGTCCTATTTGCACGTGACTTTATACAGGATGGCTTTTTATTCGTCTTTACTATTTACCTAATGCATGGCAGTGTGACCCATTTGCAATTTACCATCCTATATGATATTGTTTTCGAAATGTTTCTGACATGATTATGACACATGTAAATAAATTTGTCGAATAATAAAGCACCTGTATGTAAGTAGGTTCAGTGAAAGACTATTTTGAAAACTTTATTTTTATGAATGTAGGTACAAACTTTATATATTTTTTTGGAAAATTCTGGACACAAAACTAACCCAACCTGGAGATTGTTTTTTCTCCTTCACCTTTACCTATTTATAGTTATTCTCGTTTGGTATTTGGTATTTTATTTTATGGAAAAATATTCTGAATTTCTCAGAATCGAAGTTAAATAGGAAAGATACCATTGAATAAAGATCGTAGATAGGTATTCTCTGTGCACCTTTCCTGACTGATGTATCGCGAATAGATTCAAACCTAGCCATTTTTCTAATGCCAGAAAAACCTTACTACCCCCGGTTTCTGAAAGGCTACGTAATCAAATTTACTTTAGTTTGTCGTCAAATCTCATGTTAAGGGATTTGATTGAAAGAAAGAAGGAAAAAAAGAAATATAACCTTGTTTGTGCAAACAAAAAAAAATTGTTATAGTATTTTCATCTTACAAAGCGACGCGTGCTCTGCTTGTGGTAACTAAGTGTAAAGTAAAACACGCTGTGTGTGCGTGAAGACGAGTAGCGTCAGCATATAACACACACACACCCTCACTTCCGACTTCGCCATTGTCTAGGACGGTACTGAGAACTCCTGCGCTTACACACACATTCACAGCGTAGTTGAACACTTGGTACCCTCAAATATAGCGCGCGTCGCTTCGTGAGATAATAATAATAATAATAAAAAATAAAAATAAGAAACCCGCAGGGCAGCATGTGGCGAGCTGGTGGGCAGTTGCGACCCCACGGACTATATCTCCAGGGAGAAGTCATGTTCCTCATCTCTGGCTTGCCTTTATTGGCCGGCTGGAGTGAACACTGACAAGGAACTGAGCTCCCACCTCATTTTTGTCTTTATTGGCTGGCTTGAGTGGAGATTCGCAAGAGCAAACGTGCTTGGAGGAAGGAAGTATTCCAGTAAGTGCTTGTAGGGATCTTGATCATCTTCTGGTCTCTGGGATAGTCCTGAGAGCCGTGGAATACCTCTCCACTCCTCGAGCACCTCAGGATATGTTGCCCCCTTGTCACGTGGCAGTGGGCTGGCTATCTTTATCGAAGGACCGCTGGCCGGTGGAGCAGACGAGTCCTAGACTGGAGACAGCCTATCGGCAAGCATAGTATGGGACGCCCCCCAGCTAGATGGACCGACGACCTTAAAAAGGTGGCTGGGACAGACTGGATGAGGAAGACGGACAGGAGGAAAGGGAGTTGTGGCGCAGTCTGGGAGAGGTTTATGCCCAGCAATGTACTGTGATAGGTTGAATTGATTGATGTTAAGTCTCTTTGGATTGAAATCATTTTAGTAAGGATGTGCGCATATTAAGGCGCAGATATATGCCAGTGACCTTGAGTGGTTAGTTTGCGTGTTCTGTACTGAGCTCACGTAACGCGTCGTACGTCCAGCCAGTAATAGGACTCGCCCATCCAGGAACGCTATCCGAAATAAGACGTATTATTACTTTATTATACATAAAACAAAAGGGATTTTAATGTAAAACGTATACTAAAAGATCAATAATTAAATTATCTTTAATAAGGTGAAGGTTTCAGAAAAATACACTTGAAATTTTTTGCGTGATTCTTAGTTTTATATCCGCGTTAGACATAACTTTACAAATTAATTTCACTATGTAATATAAACATAATCTAAAATATTCATATACTAAGTTATTACGAAAATGCTCTAATTTGATATATATTTTTTTCCAAATCATTAACACTACCGTTGTGGCTTCGATGACAACCATACATATTTACACATAAAACAAGTTATTTTGTTTTATGATTTAATTATTCGTTGATTTATTTGTTAAAAACGTATTTAATTAATAACCTTTTTAGAGCTACTTAAAATTACATACGTTTACCTATTTAAAATTAAAGATATTATCTGATCACTCTTTGTGTTGGCAGCACTGGTGTCGCGCCATTATTGTTCCGTTGCGAACTTCCGGGGCAGTGGTGGAGCGACACTTGCTACACAAATATTGTAAAGAGTGATCGGCAGTTGATCATCGGATACAGTACGAGTAACACCTCCGGAATTGTTATAAAAGTAATGTAGTTATTAGTAAGGTTACATTTTAGGCTAGAAAATAAAGTTATAATTATTGTTTACTGGTGCAGTTTGATTAGAGTCCTTTACACTTCTCATTTAGACGTGATCTTCAGTATAAAATCATTAAAAGTCGGTTATCATCGCCTTAACAGCTATATATCTGGCAGCTATAATAGTCTGTAAATAAATTAGTATTCTATTCGTTGACGATACAGTGATAGAACTGCTTAACATGTACCTGTCTAACATGCACTAATGCAACTTTAGACTGTTGCTAAGTGAAGTTTAAGTAGCTTTAATAACCTTGAATGTCTGAAGTATATGATGTTGACTAGCAGAACAAATCTTTGAAACTTTTACTAGAAAATCTAGGTGTACTTTCATCTTGCTTGAGGAAAAAGTTTGATACAGGTGTTATAATAATAATAAATACTTTTTATTCAGATAACCAAGATCCATTAAGTTAGTAACAATATTCTTAACCTATGTTAGTACTTAACTAAAAACAAAGACAGCGTACAGGTGACTAGTGACCTCACCAACGGGCTGTCATGCCTCCCGACTATGGCACTCAGAATGCTGTTGCCACGGAGTCTGTTTAGCAGCGAGGCCGCTTTCTTACGCCGCACAGCATTAAAACAGTCGGTATGTGCCTCAGCGAACATAGATGATGCGCTACAGAACCGAGGCAGACGCAACAGCACCCTAAATGCGTTGTTATGCCGACGATTGTTTAACAAAGAAAGAAAGAAAAGTTTTTTTCAAATATTGTACTAAAGCCGGGAAACATAAAAGGTCTTAAAATTGCGTAACAGCAGATCCTTTTCACGACAACATTCTAGCAAATGTTAACAAATAATAATCCCACAGTTTATCTATCCACTTAACACAAGCATTTACCATTATCCCGGCATGGCGTAGTGACAAAAATTTCACAACCATCGTGTAAAGGGTTACAACACCATCATGGGACCATGCCCGGCCATGGGTTTGCGAAATTACGCCCAGAGGTCAGTGGGTACGATGCACGGAATAAGCAATTTTCCTTTGTATTATTTTATCTATGCAAATAGACTTTTAAGTCATTATTAAAATTTGATAATGTTAGTTGGTAAATACTGTGTGAAAAGTTTTGGTTTGGATATTATTATAAATGATAAATGATTTTATTTCTGTAAGTAGGTTTTCACAAACACTTTTACACGTCAATCATACTTTAAAACTAGATGAGGTCGGCATTTCGTATCTAACTACTCTGAGAAGAAAGGTCGAAACAAACTCAGAGGTCACAGTCTCTTTTAAAGTCCAGACATCATCTTGGTCAAATCATGTGAAGACCATGAAGATTGGTGTCTGAAATGGTCTTTTGACGAAAGAACCACACAGATTGAGTGGACCTGTCCATTCAGTGCACGCATTTGTCAGTAATCGTGCAGCTCAACTCAGAACATAAGGAGCTCAACGGTTCGACGATTAAGTTAGAGAGTAGCGATTTTTTTTCGAGATTGTTATTTCTCTTTGAGATTTCAGTTTTATGTTATTCGTATCTGTATCGCTTTAATAAAATAAAAGAGATTTTATTTGTAGAATGTTAGGTAGACAAATAGAATAGGTATAGATACAGATAAAACCTGTGATTTTGAAGCATTTTTTAAAATTGTTTGGTTTCTAGCAATATGCTGAGATAGGAGCCTTTTTGGCCTCACACAGGTCTTTTTCTATTATTAGCCGAGGTCCGTACCCCCGCAGGGGGGTGTCCTTAGCGTAGTCGCTTAGTTTTTAAGTTTTATGCCCTGAGGCATCCACAGGAAAATCCGGTTAATCAGTAGACAACCTCATAGGTTGAAGGACGGGATGTCATTTATAAAAAATAAAAAAAATCACAGCTAAGTAGGCTTTACAAGTTACCGCGTAATAGTCGACCATCTTACATTTGAAAAACATGTTTTTAACTACAATGTTAAGTTTGTTCTTGGGATAAATTCCTGTGCATGTCCCAAATAAAATATTTTTGCTTTCTTTCTAGCTGGTGCGAGGCTTCTCCCATATGCCTATTTTTAAATAAAAGTAGCCTAAACAACTCCTTAGAACATCAGCTATCTGCCAGTTAAAGTCACATCAAAGTCGGTCCAGCCGTTTCGGAGGTTGGCCCGAACAAACAGACAAATACTTTCATAATTATGCATTTAAAAATTGAATTAAATTCAAATAAATATGAAACAACAGTTCTTTCAAATTTATCAAATTAATGTTGTTCCTCTCGTAATAGGCTCCAAATGTGAGCGTTATAATCTTATTAGTATGCCCACAGGTGGATGCTGTGCGCACACCTGGTAAAACCAGCTTAGCCTATGACATTTACGGGTGGTCTCTTCTGAGTTTAGACCCCACAGAAAACTCATTAAAATAGTGTGCTTAGATAATTTTTATTAATTCAAAAAAATGTTTTTGAACCTAACATTGTCGTTGGCTGTTACGACTTTTTAGCTTCACAAGTAAGGTTGACAGTTTTTTTTGATCCTGTAAGTAAGAAATGCTCAATTTGGTAAAAAAAAAAAAATAATTTAAATTTTTTCCCCGGGACCAATAAAAACATGTATTTTACGTTCTTATTTTTATTTATTGATTGTTAATTATATTTTTTTTAAAGATCGTGTAGGTTCCATATATTTTTGTTAGATTTTACGTATTTGTAAAATAAAATGCAGTTATAGTCATAGTTGAAAATGGTAATTAATTCACTCTTTGTCAAATTCGGGGTACATTTGTTGCGCATATCAGTCCATTTCATTACCATCTGCTAAAACATCCATTCCACAAAGCAGTTGGAACTGGGGAAACTGAAGATAAACGTACTTACTTGTCAATGCCAATCAACAAAATAAGTAATCAGAAAATACTTATATCATTATTATATTGTAATACAAATACAATACAAAATAGTTTATTGTGACAAATAGAAAATTACATTTTACATTTAAACGTGTTTGGAGCCTTCTTTTAGGCAAACAATGCCTGTATTAGAAGGCTCCGCTCTTTCGCATCATTATCGTACATTAAAGGGTAACCATGCAATGTAAGTACATTTTTCTGTATTTAGCTTAAATTTAAATAAATTAAAACAAATAAAATTAAATTAAAAAATCAAATAATTAATTAAGTAATAGTACTGTTAAGTAATGTTATAAATTAATAAACGCTTCCTTTCTCCTAACTCACTTATATTGCTGTCCATAATGATCTAATTATAAGTTTACCACCTAAGAATACCTTCGAAATGTGGAGTGAATACTTTAACCAAAGGTCAAGAGAAAAGGGAATTTGGTACAAGACCATCCAACCACAGCTTCCAGTGTATAATTGGACAGATCAAAATATGCTTAGCAGAAGGGATTTAGTTATGGCGCTAAGACTTCGTTCCGGTCACATTCCATCAAGGAAGTTCGGTTTTCTGATGAAAAAGGTAACATCATCCAACTGTGAAGAATGTGGAGTAGTCGAAGATTTGCAACATGTTTTGATGGAGTGTGTGCGGAATGGGGCTTTGAGATTTAATTTGCTTGGCCCTATAAATATGTATGATATTGGAGAGTGTAATGCTATCCTGGCATGTCCTTTATCAGAACAAGCTAGGATACTGTACAAACTGGCATTATTTGTTTTAAAGTAAGTGTTATATGTTTTTAGGTTTAGTTGATTGTGCTGATGTTACAGGGTGACGTTATCGCTCAGCGATAAAGCCCTTAAAATAAAGAGAAAAAAAAAAAAGAATACCTACATGTGGAATGCAATAAAAGTATTGAGTACAGTAGTCAGATAGATTTCTTAATAATAAATCAAATAAGGTTTAAATACGGGATAGAGTCTGTCCCAGCAGAGACGAAAAATTATGTCTGAAATACGGGACTTCCCGGGAAATACGGGACGTCTGGCAACGCTTCACAAGTAAACATAATTTTAATTAAATTTTAATTCGAATTTGTTTTTCTTTTCAGGTACAATAATAAAGCGAAACCCGACCAGGTGTGTGCAAGAAATTATTATAAAAACATAAATATTGACAGTTCCGGTCCCTGCAACGACATAACTTTGCCTGTAATTAACTTTTTAAACACGCGGTAAAAACCGCCGACGTATTTTAATAGTCTATGTAAATGAAATGTAATAATTAATTGGTGTACAATAAAATTACGCCTTTATTCCCTAAGGGTTAGGCTGTGAATGTAATATACCCAATGTTATACATTAGGACACACATGGGCCATCCATGGAGTCAGAGTACTCACTTAGTTTTTCGAGACATCGCCAAGCGGTTACACATCTTCACGTGACCAGAGGCCTATTTTTTGGCCAATGACTCAACGTTGCCATACAACGTGGCAATGCTACCAGCCTTTTGGGCACTTTCCCTGTTGACAGCGATGCGGACGAATATTTTGATGTCCTATGATTATCTCCCCTCCATTTTTATATACTTGTACATATTATTATTATTTTAAGAAAGTTAGGTTTTTAAATGATGTAAAATAAATACACCCATATTTTTTGTTATTATTGTTTCTCTTCTTCTTCTTGGTCGTTCCCTCAATACTGAGGATCGCGAACACATACGACGCGTCTCCAAGACATGCGACATACTACGCGTCTTCTGCAGTGTGGACCGCTCGGTAAATGCTGCCCTCAATAATCCTCTTGATCACGTCTAACCATCTTGCCGGTGCTCTGCCTTGAGAGCGTTTTCCTTCCACCCGTCCCAGTATCATAAGCATTTCCAGATCATGCTTAGTTCTGTTTAAGTCTCATTTAATAGAACGCGATCTTTTGGTCTTTGACGAGCACGAAGGCTCGGGGCTGCTACAGCGAATTTCCCGGTACAATAACACTATCCCAACCAGGATATAGAACTCAAGACGTCCACACATTAGTTCACTTTAACAAAGAGGCTGTAAGTATTATCCTACACATAGCATAGTGGAGACTTAGCCATATTACTTGCCTTACAAGAGGTTCATTGACAAAACAGGACTTCCATAAAGATTTACAAATTATTGTTAGTGTAGCCGAGACTCATCCGTGCCTCGGAAAGCAAGATAAGCCGTTGGTCCTAGCTGCCTGCACCTGTTTGAAAAAATAAGCCTCAGTAATTATAACAAAATATGTCTTTGTGGAGTATGCGTCATTGAACGTGAATCTTATTATCCCCTACGTGTGATTGAATGAGTGTCTGACGAAAGAGTGAATGATGTTGTATGTTAGACCAAGGACTTATTTTTAACCTTCAAAATTTTCATTAGAGTCGAAAACTTTCCGGGGTTGTCGGTTGTTGTCTTTATTTATAACGTTACAATAGTTACATACATTCTAACAGACACATAGCTAGGAATTTATTATATACCGTATGTAAATGTAACTAACATAATTAATTGATATATTACATACAACATATTTATGAATCTAATATGGCTCGTAAACATATTCTTAGTTACGCCCATGGTTAAATTTATTAACAATGTTCAATGCATGTAATTTATTTCGCATGCCAGTTCGTTAGATAGTTGATTGGGTACTTCGAAGGTTGTGTGGCGAACTTTGACTTCTTCGAGGATGCTCATGTAGGTCGGTGTTTAAGCGTAGGTAGTACACATCCCTTTATATATTGTCGTAGTGATTTTACAACAATATTGACGCTTTCTCGGCGTAACTCCAAATCCAATACTTTTGGAAATAAGCAAAAAAGAAAAAAGAAAAACCTTTCTTAAATAACTCTTTTGTTTTTGTACTTATAAAATTGAGTTCTAGGAGGGAGGATGCGTATCCGGTATGGCTCTAATAATCCTTCCATATCCTCTGGGCACGTTTTCTCTACCATTATCGTGCTCCCCGGTCTACTCCTTGATATGCAATGGCCACTATAGCCCCATGAAACATGAGGCTCTAGGGGCTAGTGTGAATCTTTGGGTTCATTCGAGTAATCGAGTTTGGTTAAACCACGCTGGTGTCGGTGCATTTCATTCATTCATATAAAATTGAGTTCTTGGAGGGAATTTCGTTTTTTCCTCAGTTTTGTGGTGGCCCAGTGGTAACGGCCATAACTTACGAGTTCGAGGTCATAGGTTCGAACCCAGTCAGGCACTTTTTTTTAAACGAACCCACACACTCACTCACACTCGCACTCTAGGAATTCCTCCTATATTGGGGGTGCATTTACAAACATTTAACTCACATACACTAACAGCCAGACCCGGAACAACTACTTGTAGGTCATACAGAATGTCGATATGTATTTGTTCCGTGCGGGAATCTAACCTGTAACGCGCAGCGCAGCAGGCAATCGCTTAACCACTGCGCCAACCGTGCCGTCTTTACTTTGTGTAAATTATTTACTCACCACTGCCCTTAAAACGGCGAAGGAAAAAATCGTGAGGAAACCGGCATGTACGGCATGTCATGTAATATTTACTTTGAAAAGTATTACATATATTACTTTAATTATTGTGAATGTGAGCACTATGTGGGTCATTTGTTTTCTTTAAGATTATCTCTTTTTCTTTTTCCTCTTTCTAACGTAGTTTTAATGATGGTCTGGTATTTTGAGTGCTTTATGCGGCCTACCCAAATGTCCTTTCTTTGGTATTGTTCGTCGAGTCGTTGAGCTCCTTAAATCCTGAGTTGAGCTACATGTTTACTGACAAATGCTTGCACTGACTGGACAGGTCCACTCAAAATTGTGTGGTTCTTTCCTCAACAGACCATTTCAGACATCCAGGATTTCTGGACAGGACATACACCATTTCAGGATCTACATGGTCCTCACCAAGATTATGTCTGGACTTTAAAAGAGACTTTGACCCCTGAGTTTGTTTCGCAATTTCTTCTCAGGGGTAGTCAGATAGGAAATGTCGACACTAAGCTTTTTTTATATTTTTTATATGACGTGTAAAAGTGATTCCGATATTCTATTTACACAATAAACGATTTCATTTCATTTCATGTCCTAGAACAAAAAATTCGGAGACATGTGACATCTACCAACGTGGATTACGAGTGTGTCGTGTGTGTCCCAGCAGTGGAAGCATCAAAGGATGGTTAAGTGACCCTGTTATTCCACGATCAGACTTAGAGGACCGATAATCTTTGCGCAGGCTGGCTTTGGCTCGTAGCAGCTACAAAGTAGAGTAGCCAAGGATTTAGTTAGATGGCGCGCGATCGGCGTTATTGCAGCAGAGGCAAAAATAATAATTTTAATAATATCTGTAGGGTTTAGTCCTATCTCTTCCCCTTCCCATCTCTTCCCCTATGCGTTTATAACTACAAAATTTTCCTATCTCTTCTATAAACGCATAGGGCAAGAGATGGGATTAAACCACCTGCAGCAGGCCTCGGGTGCACAAACGCCGATTATCAGCCGATGATAACGATGACAATGATTATGTACTAGTTATGTACGTAGGGTACATAATTATTACAAGTTTGATAAAGTAAATTGGAAAAAGATTATTTTAGCTCTGGCTTGGTTAAAGTTTTTGGTTTAGTTTCGTTTTTTAATATTTTTGTTGCAATAGCGAGGCTGGGACTCACGTGCTGTTCTAAAACAATGTTTTAGTAATTTTTAATTTGATAAGTGATGATAAATTCTTCTCAAATGATGTCGGTATTAAACGTGTAGGTCATACAATATAAAATATTATGTACATGCAAGCCATTTAATTGCTAGTCAATGTAATGGTAATAAAGTATCACTAACATTCAATTAAATCATCGCTTTGTTAAACTGGGTTCAGATGGGCTACATATGTTATTTATGACGTCTACTATAAACAACTTTGCCAAAAAGTAAGATCTTTGTAATGTAAAGTTTGAGTTTAAATTAAAACAATTTTAGTTTTTACTTTTAATTTTTAATAATTATAATTTTGAATTGAGCATAATGTAAAAACATTATCTACATAACATAGCGGAATATATCAGTCATGTACATGTTTCCACCTTGAAACAAACCAATATTTATGTTTTTTTTTTTAAACATACCTTTATTTGATTCATAGGATCTTTATAATTATAATTGCTACAAAAATAAATCAAAATAATTGTGGTGTGATCGTGTCAGCGACATTTAGTGGCTACAGTGTATAAAGTAATTGAGTTGCCCGTCTGAACAAATAATTATAAAAAAATATTTGTATATTCAATAGCAACAATAAACAGCAATTAAAACGTGGATAATAAAGTAATAAAATTCATCTTTATTAATATAAAAATTATATTTCAATTTAATATGATAAATAACACGTTTTATTCTCAGGAAATGAGCGCTTTGTAGAAAATGAATAAAGTCGTTTGATAGAATTTCTGATTAGCATCTTCCTGCATCGATGTCAATTATTTCTAGTAAAATGATTATAAGACTCTGATATTTTATTAATTATAGTGTAATAGAAAAGGACTCAGCGTTGATGGAAAATTTAAAATAAATTGTAAATTTGTAAAAGACACAAACAGGATTTAGAAAAAAGGGTTAGAGATTACACAAAGCCTATGTATGTTTTCACTCGTGCAGGGAAAGTTAAAAAGCTTTACCAGAATAGGACCTTCCCCGGAACTATTTTGGTAACATTTTGTAACAGTTCGAAAAGCAAAAACTACTATTTTGATGATTACATTCAAGTGCGTTGTGTGACCATAATGCAACAATGAGGGTTACGGTTTCGAGCTCACCAGGTGGCGCCACTGTCGAGTAAGGTCCTGAAGTGTAGCTGCCAAAGTTTGTTACTACGGGCGTAAAAACAAAGTTTACATTGAAATCATATTTAATACCTTAAAACAGTACCATAAAAGTATTGAGCATGCCGCAGTGTTGTGCAGTCCCGTTCTGTTCGGAAAAAAGGAGGACATTAAGTTTCCGAAGGATGAAACTGTCTTAAAGCATTGACATTCATTGACCCGTAACTCATATTTGCCATAGTTAATAGGTATCAGATATTGCAAAATTTTCACAACATTAATTTAATTTGAAATAAACCCGCGTAGTCCACTAGTAAACAGTGACATTTGACATTTTGGAGACCTCACACTACACTAGCGCCTCTAGCGGCGAATTCATAAGAGATTTTAATTTTGATTTTCATTCATTTGACAGAGATTTGACGTTCACTGGTCTGCCGGATTGGTAGCATTTAATGAAGAGGAGCTATTATACTCATTGACAATTCAAAAGCTTTTTATGTCACATAATTATTTATAACATAAAATCACGTCTAGGTATGATACTTGAAGGGTTAGGCAGAGTTGTACCTTTAGTAGGTACATCCATATTTCGCCAGTTATGTTTAAGTCCCATATCCATGGGGGGCGAGCCCATTGCCATGAACCGGGCACAAATCCAGACTCCGGGCTACTACTGAGACATTCCAAATGAAAAACCCAATAACACTTTGCCCTACGAGGCAGTTCTGTTTTAAATATTTATTATTTTACAATATAAAACAGAAGCCGTTATTATAGTTATGTCATAGAAACCTATTAGAATTTCGATCAAAAAGAAAAAGTCACGAGGATATCCGTTGAAATAATATTATAATGCATACATTGACATTGAATTTTATTTAGGTATTTCCCAGACAGTAATATTTTACTATTTCACCTTGAATTTAGATTACTCAGACTTAACCTATTGGAAAAAAAAAAACTCTAGGACATAAAATACAACCGGATAAACTTTCATGAATGATGAATATAAATATTGATGGATGGAGAGGGAGAGGAAGGCCAAAGAAAAGGTGGATGGATTGTACGAGGAATGATATGTAAGAGAAGGGAGTGAATGATAGCGTGACGGTGGACAGGGGAGAATGGAAGAAGAAAACGTGTTACGCCGATCCCAAGTAATATAGGACGAGGGCAGGGAGATGATGATACATAAACTCAAGCCTTCTTCTTCCCATGGGGGTAGGTAGAAACTATAGAATGCCACTTGCTACGCTCCTTCACACTCCTTAGGCTGATTTTATTGTTACGCGTTTAGGCAGCGCCGTTGGATCGCGCGCGTTCGGTGATGTATGGGGTAGTAGATGTTTCAAAGTCGCGCGCTTTTGCAGCGCCGTTCGGTAAACGCGCGCTGTTCGCCGGCGCTGCCGAAGCGCGCGCCGCACGTGCGGAGTCGTGCGCTTCTACGGCCAGTACGCGTTTAAATGTGACGCCGTTGAGACGCGCCGTAAGATATTTGTTTAAAAAATGAATAACATCGATACGCATTAATGTTCATATTGTACACGACTGTCTCACAGCAGCGGAACTCGCGGTACTAATCTCGTTTCGCTGTGCACCGCTGTACAAGCGCGCGCTGTTAACAGCGCGCTGCCCACCGGCGCGACTAGCGGCGTGACTATAAAACCAGCCTTGTGCTTCGTTTAAATTCATAGATCTGGACATATATGCACGCCGGTTGCGAGTACTACGCACCTGACTTTTCTGAAGAACATCACTCATAGGTCACTATGTCCTCCTAGGACGTCCCCTCCCGGCGTTTCCACTCACATCTGCCTTGTAAATACCTTTTGTAAGTCGCCTTTCATTCATCCTCTCAACATGACTACACCATCTAAGTATACTCTTTTCAATTTTTGTCACTACATCTTCTTTTAAACCGCACCGTTGCCTTATCGCATAATTTTTTGGAGATGATAATGAAGATGATAAACTTTCATGCGGATCTTTAAACAAATGTTGGAAGGTGAAAAGTAGTTTTTTATAGAGTCTGATAGCCCAGTTAAGGCCTCGCCCGTATGCTTGAGGTTGTAGAATCAAATCCGGATCAGGGCAAGTACCAATGTGAATTTTTCAATTCATTATGTACTTTCTGACATTTTTGTGTTTTTCCGGCTGTCATTCGTGGATCTTTGACACGGAAGTCATCAACCCGTTTTGAGCAAACGTGGAGATCAATGCTCGTGTCTTGTGTGTATGAGAAGAGGCCTTTATTATTCAAAAACTTCTTAGACATATTTCGGGACCCTGGAGTCCCGGACCTTTGGAAGGCGTACGAGGGGCTGAAGCCAACTTGCAGAGTCGACTTGGTCTCTTCGACAATTTTAAATGATGAGGAGGCATCAACCGACGATTACGAGTATCCCTACAATTAACAATGCAAATACACCCAAAGACAAACTACGGTTGGCCATGCACTATTGCAGGATATGGAAACAAAGATTGGATTATGGGTTTGGGTGGCTAAAGTGCACTGGTTACCTAGAACTATGGAAAGACTATGGCCCCTGCCTGACCAATGTTTTATATACAATACACACATAAAATGGCAAGGGGTGACTTGCAGAATCAATAATGGGCCTCTGAAAACGGTCGCTAGCACATAGAATCGTATTTACAAGGAACAGCATGTCCTGAGGTGCTTATGAGGAGTGGAACGGTATTCCAGAGCTATCAGGACAATCCCGAAAGTACGGTCAAGATCTTTAAGAGCATCTTACTGGAATATTTTCTTCCTCCGAGTTCAGACGTGCTCGGAGGAAGAAAATATTCCAGTAAGACAGTGTGACAGTGTTGGCTGGCTTGAGTGGAGAAATAAAGGCAAAAATTAGGTGGCCGCTCTGTTCCTCGTTGAAGAGGCCTTTATTATTTATTATTATAGTCTGAATTTTTTGATGACAAGTAAACGATAGATTGAATGCGACTTTGTGCTCATTAGTGTATCGGTAGCCTATATGTATTTAAGCAGGATTTCAACGCTTATGCACAGTCATGCACATGACTTCTAAAATCATAATTCGAACGCGACCTCTAAAAACCTTTGCACACAACCTTGAAACAATATTACCTAAAAAATGCGTAGGTATTGAAAGAGGAAAAAGTCCTAAGGAATATTTATATGAGCGCTTTCCTAGAATTTGTATTAAGGGTCCAGAATATTCTTCTCTTATTGTATGTGTCATAATTTGATTCACTCCTTTTTCAATCTTGTTTCCATGTCTGTCAAAGTGACATTTGTGTTTCGAAGAAATTACGTCATGAAGCAATATGGCCGGCTGTGTTTTATTTTAAAAAATAGAAGCTTTGTTTGCTCGCATCAGTGCTGCCATTTTAGCGCTTTCGGGGCTAAATCTAGCGCAATTTTAGGGTATTCGACTTCAATTATTTTCTTGTAGTAAATGATAATGATAAATGATAATGATAAATGATTTTATTTCTGTAAGTAGGTTTTTACAAACACTTTTACACGTCAATCATATTTTAAAACTAGATGAGGTCGGCGTTTCGTATCTGACTACTCTGAGAAGAAAGACCGAAACAAACTCAGAGATCACAGTCTCTTTTAAAGTCCAGACATAATCTTGGTCAAATCATGTGAAGACCATGTAGATTGGTGTCTGAAATGGTCTTTTGAAGAAAGAACCACACAGATTGAGTGGACCTATCCATTCAGTGCACGCATTTGTCAGTAATCGTGCAGCTCAACTCAGAACATAAGGAGCTCAACTATTCGACGAACAATACCAAAGAAAGGACATTTGGGCAGGCCGCATAAATTACTCAAACTGCCATACCATGATCAGAAAAAAAAAAATACTGAGAAGAAAAAAATAAAAATAAAGACCCACATAGTCTTCACATTCACAATAATTAAAATAATAATATTATACTTCACAAGTAAATATTCATGTCAATGTGTATAAAGCAATCACAATAAAAAAAGTTTCAATATGTAAAATTTGGAGCAGCTCAATCCCAAGCCTTTTTGTCCTCAATATAATCTTTAATGGTATAAAAGGCTTTCTGGCACAACTTACGTTTAATGAATGATTTGAATTTATTAATGCTTAGATCTTGAACGTGGCTTGGAAGTTTATTATAAAAGCGTATACATTGACATCTGAACGAACCACCTATTTTCTTGAGCCGAGTTTTAGGTACAACATACATGTGTTTGTTCCTAGTATTTATATTATGGATATCACTGTATTGTTTAAACAATTTTATGTTTTTATGGGCATATAAAAGATTTTCAAAAATATACTGAGAAGGCACAGTCATAACATTAATTTCCTTAAATTTCTCTCTGAGAGAGTGTCTCGAACTTAATTTATAAATTGATCGAACAGCTCTTTTCTGCAAAACAAAGATAGACTGAATGTCGGCGGCATTTCCCCACAACAGAATACCGTACGACATTACACTATGAAAATAACTAAAGTACACTAAACGGGCTGTAACTGGCTGTAGTACTAGTAATAGTATTTTGTAGACAAATTGGCAGTAATGAATAATATAAATTGCCCAGCGCAATATAGATACCACAGAACTACAGCCAGGGCCTTCTGGATCTGGGAGTCTTCAAAATCCATCAACAAAAGCAACCGATGACAGTGACGATGACGATTTGTCGGTTGACTATTGATCTTGACTTTTGTATTGCATTTCTATGCATCTAATATTAATTAGTTCAATCATTCATATTTTTTGTAATAAATTATTAATAAATATTTCTCTATTTGTAGTTCTAACTCTTATTTAAAAAATTGCGCTAGATTTCATCTAGCACTTTTTAAAAGCACACTTGACTAGTGGAATCTAGCGCTTTTTTTGGGTGGAGTTAGGGCTCAACACTCCAATGAACCTGGCAGCACTGGTTCGCGTTGTAGAAGATAGGTACCTACTCAAAATTGAATGTCAATTTCAATCTGTCAGATTTCGTAATAATTTCTACTCACATCTAGATTTTAAATGTTTTAAAAACGATTTGAACCTTAATGCTTTATAATTTAGTCGTCTTATTGTTTGACTATTGAAAATTTATGTTTAAATTTATCTATACCAAATCAAAATATTACCTACACTTTGGAAGTCGTGATAAAGTATTGTGCCTACGTTAACAATCTTTCGTTGTTATCACCAGAGCCCGTGGGCTTCCGAATTTTACTTTCTCTCAGTTTGCAACTTCCTTGGGTGATTCATGATAATTAATAATAATGTCTAATGCCACCCATACCCATTCACAGACCGTGGCGAATTTGTTTGAGAAGAAATTATTGGTTTTACATGAACAATGCAATAATTATGGACAAGTCGAGTTATACTGACTTATTATATGTTAAAATTATAGGAAAATCATGTACTTTTAAAATGTTTGTAAATATGTGAGCACCGTGTATCTATCACATAATTAATTTCTCTGTCATTACTTCACTTATTCTTTTTACCTATTGTGGTAAGTATAATAATTTTATTCTATGTACATCGTCTTCACATATAATTATTAATTAATGTTATTCTTCTCAATCATATCAATGATTTATTTTTGTGATTTTTGACGTTCCAAAGTGCCTTTTATGTGCCTATTTGAAATAAATGATTTGACTTTGGCTTTGACTTTGACTTTTTCATCAAAAGGTAAAGGTAATATTTAATACTTTTGGCTTCTTTCTTTTGTAACGACTAATAACATGTGTGCTACTTAATCATTATATAGTGATGCTGATGATCTACTGATGCAATTATAGCAAGAATGTTACAATTCTGCTAAGATACTGGATTAAGAACCTCTGTGAGGCTGATCGGCCTTTTATCTGAAAGTCTACAAACTGCACGCTGCTATCCCTAGATAACCCTCCCACACAGTCTAAATGTAGGCTGCCTTCAGGACCCTTGGCCCCAATTTAAGAGGCGATGTCATCGGCATCTATGAAGGTAGCCGTAGACACATTCGCACATATGAAAAAAATAAAATAAAAAAAAACAATCTATTGTAAATTCTTTCCCTTTCTCCTATAGAAAAGATAAAACAAAAAGTCTTTTGAATCAATTACAAACCAGCAATGCAAACCTCTTTGTATAAAATCGATTCCAAAGAATGAATGACCATCATTTTGTAATATCCATGACAAAACCCAAGCTTTCTAAGACCGCTTATAAAGACCAAAAACCACATTAAGACCTTTTTTTAATCCGAACCGGAATTTCCAAAAACTTTTTAGGCTACACAAAAAAACTAAACGAAATTACCAAAGAGGGTGCCCAGGAATCCTGATTAGGCACTTCCGGCGGTAATTTAAGACCTAAAAATAAGAAGGAAAGGTCACAGAGACCGATATGAGTCAGTCTGAAGGTGACTCGGGACAGATTGGCGAGATGAGATGCGATTGGAAGATGTAAAGGGCATTAAGTCCGCCATAATTTCCGCAAAAACGCGGTAAAATGGTCCAGATGACACGGAAATTGAGATGTAACTTATTTTTACGAGCAGCGAAATAAGTAAATTGTATTTTTTTTTGTGTGCGGCAGATTCTTTGGCTTGGCCTCACTTTGAAGTAGAGCTTGGATACCGGTATTCGGTATTATCGAAAAACCGGGATACTGGTAATTTTTTATCGTTTCTTAAAACCGGGATTGTTTTTAAAACCAGTATTTCGGTATTTTTTTGTTTAAAACCAGCTGAACCGACAGATGTGTTCTGTCCAATTTTTTTTTTTGTAAACGATTATTTTCAATTTTTCTCTCTGTAAGAGCCTAATTCGAACTAGAAGTTACGAACATTTCAAAACCAAAGTTAGCCAAATCGATCCAGCGGCGGTTCTCTAGTTATATGCTTACCAACGAACATCATTAAATTTTTATTATATAGATAGACAAGCAAGCACTTTCCACAATATTTTTATTCAGATTCCTGTGGCTTTATAAATTGCTTTTGCTTTTGATTATTTAATTCATGTTGCTTCAGAGTTTTTCACCAATGTTTAATCACAAGTGTCACTTTTAATCACTATTTTCGTCAATACATTTTCTGATTGATGATCTAGATAATTATGTTTTAATTAAGATAATATTTATATATTATTTAAGCTAATAGTCGTACAACGGTCCACTAGCGCCACTCCTTTAAAAAAAAAATATTATCTGGTGACTGAGAAGGAATTATGAATAACGGCTCAATAAATAATCTCGGTAAGTGTGTCTAGAATTTTCTAATACCTTTTATATTTGGACGGCACGGTTGGCGCAGTGGTTAAGCGATTGACTGCTGCGCTGCGTGTCGTGGGTTCGATTCCCGCACGGAACAAATATTTGTATATGACCTACAATTAGTTGCTCCGGGTCTGGCTGTTTGTGTATGTGAGTTTAAATGTTTGTAAACGCACCCACGATACAGGAGAAATTCCTAGTGTGGGGCAACGTTTAAAAAAAATATATATATATATATATAAAGTTTCATATTGAGACAGGAAGCAACAAAATTCGATCTAAAGAAAAGCGGCCACATTCCTCTAGATCGTATTTTGTTGCTTCTTGTCTTTTGCCTTGTCCTGTAAACAACTGTATGAATGTCTTATGCTGGTTTTATTTGGTCTTCAATTAATCAAAACAAAAAGCAATATTTTTCACTCTTAAAAGTTATATTTATTTGGCGCTGAGTGTTATTAAACTACTGGCGTTTACACGCGGCTTCGCCCGCGTGAATGTCGGAAATTATACCACGGGAATGTACTACCGGAATAAAAGTATACTATTTCTTAACCCAGATCATGGTCTACCCATATGCCAAATTTCATCCAAATCTGCTCAGCCGTTTTAGCGTGAATGCGTAACAAACAAACAAACTCAGTTTCGCATTTATAATATTAGTTAGGATTCTCTATATTCTTCTGTGTCTTCAATTACCTACTAAAGCATCCACTTTGTCATCCACATAATTATATATTTATAGCATCCACATGTTATCAGGTCAAGATCTTTAACAGCATCCATATTTACCAGGTGTAATAAAAACCAATATTATAGCTTTTGCAGTAAATAAATTCAGTGCATCCTATGAGTTTAACAAATTATTTAATAATAAACATTGTGAAGGGTTTAGAATAATCATTAATTCATCCAATTAAAGCCTTATTACCAGGTATTATAAATGGTAAAGGGGAATTAAATATTTTAAGAACAAAGTAAAATAGATCTTAAGTTGTAAAGATTATAGTTCAACTTCATTTTGGCATATTCTTTAATGTTGAAGTGTAATGTTCCAAATTACTATAAGCAATTTATATTATATTAATATTTATTATCTCGCAGTCAATAGGTCAAGATTCGACACAATTATTTTAAGGTCCACGATATATTATCAGATTTGTCAAGACTCAGCTTATTGCAAGTTTAGTGTCATAGGTCATGTCCCCCAAACGCGTGAAAAGTCTCATGTGTCTGTTATCTGCGACATCCATATCTACAATGTGGAGACGATACTACAACAAAAAATGAAAACACTGACAATACTAATGCATACAAATATTTTGGAAAAGAAAAGAAAATCCTAACATCGAAGTTTCTAAAATTAATTTTGATGTGCCGTGCTTCACCAAGGCCTTTGGAGAATCGCTTGTCCGAATTCTGATCCATTTTATAATCCATTTTCCCAGAGACGGTGGGATGAGCCGCTCTGTAGAGGTACAGAACAATTTACTGGACACGTTTGCTACTACTCCGGAGCGTGCGCGCCTGCTGGCTGTGGGTAAGTAGGAGTCGGGTCTTTGGCTTCATGCACTACCGTTGGCGAACATAGGTACTTTGTTCGATGACACTATTTTCCACCTCGCTCCTTTCCTGCGACTAGGAGCTCCTTGTTGTTCCTCCATCGCTGTCATTGTGGCGAAGTTGTCAACAGCCTCGGACACCACGAGCTGTCTTGTAGCCAAAGTGCGAATCGATTAACGCGACACGCGTGATTAATGACATCATCCGATGACTTTTGCCACCGTCGGCGTTCCAGCTGTATCTAATACAGCCCAATGGCTTGGCACACGACAATGATAAGAGATCGGACGACATGTCTTTCCTTTCCTTTCCAAGTGTGGGACGCAACGTGTGTCGATACTCTTGCGCCATCCCATCTTCCTGGCTCGGCGTGCTGTACGCTTTTGCTGTAGATGCGGAAAACTTCAAGCGGCGAAAGTATAATAAATAATCTCATCGGTAATTATATTTTCGAGCCGTTCGGGGTTGAAACCCTCGAGCCGTCGGGTCCGAGTGCTCATGGTTTGTTCAATAAAATCTCCAAAAGGCTGGTTGACACTTCCCGTGACCCAAGGGCTGGCTTTTACCTTGGTCAGAGGTTAAGCACTGCCATACAACGTGGCAATGCCGCCAGTTGTTTGGTACCAGTTGACAGCGATGCGGAGGAATTTCAATCAATTTTCCAATTTGATTATATTTTTGTATGCAGACAGGGAATGTCATTAGACATTCAGATGCACAGTTTAATTTATTGTCAGGAGAGCAGCTGAGGTGTAGGTAGCTATAGGAAACGCACATTTCGCCAGTTATGTTGAAGTCCCATGTAATAGGAGGCGAGCTTATTGCCATCAACCGGGCACAAATTCAGACTTCGGGCTCTAATAAAACTTTTCTCTGGGAATTGAACCCAGAATCTCATGCTCAGCATATATTAGCTGTACGTTTTGACTGTCCCTTTCAAAACCAGTGGGTCAAGTCTTGTGTAGGTGTGGCGAGTCATGCCAAGTAAACTTAGCTCGGTAAATGTGAATTAGGTTTAGGTTAAGTTTTCTATGGGTCTATGCCACCCGAAATAAAGTTTTTTTATTATTATAAGCTCTTGCCACCACTAGACCAACGAGGCAATTAAACAAGACAAAACTGCCTTTATTTAACTTAGACTGTCGCAGTTTACTACTAGATTTAAGAATGTCGTCACTTGTCTTAACTTTCTTACAGGCTCCCACGCTCATACAAGTCAATTAATTTCACACATTCGAATAAAACGATAGTAGCAATCACGAATCTATGTTAAAATCAACACGAGAACTTATCAACGGTAGTGGGAAACTTTATAGGTGTAGGTGACTTTCACTCGATCGGTTATCAATTATCGGCGATGTTATGTCACTGGGCATCGTGGTTGGACAGCTTAATGTTAAAGATGCGTGGTTTTAAATTATGGGATTTTTGGGATTTCTCTTGTGATGTGTTATTAGTATGTTCTCTTGTCAGTATGTTGTGTGAATGGGCCTGTATTTATTTTAAGTCATCGCAATCATTTTGCTCTGCTGAACAAGTTTGGGCTGGCCATGTTTGTCAAAGGACCGATGGCCGGTGGAGCAGACGAGTCCATTTTTTTTTTTGGTGTAAACTTATCCAATAACTTCTCCCGCTCTGGACGGAGCGGGAGGGCTTGGCAGACTTTTACTGACTTGAACTCACCCGTGTTCCTTCAATTGCCTGTGTGCCAGGGCCACGGTATCCCTTTCGGACAAACCTGCAACCCTGGCAGAGCAGACGAGTCCTGGAGTGGAGACCGCGTAACGCGCAAGCGTAGTGTGGGACGCCCCCCAGCTTGATGGACCGACGACCTTAAAAATGTGGCTGGGACAGACTGGATGCGGATTGCGGAGGACATCGTTATATAGTCGGGTTTGTCTTATTGAACAGACATATGTGCTGCTGGGGAGTTTGTTGCGCTACTTCTTCTTCCCAACTAAAGCACTAGGAAGTGGTGAAGGGCGGGCGTTTTGGGGGACTGTCTTATGTAATTTTGACGTTCGAAAATTGCTGATTCTTAGCCTAATTAGCATAAATGACTTTTGATTTTGATTTATGGCGCAGCATGGGAGATACCTATGTCTAGCAGTGGACTACGCTAGGCTGAGTTGATGAACAAGTGTTGTGGTCAATGCTCGTTTCTTTTGTATTAGAAAAAGTATGTTGTGGGGCAGCTACAAGTCGGACTTATGTAGAGCATAATGCTGTAAAGTGACAAACGGTGTACATCAATTCACCTGCTAAGCTTGACGATTAGCAATATTCCATTTGATCGTTGATTGACTGTTGTAGTCAATTATTGGTAGGACCATTTCCATCAGCGGCCGTACGTGGGCCAATATACAGCCCATTCCCCACCAATGTTCATAAAATCCATACCTCAAAGGGTTCTTTAAGGCAAGTTTGTTAATTTGTACATCAATATCAATTAAAGGGAACGTTTGTAACTTAAGCCAGTTTGTAACACTAATTCATGTCTTATGCATGACAGGCAATAAACTTCGGGTAACTTGATAGCTACCTTTCATCGTTATCAAGTCAGCTTAGGTCTATTTACATCCTAGTTATAAATGAACCATTCCTTAAACTTTAGGATAGGAACTTGTAGAATGTCACGATATTGAGGTTGAAAAAAGTCTAATCAAGTAATTCAATTAGACCGCTAATAAGTTTTTTTTTATCTAGATATATTCGTCTTTCTCAATTTAGAGAAGATTGTCCATATATACTATCTAAACTTCTAAAATAATAATCTTGTTAGGTATATAAAACAAAGTCGGGTTATTTACACCATTTATAACTCAAGAACGGGTGGACCGATTTTTATGATCTTGGATTTGGTGGATATCCGGTAGGCTCTAATAATCCTTCCATATCCTATGAGCACGTCTTCCCTACCATTATAGTGCCCCCCGGTTTACTCCTTGATATACAATGGCCACTGTAGTCCCATGAAACATGAGGCTCCAGGGGCTAGTGTGAATCTTTGGGTTCATTCGAGTAATTGAGTCTGGTCCACGCTGGGGTCGGTGCATTTCATTCATTCATTCATTCATTCTTCGATTTGTTGGATTTGTCTCCGCCCCGAACAGCAGATTAACTATAAATAGCGAAAAATTTACGAAAAAAATATATATTAGAAAATTCACTTTCTCGTACATTTTGTACAGAACGGTTTTTTTAATGATATCTTGAGAACGAATAGGGGAACGGGGAACAAGAACTTTCACGCGGACGAAGTCGCAGACAAAAGCTAGCAATATTATAAACAGAGAGAGCAAATTTTGTGAGTTTGTGTATATGTGGAGGGTAATCTCCGGAACCATAGCTGCTATTTGAAAAATTATTTCACTATTAGAAAGATATATTATTACATATTACGTAAGTATATACAAACAGAAGTACTTAAAATAGATACTAATGAAATACTATCTTAAATTCATCCAAGCCTAGTACTTTTTGTTAGGTTACTGCTTAGAACTTGTGCACAATGTGTCGTGTACGGAATACCGTCTTCACATCTAAATTGCACCCATGCGGATCCGGGGAGGGTAGCTAGTTAAAATATTTAATTTAATTTATAAACAACCTTTTTTATATTCCTCTCAGCTAACCCTATATCATGGGAGTGCATATAAAATAATTGGTCCGCTACCTTTGGGAGTCCGCCATATTGGTTTAAGAATTATATCACTTAACTAACCATGCATTGTCATCCAAAACAAACGTGTATGCAAAATTTCAGCCCAATTGGTAGGGAATAACTGCTTTAAAATTCAGTTGCAAGATTTGACCCATACATACCCAATAAAAGCTTGTAAATATAGTATATATTATTATATTCTAATAAAGGCAGGAAAGTTTTAGAAATTACATTCAACGACCTTTTTCCGTAGCAGTTTCATGTCTTTGGTGTGCAGTAAGGTAGTACCGGTAGCGTTATGCGAAAAAGGAGTTCAATATTAGGCAAAATGAGTTTTAGGAGTTCAATAATATGCAAGATGAGTTCAAGAAGTTTAACATTAGGCAAGATGAGTTCTAGGAGTTCAATATTAGGTAAGATGAGTTTTAGAAGTTCAATATTAGGCAAGATGAGTTCTTCGTTGTAAGCGCAAGTGTTATTGCTGATTTTGGGAATCAAACAACTCAATACGAAAAAAGAGACTGAAGTTGATTCAAATGACTAAAGTTTGGATCTCCATATTGACATAAATGATGAATGATGAAGTTAGCAACGAACACAAGACACTAAATCCTATTCACACAGTACTTACAACCCAAACAATTACTGTAACCAATAGATACTTTTGCATAAAACACAAAAGATAACAAACGTCGATTACCAAAGACCTGAATCAGATAATCCATGGTTCCAACCTGGCAATCTTCGATGCTTCGCAATGCGCCCCTAGCTATTTGAGCATTGGCTAGGCTGGCCTAACAGGTGTGCAGTTGTATTTTATCTCACCCACTTACTTCAAGCATGATGATATATATCCTATTTGGGAGGCAAAGGATTGCTGTTTGTGTCGTAAATATTCAGTGGAAGTTGGTTAACGGAATTTATAATTGTGTCTGGCGTAGGACAATTAGTGGTACAATTCATTATGTCTGATCCATTTTGTCTTGCTAATCTCTGAATATTAATATTCTCGTATCTTCGTTAATTCCGAAAGTGTTTTTCATTGTGTAGAATTACTCAACGTATGATTTTATCTTCTGAGACTCTTCAAAACATGCGTAAGTTGGGTTGGGTTTTACTAAAAGTTATAATTAGTAAACTAACCATCCGTTGTTTAAAAGGGCATCAAATTGTGTTTAGCTAGGCTCTTCTCTAATGCTGTTGGTGGCATTGTCCTAAGATATTCTCTTACCCATATATGTTTGTGTGGATGTAAACAGATAAATCAATCAGAGTCCTATCCAATAAGGCAAATACAACAAGTAAGCCCGTTTGTCATAAATAACATAAAAGTCTATAAGATAGCCCTACGTGTGAATATATTTGTAATCTCATAGATTTCCTACCCAGTTTGACCTCTGTGCCCTCTTTAACCTTTTCAACATGTGCAAGATGACTGGCATCTAGTACATTACTTTTGATTATGTCCTAAGTTTTAGTAGTATCCTTAAATTTAATGTTAATACTCAAAAGTCACAAAATATTAAATATTTTCCTCTCATTTTCATACACGACGGCAACTTATAGCAGCTATAAGTTCATTGGGAGCCGGCAGCCTTGTGGGACGAAAGTGCGTTGTGAACCGTCGGCGGAATGCTAGCGGGGCTACTTTCATCACCAACCTTGAGTCAGCTACAATCGCCCGAATCTCATGGAAATATCCGATCCTTGATATACGCCTTTTTAGCTCTGTGCAGGCTATTTCCGTGGCTGTTTAGAAATATAGGATTTGAATGGAATTGGAGGACAATTTTAAGAGTAGGTGCAGCTTTTGGTTGAAGGTAGACAAAGTTGGTTTAAATATTTTGGGAATTCTCTTTCCTAGACATACGTCCTTTTGGTGCTGTATTATCTATTTCCGTGGCAATTTTAGAATAGAGTATCTACAATACATTTTGGGACAACAATTTCGAACTCTTAAAAAAAATTGAGACAACAAATGGCATTTAAATGTAAACATAATCTTTGATAAACTTATGTTGTAACAATAAGCCATGCATCGGGGTGAACAAAGTCTTGTAAAGATTTCCCATTTCGATTGTGGAGATCCTTTAGGTATTCATTCAAGTTATGGACACAAATAACTAATTATTGCGGTACTTGCAATATTAATATAAACAATTATGCGGATTTCGTCGCTCGGTAGGTACTAGAAATTTGAATGTGAGGGAACATTTCAAGGCAACATCTACGGCTTAAATATGCGGAAATAGGCTCGGCATTTAAGTGAACCTTATTTATTGCCTCCACTTCAATAAATCATTCATAAAAATTATATCAGAATGCTAATCTAATATCAAAGATGTTGTATTAAATAAATTTAGAGACATTTATATGCTTACATCTAACCTTAAACTTAACAACGTGTAATTGCGTCAATTACCAGTGTATTGATTGTACTTAATCACATATTTATTGGATAAAAACATTTCGCTTGAGGCGCAACCGCAGAATAAACAAACGAGAAGACAATTGATTACGTAGCGGCAACGCCTCCAACGCGTGCGAAACCGAAAAAATGGTCCACACCAAGCGTGAAGAAGATACAGACAGAGATAGCAATATACCGGAAAGTAATGCAACCGATAAGGACAGCAAACGTTCCGAAGTGGAAGCAAGATACGATACTGTGAAAGCAACATGTGTGACAGAGATAGCAGTTCAAGAGAAAGATAGGTAGGAGAGAGAAATTGCCGTAGCAACTTTCGCTGAGCTCGTTTCGGTTACGTCACGGCAGCGCCAGCGCAACTTACGCAACCGTTGTGAAGAGATTATGACTGTATGACACTGATTTGAATGATCGTTGGAAGTAATCAATTTCATTTGGATTCTCTTCCGGTGTCGATTGCGAGATATTAAAGTGTCTTAATTCTTGACCAATGATAATATTATATTTAAGTCATCATAGACTGGATATAAAGGATTTCAAGGGATACAAAGGAGTCTAAAAATCTGAAAGGTCACGCATAAAGATTTAAGTTGACGTAACAGATGCTATGTATTAGAAATTAGAAAGCGTGCACTGAATAAACGATGACTCGAATTTAGCATAATAAAAATTCACATTACAAGGCTGGTAATAAAAATATGTTCCGAATTTATTGCAGCTCAATGCTTGAGTTATTTCCATTAATATTGCATAGGAACGAGATTAGTAACGACACGAAATTAAACTGTAGCGGTTAAAATGTTGAGATGGTTAGCAAAACGTTACTAAATGCGATTACACAAAACCTTACGACAAAGTTACCCACCTTGTTATGCTTATTTTCCTATTTGCCTAATCTTCTTTTGATGATGTTCGTCATTGTGACACTATCGTGATCAGTGTTATACAATTTGCTGCAATTACATGCTCTTCACTTTCACTATTATATTTTCCAACATACCATACATTGTCATCAAGTCTTTCATTACTGGACCCACAATTTGGTTTCCCCACTAACTTTCTTTTTCTTTACAATTCTTCAGTAGCTGTGTTAGCTGTCGTCATCAATCAATTCTACATTCTCATGTGTAATTAGGACAAGGCGGGAATGATGTCCTAGATCTTAAATGATACATTATACGCATCTCTTCTCGCTCTAATGCCGAAGCACAATACGCTACTGTCACACATTCGCAGTGTACTTTACACTATACACGTGTACTTGTGTTGTCCAACGTACGGTCGTCTATGTGTGCATTATGTTCTGTGATAAGTTCCATATATAATAATACCGTTATATATGCAATGAACTCGAAATTAAGCAAAACAGAATTCCTTTGCCTTAATATACCTAATTCATTATATATGCAAATGTCTTTCATGCATACGTCTATCGAGACACAAATTGCGTTAGTGTTGGTAACTCTATGTGTACATTCTATATTCATATTTGCATCAGTGTGCAAAATATTTTCGCTAGTGTTTGTAAGTTTTATGTTGTTACAGAATGTTTTAGGTTTGTGTTAGTATTTTATGTAAGTGTGAGAGTAGTTTAGCGTTCACAATGAAAGTACTCGGCGGTTGCACGGATTTGGGTCACAGCTCCAACTTTGATTATAAAGATTACGACCACCGTGTGAATCATCGCACATCTTCTAGGTGCATGCTGTTCTTGAGTATTTATATTTAGCATTTATATTTTTAGCTCAATAAATATATTTTGTTTATTTTGACGTTCGTTTTCATTTTTTGTTTATTGAGTTTTCATGTTGTTCTTGTTTGTAATTATGGAGTAACTACTTTGATTTGAATTGTTTTAATTTTGGCTGCACTTATGCAATGCATTTACTATCTACTGCTCACTTCTCATACTGTTCATACAGATTATTTCTTTCTTTTTCTATCTTATTATCTAGATCTTAAAACCACTAAGTAGCTAGACTAAAAATAAAAAAGGCAATATAGGCCATATCGATACAAAATCCCCTTTCACATATTGCTAGCATGAGTCGATGTTTCGTCACAACCGAGGTGCACAGCTACTTTCCTTTCAAGTTTTCATAACTTCTACGTTATCTACAAGAGGTTTATTAGAGGATTTTGATGCAATTCTATGTGGTAAGCTTGTAAAGGCACTGTAACTAGGGGGCCATCTGTGTTTAGTTAGCAATTTATCGCTGGATGCAAGTAGTTGCGGCGAGAAAGGACATGTTTTGCAAATCATGCTGCTTAGATCTCATTATGAAATTGTGAAATTATCGTGACATTTTAATTATGAATATTACTGGATGAGCAACGGCTTTAATGTGATTCCTACTTTAATGGAAGTTCGAGAAGCATTGATTTCAAGTAAGTCGTCATCTCATCAGAAAGCCTAGGATCGCTTGAATATAGCAATAAAACAGTAACAAAAATAGATATTGAAATGGAATTTTTACGATCTAGCGGTAGACTTCGAAATCGTGTCATAGAACTTTTAGATTCAAGTGATTGTTCCTTCGTCCGTTATTGACTCTTTTATTTGGTTATTCGAAAATAAAACTACGAGGTTTCGAGACTCGATATTGTGAAGCTTGAAGAATTTAATGACGTTGAGAAAGTAATTAACCAAAGTTCCATCTCATTGAATATAATTTCCGCAAACATGCTTGATTGGCCATTACTTAAGCTTGTTAATTAAATACTTAGTCATCCGGTTTCTTGAGATTTAAAGCTGCTTACTCCATATTAAGTTCGTCTTAGTACCTAGACATCAGGAAAAAGCCAGAGGAAACACTTCGTGGAATAACTTTCTAGCAAAAATGCCGAAGAAATATTCTCCAAAGTATTCTTGTTTGCGCAAACGTACAAACATGGTGGACAAACATAAGTAGAATGTGCGAAGGTTAACGGTCTTTCAGGGTCAAATTGATAAGGGACATGTAACCTTTGCTTTGACATTAGAGTTATTAGTTCTGTTATTCCATATGGTATATTTGTTCAAGACGCTCCTTGACGACGTCTGAAGATAAATAGAAAATATTTAAGAGTTTTAATGCTTAAATGTTTTCTTGCATGCAATTTTTTGCCTAGAAATCTGATTATAGTGAAGGTATATAAGGATAGTGCCGAAACATTCAAGAAAAGCGATACCTGCTTAAAAGGATGTTATTGAATAATTATGCAAATTTCTCACTTTTTCAAGTTTCAAAAATATAAAAAGAATGATGCTGAAGTAGTTAACAATTACCATGTTCTCGCCCGCTGTCAGCGCCATCTCTTAGCAAGGAAATGAATTAACCGAATAAGAGTCCATAATGTATTGCTAGCTGGCAGGAGCCCCTTAAATTTAATTACCTACATTTAACATGTGCTCCAGTAGTCGTAAAAGCATTTAGCCCAGAAACACGCCTGTTTTAGTCTCATGATATATTTTTAGAAATGAATCACCAACGACATAGTAAACGATAGCCAAACCAAATTCCGTGAAAAAAAAAAAATCGGGAACAAAGACCACTCACACCTAAGTTAGTAGTTTTAAAACTCGACGCTATTCCAATAAAAGATAGAAAAAAGCCTTCGAATCATGACCTCGAATATATAAAATGTCACTATCACACAATCAGGGTACGAGAAGGTCCTTTTTTTGCCTCTGCCTACCTGGCTCCATTGTGTTCCGGGGAAAGTTATGTGAAAGACAGACGAACAAAAAATTCTGATTTCTCCTGTCTCTCTCAATTTTTTTTTCCATAAGCGACCCTTAAGAATTCCTATTTAGATCAGGGCAGTAGTTTTTGTGAGCACGTTCGTAAAGAAATAATGGAAGCAAAAAAAATATATCGCGTTTTTTTTTTCTTCAAATTGCAGGTTACGTGTGTCTACGGATAAATAGGTATTGTACGTGTTCATTGTCTGGTTGAAAGGCTCTATAAATCCAGTGAACGAAGCGAAGAAATTGAACAAATCTGTGTGTATTTTAATCTTTTGAAATTTTAGAACGTAATTGGTCCTTGGGTACTCGCACACATGCCAAGAGAAAGACCAGAGCATAATATGTTAACCGTATTATGGTAAATAGATTATCGTAATATATTTCTACGTTTCTTAGCGTCAAAGTAAATACAGCTTCTTCCTTAGAAGGTAAGTAAGGGGAATGAAGAGTAATTATACAAGCTATTATGCATACCTATTTAACAGCTAGCTATGTTTAAAATGGCTACAGGTGCACTCCACCTTTGCATAGAAAAATAACTAGACAATAATCTCTATGTGTCAATAAGTCTAATGTAATTTCTTTGAATTTTATAACTAAGTTTGGATACAAAATGTAATGTAGTTGTGGGTGTCAGAACATTTTATTTTATTGCAATGAAGTTCGTGATGAACTTTCTTGATAATATTGTGGTGATAGGTTTATCCTCTTCCATCGAGCACAGCATTACCAACACCATCATATGTTTTTTATTTATATCCATATAAGGCATTTATTCCAGTGTAAATGTTGTCATTAGAAATTGACTGTTAAATAGCTCCTTGTCAATATTAATCACAAGAAACGTATGGCAGCAATAGATAAAGAACTATTATGGATAGAAAAATGTATGTGTAAATTTTTATTTTATTTTATGACAACTTTGATAAAACTAACTACATATATGCACTACTCAATTTAATAACTAACTACATGCATATAAATTTACTACAACAAAACAAAAAGGACACTTAGGCGTCAAAGAGCTTTTCCAAATTCCAAGTTCCAAGTTGTTAATTATATAATACTTAATTAAACTTTAATTAGGTATATATAACATTACTAGCTTTTGCCCGCGGCTCCGCCCGCGTGAACGTCGGTTATCACGTAAAAAAGTAGCCTATGTCCTTCTCCATATTCCAGCCTATATCTCTGCCAAATATCATGACAATCGCTTCAGCGGTTTAGGCGTGAAAACGTAACATACAGACTGACAGACAGACAGACAGATAGACAGACAGAGTTACTTTCACATTTATAATATTAGTATGGATATGGATATTCATAGTTTAAATAGGTATATATCTATATATCCATACTATATACTATATAAACTATATAATATTATATATGTGAAAGTAACTCTGTCTGTCTGTCTGTCTATCTATCTGTATGTTAGGTTTTCACGCCTAAACCACCGAACCGATCGTGATGAAATTTGGCAGTGATATAGCCTGGAATATGGAGAAGGACATAGGCTACTTTTTTACGCGATAACCGACATCCACGCGGACGGAGCCGCGGGCAAAAGCTAGTATATTTATATAAAGATACTAGCTTTTGACTTTTGCTTTAGCTTTTTATTTTTATAAATATTTATTTACATAAATATTTATTCCACAAATTTCGTAATTACACCTACCACTGTTTGTCTCTGCATCACCCAAATGTTGATTGGTAGAAAACGCCTAGGGCATTACGTCTGCTCTAAGAGTAAGCTCTGTACATTTGTGTGCTTAAAGTAATATATAAATGTTCATCCAACTTATAATTACCTAAAACAACCAACCACCTGATTAACGCTAGTAAAACTCCAAACGTAAAGAGAAAGCATTTACAAACTGCAGAACAAAGGAGTTAAACAATTTTCACTCGCGTCATTCCAAGCATGACAGTTTAAATGGAGAAAAACTATCGATCACCAGTCATTGGAGTCGAAAGTGGCGCATGCACAATGACACCAAACTCTCACTCTATCACCGATTAATTGGAGTCAACGGATCGCACACGAAAGCCAAGAAAAAAGCGGCCAAGTTCGAATAGGGGATAAGGTTGAAGTGTTCTCCTTGTGATTTGATTTCTGAATTGACGAAATGGATGTTACGGGATGGTTAGAAGCCAGAAAGTCTGACGACCAGTCTTATCAAGGGGTATCGTGTTACTCAGTAACTGTGGGTTGTGGAGGTCAGATAGGCGACTGCCTATCTGACCTCCACAACCCACAGTTACTGAGTACCAGTAGAATACCAGTATTATACATGGAGTGACTGCTCCATATATAATACTGGTATTCAGCTGCATCTGGTTAGACTGGAAGCTGACCTCGACATAGTTGGGAAAATGCTAGGCAGATGATGATAAAAGAAATGGAAAATGAAAACTTGCCTTTAAGATTTGTTACATTGGGATATTATTATGGACCACCAGTCCTTATCACCAAGTGAGGATGTGGAGCGAACGGTTGCATAAACACATAAAATAAATTATCCCAACAAGCCACATCAAGGAAGTGACAAGGAAGGGACATCGAAGCCGGTTACCATGGATTCAGTACATGATTCTGGACCCTCATTATTTCCTAAAAAAAGTGCAATACAAAAAAATGCGGGTCAAAATGTATGGGACAGCAATTTTTTTTTAAATTACCGACGCAAAATTTCAACGTCGGTCCAGAATCATGGACTGAATCCATGGTAACAGGCTCCGAGTCGATGTTCCTGCCACCCTGTATGTATATTTATTTTGAAACTACAATGAAAACGTCAACTGTTAAGGGTATCTTGCTGAATAAATGATTAAAAACCAAATAAAATATCATCATCATCAGCATCATCAGCCTACAGCAGTCCACTGCTGGACATAGGCCTCTCCAATTGCACGCCATTCAGCTCGATTCTCGGCATCTCTCATCCAGCTGCTACCAGCCACCCTGCGGAGATCGTCTCTCCACCTAGCCTGTGGACGTCCTACCTTACGTTTGCCGATTCGCGAATAAAATATACCTACTTATAAATTAAACAAAAGTACCTATCACTATTCTATTATTTTCGATGTTGCGGATCCAAATAGCAAGTACTAAATGTGACTATTACAATTCATATGTACTTTTTGAGTTTATCTTGGACAGTACTGACATCGGTGAAGGAAAATATCGAGAGGAAACCTGGACTTATAGTCAATACTAGCTTTTGCCCGCGGCTCCGCTCGCGTAGATGTCGGTTATCGCGTAAAAAAGTAGCCTATGTCCTTCTCCAAATCCCAGGCTATATCTTTGCCAAATTTCATGACGATCGGTTCAGCGGTATAGGCGTGAAAACGTAACATACAGACAGACAGATAGATAGACAGACAGACAGACAGAGTTACTTTTACATTTATAATATTAGTATGGAAGTATGGATAAGTTTGAAATCGCCAAACCGTCTTGAGCAAGCGTGGTGATCAATGCTCGTGCCTTCTTTGTATGAGAAGAGGCCTTTGCCCTGCAAAGGGATTATAATAGGCTAGCATTATTTATTTTATGCACTATTCCCATTACATTTGTATTTAAATTGCACAATATTCTATCAAAACAATGCTACAATCGACCCATACAATAACGGACTCCTAAAAACTGAAAGAAAGTGATGTTACGCCAGAGTATCATTGCACGGGAAAAAACTCAAGCGTCATTGTTTTCTAACCCCATCTCTTTCCAACCTAAAGAAAAATGTATCGCTGTCTCGTTTTGAAGAAAGTGCGCGCGCTCATCCAGCTGAACGGATTTACGTCACACATAGTATATGAAAGAATTTAGTCAGTTAATCATATATTTTTTGTGCTTATTAGCACAAAACTGAGTGATAAGAATTAGTGTGATTTTTTAATGAGATTAATACCTTCTCCGTTCAGAAGAATATTCAAGTATAATAATTAGCAGAAGCATTGGCACTAATTTTAATATTTTTTAACGTACCTTGTATTTTAAAATCAATGAAATAAAATTCGATAGGTACTAAGTACTTTAAAAGAACATAGTTTTCAATGACGAAAATTTAAAGTAACAGTGTCTAAAAGTACCTAAATGCAAATCAAATATTTATTCCAAAAAAACTTTTATTTTTATTTTACAGTCACTTTAATTTAAAATAAAATATAACTACAGTTTCATATCCCGTACAAAATTCATCCATTGTTTTCTGTTAAGTAATTTAATTGCATCTGATACTCTTACATATACTGCTATCGATAGTGAGAGTGAAAGATGACGTCGAATCGTGAGTGGATATTCTGCTAGAATGAGACGGCAATATAAACAGTAGTGCATGTGAAAGGGACAGGAGACAGAATATGAGATGAAGTGTGGGAATGCGTGCAGGTAACGATGCAATATGCTTTCAAGTAAATGTTGGGAATCGTTGTGGTTCAATTACAGTATTGCATCAAAGAAAATGATTATGGTATTTTTAGAAAATTCTGACTAAAATTACGTAAGCGTGATTTTAAGACAAGTAAAAATAGGTACTCTAAACGCTAATCGTGGACAAGGCTTTTGGTGTAAAAATGAATCATTGTTTGCATACTTAATAATATAAGAACACAATATAATTTAAGTGGCATCTGAAGTTATTTTTAACTTGATATTCTAAAATAATTATGATAAATTACATTAAATCTATAATTAGTAAAGTATTATAACATTTATAGGTTACATAACATCACACCTGTAATTCCTGAATGGATTGCGTGTTCAGTGTTCTATACTGGGCTCACGCAACGCGTCTTACGTCCAGCCAGTAATAGGACTCGCCCATCCAGGAGCGCTGTCCCAAATAAGACGCATTACTAATTTATTATACATAAAACAAAAGGTATTTTAATAAAACTAAAAAATAAAATCTAATTTGTAACTTAATTTATAGACATTTGTAATTTAATTTATTGACATTTGTAATTGAATTTATTGACATTTGTAATTGAATTTATTGACATTTGTAATTGAATTTATTGACATTTATTTATATAGGTATTGCTTATTGATACTCAAAATAATGACACAAATTCAACCGTGAAGACAAAGTTTGATGAAACAAACATCATATCTAATAAAAATATTGCAAAGGTGCCAAAGACATATTACTTGCCAAATACGGTTTTCTATGCAGTCGAAACTAAATGCATAACTCCGACTGACTATAGTTGCTATTTAAACAACAAAAGTCGTAATTACTTAAAAGCCCCTCATTACCAAACCTTCAAAACAATATTTAAGAAAACCACGTCGTATGAAGTACTTATCCTGAGAATATAATTATGGTATAAATTTGTGGTGTGTGGAAACGTTCATTTTTTTATTTGATTTGCGTCTTTATAGCCATTCCAAAATTATAAACCAATAGGAGTTTATATTCCCGGAAACGGACCCTAGGCTACAAGCCGGATCTCGATTTTCCCCCTACCTCTGGACGCGCCCAAAATCCAATTGAATTTTTGGATCTGCGCTCTACAAAAATGACTCACAGTTTTGATGCAATCAATAGTCTATTCAAACTAAAAGATCAATAATTAAATTATTTTTTAAATAGTGAAGGTTTTAGAAAAATACGCTTGATAGATTTTGCGTGATTCTCAGTTTTTTATCCGTGTTAGACATAACTTTACAAATTAATTTCACTACGAAAACATAATCTAAAATATTCATATATTAAGTTATTAAGTAATTGCTCTAATATAACTTATATTTTTTCCAAATTATTAATACTACTCGTTTAGACGTGATCTTTAAAATGATTAAAAGTCGGTTATCGTTGCCTTAATATTATGGTCATTATCAACATTTCAGCCGAAAGACTTCCACTGCTGGACATAGGCCTCCCGCAAGCACCACCATTTCGACCGGTTCTATGCTTCTTGCATCCAGTGGATTCCTGCGGCCTTCACAAGGTCATCGGTCCACCTTGTGCGAGGCCTTCCAATGCTACGTCTTCCGGTACATGGTCGCCACTCCAGAACTTTTCGGCCCAATTGGCCATCTGTTCTGCGAGCAATGTCACCTAAGTTTGGCAATAGCCCCGCCCACTGTCACTTAAGTTTGGCATTTCTTAGATCTATGTTGGTTGCTCTGGTTCTTGGATGGTTGGAATATAAGGTTAGTTATGTATAACTTAATATTATAAAGCTGAAGAGTTTGTTTGTTTGGTTGAACGCGCTAATCTCAGGAACTACAGGATCGAATTGAAAAATTCTTTTAGTGTTGGGTAGCCCATTTATCGAGGAAGACTACTTAGGAGCCGAAAAAAAAGAACAAAAGGTCAGAAAGAACGCTCAGCGAAAACGAAGTAAAAGCGCGGGCGGGCGAGGGGATGCGACTCATACGACACGATGGGTCGGGGGCCGAAATTTCACGCGGATGAAATCGCGAGCAGAAAATAGTCAAAAAATTAAAACTGAGCAGCGACGATGCCCCGCAACGGAGCAACAAAAAACGTTGAAGAAAGTAAAAGCGTTCTCATGTTTAGAATTGTTTTTATAAACGATTGAAAAAGTATGCTTTTGTATAATAACAACAATGGTTTAGACAATGCCTTGCGCAACACGTGTGGGTTTTGATATACAGGTCGACCGAACGAATTTTAGGATTTTTAGCAAAAAGTTTACATTTTATATGATTTATAGGAATTGTATTGTGTTTATTTGTTGGAGTTTCGGTTCAGGGATTTTGAAATATGGATTCTTGTTGATTTTGAATAGCTTTGAGGATTTGATTACGAGTTCGCATCTCTTTTATCTCTCTTGTTAGGGTTCCGTAGTCAACAATGAACCCATATAGTTTCGCCATGTCAGTCTGTCTGTCTGTCTATCCGCGGCTTAGCTCAGAGACTCTTAGTACTAGAAAGCTGTAATTTGGAGTCCCTATCAATTTCG
This sequence comes from Dryobota labecula, assembly GCA_947523025.1. Classification (NCBI taxonomy): domain Eukaryota; kingdom Metazoa; phylum Arthropoda; class Insecta; order Lepidoptera; family Noctuidae; genus Dryobota; species Dryobota labecula. Next base: position 24,529,212 of record OX383284.1, on the reverse strand, counting down.
ACGCGCTACTAGTTTAGGTAACTATCGGAGCGCATCGTGTCTGTGTGCGTTCGAACTATCGGCGACAATCGTAGTATGCATTGTCGTACGGTGAAGCGGGAACAAATAATCTTGGTCCGTAACCGCTATTAACAGCACTCCCGAATTTTTACTTACCTACTAGGTTCTGTAATACTGGATGGATTTTATTGTAATTATGACGTGTTATATTTATAACACGTCATAATTACCACCTAGTAGGTAAGTAAAAATACCAATATTAAGTACGGCGTTCATCATAGTAATAGCAAACTATAAAGTGTGACCAGTACATATATATAAGATAGGTCTGAAACTAATTACATGTGTTATAACTCACCCTCCTGTATTATGTACCTACTACAGACCTCCCCGGCGAACAGTGTTCGGAATAATTATATTACGAGCCACTTAGATTTTTTATATGAAATTTTTAATTTAAATGTAGGTAGGTATATGTTTGTAGACTTATACGATAAAAACACATAATTATATTACTAAGTATAATGTTGTATTTATATAATGTGTACATATACATATAGTCTTTAAATAAAAAAGTTTTTTTTACGTTTAAGACACTTTTAAATAGGCGGCCTTGAAAAAGGCCTTTGGCTTTTGTCTACTCGCTGTTTGCTTCTTCATCGGATAAGTGCATCCTTTCAGGCGCTTCAGGAGCTTTCAATAATTGTAATACTTCTGGCGCCAAAGTACCCGATTTTCTCTTAGGCAATGGTCTGATGCTGGATATGAATGAATCGGAGGAGATGAGCAGAGCGCGTCTTCAATAGTCTGCTTCCTTCCAATTTTTCTCGTGCTATGCTTTTTCAAACTCAAATCATTTCAATTAAACCATTTACAGGCACTTTTGAATTCTCAAGGAGTTGGTCAGTAAGAAAATGAAGCTAAATGCCCATTCCAAAGCGTAGTAGGTACGTATGGAGAAGAACGGGCATGAAACTCCATGGACACTCTTTTAAATTAAATTGTTACAAAAATATTAGATCTATAATGTTGAGTTTATAACTAAATGTAAGAACGATATATAAAAAAAAAAACGTACACGTTAAAAGCGTCCAGAGTACGAGTAGGTATAACAAATAGAAACAAACAAAAAAAAAAAACAATTTTAAGATAAAATAATTATAATAAGATAATTAAAATAAGCCGTGGCAGCTAAGAGATGACCAGTCCCAACTGACGGCCCGTTCACGAACATATCGCATGGATTAGCACCATTCAGCTCAACCATTTTGAAGGGAGCTAAATGATCCAACACACGCGCCACCATCAGCGAGACATCTTAGTGAGCATGACATACTCTCAGCCGCCAGGGCACATTCAAGTCAATGAAAGGCATATTACCCGGTTAATGGTAGCTCTATAGTACATAGTACTCACACCTGTGCTATGCAATTATATAATACAAAGGAGATTGAGTTCATACAATGCAAAGATAGTCTTACAATCTTCAGCAGCTCCAACATTATTTTCAAATGTTAATCGATTAGTTGTGGTTGTGGAGCAAGACCAGCATTCAGCCAAGCATTTTTATTAGCGATGTAATCCCCCAACTTATAATATACCTGCGTGCATAGTATGCGTTTTATACAAGATTTAAATTTAGTTTCATTCAGTTGAAGTATGTGGGGAGGAATTTCATTGTAACATACTAACATAATTGTCTTTCACCTCTTTTTCTAAAAATATGTAAATTTTTCCGTTCATACATGATGTTTTCGTAGATATATTGACAAGGTACCGTCATGATGATAATATCCTTAACCAGTTCCCTTAGAGAATCGCGCCTGCGGACATTATATATGGCTCTGATGGCTCTTTCTGCAGAATAAAAATAGACTCAATGTCTGCAGCCCGTCCCCAAAGTAAAATACCGCAAGAAATTATACTATGAAAGTAACTAAAATAGACTAGCCTCGTATCTACATAAGTAAATTGACGGATTTTTCTGACAGCATATGCTGCTGAACTTAGCCGTCCTGCAAGAGATGTTAAATGAGGACCCCATTAGCCTTGAATCCATCATGATCCCCAGGAAAACAGTTTTACCTACGAATTCTAGTTTCTCTTGATTCAATACTATCTGGTAAAGAACATTTTATGCACTTGGTTTTTTCCCATTTAATACTAAATTATTAGCAGCTCTATAATTGCGGCAGTCTTTGTGTCTAGACTCTAGAGCTTCTTCGCTAAGTAGACCTATAGGAAGGACAAGGGATTTGGTGAAATTAGCTCCGTGAATTAATATTTTATGTACACTAGAAGGCATTTTGTACCATTGGTACTTGGTGACGTAGCCTAGGCATGTCAAGTGTATACTCCTTGTAGGCCTCTGGCTTTACATCGTACACACGGCCACAAATCAAGCTATACATGTCCAGTATAAGCTGACCTCTCATTGTACGGAAATCCTATACAATGCGAGATCAGCCTAAACTGGAAATGTATAGCTTGATTAGTGGCCGTGTGTACGAGCACGAAAGGTCTTTCAGTATAACAGAGAATCTTGTAATGAGATCTTTGTCAACCCCAGTGATCGCAGCTGCGAGAGCAGGGTCTTTAAAAAACGTTCGCGCAGTATTGCACTCATTGGTTGAGCCGCTACATTGCTTTACTGTATCGACGAGGAGCCCAGTTCGACGACGATATTCCTCTGTAATGGCGTGCTTTTTTTCTTCCACTGCTTCTTTTATATTCTTAGTCACGCGCCATGTTTTGTGTTCCTTCCTATACGATATGTCAAACAAAAAATACCTAAGAACTGCACATGCCTTTCGCATTTTTTCTTTTTTCCTTTGATTTTTCCGTGATAATAAAGTTCACTTTATTGACCAATTTTCTAAAAATTAAACACTAATTTACTAATAGTACAATACAAAACATTAATATTTATGAATAACATTAACAAACCACAAAGTGTCACACTATGCATAAATAAAATAAAAATATACTCAGTCTCAAAACTGATTAGGCCTAGTACAAAATTCGCACAATTCGCGAGTTACGTCGGGAGCGGCGATCGTCACGAGCGACACAGGTCCATCGTCGAGAAGCCCTTGGGCGCGACTGAATGTATCGAGCAAGCGCATCGGTTTATAAGGCATTATTTAGATATTTTATTACAATAAAAGTATCAGTCAAAAAAAAAAAAAAAAAATTTGGTTTGTTAGATAAATACATCAAATTTTAGAATATTGAACACTTATTGTTATTTTCAATCAATTCTTACGCGTAGACAACGGTTTTGCACACGATTTTATTGTGTTTTTTCAGCGTGGATAACACTTTTTTTTAATGAACTTATACGTTAAACTTAAAAAAACAAAGTTGTAGGCTTACTAGTATACTATATGTCCAGTATGTATGAATTTTTTCAGATTGTTATTTGCCACCAGTAAGCCAAAAAAACGATTGGAAAACCGGGTGTTTCGTGCTTACGTAAAAACATGTGTTAGATTTATATTTTTCGTAATTTATATTGAGTAGTTATCAAAATTTCAATCAGTACACTTACTAGATAAAGATGTGATGAATAACAAGGCATTAAAAAAAAAACCAGGTATCTTCAGGTTACTGAGAAATTTGTGCTGAAAAAAATAGAAATTTCTGTTTTTAGACCGCGAAATTGATAGGGACTCTTAATCAATTCGACCAAGTGGTAAAATAAAATCTTGTAATATTTTTTTTGGGGTCCTCCCATACTCATAAAGTGGGGATGATTTTTTTTCTCGTCTATCCCATGTTCGTCAATATTGCGTGTTTCTGAAAACTATTTCTAGATTCAGGGATCCGTTTGCCTAATATAAGCTTTAAAGTGCAAATTTTTGCTAGAGTGAAGTCCCCCCCTCCCCTTCCAGGTAAATGGTTGTATTTGGACATGTGAAAAAATTCACAGCATTATTATTTATAACGCAGTTAAAAGGAAAACTATCACAGCTAAGTAGGCTTTACTAGTTACGGAGTAATAGTAGACCAACATTTGGCTTATTCCACAAATCCCCCCTGAAAATTCCCCTTGGGAGGAAAAGTGGAATCTGAAAACAGTCTAGAATGCACCCCTGATAATCCCGCTAAGGGGGGAAAACTAGAATTGAAAAAACAAAATATAACTTATTCCAAGATCCCTGAAAATGATTTTTTTACATTAGGGTTCAGTTTTTTCCACTGAGGGGGATTCTTTCAGGGGGGATTAGTGGAATAAGCCCAACATTTGCAGTTGAAGAACATGTTTTTCAACTACAATATTAAGTTTTTTTCAGATAAATTCATCCCAACTCCGGAACCCTTCATTGTGCGTGGTCCGACACGCACTTGGCCGATTTTTCGGAATATAGTACACCCAAATCGCGCTCGTGTAGTCAATATGCTTTCCCACTAAAAACTTATCTCCATTCTTTGGCATAATGATGTCGTAACGTGTACAGTCCCCTTTGCAAGGACCAATTAGTCGATAATCGATTGATTAGGAATTAACTTGCAAAGGCTGTATTTGAAGATTTACAGCTGTTGGCGACTGATGAGCTAAAAGTATGGCCAGTTGGTTGGTTATCCTGGTTATGGGTCATTACAATTAAGTGGATGTTTTTTTTCCTTCTGACACTTTTCAAAACGTTTAATATCTCGTTACTTATCTTATCTTACACGTCAACAAAACGTGACATTATATTTAAACAAAAATAAAATATTACAAAAAAAAAAAAACACTTGAACGATTTCATGTACCTATTAATAGAGAACCTTTTGTTCACACAGTAATCAATTTTAATACATAAGTTTTTGTGGATAGACATGTAAAGAGAAAAAGGCTGTTGTCCAAGGTCAGGAGAGTGATCTTCGATTGCTGTTTATAACAATTATGGAGACAGTACGTTGAACCAATGTCCTTTAAATATTCTACTTTTTATTGTATGGACGGTCGGGACGTTAAACTAGGGCGTTGTACCTGGAAATCTCGTTTATTTTGGTGAAGGAGAATGCTTTTTTGGATTTATTTTTTATTTCTGCGTGAAGGTTTATACAATGTGTATTATAGAAGCAAATTAATTAAAATTCAAATCATTTATTTCAATTAGGCACTTAAAAATGCACTTTTGATTGTAAAATTTACAAGTTTTTTTTTTATAAATTGAAATAAATTAAAATAAAACTGATGCTAACTGAAAGTAAAAAAAAAATCACAAACATAATTTACCTAGTTTGAGTTTTCTCCGGAAAAGTAGGAAGCTGCCTACCAACGAGTTAAATGTTATGATTTTTTTATGCATGTCATGATCACTACATTCCATAATCTTCACTTTGACAATTGACTGTTTGTACAATTTGTTGTTTAATAGTTCAGCGAGCAAACCAAGTGCGAATCCAGAGCTCCCGACTCATAGAAACAGAAATATCACTGTAGGGATTGGTCATTAGGAGTACCTACGACGTAATCCTGAATAGTCCCTAAACGGGCCTCCGTTCCGCTCCAAGGAAAGACAGAAAAGGAGAAAATGTATTTATTTAGCATATATATGTACTGACACACCAGAAAAAAAGAAATACTCTGGAGTGTTATCTGCTGAAGGAAGAAGAAGTTTCTTCTTTGTGATTTTTTTAAATATTGTTTTATACGTTTTCGTATCTCGTCTTTCCGCCGGATTTATGGGATAGTATGGGCCCATGCAAAGTACTAGCCCTGATTATATTATGATGAGATGATGGTGTGTTCGGATGTTTTGTGATGGTGAGTGTGTCTGTTCATGAGATTGTGTTGTACGATTGATGTTTCCAGAAAATAATCTGACAATCCTGCAGTTATTCAAGATTGCTGCTTTCTAAAGAGCCTGTTATGTGTGGTGACATTTCTAAGCTGCCACGTTCGGCTGATTTCTATTTAAAATATTCTATAATTTGTTATTTTAATTTCCCTAATTTCAATAAATACATATAAATTATATTTTTAAATATTATAAAAACATTAAAAAAAAATTGTGGCATCGATATCGGGAACAGGGTCCAAGCTACCGGCGGTCAGGGCTCCAGAGTGGAACTTGCTAACAATATGTCGTATCCAGAAGTACCGCTTACTGAATCAATTCAGCTGCCCAACGAGAGCCTCCTTAGGTGTGGTCGAGGCTATTGGCAATTAAGCCATTGGCTGATACGACTATCGGCACAATTATCGCTGACTCCACATCCCACATGTCGACAACCTCGTGAGCCAAGTCAAGATACTTGATTTGTTTATCTTTTTCCGCTTTCACGAGGTTCGCGTCATGCGATATTATTTATTTTTATTATTATTATGTTTGATTGCTATAGCAGCTCTTTTTTTACATACTTCCTTGACATAATCTTTTCATTATTTGACATTATTTACCTACAAATCGAATTCCAATTCTTTAATAGAGGCTTTTGTGGACATGATATTTATTCAGATATGTTACTGTAGTTGTAATTGCAATCATGTCATTAATCTTTTATATACTTAGATTATTTTCTATTTTGTGAACGTGAGAACGTTGTAGGCCTAGTACAGTGTAGATTTGTTGGCACTTTTCTATTTTGTTAAGTACCTGGTAATTGTTCAAAGGCCTGCACTGTCCTCCCATACCTATTATCACTGTTATTTGATAATATTGTAAAGCCAATTATTTTTAAAAGAGTAACCGTAGTTTCTTGCCGGCTCTTCTCCATAGGAAACGACTAATTGGAACCGTGCACCTAGCTTCTGACGTTTCATAAGTGTCCATATAGGTTTATGTGAAATAAAATATTTAGATTTTTGATTTTGTTGCAATATCTTTGACCGTTGAAATGTTTTGTGATCCTAATGCCTAATCCTATTGCTATTAAACAATTATTAGTAAAATGTCAACGTTTAATGGAAAATGTAAATCTATGCAAATATATGATATGGTTTTGAAATCAAAACATATTAGATTTTTGTTCTTTTACATAATTTTCATGTTTCTAATTGGAAATTGATATGATTGGATTTAGAAGGGTGACATTATAAATTGACTATAGTTGGTTTTTGTATGGAATAATAAAATGGATTATAATTCAACTATTATGAATTTCTAAGGTACGGTGGCCAGCACATCAAGTTACCACAAACTGCCAAATTTTCTCGTTCGATTTTGAACTTCTTATATTATTTGAGCCCAATAGGTGGCCAAGTTAATTACGGCATCAATGGCGTTCATTAGGTCTTCTTTAGTGCAAGTGAACGGGCACTTAGGACACTCCAGCAAGTGGGGCATGGTCTGATCAGAAACACCGCACTCGCACAAGGTGTTGACTGGGACAGTAATCCCCCACTTCGACAGATTGTGTTTGCAGCGGCCTACCTGGGTACTCAATCGATTGAGAACTTTCCATATAGGCCACTGCAGATCACGCTCGGGCGGCAAATGTTCCCGGGGTTTGACGAAGTCAAGGTGGTGGATGCTTGTCTTCCCACAACTTGCATCTCTTATTAGATTCAATAAACTACCAGATGCGTTAAAAGATGAAACTAGCGATACGAAATGTATAAATAAGCTCAAGCAAATATTAATTCAAAAAACATACTACACAATAAACGAATACTTACATGATAAAAAAATTGATTTAGCACAAGCAGACACCAAAAACAGCTATACTTGAAGTCTCAAATTCAGATAATTTATGTAAACAAAGGGGATAACATAACAAAAAAATATCTTCGTAATGGTAATTCACATAAAATTGCGAAAAAAGAGGTTCTATTTTCTTTTAAGTACTGATTTTAAGAAATTATAATTAAAAAGTAATCATACCGTCATAGTTTTTATTAATTTTCGGTTTTAAACAAAGTTATTAATAAAAGGAGATTTTCTGGTATAAAATATTTCATGATAAGTATCATGAAATATTTTATACCAGAAAATCTCCTTTGTAAATGTCCTTTGAAAATGTTTTTGTAAATAATTCAAGTTTTGTAAGTACAAAACTTGAATTATTTACAAAAACATTTAATGATAAAATGTTTTGCACCACTGTCCTGTCATTTTGACAGGTGACATTTCTTGACATTACTTTGTTTACATAAATTATCTGAATTTGAGACTTCAAGTATAGTCATATAGATAGATACATTCATACAGACATAGATAAACACAATGTGATATAATTATGTTAATTGACCAACTAAATAATTATTATGTACCAATAATTGATCTCAACAAAATAAATGTATATTTACTTAATTTAATTTTAGTAACATATTTAACACTTTGACTGTCCAAGAAAAACTACGTACCACGAGAAGTCCGTATTATTTTCTTCGTTTTATTTTTTATTGTTTTAATTTCCTTGTATCCTTGTCTATACGTCTGCCAAAAATATGTTTTCTAGTTCAAACGTTCAACTCACAAAAGCCAATGTAATTTGTATTACCTAATGCATTACATATAATGCACGGACAGTCAACGTTTAAAAAATTATTGATTGTTAATTTGTTTTCTAATTTTATATTTTATTTTAATAATTATTTTAATATTTTGCTGTGCCCTATAGGGTCCGTAATTGTACCTTAGCTTTAAGCCTTTGTAACACCTGTTAAACATTATGGAATGCAAATAAATATGAATATGAATAGATAGTTTATCCTGGATAGCCTGCGTAGACCGTAAAACTTTTCCCAACTATGTTGGGATGATGCAGCTGAATACCGACCAATATCGGGTCAAGAGGCTTAGTCTCTAAGCAAGCTACGTACTATTGAATTTAAATATTTTAGTTCATACAATGTTGCATGTCTTTGACTAATGGCGTATATTTTAGTTGTATGTACCATTTAAATGCAAATGGCAGTTATTAGACCTAGTTTTGTATAGATAGGTGGTCAAAGTTAGGCACAAACAGGTTTCGTTTTACGTTCAGAAGAACCTACATTGACAAATCTCGGATTTGAAATTATAATGGTCGTTTTGAAAGTCCTCGACTATCCAATGCACCCAAATACAGAGTCAATTAGATGAATCAACTATGTAATAAAAAAAAGAGATAAATATTGATGCAAACACGCAAAAATTTGATGGTAGAGACTGAAATAAGATGCTAATAACGATAATATTTAAAAATGTAACAAGATTTTGACATTAATAAAAAGTGCAAGATATTGATCACAAATTAACTTCAATTTATTTAGAGCCAAGTGTTTTAGGTATTGTACGGATGTGCACAGTAAAATACCAGATTTACGAAAGGGTGAAGGGTGGTGAGACGCAATTACAAAATACGTCCGTTCGCACTCATACGTAAAGATCACAAAAAAAAAATGGTTTGCAAATCGCAGCACCGCTACACATGTTAAATAAATCAAAATACAAAATATGAAATATCAATACGATCACGCGTCGCCTACAGGTATTATTCGTTTTCATAAAGCAATACAGTATTCGCATTGAAGTCAAAATTGAACTTGTACCTATTTTATTTCATAGAAATCACCCATAATTATGTACTATGTTCTGGACTAACACAATTTAGGTTGCCCTCTATAAGCTCAGAAGAAGCTAACTAAAATAGGTAGGCGTTTTCCCATGTACGGCTTTAAACTAACAAATAGAAACCATGAAAACATACTGGAAAAGAATTACAACTGCACAACACAGTTTCTACACGAACCACACATGTCATTCTAAGACGCACACACACAAACTCATCTTCTAACGTTAGACACAACACATACTCGCCCTGATTCACATTGATGAGTTTGTGTGTGTGTGTGATAGTATGTGTTTGTGTATGTGTTAGGACAGTGGGTCTTTATGCTTCACAGGATATAGGTCAGCATGTCTTCCCCTCATTTGTAAATAGAGCGAAGGGTACTGTTAATAGTTACTGTTAGATTATTTGCTCTTGTTATTTTTTTATCTGTCTGCGCAATCGTCACGGTCTTTCCTTTGAGGTTGTTTCTTTGCGTTTGCCTTTCGTGTTTAGGACACGTGTAGATATTAAAAAAAAAAAAAAATGATAAGATTCGGATATCGGGATATGTGAAATGAGTAGATAATATATTTATGGATTATATATATTATATGACGTAACTAACGATTTACACTAGGTACATATTTAAAACTAATTATTATTATTATTTATTAGGTACGAATTATACTTACAAAGTTTATTTGCTTGACACATTTTTCTTTTGTCCTAGGCATTCTAGTTTCTATTTCGTCATAATCGTAGAACAGTGACGGATCTGAAATTTATGTTGAACTCTGCCGCGCGTGCAATAACAGCAGTAAGTATAATTTTTGTCCAGATTTAGTTGAGCATTGATTCGGAATCAGCTCGTTGCGCTGATTCCGAATCTATATTTGACTCAATTTGGACAAACATTATAGTTACTGCTGTTATTGCACGCGCGACAGAGTTCAACATAAATTTCAGATCCGTCACTGTTCTACGATTATGACGATTTGATCTACTATATATATCGACGCTTGAAAGGCAATATTGACCAAACGACATGTTGGCAACTTTACACTAGACTTAATTTAATAAATAACATTAGAAAAATAACGGTTATCACCCGTTCGTCATTTTGATATAAAATTATGATAAAATCCGTTATCTCACGATAATTACAAAGCAATGTCATCTATTTATCATATAAATTTAAAAAGTTACTCTAAAATGCAGTAATTTCAACCATATCACACAATAGCTGTCGTTATTTTGCCGTTATTTTTCTAATGCATATTATAATAAATGGAGTATAGAGCATTCTAAAGTTAAAAAAAAAAAAAAAAAAAACTTCAAATGCTCCAGTGTATATTCTACTAGAGTGGTCACTTAGAAATATAAAATACCCCATTTTAATGTTATCTTCTTTTTTTTGAAAAACATTATAGCCATACTTGTCGTTTGGTCTTCATTTTATACGGAACTTTTTGCACCGCCACCAGCAGGTGTAAGTTCTTCTGTGTTCTACTTTCTTAACCCTTCAATCACGAAGGCAGCGGTGACATTAACTCCAAATACCAACCTATTGAGCATCTTTAGCTACATACTCGTTCGATAAATCGTCTGTCATTGTCCCAAGCCCGCACTGCATAATACAGCAACCTATACAATACATAGGAAGACATTCCTAGATACAGATCGCACAATTGTCAGCCGTTATGTTACAAGTGTTGGATTAATTGAGGAAAATGCAATCAAATGATATAGTACTAGTATGGGCAGGGTTAGCCGCCTCGCGATCAAGATTTATTGCTAGACGCGACGTTTAAACTCGCCGTGGACATCGTCATGTAGTGTGGTATTTGAACTAATAAGTACATGCGGCAAACTGATGCAGTTCACGATGAGGTTCAATTAACACAATTGAGTGATTGCTGAAAGGTTCTGAAGTGGCGACCGCGGTGTTTCCCACAAGGTCGAATGATGACCTGGTGAAGACTGCAGGAATCCGTTGGATACGAGAAGCACAGAACCGGTCAAAGTAGCGGTGCTTGGGGAAGGCCTATGTCCAGAATTGCATGTCTTTCGGCTGAAATGATCAAGATAAAGAATGCCTGTTGTGTTGTTACTTGTTTGGATTTCGGCCGGTGTTTCGTAAAAACAAATTTTTTTTATTTGGGAAATTAGGGATTGTATTTCAAATTCATGTTCTATGTATGTGTTGACAGTCTGATCCAATTGAAATAATGAATACAGTGTCATGCAAATGAGAACTCATACACGTAAAATAATGAGTACCGCTTTAATTCCATCAAATTTTTAAAGTCAGTAGCCATAATCTTACAGCAAAAACGTGTACCTACAGACTACAGTTTGTCCGTCTGTCACAGTAACCTTGCTCGCCCTATCTCTAATTAACTTAGGTCTTTGGCCGTAACAAACACACTGACTTTCAAACGTACCCATTTGCAAGAAATGCGTCTCAATTTACTTTTTATAAACATTAATTTTCGACGTTTTTTTTCGTTGACTGTTTAAGCAGTTTTACCTTTTCGTTTTTATTTGTAGAGAACATTACTGTGGTCAGGTGAAACTGTTTATGCATGGAATGTTTGGCAATTTTGTTTGTTGGAATAATTTTCGCCTTTTTGGTTAGGTGGTTTAAAGGTTTGGACTTTTCCACCAGCAGCTTCAAAATACAATAATATGAAGACCTTATAGCTTGACAACTATTGCATAGTGCAATAATTTTTTTGACAGCCTGTTCTCATGAAACAGAAATACTTGTTTATTTTTATATAGGTATGTGTGTGCAATGTATGAAACTCTGTGTTGTTATATTTATCATTCGTTCATAGTGTTTAAAATATTTATTTACTTTATTAAAGACAAGGGCGATGATAGTATTAAAAAAAATCACCTTGTATAAATCGTTGATTATGTTGAAATTGCATAGTGCGAATCTTAAGTAGCCTTTTAGATTGTATCTAGAAATACCTGATGGTTTTTTAACTATGGCGAAAAAAAAAACTATACTGTGGATCTTATAGTTTCTAATTAGGTATGTTGATCAAATAAATGAATGTGAAAAATCATCATTTGACTTGTCATATACATACATAGTGAACCTTTTTAAAGGTCAGAATATCGTATTGCTTGGCAACGTCTCATGCGCAGCCTTCCCTATCTCCCCGTACTAACAAATAATTTTTCAAATCCCATAAATCCTCAAACTAGGTTTCTAAATCGTCGTGACCACCTGCTTCAGTATCGATTACCATTCTAAAATTCCGAAATAAACTAAGAATTCTGAACTAATCCCTTTGAATACCTTTAAACACGCAACTCCATTCAAGCAACCTGTGATTTAACACGTTATACAATTTAAATCGCAATTATAACACTCGAACACATTTCGATAGAGAATCGACGCGTGCGCAAAGCTCGACCCCATTCGGCTCCGGCCGAAGTTACGTCATATTGGTTAGCGAATTAGGACAACTATGTACTACGACGGAACTAGGGCACAGAAGGACCATTTCATACAATGCACGACACAAAGCTTGTAACTGTTGCAATGGGTCATTAGGAACTTAACTTACTTTACTTAAGTGTATTTCAGGGTTATGGTCAAAGAAATTTTGACAAAAATGAGTTTACTCGTCTTTTTTATTCTCCATTCTCTATCCTGATATTGCATTCTGGAAGATAAGGATATAGAAAATGGACAGAAGTTAAGCGTTAGGCCCCAAGTATTTTCTGTCAGCATAGTCTTTACCAAAAAACGACCAAGTGCGTATTGGACCACGTACAATGAAGTGTTCCGCCGTTGGGATGAATTTATCCCAAGAACAAACTTAATATTGTAGGTGAAATACATGTTCTCCGATACATTCCAACTGCAAATGTAAAGTTGGTTGACTGTTACTCGTTATCTTCTAAAGCCAACTTTTCTGTGACAGTTATCCTTTTAACTTCGTTAAATATATATACTGCTGTCGTAAATTTTTACACATATCCAAAAACAACCATTTCGCTGACACTTGACTTTAACAAAAAATAGCACTTTTAAGCATAATATTTCGTAAACGGATCCCTGAATCGAAAAATGGTTTTTACACACCCGTAATATTTTTAAACGGCCTATCCAACGACACCCCACGTCATGGGATAGACGAGAAAAAATAAATCATCCACACTTTACGTGTAGGGGTAAATTTTACCACTTTGGTGACGTGATTAATACGTATACCCATGCGAAATTACAGCTTTCTTAGTACTAAAATTCTCTGAGCAAAGCCGTGGACAGACAGACACGGAACGCAAAAAAAACGGATATAGTCTTCCAGACTTGCATTCTCTAATCATCAAAAGTAAGGCCAACTTTTTATGTATTAAGAATACTCTCCAACATACCTACGATTAATTGGGAAAAAGGTATAGTAACGGCATAAGTCGTGAGCACAAATTCACACCTGCGCAGTAGTAAATTTTTAGGTCTCTTTGGCGGATTGAACAAGCCGGGGGGCGCCGAGCTGCATGCGATTGGTTCGTCAGTCGATACTCATCGTCTATTGGACTCTCGCGTGTCATTTTTATTTAGCCGAAAGTATACATGCGCGAGCTAGCCCCCACTACTGCTCATCTGTGCTCACGATTCGTGCCGGTTATTATAAGATTCTAGTGATCATGTTGACGTGTAACTTTGTTGCTAGGATGTGGGTCTACTGTTACTTCCTATTTCGTGATAGGTACCTACTGTCGCTAAGTGACGTCAGCTTTGGCAATTTTGCTCCGAGTGATTAGAAATGTTTGGTAAATAATCTTCACAGATGGTACATACATGTATGTATCATTAGATATGTGCTATGTTCTAAGTTAGAGTTTGGTTTCCGCACTTAGTCCTTCTAGTGGACCATTGTGCGTGGGCCATGGCGGCCATCGGTGGGTATTCCAACCAGCCCACCACTCTTCAGAAGTTGATCATGTCTCCTGGGGGCCTACCATGCACTCATATAGCAGGTCAATTTTCAACGGAAAGTGAACTGTCGGGCTATTTTGTACCATGAACACGTCAAATAACAGGCGAGCCAGCGATCACGTGACTAAAGCCGGTCTGTAGTCACGTGACAACATTTAACTGGTCCGACCTGCGATAAGTTGTACCATCAACTCTGGTCTTTTTAGAGCATCATTTTTTAGAGCATCTATGAAAGATACCCCGAGGGTTTCTGTTCTAATCTGAGTGACGCCTGTGGATTCGAAGAGTAGATGCGCAACGGTTTCCTCAGCCTCCATGCAAGCCCTGCACAGAAGACTGTCCATTATGCCTATTGTGTGGAAGTGCTTGTTTCATTTGTTAGCATAAGGACAGATTCGCTTTACGCCAGATTCGCGTTAGGTCAGATTCGCTTAAAGTACAGTCGGATGAAAAATAATTGTATTAATGAATACAATTATTTTTCATCCGACTGTACTTTAATCAGAGACGACACATCAGAGAAAATTAAAAAACCTTACACACATCGATATTACTCGTAACCAAAAATAAATTCCCTGTACTAATTTTTAGTCCTAATTTTTTTCGATATTAACCAAATACAAACATACATTTTCATTAGTCAAATATTGGCAGGATTCGAACCCCTGCAGTTCTAATACTAGACTGTTCGGCCACAGAGGTCGTCGAAATTGAAATATTATGGTGTAATACTCGTAATCTGGCGTAAACCGAATCTGTCCTTATGCGAACTTTATGTTGCGGTCTGTACATATTCTGTCTTTAAGCAAATCTGACCTAATGCGAATCTGACCTAACGCGAATCTGGCGTAAAGCGAATCTGTCCTAATGCTAACAAATGGCTTGTTTAGCGAGCAGTATCCCATGCGTCGCCGTCATCAAGCGCAGTCCGTTCCTGACCAGGAGTAAAAGACGCCTGGTTAGCCTACCATCTAAGGATGGCATAGCCTCTCTGGAGTGCCTGCAGCCCAGTGTCGAGGTCCACCAGCTCTCCACTTGTGTGTGGGTGAACTCCTGTAGCTGAGCTGGTTGAAGGGGATGAGATACATGTGTGCTAAGAATGCTTGTCAATAAATAGCAAAAAAGTTAGCACCGTTCATAGTTTTATGCAGAGAGTCAGCTATCCTATCTTCTTAACTAATGAGATGTGGATATCGACTATATCGTTCCGGCAATTTTTACTAACTATTTTAAACAGTGTTGATTACAAGCCGGATATTGCAAGGTTTGTGACGGCTACAGTTGAAAAGGATAAAAGATAAAGAAACCATTTTTTTGTAATAAAAAGATCTTTAGCTGAACAGTTGATTGTTGATGATGACAGACACGGAAATTTCCCTAAGATCAAATGAGTAAGATATAATTCTGGGAAAACAGCCTTTGATCTCTCTTAAGGTCGGCTTTTAACCGATTCCTTTCAAATGTACTCCAAGAAGAGAATATTTCTGGTTTAAGGCGAGGTTCTTCGAGCATGCATTTTTGTTCTAGAGGTGGCAGCTGGGCGCGAGTAAATTGTGCCGTGATTTCGTTAATTTGGGGTTGAAAATTATATGTTTTACGATATTAACAACGTTAAACCCGACGGACATTAAATCATCATGGACGTTTATTTTGATGTGATTTTCAATACATAATGTGGTATAATATTGAAATAAATGATTTTAATCTACAAAATAAGGGTATGTTTGGATTTTTTTTCTATCGAGCGAACTTTATCCAATTATGTAACGAATACCCGACGTATCTACAGAAAGGTCTCAAAAGCAACATATAATTTTTCACGTGTTTAATCATTACCGTTTCTATATAAAATGACATTAAAATTACATTTCCTAGAGGTTAACTTGAAGAACCTCGCCTTAATAAATAATCGCTAGGCACTTCTTTGAATATGTTTTAGGGAAGAAAGATATCATTTATGATGATGATGGCTTCGCAGCGATCAGACGTAAGCGTGCCGCGTCGTTGCTGCAGATGGTCCGCGGCAGCTCGAACAGTCTCCTGAATGTTATAGCAGGGAAATTAGATTGCCCGCTCGTCCGATATTTGTCCAACCTGCATGTTTTCTAACATAGTTATTAAGGTTAAATGTTTACTAACAAATTTATGGATGTTTCTGAAATAAAATTATTATTATTATTATTATTTTTATGTTTTTATGGTTCCGTTTTTCCTTTTGAGGTACAAAGCCCTTATAGGTTCACTCATGTGTCTGTCTGTCTGTCTGTTCGTCTATCACAGCCAATTTGCTTCGAATCTACTGGACCGATTAGGTTGGAATTTGGCACACATATGAAATTCTGTGACCCAAACACGGATGTGTAACATGAATTCTGAATATTGGGGTCACTTTTGTGGGGAAAACTAGAAAAAAATAAAAAATAAACTGTTTTTTATTTTCAAATTGTGCCGTTTGAAAATGAAAGGGCTTATTGTCAGGATTTCAGTTTTTTTTTATATATAATACTTTTAAAGTTATCTAAGAAAATAAATGAAAATTTACCTTTCCCCTTTGCTCTGAAACTACCGAGCCCAACACTTTGAAAAAAAAAAAAAAAAAAAAAAAAAAACTCTGTCAAAGATCCACGAATGACAGCTGGGACCAACGGCTTAACGTGCTTTCCGAGGCACGGAGGGGTCTTGGTATGTAAAGATGGTCACCCATCCAAGTACCAACCGCGGCAAGCATAGCTTAACCGAATCGATGGACCCGTGGGGCTGTTATTACTTAGGCACAATTCTTCAAAAGAAATCATTTAACGGACTTGAAAAACACCGATCATCAGATATTACCCAATAAGTACTTATTTGTGTCTGTCGCATTTAATGCTAATTAGATCGGGAAGATAGTAGAAGATTTATAGCTGTACTTGTAGGTAGGTCGTGATTGACACTGCCCTGTAGGTGTAGTGTTCGTTGCTTTGTAGTTTGGTAGACTGGTGACATTAAACCTAGTTTTGGTTAAACAGGGCTGGCAGGCGGTAATTACCTTGCCTGACAAAATGTTTTATAATTTTTGGTTGTTTTTCTGTGAGGAGCTCGTGGCGAAGTAATAACAGCCGCACGGGTTGATTCGTCAGGTTAAGCTACGCTTGCCGGGGTTGGTCTGTGGATGGGTGACCATCTTTACATACCGAGACTCCTCCGTGCCTCGGAAAGCACGTTAAGCCGTTGGTCCCGTCTGTCATTCGTGGATATTTGACAGTCGTTACGGGTCGTCAGAAGCCCAAAAAGTCTGACAACCAGTCTTACCAAGGGTATCGTGTTACCCAGTTACTGGGTTGTGGAGGTCAGATAGGCAGTCGCTTCATGTAAAATACTGGTATTCAGCTGCATCCGGTTAGACTGGAAGCCGACCCCAACATAGTTGGGAAAAGGCTAGGCAGATATTGGTTGTTTTTCTGTGACAGTATCTGGGGCTGGAATTGTATCAGTATAACGGTGCTAGCCTTGCTGTCTGTAACTTAACTGGTATTATAATCGTGACCTCCTAATCGCACTAGATAAGCAGTGACCATAAGTACATCGTAAGTACAAAAAAGTAAATTTTATTTTTTTGGTATTTATTACATTTCAAACAAATAAATACATTCCTTAAAAAACGCGGTGTACGCGATACACCGCTGTACAGCAATATTACGTACGTATAAGTTCCATACGCGATACTTGTTCCCCACACACACTCGTATATAATAGAAAGAGACAGAGAGAGAGAGAAACACGCTGGGAGGGCATAACGCTTTTTTCTTACGTGACGATTGCTACCAGGCAACTCCTACAGCAAGCGTTACGCACGCTAAATTTTTAGTGTTGCAAAACGGGAGCGCTGCCAGACGGGCGCGACCCATCTTCACTCTACCTACCTACTTAGGATATGACCTACTTAGATAAGCAGTGACCATAAGTACATCGTAAGTACAAAAATATACACTTTTTTTTTGTAGGTATTTATTACATTTCAAACAAATAAATACATTCGTTAAAAAATTCGGTGTACGCGATACACCGCTGTACAGCAATATTACGTACGTATAAGTTCCATACGCGATACTTGTTCCCCACACACACTCGTATATAATAGAAAGAAACAGAGAGAGAGAGAAACTCGCAGGGAGGCATAACGCTTTTTCCTTACGTGACGATATGTACCAGGCAACTCCTACAGCAAGCGTTACGTACGTTACATTTGTAGTGTTGCCAAACGGGAGCGTTGCCACACGAGTGCGACCCATCTTCACTGTACCTACCTACTTAGGATATGGGATTAAAGTAGTAGAAATCAGGTGTATTGTCATTCACTAGTTATTGTGTTTTGGAAAGACCAACTAGGTATGCTAATGAATATTCATTAAAACAATTGTTTTAGTTATTTATTCTTCTTTAAAACCACCATCAACTGAGCGTGGCGATTTATACTTTTTTCCTTCATTTAAGACAAGAAGCCTCAATGTCAGCCTATAATGTTCCCGCTGCTGGGATACAGGCCTGCACTCTTCGAGAGGGAGTGGGCCGCAATCTACCGCGAGGGCCCAATGTGGGTTAGTAAATCTCACATGTCTTCGATTTTTTGGTTTTAGGACATGCCGGTTTCCTCACGTTTTTTTTCCTTCAAAGTTTTGAGAGCTTTGAGCGCTTTGACTTTGACTTTTGACTTAGATTTTTGACTTTTGACTTTGACTTTGATTTACACAAAGTAAAGCTATTGCCTGGGTTCGAACCCACGACCTAAAATTCGTAAGTCGGGGTCATTACCACTGGGCCACATGGGTCAGTAAACGATTTAAATTAATTAACAAAGCAGTGGCACCCCTACAATTAGCGTGCTCTATCTCTAAGCTAGATAGGCTTGGTCCCATTGTTCTAAACGTGCCTACAGCGTTACGTATAAGATTGTCTACACATCGCCCAACTATTGTAACTAAGATGTTAGGATAATACTGAATTATGTGAACTAAACAACAATGACTGAATGGCTTCACAAATTTTATTGTATTTTGGATTTATTAGAAAAGGCGTTTTTTATTATTTGGGGCCTAATATAAGTTCTATCTCATGCGTCCGTCTCACTTATTTATCAGTCTATTTTGTTTTGCAATTTTATTTATAATCACACTATTTATGTAGGGTGGCCAGCTCATCAAATTACCACAAACTGTCAAATTTTCTCGTTCGATTTTTAACTTATTCATCAACATTTTACAGTTTAAAATCGTTTGGAGAAATTTGACAGTTTCGTGTATAGCTTGATGTGCTGGCCACTGTATGTATGTTTGTATTCATTATTATTTTTATTTTCTATATAAAGTGTGTGTGTTGTGCTGTGATTATAGGAATATTAAAATAAATACCCAATATCTGTGTACCTATTACCTAAATTAAAATAATAAATCTATGAATATCAAGTACTTTCATGGCAAAACATGACTGCGTTGTTCTTCTGAACTACGAAACGGATTTGGGCGCGGGTTTTATTAATATTTTGAGTATAAAACAATAATAATTGACTAATAAACAATAAAACTGACAACATTGATAAAATTAGTAAAATTTATATAAATTATAGAAATTATAAAAATTATAAAAATGGTTAATCAGTCTGAGTTTTCCGAGACAGCAACATAATTACACTTGTCTTTTTCGAATTTCCATTGCATCGATCCTAAGACCTGCAAATTAATATTCGCGCCTGGTTTGGCGTTAGAACGGTTACTCTTCCGCATTACCTGTGTATCAATATGCAAACAGTTTTATAAATATGGTCGTGGAACATAAACAGAGACAGGTTGTTATTGATAAATTATCACCTTCTAACATCATAAACACTAATCATAGAAGATCGACATCTATGGTTTTCAATAGGTCCTTGGTACTTGATTGGAATGATAAGTAGCAAAGACAATGTTTTTCTTCCCATTGAACACCAAAATAGAAGTCAAGAAAAGTCCAATGAATATTGCTGATGGTTTTGATTTAGTTAAACCATACCTGTCTCGTTGGTCTATTATTCGCAGGCTTTACTGCTGAGCATGAGGTTCAATTTCCGGGTCGGAAAAACTGTTATTGTTTTTTTCCATTTGGAATTTCTCAGTAGCAGTGTATAGATTTGTGCCCGTTTGATAGCAATAGGTTCGCCACCTATTAAATGGGACCTAAACATTAAACATAACTGGCAAAATCTGCTTAACCCTTTTGGGGATACTGACGTAATGTTATGTTATGCAGACCTAATGATCATAGTTTTCGTTGATTCTCAATAAGATTCTAACCAACTGTTTCCAATCAACTGTTTGATATCTTCCTTTACAGCCAGGATTTCAGAAGAGTAATTGTCACCATCACCACAGTTATTCTACGGAATCAGAATAAGGTTTCTTTACCGCGGCTTGCGGTAGTAGTTGACTGGTAGAAATCGTCACGTAAGAATAAAACGTTATGCCCCCTCCATGCGACTTTTTCTCACTGTCTCTTTCTATTTTATACGAGTGTGTGTGTGGGTGCGAGTATCGCGTAAGGAACTTCGATCCTGACGGGGGTCTCCCGACCGCACAGGTTTTTTTAAAGTACTTCCTTACCTATATTTTACTATGTAAGTTAGACACAGAACTGGAAAAAAAAATGTAATAAAGAGGAAATTATACTACCGCTACGATATTTTTGATGTAGTTTGCGATTTGTACGAAAGTTTAAGCATACTGATTTAGTGCGTGATTTGGGTGTATGTTTTAGTTTTTTTATAACTATGTATACATATACGAGTACATTACATATTTTACGATCTTCTCACCATAAAAAGGCCCTCATTTCCGTCAATTTTGTCACAGCACATGTCAATGGCGCCGCGTTACGTACTTACGCGGTTTCAACAAGGATCGCTGATAGCCGTACAGAGCTCCCCAGAGATTGCGTTTACATGACTAGCATACAGAGGGGTTTAGATACTTTCTGTTTTCGTCGACTGCCCCGTTAATCTCGCGGTCGCAAGTGCTACTGCTGAGTGTGGGCTCCTGGGTTCGATTCCCAGGTCGGACAAAATGATATTGGGTTTTTAGGGTTCCGTAGCCAACAAGGAACCATTATAGATTCACCATGTCCATCCGTCTGTCTGTCTGTCTATCTGTCCGCGCTCAAGCTCAAGACCCTTAGTACTAGAAAGCTGTAATTTGGCCCATGCCAAATTACAGCTTTTGGCGTGATTAATACGAGTATGTATGTACCCATGTACATACATACTCGTATTAATCACGCCGAAAAACTGGTAAACAAAAATTTGAATTTTTTAGCGTACCCTCCCTACATGTAAAGTGGGGAGGATTTTTTTGTTCGTCCATTGTGTGGGTTATCGTTGGATAGGCCGTTCAAAAATATTGCGGATTTGTGAAAAACATTATTGGATTCAGGGATCCGTTTGCGTAATATTAAGCTTTTTGTTAGAGTCAAGTGCCCCCCCCCCCCCCTGCCAGCTAAAGGGTTGTATTTAGATAAGTGAAAAAAATCACAGCAGTAGTATATATAACGAAGTTAAAAGGAAAACTATCACAGCTAAGTAGTCTTTACAAGTTACCGAGTAATAGTCGACCAACTTACATTCACAGTTGAAAAACATGTTCTCCCAAACATTCCAGAAGAACATGTTTTTTAACTACAATGTTAAGTTTGTTCTTGGGATAAATTCATACCAACTACGGAATCCTTCATTGTGCGTGGTCTGACACGCATTTTGTCGGTTTTATTCCATTATGAATTTCTTATTAATAGCCTGGAGTTTGGAAGTTGGCGGTGAGATACCCTCGTCCCTCGGTGCGCACGTTAAGCTGTTGGTCCTGTGCCTGATCTCTCGCCGGTCGTGTCGGATTGCCATCCCATCTGACTATGAGAGTGAGGGTAGAGTGAGTACACATATGTCTGTACACTGGTGCACCATAATATCTCCCGCGTAGATGGCTAGTCTCTGTTGATATTGGCGCCCAAGGCTGAAATAAGGTCTGGAGAATTTGAAAATTGAATTAGAAAAAAAAATTGAATTTGAAATTTGAACTTTGGAGGACTATAAAGTCAAAGTCAAAGCATTTATTTCAAATAGTCACATAATGGCACTTTTGAACGTCAAAATTTACACAGAAATACAATTGATTCTAATTGCCCCTTCCAAAATGTAGTTTCGCATGGAGAAGAATGGCCAAGAAACTCCACCGTTACCCTTTTAAACTGTTTTACAATACTTTGCATACATTAATTATATCATAACATATGAAGACGATGTACCCAGAATAAAATTACCACAACAGGTAAAAACAATAAAAAAATTAAGCAATGACGGATAAATTAATAATGTGTTAAGGATTATGGTGCTCACATATTTACAAATATTGTTAGAGTAAATGATTTTACTAAATTTTTCACAAATAAAAAGGTCAGTGTGCGAGTTAAACTTATCATAAAATTTATATCTAAAAAATAATACATTATATAATTAAATTTGCAACTTGTTTGATTTTGTCTAGACTCTACATTGTCCTATGGAGCAGGAACAGCATTATATTATATTTTTTATACTAGTATTAAATGTTTTGGGAATGAATTATGGCAGGAATGAAACTTCTAAGTACAATAGCAAACTATAGAGAGAGAGAAAGAGAAAGAGAGATAGAAATAGAAATAGAGAAGCAAAATGATGAAGCAGTGATAATGGTAATTGTGCAGATGAGTCATTAAAAACTACCTATGTAGGCCAAAACTTTGAAGAATAAACTGGTCATATGTGTGACTGCATGTGGCTGGATGTGAAAAGTGGAACAGTGGAGGTTGTAGTACAATTACAAAGAATTTTACATACTCACGCCTGTAATCCCCGAAATGTTAGGCAGAGGTATACCTATACCTGTAGTACTAATATTATCGCCTCAGAAATCTTATCGACTGATGTTATGTATGTTATGCTGCCGTCCTTTAATAGAAAGCCGTTAAACCATCAAATGATAAATTTTTACTTTTTAATAGAAAGTGATAGAGTTCAAAATTCTCTATCTTTCTGTCTAAGAAACATTTTTACAACATAAATAGTTCCAGAGATATGAAAACTTTGTAGGCCGCTAAGTAACATAATTTATGATGATTCCATCACTTGAAAGCGTCCCATTAGATATTTACCATTTGAGGGTTAACGGCTTTCTAGTTAAAGGACGGCAGTATGTACCTACCTACTATGTACCTTATCATCTTGTAAGACGAAGGAGACTGGTCTGCACGACACAGGGAGTCCTAAGTGTGGAGGCTAGTGCTATTTTTATTAATTCTTTAATGCTCTTTTGAACAATAAAGTTTTTATTATTTGTTTGTTATTTTTTTACCCACATTTCGTCAGTTATGGTAAGGGAGGGGGGGGCAGGGTTATGGTGGTGGTTGTTATGGGTTATAGTCTTGTTAAAAAGTGATAAAGGAGCAATAAAAAGAGAGAAATAATCCTTTTCAGTTGAATTCTTAAATCCATAGATTAGGAGACATTCGATTGCTTGAAACACTTGCACATGCTTATTTGAAACATGCCTTATTATGTACACCACGGAACTAACGTGACTGCTGAGCGTGGGGTCCTAGATTCGATTCCCAGTTCGGGCAAAGTGTTAATGGGTTTTTCGCACACTCTTCTGCACTATAATATCTTCCGTGTCGAAGGCATGATCTGATCTATCGTCGAAATACGATCTGGAGGACTATTATTGACTGTGTACAAAAAATATTATATTGACAGGTAAATACGTAAATCATCATCATCATCATCATTTTTGCTGAAAGACAACCACTGCTGAACATAGGCCTCCCCAATGGGGGGGTTTGCCATAATTGCCACGCCTGGCAGGCGGGTTGGCGATCGCAGTATGGTGTTAAAAATTCATACAGAACGAAAATAGGGGCTATTCTCTAGTAAGTCTCATAATCGCTTTTTACGACACTCACGGGAGGAAATAGGGTGATGCTATTCTTTACATCCGGCATCAAACGAAATACGTAAATAGTTATTTGTAAAAAAGAACTTCCCTGTCGGTGCTAAGCTTTATTTCAAATTTACGACGCACCTAGGTATTACACAAATTCACCTCCCATCATTATATTACCTAGCATATCTTGTACCTATTCATAAAATCTAATAACAGTACCTACCTGTTCATCTGTGATAATGCAAGTCCTTCGCTTCTAGGTCATCACCCTTTCCAAGTACTCTTGCAAGTGACATTTAAACACTGATTTGCATACACCAGACTGCGTGGAAAAGCTAGGCATATTATACCTACCTTTATACCTATTTGTGGTAAAAATTATAACTACATTGCCTACCTCTGATCAAACAGGTAATTAGGTATCTGTGGTTATTTTTCTTAGGGATACTGATGTCTGTCAGTATTTATACTGAAGGTAATCGAATTTTTTGGTCGAAAGTGGTTGAGCATGATATTAAAAAGAACTGATTTTATTGCGCAATTATATTTATAGGCCAAATTAAGCCTTTTTAAAGTAATAACACCTACACGGGGCGATCGATCAGGTTAAGTTACGCTTGGCGCGGTTGGTCCGTGGACGGGTGACCACCACATACCAAGTCCCCTCCGTGCCTCGGAAAGCACGTTAAGGAGTTGGTCCCGGCTGTCATTCGCGGATCTTTGTCTCAGTCGTTACGGGTCGTCAGAAGCCCGAAAGTTTGACAACTAGGCTTACCAAGGGGTATCACAATACCCAGTAACTGGGTTGTAGAGGTCAGATAGGCAGCCGCTCCATATAAAATACTGGTACTCAGCTGCATTCGGTTAGACTGGAAGCCGACCCCAACATAGTTGGAAAAAAAAAAAAAAAAAAAAAAATTAGGCAGATGATATGACATTGAAAAGCCTGTACCATTCCACAAATTGATTGCTGGAAGCGTATTAATGCTTTTCTCGCTAGTAAAGATAAAAAACGCAAAACCTTAGGGAAGATTATCTAAGGAGGTACCTACCTTTTGTCAAAGCCTCACTGCAGAGAATATTTATGTTTTTTTCTGATTTATTATACGGAATGCCAGAATAGTTTTAATAACCTCTAAGAGCGGGTTGTTTCACGTCCACTTGACGCACGCGTATACGTCATAAATGGCGCTAACTATCGTCAAACCGTTGTTTCACAAAATTATGCCCTTGACGTTCGTTAAAAAATAACGATTACAGTAACCCACTGGTTAACGTCATTTTATTCTTCGACATTTGAAGTTTGACGATCGGTTTTTTATGCAGTGAAACAACGCTTTGTATTTAACGAACGTTAAACATCATACGTAATCGTTATTATTTAACGTACGTATGTTACGTTAACAAACTGTTTGAAACAACCGGCCCAAAGTGAAAAAGTGTCAATAAAAAAATATGTTATTATGTATAAAAAAAGGAGCTACGTCTGCCAACAAACTGCCTTGCAGTTTGGCGGAGGATTATACGTGTAAACAATTGTTTCTGTGAATAAACGCTTCTTAAATATATTTTTTCATGTTGATTTTTGCCACTCCTTTATGTTCCCAAGTTGTGTTAAAACCTAAAACCAATCTCAAATGAGGCTTTAGCTGTCGATCATCCTACTAATAAAAACAAGAGTTTGTATGTTTGTTACATAATAACACAAAAACGGGGCAGTCTTTGGGGAATGCCGATAGAAGTGAAAACTAAGTACATTATTCAATTTTTTTTTATCTTATAAAAAAAAAACTTCACTTAATTTTTTATAAATTATTAATTAACTTTCTTTGGGAAGTCTGGAACAATGTCTTAGTACCTATATATTTTCGGGTTGGCCGTTGATAGCTGCGCCACAGTATTTTACTTTTGTGGTTATCTTCGTTTTCCTTTGTAAATTGTAAACTTAAGTTGTTCCAAATAAACTTTTATTTATTTATTTATTTACATATATACACAGTATACATATAGCTCAAGGAAAGCTTCCAGTGACGATGACGCGAGTTCCATGATTTTAGTTCATCCAAAATACACATACATACACAGTATACATATAGCTCAGGAAAAGCGTTCCGTGACGATGACGCGAGTTCCATGATTTTTGTTCACCCAAAAAGTGCTCAACGTGCCTAAAGAAGTTTTCACTTCAAAAACGGCTGAACGGATTTGGATGAAATTTAGCACACAGTTTATAAATTAGATTAACACATAGAATACTTTATATCCCGGAAATACGTGCCAGAGAGTTAATTTCCGACCCCTACGCGGGCGAAGACATGGGCAGAAAGATAGTCGCCAATATTTATAAATACAGTAAGTACTGCTCATTTCCTTTTGTTTGTTCCAAAAAATCTTTTAAAATAGCACGTCCTTTTTAAGCCACAAGAACGTCATTGCCATATTTGTCTGTCCTTTGGAAAAAAGAAAAAAAATAAAAAATAAAGAAACATTATTAGGTTGTCCACCCACGCGTATTGCTAAATATTTTTCCACTGCGATGATTTTAAGCTCACTTTTAATATTGACTTGTTCTGCATGTGTTCTCGATAATGTCACTGCACTTCCTGGCTTTAAAACTGACCCAATATCGGGGTGATAAATTGCCCCGGTTTCACTTCAGAGAAGGTACTCCTAATTGCCCAGCAGATATTGATTTAGATTGATTTTTGTGAAGTGAGCCTGAACTAAGCTGTCAATAATGTGCTTCACTGATGCACTATAGATTCGGGGGTGCACCAACGAAATTCTAAAGATGATCTCTGAAAGGTCAGAGTCTGCAGTGCTGGAGAGATTCATCCAGCTTCATGTGACGAGATGATACTACATATGATTTTTTTTCATTTGAATTTTATGAATGTTCACTTTGTTTTGTTATGCCGCCACAATACTAACATAGTTTTATGATCTTTGTCTGAAATAAATGTTGTTTAATTTTAATATAATTTAATAGTGTCAATCTCTACTATCAGGTGGAATGACACCTAAGTTTTCACGGTGAGATTTTCACTAAATAGATCGGCAGAAGTCAATCGCTAAAGGCTCATAGAATTCTGATATTAATCTCAACCAATTAATACTCTTAATGTATGCGTTAGAAAAGGAAAGATTTATGGTCAAAATTTAGGTTTACCTTGGCATATTTAAAAACATTTACTATTCCAAATGTATTCCGCGTAAAATAATTTAAATGATTAAATAAGTCCGACGGAGTTAGATTAATTAATCAACTAGTATTATCATGCATAATTAATCAGTTTTCTACCATTAGCACAGTCCTTTTGAATGTAACTATCGATTTGTGCATGGTTAATTTAAATTAACCATTTTATACCGTTATAATTTATAAGTTAACCAGCACTATTTTAATCAGTAAAATAGTACAACCCAGGTAAATCCTACATATACATATATAATATGCACGCTTAGCATGTTTAAGTATGACCAAATAGCTGATAAGCAAATTAATTTATGGTCTGGGATAACCATCATCTGGATTGAACCCATAATTTAATGACTTCATAAAATAAACCAAATTGGTTGTCCCCTGAAACTCCAGCACCCCTTAATACTGAGCATTGGTCTTACAGTGGACAATTTTCATTAGATTAGCGAGCCGCCCTTGCTTTTCACGGTTTTTAGGACTTGACAACAAATCGATATTTCTTTATTAAATGTCAGTTTAATATTGATGTATTATACATATAAACCTTCCGGAATAAATTATCTAAATGGTGCATATAACAGCATCAAAATTCGTTACTGCGTCGTTTAGAAGAACAACGCGGTCACATAGATATACCTACTTTATTTTTATCCAACTACGGCGAAACAAAGGAGAGTTATGATTTTGACTGGTATTTATGTATTTATGTTCATCTGTTCCCTCATAACTTCTAATCTACTTATCATAATTTGACAAATTAGGTATCGTTGGAAGCGTCTTGATTGTCCGCTAGTTATGGTTATGTGATGTCACGTTAAATTGAATATGAAACAGATGAACATACATACATACCCACATACATACAATACCGGACAGGAGAGACTATTTTATAATATGTGTAGATATATATATATATATATATATTTAACGAGACGGGCTTGTGGCTAAGTAATAACAGCCGCACGGGTCGATCGATCAGGTTAAGCTACGCTTGCCGCGGTTGGTCCGTGGATGGGAGACCATCTTTACATACCGAGACCCCTCCATGCCTAGGAAAGCTCGTTAAGCTGTTGGCCCCGGGATGTCATTTGTAGATCTTTGACAGTTGTTACGGATCGTCAGAAGCCCGAAAGTCTGACAACCAGTCTTGGCAAGGGATATCGTGTTGCCCAGTTGGTTGTGGAGGTCAGATAGGCAATCGCTCCATGTAAAATACTGGTATTCAGCTGCATCCGATGAGAGTGGAAGCCGACCCCAACATAGTTGGGAAAAGGCTACGCAGATGATGTTAGATATAGATTAGTTTGCATGAAACAGATGGTTGTCGCTCTAATACTTTGAAATTGAACTACACCTGGTAATACTCAATATCGACCCCGATGAAAAAGTGAGTATAATGCCATTGACAGTTTTGTCGGCAACAGACCCACCATTTACAATGTCCGTTTACAATATTATAAGGTGCCGTGTGGTGCCGGACGTAAAGGATAGCAACACCCCATTTCCTCCCGTGGGTGTCGTAAAAGGCGACTAAGTGTTCGAACTGAGTGCACGCTCGGCTCGAGCGTCCGGCGGGGCGGCGCGTGAGGCGTTCATGTTGAACACCCGGCGAGCGGCGCGGCGTGCCGAACAATCTTTCGCTGCTTGCACGTGACGCAAAACGCCCCGCCCGCGCCGCGCCGCACGCGTTTTCACTCAGGCCGTACACTAAGGGATTTACTAGAGAATGGGCAACAGCGTTCTCTATGCATTTTTAACAAAACGCGCACACAAGCGTGGCGATTATGGCAAAATCCCCCAATTGGGGAAGGCTTATGTCCAGCCGTGGACATCTTTCGGCTAAATGATGATGATGATATCTAAGGTGTATCTATTCATATACGAAATATTTTAAGAGAAACATCTATAGGTGGTAAAAAAGCCATATCAGCGAAAAGTTTACTTTTATCTAGGTGTTTTATATTTTTACTTAATTATTATAATTTTAAAATTTGCTTGAGACATTTCGCAAAAAAACCTTTACTTACTAAATTATTTAATTTTTTTAATAATACATCAGATTTAAAAAAAATCTTTACCATGGCTTCTTTACCACCTAGGTGTATCTCTTAAAATATTTCGTGTTTGAATAGATACATCCTACATATCAATTATTATTTCAACGACAGAGAGAGAACATTGCAAACCATTATTAAATTCCCTGTCCCCACAAAAAAATTAACGTACATAATATTAACGGTAGCTACGTTTGACATAACGCACGGGAACTTAGGAAGCGGTAAATATACCTTAATTACATCAAGATTAATTTTATTCAACGTTTAATTAGAGGCAAAATACTTATGCTGTAAGCAGATTATATATTAGTTAGGTGTATTATGTGCATATTTGCTATGTAAATAGGAGTGACCTTTCAAGAGTTAGGTGCATCTTTAGGCGCATCTGCGCCTGCGGTGCTATTTTTAGTTCTAACTCGCTTAGACATATATGTGCACCTGTATGTAAGACACTTAGTTTGGTTTGGTGGGTTTGTCTGTGGAAAATGGAGGGAAAAATTTAAATGGTAATATTTTTGGAAGAGTCTGTAGAGAAGTCGACATATCTTTTTTGATCGCGGGTGAAACTAAATGAATGCAAATTTCTTCACGTTGTATTATTTTTGATTCGTATTTTTTTTTTTGCAATTAGTTGGATGCCAGAACAGGGTTCTCTCAATGCTAACAGTAAATTTATTTGACTTTGGTTTGTAAATCTACAGCCTAAAACTTCTGTGTAAAATTTTCAGGTTATGCAAGTTTTTGCACACCCACCATTTCTTGGATATCTTAACAATAAATAACAATTGTTTGTTCAATGCACTGTGCAAATAATTTAGCCGACTGATTAATTATTATAATTTCCACACAATCAATCTGCCTAGCCTTTTCCCAACTGTGTTGGGGTCGGCTTTCAGTCTAACGGGATGCAGCTGAATACCAGTATTTTAAATGGAGCGACTGCCTATCTGACCTCTACAACCCAGTAACTGGGTAACACGAGACTGGTTGTCAGACTTTTTTTTTGGGCTTCTGACGACCCGTAACGATTGCCAAAGATCCACGAATGACAGCCGGGACCAACGCCTTAACGTGCTTTCCGAGGCACGGAGGAGTCTCGGTATGTAAATATGGTCACCCATCCAGGGACCAACTCCGGCAAGCGTAGCTTAACCTGACGGATCGACCCGTGCGGCTGAAATTATTATTACAATTTCCACATATAACGACAATAATGTGCAATTTTGCAATGTGTAATTTTAAATAAGTGAATAAACCGGATAATCTTTCACACTTTCATAGGCTTTTTTCTTTTCTCATTTAGCGTATTTATCACCTCAATACACGCACAGAACCTATTCGAATGGCAGAGAAACAGACAAATTGATAGACAGACACGCGAACACACATACACATACATACGTCAAACACATTATGTCACACAGAATTTATTATATTTGACTTGTGTCGCTATTCCAATTAAATTAATGTATAATTATTGCTAATTCAGTTTACCAGCACGATGATAACGATAAGTCTTGTTTGAAAATTCATTAAATTACAAAGTTGTAGATTGGAAAACAGGCTAATAAAAAAACATCCTGTATAGTCATCATAGTTTGCGATGATCTGAGAAAAAGTTTATGTCAGCTGTCTTGTGAAGATGTAGTGGCCATAATTTGAAGTTTAATCTTTTTACCTTGTTGGTTAGCTTTTGTATAATAGCTAATTACTAAAAAGCAACGAGGTAAAAATAATGTTGAATAATTTACCTCAATAATGATGTCTTCATCGCAACATTTTTCTAGCAATAAAAAGGTTGCTTTTAAGTCAAAGTCAAAGCATTTACACACATCAAAAAAAGTTTGTGATCACTAGCATATAAGCTGATATATTTTTTTTAATTGAACTTTATCAAGAAAAATTCTTTGTTGTGTGTTTTCTTTCAATATAAATACCCTGTTTGAAATTAAAAAATAAAAGAATTTTTATTTTATGTAAAAAAAAAAAATTGAGTACTTAATCATTATGTATTTATAACAGAAATTTGATCGGTGATCCTCCTGGGCATGCTGAGAATCAAGTTATCCAGCATTTCTTGGGGTAACCTGTCCCATTCTTGAATAGCGGCTTCCCTAAGCTCTGACACAGTCTGGGGACGTGGCTGACGGTTCCAAACAGCTCGCTTAAGAGCATCCCACGCGTGCTCTATTGGGTTTAAGTTAGGCGAGCCGAATCATAATATAATCTACCGTGCCTAACAAAAAAGATTTCGAATTTTTCAAAGTGATCGCAAACTTTTTTTGTTGTGTGTATTTCAAATAGGCACATAAATGGCACTTTTGAAAGTCAAAATTTACACGGAAATTAAATTGATTCTAGTTGCCCCTTTCAAAAGGTTGCGCATGGGCAATATACTCCACCGTTACTCTTAAACTATTTTACAATAGTTTGTATACATAAATTATATCATTACATGTGAAGACGATGGACCCATAAGAATTCCTGATGACCGCAGGAAAAGAATAAAAAGTATGAAGGCACGTTTCAAGGGTTCAAGTAAAACATGAGGAGCAAAATATAATCAAATCAAATACCCAGTGGTACCCAAGAAATGGCCAAAGAAAGAAAGGTAGGCCACAGAAAAGGTGAGATGATGATATCAGACTGATCGCTGCAACAATATCGGGCAGAGTATAACAAGTTGACAAAGTCAGTTACAGAACTTAGCAATGGAAAGTTCAAAACCCACATCAAACGTGTCCTTATCAAAAAAGAATATTATAAGATAAAAGACTACGCTGAAGACAAGGAAGTTTGGCAATAATTCCTTCTACACATGTGGCTTCCCTTGTAACTCATTAACGGCATAATTATGTAAGTGTCTATTAACAGCTCCCAAATGATGATGTTTTATTTTTTACATTCTTCCTTGATGAAATAATCATCACATTATTTGACATTATATACCTACAATTATTGTAGTTTAAACAGTTTTTTTTTGCCCCACACTAGGATTTCTCCTGTATCGTGCGTGCGTTTACAAACATTTAAACTCACATACACAAACAGCCAGACCCGGAACAACTACTTGTAGATCATACAAATATTTGTTGCGTGCGGGAATCGAACCCGCGACACGCAGCGCAGCAGTCAATCGCTTAACCACTGCGCCAACCGTGCCGTCAAAAATTATGCCTTTATTGGTTGCTTTTATGGACATGATATTTAGTCAGTACTGTTTCGGACTTTTTACTGTAGTCCACTGTAACCATGTCATTTGGTTAATTTTTTTTTCTTTGAACATTTCCTATTTTGTGAATGTGAGAACGTTGAAGGCCTAGTAGACTGTAGATTTGTTGACCATTTTCTGTTTTGCTAAGTACCTGGTAATTGTTGAAAGGCCTACCTTCTTCCCATATGTATTGCCACTGTTATTTGAAAATATTGTTAAAACCAATTATTTTTAAAAGAGTAACCGTGTTGTTTCTTACCGGTTCTTCTCCATAGGTTTAAGTGTTTTTTTTTTTTTTGATTTGGGATTTTGAGAGTGACCAGAGAGACAGGAATGGAGGAAGTTGGAGGAGGCCTTTGCCGACTGGCAAACGTACGTACAAAACAAACGAGCGTCAAATATGAGACTGATGACTACACCTTACGTGTTAACCGACTATATATTTATTTATTTACCATAAATAAATCTATAGTGTCTGTAATGTCAAAATAATAGCATTTTGTTAAATGAAAGTATACACAGTAATTACAAAAAAAAAAAAAAAAACTGGCTATCTGTTTGTTCCGGCTAATCTCCGAAACGGCTGGATCGATTTTGACGGGACCTTCACTAGCAGATAGTTGATGTTATAAGGAGCAAAGGCTCCTACAAAAAGGCGTGACACGCGACACGACACAAAGTCACCGCGTATCGCGTGACGAGCGGTGTCTTTGTGTCGCGTCGCATGTCGCGCCTGTTTTTAGGACCCTTAACTTAGGCTTACTTTTATTTTAGTAAAAGCCACGCGCGCGCAGCCGCGGGCAACAGCTAGTAAATAAGTAAAGTATGATCTAAGTAGGTATATTTCTAGAACGAAGGGAAAAAATAATGATATAAAAATACGTAAAAATGAAATACAAACGAAAACCAACAATTATATTCTAAGCACGAAACAAAATGTCAATGATATCATCTCACAAAGCTCTAATGAGCTTATAGCGTTTCAAACATTTAAATATATATATATTAAATTATTTATTTATTCAATTTCCTGCCCATACGCAGGAATAGTTCATACATAATTTGACAGGTGTCGCCACCGATCAAAGGTAACTAAGTATGATATTATAAAAATAATTCTCGCGTCCCTATATGGTTAATTGTCTAGTTATAAGATTATAGACTAAATAAAACTGTAATCATTTCCATATACGTTCATATGTTATTATCGGACATTATTTTAGAGTATGAAGTGTCTACCTATCTTTGTATAATAATGATGATGATCCTTGGTAATGAAAGCACGGAAAGTAATGCTTAGACTGGTAGCCCTTATACCTAGCATTTAGATGGGAAATAGCAAAAAAAAAAAAAAAACTACGTAATTTAAAAGAGCTTGTATTCAGCGCTTGTTAACGTTACCAAATAACAAAATAATAACCGATAACGTAACGTTAAATTTCAATGTTATACCTACTAACGTTACAAAAATTTAACGTTACTTGATAACATTACCAGTAATATAACGTTTATTAACATTAACAAAAATACGATAGCTAACGTTAATTTAGCTACGTTGCCGTTCTGTGTGTAAGAATCAGGCAGATTCAGGCAACGTTTTGATCGGCACGGCATCAGAGAGGCGCGAGGGCGGGCTCCCGCCGCGTCGCACGCCTCAGGCCCTACTACTTACATCTCACCCGTTTAAAATAACGATAAAATTAATAGTCGCATAAATAACGTTAAATCGATTACCGTTATTTTAATAATAACGTTAACTCTGTCAATATAAGGTAACGTTATGAAAATTTACCGGTATTTAAAGCCCTGCTTGTATTAGAATGAAGCAGGATAAGATTCAAAGGTTCAATTCAATGAATGAATATCGCGTATGAATTCACCGCTAGAGGCGCTAGTGTAGCGTGAGGTCACCGAAATGTCAAATGTCATTATTTGTAGGTGAACTACGCGGGTTTATTTCAAATTAGATGAATGTTGTGAATATTTTGCAATACCTGAACTCAATTTGCTATGGAAAATAAGAATTACGGTTCAATGAATGTCAGTGCTTTGAGACAGTTTCATCCTTCGGACAGTTATGTCCTCCTTTTTTCTGAACAAAACGGGACTGTGCAACACTGCGGCATGCTCGATATTTTTACGGTACGATTTTAAGGTATTAAATATGATTTCAATGTAAACTTTGGTTTCACGCACTGAAAAACCGAATAGTTGATTTTTTGATTGTTGATTTCCTTTTGGTTGACTTGACATTAAATTATGTTAAAAAAAACTGTTCCGTTTGTTTTGACAAAATTTTTGTTGATTTAACAAATCATGTCGGTAGGTGCTATATTAACCCAAAATATAGGTTAAAAAAAAAGGTTCAATCAACTTAAAAAGTTTTTCAGTGCGCCCGTCGTAACAAACTTTAGCAGCTAAACTTTAGGACCTTACTCGACAGTGGCGCCAACTGGTGAGCACAAAACGCTAGCCCTCATTATGATCCTGCTTTCTCTTGACAAAAAAGAATTTATCCGAATCAACACACAAATAAGACACACGAATGTCTTCCCGACACTTTTGTTTTCCGTCACTTTTCACAGATAAAAACTTCGATTTTGGTTGATAAATAAACTGTCCTTAATCGTATTTCTGACGATAAAAGTCGTATATTATTTCACTGCGTTCATAGTAATTTCCATGAACCCTTCGTAATTGGCTACAATGTTGTATTAAAAAGTTGGAAAGACTTTAATGCTTCCATTTCAATTAAATGCAACATGTTCACTTGTACATAGCATCCTTTTCTAATGATTCAATTATATGCTTAATTGAATTTGAAAAGTTAAATAAAATCGTTAAAAATAACTAAGTGCGCGTGCGTAATCAATATTTTTCATTACTTGTTAAGTTTTTATTATAATTATCAATAGGAGTTGGTTATCTTAATATCGTCGTTTGAAACTTTATTAAGTTAGAATTAATTGGAAATGGCATTCAATTTTTACATGTAGGTATTTATCAGACCTTATGATTATTTTAATTAGAAGTTACCTTTATAGCGATAATAATAATATGTTATTATAATATTTATTAA
Source organism: Dryobota labecula (assembly GCA_947523025.1). NCBI lineage: Eukaryota > Metazoa > Arthropoda > Insecta > Lepidoptera > Noctuidae > Dryobota > Dryobota labecula. Next base: position 24,493,252 of record OX383284.1, on the reverse strand, counting down.
TTTTTAAACTGTCATGGTCACTAATATTATTATTAACATAAGCGGGATATTTACCATGTTTATTCATTGTTATGAGTTCCCGATATTTCGGCGCTGTTGCAAGCACCATGATCACGGATAAATATCGAAATATCGGGAACTCATAACAATGAATAAACATGGTAAATATCCCGCTTATGTTAATAATAATATTTATTAATTATTATTATTATTATTTTATGTGGCAGTGGGTAGGGCACATTGCTCGCAGAACAGATAGCCGATGGGGCTAAAAGGTTCTGGAGTGGCGACCGCGTATCGGAAGACGTAGCGTTGGAAGGCCGCACAAGGTGGACCGATGACCTTGTGAAGGCTGCAGGAATCCGCTGAATGGGGGAAGCACAGAACCGGACGAAATGGCGATGCTTGGGAGAGGCCTATGTCCAGCAGTGGACGTCTTTCGGCTGAAATGATGATGATGATGATAATAATTATGAACAAGTACTAATTATATATATATATATATATATATTTTTTAGTTTGTGTGATCCTGGCTGCAAAATAATCCTGCTTTTGCAGCAGCCTCACCCTTGCAGGTAGAAGAGCAGTAAGAACCTACATACTGTTTTTTTTATGCCTGAGACCAAGAATTTATAATTGCAACAACATATTTTTTTTATCTAATTCGGAAATCTGTAGGCAAAGATTTAAATGGTTAGATTTGGCCTCACCTTAATAATTTTTTGACGCGGTACGGCTGATCTAACGATTCAAATCTTTGGTTGTTGGTATATTATGTTCAGTTCAGTTCTTCGTAAGAATATTTGATATAATAATTAGCCTATAACATTCCCACTGCTCGGATACAGACCTCCTCGAGTGGGCCATAATCCACCATGCGGTACCAGTACAGGTTGGTGGATGAGCTCATGCTGTGGTAGAAATATTAGCCTGTCAGCAATTTTTTTTTACACACAACGGGATAGCTCTGTGCCTTCATCTCACCTGATAGTAAGTCATGATCAGGCCGAAGGTAGAAGCGAGCTTCACCCGGAATCCTCAACCACAGAACAGTTATCTGTGGTTGAGGTTGTGGCGGCTATCTGTTAATATTGTTGTTATAGCGACAGACTTAGATAAGATGGTGGTAGCTAGCTAGGCGGACTTAGAACAAGCTATACCACCAACCAAAACGAGCAGCAAATTGTGCCCCCGCTGGGAATCGAACCCAGGTGATCTTACTACTAGACCACAGAGGCGGTAGCTGGACTGACTGCCCAAGACGTGCCGGTCGCACCTACATTAAGGCTCCCCCAGACAGGCTCAACGCGACAGACGCGACTCTAGTAGATCAATTTCTATAAAAACTTAAAGGAAATTTTCCAACCAGAATGCGTCGCACCGTCGCGTTGCGCCTGTCAGCGGGAGCCTAAATGTAGGTTAGACCGGCCCGCTATTTTAATATAGGTACATAATTAATGAATTAATCATTGCCTTTTTTTTGGGTGGGAAATTATCAAGTAACTTCTCCCGCTCTGGGCGGAGTGGGAGGGCGTGTCAGACTTTTACTGAATAAAACCCACCTTTGTTCCTTCAGTTGCCTGTACGCCAAGGCCACGGTATCCCTTTCGGACAAAACCGCAACCCTGGCAGGCACCGGTCCCGACGGACCCTGTCCGTGCGTGCTGACATCTCTTTGAGGCGCGCGTGGAGCACATCGCGCCGTCGACCCGGGCCTGGTCCTTACCGGACGACAAGCTGCCCATAGCTCGCCGTCCGCAAGCCCGCGCCTACGGTGGCCGGGAATCGGTTACCGATTCCGCGTTGCGTCTGTCAGCCTTTACTCGTGGATGCTATTTTAATACAGGTACATAATTAATGAATGAATCATTTCGCCTAACGACTTCTGAGTTGTGGGGTATAATTAAAACATTGTGCCACCCTCTTCTTGTATAAACAAAGTGACGAAGGGGATATGTTAAAATGATGCAACAGCATTTATAAGTAGCAAAAGTCATTTTTTTCAATTAGGCACATAAAAAGCACTTTTGAACGTGTAAATTTACAAGGAAATAGAATTGGTTCTAGTTACCGTTTCCAAATGCAGTTTCCTTATTTATTTAATTAAGGTTCACCAATAGTTGTTACAGATATTTTACAGATAGGAACATAAAAGTAATTGTGTCTTAAGTCTCACTGCACAACCAATTACAGGCAAACACCACATGCAAAATGCCCTTTGTAATTACAATTATAAAATTAGTTTTAAAGACTAAAAAGAAGAAGAAGAAGAGTAAGAGTTTTACTTAAATTCTAGATAACCATATTAAATACTAATAATCACATCTGACAAAAGTCGATATTGAGTCTGCGTGGACGTCAACCAGGACCTCAAGTCTGCTATTTCAATAGTGTCAGAATGGTCCATCACTGATTTCATAATTGTTGATTTTGACAAGTTTGGTAATCTACTAATATAATGGCGTCATTATGACTTCCAATGGTCAGCCACTGACACTCCATTGAAAGAATTGGTAATCTCGTACATAATGACAAATGAAACTTCCTACTAAACTTCCAACTTCGTATTACTTCAGATCGCTTATAACACTAATAAATAATATGTAAAATATATATAAATGAAATCTGGCATGAATAAATGTTCAAAATGCCATTGTAATACAATTCTATTACGAGACCATTGACCGACCAATGATCGACCATTATGAACTTAGCAGATTACGAACTTTTAGCAAAATGACAATGGGATCGTGTTGGAGTGACGAATTTATAAAAATAGCAGACTTGGGCCCCTGGTCGCTGCGCTCATTTATGAGTTTGCACATGCGGGGTATAGGCGAATTAGCACCAGACACTGTTCGGCGAAGAGGTGGAGCCAAGGGTGTTATAGGTTTGCGAGGTGGAATTACGGGTTACTCTGAATTTGAAATTACATACCAATTGTGGGCAGTCAATGGTGTTATTGAGCAGTTTATATGCGAATCTCAAGTCCAAGAGCTCCCTTCGAGCCTATGGGGAAGAGAACGGGCAAGAAACTCCATAGTTAGGTACTCTTTTAAAATGTTTTACAATATTTGATAGACAACAATTATACAGGGTTATTGGTACACTAACATCCTTGCAGAACTGTATTACTAACATCATAGGTAACAACTTTTGTTGTGTGCATTTTTACAAAACAAACAAAAACCTAAAAAAAAAAAAAAAAAATCAAACCAAAAACAAACCTTCAAAATTTTCGTTGTTCTATCTAACACATTTAAATTCTATATTTTTTAGTACAGTGACGACTCCTAAGGGTCGTACCCTTAGGAGTCGTCACTGTACTAAAAAATCTTGTGTATGTGTGTTTTTTTAAGGAGCCGAGCAAAAAGAAAAAAGTAAGCTTCACGTTAAAAACCTTCATCAAGAATTGGGCTACCAAACGCAAAAAAAAAAAAAACTATTCCGACTGGTAGTTCCAGAGATAAGCGTGTTCAAACAAACAAACTCTTCAGCTTTATTATATTATGTAGAGATTGAAAACTGCAAATATTTTATTTCATATTTTCAAATTACTTGGCCACCACTTCTTGGTTGCCCCAGGGCCTCCACACCTGTAATCCGGCCCTGCATGATGATACAATGTTAGGTGGGGACGATGTACCCAGAATAAAGTGACTATACTACATAGGTACAATGAATTAAAGCATCCTCCAAGTGCGCAAATAAGAGCATACGCTAATTCGTTTATCATATTGATTATACTGATATTCACTCACATATTACATGGAATTTATCTGTTTGATCTCGTCCATTAAGCTAATTACAAAGCTACATTATACAACGCCGAACACACAATAATTTAAAGAATTTAAATAAGAACTGCTCTATAACAAATTGAAACAAGCCATTTAGCCAACCAAATTGATAAAATAATGTTGTTAATTTCCTTCTCATAATGTGTAATCGACAAGATATAAAATGTGATTAAATTTAAAAGAAAATAAAAACCGGCCAGGTGCGTCTCGGACCACGCACAATTAAGGGTTCCGTAGGTGGGATGAATTTATCCCAAGAACAAACTTAACATGTTTGGGAGAATATGTTTTAAAACTGTAAATGTAAGTTGATCGACTATTACTCGGTAACTTGTAAATCATAATAAGGCCGGTGTTCACCAACATTTAAATCAACTGTTTAGATATTTAATCAGTTGTTACCTCAAAATTTCATAGGAAATTTGACATAAACCAACTGTTTAAATACCTAACCGGTGGTTTGAATGTTGGTGAACACAGGCCTTAGCTGTGATAGTTTTCCTTTTAACTTCTTTATATATGCTGTGATATTTTTCACATATCCAAATACAACCATTAAGCTTGCAAGGAGACCTGACTCTTGAAGCTTAATATTACGCAAACAAATCCCTGAATCGAAAAATGATTTACACAAACCTGCAATGTTTTTGAACGGCCTATCTAACGATACCCACACCATGGGATAGATGTGGAAAAAAAAAACATCCCCATTTTACGTGTAGGGGAGATACCCTTAAAAAATATATGTCAAGTTCTTTGTTTACTACTTTGTCGGCTTAATTATGTATACCCATACAAAATTACAGCTTTCTAGCAATCAGCAGCAGAGTCTCTGAGCTAAGCCGCGGACAGACAGACAGACAGTCGGACATGGCAAAAGTATAAAGGTTCCTTGTTGACTACGAAACCCTAAAAAAGGAACAGCATAATTACAACTCACGTCCATACATTATGGGCGCGAATTTTAATTGAGAGTTCTCAATGTGGTACTGTTTTATTTTCGAGCAGAAAAAGTGGTCAGCACTGTATTCAGGTTCGGTGTCCTGCCAAGGCCGCATTTCTCGGCCGAAGGAAATAGCCTGAGATCATTTCTCCGCTTGAAAATAAAAAAAGTTGGGTTCTTCGAGTAAATGTCAAACTGTACCTCTGTTAGTGTCGGGTACACTGGCCGGGCCAGTATTTGTGGTTGTGGTCGGTCTGATTTTGATTGACATTTTCTACACATAACGAAAGGTTAGGCAGAGGTGTACCCTTAGTAGGAACACCCAAATTTTGCCAGTTATATGACATTTTCTTAATACGGTTAATGCCGACGGTGGCATGGAAGTGGAGAAGTTTTGGGTGTACAAAATTTTATAAAAAAGAAGCTTACTGAAAATCACAAATCTTAAAAATTATTGATTAAGAATGACATTTGAATATTTGTACACTATACGTTGTGATAGGATAGAACTTAACAAAATATTATCACCATTTTATGTATTTTATTGCTTAAGTTTACATTTGATATTTTTATGTATTACACATAAAAATATCAAATGTAAACTTAAGCAATATTATTTAAGTATTATGTAGGAATGATTGTAACTATTTATGGAACTAAATATATTAATTTTATCGGCAAAAACGCGTACATATAAAATGCTTCATTGTATAGTTAGATATTGAGATAGACTCATGATAGCACAAGTTTAAACCTTAGTGGTTTTTGGTTGCTATTTATTAAGTAATCCTGTGTTCTTTTGTATAAATGATAAATAAATTAAAAAAAAAAATGTAATACTACATTCCTACAAATAAATAAATTTCTAATTCTAATACAATGTCACGCCAATTGACACGACGAATAAGAAAGAAATACGGTTAATTAAAATTTCTAAAGTTTTTTTTAATATGATAGTATGAATTCACGGTAGTATGACGGCACGGTTGGCGCAGTGGTTAAGCGATTGACTCCTGCACTGCGTGTCGCGGGTTCAATTCCCGCACGGAACAAATATTTGTATACCTACAAGTAGTTGTTCCGGGTCTGGCTGTTTGTGTATGTGAGTTTAAATGTTTGTAAACGCACCCACGATACAGGAGAAATTCCTAGTGTGGGGCAACGTTTAAAAAAAAAAAAAAAATTGTGACCCCTAATTTGTAATACATACTAGCTGACTGGACAGACGTTGTCGAAATTTAAATATGGTTTTGAGTTCGTATAAAAATCCCATAGTAAAGAGCAACTAAATTTTTTCCCGAATTATCAAATTTTCCCAGCAACTTTTCCACTTTTTCCATAAAATCATAATTTGGACTATCACGAAAATTAAAAAAATAGTCATATCGGATGTGCTTACTAACGAAGCATTTTTTCATTTTTATTTATGTAGATTATGTTTGGACTGAGCATATCACAATTCTAAGAAAGTTGAAGGTTACAGGAAAATTAAGTTTATCAATAAATGCCAATCGTTTCACAGCTTAGCGCAGGGAATAGGAGTCTTTCCATTTTAGGACATAGATAGGACCATATTATAAATGTGAAAGTAGCTTTTTCTGTCTGTCTGTTACGTTGTCACGTTTAAACCGCTGAACCAATCGTCATGAAATTTGACAGAGATATATATAGCTTGAAATATGAAGAAGGACTATTACTACTACTAGGCTACTTTTTTACGCGATAACCGACATCCACGCGGGCGGAGCCACGGGAAAAAGCTAGTAATATATATTTTTTAACAATCTATACAAATAAATAAAATTGAAGTGACTGTTTGTTATGTCAAAATAACATAATACAAAAAAAAAAAAAAACTGTCTTTTTTTCCCTGCTAATCTCGAAAATGGCTGGACCAAACTTCACGTGACTTTCACTGGCAGATAGCTGATTTTATTGAGACTAAAATAAGGGTGTTTTTATTTGAGAAAAAGCCACGCGGGCAAGCTAGTATTCAATAGGTAGCAGCTAGTATTCAATTGTCTGCAGACTTGACCACAAACCGAAACTCCAAAAATGTTACCCGTGATGGTGACCATATTTTTTGTGGTCGTGTGTGGTCTATTGTTTCGTCTACCCAACACTACTCTCAGGGAAACGGGTTGTCCGATACCTATCTACGTCATACGTTAGCCCCAGCTACCATTAAAACCGATATGAATGTTGTAGAGATTTTTATTCGTATTTTGTTGTTCTTCGATGAAAGAGAGAATTTATTTCGTAAATTTTTTTACATTTTTTTACATACATATGTGTTGATACTTCGTGTGAGGTGTTTCATAAAAAAAGTCATCTGTGAACAGTGTGAATTTAAATAATATGCCTGGGAAGATTCTAGTGATCCTTTTTGCCATATCTATCCTGATCTAATTCATTTTCCTATAATATTAAATCAGACTGCACTGTTATCAATTAGCTTGGGCATCATGCTTAAGAATTTAATTATTTCTTAATTAATTATATATTTTGCTACAGTTGAAAAGAATAGGAAATATTTTTTTTTTTTTTTTTATATTTTGCATATCTCGGGACCCAACAAATGCACCAAATTTGTTGGGACCTTTGGAACGCGTACGAGGGGCCGAAGCCAACTCGCAGAGGCCCGTTAGACGCTGCTTAACTAAATGAGGCACCAACCGACGATTATCCCTGTACGCACTATGCAAGTGCACCTAAGGACAACCCCTGGTTGGTGTAGGACTATTGCAGGATATGGAAACAAAGATATTGGACTATGGGTTTGGGTGGTTAAAATGGACTTTTTACCTAAAACTATGGAAGGACTATGGCCCCTGCCTGATCAATGTTTTATTATACACACGGATAAAATGGCAGGGGGTGATTTGCACACTTTGCACTCACTCTTTTCGGTTAATGGCCTAATAGCGGAGAGCCTCGACCAACACCTCAGGAGGCTCTCATTGCGCGGCTGGGTCAAGAAGTTGATTCAGAAAGCAGTAGTCCTAGACACGGCACGCATAGTGAGGAGGTTCCTCTCTCTAGAGCCCTGACCACCGGCAGCTTCCTGATGCCAATGGGCCACTATTCTTTGATTTATAAATGTTTTTATATTTGTGTATTCAAATATTAAAAAAAAATAATATACAGGATAAGTTTTTGACCAGTACGCAATTTTTTTTGGTGGTTCAGTATCAGTAATAGAACATATTTCCATTATTTGTTCAATTTTTTTTTCTGGTTCACTTGAAAACAGCTTGATAATCTATTCGTAATAATATCAATGGGTGAGCGCACAGCTGATAGGTACCTACTACTGCGTTCCGCTTCATTGACCGCGCCCCCGGCGCGTTGCGCGACGAGTATCCATTATACCAGTTTCAAAATAAACATCTTTCGTTAATGATAACTTAATTTTTTTGTACTAAGACATATTAAAATAATAAATAGGTGTATAATAAAACACGTTTAAGTTTAATTTGTCAAAATTTGCGCACTGATTAAAAAACTTTTCCCGTATATTGATGAAATAAAGGAAATAATAATATAATCATCACTTGCTTAATAAGCGGTGAAGGAAAAGATCGTGAGGAAACCGGCGGCATGCCTGGGAGATATTTCTCGCAGCATGTGAAGCCAAGTCAGAGGCCCATGGGTGGCATAAAACTCTGAGACCAAGTTAGTCACTAACCACACGAATAAGAAGAAAGAACATTTAACAAAAAACAATTACTCTTCTCTGCCACACAAGGCGTACTTAACAACACAATATAAGCCAACACAGCACGCAGGCACATTTCAGAGCATCCTTCAAAATTTAAATTAAGAACACAATCTTAATAAAACGAATTTTATTTACGGCCAGCTACCGTAGTACGCTAGTCAAATGGCTTGATAGAGTTTTAAATATAGAACTGGTATAGTGATAACAGGTACATACATAAGGATGCCTCGGACAGGTGTTCTTGACCATATTGGTCCTTTGCAGGACACCTAGAACCCGTAATTAGTGTTCGAGCTGTTGTTTTAATCGCGAAATGCTTAGCCGCTTGTTAAAAGGATGTTAGGGTGGGCACAAGGGATGAGCGGGAGCGATTTTAAGTAACGGAATTCGTGAGGTGTTTTGTTGGTGTTTGTGATTGTCTCCAGCCAGTAAACCTCTCTTTTCTTCACGTGTTTGTTTTTTATTTTTATTTTTAGAACAAGTAGATTATAAAATATTTAATAGTTAGGCTATTAAATAGTTTATAATCTACTTGTTCTAAAAATAAAAATAAAACATTTCTTGTGTATTTTAATTGAGTTTAAGGGATTTATCATCTAAATATTCGTTAACACTAATAACATTTAGTACCTATCAATTTTTTTTTTTTTTTTTTGTAAATTGATGTTTTTTTTTATCTTATGATTCGGGTTTTATTATGTATTTTCATAGATATAACCAAATATTTGAGATTATTTTGAAATCTTTTAGTACCTATTCTCGTCACAAAATGGTTTAGCTAGAATGATGAAGCCCACACCAATGCCTGTAGTGCAAGTTTGTGATGCTCAAAGACCATGTTTTTTTTTTTATAAAGTCAAAAACCAATAAATCATATCATAACATAATACGTATGTACTTTAGTCTATATTTTAAATCACCAAAATAAAAATTCAGCAAGAATACATAGCTTTAAATACAAAAAGTTTCCTCACACATTAATTGTTGTGAGTCAACTCGCTTTCCGCTCCGTCAACCTCATCCATCCTAACCTTAACCCGTCAGTGAAGGTTGTCAATCGTGCTTCGATGTCACCGGATGTGATGTGCTAACCATCTGCAGTTCCGGTCAGCTATAGACTATTAAAATAAAATTTATATGACTACAACACAAGAGCAAAAGGGTTCTGTAGCTATGATAAAATATATTTCAAATAGTTTTGCGTCTAAATTTACATACTGTGAGTAAGGTGTGTTTCTTTTACTGTGCCGTATGGTGCCGGACGTACCTATTTCCTCCCTTGGGTATCGTAAAAGGCGACTAAGGGACTTACTAGAGAATGGGCAGCAGCTTTCTCTATCCGTTTTTAACACCATACTGCGTTCGCCAACCCGCCTGCCAAGCGTGGCAAACACCTTGGGGGAGGCAGTGGACGTCTTTCGGCTGAAATGATGATGAATAAATGAGTAGGTAAGGTAAACACACTTGACTTGTGTGTGTGACTTTAGATCGAAAAACTATAATTATGTTACTTTATAATTCTCTTCTTGCAGTGAAGATTTTTAGGCCTGATACCATATTCGTAACCTTATAGTTTATATATAGCATGTCCTGGAATTAATGCACACCGTCAAACACCCTAATAGGGATTTGTCCTGAATAAAAAAAAAAGAAAAACTGTTTAGTCCGCCAATCAGATAATAAAAAAAAAAAAATTAGACACGTACGTTAATAATCTACATGATGGAAAAAAAATTTTTTTTTGTCATTATCTCTATTAGAATATTAGTTTGTTATCATAATACATACACTGCATCTTTACTATTATGTGTAAAACATTATTTATTAATTAAACTAGTTATACTGATTGTGGGAGAAAATTTGGTCACATTACAAATCTATTCACTCGCAAAGTCGCACACATATAAGGGTCTTGCGTAGTAGGTACTTCGTCCATTTTGGTTTGTTTTGACTATACAGCGGAATTGTGACTGTAATTTTGGTAGTTTTAATTATTTATGGGATAAATCATCATTATCATTCATCATTTCAGCCAAAAGACGTCCACTGGCGGACATAGGCGTCCCCGAATCGGGGGGTTTGCCAAAATCGCCACGCTTGGCAGGCGGCGTTGGCGATCGCAATATGCTGTTAAAAATGCTTAGAGAACGCTGCTGCCCATTCTCTAGTAAGTCCCTCAGTCGCTTTTACGACACTCACGGGAGGAAATGGGATAAAAAATTACCTATATTAAAAATGACAGAAATCGATTCCGTAAACGATTCTGAACAAACTACTTTTATAATGTGCATTAATTCAATAACACATTGTATGTAAGTGTGTGTAGAAATGGAGATCTACGAAATTATCATAAGGATAAACCCAGGTAAATCAACTTTTAAACTTACAGGCTCAAAATTAGATCATTTAAAAAGCAGTGACGTAAAATACAAATGGCCAGACCCGTTTTTAAATTAAGTCCGAGAGCACACCTCGCAGTTAATGCCAGTCTAATTTATGTACCGACAATTCTCTCCACCTCTTTTTACTCTTCAATAATCCACTTTATTCGTTCAACGTGTCCCAACTATCTGAGCATGTCCTTTCACATTTTGATATCGGGTCTCCTTTTCAGACTAAACACGTCGTTATCTGAACACTCCTTATGTGGTTTCACACATTTTGTTGTATGTTCACGACTTGACCAGGACTGTTTTGCTTTTATATCAACTTTCTGATGTATCTATGTCTTTATGTTTATTTTTTATGGCTACTGCACATAGTGGCTAGGGTTTTACGTAGATTTTATTCAAATATCGTCGTTTCCTTTTATAAGGGTTATTTATGTATGTAGCTGCTATTTCATCTCCGTGTTCCGTGTGGCGCCGGACGTAAAGAATGGCACCATCCCATTTCCTCCCGTGGGTGTCGTAAAAGGCGACTAGGGGACTTACTAGAGAATGGGCAGCAGCGTTCTCTATGCATTTTTAACACCATACTGCGATCGCCAACCCGCCTGCCAAGCGTGACGATTATGGCAAACCCCCCAATTGGGGGAGGCCTGTGTCCAGCAGTGGACTTCGTTCGGCTGAAATGATGATGATGATGATTTAATCTCCACGTTCTGAGTTTTAGCAAAGAAGTTAAGCCAGCCCTTCCTCACCATTTAGTGTTGTATTAAAGGAGGTTTCGTGCTTCTCTGTCTTCTGATAACAAGAAACTGCCGTCATCAATCGGTCTGCCAGTTACGGTAGGTAACTATGGCAACTGCTCCTTGACAATGGAAGACCCTGATTCAGCAACGACCATTAAGTTCTGACATGAAGATAATAAAGCCAATCGTTACCCTACAATTTGTCAGAAGCCAAAGCGCATGCGATTCGGTTAACGTATCCAGTTCAGATGTTCAGTCTTCCCCAACACCTGTGCCCCAAGTTTATCAAGACCATCTACGGATCTCCAACGAGCTATAATTTATAGCGCGCATCATAGCATGAGCAATGAACTCCGGCCTCATAACTAGTGTTTGCTTAGAACACCTTTGTCCGACCACGTGGTAGCTACCACCTTTGGACCGGTGTGTATTGCCGCCACCATATATGGTTTGGACAGGCGTAGGAAAAGAAAAATTATCATGTGAATGAAAAACTTTAGTATTATTAAGGCGAGTTTTGTTGTTCTCATTCGTGTATTGATCTATTAGTTGCGTTCCTGTTTTTTGCTTGCTTCTTGGATATTATTTTTGTTTTAGGTTGTTCTTTTGGAACAACAGATGCTTTCTAGCTTTTGTATTTAGGCCTATATGTGGCGTCGTTAGCTTTAGCTTGTCGTTAGCTCAGTCATAACTTGGTTAACATAGTAAGCGGTTTGGTTCCCATCATTAAAAAAACAACCTTATCTTTGTAGTATCACGGATATTTTTTTCTGAGTGAAAGATCCAACCGTTAGGACCTTTTTGTTATATACAGCAAATTTTTGACCATAATGTAGGTTGATTCCTTTCTGCAAAACTATATCCAATTGTGACTATAAGTAATAAAAACATTCAATATCTTCTTGGACATGCAGCCACTACATAGGATCAATACGTACATAATATAAAAATATCTCTTTGTACTTGGGCACTTTTGCCGACGAAACATTAATTTAAAATGTAAAAAACAATGTTCGTATCGTTTTATTGACACTATCAATCCATTTCTGATTAATGATAAGTTATATCCCGTATCAATTAAAAAACAGTTACGGTACGGGAATTTTTTCAAAACTGGGTAAGTCAATATTACCCTGTTTTTAGGATTCCGTAGCAAACAAGGAACCCTTATAGTTTCGGCATGTCCGTCTGTCTGTCTGTCGGTCCGCCTGTCTGTCCGCGGCTTAGCTCAGAGACTCTTAGTACTAGAAAGCTGTAATTTGGTATGGGTATACATATTAATCAAAATTTTAAATATATACCCTACGTGCAGATCAAAATGTAAAAAGACTATTACAAAATGGCTACTTGAATTAGATTATGCAGAGACTGAAAATTTACTAAACATCCTAAAATAATTTCGTCTATCGGAAATATTCGCCTATTCAAATTAATCCTAGATCGCGTTTCACCTTACTAATCACACACAGACACACATTCACTTTCGGGCAAGTAGGTGCTCGCGCCTGGGCGCGAGGACTTATATGTGTGTGACACACAGCACATCTCCTTTGTATTGTCTTAATTCTGTTCCTCTCAGTACTTGGAGTTTTCAATGTTGTAGTACGTAAGTGCAATTAATATTGTATTTTAAGGGTGTGAGCCTGGAGATCTGTCATACAGGTCCCGAACCCAGTATAGACTCCAGCTCTCACAAAGGATATACCGGAAAAATGTAATAAGTTACATTTTCCGGTATATCCTTTGTGAGAGCTCGAGTCTATACTGGGTGATTAAATAAATAATAATAATAAAGTAATTTATTTTCTCTCAAAAGGGTACAATTTTGATTCATAGCATAAGTGCTATGAATCAAAATTGTACCCTTTTTATTTATTATTTATTTTATTTATATTTATTTAATCACGCCGACAAAGTGGTAAAACAAAATCATTAAAAAAAAAATAGGTTACCTAACACGTAAAGTGAGGATGATATTTTTTTTTCTCGTCTATCTCATAGTATGGGGTATCGTTGGATAGGCCGTTCAAAAAGGGGGTTTGTAAAAGAGTTTTGACCAGTACGCAAATTTTTTTGGTGGTTCAGTATCAGTAATAGAACATATTTCCATTATTTGTTCAATTTTTTGTTTTTTTTTTTTTTTTTGTTTTTTGTTTTTTTTTTTTTCCGTGGGTTTGTTAAAGCCATTTTTCGATTTAGGGAACTGTTTGCGTAATATTCGCATTAATGTGCTAATTTTTGTTAGAGTCAAAGGTCCCCCCTCTGCCAGCTAAATGGTTGTATTTAGATTTGTGAAAAAAATCACAGCAGTAGAATATATAACGAAGTTAGAAAAGAAAAACTATCACAGCTAAGTACGCTTTACAAGTTTTCGAGTAATAGTCGACCAACGTTTTAAAAACCATAGAACATGTTTTTCAACTACAATGTTAAGTTTGTTATTGGGATAAATTCATCCCAACCACGGAACCCTTCATTGTGTATGGTCCGACACGCACTTGGCCGGTTTTTTATCTATATTTAATTGGAGATCATCTCTAAGATTAACATAAATTATACCTATTTTGCAGCAGACGTCTGAGATAGGTTGGGTTGGAGATAACAATTTTAAGGATTAACATAACATCACGCTTGTATTCCCTGAAGGGTTAGGCAGAGGTGTACCTTTACTACACCCACATTTCTCCAGGTATGTTTAAGTCCCATGTAACAGGGGGCGAGCCTATATATTGCCATCAACCGGGCACGAATCCAGACTCCGGGCTGCTACTGAGAAATTCCTGATGGAGAACCCAATAGCACTTCTCTCGCCCTAGGAATCGAACCCAGGACCACACGCTCAGTATTAGCAATAGACCAAAGAGGGAATAATTACTTATGGTATTATGGATATCCGAAGAATTCCGAAGGTTTTCGAAACTTAAGTGGCAGGGCACATCGCTCGCAGAACAGATAAGATAACCGATGAGGCCGAAAGGTTTTGAAGTGGCGACCGCGTACCGTAATTCGTAGCGTAGGAAGGCCTCCCACAAGGTGGACCGATGACCTTGTGAAGACCGCAGGAATCCGCTTGATGTGGGAAGCACAGAACCGGTCGAAGTGGCGGTGCTCCGGGGAGGCCTATGTCCAGCAGTGGACGTCTTTCGGGCGAAATGATGACCCAAAAACTTGGTATTGATATCCCATGAATTATTAGTTATCATTTACTCTACTCAGCTAATAGGTAAGGGCATTTTAAGGCACTGGAATTGCTTGCAAGACGGTGAGAAACTTCACCCCAATGCAACCTCATGGCCTGTGGGTATCACACATCATAATAAATAACGGCACGGTCGGGTTCTGCGTTACGGATAGGTTCAGTTCCTGCATGAAGCAAATACTTGATTGTTCTGTAGATCAAATATCCGTAGGCCAATCAACAAATTTGGGTTTTGGGTATTTGTATTTATGAGATCCGTGTTTGTTAACGTATTCTCGATGTAGGTTTTTTTTTAATACGGGTACATACCTAATTTAAAAACCCAAATGTGAAAGGTAAGGCGACCGCCGCATATGCGGGATAATCCACGTACGTAGCAAGAAAAACCAAGATCTATAATTAAAACTCAAAATCAACAAAACTTCATCCTACCTAATAACTACGAGTATCTTGAAAAATACGTACCCAATAAATAACGTATCATTAATACGCCATTGACAATTCAACACTCACGAATTAACACAGAAATATCATCAAAACTGAAACGTGGTGTGAATATAATATTTTTTACTAGCAAACAGGTGTCTCCATACTTTTCCCATGAAATGGAAAATAAAAATAAAAAAATCGACAGGTGGGCCGTGGACGATACAAGTTGTGGTGTAATTAAGGGCGGATAAAAGAGATCCTGGCAATCTGGTTTTCAGGGATGATAAGACAGAGAATGTAGGTGGATTTGAAGGCGGTATTTTAATTGACGGTTTATCTAATTAGCCTATGTCCTTCTCTATATCCCAGACTATATCTTTGCCAAATTTACACTACCT
Source organism: Dryobota labecula (assembly GCA_947523025.1). NCBI lineage: Eukaryota > Metazoa > Arthropoda > Insecta > Lepidoptera > Noctuidae > Dryobota > Dryobota labecula. The sequence goes on along the minus strand of OX383284.1, from coordinate 24,477,629 downwards.
CTTCTAGCTAATCGCGAATGAACATGTTTTGCTGAGACTGTTGCTTTCGCTTTTTTTTTTTGTTATTACATTTGATTACTAGTTTAGTATTTATTAGTATAAAAATTATGTATTAGGTATGTTGAAGCTATTTGTACTTCAGTTACTTGTCCCTACAGGTTCATTAGAAAACCAGCGTCAGAGAGCATCTGTTTGGCATTAATGCTGAAATGAACCTTTTTGGCGCACAGCTATTTGTTTATAACATTTTTGGTTTTCACTTTTAATTTGTTTGTATTTTGCGTTTCACGAACTGTGACCAAATAAACGTTATGCTTTCTTTCTTTAATTTTGAGAAAGCTTGAAAAAATTTCAACATTAAGTTTGTGTGGCCTATAAAAGCATAGTTTTTGTGGTGCTAAACCATAATTCGTGTCAGTCACAGCACTTGTTAATAGTTCCATCACTTTTGCGCTCTCGAAAATAAATTACAGACTAGGTTTTTTTTGTTTTGAAAAATTGGTTTTTTCAGCATTCTTTTTCTGTTATATTTTGTATCAAAGTTGAAAAAATTGGTCAAGCCACGTGCAAGTATAAAATGATGTTGATGATATTTTTTATTAATGTTCAAAATCAGAAGTAGTTCCTCTTAAGGAAAAACTCTTATGTGCATATTTTGTGACGAAAATGTAGAAATTAAAGAAATAGATTTCCTTGGCAAAGTGTAACACTGAAATAAAGTTACGACGAAATGATTTGAGTCAGCAATTTTTTTTCAAACACTCATTAAATAGATTCTCATGATTTAAATCTATTCGCAATAAAATAGTAGAAATTATTCGTACATCTGAGCCAACATAACGGTCCCAACAGGATGCGGGGCAATAGTCAATGTCTATGAAAAAACGCAAAAAAAAGAATAAATGCAAGCTTATTGGATGCTTACCGATAGCCATTTATTGGAGTTGCATTTATCGTCTGTGGTTAGTTTATTAATAATATCTAGATGGACATAAAGTCCAGTATTTCTTGAACTTTTATAGTGGCGCTGTTCGTTAAGTGAAACGTCAAGAAACTGTCAAATTCGATTCTTAAAAATGTAGTTCCAATTTTCGCCGCTGTCAAGTTATATTGGCCGTTTATACTGTTGGCGCTAACTTGAGATGACAAAGTATGCGGTGTACTAAAATTGCCTTTTAATTTTTTTATATAATATAATTTATTAAATTTATTAGCAGGTTGAACGTCGATCGATTATCGGTTATTGAAGATAAATTGGTAAAATATGCATTGAATATAATAATTAAGATCATTAATAAAAATTAAATAATTAGGTTACTTTAATGACATTAACATTGCAACACTATGACGTATGATAAATTATGTAAATTTTTGTGAGTGAAATTAATTATGTTTGCGGCATGATTAAGTACAAAAAAAAATTGCGAGGTTTTAGGAAATATTGCACTTTTTAGGTTTATTGCAGAATCGACCTCTAGAAAACGAAAAGCCGTATTAATCATATTTTGGCCTCAATTTTGGGAAACGAAGGCGCTTAGGGAAGTATTTTCATTAACAGCCCTTAGGGCGTTTATGGACAGCTCGCCGTCCGGTAAGGACCAGGCCCGGGACGACGGCGCGTTGTGTTCCACGCGCGCCTCAAAGAGATGTCAGCACGAACTGATGGGGTCTGCTAGGGCCGATGCCAGGGTTGCGGGTTTGTACGAAAGGGATACCGTGGCCCTGGCACACAGTCAACTGAAGGAACACGGGTGGGTTTTAGTCAGTAAAAGTCTGACACGTCCTCCCGCTCCGCCCAGAGCGGGAGAAGTTATTCTTTTGTCTGAGGAAGAGCATTGGTGCATTAGATAAGTTCTATGTTGCCTTAAATTAGTCATCTGTAGGTACATTCAGAGAAATGAATTATTAAGCAAATTGTATCCTATGTAAATTTGCCACACCTTTTTTTTTTTCTGTTTCTATCTGTCCATTACTGACATTCAGCATCGTTTGTGTTAAACTTCTTTAGTCATGCTTGGTATGTGCCCAGTGGTGCATCCACATCAATCTGTTTTATGGTGTGTCAGTTACCATAGTATCAGGGCCTCAAGTCTGCTATTACAATAGTGTCAGAATGGTCTCTTCATTGTGAGTTTTTGACAGATTTGCCATACAAACACTGTCAAATACTCACAATGGCGAGACCATTCTGACACTATTGTAATAGCAGACTTGAGGCCCTGGTCTCGTGGGGTTTGTCTTTTAAACCTCTTGAATGTCTTGGTTTTCATCAAGTTTGTAGTCAGTTTATTGGGATGAGTAGCAATCTTATTGCTGTAGGCGCTGACTGCTTGCGTAATTTGTTCTTTCACCTTTGGTGTTTTTAAGTCCCGATGTAAGCTATCATTAGTCATGTACTATGGTGCATTAGTTATAAACCTAAGCACTTTTGATTGAAACTGTGGCGGTATCATCAACGCCACATGCGAGCTACGCATCAAAGACCTGACGTCACAAATCCTGCATCGCGCTATCAGAGTTTACCGCGCGACTAGCATATATACAACATCCCGACATCAACCGTTGGGCAGTTGTCCACCAGACACAATACCCGTCTGGCCGGAGGATCCTCCCTTTACTATTGAGTATGAGTGAACTTTACACCCTGTTCCTCATACCTCTAAAAAACCTTTGGAGCATGTCAATGTTTGCCGTAACTAATATAGCCATTTTTTACAGCGGTGGTGACCCAGTGGTAATGACGTGACTTACGAGTTGTAGGTTCTGGTTCAAACCCAGACAGGTGCTTTACTTTGTGTACATTATTTCGTCACCCCTGCTCTCAAAACGGTGAAAGAAAACATCGTGAAGAACTCGGCATGTTCTAGAAACAAAAATTCGAAGACATGTGACATCTACCAACCCGCACTGGGCCTGCGTGGTGGATTACGGGCCCACGCCCATTTGTATACAGCCATGACAGTTGTGATTTGAATATACCGATAGTTTAAGTTGGTAGTTGTAATGTTACATTTTTCCGGGAGGGAAAAATGTAAGGTCAGAGAAAGAACTACCACCTACCTATCATCAGAACTGGAGGAGTCCCGGCTTAAGAAGAAAATAAACAAGTTAAGAGTAAACAATTTTAATAAATAAAAACAAAAAATTAGATATCTACGAGTATCATATTAGGTTTCCTTGGCCTCTTCCTCATCCTTCAGTTGGGACCCTCAAGTACCCATTCGGTAGGGCCTGATAAACCTAATATGATAGATATCTAATAACAAGTTGCCAAAGTCGGTTAGAGAACTTAGCGATGGAAAGTTCAAAACCCACATCAAACGTGTCCTTATCAAAAAAACATATTATAAGATAAAAGACTACGTTGAAGACAAGGAAGTTTGGCAATAATTCCTTCTGCACATGTGGCTTCCCTGGTACCTCATAAACAACATAACTATGTAAATGTCTATTAACTGCTCCCAAATAACGATGTTTATTTAGATAAAAAAAAAAAATATTACATAGGTACTTCCTTGACATAATCTTTTCATTAATTGACATTATTTACCTACAAATCGAATTCCACTTCTTTATTAGTGGCTTTTGTGAACATGATATTTATTCAGATATGTTACTGTAGTTGTAATTGCAATCATGTCATTAATCTTTTATGTACTTAGATTATTTTCTATTATGTGAATGTGAGAACGTTGTAGGCCTAGTCGAGTGTAGACTTGTTGGCACTTTTCTATTTTGATCACAGTTATTTGATAATATTGTAAAGCCAATTATTTTTAAAAGAGTAACCGTGGAGGTTCTTGCCGGCTCTTCTCCATAGGAAACGACTAATTGGAACCGTGCATCTAGCTTTTGACGTTTCATAAGTGATGTGAAATGGCTTATGTGAAATAAAATATTTTTATTTTGAATTTGAATAGTTTGTTTTTATTTATTAAAATGGTTTACTCTTAACTTGTTTATTTTCTTCCTAAGCCGAGACTCCTCCAGTTCTGATGATAGGTAGGTGGTAGTTTTTTCTCTGATCTTACATTTTTCCCCTCCCGGAAAAATGTAACGTTACATAATCAATTTGCTTATCAATATTATTTTCTGACTTTACTAAGGATAGCTTCCATTGCCTTTTAGTCAGTAGAAGTCTGGTTTATATTAGTTACCCTCCACCAACCCTGGAGGGAATCTATATTAATTCCCATCCGATAATATATACGTTATAGTAATATGTATGTATGTCTATTATAAGTTTACTACATATTTATGTACTTGTGTATCTATTTTATTTGTTATCTTTTTAATATTTTTATTATTATTATCTCCTCTCCTCCCTATTAATTAGAACACCTGCCATCTTATCTCTTCACTACCCTTGGTTGACTGGTAGAGAATGCCTATGGCATTAAGCCCGCCTTTGTACCTTATTGTGTGTGAGAAGTTTAAATAAATAAATAAATATCGGGTGGTTCAACGGAACATTAAACTCAGATAACCGCAGACCATATGCAAATCCAACAACAGTACCTCGTTCCCATTTACCGTTGTCCCATATTACGATATTCGAACCGTCCCAATTTACATGTATAATTTTTTAATCCGTTCCAACAAACATCGTTAATACCGTGCTGATAAATTCCAAGATATGTATGTATGTATCGATAAGACTGCTTACAACAGAAATGGCCGTCGGTCTAGCAAAAGGAGAAATGAAGAAACCCAATTAAAGTCGAGTAACGCCATCATATCCGTTCAAAAGCTTTAATGGCCGCTTGCGTGACAAAATCTAGTTTTTGCACTAGCTTTTACGTATGGTGTAAGTTGGGAGAGGCTGTTGGAGCTTTTAGTCCAAGTTCGGGATCGTATTTTGTAGATATAGTGCGACGGAGAGGGGCTTGTGGCTAAGTAATAACGACAACATAGGTCAATCGATTAGGTTAAGCTACGCTTGCTGCGGTTGGTCCGTGGATGGGTGACCATCTTTACATACCAAGACCCCTCCGTGCCTCGGAAAGCACGTTAAGGCGTTGGTTCCGGCTGTCATTTGTAGATCTTTGACAGTTGTTACGGGTCGTCAGAAGCCCGAAAGTCTGACTACCAGTCTTACTAAGGGGTGTCGTGTTACCCAGTTACTGGGTTGTGGAGGTCAGATAGGCAGTCGCTCCATTTAAAATACTGATATTCAGCTGCATCTGGTAAGATTGGAAGCTGACCCCAACATAGTTGAGAAAATGCTAGATAGATGATGAGTGCTTCTAATGGTAAGCAGTAGCAATTTTGAGTAATTTATGCTTTATGTAGAAACCTCTCTCTTTTTGGGTGAACAAAAATCATGGAACTCACGTCATCGTCACAGAACGCTTTCCATGAGCTAAATGTATAAAAGAACAGTTATTCCAAAGTTTTGTGTTTTCACTTCCGTCGGCAGTCCTTATGACTGCCAATTTTTTTTGTTTTCGGGGGGAAACCTTCAAAAAGCGCCCGGACTTTGGCGACACGACCTAGTGGGATTTTTACCTCACTAAAACCACCCCGTGATCACCATTTTCTCATGGAAGGCACCTCTCAAAAGACCGATCTGAAACCCCGTCTGTGCAATATCTTTTAGGTCACATTCCTGGAGTGAACGTAAAGAGGTCTCCCAGAAACCCTGTATGATATTATCTAAGCACGTTTTCAAACCTCTCAATCTCAATTTAGTCTTCAATCTCTTATGGCAAACCCCCCAATTGGGGGAGGCTTTTGTCCAGCAGTGGACGTATTTCGACTGAAATGATAATGATGATGATTAGCCTTCAAGGAAAGCCTCAAAAACAGATCAGATTAGATCTGCCTTCTTTTCGAAAACCCCGATGAACGGCTCCGGATTTTTTTGGATCATTATGGTCGTTGATAATCCTTCGATACATATTTTGTACAGACGCCAGCAGGTCAAGCTACCCGAAACTGTAAAATTTTCGCAATCAACCTTGAACCTTATAATGTAGTGATAAAGTTGAAAATCGATTAAAGAAATTTGACAGATTGTAGTAGCTTGATGTGCTGGCGTCTGTACAAGGTGATTATTAACTGGTCTCAGCACCTATGAGCCTGTACTTTATTAAAATAATTCATCATCTGCCTTTTTACAAGTAGGGGTGGGCTTCCAGTCATACCGAATGCAGCTGAATACCAGTATTTTACATGGAGCGACTGCCTATCTGACCTCCACAACCCAGTTAAGATTATCTTTTTTTTTTTCTTTCTCACGTAGTTTTAATGATGGTCTGGTTTTTTGAGTACTACCCAAATGTCCTTTCTTTGGTACTGTACGTCCAGTCGTTGAGCTCCTTAAATCGTGAGTTGCGCTACACGTTTACTGACAAATGCTTGCACTGACTGGACAGGTTCACTCAAAATTGTGTGTTCTTTCCTCAAAAGACCATTTATCATCTACATGTGACACGATCACACATTACGTCTGGACTTTAAAAGGGACTTTGACCCCTGAGTTTGTTTCGCCATTTCTTCTCAGGGATAGTCAGATAGGAAATGTCGACTCCATCTAGCTTATTTTATTTTATTTTTATATATGACGTGTAAAAGTGATTACGATATCCTATTTACAGAATAAACGATTTCATTTAATTTCATTTCAGTTACTGGGCAATACGATACCGCTTGGTAAGACTGGTTGCCAGACTTTCGGGGTTCTGACGACCCGTAACGACGGTCAAAGATCCACGAATGACAGCCGAGACCATTCCGATGCACGGAAGGGTCTCGGTTTGTAAAGATGGTCACCCATCCACGGACCAACCGCGGCAAGCGTAGCTTAACCAGATGGATCGACGCGTGGGGGTGTTATTACTTTACAAAAGTAATTATTACTCACAATACTAGATACTCTCGCTTGCACCACACCCCATTTCAGTTTCCGCTGCATCCCAGAGCGAGTACCGTTATAATACCGGCTAAGCAGGTCCAGTCTCCGTACTGTTCTTATAATTGCGGTTAATTCTGCACTATTGAATGCTATCCCATCCTTTATTGGACATACGATGAAGCCAGATGCGTCGTTTGTATTTTTTTCATCGGATTCTGGTCGGCTTTTTGAATGGTTCGGTATTTTGATTCTTCTGATATGGTTCGGTTATACATAGTTAAGGTTTTCTGTATTGCTGGTAGCTTTAGCTGTCTTTTTTTATTATTTTAGCAGTGTTTTTAGTTCAATTTGTATTACAATCAGCCTTATTCCGATACGAACCTAATTTGTTTAAAAAATTAAAAAAGTTCACTGCTGATCTGGGCCTCTTATCTGCTGCACAGTAATAATCATGGTTATTAGGTCACAGAATTCTTAAGCATCACTTCTTATTTCTGTGTATTCATGACTAGCTATGCCCGCGGATGCAGCCGCCTTGATCTGATCCTAAGGGTCATAGCTTGATGTTCAATAGCTTATAACTTTCATCAAGAATTGGGCTATCAAATGCAGTAATAGTTTTTCAAATCCGACAGATAGTTTCAGGGATTAGCGCGTTCAAACAAAAAAATAAAAAATAAACTCTTTTGTTTTATTATCTATGAGTATACTGATAGATATTATAGAGAGAGAGAAAGAGAGCGAATTTTGTGAGTTTGTTTATGTGTAAGGTAATCTCCAGAACCACAGCTCTTATTAAAAAAAAATATTTCATCATTTAAAAGGTACATTATTCCAGATGGACATAGGCTAAAAATTATGTATTAAAAAAAAATTGCAAGCGTGCAAAGCCGGGGCGAGTCGCTAGTATTAATTTAAATATGCTAAAACCAAAAACAGGCTTCCACTAAAATGATAAAATATCCGATAGAATAATATACATATACTCGTATTCTCATTATTTCGGATCACACATAAAAATACACACATAGCATATTTTAGTATTAGTAACAACAACTTAAAAACTATGTTAGTAAAACTTACAAAACTAACCTAACCACAACTAATAGTTACGTGGCTCGACACATGTTGGCACGCCTTCGCACCTAGTGCCTAATAAAGGGGCTATCCACCTTGTCATATAATGTTTTTAGGATGCTATTGGAGCTTCCGCGCAACCTACCCATAAGCGACGCTGCCCTCTTTCTCATTATGGAATGAAAATCGTCGACATGGGATATTGACATGCCCTTCACAATACCACAAATTAGCAGACCTCACCACATTCATCATCAACAAAATTCAAGTAAACCCGACAACAGAAACAACCAATCAACAAAATAATTTGCGAGAACGCCAAACAGATACAAAAATACAGCTACGTTGATAAAGTTGGCACATAATTCATCGGTACACGCATTACTGCGGCCACAGGACACAGGTGTTTTCTACCGTGGGAAGCCTTGATCTTGAACCTCAATTGATCGCCGCTCTCAGTTTTTTATTTAAAACTAGTTGGTTGTACTGACTTCGTACGGTATTTAGCGATAGGGTGTGAAAATTTCATGAAGGTAAGTTGGAGAAATTATGAATTAAAGGCGGAAATTAAGTTTGGAAACTCGGTGGTTTGGTTAAACTTAAACACTAAAGTTACTATCATCAACTATGATAGTAATTTTAGTGTTTAAGTAAGAGCCTGGTGATTTTGTGACGTCATTATTCAATTGTTGTTTTCCAAGTCATATATCTTGAGTTCGAACCCAACGCACGCACCTCTGACTTTTCGGATTCATGTGCGTACCTATTATATTTATTTTATTTTTATTTTACTATGGGTTTGCTCTTGACTCTAGTCTAGGCCTGGGTGACAGAGACAAAGTCGACGATGGAGTGAGCTTACCCAGAAGAAGCCTGTTCACTCTCACTTTGAATAGATTAGGGTTGTATGCGTTCGGAAACACAGACACAGGCAGAGAGTTCCACTTCTTTGCTGTGCGCATTATAAAAGACGTTTGAAAACGCTTAGTACGAGTTGGTGGAATATCAACAGGGTAGGGGTGGTAACTTGCAGTGCGTCTAGATGTCCGATGGTAGAAGGGGGCCGGTGGTATGAGGTCGTGGAGTTCATGGGCACACTCGCCGAAGTACAATCTGTAGAAGACCGATAAGCAGTAAAGTATAATTATCACTTAATTAATAAGCGGTGAAGGAATGCATCATGAGGAAACCAGCCTGAAATGCTTGAGAGATATTTCTCAATGGCAAGTGAAGCTTATTCAGTGGCCCATGGGCGGCATAAGAACTTTGACACCAGGTTAATCACTTACCACACGAAAAAGAAGAAGAAGATCACGTTTTGGTAATTCGATGAAGTAGCATAATCGCCAAACATCGATGCTATCAGTACCGTGTCTGTTATGACCCTAACGACAAAAAATAAGAAATCAATTTCAGTGAAGAAAATATTGCAATCATGGAAGACCACCTTTCCGTTCTATTTTCTTACTTATCTATTATTTCAAAAGCAGTACAGCCCGTTAGAAGGTTCGCAAACACAGACAGATATACAAACTTACTAATGTAAAATCCACTATTGCTCTTTTAGCGGCTTTCATTTGGAGTTTAAGTGACATTATTTATCGTTATTGCTCGCCTATGCTCGGCTTTAGTATAAGCACCTTCAGATAGAGTAAATTTAAATTGGATTCAAGTAATTATCCGTATGTGTAGGTAATTGCGATATGATAGATCCGTTAGGCTTAACTAGCAGAGGCGTAGCGCCCTGACAACTCCATTCCAACCGACTACCCTTCGGACGATCGGAAGAGCAACTTCACCTACCACCATTGAAAAATAGCACATTCAGTAGTGTCTACGATTGCCAAATAATATCCTACAGGTATTTAATACAGCATTATATATATTTTTTTAAAACAGGCAGTCATAAGGACTGCCAACAGAAGTGAAAACTCAAAACTTTGGAATAACTGACAGCTTGGCGCAACACGTCACGAGCATGTCGCGCATTTCGGTGACGCAAACCCATACGTTTTCCCCCCACCAAAAATCGCTCAACGCGGCTAAAAAAGTTTACAATATCGATGCCGTCATACCGTCACTAGTAAAATTAGAAGTTGAGTTTATTTTTGTAAAAGCGTCTCTTTGGTTCTGCTACTTGACGACAGATAGTATTAAATTCAGTAAAGAAATTATTTTATTTCTGCGTAAATGAATATACTTTGACGTAATTGTATTACTATTTATAGAACTGAAAATGTCTTCTCCGGCTTCCCTCAAACGAAATTTTAAGCCTCGCCACTGATAACTAGAATTAGGTATTATGTTTAAATTAGTTTTTAAAATTAAGCATTTGTCTTCGACACCTTTAATGCTCAAGTAATAAAGAGTGGGTAAGCCATGTGGTCGCGGGATTATAATTAGATTATTTTTCTTTAATTGGGAGTTTAAAAATAGGTTGTTTATTAATGTAATCGGGCGAATAAGGGTCATTTGTTAGTCTTGGCATTGCACTTTTAAAATCTTTATCGACATCTAGCAGAACGATATATAGTACGGTACTTAGTTTTACATGTTTTTTCAATGACTTATCTACACATCTATACAAATAAATAAGTTAGAAGTGTCTGTTTGTATTGTCAAAATAATAGCTTTTTATTTAATGCACATGAAAGAATATACGGTACTGTAGGCGCTATAGGAGTGCCTACGGTACCAAAATAAATAAAACGCCTATTTTTGATAAAGAGCGTAATTATTGGGATCTTTAAATATTTTAACAATATAATATTTTTATCTAGACATCTGCTTGTCAGCTCGGGGTGCGGACTCTCTCAATCATATGTTCTCATAATCATCAATCATCATTTTAGCTGAAAGACGTCCACTACTGGACATAGGCCTCCCCCAAAATAGGGGGATTTGCTATAATCGCCACGCTTGGCAGGTGGGTTGGCGATCGCAGTATGGTGTTAAAAATGCATAGAGAACGCTGTTGCCCATTCTAAAGTAAGTCCCTTAGTCACCTTTTACGAGACCCACGGGAAGAAATAGGATAGTGCTGTTCTTTACGTCCGGCACCACATGGTAGGTACTTTTCTTCTATTCAAATAAAAAAATTACTAATGACATATTTGTTTCGTATTTAACATTCGCGGGGGTAACATGCTAATACCATGTCAGGTTAAAGCCTCTACAGTACTTATAACAAAAAACTATTTTAAAAAAATGTGTTTGCTCCAGCTAATTTGCGAAACGGCTGGACTGATTTTGACGGGATTTTCACTGGCAGATAGCTGATATTATAAGGAGTAACTGAGGTTTCTTTTATTTTAGAAAATGCCATGTGGGCGAAGCCAAAGGCAGCAGCTAGACTGTTCATAAGATAATATTATGATCTCATTTGAATGTTATCATAATGGAAATATCTGTGTCTGGAATGATTCCAACTGGAATATAAGTTAAAATATGTGTTAATTAATATGTGTAATATCACGCCTGTTTTTCCCCAAAGGGTTAGGTACAGGTGTACCTATAGACATATTAATAAGACACTCAGATTTCACCAGTTATGTTTAAGTCCCATATAATAGGGGAACTAGTAAGGAAAATAATAAGTACTTGTTCAAATTTTTCGAAGAAGCATATTTTTATCTGACTATACAGGGTGAAATTGAATTCATGGGCATCCTCTTAAGGGGTCATTTTACTCATCATTATGAACAACTTTCACTATGGGAACAACCCTGAAATCTCGAAAAAATAATCAACTGTACCCTACATTTTTATGTTCGCATAGCTCGTCAAAATGTAGGGAACAGCAGTTTTTTTTTCTAGATTTCAGCGCTTTATGATCATGCTAACTGGAAATCACAACGTCTATGCCAAGTATTGCCTAAACCCTATATTGACTAGGAAGCACAATGCCTACCTTGCAATATGTCTATACAGTATTCGAAATAAACCTTATTCTGACTATGAACAACAATGCCTACCTTGCAATATGTCTATTATTTTATGAGAAGAAAGGGAGTACCGTTTCTGGCACTCGCCGGACGCTGCCGCGGGAGTACCGTTTCTGGCGTTGTGTGGTCACAGTTCAAACATAACCTAACCTACAGTTCAGAGGCCCTAGTGTGAGTTTATTTTAACCATCTTGACTACTTAGAAATTATTGCATTTTAGGAGTAACTGGAAAATTTAGATTTAGATTTATATATATATTTAATGTATTTAAATATATTTGTCTTAAATTAAAAGACTAAAAGACTAACAAACTAAATATATAAAACCAAAAAAATACAAAGTAAAACAAAAGGAAACTTAGGCGTCGAAATACTCGTCCGCTGAGCAAAGACTCTAGAGTTAAGCACGTACGCATAAAAGAAGATGCAATCAAACGCCAGCCAATGATGGCATCACCCTGCGACAAAGCCCCAAAACTACACTACTTTCAAAAGCACTACTCACAGAAGAACGTTGTGACTACTCAGGACCGAAAGAGCTGAGAGTATACACTGACGGATCAAAGACCGACTCCGGGACCGGAGTCGGAGTCTTCTCACAGGACCTTAACATAAACATATCCAGCCCGCTGGGAAGGTTCAACACCGTTTACCAAGCGGAGCGTGTGGGCATCATACAGGCGGCGCACGCCATAGAAGCCAGGAGAGTCACGGACACCCAGATACGTATACTCTCCGACAGTGCTTCAGTCCTCCAATCCTTAAGGAAAAGATATATTACCTCGAAACTAATACTAGAATGTCACAACGCACTAGAACGAGCAACGGTGCCCAACCGCAACACAGTGATACTACAATGGATAAAGGGACACAGCGGATCTCTGGGTAACGACGCAGCTGACGAACTGGCTAGAAGGGCATCCAGCGCGTCGGCATGTGGACCCGAGCCTATCATACCCATCCCCTTCAACCAATTACGCAGGTGGCTACAGGATTTCACTCACACACAAGCGGAGAACTGGTGGACCTCGACAACGGGCTGCAGGTAGTCCAGAGAGGCCATGCCATCCTTGGACGGTAGGCTGACCAGGCGACTTTTACGCCTGGACAGGTACGGCCTGCACCTGGTGACGGGGACCATCACGGGACACTGCTCGCTAAACAAACATTTTCACACAATAGGGATAACGGACAGCCCTCTGTGCAGAGCCTGCATGGAGGCGGATGAGACCGTTGCGCATGTGCTCTTCGAATGCACAGGCGTCACCCAGATCAGAACAGAAACCCTCGGGGAACCCAGATCCTTTGCCGATGTTATAAACAGACTAGGAGACGTGATTGGCTTCTGGAAGGAGGTGGGCTGGTTGGAATAACCACCGACGGCCGCTATGGCCCACGCACAATGGTCCATCTTAAGGACTAAGTGCGGAAACCAAACCCTCTAACATAGAACATAGATACTCGTCCGCAACGCTGTCATCCGGAAACGTGCCCAGAAGACTGGCAGCATTGCCACGTTGAATGGCAATGCTAATTCTTTGGCCAAAGAAAGAGGCATTTTAAACATTTTGATCTCTAGGCGATTTACAGCTTAGGCAATTTGCTGTGTAGACATTAATTTTAGGCATTTTGCTTCGTAGACGAATTAAAAGTAAGACACTGATCACAAACCTTCACTTTCACTCTGTATAGTCCTTCAGACCGGATTTCGACCATGGCGGCCAATCTCAACGGAACTGGCCATCTATATACGCGGGAGATATTATAGTGCACAACTGGTTGCGCAGACATAGGTGGGCTCACCCTTCCCTCACTCTCATAGTCCGATGGGGTGGCAATCCGACACGTCTGGAGATAGATCAGGCGCAGGACCAACAGCTTAACGTGCGCACCGAAGCACGAGGGTATCACACCGATAACTTCCAAACTCCGGACTGTTATTGAGAAATTCCTAATGAAAAAACCCACTATCACTTTTTCCGACCTGAGAATCGAACCCATCGACCACGATACCAAGGAGGCAAGCATTAATCTATCTACTACAGTTATGACATCATCGATGTCAGAAAAAAAAACCTACCTGGTTTTATATTTCCTTTTCATCTACAAATAATGTAAGAAAATCCTTGGCTTCAACTAAAATTAATATGGAAGCACTAACTACACATTAATTAATTACTTTAACTCGCTTATTTCTAACAGGAAGAGATTTGCCGTTGATAATCAACATCATACTTTTTAATCGACTTAGGTAATGCCAGTGATATTTGAACTCTGTATTCTCAGACACACACATGCAATGAATTGCATTTTTAGGTATCACTAAACAAGAATTTATTTTGGACTAGTTATTGTCCGCGGCTTCGACCGCGTTGAGGTCCAAAATTATCCCACGTTAACGTACTACTGGGATAAAAAGTATTCTATGTCCTAACCCAGGTCATGGTCTACATATATGCCAAATTTCATCCAAATTCATTCAGCCGTTTTAGCGTGAAAGCGTTAACAACAAAAAAAAAATACTTACTTTCGCATTTATAATATTAGTTAGTCAGAAAACAAATGAACAAAATCTCCTGTGGCTGTACAAAAAATTCTCCATTCTCAATACCGTCGGAAATAGAGGGACTTAGTCAAATTTAGAAATGATTGGTGTTCATGAAGATTTCTTATTCTCTTCTGCACATTGCTCAATGGCTCTATCTTCGATATAACAGGAAATAGGAAAGAAAATCTATTATTTATTCCACAGATGGCAAAATCGGTAAGGTATTGTCGTCCCGACAAATATTATCAAATATACAGAAAGACTTTGAAAACAATCGACAAAAAGGATGATGCCTATATTGGTATTCTCCTCCAATAGAGATAATTATTATTATTAATATTTTTATTTTACAAAACGTTGCCCCACACTAGGAATTTCTCCTGTATTGTGGGTGCGTTTACAAACATTTAAAGTCACATACACAAACAGCCAGACCCGGAACAACTACTAATTATGTAATACATCGTTAGATAGCTCTTTTTAAACTGAACAGAAGTTACTATGGCGCCTAATTCCAAATCCTTGTCCGTTCAGTATACTGTACCAAACATGTCAGTTTTAGCAACACCAAAATAAGGTTTTTTTTTACATTACGCCTGTAATTCAATCATTTGTAGCAAACATCGTAAAAGATCCTGGATAAGATGATCGATCAGTACATAGTAAAAGTAAGTATGGGAAAAGTCTTTTACCTTTTGTGACTTTTCTAGTACTCTAACTTCAGTTCGTCCAAAGAGTCTTAGAATCTTTATAAGAAACTGCATCGATTAGCATTATATTTTTTTTTTTTTTATGGATTAACGTTTTTCTAGCTGACTGTACCATTTTTCCAAAATGTGTGAATGCAGTTAGTAATTACTCAATAAGTTAAGGACAATTTTTTTTTTTTTTTTGCGCATGGCTACTCGGAGGTATAACCACCGGGGGTTCCTGCTCCTTAACCGGGCTATCCTGTGGTGCCGCAAGCTCCTAAAAGAAGTTTACGCCTCCAGCCAGGGGAGTTTTTACTAAAAGCTACTTAAAATAGACGACTGCTCGCTTGTAAATCAAGCCGTTGTGCCAGATTTTGTCGAACGCTTTCGCTATATCAAAGAAGATGGCTCCTGTCATAAGACCGCGTTGGGAACCGACGCTGATGTCCTCAACTATACGGTGGACCTGATGGGTCGACGAATGTTTGGTACGGAAGCCAAACTGTTCGTGGGGGATAAGGCCCTTAGTCTCGGCGTAGTCTCTGCGACGCTTATGAATAAGCCTCTCGTAGATTTTGCCTATGACTGTGAGCAGACTAATGGGGCGGTAGCTCGCGGGCTCCTTCTTGGGTTTACCGGGTTTGGCAATACCGATTACTGTGGCCTCTTTCCACACTTGCGGGAAGATGTTATTGTTCATGGCTCCATTGAAGATGGTGGCCAAGAGCATTATTAAGTGGGCGGGGAACAATTGGACCACCCTATTGGTGATACCATCAGAGCCAGGGGCTTTACGTGGTTTTAGACCCTTTATGAGCTCGTGCACTTCCGCCTGGGTGACGGGAGCCAGAGGATACTCAGGGTCTTCAACGGGCGGGCGGGAGGCTCTACGTTGGACTTCCGCGTTCACCTCATCGAAGTGCGCCTGGTCTACTGGTTGAGAGCTGGGCGAGCACTGGGCCTCTAGACTGTCGGCTAAGCATTCAGCTTTGTCGATGTCTTCGAAAGCGAGAGACGCGTCTGGGCGGATCAGTGGGGGCATTGAGGCTGAACCTCCTCGGGGATTGAGTTTCCTTTGGAGTTGCCAGAATGCTTGATGGTTCGGCTCTAGGTTGCTCAGTAGCGTATCCCAGCCGGTTTCACGCGATTCTTCCACACGTTTCTCTACAGTACGCTGTAAATAACGCATGTGAATTTTGTTAGCCGTGCAGGGAAAGCTACTGTATGCACGGACGGCTGCGTTCTTCTCCGTCATCAGTGCACGTACATCGTCCGGCAGTTTCCCGCGACGGTTATCCGTCGCCGGAACCTCCCTTGAACATGTGTTCAGGACAGATTGTACGTGCTCTGTGAGAGAGTCGATCGCGGCCGTCGTGTCTGCGATAGAGTCGAACTGGTCGGGGATCGATAAGTTAAGGACAGTCTCCTAAGAACGTTTTTATGTAGCTACAACGGTTAAGGTTGCCCCTTCCCCCTCCCGTCCCTCCCTTCCCCTGTCCCTTAATGTCTCGTGGCATCATCCTTTATGGGGATGATGAAATAAAATAAAATAGAATAAAAATAGAATACCCATCAATTTAAATAAACGAACAACAACAGTTCAAAAGGAACCAAATTCAAATTCGCAAAAGTGCTAGAGATCTAGACACTTCTATTGTTAAGAGGGTTGTCACCCGTCCACTAGTGCCAATCCCTTAAAAACATATTATTATTATCTCGTGACTGAGAAGGAATTATGAAAAACGAAGAGAATTTTCTAATACCTTTTTTAAAGTTTCATATTGAGACACGAAGCAACAAAATTCGATCTAAATAAAAACGGCCACATTCCTCTAGATCGTATTTTGTTGCTTCGTGTCTCAATATTAAACTTTATAAAAGGTATTAGATTAGATTACTAGTCGACCGGTGACAACGCTCTTAACTATTCTGGGTTGCTTGCAGGGCGTAAAAAGGATTTTAAATACATAATAACAAATAATAAAAAAAAAAAACCCAAAATCCACCACCCCCTTCAATTTTGTCGATTGTTTTCAAAGTTTCTGTAGACTTTTTGGAGAATTTTACTTGGTAAGCGGGATGGAGTTAAAACAATCGTATATTCTTTATAAAAATCTACATCATAAAAGCTACAGGTATGCAGGTATCAACAGAGGTCCAAATAAAATGGTCAGACAGTATTAGAGAATGATGAATGGCTTGCTTGACCTCCAGTTAATTCGTCGATGCATTATGTATGTATTTCTTGTCTATGTGGCCATTTATTAGTGTTATTTGAGGTTCACGAAGCAAAAGGACTATCTAAGGAGCGTAGCAGTTGGCGTTCTATAGAACGAACAAACGAACAAACTGGGGTAGGCAGAAATAGATATATTAATTTTTTTTCTCTAAATTCGTGTTTTAAAACTAAGTGTTTTAAATTGGATATTTGTTTCAATAGATTTGTGGCGGTATCAACAACGCCACATGCGAACTACGCATCAAAGACCTGACGTCATAAATCCTGCATCGCGCTATCATACATAACATCCCGACATCAACCGTTGGGCAGTTGCCCACCAGACACAACAGTCGTCTGGTCGGAGGATCCTCCCTTTACTATAGAGCATGAGTAAACTTTACACCCTGTTCCTCATACCACTAAATTGGTGACCCCGAACATGGACATTAGCGCAGCCTTCGTGCAACTACTTCAGCGTGACGTCATCCATCACTTCCTCAAGCTTTTGAGCGGCGAATCGCAGAGCCAGCCAGCACATCCTGACAACTAGCATTCAGCGAACGCGCATACCTAGTCATCACCCTCAGCCTCATCAGCAACCTTGGCACAGCACACTGCACTTTCGGCCGGTCCACAAGCACAGCCCTTCAACGCTCTCCTGGTCGAAACCAGCAGTCACCCTCAAATCAGCGCTGTCCACATCCGCCTCACTGGATCATAACGCAGCACTGACCACCTCGACTCACTGGAGAATCTCCGCAGACAGTTCCGACTCACCGAGAACTATGCGGTACCCGATTGCGACACTTACCCAACGAACCGCATTTTAGCTACCCCAGAAACTATAGTTTCTGCCTACCCTCTTGGAAAGAAGGCGTGAGTTTATGTATGTATGTATTCGAGGTTCTATCATCTTTCATACGAAATCATTTGTCTCTTCAAGTTGGTCCATCAGTTATGAAGATCATGGGTGGTCACTAAGTGTTTTTAATTGGATATTTGTCTCAATAGATTTATGTACTCTTAACCTCATATAAAATCAAGCAATCTGCCTTTCCCAACTATACTCGTATTGGGGTCGGTTTTCAGTCTAACCAGATGCAGCTGGATACCAGTATTTTACATGGAGCGACTGCCTATCTGACCTCCACAACCCAGTTACTGAGTAACACGATACCCCTTGGCAAGACTGGTTGTCAGACTTTCGGGCTTCTGACTACCTGTAACGACCTGGTCACCCATCCGTGGACCAACCTCAGCAAGCGTTGTTTAACCTTGAAGATCGACCCATGCGGCTGTTACTATTTAGCCACGAGCCCCTCTTTACTTCATATACAACGTGTTTTTTTTTTCATATCCCATAATTCTGGGATTATATTCTATTAGTAAAAATAACACAAAAAGTCCTAGATTATGTGGTCCATAAATGCATAGTTTTGAAGATAATTATCATCAATCATATTAATTTATGTCAAAAATTGTCACCCGTATGACAAATTATTACTTTTGCGACGTTGCCAAACTGATAAAACTGTGACCCTCGATGTGTGTAGGTATCTAAGTTTCATTGATAAATACGAGTAATTATAATAATAATAATAATAACCCCACCGCCGTATCTCTACGTTGACGTCGTGGTGGGGCTTGCGCGCTCCGAACTCTAGGTCTGTGCCGGTAGAGTTTACTTTCCCGGAACAGGTCTAGGGTGAGGAGCCAGACCAAGAGAGATACAGAAACCCGCAGGGCAGTATGTGGCGAGCTGTTGGGCAGTTGCGACCCCACGGACCCTATCTCCCGGGAGAAGTCATGTTCCTCATCTCTAGCTTGCCTTTATTGGCCGGCTGGAGTGAACACTGACGAGGAACTGAGCTCCCACCTCATTCTTGCCCTTATTGGCCGGCTTGAGTGGAGATTCGCAAGAGCAAACGTGCTCGGAGGAAGGAAGTATTCCAGTAAGTGCTTGTAGGGATCTTGACTATCTTCCAGGCTCTGGGATTGTTCTGAGAGCCGTGGAATACCTCTCCACTCCTCGAGCACCTCAGGACATGTTGCCCCCTTGTCGCTACGTCACTATGTGCTAGCGACCGTTTTCGGGGGCCCATTATTGAGTGTGCAAGTCACCCCCTGCCATTTTATCCGTGTGTAAAAAAACATTGATCAGGCAGGGGCCATAGTCCTTCCATAGTTTTAGGTAACCAGTCCATTTTAACCACCCAAACCCATAGTCCAATATCTTTGTTTCCATATCTTGCAATAGTCCTACACCAACCGCGGGTTGTTCTACTTGCATAGTGCGTACAGGGATAATCGTCAGTTGGTGCCTCATTTAATTGAAAAGCGTCTAACGGGCCTCTGCGAGTTGGCTTCGGCCCCTCGTACGCCTTTCAAAGGTCCGGGACCCCAAGGTCCCGAGATATGTAAAGATATAAAAATAATAATAATAAAATTCTTTATTTACTCCTCACAATGACAAACTTATGCTAGGTTTTACATACATCTAGACAAAATAAGATTTCCCAAACAAGTATAATGCCTGAAAATAAACTAAAACTAATAAGTTTATTACAATTCAAGTATAGATGGTTCGGAATTACAATATTTGGTAGCGACCCACCCGATCTAGGTTATTCATTTTCATTCAAACCAATCATTAATAATATTTAAAGCTAAGAAAATGCGACGTTGTCATATTTCACGTAAGGGTTGTTTTACATTAATAATCGTGACTTTATCTAATTATTTTTTTATGAAAAATTAAAAAAAAAAAAAATGATAGTTGAAAAATAATTCATATTCCAGTTGATTCTTTGATATGGCCTCATTCATACCCTACAATTATGGGATATAAAAATAAACATCTTGTATAAGCTGTAATTATTTTGTTTTTAGTCAGAAAGAGGCACCTACGCAGAGTTTGAAAGAGAAAGGATTTGAATTACCTCACCAATTTTGATTTGTGTGATTCATCATTACGCTTTCAATTACTCAAATAGTAGGTAGGTATCTATCAAAATAGAAACAGAGAAGCTTGCTTACCCATGCAAATGATTTGCATTTCTTTACCTAAGTAAAGTACCTAGGTAAAGAAAAGGAATTGAAAAGTTTTTTGGATAATCCATACTAATAAATAATACATAATATAAATGTGAAAGTAACTCTGTCTGTCTGCTACGAATTCACGCCTAAACCGCTTAACCGATCGTCATGAAATTTGGCAGATATTATAGCCTGGGATATGGAGAAGGATATAGGCTACTTTTTTAAGCAATAACCGAAGTCCACGCGGGCGGAGCTGCGGGCAAAAGCTATTATTTACATCATTTAAAAGCTAATAGTCTTAAAACAATAATAATAATATGTACAAGTAAATAAAAAGGGAGGGAAGAGAATTAAAGGGCATCAAAAATCGCATTGCTGTCAACAGGAAAAATGCCCAAAAGGCTGGCAGCATTGTCACGTTGTATGGCAATGCTGATTCTTTAGCCAAGAAATAGGCCAGCCCTCTGTTCACGTGAAGAGTCGACCAACCGCTTGGAGATGTCTCGAAATACTAAGTGGGCACTCGGACCCCACAGTCCTAGTGTTTCAATTCCAAACAGCTCAAACATATATGTAGCTCCCAATAAAGTTGTTATGTTTTCGCCGTTTGAGGTTTTCCGCACCTGAAGGAGCCGCCCCAGCGCAGCCCGCCGTGCTAGGAAGATGGGATGGCGCAAGGGTGTCAATACATGTTGCATCCCATACCAAAGGCCGACCAAACTTCCAAGGCATTATGGTCATTCCGTCTGGTCTCTTCTCATCGTCGCGTGCCACGTCTTTGGGTTCACCTACCTACTTAAACCGATATCTTTATAAATAATAATTAAATGCTCTGTTCGTTGGTAAACGCATCACTTAGAAAGAAATTGAAAGAAGAAAACGTTCATTTGCGGTAAAAATGACGCAAAGAAAGAACACAAAAAAGATCAAGGCCTTCACTCAGCATAATGCTGCGAACCTATTCAAGTCAGAGCCCCAGCGCTGGTTTTCAGCGACGCAACGAATGAGAATGGCTGGACCGATTTGTCCTTTTTTCTATGGGATTTTTGTATGAACTCAACCTATGGACAGGACAACGTTTGTCAACTACACAGAGTGGAAAAATAGACCGTGGTTGGAGGAAAAGTACCCTTAATATTGATGATGGCAAATTTTACTGAAAGCAAACATTCCTTTATTTTCAAAAATAATTAAAACTGCGTTTAAAGATTTTTGAAAAATCACCTTGTTGAGCCGGGAATAGAACCGGTAAAATGTGAAAAAAAAAAAACATTCTGTATTTTATGATACCAACCGAAATAGTCATTCATAAGGATCAATTCCTTTTAAACAACATAGTATCTTAAATGAAAGAAAGACGATAAAAACTCGATATAAAAGGCGACACGTAGCGAATTCAGTCGAAAAACACGTCTGTGCATACGTGAAAGTGGGTCTCATTTTGAGCAATTCATAAGTTAACTATTTTCATTAGATAGTGAGTAAGTTTTACAACAAAAATTTTTTTTTTCTTGGTCTTTCTTTAATTTAAGATACTATGTTATTTTAAAGGAATTGATCCTTATGAATGACTCTTTCGGTTGGTATCATAAAATACAGGATGTTTTTTTTTTTCATATTTCACCGGTTCTGTTCCCGGCTCAAGCAGGTGATTTTTCAAAAATCTTTAAATGCAGTTTTAATTATTTTTGAAAATAAAGCAATGTTTCTTTTCAGTAAAGTTTGACATCATCAATATTAAGGGTACTTTTCCTCCAACCACGGTCTTTTTTTTCCACTCTGTATGTCGGGTCAGCTAGTGTACAATAAATTACTCCACTCAATATACACTCATGTGAAGTTAGCTACGTTATTATGCCTTTTATCACAAAAGGAAGAAAATGTTTCACACCAGAAAATCCGGTTCGACGAAATCCTAAAAACACACTTCAAAAATCGACAACCTGGCGCATCTCCTCAATTTAAGAACCGAGTATGTGCATTGAATTCGGTGTTGCGAAAGTCTTAAAGCCAATTACATTGCAAATTATGTTCAACTGTCAATACGACTAATAACTAGATAAATAGCAACATTAATATGTTTTAACATTATTATAAAATATCTTATGTGTCAATATATTGTGTGCTGGGTTGAATAATAACAGCGCTAGAGCCTATTATAAACTGGTTTTATTGTTGAAAAAACGTAAACGTTTTAAATCTTTGATAAATGTCTCAATTTCAACAGTTATTTATTTTACAATTTAATTTTACAAAGTGATGATAACCAAAAATATTGCGGTACTTAATCTTCTTGACAGAATTTTCTTTACTTGCTCTTTTCTTCAGAATTCAACTTTAATTTGCAATATTTATGGCTTAATTTAACTTACAGTTGAATATTAAAGTAGAAAGAAACAAACTAGCTAGTTTTTTGATGCCCTATAATTCTTTCCCATCTCTTTTTTACATGTTATTAATATCGAAGGGTTTCCTAGATCGCTTCTATCCCCTTATTAATAATGAAAAATAAGAACAATCATATACACACATCAAAAAAAGTTTGTGATCACTGTGAAAAATCGAAATCTTTTTTGTTAGGTACGGTAGATTATATTATGATTCAGCTCGCCTGACTTAAACCTAATAGAGCACGCGTGGGATGCTCTTAAGTGAGCTGTTTGGAACCGTCAGCCATGTCCCCAGACAGTGCCAGAGCTCAGGGAAGCCGCTATTCAAGAATGGGACAGGTTACCCCAAGAAATGCTGGATAACTTTATTCTCAGCATGCCCAGGAGGATCACCGCATGTGTTCGAGCCAGGGAAGGAGTTATATTATATTGAATATAAACCTTTTATTAATAAATTGTTTTTTAAGTTTGGTTAAACAGTCTTTTTCTTTCTATCAAATTTCTGTTAAAATTACATTATGATTAATTACTCAATTTTTTTTATATAAAAAAATGTTTTATTTTTTAATTTCAAACACCTATTTCTATTTAAAGAAAACACACAACAAAGAATTTTTCTTGATAAAGTTCAATTTAAAAAAATATATCAGCTTATAACAAAATCTGATCACAAACTTAGATGTACGTAAATATAAAAAGTAAAACTCTATGAAGTAGAGATATTGCCTTGCCATACATATGGTTGCCAAACATGGTCACTAAGGAAAGAAGATGAAGAAAAAATTGCTATCTGCTAACGTAAAATGGAGAGAAACATGCTTGGTCTCAAACTATTAGATAAGGTTAAAAACTCCAGCATCAGAAAAGAAACTAAAATAATAGATGTAAGGAAATGAACACGCAGGACATATGCAGATTGAACAATGACAAATGGACAAATCGTTTAACAGAATGGATACCAAGAGACAGGAAAAGGGAAAAGGGGAGCTCAAATAAAAGGTGGAGAGACATTTTCAAAGAAAGATGTGGACCCTTATGAAAGAAAGAATGAAAAATAGGTTTATTTGTCACAGAAACACGTGCATACAAAAAGATAATTAACTTGAGTAGGTGGTATACAGAAAAGTAAAAAAAAAAAAACAAAATAGATCTACATTCCAATCACGAGCACAAAACAAAATAGTCGGCAGTTTCACGTCATGACTGTGACAAGAAGGCTTCCACTCAGCATGATGCTGTGCTATGAGGGACCCATAGCACAGCGCTGATTTTCAGTGGTTACTCGGAAAAGACATACGGAAACCAAGTCAAGTTTGAAGAAATTAACATAAATAGGCAACTAGATAAAATAAAACAGAAAGGCAGTGAAATCCGCGGGATAGAGCTGTGTGGAAAGGTTTAGGAGAGGCCGAAGCCGCTTAGGCGACTGCTACTAATGAAAGTTAACTTCTATCTGATAAATTTTATGTCAAACTGGAATAGTAGTAAGAAATAAAGGCTATATATATTTTTTTTTTGTTAATATCGAAGGGTGGTTGCCTAGAGGCCCAGCAGTGAGGACATTATAGGCTGAATATGCATATGCTTGCATATTTTTATTATAACTTTAAGACAATATACAGCTATATGCAATATGCAGCTAGCTTTTATATTATTTATTATATTATTATTTTGTATTATTATATAAATATTATTTTCGACAGGTTCGAAGATTTCTCAATAGCAGCCCGGAGTCTGGATTCGTGTCCAGTTGATGGCAATAGGCTCGCCCCTATTATATGGGACTTAAATATAACTGGCGAAATGTGGGTGTTCTTTGGGTACACCAAAATCAAAATCAAAATCAAAAATATTTTATTTCACATAAACCTACATGGGCACTTATGAAACGTCAGAAGCTAGGTGCACGGTTCGAGTTAGTCGTTTCCTATGGAGAAGAGCCGGCAAGAAACTCCACGGTTACTCTTTTAAAAATAATTGGCTTTACAATATTATTAAATAAACAGTGATCATAGGTATGGGAGGACAGTGTAGGCCTTTCAACAATTACCAGGTACTTAACAAAATAGAAAACCGCCAACAAATCTACACTCTACTAGGCCTACAACGTTCTCACATTCACAAAATATAAAATAATCTAAGTATATAAAATATTAATGACATGATTGCAATTACAACTACAGTAACATATCTGAATAAATATCATGTCCACAAAAGCCACTAATAAAGAATTGGAATTCGATTTGTAGGTAAATAATGTCAAATAATGAAAAGATTATGTCAAGGAAGTATGTAAAATAAAAAAAAATAAAAAAAATCTAAATTAACATCGTTACTTGGGAGCAGTTAATAGACATTGACATAGTTATGTTGTTTATGAGGTACCAGGGAAGCCACATGTGCAGAAGGAATTATTGCCAAACTTCCTTGTCTTCAACGTTGCCTTTAATTTTCGAAAGGTTAGGCAGAGGTCTGCCTAACCTTTCGAAAATTAAAGGCGTGATGCCATATTTGTACGCCTCCTGGCATAACATAGCGCTTTATTTCATCTAAGCTAAGATATGTATTTATAAATACCTATGTTAACAAATAAATAAATGATTATGATTATGATGTTATGTATATTTTGTATATATTTTCTAAAGTAAATAGACCTGTACCCATTTCTAACTAGCTTAGTAACAAACATCGTGCCGCGAAAGCCCTTTTTCGACCCAACAAAAAAGTAAAAGTACTCAATGGCGTGTACAGTGTCCTCTTTTTTATCAGTCCCCGACCTACCTCAAATCAGTCATCATTGAAGCACGTGTAAGGGCATTTTCCATTCCAACTCTCGAATGCATTACAAAACTTTAATAGAGGAGTAGGTAATCATCTTTAAACACTTAATACTACAATTAATGTGATTATCTGACCTTGTAACTCGATTTCTATCATATTTACCAAGAGTTGAATTAATGAGATGCAAATGTGCACATAATTATTTCCTTGGCTTCCGTACATTGAAAGTTATAACACGAGAAAAGGGCAATTACGGTAATTATGTATAACAATGGGTATTTGCGTATCATCTAATGGAGACTGCGCATGCGCAATGTACAGGGGAGAGGGGAAGGTCCGTCCGGTCACGTACATTTGCATAATTTATTATGGTAAAAAATAGGTGTATCATAATTTATTGTTGGCTAATATCATGACAATAGAAAGGACAGTGATGTAAAATTCCACGGAGAAAATGACGTCATTATAGATGTTTTTTTTTTCACCGAATTCACCGCCTCTTTGGTTTAATTGCGTTTACGACTAAGCGCAATTGATGGACTTGCTGACGACTTTAACACTACATATTCGAACACAGTGTCCGAATCCGAATGTTTTCACTGGTGATTCGGACATCAATAAAAAAGCTGCTGTGTACAGTCAGATAAAAAACTTCCAACGATACCTTATTGTAGAAATCCGTTCTCAGCCCAGCCTGTAGTTATAAAAAAATAGTTTTTAACCGGGTTTTAACGAAAGCAGCCGTTTATAATAAATAATTTAAAAAAATATTTTATTACATTACATTATTTATTTATTTACATTTTATGAATTATTGTTTTTTTGCTTTTTTTTAGCGATAAGACCGCCCCTTATCCCCGGGGTCATTGTTTCACCCCTTGTCAAATTTTCTACATAATGTATAAATCTGTAATTTTTATGGTGTGCAATAAAAGCATTCTATCTTTCTTCTATCTAATATTGCAAATCCAGTTTTTTATCTGACTGTACTAAACAGCTTCAATGATTTGATGGTGTCCAAATTGTCAGTGAAAAAAAAAAATATTGAAATGAAAATGTGTCAATTCGGACACTGTCCGAATATATTGTGTCCGACTCGACAGCAACTCAATTGATGACACTGAGGAGTATGGGGTCCTGGGTTTCAATTCCCGGGACGGGTAAAACGTTATTGGGTTTTTCTATCTGGAATAGGGATGATGACTAAAGAAATATTTAAAAAAAAAATTGGACACGTATTTTTCCTTTTTTACGTAAGTTCAAATGTGGGATGACTTCACTTCGCAGTAGATTTTATACGTAGCTGTGACGTAACGAGCCCCCACTCCCGAAATTTAATGTGTTTTATCTAAGTATTTTTTTATTAATATGATAAAGCAAAAAATACGTGTCTAATATAGTTTTATTATCTGATTGACGGACTAAACAGTTTTTCTTTTTTTTACCCAGGACACATCCCTAGGGGTTTATGTGTTCTATTAAGGGGGTCGAAATTTTCCTTATTTTTGCGATAGGACACACCATTTTTAAGATATAAGCAAAAGAAAAAAAAAAAAATAAAAAAAAAGATACAGTACTGTTATTGCACCTGAAGTGCAGTTGACTCTTTCTACTTTTCCGCCGTCGTACTGTCTACACGGAACGTCATTTTTGTCTACTCTTCCGTCGACAAAACGGTGCTCGTGCTAAGCCTGCTGGAGTGGCGACCGCGTACCGAAAGACGTAGCGTTGGAAGGCGTCCCACAAGGCAGACCGATGACCTTGTGAAGGCCGCAGGAATCCGCTGGATGCGGGAAGCACAGAACCGGTTGACGTCTTTCGGCTGAAATGATGCTGGTGATGATGTAGTTCATGTGTTTTAGCACTCTCCTCTAGGAGAGTAGTCCCTCAACTTGCACCGTTAGAAAACACACACACCGATCGCCGCCGCCGTTCTTCCGTCCTCGCCGCCGAGGCCCGCTGCGACGTCCTCATCCATCCCCGCCCCGACCCTTGCTCGATCCAGCCCGCGCCGCTGAGCCTGCAGCTTTAAATTCGTTTCCCCTTATAATCTGAGTCCGATCCAGCATGTACCTAGCTGTCCTCCTCCAATGACGCCCTAAGCCGAGGTCCGTACCCCACAAAGGGTGCCCGTAGCGTGTAGTCGTTTAGTTTATAAGGTTTTTTTTCCCTGATTGGAGGCCTTAATTTATTGTGGCAACCAATTAAGGTAAGTCCGGTTAAGCAGACGACAACCTCATAGGTTGACATGCGAGAAGCCATAGTAAAAAAAAAAAAAGTTATCTACTACTGATGTTCGGTTGACTGTACCTCTTATTTAAATACATGATCATTAGCATCAATATCTATCATTATCGTAACAGACTACATAATTGCAAAAATTAAAAAATTAAATGCCTTAGTAAAAGATAACAATACGTATAAATCAACAATGCAGTTGATTGATTAAGACTATAATCTGTTCCAAAAGTTGTGATGAAAGTGTAAAAAAACCCTGTGTAGGTTAAATTCTTACGCAATCATTTACTAAAGGGAATTAATGACACATTTTCCTGTACTTAGACGGTTTCAACTTTATGTCTCAACACTGTTTCCAACAATTATTGTTTCAATATCATTATTTAAGTTTATTTGAAAATTATTGACGAAAATTAAGTTATAAAATTAACCTCAATTGTCAAATGAAAAACATCTGTAAGGTATTCTGACGCGCTAACGAAGAATACCATAACTCGATTTTGGATGATTTTGAGTTACATTCATATATATTCGGAATCAGCGAATTGAGATCTATTAACTCTCTCTAAGTAACTTTTTATGAATACTTCAGAAACTCGGTTTTTCAGTAAGCAAGAATGCAATAACTAAATCTTCATAACACATTCACTAAACAAAAATACAATTCTCAGAAGTGGCAAAATCTAGTTCTTGTATTATTTGTTAGCGCTGCAGTATTAAAATGACAATTTCAAGTTTAAGTAATCAAAGCAAATGACTCAATTTGTGGCACTAAAAAAAATTGGCATCAACAGGTACGTTTTCTGATCTATTTGTTTACACTTTCAATAACTACTTTTGGAACAAACCATAATCGTCTTCTCAATTAAAATTACCCGCGTGATAAATAATGCAAATCGTCGCAAGCAAAGCTTTCCTAAGTTTTAATCAATTGTTTTGAAACGTTAATATGACTGACACCTACGAGTGTTTTTCCGTAATCGGATAATCGTTTTAAAAACTGACTGTTATCTCACGCGAGATTTAGTATGAAAAAGTTTTGTTTTTTCAGTTAACCTGAGAAAAAAATGCCAAGCAGTCGTGTCAGCTGTCGAAATTCAGAATGACACTCGAACAAAATATAGGGGGGACCTTTTCCCAGCAGTGGGATGCTGGGAAAAGGTCCTCCCTATATTTTTAAAATTTTCTTTGTGCTGTGCCTAAATAAGATGCATTGTAATAATAATTAGCAATGCATAATCTCACAACAGTATTCCCCAAAGTGAGGCATAGGTGTATAAAAAGAATGAAAGAAATAAAATACATTTATTTGCGGTAAACATAACTTTATTTTATTTTATTTTTTTATTTTACGGTGGGTTTGCTCTTGACTCTAGTCAAGGTCAGAGGTGACAGAGGCAAAGTCGACGATGGAGTGAGCTTACCCAGAAGAAGCCTGTTCACTCTAACTTTGAATAGATTAGGTTGTATAACGCAAATAAAGAACACAAACACAACAAAGAACAAGTTGGGGGAAATTATGGGTCACGTCCACGCAAAACGGCCATCGCTCAGCATAATTTATTTAAATGCCTTAAAACTATAATTACAGGTAACCTAATGCGATAGCCAAGTCAAACACACAAAAAAACCCCAGTAACAAAAAAATATGTATATATATACATATATACAGGATAAATTTTTAACCAGAGCGCAACTTTTTTTGGTGGTTCAGTATCCGTAATAGAATACATTTCTATTATTTGTTCAAAACTTAATTTTTTGGTCCACTTGAACCAGCAAAATCAGCAAAATCTGGATACAATCTATTCGTAAACATAATTTGCAAGCCTATTGCCATCAACCGGACACAAATCCTGACTCGGGGCTACTGAGAAATTCTAGATGGAAAAACCCACTAATACTTTGCCCTCGACCTAGGATATATGTATAAAGAATTCCCTACAAAAAGCCAAGAATACCTAAAAAAACACTACACAAACACAAACTCTTGTAAAGAAACTTAGATTAGCGGCTCTAATCACAAATGCCTCTTGGAAGGTTAGCAGTTAGCTCAAGACCTTGGGGCCGAGCGGTTTTCACATCATCTGCACATAACCATAGCTTATGACGAACCGTTTATTATTAACTATAAGTGTGCTGCTATGTAGTAAATGTTAGTGTATGGCATTGGTGTATTATAAGCGGTAGATACGGGACTTAGTAACAGCGCCTGGTCCTATTAAACTAACTGATGGCCCGTAGTTGGCACTCAGTCGCGCATGGGATATCGTTGATCAAACAGCTTCATTTTTTTTTTTTTTTTGTGTTATAATTATGCATCAAAATAACTTCTTGTGTAGCTAAACAGTGTTTTAATAATACAACGAAGAAAAATAAGACATACGGGATTACTTACCACTCGTAAGTACAGCCATAAATGCTAATTAGTTGAAAGTTAAAATAATATTTAATGCTTCGCCATGTTTGTGCTACCACATGCAATGTCATTCATAATCGTAAACATTCGGCAGCTAACGCGATTTCGCTCGCACGACAGTGCCGTCTCCTATCTCTGTCTGAAGCTAGTTGCCCAGTCCAAAGCGTAGTAGGTTCCTATGGAGAAGTACGGGCAAGAAACACTCTTTTAAAACAAAATGTTGGTTACATCATTCATGTTGAAATTATACATGTGAGAACAATGTAGCGATGCAATGAGCAATGAACAATGTAACGTGCACGTTAGAAGCGTCCGTGATAAAAAATAAAACCAAAAAAACAATTTAAAATTTAAAATAAGCCGTGGCAGCTAAGAGATGACCAGTCCCTACTTACGACGCCCGAACATGAAGCATGGATCAGCACCATTCAACTCAACCATTTTGAAGGGAACTTAATGATCTAACACACACGCTACCACCAGCGAGACATTTGATTGAGCATTACATACTCAGAGTCGCCAGGGCACATTCAAGACACTAACAGACATCGCATAGCCTAGTCCGCTGGTTTCTAGAAGTATTAAAATTTTGCACAAGAGTTCCTTATAGTCGTATAGCGAAAGTAATGGATGTGTAATCCTATGGAAGGATTTTTGAAAATTAATCCCCTAAACGATGGATAGTCTGTGTGAAAGATGATATGGCTATAAAGGGAGTGATTACCAAGATTATGAGACCAAGATTAAGATTATATTATTATAAATAGTGAAGTATGGAAGAAAAAGACATAATGTGCCGACCCGAATATGGGACGGAAGTTCGTAATTTCTGCCGATGATGATGACAATCCCATCGAGCACACGTCTTATCACAAAATAAAAATAAGTCTGGCAAAATTAGAGCCACTTTAGTGACTCGTAAAATGAATCAGTGTTTTGACGTTTAAGGGAGTATTTCGTATCTAAGTTTCTCCCCATATTAGGACGAAAACCGCAATCGTAACTTTTACATCAGCCAATATTTGTATTGTCTTGTAAGAAAGAACTTTTACATAAGTATTGTTAAATGTTCAGTGTCGTCACTTTGTCATAAGGTTGCAGCTAAATATGGGTTACATCATTTGCTGTTATGTATTGAAAGTACTTAGCTTTGAGGTTTTTCTAGGAAGAAGGGAAATAACCAACATTCCGTGACAACTGCATTAAATACCTTAGAATGAGATAATGTTTTTTTAAACTGAAACCGTGCTGTGGAAAATAACCAAGGACTTATTTCAGAATAGAATATCAGGCCGAAGAGAAATAGTTATATGTCTCACGAATTTCGCATAATCTCCATACAGAATACAGCAATATTTCTGACACAAGAGAAGTGTCATAGCATTCCGTGACAAACCTGCTGACAATATTCAAGACTGTAATAAGAACAAGACAAGTTTATGAACAGATAGTTTACATAAATCTTATGCATCAGCGGTCAAGATCGACGAAATACAAGGTGAAAATATTAAGAAAAATACTAGATTCCCTTGAACGAGAAACGAAACATGTTTATGATGATTAATTAGGATCATCAAAATCATGATATATGATGTATTTGGGTATTATAATTATATTGTAAAGGATGCTAATAGAAATAAATTAGAATAATGTGGCAGATATGAAATAATTATTGCTGTGACAGTTATCAATAATGACGTCGGCTGTTGGGGCAGAAAACATGTTCACGAGTGCAAATCGACAAACATAATGTGGGATGCCCCTTAGGCTAGGTGGAGAAACGATCTTTAATGTATAATAATAATAAATCTTTGTTCCGAATCAAAATTGGTAAAATACAAATATTAATCTTAGACAAATAATGGAGGTACTGCAATGTTAGATGTAGACATCTAACAGGATAATTAATCGTGGTATAGGTACCAGGATTAATTATCCTTAGGAAAGAGTTCTAAAAATATTCTTGACCTAGAGCTAACAGTATTTTTAAACCATATATTTTACCACTAGCTTTTGCCTGCGGCTTCGCTCGCATTAATTTGGATTAAAAAAAAAAACGTAGTCAGAAGGACTGCCGACAGAAGTGAAAACACAAACCTTTGGAATAACTGTTCTTTTATACATATATGTAGCTCATGGAAAGCGTTCGGCCACGATGATGCGAGTTCCATGATTTTTGTTCACCCAAAAAGTATACATATATACACAGTATACATATAGCTCATGGAAAGCGTTAGGTGACGATCGCGAACCCATAAGTTTTTACCTCAAAAGTTTTCGCTTCAAAACTCTTAACACACTATTAAAGTTTCTGTATTAATATAAATCAATCATAATTCAAAAGACACGTGGCGCCATCTATTATCATAAAAACGTTATGTTTGTTTTCCTTGGTAACAGTACTTTTTTCGGGATGAAAGTCAATCTATGTCCATTTCTATACACCTGACAATGTATATGCAAAATTTTTAAGGCGTGAAAAGGTAACAAACGAACAAACAAACTTCCTTTCGTTAGGAATTACAAATCTTAAAAACAGTTACAAAATTGTATTATTTTCTTATAATAAACCTAATATACTTAAACACTTTTAACTTAGAACTAAGCAATAATGGTCATAAGTAGATAATTGCTTATTTGGATTACATAAGAATGTAAGAGTGTTCATCGAATTTCTTGCCGTTCTTCTCTATGGATACGTACTACGCTTTGGAATGGGCAACTAACTTCATATTTCTTACTGACCGACCCCTTGACAATTCAAAAATAAATTATTTGAGTTTGAGTTTGATAAAATAGTTTACTAGTTGTAGTTGTTGGTTACTAGTTTCACTTAAATCACGTTAACAGAACACAAAATTGGTTTAAAGACAATGCAGGGCTTACCAAGATGTATAGAAATAGACGGATGAGAGTGGTAGAGGATCGAACTTCGTGGCGTAAAATTGCAGTGACCAATACAATTTCCAGCAGTGCACTGCTATTACAGGCTTTTTTTTTTGGGTGGGAAATTATTTATTTATTTATTTATTTGTAGGAGAACCAATAGCTGTTGGTTCTCCTAGCAGATGGATAACAATTTAATATGAAACAGAGCCAATTACAGGTTCTCACGGGTAAAAACAGAAAAAAACAGTAGAAATCTTAGGATCTTAGGATCACTAACAAGCACGATGGAAAAGATTATCAATAAGAAGTCAGCGTTCAGCTGAGTGCGCGCAAAATAGGTTTTGGTGGTAAATGGGTCAAATGAGAATTCTTTACAAAGAATATTAAAGTCATTAATCGCTCGCACCATGAATGAGTTTTGCCTATAGTTAGAAGAGGAAAAAGGAATAGAGATAGGTGGATTAAATCTAACTGATCTCTGAGGGACATTGAAGCGAAGTTTATGCAAAAGATCAGATAACTTCTCCCGATCTGGGCGGAGCGGGAGGGCGTGTCAGACTTGTACTGACTAAAACACACCCGTGCTCCTTCAGTTGCCTGTGTGCCAGGGCCACGGTATCCCTTTCGGACAAACCCGCAACCCTGGCAGGCACTGGTCCTAGCGGACCCCGTCAGTGCGTGTCAGTGCGTGCTGACATGTCTTTGAGGCGCGCGTGGAACACAACGCGCCGTCGACCCGGTCTTGGTCCTTACCGGACGGCGAGCTGCCCATAGCTTGCCTTCCGCAAGCCCGCGCCTACGGTGGCCGGGAATCGGCTATCAATTCCCGCCGCCCAGGGCGTCTCCTGCGATTTAAGGCTAACAATTTTTTTTTTTTATTTCAGACATTTAAAAAGAAAGAAGAAAGAAATACGTTTATTTGCAGTAAACATGAAGCATAGAAAGAACACAAAAATGAAAAGAAAGTAGGGGGAAAATATGCTTCAGATCGAGAGTTATTATTATCTATTATTAATGCTGCGAACCTATGCGGGACTAAGCCCCAGCGCTGATTTTCAGCAACAAAGCAACAAAGCCGGCGTCCCTACAAAATGGTTGAGCTGGATAGTGCTGATCCACGCATCATGTTCGTGAACGGGTGCCGTCAGTTGGGACTGGTCATCTCTTGACTGCCAGGGCTTATTTTTAACTTTATATTTTGAATTGTTTTATTAGTTTTTATATTGTCTCACATATAGAAGCAACAAGAATAATGTACCCAGGATTTTGTAATATCTTGATTTAAAAGAATGTCCTTGGAGTTTCTTGCCCGTTCTTCTCCATAGTGCGTACTACGTATTGGAATGGGCATCTAGCTTCAACTTTCTGACTAACTGACCGTCTCTTTGACAATTCAAAAGTGCCTGTAAATGGTTTAATTGAAGTAAATGCTTTGAGTTTGAGTTTGACATGATGACGTCAACCGGTGCAGTATTTATTATAATGAGATAAGCATAATCAGCCTATTTCCACAGCTGGGACACAGGCCTCCTCTCAGTGAGAGGGAGTGGGTCGTAATCCACTACGCGGGCCCAATGCAGGTTGGTAGATGTCACATGTCTTCGAATTTTCGGTTCCAGGACATGCCGGTTTCCTCACAATGTTTCCTTTCGCCGTTTTGAGAGCTGTGGTGATGAAACAATTGAAGGGCGCAGAACAGATAACCGTTGGAGCCGAAAGGTTCTGGAGTGTCAACCGCGTACCGGAAGGCGTAGCGTTGGAAAGCCTCCCACAAGGTGGACCGATGACCTTGTGAAAGCCGCAGGAATCCGCTGGATGCGGGAAGCACAGAACCGGTCGAAGTGGCGGTGCTTGGGGGAGGCCTATATCCAGCAGTTGTCATCTTTCGGCTGAAATTATTGAAAGAATGAAAGGGCCTCTAAGGGTTCGGATCTACGACCTACGACTCGTAAGTCACGGCCGTTACCACTGGGCCACCACTTCTTCATTTAATTTCATCATTATAATGAGATAAAAATGACGAAAAAAAAAAAAAGCAATACTTGGTTCTAAATGTTTATATAAATAACATTTTAAAATGGCAACATTCCGTTTCCTCAAAGAGCCTCTACGATTATTTTTGTTATTTTATTAGCTCGACAGAGGAATTCCTCCGTCTTCATGGATCTTACTCAGAACTCTTGACACATTACACACCTTGTATTATTATCTACACACACTCATATACACATACCTTGACGAAGCCATAGACACTGTATATAATAAGTGTTATATAGGTAGTCAAGTATGATTAAAGATTACTCGTCAAGTAATAAATCGATTAGCTATTCCGAGTACCTTTAAAAACACCGACATTAGATAAAATTGCATCGTTGTGTATAAATAAATTAATATTATTTTTGCTACAAAAGGATTTTACGATTGGCAATTCATTAGTTCTAGGTAAATATAATAAAATTAAATTCGTTTTTCATGTCTGTATGTGTGACTGCGTTGTTCTTCTAAAATGTGCAACGGATTTTGATGCATGTGTGTATAAATTTTTTTGTTATGTGCGTTTTGTTTGTGCAGAATAAACAATATTTATTTATTTCTTTCTTTTTTCTTTTGATGCGGTTTTCACTATCATTTAGAAAATGTATTTTGGAAGGTTTATGTATACAACACGTATATTAAGAGGACTGTCTCGGGTCCACTAGCGCCACTACTTTAAAAAAATATTATCTCGTGACTGAGTAGGGTTCCGAGGGTTCCGGGTTCCGTGTGGTGCCGGACGTAAAGAATAGCACTACCCCATTTCCTCCCTTGGGTGTCGTAAAAGGCGACTGAGGGACTTACTAGAGAATGGGCAGCAACGTTCTCTATGCATTTTTACACCATACTGGGATCGCCAACCCGCCTGCCAAGCGTGGCGATTATGGCAAATCCCCCCCTTTTCGGGGAGGCCTATGTCCAGCAGTGGACGTCTTTCGGCTGAAATGATGATGATGAATGATGAGAAGGAATTATGAAGAACGACTCAATCAGCGACCTCGGTAAGTGTGTCTTAAATTTTCTAATACCTTTTATATAGTTTCATATTGAGACACGTAGCAACAAAATTCAATCTAAAGAAAAACGGCTATATTCCTCTAGATCATAGACACACTTACCGAAGCAGCTGATTGAGCCGTTTTCCATAATTCCTTCTCAGTCACGAGATAATATTTTTTTAAAGGAGTGGCGCTAGTGGACCCGAGACAGCGCTCTTAAACTGCTAAGGTTTTTTATTTCTGGATAATCTTAGATAAATGATAGGTCTCGCTGCGCTCGACTAGATACCGCTGGTGTACTTGTCAAATGCGGCAACAAATACTACGCCGAAGCCGGCGTACCCCAGCCAGTCATACTGCAACCTGTGTGTGACGTGTACGTGCCAAATGTTTTATTACGTTTTGGACATAATCCGACGTAAAATGCCAGTTTGCGTAGTGAAACTGTGTAAAAATAATACTACAAGAAATATGTAGGACACTGGCATCACATACCATCAGTAAGTATCGTAAAATTTCGAAATTTTAACATAAAATAACATAAACCCTAAACGCCATTCAGTGTTGCCGCGTATATAAGAATCAAGATCCCCGTGGTTGAGATTTTTATAATCTGAATTTTTTTGTTTTTGTATTTTATTATATAACCTATTTAATTTATCTTACCTAGTTACAGCGACTTTTTTGGATCGAGTCAGCGTTTGTTAACCACATCGCCACCACAGCTCCAAAAAAGTTATATAGGTAGGAACTAAATAATGTGTAACTACACTATTGACGGGTAGAATAGAAATAAGAAGTATTATTTTGGTAACACCTTATATTCTACATGATTATTTTTAATAATAATTTATAAATATTACATGTAGAAAAAAATACTATTAAAAATGAGGCCTAATCATTGATACCTATACAAACATACCTTCCATTTTTCTAAAGAAGAAACCTACGTCTACCTATACACAAATAATACTTATACATTCGCTTTTAATTTATTGTTCATTTTTAAGTATTTTCTGAGCTACATTTATAACTTAACTAATAGACCACAGCATAAAATATTTTTCCCATTAAATCGGGTAACAGTTGAGCAGCTGGTATCACACAATGTCAACTGACAAATGTCAAGTGACGATGACTTACACACACCACAATATTGAGTTGCCGCATTCACGGAGCTATTGTTTTTAGATAGCGCGGTATCTAGTCGAGTGCAGCGAGACCAATCATTTATCTTATATGTGGATAATATTTACATAATTTAAAAGCTAATGGTCTTAGAATAATGATAATAATATGCCGAAGCATATAAAAAAGGGAGGGGAAAGAAACAAAAGAGCATCAAAAAATTCGAACGCATCGCTGTCAACAGAAAAAGTGCCCAAAAGGCTGGCAGCATAAGTCACGTTGTATGGCAATGCTGATTCTTTCGCCAAGAAATAGGTCAGCCCTCTGGTCACGTGAAGAGTCGATTTTTATTTTATTTTATGAAACTTACTTATTATTACTTACTTAACTTATTCACTGCCACCTGACATTAGGGACTGCCGAACTGTTGCAGCCTTTAAAAGAAGAGTAAACGATCACTATCTTTCCACTTCGTCATAGTTGCATATTATTATGTATTTATTATTTTCCACTACATTGTAGTTCTAAGTATATATTTGATTGATGTTTATTTTAGAAGTATGTATGTAAGTATATTCTCTTACTGTATGTTTATAAGTATTTATATTAATGTATAGCTATTTTGATTTTATGTATATTTTTTCCTCTTCTACTCTTATACACGTTGTCTACATCTCTATATCTACTTTCCTATCGCACGTATGCTGGAAGAGATTTCATTAGAAATAAGCATTACCTTTGTACGTACTTTTCTGTTCCTTTCTTCTTGTCTGTATACGAGTATGTGTGTACATAAATTGTTAAATAAATAAATGATATAGAAATCTTGATATTTTATCAAGTCGTCAAAACCATGTGAAGCAGGGACGGGTCGGTAGTGGTAGATAAATAAAACACAGTTCGAACAATTTATCTAAAGATTTTCCTTTCCGTTGAAGTTTTTAATCTAGTCATGATCGGTCATAAATTATAGCCTGACTTAAAGATGACGTCTTTCTAATGATATGTGTTTCCTTATGATAAAGCCATTGAAATTCTACTCAAAGAATATCCTTGTGATTTACGAGATCAAGCATGTTATGCAAGCACATCGTTCCAGTTTGCAATTTGAAAATCGATATAAAGAATGTTCTGTAATTTGGTTTAGGAACGTGTTTGTTGAAACATAGGCTGTCTAATACCGAATATAAGTATTTTTCGCTGAGAATTTTATTAAAGTACTTATTTTTAATAATATTTTATCCTTGGTTTTCTTAATTTCAAATCTTTATATCAGATCCAAATCTAAACCCTAAAAGGTCTAAATCAATAGAATTGACAAACCCTTTTTATAAAAATTAAGACATTCACGAAAACTCTCGCCTCATTAACCGTCCTAATAAACCTTAAAATAAATGGACCAAAACAGTCAAATTCTCAAGTCAATCAGAAATTATTAGAAAATCATGTAAACAAAGGGTCTCCGTGAAACGAATCTCACACCAATTCAGCCGACCACACAACCTTGCTGGATCACCAGCGCGATAATAGTATTAGGACGATGTTATATTGGAGTTGGTAGACTTGCCGTTGTGCTTGCTTCAAGATATCAAGAGACAATTGTAGGAGTTTAAAAACAAAAACCAAATTTTTCGTATATAGAATATACAACATATGTCGCAACTAACTATTTACACTAGGTACTAAATTAAAAGACTAACAAACTAAATATATAAAAACAAAACAAAAATACAAAGAAAAACAAAAGGACACTTTGGCGTCGAAGTACTCGTCTGCATCGCTGTCATCCGGAAACGTGCCCAGAAGAGTGGCAGCATTGCCAGGTTTAATGGCAATACTAATTATTTGGCCAAAGAACGAGCCAGCCTTCTGATCACGTGAAGTGTCGACCAGTCGGCGAGAAAATTAATTACTAATTAATTTTTAATTGGTTGTCGTAAAGAAAGTGACAAATGAATAAATCAGAAGTTGGAAGCATTCTCGTCAGCGACCTGCAATCCAACTTCTATCAGTATTAGTTGTGGCTGTGTGATTATTAAGAGCTTCATCTTTTCCAAAGGACGAATGCTGAATGAAGTGTTTCAGCTTAATTAGGAAACATTCATTTTAATTATCATTCATGTTCAAAATGTGTTCATTTTTGGAATATTCGGCATAATATGAAAAGATTAACAATGGGTTTGTATCCATTTTTTAGAGAAAGCATTCGACTCATCTTTTGTGTATTTAAAAATTTGCGATGCACTTCGGTTTCAAAGAGATAAATCGCCATGACAATCTTGAACTAAAGTTTTCAATCTTTCCAAACTTAATCTACACCACCAACTTGGTACATAATGGCCTCTTGTTAAGTTTGCACATGCTGTATTAGTTCCATCTACGGAAACGGGAAACATCACACTCAAACGCCGGTTAGAGACACTCTGTTTATTCCAATATGGCGGCCGGTGCAACGGGCGCGTTACTTGGCAAAGGTATTTCTGCATCCAGCCCATACCCTACGACCTCTCTTTGCCTAATCCAATTTTTCTCTCATCATCGTTCTCCTGTACTTATTCAAATTGATATGGGTTCATTGACGCACATTTTCTTCTTCTATTAATCGTCGTCATCTCAGTAGTCACCCTACTTTTCTCTTCTCGAACTCAGTATAAAACCAGTAGAAAAATAATCCTTAGCAACAATAATACAAGCCTTGCATCTCTCATCTGACTGCCTCCTAACCTCAATGCTTCAAGAGAGCCTACGCGAACAATTTGTGTCAGCTGAACAATAGATCCGAATGACAGACAACATTAACTGAATATGTATGATGATGCTTGTTATGAGGTCCCAATTAATTGCCAGTTAGTTGTCTATTAGGTACGGCGGTAATCCACATGTCATTTTCACACCTAGTTGAATTTGTAGGGTTGGCAAGGATTTGCAATTCATTCAGCATTTTACATCCGCATATTATTTTAAGATGTGGATACTTTACGATCATCAGTGCTATTTGAGGTTCACGAAACAAAAGGAGTTTGTAAGAAGCGTAGCAGCTGGCGTTATATAGTTTCTGCTTACTCCCATGTGAAGAAGGCGTGACTTTATATACGTACAGTGGCCAGCACGTCAAGCTAAACGAAATTGTCAAGTTTCTGATTAAGTTTAAAATCGAACGAGAAAATTTTACAGTTTTTGGTAACTTGATGTGCTCGCCACCGTACTAGCTTCTGCTCGCGACTTCGTCCGCGTGATATTTCTTGTTCCCCCATCCCAGTCGCATCACATCGCCCGCCCATGCTTGTTACATAAAATAAATTATAATAAATATAAAATAATATATAAAATTAAAAATATAACCATATAGTAATTATTCTTCCTGATAATTTAGCTTTCTATTGGTAAAAAAAATGTTAAAATTGGTCCTGTAGTTTCGGAGCTTATTCGGTACAAACAAACAATAATAATCTTTCCTCTTTATAATATTAGTACCTATACAAAAATGTATGTATTTAAGGTTCTATCATATTCGTCACCAAATCATTTGTCTCTTCAAGTTGGTCCATCAGATGAAGATAGAGAGCTATTTAGTCTGTTATCGAATGTAATGCAGTCTGTGTAGAAGTAGATATTTTGGAAAGCCCGATGGTCTCGCTTCTTCAACAAGATCCAAAGCTTATATTGGTGTACCTACGTTTCATCTCAATTAGATCACTCACTCCCGGACCCGGAGGTACTACAAGAACACGTAATATTTTTCCTGGTAGTTGATTTTCTCTGCTAACTCATAAAGTTATCTGGCGATGATTAAGTTATGCAAATTAACTTGTCACTTATGTATTAACAGGTATTGTGTTGGATTTAAAAATAGGAATCGTGACATATTCCTAGCTTATCTATGCCGCCTACGCTATTTTTATCTGCATATCTAAAGTTTATTTCAGACTTACTTTTGCTAAGACTTGGCTTGGGAAAAACCAGGTCTTTTGGTCCGGTTTCGGTCCGTGAATTATTTAAATTACTTTTATGATTCTATTCTTTCTTTCTCAAATAATCTTGAAGGTGAAGCTCGTAAGAAAAAAATATATATATACATATACGCAAGTGCGTGTCGGACCACGCAAAATGAAGGGTTCCGTAATGAAATTAAATGAAATGTTGTAGTACAGACGCCAGCACATCAAGCTACTACAATCTGTCAAATTTCTTTAATAGATTTTCAACTTTATCTCTACAGTATAAGGTACAAGGTTGATTGCGAAAATTTGACAGTTTCGGGTAGCTTGACCTGCTGGCGTCTGTACATTAAAGATGGTCGGGTTTTTTTAAAGTTTCTAAAACAATTCGCTAAAACTAGCATGCAAAATTATTGATTAGGTACATGAATTAAATAAATGAAGCTAATAAAATAAAATTAGTTCCGTAGTTGGGATGAATTTATCCCAAAAAGAAACTAAACATTGTAGTTGAAAACATGTTCTCCCGTACATCGATATAAGTCACGGCCAATTCTCCAGTTGCAAATGTAAGTTTGTAATCGCAAAACAATCTTTTTTTCAAACTGTCATGGTCACTAATATTATTATTAACATAAGCGGGATATTTACCATGTTTATTCATTGTTCTGAGTTCCCGATATTTCGGCGCTGTTGCAAGCACCATGATCACGGATAAACTATCCGTGTATCCGTATCCGTAATCTTTTTTTCTGTGATAAAACTACAAATTAACAATTTTCGGACTTTTTCCTTTACTTGTGCTGTGAGAACTTGCTACTTGCTAAATTTCATGATTCTAGGTCAAGGAGAAGTACTCTGTAGGTTTTGATTTATTTGCGAGTATCAAAATATGTCGCATAAATGGCCGTATTTTTTTATTGCGTTGATTTAAAACTTAATTTTTCTTAGAGCTCCAAAGGACCGGAGACTTACGTATTTGATATTATTTTCAACTTTATATCTCCACGCGTTCTTGAGAAAAAGGGTCTTGACAGACTGACAGACAGACAGACGGACAACGAAATGATCCTGTAAGTGTTCCGTTTTTTCCTTTTGTGGTACGGAACCCTAAAGATGATAATTCCCTAGTAACTTTAATCGGAATTGCAGTGTTTTTCCACTTTTATATCTAAGGTGAACTATTGTACAAAAATAAGTTAAATAAAACAAGACTGTAAAACCAATAATAGAGTGATAAATCACCACTAATGTAGTGATATAAATATATAATTTGATCAAGCATGTAAAACAACTAAATATCTAAATGAAGATTTTATTAACCTAATACATTCGTTTAACAATCCTGTGATATTTGCCAATGAATCAATATTTTAATATCAGCGCTTCGTATCATTAAATGCGTTGTCCCTAACCTAAACCTTCTAAGAAATTAGCGGTGAATCATTCTTTCATTTCAAATGATCACATAAATTATAATTTAACGATATTAAAAGGAATGTCATGAATTTTCTTAATCTTTACAGGTTATTGATTTATTTCCTTTTCATTAGAAATTAATCAAAGTTTTTTAGGAGTTTAGAGGTATGAGGAACAGGGTGTAAAGTTCACTCATACTCTATAGTAAAGGGAGGATCCTCCGACCAGACCAGTATTGTGTCTGGTGGGCAACTGCCCAACGGTTGATGTCGGGATGTTATATATATGCTAGTCGCGCGGTAAACTCTGATAGCGCGATGCAGGATTTGTGACGTCAAGTCTTTGATGCGTAGTTCGCATGTGGCGTTGTTGATACCGCTACAGGAGCATTACAGTAAGTAGGTAGTGATACATTTTTGTATTATTGTTTTGCTTTGAAGAAAACTTTGTCAAAAAAAGTGTTCATAAAACGTTGAGGAAAACTTTGCCAAAAAAAGTTCATAAAATACAAAATGACTTTGAGATTGGTGATGTTCAAATCCGTTATAAACTAATGATGCGTTTTAGACTATAACATATATTTTTACACCACGTTCTAATATCAATGATTATCTATAAAATACGAGTTTGTGTAAAAAAAATATCTAAATATTTTATTTTATTTTTAATGGAAAAAATTTTTTCCTAGTGTACCTAAACAAAACGGTGTAATTTTTAAACTAAATGATCTATCACGATGAAACAAACTCCGTAATGATTGGAAGTAATTAGGCGTTCTCATAAAAAAAAAAAAAATTGGGGAAAAACTACACTCAATTGAAAAGAAACATAGTTTTTTTTTTAGCAAAAATCTGTTTTTTTTTTTCATCATTTTTTACAATATTGTAAAATTTATCAAT
The DNA here is from genome assembly GCA_947523025.1 of Dryobota labecula. Lineage (NCBI taxonomy): Eukaryota > Metazoa > Arthropoda > Insecta > Lepidoptera > Noctuidae > Dryobota > Dryobota labecula. The sequence continues at coordinate 24,434,119 of OX383284.1, read as the reverse complement.
AGGCGTCTTATTGAGAAATTTTGAAATCATATTTTTTTTTAATCCATAAAAAATAAAAAAAATACATTTAGTTTTTTTTTGTTTTTTTTTTTTTCGTAGATAAAATTAAGCATAGATTCCCTCATTTCGTGCACATTATAAATACTCACACTGTATTGCTAATCCATTGCTTCTTATGTTCGAAAAATTTGTCTGCTCAACAACGTAAATAACGCAAATAATGTTTTTAAACTGTCAAAATTAAACCCATTGCTACTGTAAACTATCGCGCTTGAATTCGCCGCTAGAGGCGCTAGTGTAGAGTGAGGTTTTTAGAAATGTGAAACTGAACGTTCAATAATTCATAATTTTAATTGATTAATAACAACAACAATAACAACAACAACACAACAACAACAACATTTTAAGTAACAACTTAGGATCTAATTTCGTAGCACTTGGAGGAAGAATAATATTTGTCTGCGTAATGCTTGCCAATTTTAGGAACATTATAATGTAAATGTTTATTTGATATTTCAAAATGTAATAAAATAAACATTTTATGAAGTAATAAGTACTTAAACCCACAATCCGAATGGATTGTGAGTGTTCAACAATATTCACTGCGTTATTAACACCGTCGAGCAGACGAATTTTTCAAATAAATAAAGATCTTCAAAATCCTTTAGATTGTAATACGAGATTGGGGAGCTGGATGCAGAAGACAGATATTTAAGCAATCCTGAGAATCAAGCCTTTTCTTATTCAGAAGCATAATTACTATAACGTCGCCTTAGAGTGAAAACCGCGTGTATTCGAAAAAGGCATCTTTGCGCCCTATAAAATTTTATTGCCACAGCTTCTTCATTTAATGTGTCTTTTAGTGTGCAATATTCAAACTCGTTATAGGGCGCCCACACAAAACCGCGATGCGATGCGATACGATAATTCTTGCGGTGCATTAGTGCGAGCTCGCACGCAGATAATTGTGATGCGTTGCGAATTCACAGTTATGTGTGGGAGCCCATAGATGGCGTTACAGGTTGCAAAACTTTTTTGTGTGAAACTAGGACGTGCATTGCGAGGTTTTCATTCCAAAAATGTAATAAATCAAAAATGACCAAAATTGCATTCCCGAGGATTTCACTCTAAGACGACGATAAGTAGATACGAATTTGCATAATTTAGCCTAGTCAGCCCTACAACACAATGTAGGAGGCAAGGATAATACCCACCACATAATGGAGTCACATTAAGTTTACCATTGTCGGATTTATGAGTTAATCAGTCACGACCGCGAGGCGGCCCTTAAACGTATACGAGAAAAAACACATAATGATTATAGCAATGTCTGCTATAATAATTGATTGCCATAACTGTTGAGCTTTAACATTTTTATGTTTGTTCTTTGAATTAAGTTTATTTATTGGTATTGTAAATTATATTTTTGCACTTAAAGTTAAATCATGTTTCGATCGAGACCGTGGTGACCGAGAGGTAGCGGCCCCGACTTATGAGTTGTAGCTCGTGGGTTCGAACCCAGACAGGTACTTTACTTAGTGTAAATAATTTTCATTACGGCTCTCAAAACGGCGAAGGAAAATATCGTGAGGAAACCAGCATATCCTAGAAAAAAAAATCGAAGACATGTGATGTCGATCAACCCGCACTAGGCCCGCCTGGTATATTACACTCCCGCGAAAAGAGGAGCTCCGTGTCCTAGCAGTGGGAACATTATCGGATGATCATGGTGTTTCGATCAAGAAGGTGACAGATTTATTTTTTGATCTTTTGATTAAGAGTGAATTCATTAGAATTCACTCTTAAGAAACGAGGAGCTTCACGCCAAAAGAGGAGCTCCGTGTCCTAGCAGTGGGAACATTATCGGATGATCATGGTATGTTTCGATCAAGAAGGTGACAGATTTATTTTTTGATCTTTTGATTATGAGTGAATTCTAATAATAATAATAATAATTTATTTATTCACTTCAAGACACAAACATCTGTGTAGCCCTGACTCTTGTTCTAGGATTTCCTGTATCACAAGAGCCAGACCTCTCAATTTACAGGGAATATGTTATAGAAGCGCGATAGACAAAATTGAGATACGTTGTAGATAAGGCATGCATTAAAAGGTAGTTTTATAAGTATACAAGAGTAATAATTTAAATTACCATTGCGTTCTTTGGAGAGTGAGGGTAGGTGAGAGTGAGGTAAGGGTTCGTGTGTGTGAGGGTGTGTGTGTGGGTGTGTGAGAGGTGGGTGTGTGTCATGTGCATGGTGAATGACTGAGTATTATGTAACGGTGCCGAATAGATATTCTATTTGCTCATAGTCGAAATAATGAAACTAATTGCGACAGATGATTACAGGTTTAAATGGGCCGATCGCGTTCAGTTTAATTGGTCAAATTCACCCTTAACTAACATTTTGTCACTTCTTCTTCTTCGTTATTCCTTTAATGCTTAGGATCACGACCACATACGACGTGTCTCCAAGGTATGCGGTCTTCTGCAGTGTGGACCGCTCGGTATATGCTGCCTCCAACAACCTTCTTGAGCGCGTCTGACCATCTTACCGGTGCTCTGCCTTGAATGCGTTTTCCTTCCACCCGGCCCATTATCATAAGCCTTTCCATACCATGCTTAGGTGAACGCATAAAATGTCCGAAAAAGCTGAGGGCACGCTCCTGGCATATTGCAGATAGCCGCTTGGTGATGTTGAGTTCCTGTAGTATGGATTCATTTGTTCTCATGGCGATCCATGGTATACGAAGTAGCCTCCATCAACACAACATCTCGAAAGCATCGATCTTACTGCGTTCTCGGCTTTTAATGCACCACGTTTCCGCGCCATATAAAAAGGTGGAAAAAACTAGAGCACGGCTCAGTCGTATTTTGGTATTCCGATGGATGCCACGGTTTTTCCAAATTTTCCCCAGACTGTTCATTGCACTTTTGGCATACCAGTACGACGGTGGATTTCCTCAAGGCAACTGCCCTCAAATCAAAGATCAAAGACCCAAGATACACGACACTTTTGTCTTGGCGTGATTGATCTTAAGTCCAAGTTTAGTGGTCTCTGCTTTTTTACGTTTCAACAGATCCGCCATCTCCTCGCTCATCGCAACTATAGTGGTATGCATATCTTAAGTTCTTCACCGTCGACAACGATTCCGCCGTGCCAATCATCAAGCGCCCTCCTCATAATGTATCAGTGTGGCTCCCACACACTGGTACGATATCGCGGGCGCGACAAGGGTCGCGCTGCCTGTCGTGCCCGCGATATCGCGCCAGTCTGCACGAGCCTTTAGACCCTTCATGCCTTCACCATCTAATGTTTGAATAGCAACTAGGCAAATCAAGAAAAAAAATCTGGTAAGACGTGTTGTAATTTTATGATTAAATAACTAATTAACTACACCGAAGATTATCATAATCAACTGGTATAGCTCATTTATTCCTGTACCAAGGTCTATGCTGTCGATTTCTTCACAATAAGGGTCATGATCCCTTGTACATAGTAAAGGAAAGGCAAAGGTGAAAGATGGCAACATCAATGAACCCACTATTGATGTTGAATAAGGTCACACCTACCATTGACAGGTTTAAAGATCAAAACTTGTCAATTAAAGAACCAATATCTACCTAATAATTATACAAATAAATAAAATTGAAGTGTCTGCTTGTAATCTCAAAATAACAGTTTTTTACTAAATGTATATGAATAATACATATTTTGTCTTTCTGTCCGTCCGTTTGTTCCGGCTAATCTCCGAAACGGCTGTACCAATTTTGAGGAGACTTTTACTGGGAGATAGCTGATGTTATAGGGAGTAACTTTGGCTACTTTTATTATAGAAAAACCTACACGGGCGAAACCGCGGGCAGCAGCTAGTCTATACTAATATTATAAAGAGAGAGGGCGGTGAGAGTGCGAGTTTGTGTATATATATATGGAGGGTAATCTCCGGAACCACAGCACCTATTTGAAAAATTCCTTCAACATTTGAAAGGTAAATTATTCCAGATGGTCATAGACTATATAATAAGTAAATGTATACCAAAAGAAATACTTAATAATACAAATGACACCCCATCTTGAATTCATGCAAGCCTATCCGTTTGAAATAAGATTAGATATTTAAATAAAACTTTTTTTATAGTACATTCAACTGATTTTGACTTCTATTGCGTTGGTGGCAAGACAAATGGCAGCTGCAGTAAACAGTTGGTATTGTAACCACTTTTTTTTGCTTTTAATGCCATCCTTATGTCTTCGGAATAGAAGTCAAAATCGGTTGAACGGACTGTAAAACAGGTTTATTTAAATTTCTACTCTTATTTCAAATGGAGTATAGTTCTTTTTGTTAGGTAACTGCACAAAACTGTGCACTATGTGTCGTATAAACAGAATACTTTTCATCGTCACATATAAAATGCACCTGTGCGAAGCCGGGGCGGGTCACTAGTTATTAATAAATAAAATTTTGAAGGCTGAACACAAAGCTATGAATGTGAATGAGTAAGAAATATTGTCTAAATATGAGGAATTCATAGAGTATTTTGCATACATAATACATAATTATGAATAAATCAATTTGCGGTGTTCTCTTATGTTGTCAGTTTAATTAATGTCATTTTACCTATAAGCTACCGTCAAGGATGAGGTTAATCAATACAAAGATGTGGCTGTAGGCAGATGTTACTTGCATTATTTACTGATTAATGGGAATTTGAAAGTTTCACTTTGTTTCATTATCATCATTCATATACAACATACCCCGGAATAGGAATGTGTCCTGGGTAAAAAAAAGGAAAAACTGTTTAGTCCGTCAATCAGATAATAAAAAAATATTAGACACGTATTTTTGGCTTTATCATATTAATAAAAAATGACTTAGATAAAACACATTAAACTTGGGGAGTCGGCGCTCGTTACGTCACAGCTCAGTATAAAATCTAGTGACGTCATGCCACATTTGAACTCAATGTATCGCCGTAATGTTTTGATTAAGTAAAAAAAGAAAAAATACGTGTCCAATATTTTTTAATAATCTACATGACGGATAAAATTTTTTTTTTAAAGTCATCATCCCTATTAACTCACACCAAAAAACACCCCAGTTAGAATATTATGATATAATCATAATACAAACACTGATTTTTTTACTGTTATGTGTAAAAAAATATATATTTGTACATACATACATACATAAACCCATAATTCCCATGGGGATAGGCAGAAACTATAGAACGCCACCTGCTACGGTCCTTACATACTTCTTTTACTTCGTTTAAATTCATACATCAGTACACGCACGCCGGTTGCGAGTGCTACGCACCTGACCTTTCTGGAGAACATCACCAATTAGGTCACTGTATGTTTATTTATTAAATTAGTTATACTGTGTGAGAAAATTGTGGTCACATTACAAATCTACACACGTATACAGTTACACACGTATAAGGGCCTAGCGTGGTAGGTACTTTGTCCATTTTGGTTTGTTTTGACTGTACAGTAGAAGTGTGAATATAATTTACGTGGTTTTAATAATTTTTGGCAAAAATATTACTTCTATTAAAAATGACAGAAATAGATTCAGTAAACGATTCTGAACAAACTACTTTTGTAGTGTGCATTATGCTCCAACAGTGTCTTAAGCTTGGTTGCGAGTCGCCTGGGCCTCAAGTCTGCTATTACAATAGTGTCAGAATGGTCTGTCATTGATTTCATAATTGTTGATTTTGACAAGTTTGTTAATCTACTAATAATAATGGCGTCATTATGACTTTCCAATGGTCAGCCACTGACACTCCATTGAAAGAATTGGTAATCTCGTACATAATGACAAATGAAACTTCCTACTAAACTTCCAACTTCCTACTACTTAAGATTGCTTATAACACTAATAAATAATATGTAAAAATATATATAAATGAAATCTGGCATGAATAAATGCCAAAAAATGCCATTGTAATACAATTCTATTACGAGACCATTGACCGACCAATGATCGACCATTATGAATTTAGCAGATTACGAACTTTTAGCAAAATGACAATGGGATCGTGTTGGAGTGACGAATTTATTAAAATAGCAGACTTGGACCCCTGGACTGTATTTACGTGGGTCACTGTTGTGCCGTCTCTCATGGGATGTCACAACGGTGACCTAACGTTATTGATTGTTAATCTTATTGTTTTCCTTGTTTTTGTTTAGTGTCTGTGCTTACTAACATAGCCGTAAGTTTTACTAACATTCTTATCGAGTCTTGGTTACTCCAATAAAACAAATTCTATTCTATTAATTCAGTTATACATTGTAGATTTATTTTTCTTCTTCTTCGTTGTGTCGTCATGACAGTGTATTAAATTTTGTGGCCGCGAACGAAACTTCGCCACTTCCACGGCATCGTTGGTGGCAGCGCAGAGTTCGCTGTGGTGTATTCCCGCTGCTCCCATCGTTCGTGTCTTCATTAATGGTAAAACACATAAAATGGCGAAACTAAAGGATCCATTTTCTTTTAAGTACTGATTTTAGAAATAATAATTAAATAGTCTTAAAAGAAAATGGAACCTTTTTTTTCGCCATTTTATGTGAACACGATAATATGCATACCAATAAGTTAAGTAATATTTTAAAAAGTATAGTAGAGTCAATTTCAACAACTCGATTTTGTAGCTAATTTCTATGGACATTTTCATTTTCAGGTTTTATAACATGGTGTACTACCGTTCTCACTGTGCGTAAGCGCACGATTGTCTCTTGCCGGGCAGGGATTAATTGTTCGTTTAAACTCATTGGTGGAAGCTCAGGACGGCGAAACAAAATGACCATAGAAATTAGTAACTTCGCTCGGACAAAACTACCGTTGACATGTACTCATTAACTATGAGTCTAAACATTCAAAAATAATTAGCTTCTTGTAGGTCAATTATTTAACGCAATCAAAATACTTTTTCCTATATTTGTTGGGGATTATCTTCCTGAGAGGTAAATGCTGTGTATGAAAGTGATTGTGGACAAAACACAGAAATTGATAATTCATCATTTACTAATGTTTTTCTTAAAAAGTATAATTTAAGTGGCTTCACTCACATCTCTTGAATTCTGAGAAAAAAAAAAATCCTTGCATTATTTGTAAAGCAGCACTGCGTTTTCAGCTTAGATGCGTAAATTTTTCGCCTGAGAAATTCACTCAGTAACACTTACAACTACTTAAGTAGTCATAGCTTTTAAGTTCATACTAACAATATAAATGTATAAATGTAATGTAATGGATCAATGGTTGTTTGAATAAAAAATATTAGGTGGTATAATTGTGATTAAAATAAATAAATAAATTATTATTATGTGTTTACATATCTCGGGACCTTGGGGTCCCGGACCTTTGGAAGGCGTACGAGGGGCCGAAGCCAACTCGCAGAGGAGCGTTAGACACTTTTTAATTGAATGAGGCACCAATCGACGATTATCCCTGTACGCACTATGCAAGTGCACCCAAGGACAACCCCCGGTTGGTGTAGGACTATTGCAGGATATGGAAACAAAGATATTGGACTATGGGTTTGGGTGGTTAAAATGGACTGGTTACCTAAAACGATGGAAGGACTATGGCCCCTGCCTAATCAATGTTTTATTATACACGGATAAAATGGCAGGGGGTGACTCGCACTCGCGAAAGCGGTCGCTAGCACATAGTGACGTAGCGACAAGGGGGCAACATGTCCTGAGGTGCTCGAGGAGTGGAGAGGTATTCCGCGGCTCTCAGAACAATCCCAGTGCCCGGAAGATGGTCAAGATCCCTACAAGCACTTACTGAAATACTTTCTTCCTCCGAGCACGTTTGCTCTTGCGAATCTCCAATCAAGCCGGCCAATAAAGGCAAGAATGAGGTGGGAGCTCAGTTCCTCGTCAGTGTTCACTCCAGCCGGCCAATAAAGGCAAGCCAGAGATGAGGAACATGACTTCTCCCGGGAGATAGCGTCCGTGGGGTCGCAATTTCCCAACAGCTCGCCATATGCTGCCCTGCGGGTTTCTGTATCTCTTTTGGTCTAGTTCCTCACCATAGACATGTTCCGGGAAAGTAAACTCTACCGGCACAGACCTAGAGTTCGGAGCGCGCAAGCCCCACCACGACGTCAACGTAGAGATACGGCGGTGGGGTTATTATTATTATTCTTAATGGTGACACGAATGATGGGGACAGCGGGAATACACCGTCACTGTGGCTGCATTTTTTGAGGCACATAAGGCAGCATAAGAGGTGTGACATAAGAACAGTATAAGAGGTGTGACATTAGTAAATAGATGTGCTGATCGCTACAAATACTGATATATTCCTTTTCACCATTTTTTTCCTATGAAAGAACGAAAGAAAGAAAAAGTATTTATTGTGACTCGCACAGGAAGATCACACACTAAACTAAACAGACAATAGATAGATAGATAGAATACTCTTTATTATGTACACCATAAAAATTACAGATATAAATGTAGAACTGTTACATAGGGTGTCACAATGGGCGGTCTTATCGCTAAAAGCGATCTTTTACAGACAACCTTTGGATGGATCAAAAAGTAGAAGGACAATACTGCAGGTAGTCAGTGGTGTACCATTTACATATACAATAAATACATACATACATAAAGCAATAGATATTTATCCATACAAATATATATATGCAATACAATATATATCTACATACAATAATAAACATGATACAAGAGCAAGGAACTTTAAGTAATGATGATGTTTAAGGAGAGAGGAAGTGATTTTTAACCAGAATTTTAAAAGTGCACAATGATAAAAGTATTTAAAAAAATGATATAATAAGAAAATAAAAAATAAAAATCGAGTCCTGTACGAGCTGTGTCTGTGTTTTTCTATGCTTTGTCCAGTTAATCATGCGCTTATCTTTTAATAACATAATCAGTTATTTATTTCGTAATTGTATAATCGTAGTATCTTGTTTAACCTTCCCATGATTTAAGGATGGTGCTTCTCATTACTTTGATAAATTCCTATGATTTTATTACGTTAAATCGCTTGTTGTACACCTCAAGTTAGGGTTCCATAACCCTGAACATACGACAATTAATTAGTTTATTACATGTTGTTAACCATAAAAATATGTCATTACTGATAGGGAGGTCAGTCATCTAACAAATCGCCGCTAGTTTCTGCCTTAAGTAATATCTATGCGATTGTAAATTCAGAAACTAATTTACTTACATGTCTTCTATACATGCAAATAAATAAGATTTAAGTGTCTGTCTGTAATGTCAAAATAACACTTTTTTACTAAAAACATGTTATGAAAGTGTATAAACGGTACATAGAACAATTTTTTTTTTAAATTTTTATATCTTCCTCTCTGTTTGTCCCGGATAATCTCCAAAACGGCTGGACCAATTTTGACAGGACTTTCACTGGCAGATAGCTGATGTAATAAGGAGTATATTATGCTATTTTTATTACAATAAAATCTACGCAGGTGAAGCCGCGGGCCGCAGCTAGTTCTAAATAAAATTATCACACGATTCAGAGAAACTAATACCAAACCGGGTTTCGAAATTCCTTCCACAAATCCTAAATATAGGTACAACACTAACAGACATCCGTTTCTCTGCCCTAGAAAAGGTCCAATTAATTAAAAGGAATCCGAAGTTAGCCAAATAAACATTCGAATGACGCGAACCGATATCCGATTCTTATCGTCCAAAATTATGGCATCCACTTTTATATCGACGCTATTATACGAAAAGAATGCATTTAGATACCCAAGGCTTAGGTTCGTTCTTAGAAGTGCTAACAAAAAGTTAGGTAAATTCACCGAACAGTTTTTTACTGACTAAAAAGTCGTTCATCACGGCCGAAGGTCATTGGCTAGACGTACACAAAGAATTCTTGTCTGCCTCCGTGTTTTTACTTGAATTTTTTTTCGGCAATGTCATACATGTATGAAGTGAAGTCACGCAAAGGTCGTATGAGTATTTGGCTAAAGAATAATTTCATATTAGGAGATGCGAAAAAAGTAGATTTCAAATTGTGAGTCAGGTCGTGATTTGTCTAATTTTGGTGCCTGAGATTTTGTTGCATACAGTATTATACTAAATTCGTGACTTTAATCTTTTCTTTTGTTTTGGATTGCAGAAATAATGTTGTGTGTCATTGATATAAGACTACCGACAAAGTTAAAGGTCTCATAAAAAGTTATATTATATGAGTTAACAACTTCACTCATTAAATTGATACAAAATTATATACTTCGTAACGATTTCCTGTGTTATATTGGATAAATGAACATTGAAACAAATTGTAATTCTCACTTGCTACAAATTGAGATCCTCTATCGAGATAAAGTATCTATAGGATGCTAGCCACAAGATGCGACGACGTTGTGGACTTACAAATATATTCTTTTAATACCAACGTGTTTTAACATTTTCGAAATTCCATACTTAGGTATTCCAGTATCAAATTCGATCTTCATTTCAGCTACTTATTACATTGATCTGTATATAATTAATAAAAAATATATACTATATATTTTTTGTTTATTTAATTTTATTAATCCATTAAAGGGGATGTAGGAGATTTGAATCCAAATGACCCCTCATGACTCCTATGTTAACCATTTTTGAGTACTTTGATATTTTATATTTTTTTGAAGATATCTGCGGTATACAACATTAAAAAACAATACAAAAAAAAAATGCATTAAATATTTTTCTATTAATATAATCTACTTGCTAACACTTCAATACATAAAAATCAACCATAAAAGAATAGTTTTTAAAACAGAGCTACAAATGGTTACAAATTTCATAATTTTGAGCTGCAGGTTCTTTGAATATAAGGGTCGATGTGTGCAAAAAAAATTATTGACATTTGGTCATTTGGTTGCAAATTACTTCTTCTATGCTCTCTTAATGGATTGCCGACATATTAACAATAACCCTGTACTTATACGAAAAGAAAAAGGTTAGGTTTAGGTATCGTAAAACACATGAAATCTGCTGAATTACCCTACCTATGGGTTATTCGAAAGGGAAATAAATAGCAGAAAGATGACCAAGACATCAATCACGTTAATTGTCCCTGCATGTATCACATTACAAAGTGCAAGGCAGTCGCATGTCTTCAATAACTTATACTTTTCATTTTAACCTTACTAAGCAAGTTGTTATTTCACATTACTCCGCATTTTTCTTAGTAACATCACAAATGAGTGTTTCACTGATAAATAATCTAATATGGAAGCCTGTCTGTGTGTTGATGATAGAGTTTTGAAAGAGTACGCAGAACTTTCTGATAATGGACATCGATACAATCCTTAACCGATTGTTTCACCTCTTTGTGATTTTAATTTAGAATCTAAGTGTCCGTTTTGAATTTGGCCCGTACGAGGTAATTAAAAAAGTCATCATCATCATTTCAGCGAAAAGACGTCCACTGATGGACATATGCCTCCCCCAATTGGGGGGGTTTGCTATAATCGCCACGCTTGGCAGGCGGGTTGGCGATAGCAGTATGGTGTTAAAAATGCATAGAGAACGCTGCTGCCCATTCTCTAGTAAGTCCCTTAGTCGCCTTTTACGACACCCACGGGAGGAAATGGGATGACGCTATTCTTTACGTCCGGCACCACACAGTACAGTTAAAAAAGTAATAAAACAAAATCCTAAGTTGTATAATAACGTCATACAAACGAGCCATTTTCAATAGAACTAAGTAAAAGCCATCAAGAAGTTAAAGCAAATAAAACTTTCAATTAAATCAATAAAACTGCCGCACAAACAAAGTCACGAGTCAAAGATAGAGCAAATATTTGTAAAATGTCAACTAAACATAATAGGACCATTCGCTTCTCCTTGCGGAACTCCATCGCATTTACGTTCGAACCTCACATTCTGACACACCTAAGTTTTTTATGGTCCCATCAATTATCTCACAAGGTTACCCACTACTTCTGCCTACCTACAAGTAATCCTTAGACTTTCGTTTTTTAATCTGCCATTGATGTTAATATTAACTGTTTTATGATCGGATCGGGAGGTAGAATAAAAAAAATACGGAGATAAATATTGCAAATGATTTTCAATGGCTAAGCTATTTCGCCCTTTGTTTTCCCAGCCTTGAATAGTTCACGTACAGAGGCTCATTAGAAGGACCAAGAAAACGATAGCTTTGAACTTGAACGCGGTTTTTAAATTGGTGTTCATGACCATCATATTAATAGGATATTCGAAAATGCAGAGAACACAAGAGGGTCGAGAGAAACTGCGTTTTCACTACGGATTAGGGTAGTGTAATTTCGAAAAGTTTTAGTTAGAGAGGTGATTTTTTGAAGACGAGGGATTGAAAAGTGGTAGTTTTTTTTTTTTTTGCGATGAGTATTATTTAAAAGTCGAATTAGTACCTCTGCCTCTTTCGTTGAATTTGTCAGCCTGCTTTACCTTTCAAGAATTACATCCACAACCAAATTAATCGATGTACCAATATTGTACAGAAGTGTGAGTAAGTAAGTTATTATTATCCTGTAAGAGCCCCCTTGTATCATAATCTCTTTATCGGACGTGATGCCCCTCTAAGCAAATAACTGAGAAATGTAAATATTTGAAAACATTTTGCATTTTATAAATATTTTCTTCCTCATGGCATTACATTCGCTCATAAAGTCAAAGTAAAAGCATCAAAGGGGAAAAATTACGAATGACTCAGACAATATGATGATTGACTACCCGAAAAAACATTATTTGTTATACCGCAGTAACCTACAGCTACGGCTTTTAACTTAGCACCGAAAGCCTATACAAATCTACACGCTCATATCTTCTACCAAACCAAACTTAATCTTCATAGTTGTCTGTCGATCCCCAAGGGCAACATAATAGTCTATATGTTTAGTTAAAATAACTCTGCAAGTACACATAATCAAGTACACGCCATATAAGACGTTGATATCAAAGATGGCCCTCATCCAATCCAAATGAAGTCCAAAAACTATGTCCATTACGCAAAATTACGTGAAAATATCACGTCCAGATAGTTTTTATCTTAATTCTAGTTTCACAATTCGTCATTGACGAGTAGAAGTTGGTGTTTTTTTTATATATAATGATCATTATCTTATGCTGACCTTACTTAAATAGCACAATTCTGTATCGTAGCTTTAAGACTTTTCTCACGCGGTCCAAGTATCAAGATTGAATCTGATGCTTGAAGTAATGAGCGCAATCATTTTTGTAATTATTCGTTTATGTCTCGAGGCTATGTTGTTAGTTGTTATGTATTAGTTCCCACCGGTTTGTGACTGGATCTACATTAAGTATCAGGTATATTTTGTTACTCACCGTTTATCTACCTAATCATATGTAAGTCTCCATACTTCAGGGTCAGGGCTGCAATGGAGCACCCCGGCCCGTTCAAGCTCAGTGTCAATGAGAGAAAAAAAAATGCTTCCACTAAACTTGTTCAAACATGCCCTCCCTCCTAGCTTCCCATCGTTCAGACCATTACAGTTCTGGAACTTTGACATGAATCCTGAGCCCAGATAGCCTGCAGCCCGTAAGGACCCGAAATTAAGCGGATAATTTGCGGTGCCAAAAGAACATAAACCTACTAGAATGTCTAGAGGCTCCTTTGAAAAGATTTGATAGAAGTCAGAACCAAATTAATCTTCACAATTGGTGCCGATTCCCTGGTTCACAAACTAAACTAAATTTAAGTTCAGTGCATCTTTTCCTTTCTATTTCATTAAGAAAAGGTCAGAAGATAAATTTTAGTTTAGTCCTGTCAAATTAATCAGCGCCTGTCACTACTCCATACAAGTATATACGTGATTAAAAACGCCTACTAAAATTACGTCAATTTACGTCAAGCGCTGATTAATTTGACAGGACTAAACTAAAATTTATCTTCTGTCCTTTTCTTAATGAAATAGAAAGAAAAAGATGCACTGAACTTAAATTTAGTTTAGTTTGTGAACAAGCGAATCGGCACCATTATCTACAAACTTTTAAAATTAGCGTGTGTCAGCAATGTTTTTTTTTTTTAACAAGGAAGTCGGCTTAACATTCCACACCATCAAAAAAACCTTTGATTGAAAAGGTTCCCATGCAAAATGTTTGCAAAATATGACTTCACACTTCCTATATGTCATTTTGCAATCATTCTTGAGTGCATAAAAGCTTGTAATAGAAAAACTGACAGCCGGCAACAACTAGTAAGTGCGTAAGTACCTTATGTATATAAGACTCGACACATGAAGGGTGACGACAGATAAACAGACATTCAGATGCTATCTCAAACATACAACGCCGTCAATCACGATTATTGAGCATACTAAAATACGCGTGTGAAAACTCAGCACCAGCATAACTTGGTCTTCTATCACTCGACAGATATAGGTCAGGAGGATTCTTTCTCCACTGGTGTTGGAAATGGTCTAATGTAATTTGAGCCGTTCTGACGAAGGAGTTCCAAGCAACCAGAGGTCGTGAGATCTTGGTATTTACATTCAGTAGTTAGCCTTGTATTTATTTGATAAAAAAGTAGGTGGGAACATTTCCTTGTTGGTTCTTCTGTGGTGTAGGCAGTTCATTCGTGGGTTCGGTTATATAAAGCTGGCTAATTAATTTGATGGTGTTTTCAAGAACACTGCCTACTGTTTTTGTCTTTTTTTTCCTACGTGGGAAAATTGTAAAGGTTGGCATCGTCCGTTTTTTAATGACGCGTAATGGCTGACTTTGTCTGACGCTTAAAACCCAGTGCAAATGATAAAGGTGGTAAGAAAATCAGGACCTCTCTCTTTAAATCTATGGACTGTAATGTCTGAAATAAATAAATTTATTTTATTTATTTATTTAACCGTCGTACCATGAATAGCAAAATTGCAGTAGGTATAGTACGGTAATGGGGATATAGTATTTTTCTGGTATTTATTATTTTATTATTAGGCTCTTCAACAAAGAGTAGGTACAGTCACGAGCACCAATATGTATACACTTCGCAAAATTCAAAAGCAATTTTCATGGTGAATAAAGATTGTAACTTTGAGATAAGATATATTATATAAAAGTATAAGTATGTACTATTATATAATAGGTCTTATGTCAAAGTTGCAATCGTTATTCACGAGAAAATTGCTTTTGAACTTTGCCAAGTGTATACATATTGGTGCTCGTGACTGTACACTATTAGTATTACTATTAGATACTTATACTATACTTATATTATTAGTATTACTTTACAATTTGAATATTGCAAACTCAAGTCTAAGCGTCTCATTAGGTACTTTAAAAAAAGCACATGCATTATGTTAAGTGCAAATAATAACAATTAATAAATAATTAACACAAGTAAGACATAATTTAGATAAAAAATGTATTATAATTAAACGCTAAATTGATTACAATGAATTATACAGATCAAATTAAATTAGATTAGGTTTTCTTTGTGATAATCGTCCTATATGATTAGGTTATTTTTTTTATTTTAGACTAGAGACAAGCATTTCATTAAATCACTTGCCATTTAATCAAATGGTTGTTTTTTAGAGCAGGTATCTGATGAGTGCAAAGATTCCGACGAACTGAGAACCTCTCTCTTTTTTGAAGTTTGTTAAAAAGGTCAATGTCCACTTCATGCTCTTCCATTTGTCTTCGATATTAGAAATCGCATTATGGAACTCAAATAGGGATGGGCAGGATACCTAGCAAGGCGCGGTTTTAGTTGAATTTTCTGTCAGGTTTCAGGATTCAAGAACTAAAGCAGCCATGAGCGCCATCTATCGACATTCTGGAGTACTTTGATACCTTTTTTCTAACCATGCATTTTTCTTTTAATACTTAAAGCTTATAATACAATTTGTACATACTATTTTAAGAGTAATAAAATTCCACAATAATACATTATTAAAATCTTAACGTTATTAAGTTTGTGAAACATAATAAAATTATTTAGAAATTATATTTACTGCCATCTATCAACAGAGCTTGGAACCAATAACGATGTTGATGAGCCAACTTGCTTGTGTTGATTTAGTTATTACAGAAAGCGACAGATGGCAATGTCATAAATAAGCATTTAGAAATCTAACCGAAATCGGTTTCTTCATGTACTTCTTCTCTTCTTTGTACCGCGAATCCCCAAACTTGGTGATTGACTAGTAGTACAGTAAAATAATTATCGGCTTTTAAATTCGATCTAGAGGAAATTCGATCTAGAGGAATGTGGACGTTTTTATTTAGACCGAATTTTGTTGCTTCGTGTCTCAATATGAAACATTATAAAAGGTATTACAAATTCTAGACACACTTACCGAGGCAGCTGATTGAGCCGTTTTTCATAATTCCTTCTCAGTCACGAGATATTATTTTTTATATTTACAGAATATACCGACTGTTCTTCGGTTAGAGGCACTTTTTGTTAGATTGCGAGTGATTTTAATTATTCATAAATATAGTGCTTGGTTAAAACAATTCAACAATGACCAATGTTAGGTTTAATTATACTAGCTAGAAATTAAAACAAATAAATACCAATTGCGATTAAAAATCTGGTAAATACTGGTATTTTAATGTCACAAATTAGTTCAAATAATAATATTACAGCTTACAAAGAAAATAATCGTAAAATCCACCTCATAGTGTGTTACTCACGTACTTACTAGAACAAAATAAATCCGCGGATCGCTGCGTTTGGGCTCCAAGTGACGAGCGGAAAGCGATTTAATCATAATCTATTTAGCATGTGTGTGTTAAGTATGCCTACCTTTATTGTATTTTGTAAGCATGTACTCCAAATACTTACCTATAACTTAGATAATTACTTAGTGTTAGTGTGTAGTGTTGTAGTTTTCGACAAAAAAGAATCTGTCGTTAACATTATTCTCTGCTGCTTTCTGGCTGAGTAAATAAATTACGCTGGTTATGATAATGCCAAGCGCAGTGATTTGATATTTGATCATCAGCTCATCACACATTCTTTACTTGTCAGTAAAATTGCTCTCTTACTACAAAATTATGATAACAAAAGAGGAGTTTATTCACAAATCGAAGGAAGCATAAGAAATGCTGGTGTGACGAATTAAAGTCGTTTTGTAAGTTTGGCCGGAGAAAGCAACATACAGGAAGATTGGAAAATTATGGTGGAGACCCAGCAGTGGGATAATACAGATGAAAAAAAGAATACACAATTCCTTCGATTCGTTTTAGGACTATAGGATAAACGTGTTCCTGGGAAGTTAGTTGTGTCGCTTGTCTGACAGCTTGCAGAGCGGCCATGGGAATCTATTGTAAGTAAGATCCGCTATCTCTTCTATTCCACACCAAACCTCTTCTACAGTTTAAGCCCCGGTACGCCAACGGTAGTTTCATAACCTGGGATAATAAACTAAAAGCCTTTGAATTTCCAGCTCACAAAGAAAGCTTATTACATTAAAATTTCTTTATGGGGAAACGTGGTGGGCAATATCGCGCGTCACTTCGTTTAGTTGCTAATCTTAGAGCGGCCATGTTGGGTTTTATTTGTGAAGGAAAAGGCTTTTTGGACATTGGACGTTGGACGTCGGAAGAGGTGAACTTTTTGAAAGGTCAGAGGTGACAGAGACAAAGTCGACGATGGAGTGAGCTTACCCAGAAGAAGCCTGTTCACTCTAACTTTGGATAGATTAGGGTTGTATGCGTTTAGAAAACAGATAACGGCAGAGAGTTCCACTCCTTTGCTGTGCGCATTATAAAAGATGTTTGAAAACGCTTAGTGCGAGTTGGTGGAATATCAACTAGGTAAAGGTGGTAACTTGCAGTGCGTCTAGATGTCCGATGGTAGAGGGGGGCCGGTGGAATGAGGTCGTGGAGTTCATGGGCACACTCTCCGAAGTACAATCTGTAGAAGACCGACAAGCAGGCAACCTTGCGGCGATGAGTCAAGCTGTGAAGCTTGGCATCCACCAGTTTTACGTCGCCAATGAGGCTGGATGACGTCACTTCTGAGTAGATTTTATACGTAGCTGTGATGTAAAGAGCCCCCACTCCCCAAGTTTAATGTGTTTTATCTAAATATTTTTTTATTAATATGATAAAGCAAAAATACGTGTCTAATATTTTTTTATTATCTAATTGACGGACTAAACAGTTTTTCTTTTTTTTACCCAGGACACATCCCTATTGGCAAGCTTGAATGTTTTTTTTTGTATAGTAATAATCAATGCAATGATGTTCACACAAGATTTTTTTCTTTTGAAAACTCAAAATATGTAAAGAAGAAGTTAATTGTTTATCAAATTTACTACCAACGTTTATTGTCCGTATCAAATCACAAGTTGTATGAAATGGTTATAATACGGCAAATTCACGTAGGATAGCTACAAGGGTGTCAAATAGCTTAACAATTAATTTCCATGGTAGGTAATTGTATGAATAGCAGGACATTTCGTTTTAGGTGTATTGATTGTCATCAATAGAATAGAACTGTCGTTCTATTCCTAAGTTTGCAGTCAATCTGATTGCTGCTGGTTTTCCGCGATATTTTTCATACCATAGTTAGAAGTGGAAAGTTATTTGAAGTGTAAAATATTGCATCGAAATAAACTGCAAGTATTGATTATTATATACCTCATCCATTGTTACTGCCCAATAATAAGCATGTGAATAGTTAGATTACTTAAATTTTCAGACTTTTATTGCTTGACGACGAGGCTTTTTTTTTTTTGGCTACTGTGCATGTGTGTATTTATTTTTTATTTTTGTATTGTGCAGAATCAAGATGTTTTCTTTCTTTTCTTTTTATACTTTTTTTGTCTAAAAACTTCTTTACATCGATATTCGTTTAAAGATAAACAATTTTCTTTCTTTTTTGAAAAAAATATTTCTAAATACTAAACGTCGCGTACTTTTGCCACTCATCTAAACACATATAGGTAGGTACAACATTGAGTAGGTAGGTATGTACTTTCGATATGATTTCTTTGAGGACGTTCGCTTTGAGGAGTAAAAAAAATAAATTACTTTTTGGTGTGTTGTAAGTAAACATTTTCAAACGCTTTGGGTGTGTCTTTGAAAGCAGCGTATCATTGATTCGCCTCTAATTATGGCCCACTCCCTCTCACAGACAGGAAGCCTGTGTCCAGCAATGGGAACGTTGTAGTGTGATTATGCCAGCTGTAAATGAAAGCCAAGAGCCAAGTGTCATCAACATACCTGCAATAATTTTCCATGGTTACCAAATGGTTTTCCATGGTTACCAAGTGGTTTTCCATGGTTCCATGGTTCCATGGTTACTATGGTTTACCAAGGTATTTTGTAAATAGGGATGATGACTAAAAAAATATTTTTTGTCCGTCATGTAGATTATTAAAAAATATTGGACACGTATTTTTTCTTTTTTTACGTAATCAAAATATTACGGCGATACATTGAGTTCAAATGTGGCATGACGTTACCTCACACTAGATTTTATACGTAACTGTGACGTAACGAGACCCCACTCCCGAAGTTTAATGTGTTTTTATCTAAGTCACTTTTTATTAATACGATCAAGCAAAAAATACGTGTCTAAAATTTTTTTATTATCTGATTGACGGACTAAACAGTTTTTCTTTTTTTTACCCAGGACACATCCCTATTATAACTAAGCTTAAAGGACAGAGTGGTCATTGCAGGTTTTTGTGTAGTTAAACACTGCTGCTTATCCTCCATAACTCATCGCTTTTCATGTCAGCCACGCCACAAGTTTAAGCATTCTTGGCCTATGCACTCGGAACAGAAATACACGATCTATATGTAGCGTCCTGAAACATACAGACAAAACAATCAAAATTATTAATAGAATGAATAAAAAGGATAACTCAACAGTAAAAGTGACTCTCTTTAAAAGGCATGTATTTAATCGAACGTCTAATACTTCCTATTTTGCGTTCCTAAAAAAATATTTCATACTTTAATTTAATAACTTCGCCTCTTTTTGTGAACCGCAAATAATTTATATTTGGGGATTCTAAAAATACTAAACAGCCAAATAATTGCGACCAACTCGGATGTACACCGTTCGCCGGCTGCTGCCGCGGCACCGCTCGCTCAGCTCGCTCGACTCACGAGCGGTTGATCATACTTCTAATTTAATCCCATTTGGTCGGGGAACCCTAGCTTAGTTACTGCGACCAACTGTGGGAAATGTCCAGAAAGTTAAAAAAGGCTCAATTTTTTTTTTGATGTGATAATGTCTAAAAAATCGATGAATGCCGGCTGCATCCACTAAAAAGGATGACTCATTGTCCCGTTACGCTCATTGTACGCTTGCGCCGCATCAATGTTTTGTTCTGACGTTGTCACGTTTATCGTCCGTAAACCAACTTTACAGACAACCAATTTTTTTTTTATGGGCGTAGTTTGAAAATCAATAAGTTTTTATTGATCGGCTAAAATCCTTAATCCAGCTAATTTCTTGTATGCCCGGTTTACATTATTCCAGTCCAGTGATCCAGCGAGAATCCATTCCGGTACTGGACTGGATCTGTAACGTCTACATTATTCTAGTTATTTAGAAGCCATTGAAGTGTGAACACTACAGTGACAATGATTTTAAGAAGAGATATGTTTCGAATCGTTTGGAATGGCACTGGATTATTACAGTTGCACTGGATTGGTCGCACTGGATTCAAAAGTAGACCGCCAATCCAGTTACTGGACTGGAATGGTAACTGGATTCAGTGCATTCCAGTGCCGGTTTATATTTTTCCAGTAAGCAATCCAGCACTGGATTCAATCGCTGGACTGGAATAATGTAAACCGGGTTTTATAAAATTCTACATTACCATAGTACCATACTCGCTTGTTGCCTTGCTAACCCATCGCTCACCCCGCTGATTCCACAGCCCCAATCTTGAGGTAACATTAAATTTGTCAAAGAATCCGTGAAAATATTTAAGGTTCCTTTTGATGTTAGTCGCCAGTATTTGTTTGTTTACATTCATCTATCGAAGCGCAAGACCTCGTCAAAGGGACTTAATTTTAATAGGTTTCAAATATTTTTTAATACCTTACAAATTGGAATGTTTTTTCTGATGTTTGTTTGTTTTTTCATGAAGGGCGACAGGCGACGTTTTTTTTTTTTTGCATAAACTGGTATAAATCTATAAATATAAAATCAGGGTGATTTAGCGAAATTGTAAAACTTTGATGTTTTTATGATTCGTTAATGTTTATTTTTATTTTTAAAGATGGCATCTGTCTTATTTCTGGAGTATTTTTAGAGGGCTTAAGTTGTGTAATCCGTCTTCAATGGTTTGGAAGTCGGGTGTTTTAGAAAATGTATTTTGTTGAAGACTATTCTTTTGTTGAAAATGTAAACAGAAAAGGTGAAACCGGAGAAATGCGTATCGAACCACGTACAATGAAGGGTTCCGTAGTAGAGTTAAATTTATCCCAAGAACAAACTTAACATTGTAGTTGAAAAACATGCTCCCCCATAGATTCCAACTGCAACAAATGTAAGTTTGTACGCACAATATTGAGTCAATCTGCCTAGCTTTTTGCCAACTATGAAACCGTACCGAGCCTTTGAAATAATAAAAAAAAAGTAATTGATATCTTCATAACAAGTTCTTTCATTTAAAATGTCACACGGTACATTATGTAAAACTTTTTTTGGGTATTGTCGATTTTTTTCCCCAATAGTGAACCCCATATTAAAAATTTATTTACACACTCTACACGTTCGTGTTTGGGTAACAGAAATTCATATGTGTACCGAATTTCAACTTAATCGGTCAAGTAGATTCGAAGCAAACGGCTGTAACAGACAGACGGATACACGAGTGATACTACTATAAGGGTTTCGTTTTTTACTTTTGGGTTACGGAACTTTAATAAAACAAACATTGTTTTGCACAAATCCGACGCACATTTTAAATTAAACATAAAATTCACACACTAATACAAAGTAGCCAAAAGCCTAGTATTCGACATATAAAAACATAGAACACAGAAGTTAAAAAGTTTAAAGTTTTACGATATTATCTATTGCTTAATGTCAAGGCAGGTCACATTAAAACAATAAAGTTAATAATATATAAAAAAGTCAACTGTACTTATGTAACAGCTGATTCGATATCATCCTTTTAACATAACTTTAAAAAGGTGAAGGTGTTCTGACGTCACATCAGGCCACACATCACACCGCGATCGCGGGCTTCCCCCCTCCGGCTCACTCGCTCACCGACACCTTGAGCGCGCGCACACATCTCGGTCGTCTAAATATATTGTAATCAGCTAATACAGATACTTGTCGAAATCAAGTAGTTTTATTTAAGAAGTCAAGACCACCAGCAGCACACCTGGAGCTTGATACTCAACAGAAGGTTTCAGAAAGATACGCTTGATAGATTTTGCGTGATTCTCATTTTTTTATCCGCGTTAGGCTTAAGTTTACAAATTAATTTCACTATGTAATATATACAATATGATAATGTATATAATCAAAAATATTCACATATAACGTTATTAAGGAAATGCTCTAATTTAACACATATTTTTTCAAATCATTAACAGTACTCTTTTAGACGTGATCTTCAATATAAAATCATTAAAAGTCGGTTATCGTCGCTTAATGACTTTCTTTGAACAAGCACTTCCCTCTACAATATTCCTTCATTATCCCATCGAGCTTTATAATAATAACATGTCAGTGTTACCGATGTAGTGACGTCACCAAGGTAATGCCGTGTCACGCCACAAACCACAGCGCTTTCAGAGCGGTCTCCGCCAAACGCGGGACGAAATTCAATTTTACATACGTGGTGGAAACTTTAAAAGCCTGCGTTTAACGCAAACAATACAATTACCAACGTAGCTATAGGTAGTTATTTGAAGTGTTATTACTTTATTTAATGGATAGATAATCTTTATATATATATATAATTCTTCTGTACGTGTGTTTATCACCTAACTCCTCGTTAACAGCTGGACCGATTTGGATGAAATTTTGTGTGTATATTTGAGTGGTTCTCTGGATGGTTTGAAAATACAATTGAACTTGGTAGGTGGCGATGTAATCGGGTCTAGGATGGTTCGGGCAGAACAATGTCTGTCGGGTCCGCTAGTATAATAGAATCCTCAGTAACACTGACACTGACATGTTATTATAACAAAGTTTGATGGGTTAATGAAGGAATATTCTATAGGGAAGTGCTTGTTCAAAGAAAGTTACAAGAAAAATAAGAGGAGGAGATAAACTAATAGTGGATTTTCTCAGTAACAGTCCGGAGTCTGGATTTGTGCCCGATTGATGACAATACGGATGCAGACTAAAAAAAAATTTTTAGTCCGTCATGTAGATTATTAAAAAATATTGGACACGTATTTTTTCTTTGTTTAAGTAATCAAAACATTACGGCGATACATTGAGTTCAAATGTGGCATGACGTCACTGCTCGCTAGATTTTATACGTAGCTGTGACGTGACGAGCCCCCACTTTAATGTGTTTTATATAAGTCATTTTTGATTAATATGATAAAGCTAAAAATACGTGCCTAATATTTTTTTATTATCTGATTGACGGATTACACAGTTTTCTTTTTTTTTTACCCAGGAAACATCCTTATTGGCTCGTCCCCTATTACATGGGACTCTAACTAGCGAATTATGGATGAACTCCTCATGGTACACCTCTGCATAATTCGGGCATTATAGGCGTGATGTTTTGTTATGCTAAAGTTAATTCTTTTTATTGGATGTTTTAATTGAATTGTCGGAAGTGTGGATAAACACATAAAAACTGCTCATGTTTTTTTTTTTTCGAAATAATGTATCAAAATTCCAAGTGATAAGTGTGATAGAAACCGATATATAGATATAATATAACTTGCTAAGATTAATGAAAAAAATCTAAGATTTTGTTAAAAAATTGCTGCTTAAATTATCGGGATGTTTCAATCATATTTGATTCAATTTATGAAGTAACTTGAAAGGTACCAAATTTCAAGAAGAGTGAATGTAATAGTTTAGTTTGTATTTTGACCTTCATGTTCATAATTTTTTGTCAAATTACACTTATACCCAAAGTCTCAAATTCAGATAATTTATATAAAACAAAGGGGATAACATATCAAAAAAATATCTTCGTAATGGTAATTCACATAAAATGGCGAAAAAAAAGGTTCCATTTTCTTTTAGGTACTGAATTTATGAAATAATAATTTACAAATAATCATATCACAGTGTTACCTAGTTATTTTGTTGACGTTCATCAAAATAACTAGGTAACACTGTTATATTTTGTGAACTATTTATTCTATAAACCAGCCTATTATTAATATGTGAAAAATGTCCTGGGTTTATACATTTAATCACTCTGTAGCTAACATTTTTTCTAATACTGTGATGTGTACGAGTAATATTCACAAAAACAAAAAATAAAAAAAATCTGTTGCAGCCCAGTGGTAAGCGCCGACTGGCAGCGATAAGTTTTAGGTTGTAGGTTCAAACTCTGACAGACGCGTTACTTTGTGTATTTCATCACCACTTCTCTCAAAACGGTGAAGGAAAACATCGTGAGGAAACAAATTCCTAGAATCAAAAATTCGGAGACATGTGACATCTACCAACCCACACTAGGCCCTCGTGGTGGGTTACGGCCCTCTCCCTCTCACAGAGAGGAGGCCGGTGTCCCAGCAGTGGGAACATATTATTGTTCCACAAAAGCCTCTTCTGATACAGAGACGGCACGTGCACTGATCACCGTTTGTTCGAGATGAGTTGGCGATTTCAGACTTAAATTAACCACAAGTCTAGGTTTTCTCATGACGTTTTTCCTTCACCGATGTCAGTAATGTCCAAGAATAACTCAGAAAGTACTATCACGGACATCCGAATCGGAACACAATAAGGTCTATTCATGCTTGCAGCGTTCGGCCGCTATAGTAACGCTTATCTACGCTCTCACCAGCGTCCGATATTTTATATTTTTACGCCGTTCAGGTAAAACATGACTGTCATAATTATAATTTGATGTAACATCTTGCGTGCTATGTGTGTCTATACTCATGTTTTGGACAAATTAAAAATTATCTTATCTTATCAACCAATAGCATCACAACACCAAGTATTTGCTGAACCCTTTCTTTTTGAAAATGAAAGAAAAAAAGACCGTTGTCGAGAATATCATCCGCGCCGGGCGACCGCGGGCGGGAGCTGCGGTCGCGGGGAGGGCGCTCGAGCTGCGAGCGCGCACCGGTCGGCACTGGACTGCGTCATCGACCGCCATACGTTCTACACACATATTTCTCGCGTATTCAAAATTAGTTAATCGTTTGTCAAGCCTATCTTAAATCGTTGTAATACAGTCCACTATATATCGAGTTACCGGTGTTTTAATCCTCGTACCACCTGGAGGAAATGTACGCATTCTTCTTTATGGTCCTTCGACGTGTAACTGACCAGTTTTTGGGAGTGACAAGCAGTTTTTCAAGATTTGAAAACGGCCGTTAGAAAACTGGACTTCAAGATCAAGACGACTACTCGCCCTTCGTGCGAGTCTGGTTCCAGTCTGTGGTCACCATCTTCGGCGCCTTCGTGAAGGGGCGTATTTGTTGGAGGAAGCAGTTCTTCAGTGGTCATCATAGCTGGGTCATCGCAGCGTAGCAGCCCAAGCAGTGACCAAGAACATCGCCATCCATTTGAAGCCAGAAGACGTTCAGTTTGGACTCGCAGTCACCTGTTTTCGTGAGATCTTTCCATAATCTTACTAACATTTGTACATAATTCATATACTAACTTTCATTCCACTAGAGTATTAGATAGTGCATTACACCAGTGAGTCATACATTAGTAGTACCTATTCATCTCAGTGATTACTATCGCATAACATTAGTGGCATTAGTTATTGTTTATCCAGTAAAATCAATCATACACCTCTAGTCCGTATTGTCCATTTCATTTTTTTTGGTTTCAACTTTCAACTCATTCAAGTAGATTTTGTCTGCTTAAAGTAGAATAACACCCATTAATAATTAGTAACGAGTGCTTATTAAACTACCTAAAACATTTTGTGTTAAACTTAGTGCTTTTTATTTTCTCTTCACAGTTTGACAGTTTGACATTTTGAATTCAAATTTTTTTTCGTAACCGCCTACCGGTTTTGAATAGCAACGTTTCATCGATCAGCTGTTTGCTCTTTGCTGTTTTATGGGCACATTATAAGAGTATATTTCAGTGCTTTTTGCATTTATTCTTTAATCAGTTTTTTTCTTGCCTACTTGCATTTCCTTTAGCGCCTACAGCTACCTTCCTATTTAGCCATGGCTGAAGAAATGAAGATTAAAGAGCTTACAAAAAAGCGTGCCTCAGTAAAATCGCAGCTTACGCAATTCACTACTTTTTTATCTACCACTAAGTCTTGCGAACAGCTTAGTGAGGAACAACTTGTCGAATTAGAGATAAGACTTGAGAAAATGGTTACCTTATATGCCACCTATGATCAGTTGCAGGGTCAATTGGAGTACCTGTCTGTCAAGCCCGACGAGCAATTCTCTGAACGTGAGCAATTCGAGAGCAACTACTACAGGCAGCTAGCATCTGCTCGCGCGCTTCTGACTCAGCATCGCGCTCAACTAGCGTCTAAGGTAAGCTCCAATGAGCAACTTTCAGTGGTTACTAGACATAATAATATTAGACTTCCTAAAATAAATTTACCTCACTTTGGCGGCGGTTATAAGGATTGGTTGGAGTTTAAGGATATTTATATTTCATTGATTCATGAGGAAAAAAATATAGACAACATTAATAAATTTCACTACCTACGTTCGTCACTTAATGGCAGCGCAGCACTAGTCATTAAAAGTTTAGATTTTAGAGGGGACAACTACGACAATGCATGGCAATTGTTGTGTGAGAGGTACGATAACAAGCAATTATTAATAAATAATCACATTCAAGCATTATTTAATGTGGAACCACTTCAAAGGGAGTGTAGTCAGGGTTTACGCCAGATAGTTGATGTAACCAGCAAGAACCTACGGTCACTGGCAACGCTAGGGCTTTTCGTACAGCATTGGGGTGAAATGGTTATACATTTGATGGCATCAAAGTTGGACCCGGTTACTAGCAGACAGTGGGAAGAACATAGGAACACTCTGACTGAGTATCCATCTTTAGACATGTTCACTAAATTTATTTCTAACCGCTGCAATCTTTTAGAAACGCTTGAGGAGGCTAAGAGCTTAAAATCTAAGCCAGAGTCATCGCACAGTAAGCCAAGAAGCTTCTCTGTATTAACAAGTAAGGGTAAATTTAATATTTCATGTCCCCTGTGTAAACAAAGTCACTACATATTTAGTTGTGATCAATTTAAGGCGCTTACAGCCGCTGCACGTATAACAAAAGCGAAAGAATTTAAACTATGTTTGAATTGTTTACGTCCAGGTCATTTGGAGGCTACTTGTCCACTTGGTCACTGCAAGTATTGCAAGAAGAGGCATAATACAATGTTGCATTCTCATGATGATGATCCTGGCTCTAGTAAGGAGCATATATCTTTAGCAGGTACTAATCATGATTTTTCATCTAATCATGTATTGCTTTCCACAGCGTTGGTAAGAGTCATGGATCATTCTGGAACGCCGCACAGCGCCAGAGTCTTACTAGACAATGGAAGCACGGCAAATTTTATTAACAAGGATCTTTGTGGTAAGCTACATTTACCTATTCGTAGTGTAAGCTCACACGTAGCAGGCATAAACAGTCAAGTGTCTACCATTACGCAATCTTGTACTTTACATTTGCAATCATGCGATGGGTCTTATAACGTTGACATTGATTGTTTTCTCCTGCCCAATATAACCACTCATATACCTCATACATACATAGACTTAACTGACTTGCAGCTACCAGCAGGTGTAAGTCTGGCTGATCCATCTTTCAGTGTCCCTTCCTCCATCGACATACTTGTTGGAGCCGACATCTTTTGGAGTGTGATAGGTCGCAATCGTATACAGTTAGGTAGACATATGCCGACGCTTTTCGAGACTAAGCTCGGATGGCTCATATCAGGCGCCATACCTCAACCTAACATAACAAACTCATCAGTGTGTATGTTTGCGCATGGTAAACATACCACATACGTACAAGCACCCATGGATCTCTCCAGGTTCTGGGAACTTGACTCTATCTCACCTAAGTTCAATTTCACATCCGAAGAACGAGCATGTGAACAGAACTACATAAACACTACTAGGCGAAATGCTGATGGTCGTTTCATAGTCACCATTCCCTTAAAGGAATCCCCTGAAACATTGGGTAACTCCTTTGAGATGGCTAAACGTCGCTTTCTGTCGCTAGAGCGTAGACTTGATAGAGACCCAATACTTAAGCGTCGCTACGTAGAATTTTTACAGGAGTATGAAGCATTAGGTCATATGAGCGAAGCATCTCAGCCTTCTTCATCTCATGCATATTTCCTTCCACATCATGGTGTTTTCAGAGAGTCCAGTACCACGACCAAGCTTCGAGTTGTCTTCGACGCATCAGCCGTCACAACTTCTGGTAAGTCGTTTAACGACATTCAAGGCATAGGACCCGTAGTTCAGGATGACTTGATATCCATACTGTTAAGGTTTCGTCAGCATAGATACGTCATATCGTCAGATATCGAAAAGTTCTTTCGACAAATCGTAGTTGACGAATCGCAGCGATCTCTACAACAGATATTGTGGCGCTCGGATCCATCATTACCTCTGAAGACTTATACATTGAACACAGTTACTTACGGAACAGCATCCGCTCCGTTCATTACTACACGATGTTTGTCTCAGTTGGCAAAGGAGGCAAAGCACACACGTACACAACAATCTATACAGCACGATTTTTACGTCGACGATTACCTATCAGGAAGTGACTCTGTAGAGAGCACTATAGCGCTGTGTAGAGATGTCACTAGCATACTTAAGACTGCACAACTCAATCTTCGGAAGTGGCAGTCTAACAATCCACAAATACTTCAGGCAGTCATTACAGACACACATGATTCATCCATTCATACCACATCCACAACAGCACAAACAGACACACTTAACACAGTCAGCTTGAGTGTCGATGAACCAAGTAAAACCCTCGGTCTTAATTGGCATTGCCATACTGACTGTCTAACCTTCTCCATTCATATACCTAACCATACAGATACTACAATCACAAAACGACACATACTTTCCACAGTAGCGCAAGTATTCGATCCTCTGGGTCTTGTCTCTCCTTGTATTATAGAGGTCAAGATAATATTGCAGAGATTATGGATAGACAAGTGTGCATGGGACGACGAGGTTAATGTGGACATTAAAAAGTTATGGCTGAAGTTCACACATACTTTACCACAGCTTAATCTTCTCAGTATACCACGCTGGGTGGTATGTGATAGCCCTTTATCTGTAGATGTACATATTTTTACAGATGCATCAGAAAAGGCTTACGGAGCTTGCATATACATTCGTTCTGTAACTAATAGCGGCACCGTGCATACACACCTGCTCACGTCGAAAAGTAAGGTTGCACCGATCAAGTCGACCACAATCCCAAGGCTAGAGCTTTGTGGTGCCTTATTAGGGACCAGGTTGTGTGAAAAGGTACTAGAATCATTAACACTTAAGCCTGACAAATGCATATTTTGGTGTGATTCAATGGTTGTCTTAGGTTGGCTGTCTGCTACACCAAGCACGCTTAAGCCGTTTGTTAGGAATCGAGTTTCGGAGATACGGGAAGGTTTTGGTGCTTACACCTGGCGCTATGTGCCGTCCAAGGACAATCCTGCAGATCTTGTGTCCCGTGGTCTGAGCGCTGATCTCATAGGTCAATCTTCCATGTGGTGGTCAGGACCTAAATTCTTACTTACAGACCCAGCTCTTTGGCCTTCAATGCCGAACACAGATGTGAACACAATACTACCTGAACTATTAAAATCACATTCTATTAACATTAATAATCAATCATTACCTATCACTAATCCTAATATAGATATACACAGTAATTCATTTCAAAATTTAATTAATAATACATCGAATTATTTACATTTACAACGTCTATTAGCATACTTATTTAGATTCATTAATCGTTCTAAACGTGTACATAATCATAGTCTTACTCTTACTAGTTCAGAGTTGTCCTACAGCGCTGATTTCATAATTAAAACCGTTCAGAGGGAAATGTTTCCTGAAGAGTACGAGCTACTGTCATCAGGTAAACCATTACCAAATAAAAATAGCCTTAAGAAATTATCACCTTTTATCGAGTCTGGTATTATACGAGTCGGAGGCAGATTAGATAATTCTTGCTACGATTATAATGTCAGGCACCCTATCATTATCTGCAGCAAACATAACTTTGCTAAACTTATCTTCAATACTTATCACATACGCCTATTCCATGCTGGTCCACAGCTACTCTTAGCCACATTGAGACATGAGTATTGGCCTTTGGGTGGTAGAAACCTTGCCAAATCCACTGTTCATAAGTGCGTGAAGTGTCAGCGATTCAACGCAGGTACAGTTCAACCCATCATGGGTAATTTGCCTAAGGAACGAGTTCAGTTAGAGTTTCCTTTCCTAGAGACTGGCACAGACTATGCCGGACCCATCCTCCTAGCCGACCGCAAAGGTAGAGGATGTAGATTAATTAAATCATACATATGTGTTTTTGTTTGTCTAGCCACAAGGGCGGTTCATCTGGAGCTTGTCTCAGATTTAACAAAATATGCCTTCATTGCAGCACTGAACAGATTTATTGCTCGTCGTGGTAAACCAAGGACCATCTACTCTGATAATGGTACAACCTTTATTGGCACCTGTAACGAACTAGCTGACATATTAAAACAGGACTTCTCTTCAGAAATGGCAGATACAGGTATACATTTTAGCTTCATTCCGGCATATACCCCACACTTCGGTGGCTTATGGGAATCTGCCGTAAAATCAATAAAGCATCATCTGAGGCGTATATTAGGCTTCGCACATCTCACTTACGAAGAGATGTCTACGTGTCTGATCCAGGTTGAGGCAATTCTAAACTCTCGTCCTCTCACTCCTCTTTCCACAGATCCATCAGACCTATACCCTCTAACTCCTGCCCATTTCCTTATTGGGAGATCTCTCACATCCCTACCGCATCCGCAAGTCATCAACCAGAACATCTCCAGCCTGAAACGTTTCCAGCGTATCGAGCACCTGAAGCAACAGTTCTGGAATAGATTCTCTAACGAGTATATATTTTACCTCCAACAGAAAACCAAGTGGACGGACTCCGATGGGGTGCTTGAAGTGGGAGCCATGGTAGTACTGAAAGAGAAACAGTCGCCACCACTGATGTGGCCACTCGGTCGTATCGTACGTCTCATACCTGGGAGGGACGGAATAAGCAGAGTCGCAGACGTAAGGACGAAAAAGGGAATAGTCCGACGTGCTTACAATACCATCTGTCCTCTTCCAGTATAACAGTCATTGAAGACAAGTCTTCAACGCCGGGAGCATGTCGAGAATATCATCCGCGCCGGGCGACCGCGGGCGGGAGCTGCGGTCGCGGGGAGGGCGCTCGAGCTGCGAGCGCGCACCGGTCGGCACTGGACTGCGTCATCGACCGCCATACGTTCTACACACATATTTCTCGCGTATTCAAAATTAGTTAACCGTTTGTCAAGCCTATCTTAAATCGTTGTAATACAGTCCACTATATATCGAGTTACCGGTGTTTTAATCCTCGTACCACCTGGAGGAAATGTACCCATTCTTCTTTACCGTAAATAACCAGCCGAGGTGCTCAGACATCTGTGATGATTGTACCAGAGCCTAAGAAATGTATGAAAACAAAAGTTTATTTATTTAAAGGTCTTCATAAAAAGGGGCAGTAAACGGATGTGGACATCCATGAGCACGGGATTTTGTTTTGAAAGTGTGCCGATTCGGATGTCCCCCATAGTACATATTGAAAAAGTCACTTGTCTCGATTTGAACCCACAACCTCGTGCTTGAGAGGCGAGGCCTTCACCACTGGACCACGACGACATTACACGACCAGTATCATAATGAAACATTGTGGTTTCTACTACTTCAGATCATGAGAATAAAGAAAATTATGTTTTTTGTGTACAGTATAAAACCGTATTCTCTACGGAAATCAAGAAATTAGAGTTGTTTCACGACATGCAAAGTTTTTCTGCAGTTTTCCTTCTGGAATATTTGTCATTCTGCGTTGGATATTAGATAAACACAGGCTCTACCACAGAACTGGCATGGTAGGTATGTATATAATTATGTATGTTGTTTCGATTCTAGACCGTTATAGAGAGTAGTATTAAAATGAAGGCCCGTGAACATATTTGTAAGAAGTTGGCAGAATCATCCCAGCACTGATTAGCTGGATTCGTTTTCATCTCTACCTATCGGAATTTCTCCTGAAAAATTTGGTTCTGCTCATATATATGTTTGTATACATATATCTACGTATTTATTCTTGTATTTTATAGCTATTTTCGTTTTATCTATCCATTCACTTATTCCACTTTGTAAACAAGCATATTACAAATTAGAGGATTATTTATTTATTTATTAAAACTTTATGCACAAGTAAAAAAACTGTACAAAGGCGGACTTAATGCCTTGGGCATTTTCTACCAGTCTACCTTAGGGTGATGCAGAGATAATACACAGTAGGTGCAATAACAAAAAAACTATTAAGAAGATATTTATAGCTAAGATATAAGAATAAATACATATATACATACATACAACTAAAAATAAAAAGTTATGAGAGTTAAACAAGAAAACCTACAAAAACTTAATTCTGAGAGGAATCTGCCAACTTCTTGTGTATGTGTTCTCGAGCTTTCACTTTAAATGTGAACTGATTGGTTACCGTCCTGATATTCTGAGGGAGCGCATTCCAAAGGAAAACCGCCTGGACAAAGAAAGAAGATTTTATGAAACCAGAGCGATGAAATTATATCCAAGATAAGAATGCTTGGAAACATGCTGGTCCTGCTCCATAGGACAACTTAGAGTCTAGACAAAATCAAACTGGTTGCTAATTTAACTGTATAATTTATAATTTTTATGATATTAATTTTATTTTCTGTGATTAATATAATTTAACTCACACACTGGCTTATTATATGTTAAATATTTGGAAAATCATATAAAATGTTTGTAAATATGTGAGCACCATGTACCTATCGCATTTATTAATTTTTCTGTCATTACTTCACTTTTCATTCTTTTTACCAATTGTGATAAGTCATTTTTATTCTAGGTGCATCGTCTTCACCTATAATTATTAATTAATGTATACAAACTAATGTTAACATTTTAAAAGAGTAAGTATGGAGTTTCTTGCCCATTCTTCTCCATACATAACTACCTTTTGGAAGGGGCAACTAGAATCAATTAACTATTTATGTAACTTTTGACGTTCAAAAGTGCATTTTACGTGGCTATTTGAAATAAATGATTTGACTTTGACTATGACATTATGTTGCACCTGACATGTTTTCTCTCTGCATCACTAAGATTGACTGGTAGAAAATGCCTCACACATTAAGTCCGCCTTTGTACGGTATTTTTCGCCAGTTATATCCACTCTTTATCTGAGAGTGACAAAGAATGAAACGACTGCTTGCTAAAGATGCACTGATTTATTCGTCATAAGGTGAGTACTACCCAAGCATGGACGCAGCCACGCACACATACACAACATCTCCTCCCCTTATTACAAGTAACACTGTTAACTATTTCATAGTAATTAAAAGAAACCTTTATAATCAATCCTTGGGATATTGCGTAACAACATTCGGGATAATGGATTACCTCTTTGTACATTTTGGTCATCATTTTGCGCTGGGTCATCGTTGTTTCCCGGCGAAGCCACATGGTACTCATCTGAGTTCACGCTCTGAGCGGACGGTGGTGACTGTTCTACCGTCATATGACTTGCTAGGTCCTGTGTAGTTTGTCCAGTTTCTTCTACTACCCTTTCACCTTCCCCCGTCACTGGTTGAAGGGGTCGCTCTGATTCTGGTGACGTGCTGTTTTATGCCGTTGTGGTCATCCCTGCATTTGGTTATCGCAATCCCTTCCTCCCTATTGGATGTCGTGTTTCATCTCTAACTGTTGTACCCTTATACACCGTGGCATTTTAGTCGTCTTACAAAGACAGCCCACTTCATGTATCCAATGATTACTAATGAATCAGGTAAAAAAAAAATTTTTTTAGAACATTTGTTTTTTTATTTCATTGTTTTTAAATTAATTAAGGCGCATGACATAGTTTAAAACACCCTGTTACGAGTGCAGTCCGAGCCTTGTGTTACAAGGGCGCCGCGGAATGGAGCGGCGACATCTTTATCAGAGTTCATTCACCCTAACGCAAAAATGTGTTTCTTACTATTGCAACTTAATCTAAATCCATTCTGCGGCGCCCTTGTATCACAAGGCTCGGACTGCACTCGTAACAGGGTGTTTTAAACTATGTCATGCGTCATAATTAAAAAAAATAATAATAATCTAATGCTCAAAAAAAAAATATTTTTACATGAATGATTTGTAGTCATTGGATACATGAAGTGGGCTGTCTTTATAAGACGACTAAAATGCCACGGTGTATATAGTACTATTTGATTTTTATGTTTTCTAGTGTGTTAATATTACACAACACATATTCTAAATAAACGCACAATGTTCGCACTCAATATATGTAGGTACACGTTTCATTTTGTTAGTATTGTGTTACCCGATAGGCATAACGCCGTTTGCTAGTGTTGCTACACTCATATAATTTGCATCTGCCACCGCTGTTGTCCGGACCGTTGTCCGTTTTGCGTTTAGTTGCGTTTTGCTAGTTTTGTTACATTGCCTGGAGAATTTTTTTGATTGGAGTTTAGCTCAAATTAAAGGTTATCCGATCTGATTGGTAATTTTAAATATTAGAATAGATTAGAATTTTTCTATATTGGAGTAACTAAGACTCAACAAGAATGTTAGCAAAACTTACGACTATGTTAGTAAGCAAGACACTAAACAAAAACAAGGAAAACAATAAGATTAACAATAAATACCGTTTGGTCACCGTTGTGACATCCCATGAGAGACGGCTCAACAGTGAACCACGTATACACAGTCCAGGCGACTCGCAACCAAGCTTAAGTCGACGATAACCGACTTTTAATGATTTTATACTGAATATCACGTCTAAACGAGTAGTGTTAATGATTTGGAAAATATATATGTTAAATTAGAGCATTTTCTTAATAACTCAATATGTGAATATTTTAGAGTATGTTTATATTACATAGTGAAATTAATTTGTAAAGTTAAGTCTAACGCGGATAAAAAACTGAGAATCACGCAAAATCTACCAAGCGTATTTATCTGAAACTTTCACCTTTTTAAAGATAATTTAATTATTGATCTTTTAGTATACGTTTTTTGTTAAAATACCTTTTGTTTTATGTATAATAAATTAATAATGCGTCTTATTTGGGACAGCGCTCCTGAATGGGCGAGTCCTATTACTGGCTGGACGTACGACGTGTTGCGTGAGCTCAGTACAGAACACGCAAGCTAACCACTCAAGGTTACTGGCATATATCTGGGGCTTGAGACACTGTTGGAGCTGCCCCACACCCTGCGCACCAGGGAAGCGCACCTTTTACGCATTGTTGTGTAAAAGCAATCTACATGTGCATCTGCGAACATCCCTGATGCACTACAGAAACGGGGCCGCCCCACCAGTATCCTAAACGCATTATTATATTGCACGCGGAGAGTGCTGTTCGATCTTTGCGTATATCTAGCCCACAGGCTGCACGTGTAAAAAGCAGTACAGACCTCTTCTGAATGGATAAAAATCTGACAATGCAAACATTCTCCTGTCGTAATGACAGGAGAATGTTTGCATTGTCAGATTTTTCTCAGTTTATTTGGGGTTAGTGCAGCAGGTAAATATTTTTCTCTTCAGTGTCACTGCACAGTGGCAGATTTACACATTTTCCAAGTATAGGCTGTAAATTTTTTGCTGTCCTTACCTCTACAATAGGGATGACTCCGTGGTAAAAAAAAAAAAAGAAAACTGTTTACTCCGTCAGTCAGATAATAAAAAAATATTAGACACGTATTTTTTGCTTTATCATATTAATAAAAAATTACTTAGATAAAACACATTAAACTTGGGGAGTGGGGGCTCGTTACGTCACAGCTCAGTATAAAGTCTACTGAGAAGTGACGTCATGCCACATTTGAACTCAATGTATCGCCGTAATGTTTTGATTACGTAAAAAAAGAAAAAATACGTGTCCAAGATGTTTTAATAATCTACATGACGGACAAAAAAAAATTTTTATAGTCGTCATCCCTATTGCCATTTTGTATGCAGCGGCAATTTTTTTTTAAACCTATGATAAAATTCTGCACTGTCTAGAATCATAGTAACAGTTTGCGCGTCGATGTCACTTCCACCCTGTATATTTTCCGCAATTCCGCTCTCTTGCCACTCATACAAAGTGTGGGCAGAGGCTGATTACTAGTTAGGGGCGGGAATTGGATGTTTTACCAAAGAATTGCGGTACAATTGAATATACAATGAAATTGAAGAGGGAACATTCTTCTGAAAGATATCGTGTAGACTTCTTTTTGCAAGACATCAGAAAAAAATCTTAGGGCAAAAAAAAAAAAATGGTCGCCAAATTTACCACCCCAAAATGTGCCACCCTAGGCTCAAGCCAACTCAGCGTACTGGTAAATCCGCCACTGTCACTCATGTAGATTACAAAAAATATTAGAGAAACGTGAAAAGGTAGTGAAGGTTATCTATGATGTAGACACTGACATATGTAATATATTACGATTTAGGTAATTAGTTCAATGTGAAATCTTCGTAAAATCTTTTATAATATTTGCCTTTTGGTATAAAATTATAATAAACCGTAAAATTAAAAAGGCAAATAAAATTTCTTGTATGTGCCTTTTAACTTTTTTTTTACCCGACTGCCCCGGAAGGAGGGTAATGTTTTTCGAGAGTATGTAATGTATGTATGTATGTATGTGTATTTCTTAGGCACGCTCTGTAGCCTAAACTGCTTGATGGATCTGGACTGCTTGGTGTCGTTTGATTCGTCCTAATTGTAGGAGTGATGTAAGCTACATAATATTTATTAAATATATTGTATCTGGATACACAAAAAAAAGAGTGAAAGGTTTAAAAAAACATGTTATTTAATAAAAGCTAGTAATGAGAATTCCAAATATATACATAAAATATATTAATAAAACTAAAAAGCTTGCATAAAGCAAATTATTAAAGATAATAAGAAAAAACCCGACTGCTAAAACACATAACCGAAAAGAGAAAAACAACTATTATAATCTATTAACTTTTATATCGCAGGCGGGTACAAACAAAAGTTACACCATATTTAAGGTTATTGGTTTAGAGTTCACTGATTTAGAAGCTTCGTGATAGGTACCTACTATCTTTCATTTCATTTTGATATAGCTTGCACGGCGCGAAGTTTTCCGATAGTTTGGTGTCATGAACAGGCACGCATGACTTGTGCCCTGTCGGCCCGTAGGGAAAATGTGTTGCTAGCAGTTGCAGAGACCAGATGAAACCTTGATATAGGAGGTACAAAAATCATTTTGAGTACATCAAGGATTTGCGTCGGGATTAAAAAATGTTCTAACTTCTATGTTGTGTGTATCTATATATTTTATGGTACCTGGTACTTGTTGAAAGGCCTACACTGTCCCCCCATACCCATTACCACTGTTATTTGAAAATATTGCAAAAGCCAATTATTTTTAAAACAGTAACCGTGGAGTTTCTTGCCGGCTCTTCTACATAGGAAACGATTTATTGGTACCGTGCACCTAGCTTCTGACGTTTCATAAGTGCCCATGTAGGTTTATGTGAAATAAAATATTTGATTTTGATTTATACATATTATAAATGAAAGCCGCTTTTCGGGTCTCTATGTGACCACCCTTTTTTTCTTCTAAACTACGCATCGGATTTTGATGCAGTTTTTACCATTTAAGTGAATTTATTCCGCAAGGTTTATATGTATAACATGAGCGCAGCCTCCATACAACCCGATTCCTATCGGCTTCCCTTAGGAACGACCACTCTTCTTACACCTGTGTGAGTATCACATCACATTATAGATATTTAATACCAGTTTAAAACATCATAACATTAACCTATTAACCGCCCCGGTCGGATTAATACGACAAATGTTTACGTGCCCGTGGCGCCTCAGTCGTATTTATACGACTGAGAACCTATGTTCATTTTGTGTTTTTTATATCATTGCACTACCATATTTGTCGTAGATATTTATTTGTAGATTTATGGGCCGGGCGCTGGGGGCACGGCAATTGATATAAAACCAAGCGGTGAATAGGTTAAAAAACATAATTATCAAAAATGGCCTATTTTTATGCTATTAAAGAAAGAATACCGACCATAGCTGGCATTAAGAGCGTGTACAACGGTCCACTAGTACAGTCAGTTACCACAATTAGCTGACCCCCTCTTGCATAAATGGTTGAGATTTTTTAGAATACGGATCGATAGAATTTTATAATTCTTAATTTAATTTAATAACCTATACGAAATCTATCCAAAACTAGAAAAAAATAATGAAAATCGTACGATTTATTAGTAAAAAAACCTTAACCATTTGAGCAAAGGGGGGTCAGCTAATTGTGGTAACTGACTGTACTACTCCTTTAAAAAGTTCTAGAATTTTCTAATTCCTTTTATAAATTTTCATATTGAGACACGAAGCAACAAAATACGATATAGAGGAATGTGGCTGCTTTCCTTTAGATCGAATTTTGTTGCTTCGTGTCTCAATATGAAATGTTATAAAAGGCATATTAGAAAATTCTAGACACACTTACCGAGGTTCGTTATTGAGCCGATTTTCATAATTCCTTCTGTCACGAGATAATATTGTTTTAAAGGACGCTAGTGGACCGTTGTAGGCCTCTTAAATTGAGTAAAAACAAGAAATGTCTAAATTTTTTAAAATTAATTTTGATGTTATCTAGAGTTGAACAATTTTTTCGTCGGCTTCCCTCTAATAAAAACTATAGCTTCGCCATTGATGTTTAGATAATACATTCATATTTAACTCAAATTTAGCTCAGAAATCCTGATGTCGCCATTGCACCCGTGCAAAATAGTCGAGCCTAGCGACGCGCCACTGTATCTTTCTTTTATACTCAAACTCAAACTCAAACTCAAAGCATTTATTTCAAATAAACCAATTACAGGCACTTTTGAACTGTCAAGGGGTCGGTCAGTCAGAAAGATGAAGCTAGTTGCCCATTCCAAAGCGTAGTAGATTCCTATGGAGAAGAACGGACAAGAAACTCAATGGACACTCTTTTAAAACAAAATATTGTTACAAAATATGGGTTACATCATTCATGTTGAAGTTATACATGTGAGAACAATGTAGAAAGACGTGCATGTTAGAAGCGTCCGTAATAGAAACAATTCAAAAATTAAAATAAGCCGTGGCAGCTAAGAGATGACCAGTCCCAACTGACGGCGCCCGTTCGTATACCCAGGCACATATAATATTTAGGTACAAAAGAAAGATAGACTCATTTTCGTAATTATAGAATAGAATTTGTTTTATTGGAGTAACCAAGACTTAACAAGAATGTTAGTCAAACTTACGGCTATGTTAGTAAGCACAGTAACTAAACAAAAACATTATACAAGGTGGAATTTTGAGAAAGGACTTCTGGGCAGAAACCAAAGTGTTATGGCCTTGTAGTGCGTTAGCAGGGTGGAGATGTTTCCAGATCTCAGAGGCGAAGGAATAAAAAGTATGACGCTCTCGGTTAACGTTTTAAATGATAGTGCAAAAAATTAAAGTTGTACATAGACAGTTTAGCAAAAGTCATAGATAAAATCTATACTCCATTTATTATAACATTAGATAAATAACTGTTCTCACCCTTTCGTTATTTCGATCTAAACGTTTAATAAACTCCGTTATTTCACAATAAATACAAAGCACTGTAATCTATTTACCATTAACATAAAAAAAATAACTCTAAAGTGCAGGAATTTCAACAATATTACACAATAACTGTCGTTATTTAGCCGTTATTTGTCTAATGCTATAGTAAATGGAGTATACATAGTTATGGTTTTCTTACAGAAAGTGGTGCCATCTAACCGCACTGACACGAGCTAATTATAATCACTCCTAAGATGTATTGTCTAATTAACGATCGAACTATCTTCATGTTTAGCTGAGGTAGTGTCGTCCGGTGGTCAAAGATGGCGCTGCGTTAACACAAAGGTATGACTTATCAAGTTATTATTGTAGTGACGTGATCAAGGGAACCTCAAAATGAGCTCGATTTTTGAAAGAATTGAAAACACATTTATTTTTTCCAAAGAGCTCCTAATTATGCTAGGAATTCAACCCGAGTTAATAGTTTTTTTTTTTTTTAATCTGCCTACTTATCGGTTGCACTTAGTACCTATCGGTTTTTGCCTTAAAGTCCCATCTCGAAAATGTTACCTTGTAAGTATTGTTTAAAGACTGGCAATCCTTCGTAAAACTCAAACTCAAATCATTTATTTCAATTAAACCAAATGGTTTAATTGAAATAAATGATTTGAGTTTGAGTCTGACCGACTCCATGACAATTTAAAAGTGCCTGTAAATACAGGCACTTTTAAATTGTCATGGAGTCGGTCAGACAGATATATGAAGCTAGATACCCATTCCAAAGCTTAGTAGGTACCTATGGAGAAGAACGGGCAAGAAACTCCATGGACACTCTTTCAAATTATATTGTTACAAAAATATTTGTTATTTTGTTTATTTATTTCATACTTTAGCACAAAAAAATGTACAGAGGCGGACTTAATGCCATAGGCATTTCCTACCAGTCAACCTTTGGGTGGAGCAGAGACAAACAGTGGTAGGTGTTCAATCTTTGATGTTGGATTTATAACGATATTATGTGAGAACGATCTAAAAAAGAAAAACCGGTCAAGAGCGAGTCGGACTCGCGCACCGAGGGTTCCGTATCATCAATCCGTATCATGAATCCAATGCAGAGCATAAAACTTAAACGGCCAATTAGCTTGGTTTATCAAAATGTTAGAGGATTGAACACTAAGCTTAATTTCTTCAACCATAACCTCTTGACACTCGACAGTGACTTCATAGCTGTAACAGAGTCATTCCTCACAAGTTCTGTACTTGACTCGGAGATTGCGAGCCATGGATGGAGTGTGTTGCGTCGGGACCGAAGCACTGGTGTCGGCGGCGGCGTACTGCTCGCTGCGCGACCCAGTGTCACCATGACACGCCACTGTGATCTGGAGACTCCAGCTGGCGAGGACCTGTGGGCACGTGTCACGACGAAATGTGCTACGTTCTATGTTTGTGTTGTGTACATTCATCCTAGAGCTTGTGATGAAATATATATGCGCTGGTTTGAAAAAGTGGAATCCATTGTTGACAGTTTAAAAAGTGCAGTTATTATCGTTGGTGATTTAAACATAAAAGTCAATCGCACATCGAAGGATATTTTAAATTACTATTGTTATTTTCTTACTGTTTGTGGCTTATCTGAGAGGAATGAGGTGATGAATGCGTATGGAGGTAAATTGGACGTGGTGTTGGTGTCAGATAGCATCAGCTCTGTTATTGTGTCGGAGATTGATGGGGGAGGTCTAGTTCCGCGACGAGATGCCTATCATCCGCCTTTAGAGGTATGCTTAACGCCTACGCACACAATGTGCCGACTTAGCTCCGAAAAAATAGATCCCAGTAACCTTGATGCACAGAGGGACTGGAATTTTTCTAAAGGTAATTTTGAAGCCATGTTCAAACTAATTTCGGAAGCATCATGGCAAGATGTTTTTCTTGCTCGCAATGCTGACACGGCCTTGGAATATTTCTATAGCATTATGTATTGTATATTTGATAAATGTGTACCCAAAAAACATAGGCCTAAGGAGCCATGTAGGCGCTATCCTGTTTGGATCACGGCAGAGTTAATTAACGACATTCAATGTAAGGCTGATCTGCACCGAAAGTGGAAAGCTTCTCAGAATCGTGATTTTTACAATCAATTCTCTTTTCTTAGGGCTAGTATTAAAAAGAGATTATCCCTTGCCCACGACGAATATATTAAGAGCATTCAAGTTAAACTTAGACGTGATCCACGTGCCTTCTGGCAACATATAAATAGCTTTAAAGTCAGAGGTGGCTTTGAAGCCAGGATAAAGTTTAATGGGGTTGAACACGTCGGCAGTGATACGGCAAATGCTTTTTCCGACTTCTTCGCAAGCGTTTTCTTGCCCGACGTTCCTCTTCTTGATTACAAAAATCACAACAATGGCTGTCAGAACAACTATTCTAACTTCGTCCATATTGATAATATAGAATTGTCAGATGTTGAATCAGCTATCAATAAGCTAAAACCAAATTCTGCTGTGGGTCCAGACAACATTCCCGCATACATCTTGAAGGGATGTAAAGAATTTATAAAAACACCTGTACTTCACATTTTCAATTTAGCACTCTCCACGGGTCAGTATCCACAGCGTTGGAAGGTTTCGCGAGTTCAACCTATACCTAAAACTAAGGAAACTTCTCATGTTGAAAACTATCGGCCTATAGCCGTTCTGTCATCACTTCCAAAATTGTTTGAATCCGTATTACATAAGTTGATTAGTTACCAGATTCAACCATTTCTTTGTGACTCTCAGCACGGCTTTCGATCGAACCGTTCTGTTAATACAAACCTTTTAACGCTTGTGGATCTCATATCGCAGCACTTGGATAAAGGCATACAGGTTGATGTTGTCTATTTCGACTTCAAAAAGGCCTTTGATCGCGTAGATAATGACGTGTTACTGGCCAAACTTAGTAACATTGGCTTTTCAACAAAACTACTCAAATTTTTCGCGAGTTATATGCAGGACCGTCAACAATATGTCAGACATAGTTGCTTCGTTTCTGACTCATATCACACGCGGTCTGGCGTTAGTCAAGGAACCATTTTGGGACCTTTTTTATTCGGAATTATGGTGAATGATCTTGAGAAGGTTCTCAAACACACCAGGTGCTTGCTCTACGCTGATGATCTGAAGTTAATATATGGAATTAGGAGATGGCCGATACATTAACTCTTCAGGAGGACATTAACTCAGTGTTTCAATGGAGCATTGAAAACAAGCTCCTATTCAACACCGCTAAATGCAGTGTTATGTCCTTTAGTCGCGCTCAAAACCCGCGGCATGTGCAATACTTCCTTGGAACAGAATTAATTTGGTAAAGGATCTAGGAGTTTTATTTGACTCGCGACTAACTTTTCACGAACATATGCGCTCTCTCGCCACTGATTCATACCGAAGACTTGGTTTCATTATTCGGAATATGCGAGAATTTAACAACCCTCTGGCCATAAAATTAGTTTATATGGCTTTAGTGAGAAGTAAACTAGAGTCAGCTTCAATTATTTGGAACCCCTATGAAAGCACTTACGCCTTGCTTCTTGAGAAGGTCCAAAAAACATTCCTTCGATTTTTATTTAAGAAACTGTTCGGGTACTATCCATTCCTGTATCCCACAAAATTTTTGCTTGGAATGCTGAAATTTAACTCTCTTGAAATTAGGCGTAATTACTTTTTGCTCATGTTCGCTTGTCGTGTTCTTCGTGGGGAGTCTGATTGCCCGGAACTAGTAACTCAACTTGTGAGACTTTATGTTCCTCCTGTACCCAAATACCAACTTAGACCGCGACGACACGGATTGTTGGCCGTTCCGTCAGCACGCACAGTTTCGCATTCTAACTCGCCCTTGGTTCGCGCGCTCGCAATGCTGAATGCTCTACTGACATCGAACCAGGAGTGTGATTTGTTTGCCGCGAGATGGATGGACGTATGTCGAGCATGTTTGAGATTCTGTGAGATGATGGATGAAAGATGAGTTTTTATTTTTTGTGCCATTGTTATTTGCTTGTTGGTTAGTCATTTTTGTGTATCTTTCTTATTGTTATTCCTTCCTTATTGTAAATATGTCTTATTTTTATGTAAATTTAACTGTGCAATAACTTGGACCTGAGTCTGTAATGTTGTACATGTTTTTACCAAATAAATAAATAAATAAATCATATATAGCTTCATTCGTATTAGTTCAGTGCCCAGAAAAAACTACAATTGTGCTTCACCCAAAGCAACCTGCGAGTAGGTAGGAAGGAGGACATTTTGGGTGTGAACCGTGAAATGTTTTTAAATTTTCATCGGTGAGGCATATATTCCTCAGAGAATTTTAACACTGTGGTGTAGCATATTGTAGTTTTAGGTCAGCGCCATCTCTTGACCGATAGTGGAACTAATTTAATTTTTGTTGATGATTTATGAAAAAGTGTGCTATTTAGAGACATTGTTTAGTTTTTCCTGTAATCTTTACATAAACTTCTATCACATAGAATAATTTCAGATTTTGATCTATACAAACTGCGGAGATAACCCCTTATCTTAAAATACCGTTCCCAACGGTATTTTTTGTTTTAATTTTTCGTCAAATCTC
This sequence comes from Dryobota labecula, assembly GCA_947523025.1. Lineage (NCBI taxonomy): Eukaryota > Metazoa > Arthropoda > Insecta > Lepidoptera > Noctuidae > Dryobota > Dryobota labecula. The sequence continues at coordinate 24,389,526 of OX383284.1, read as the reverse complement.
GACAACTATGCGGCCTGAAAAAAAAAAAATGTTTGAGAATGTGCAAATAGCGCGCTTTCATAATATGATACGCCCTACTAGGGCATGTGGATATCACTTTGAATTTTAAGCCCCCGTTCAGACGCTGTTGTAAGAGAAAAAAAATCTTTCTTATTTGTAAAATACTTGGGCAAGCGTGATCTAAAACTATTCCAAATCTCAAGTTGATAGCATTAGTCATTCTTGAGATATCCAGCTATGATAGACAGACGGACAGACAGACTGAGTCGCGCTATAAGAATTCCTTTTTACCATTTTGGTACGGAACCCTAAAAAGGACGTACACGTTTAAAGCGTCCAGAGTAGATACAGCAAATAGAAAAAAAAAAAAACAAATAAACAGCTCAACTATTTTGAAGGGAGCTAAAAGTCACAAACCACAACTTAATCTTAAATATTAGTAGGTACGACTCCCATGAGCCTGTCGAAAGGGCCTTATAATAACAATATTACTAACTACCCACCCATAAAACGTTAATTACACGACATACCAGACATTTTAACCCAAAATTAACCAGCCATAATCATCCACTGAACCGGTCGCCACTTCATTTCGACTCCATTCTCAATGGCCGCCGACCCCATACTACTAATAGTTAGGTACTACAGCCCTTCGGAGGGGGAAAGGCGTAAGGGTGGCAATTATAAACGCAACATCGCTTTGATCTCGCTTGACGAGTGCTTATAGCTTTGCTGTGAGTGGAACGGTGGCCGATATTTTACAATGTGATGTTACTTTTTACTAGTATTTAGGGTTCCGTACCAAAAGTTTCATTTTCATTTATCTTAATTTCATCTGTAAGCACTTGCCGATGTTAATAACTTTTATGAATTTACTTAATGTTATGAATTTTATATTAATATATTTTGAAAAAAAAAAAAACTCTTCATAGCTATTTTATCCAAAGTTGTATTGTCAAAGAATACGCTCTTACCAATCTGTTCCGACTTTCGGTACCTTGGGTCGCATGTCCAAGGAGATGGCGAAGTAGACCGAGACGTAACGCACCGGATCAACTCAGGATTAGAGATTGCAATCCCGCGGGATTGATATGCGGGATTACTCAGTCTCGCGCGGGATCACGCGAGATACCGCATCTTTGAAATTATGTTATAAAATTAAATTGAAACTACAGATTTTTGTGTAAAAATCAATTTTTATTAAATATTTCTTCCATTAAGCAACAGAACGTTTCTTTTCTATTAAGTATAAATAATTAGTAATCTGTAACTTTTTTTTTAGGATCTCGTGGTTAAGTAATAACAGCCGCACGGGTCGATCCGTCAGGTTAAGCTACGCTTGCCGGGGTTGGTCCGTTGATGGGTGACCATCTTTACATACCGAGACTCCTCCGTGCCTCGGAAAGCACGTTAAGCCGTTGGTCCCGGCTGTCATTCGTGGATCTTTAACAGTCGTTACGGGTCGTCAGAAGCCCAAAAGTCTGACAGCCAGTCTTACCAAGGGGTATCGTGTTACCTAGTTACTGGGTTGTGGAGGTCAGATAGGCAGTCGCTCCATGTAAAATACTGGTATTCAGCTGCATCCGGTTAGACTGGAAGCTGACCCCAACATAGTTGGGAAAAGGCTAGGCAGATTGAATTAGTAATCTGTTTTCTTAGATTCAACTTTAAATGTTTGGCATAGTTTAATAGTTTGGTTAATTTTACCCTTACTACGTACTTCCTTATTTTTAATTCAGTCTTATTCATAAATAATGACTAATAATCAAATCACAACTTTCTCTTATATGCTATTACTATGATATCAACTTATGGTGATAACTTTTGAAAATAAGCTCTTAAGAAGCAAATGGCATTTACTGTATCATCTCCGAGCCTGCTTCTGAGTGAACTGCAAATATATCCTGATGCTGAAAACGCTTTCTCGGTCAAGATATATTACGGCAACGTCGCGCTCGTGCTACTCGCGATTTACGCGGAAGTTTTCGCGGATCCCGCTTTGAAGGTGCGGGATCCAGCAGATTAATAAAAGCAGCGGGATCCCGCGTGAATGTGTGATCCCGTTTTGCGGGATTACAATCCCTACTCAGGATGGATGAAATGGCGACAGGTCACACGAAAATTTACAAGTCCATGATAAGGCCTGTCGTACTGTATAAGATCGACATGCTGGACCGTGAAGAAGACGGATGAGCGAAGATTGCATACAGCGGAGATGAGAATGTTGAGATGGATGTGTGGAGTGACGAAAATGGATATAATCAGAAATGAGTGTGGCGCCGGTGACAGAAAAGTTGAAAGAAAGTCGTATGAGATGGTAGGATCGCGAAAACGAATGTGACGACAAGAGTGATGAATATAAATAAATGTTAATGGATGGAGAGGGAGGGATAGGAAGGCCAAAGAAAATAAGGATGTACCTATTGTGTTAGGAATTTTATGAACCAATACCAATTTTATAAATATTAATTTCATTTAAATGTAACTTTTTACCGATGTTACCAATTTGTCAATATTAGCGCTTATTACTAAGTAAGAAGAAGAAAAAGTATTTATTGGGACTCGTACAGAATGATCACATTTTAAACTAAACACACTCATAGTAAAATTAATAAAAAATATAATAAAAAACAAAAGTATAATGAAAACAAAATCCTGTACGGGGCCAAAAGGCTCCTATCTCAGCATGATGCTGCGACATTTAAAAATAACTATAGCAGCGCTGGTATTCTGATAGGGCCCGCTATGTAAGTTAGCTTATATCTCCGATTCATTGTTTTATGCATGTGGTGTTTACCTATAAGTAACGGATGCACAGTTATTTTGCTTTGTGAGGTGTTTGTTTGTATTAGTGTAGGTAATAAATTGTTGGTGGACCTAATAAAATAAATTAGGGTGCCACTGGGACCCCAATTACTACCTAAGGCTCCGCTGTCTGACCGACCAAAAGTCAGGATGTGTCTTTTGAACCGTATTAGGCAAACACCTTAATTTGTTTACAGTGTTCGTACTACTATGGCCGCTATAAACTACATTTTTACTTTTTAGGGTTCCGTACCTGAAAAGGAAATAATGTAACCCTTGTAGGATCACTCGTGTGTCTGTCTGTCCATCTGTCACAGCCAATTTGCTCCGAATCTACTGGACCGATTATGTTGAAATTTAGTACACATATGAACCTTCGTGACTCAAACACGGACGACGTGTAACAAAAATAAATAAATAAATTTTGATTATGGGGGTCACTTTTGGGAGGTAAACTAGAAAATAAAAAACAACTAAAGTTTTGCAAACTGTACAAATGAAAGGGCTTATTGTTAGGATTTCAGATATAATTTTATATTAAATACTTTTAAAGTTATTTAAGAAAATAGATGAAAATTTACCATTACCCTTATCACATACCCCTTATCACCAAAAATACTGAGCCAAAATTTATTTTAAAAAAAAATAGAGAAATTCGTTCTATACTTATAGATTACATAAAAATTAATAAGAAGTCTAGTTAGGCTTAATAAAACATCTCTCAATACTGTGCGTACAAACTTACATTTTTAGTTTGAATGTATGGGAAAACATGTATTTCAACAACAATGTTAAGTTTGTTCTTGGGATAAATTCATCCCAGCTACGGAACCCTTCATTGTGCGTGGTCCGACATGCACTTGGTAGGTATTTTTATTTTACTGTCCCACTGTTGAGCAAAGGCCTCCCAAATCTTTCCAGGGCTTTTCCAGAGACACCTCGATCCAACCCTTGCTGTACACAACCACAAATAATAAAATAAATTTTAAAATGGCAGCTTTTCCCCCATACAAGAAACGTGGGGTGGGGTGGTACGGAACCCTTCGTGTGCGAGCCCGACACACACTTGGCCACTTTTTACTTTTTAAAATGATGTTGATGAGTTTGAGGTTTTAGAGTACTAGGGTATGTTTTTGTTTGGTGACGGAGTCTGGGTTTTTTAGGATTATATTTTTTTTGGATTTGTTGATGTTCGTGTAATTAATAATAAAGTCAAAGTCAAAGTCAAATCACTTACTTTTGTGGCTATCTTCGTTTTCCTTTGTAAATTCTAAACTTAAGTTGTTCCAAATAAACTTTATTATTATTATTATCTCGGGACCCTGGGGTCCCGGACCTTTGGAAGGCGTACAAGGGGCTGAAGCCAACTCGCAAAGGCCCGTTAGACGCTTTTTAATTGGAAAAGGACAACCCCCGGTTGGTGTAGGACTATTGCAGGATATGGAAAACAAAGATATTGGACTATGGGTTTGGGTGGTTAAAATGGACTGGTTACCAAAAACTATGGAAGGACTATGGCCCTTGCCTGATCAATGTTTTATTATACACGGATAAAATGGCAGGGGGTGACTTGCACACTCAATAATGGGCCCCCGAAAACGGTCGCTAGCACATAGTGACGTAGCGACAAGGGGGCAACATATCCTGAGGTGCTCGAGGAGTGGAGAGGTATTCCACGGCTCACAGAACAATCCCAGAGCTCGGAAGATGGTCAAGATCCCTACAAGCACTTACTGGAATACTTCCTTCCTCCGAGCACGTTTGCTCTTGCGAATCTCCACTCAAGCCGGCCAATAAAGGCGAGAATGAGGTGGGAGCTCAGTTCCTCGTCAGTGTTCACTCCAGCCGGCCAATAAAGGCAAACCAGAAATGAGGAACATGACTTCTTACGGGAGATAGGGTCCGTGGGGTCGCAACTGCCCAACAGCTCGCCACATGCTGCCCTGCGGGTTCCTGTATCTCTCTTGGTCTGGCTCCTCACCCTAGACATGTTTCGGTAAAGTAAACTCTAGCGGCACAGACCTAGAGTTCGGAGCGCGCAAGCCCCACCACGACGTCAACGTAGAGATACGGCGGTGGGGTTATTATTATTATTATTATTTATTTCAAATAGGCAAATAAAAGGCACTTTTGAACGTCAAAATTTACAACTATAATTAATTGATTCTAGTTGCCCCTTCCAAAAGGTAAGTACGTATGGAGAAGAATGGGCAAAAAACTCCATACTTACTCTTTTAAAATGTTAACAATATTTTGCATTAATTAATAATTATATGTGAAGACGATGCACTTACCTATAATAAAATTACTATACCATAATAGGTAAAAAGAATGAAAAGTGAAGCAATGACAGACAAATTAATTATGCGTTAGATACATGGTGCTCAGATATTTACAAACATTGTAACAGTAGATGATTTCCCTAAAATTTTAACATTTAATAACCTATGTCAGTGTGTGAGTTAAAGTATATCAATCACAAAAAAAAAAATGAACGTCATAATTTTTTTTAATGTAATAATCTTTGTTACATAAGAAAGTGGTTACAAATTGTGTGAAGTTCCTGACACTTGTGGTAGGTGCTGGTTATTTTTTATTAACTAACTAGCTGACCGAACTGAAGTTGTCCTGTTTCCTATAATTCGCCACGTACCGAGTCCAATTGTGAAGCTCAACTATCCAGGGACCCAAATATACACACAAAAAAAACCATCAATATTAGTCCAGCCGTTTCGGAGGAGTGCAGTCATGTGACTGAACTCCTCCGAAACGGCACACGCATAGAAAAATTATACACTGTAGCATTTTAATCGTCTTAGAATGAGAGCCCACTTCATGTATCCACTGACTACTATAGAATCATAAAAAAATAAAAAAAAATACATTTGAATAATATTGTTTTTATTTATTTTTTATTAATTATGACGGATGACGTAGTTTGAAACTGTTACGAGCGCACTCCGAGCCTTGTGTTCCAAGGGCGGCGCGGAATGGAGCGGCGACATCTTTATCAGAGTTAATTCAACCCTAACGCAAAAAAGTGTTTCCTACTAAATTGCAACTTAAACTTAATATAAATAAAAAATAAAATAAAAATTCAATTGCGCCTGGAGGTATTTTATGTCGGATACATTGAGTGGATCACTTTTGTAAGACGACTAAAATGTCACGGTGTATTTATATAAAGATGTATATGCTTTCAAGGTTATTTCCACAAAGCGGCGAATTAATAATACTTTTATATATTAACTGCAAACATCTACCAGTTTTTTAAGGATTGCCAAGAGGTGAAAACTTAATTGACATGAATTTTACCGTTTGAATTCTTACGCTGTTTACAGTTTTTTGTTAACAAATATCAGATTAACAGAGGTACCTACTAATAGTAGGGATTGAACATAGGCTTCAATCAAGTCAGCCAATCACAGTTCTCTGTCCATTAGCCGGGCCTGTAGCAAATTGCACTGAAACGCTTTGTAGTCAATCAAGGAATATTGCCAGATTTGCTATCTAAATACCACCCCCATGCATGGTTCCTGCCACCCCCACGGGAAGAAGGCGTGTGTCTATGTATGTATGTATGCTCTCATTGTTTATTTTTATTTATTTATTTAAGTAATACTTTAGCACACAAATGTACAGAGGTTTACTTAAGAAATAAAAAATATTATCTCGTGACTGAGGAGTTATGAAAAATGGCTCAACAGCGACCTCGGTAAGTGTGTCTAGAATGTTCTAATACCTTTTATAAAGTTTCATATTGAGACACGAAGCAACAAAATACGATCTAGAGGAATGTGGCCGTTTTTCTTTAGAATAAATTTTGTGGAGTTTTGCATGTAGTCTTGCGCCGAGCCCAGATTTACTAATAATAATGGGAGCGACTGCATAACTGACCTCCACAATCCAGTTACTGGGCAACACGCTACCTCTTGGTAAGACTGGTTGTCAGACTGAAGGGGTCCTGACGACCCGTGATGACTGTCAAAGATCCACGAATGACAGCCTCGAACAACGGCTTAACGTGCTTCCCGAGGCACTTGGTCTTGGTATGTAAAGATGGCTACCCATGCACGGACCAACCGCGATCGACCCGTGCGTGTATTATTAATTTGCTACAAACCCCTCTCAATGTTCTCAGAAAAACAAAAAAAAAATAATCTTGATTGCAAAAAAATTACAATATATTATATTTATTAACCTTAAGCGATTTTTTTTATCCTAGATATTTTAAATGATATATAATATAAATAATAAAAAATAATAATATTTTTTTCTGTTTATTAAAGTTTGGTAGTTTATAATGTTATATCTTTTGCATGACTACTGTTAAAATATGGCTGTACCTATTCTCTATAACAGCAGATACTGTACCTATATTTGCAAAATAAAATATCTCTTTATCTTTATTCTACCGATAATAATAGCTTCTAATATTCGCCCATAAAGATCCCACTATGCGTCTATAAGCCACTTTTTCAACTGAATAGCCAGCGAAGTACAAAAGGAGAACTAATGCTCTACTAACTATCAATAGGGATAGAATTTATAGTACCAAACCCCTCTTTACGAAGAAAATATTGGTCTTACGAAGTACCCAGACTGGTTTGTGAATACCGCCTTTTGTGGTACAAGAAGGGGATGTCTTTGGTGTGGGATAAGTTATAGGGTTTTGAGGATTATCTGATATCATAACTACATATCGGATAATCGGATGCATATTTACCTAAAGTGGAGGTGTTGGCTAGGAATGCACTTTTATATCGATCGTACAAATCTCGCGATTCCGGAACTGATAAATTTACTACTTGATAGCTAATGGTGTAAAGTTAAATAATACCATACCCCTTAATTAAGAAGTCGTTTCCATACCATGTATCAGATCGATCGATCGATTAGTTGTGCATTCCCGGATTTTCAGGAATCTCGCGATTTATATTAAGAAAAAAGGATTTAAGAAGCCGCTTCCATTATTTCTTAGCCAAAAATTAACTTTTTTTTCTCTAATCATAACATAACATCAAGCCTGTAACATCCGAATGCTTTGGCAGAATTAGAGGGAAGCCGAAGAAAAAATTGTTCAGTTCTCATAAACTCAAGTTAACATCAAAATTTATTAACACAAAACCACACACACACCAATTCAAGTAGCTGCTTTAATTGTCTACTTTAATAGTTTAGAAGTACCCTGCGTGTATTAAAATACACCTCTTTGAGTTTCCGTACGTCATTTTCTGGTGACCACTGAAAATCAGCGCTGTGGGTCCCCCCCAATAGCACAGCATCAGCTGAGTGGAAGCCTTCTTGTCACAGTCACGATATGCAGCTGTGTTCTATGCTCGTGATGATATAAATATCTATTTGTTTTTTTTCTCTTTAGGAATCGATTTTCATATAAGACTTCCGATATGGAAATGTTATGCGTTACCTATGTTTTTCTGCGCAACGTTCTTTGCACACCTTTCACTTTGAAAACATGTATGTGTATAGCCTATACTTGTATATAGCCGAAGTGTACAGGGTATGCTGCGCGACAGCTACGTTACGCGACGCATGTATGTACGAGTATGTATAATAATTATAGTCTCGTATGTATAATATATACATATCTTTTAACCAGTGCGCAAATTTTTTTTTGGTGGTTCAGTATCAGTAATAGAACATTTCTATTATATGTTAAAAAAAAAAATTCTGTCCACTTGAAATCAACAAAATATGAATACAATCTATTCGTAATAATATCAATGGGCGAGCGTACAGCTGATAGAGGTACCTACTACTGCGTTCCGCTTCACTGACCGCGCCGCCGGCGCTTTGCGCGTCGAGTATCCATTCTTCAACTATGGATAACTTAACATTGGATAACTTATTTTTTTTGTACTAAGAAATATCAAAATAAGAAATAGGTGTATAATAAAACATGTTTAAGTTTAATTTGTCAAAATCTGCGCACTGATTAAAAACTTTTCCTGTATATATATTTAAACTTAAGGAGTAAACTCCAGTTGTGCGTCGGAGCTGACACACAATTTTTTATTTTTTATTTCTTTACTATTCGAGTTAACTAATCCTTTTGTATGCACGTGTTTCTGTGATAAATAAACCGAAATTTCTTTCTCTACCTTTCTTTTCGGTTCCCATACTAGCGTAATGCTAATAAATTAAATCGCTCCTCGCTTATGACTTGTAATAATCCCCATAAACTTCGTCTTGGATTGTAAACACGCGTTTTTTCTCGGGTAGTACAATGAAGTGAATGATAGTCGAATGGAAAAACAAGTCATTCTGCTTGTCAATCGGTTTATTTGTAGATAAACTTTTGCGACCTTCGTAGCCACTAAGTTGCGTGATTTAGTGTCAAAATTATGATTATAAATCATGAAAATGACAGGGAATTTGTATGGGGTTATTATAGGATGATTCAAAGGAAATATTACTCGTATAATTTTATGATATTACCATGGATAAGTACGTGCAAAGATATTACAGACTAAATGACAAGTTCTAGATTATGTAATGTTATCACCTGTTCTCGTGATAAACTATGGTTAGTTTTCAGGAACGACAAAAGTGATGTAAACAGTTAATTATTTGTTATGCCAGTCATTTGTCGATTAAACAAAAATGTATACCGCGTGGCTTTTTCTAAAATAAAATTAAAGTTTAACTTAAGATACTCTAACATCAGCTATCTGCCAGTGAAAGTTCCGTTCAAATCGGTCCAGCCGCTTCTGAGATAAGCCGGAACACAAATATAAAAAAAAAAAATGTGTTAGAAGTACCGTATATACTTTCTTATACATTCAGTAAAAAGCTGTTATTTTGACATTATAAACACTTAAATATTATTTATTTAAGATCGATAGATTGGCATCCCTGTTTAACAGTAAAAACATAATTAGACAAACAAATACACAGATATCGTCGACCGTAGGTTCAATTGTGGTAAGGGACAAAATACCCAAAATGAGCTAAGTATACAGTTTTGTTCAGAATTTTTCGCTCTTTCGAATGGTGTATATGAAAAAATTCTAGCTTAAGAAAAATGTCCCTTACCCTACTGATTTTTTGGATCCAAATTTCGAATCAGCCCCATAATAACAATGTATTTGAAAAACTATGCAACATAGCAACTTGAAATGTTGTATTTACCGCCACCAATCGAATCAAATAAGGTAAGATAAGGTAAGGTAGGTAACGATTTCCAAATTTAAGATATCCGTACGCCAAAAGTGTGTACTTAATTTTCTGTCAACAATCTCTTTACACTGTATTTCTTTTCATAAATTTTTTCAACAAGTGATTTACACTATCTTTTCACAATTTTTCCACAATTTTTGATCCAACGTAGAGGTCAATTTAATGTAAGGGACGGGACTACAAGATACTTGATCAGTAAGGGACATTACTAACAAAATACGTTGGTGTAAGGGACATCTATTTTCTTAAATAGATAACTTAATTAAATAAATTTTACACAGGTAGATAGAGCACTAAAATAAAAGATTATGTGCGAAATCAGATCCGAAAAAGGTTAATAACAAAAAAAGTTATGGGCGATTTAGTCCGAAAAAAAACTTTGTCGGCCTCTCCTGAAAAATCGTATTTTGTCCCTTACCTCAATTGAACCTACGGTCGACGATATAATTAAACCGTGAATCGAACCCAAGCTTTAATTTTCTGAACAATAAAGGAAATCCCTCAAAAATTTTTGTTTCCACAATAAGCTCGAATGATGTATGTTTTACCACAATATCATTTCACTCATTATTATTTTCAAACCAACTTATCTCCAATATCGATATGATAATTCGATATTCGTAAATAACAATCATTCGATAAGTCCAATCATTCGTTCAATTCGACACCGCTCTCATTCGATTTGAGCGTAGCGACATCTACATATCGGAATGATCCCGAGTTGATTGTGTCCAAAATAATTGGATTTCTCATGCTGGTCTGTGGGCTGTTAATGTGAAACGTGAAATGAACTGTAGTTTTAGCGAAGCAAGGTTGAATTTTGGTTGTGTAATCAAAATTTGCCTGATTATGAAAAGCGTATGATAAATGGTGTTCAAATTATGTGTTATGTAGTACAATACTATCTATAAAAGGTTAGTCATAAAGTGCTGTAACATAAAATATCTCACAATATACCTGTGTAATAACGTAACGCCACATGCCACGTCGCCACGTAGGAGACGCTCACTCGAAGTTGTGGACGAGTATATTTACCTAGGACAAACTGTCCAGTTAGGTAGGTCCAACTTCGAGAAAGAGGTCATTCGTCAAATCCGACTCGGCTGGGCAGCGTTCGGGAAGCTACGCAATATCTTCTCGTCCCACATACCGCAGTGTCTCAAGACGAAAGTGTTTGACCAGTGCGTGTTGCCAGTGATGACATATGGCACTGAAACGTGGTCGCTCACAATGGGCCTTATTAGAAGGCTAAAATTCACCCAAAGGGCAATGGAGAGGGCTATGCTTGGAGTTTCCCTGCGTGATCGAATCAGAATTGAAGAGATCCGCAGAAGAACCAAGGTAACCCATAGCTCGAAGAATTGCCAAACTTAAGTGGCAATGGACAGGGCACATTGCTCGCAGAACAGATGGCCGTTGGGGCCGAAAGGTTCTGGAGTGGCGACTGCGTACCGGAAGACGTAGCGTGGGAAGGCCTCCCACAAGCTGGACCGATGACCTTGTGAAAGCCGCAGGAATCCGCTGGATGTGGGAAGCACAGAACCGGTCGAAGTGGCGGTGCTTGGGGGAGGCCTATGTCCAGCAGTGGACGTCTTTCGGCTGAAATGATGATGATAAATAAGATAACAAAGAAATGGCTTCTTACACTCTCATACGACGAAAAAGAAAACATTATTTATACGTAGATAATTATAATTAACTTCACACATGCTACAATCACGTTCACAATCACAACACACACACAAACCCACACTCAAACTATCTAAGAAATACTCACACTTACACTATACCTCTAATTTGGATTAATTTCATGATACTCGTAATTGATAAGATTTTTGTTGATTTATATTGTGTTTCGTTCAATCAACTCAGCCTATCGCAGTCCACTGCTGAACATAGGCCTCTCCCATGCTGCGCCACAACACCCTGTCCTCCGCCTTCCGCATCCAGTCTGTCCCAGCCACTTTTTTAAGGTCGTCGGTCAGTCTAGCTGGGGGGCGTCCCACACTACGCTTGCCGATGAGTGTTTCGTTATTACTACTTATTGTTTTATTTTATTGATCTCAAACTGATGATTTTATTTTGCTTTCTTTGATGGCAATGTATATTTTAAGCAATTTTTTTATTTTTACTTGTTGAATTGTTTTTTAGTTTATCTTTATCTATTAGACACTATGTACTTTCCTTATCTTTGAAAATTTCACTTTTCAGACCCCCAAGATACAAGCAAATACCTAGTTTGGGGGTCACCGTCCAATCCGTACTTGTACAACCTGATTATTATTAAATAAATATCAAAATTTTGTTTTGAAAATTCAGGCTTCAATCCTGCCTAAATAAAAAAAAAGCTTAAAGGTACTTTGCAGGGAAGCAATATGGCGTCCTAGCACGTATGACACGTAGATAAATTGAGTAAGGTCGGAAGTCTTAACCTTGGCCAAGACATTTGTGCTGTGTGTCATTCGAAGAAAAGGTAAAGGCCAAGAATATCGAAAGAAGTATATAGAAAGGCAGGTATATATCTACTTATTCTTGAGTATGAAAGATATTATGTCACATTTAGCTATTGTGCATAATTATGTCACACTAGATGATCCGGTGAACTTCGTACCACGTTTAAAAAAAAAAAAAAGATTTTTCGGATGTTCCTTTGAGTTTTTCCTAATTATATATTTTTTTAAACCAACCAATACGGACGCCAAAAAAAAAGAAAGAAATCGGTTGACCCATGTTCGAGTTTTTGCGAGACTAACGCAAGGCAATTTATTTTTATATAGATGCATTAAGTTAACGTGCATTTATCAAAAAATATTCCACGTGTTACAAATTTTATAAACCGGCTAAATAAGGGCAAAAATAAACGATTAATCAAAAAAAAATAAAAAAATACATTATGAGGGTAAAAATTTAATTGTACATATTTTAAGTAAGAAACCAACCAAGGAACAAATGAATGCGTTCGCGCTACATTTTAAACTCACAAGTTTTACAAAACATTGCTGAAAAGTTCAGAAGGTAGGAGGTGAAATAAACCACAGTATTATTTTTAGATTAAGTTAAATTTTGCAACAATAAATTATCAGTTCCAATGACAAATGAATGCTGAACGTTCAACGGCTAGAGAAATATTGCGAGAGCCGCTCAGGTCAAAATGGCCGTACTTTCATTTTATTTAAGTGTAACATCCGGAATCAATAAATTGACGAACTTAATTCGCAAAAATTATTAAAATATGATATCATTTCCGATTACTATGTACAGATTTAAAAAAGGAACATAAAAAATATACAATCCACATTCACAGTTACGTGTTTAGATCACAAAAACGAAAGGCCTAACTCAGCTTTATCATATCATCAGGTGCAGTACAATCCAATGTTAATAAATACGCACGTTTTGCATACAAATTATCTGAAATGGGAATTTATAATTCTCGTATGAAAACAGCCAACAGGCTAAAAGTGGATAAATCAAGTCAAAAAGCGGTATTTCGGTCTGCCGAGCTCGCTTTTCCTAGCATAAATTCGTTTTTATGAAACCTAGTATGCATTACGTAAAGTACACGTAGTGTTTACGCTTAATGATTTCATTTGATATCTGGGAAGTTTATATTTTTCTGCGAATTCAAATTAGCCCTTGATATCTTTTTTCATATTTTTTTCCTCAGGCTTGCTGGAGCGACGATCTTCGCAGGGTGGCTGGCAGCTGGATAAGAGTTGCTGAGGATTGAGTTGAATGGCGTGCAATTGGAGAGGACTATGTCCAGCAGTGGACTGCAGTAGGCGGATAATGATGAAGATGATCTTATTTATTTATTTATTTGAAACACCAACTACAATATTATTATCTATATTTACAATAAATTTTACATAGGATCTTCGTTCTGTGAAAATATGTCACTTAAGGGTGTACAACTTGTGCATATTATTAAACATTAGATTCATTAAGGAACAAAAACCGAATTTTTACAATATTTAACACAACTAACTATTTACACTAGGTACTAAATTAAATGACTAACTCAGAAACTATACAAATAAATACAAAAACAAAAGGACACAGGTCATGGCATATTATACCAGCACCGCAACTGCACAGCTGCAGCACGGCGTCGCCTTGAATTTAGGGTACGGCTAGCCGCTAGCGCGCTAAACTACGTGTCGTCCGCGAGGTGCAAGCTCGCAGTCCGCGCGCCGGCCGCGAGGTGAAAGCTCACAGTCCGCGCGCTGGCCGCGAGGTGCAAGCTTGCTGTCACCGTGAACACAATAATGGCATTTGTGATTGAACACGCCTAGGACTTGCACGTTTTCGTAATATCTCGGTTTACATTGACTTGTTTACATTGCGACTCGGAGTCGGCGACACACGATTTAATGCTCTAATTTGAATGACAAGTCAATTGCTAGGTTGAAGCGATGCCGTTGCAGTGCTGGTATAGTGTGGCCCGTTGATGTATTGCTCTCATCCGGAAACGTGTCCAAAAGATTGGCAGCATTAATTTATTAATGATAATTATTGATTATTATTAATTATTATCAATAATTGGTACTAACAATATTATTAATATCGTGGTTTAGTGGTCAAATTGTGTAGGGAAAAAGAAGAGGATAGGGTATAATTTAAAAATGAGTGGTTTTTCTTATCAACTTCAATAAGAAGAGCAAAGACGAGCCAGTCGGTCAAGTTAGAAACGCAGTTATATAACTGTCCATTGCCCAGATTGAAATGAAGTGGTTTAATATGTAAATAGGATATCGCAATCACGTTAACACGGTATAAATACAAAATAAAACAAATAAGCATCTTTCAATTTTTTTTTTTTTTTGAGGAGTTGGCAGTTCTATTTGACTACCCATGAGAAGAAATGGCGAAATAAAATCTGAGTTCAAATTCTCTTTTAAATTCAAAATATAATCTTGGTCAGATCATTGTGAGGACCATTTAGATTAGTGTCTGAAAAGGTCTGGTGGGTCGGATCGGACGTACCCACTTAAGGATTGTCTCGTAAAGAGCAACAAAGTTACACCAAGAAGATTCGCAGAGGTAATTTTTTTGATAAAATCCATGTGAATTTTCACTAATCACTAATGGAAATGAATTTATAAAAAAATCTCTGTTGTTGTCTAAAAATGATATCTGCTTACTTTTGTTGCTTTTTATAGATTACTAGCTGACCGGACAGACGTTGTCTCGTTCTCTAGAACTATAAATCCAATTCAATCCAGTTATAAATCTAAACCATTCAGGGACCCACTCAAATATACACACAAAATTTCATCAAAATTGGTCCAGCTGTTTAGGAGGAGTTCAGTCACATACACACGCATAGAATAATTATTATATAGGGTGTATCTATTCAAACACGAAATATTTTAAGAGATACACCTATAGGTGGTAAAGAAGCCATAGAAATGTTTTTTTTTTTTAATCCAAGTATATTATTTAAAAATATTAATTATTTAAAATTTCTTGAATGATGATTATCTAAATTCACCGCGTTCGTGCCGCCACCGTCACGGCATCGCCGCGTCCGGGCGGGTCATTCATAGAATAATTAAATAAATGTATTTTTTTTTTGCAAAATGTCTATACAATTTTAAAATTATAATATTTATGTAAAAATATAAAACACTTAGATTAAAGTTTTTTTTCGATGCTATGGCTTTTTTACCACCTATAGATGTTTCTCTTAAAATATTTCGTGTTTGAATAGATAAAGATATTTCCAACGTAAAAATATGAAAACATCTTAAAAATCATCAATCATCTTAAATAACTTAAAAATCTTGATCTCATCAGTACGCTATTAATAGTGTATTTTCCTATAATATACATAAGCCAACAGTGTGTGTTGTAGCTGTGTATGTTTAGTTGGTAAGCCTTTATTATATAAAAAAAACTAGCTGCTGCCTGCGGGTTTGCCCGCGTGTTTCTCAAATAAACACCTTAGTTACTCCTTATAAATTCAGCTATCTGCCAGTGAAAGTCCCGTTAAAATCGGTCCAGCCATTTCGGCCATTAGCAAGAACAAACACACTGAAAGAAATGTTTGTATAACTGTAACAAAAGTTTTGGTTACTGTTTACACAAAAATTGTGACTTGCGAACTAGATGTTATCTGTTACAAAACCCTGTTTTGCACACTACAAAATCAGTTTTGTTAATTTAAGAAAAGTTTATATCCTTATAACTAAAGTTGAGTTATTTTTGAAGTAACTTAATTAGTTCGGCTAATTATTTTTTTCAGTGCAGACAAAAAAGATTAAAAAAAAAAGACTTTCTTATTTATATTTATTTAGTAAAAAGCTGTTACTTTGACATTACAAACAGACACTTTAATTTTAAATTAAATATCCGGGAGACAACCATCATCCGTTAAAATATCTTGCTACCTCCTACTTTATAGCCCATAATCTTGTTCAACTACTGCATTAAAGCCTCTTTAGAACCAACAATGTCGAAGACTATCGAATTACTCAGAACTATGTTAGTCTGTAAACAGATTTGAGTTTAAGTAACGCCGAAAAACTCGGTTAGCAAGTGCACACCGTGAAACGAATGGAGGAACGATGTACTACGTAAACTTATTATATGAGGCTGTGTTTGTATTGATGATAGTGCATTTGATGTGGATTATTAGGAAGTTAACACGTTCCGGGACACTTATGTCATGATATGACACTTCAAAATCCCATACATTTCATCATACCGTCTACAAATATATATATTTATATTTATTATCATCATTTCAGCCGAAAGACGTCCACAGCTGACATAGGCCTCCCCAAATGGGGGGGAGGGGTTTGCCATAATCGCCACGCTTGGCAGGCGGGTTGACGATCGCAGTAAGGTGTTAAAATTGCATAGAGGACGCTGCTGCCCATTCTCTAGTAAATCCCTTAAGTCGCCTTTTATAACACCCACGGGAGAAATACATGGGGTGGTGCTATTCTTTACGTCCGGCACCACACGGCACATTTATTATATTAATATAAAATTTTAATATTAATATAATTTTTATTATATTTTATTATTTGTAAAAATATAATATATATGTATTTTTATTTTTTGATAAAAAAACTATATATTACATAGTTTGTTTTAACAAAAAAAAATTTTTTTTTTTTTTATTTGACAAATTCGGCCACAGACGTTGACAAACCATACCCAGCGACGCGCCAACACGCTGGCGGCGCACATCATAGATAAATACACTATAATATAGGAAGCACACCGTGACACTAAAATATCAACATCATTGTAATTGTACGGCTCAGTCTATGCCTGTCAGCGGTGGTGTGAATGTGTTGTTTTGGTGCATAACTCCGTATGTGTATGTTAAAAAATGACTCGAATAGAGTTTGCCGTGACACCTAGGAACGAATGAAGTCACGTGATGTGACACTAGATCATGTGCTTCCTAGGAATGTTATGGGCAAGCAACGGCTATTGACGGTTTGCCAAATTACGTTAAATAAAGTTCGCCGCCCGTAGCCGTATGTCTCATAACGATATACCGAGATAACGTCGAGAGGCGGTCTTTCCCGGAAAGTGTTAATCATAAACCTCTTTTATCTATAAATCCTAAATCGAAGTACAGAAGTTGGATTTTCTATTTACCAGTACTGCACCAAATAGCTTTTACACCAAATTATTCATAATACACAATCATCATCATCATTTCAGCCGAAGGACGTCCACTGCTGGACTTAGGCCTCCCTAAAAACCGCCACCTCGATCGGTTCTGTGCTTCCCGCATCCAGCGGATTCCTGTGGCTTTCATAAGGTCATCGGTCCACCTTGTGGGAGGCCTTCCAACGCTACGTCTTTCGGTACGCGGTCGCCACTCCAGAACCTTTCGGCCCCAACGGCCATCTGTTCTGCGCGCAATGTGCTCTGCCCATTGCCACTTAAGTTTGGCAATTCTTCGAGCTATGTCGGTTACCTTGGTTCTCCTGCGGATCTCTTCATCTGCGTGTCATAATACACAATATTGCTGACATAATATTGAAGTATTTTATGATGCCAATATTAGTAGAATACATCCCTACTCTCTCAAGGGTGATAAACTTATATTATTTACACTCATATTTTCCGCGTAGCAAAAATGCTACGCTGCTACGTAATACGAGTACACTACGAAATAAATTATAAATTCTTATAATTTATTTATTTAATGCTTCAAGTCAATAAGAAGCACCCTGAAAAAATATTGTTTTTTACCTACTTATAATGTTGCTGGGACCCTAATCCTTTCTGTGAGAGGGAGCGGGGTATTTATGTCTTCGAATTTTTGGTTCTAGGACATGCCGGTTTCCTTACAAAATATTCCTTCACCGTTTTAAACGCTTACTTATTTGTCTAAGTGAAATTAAATGTTTGTAAAACTTAGTATTTAGCAGCATGTATTTAGCCGCATCCCATATTAGTAACCGTATCAATAATCCTTCGTCTGCAGCCGCTGCAAAATATCTTATTAAAATATTTTTTTATAATTTTGTCACATAAGCGAACATTCCTTGTGAGCATCAATTCTACCGACATTAACGCGAATTTCCACTACAAAAGCAAGTTGCCGCAAGCTCGGGGCGAGACAGTGTTGCCAACCGCTTGCCTAGAAACTACTGTCTATGTATGTATGTGTGTGCGAGTACTGAACTATTATTGGATCAACCGGTAGCAAGATCTACTGCTGAATTTTGATAGTGTTATATTAAACGTAGATTATAGAATAATAGTAAATAAATATTTATTTGTTAAAATTTATTGAATCTCAATCAATCTGCTTAGCCTTTTCCCAACTATGTTGGGGTCGGCTTCCAGTCTAACCGGATGCAGCGGAATACCAGTATTTTACATGGAGCGACTGCCTATCTAACCTCCACAACCCAGTAACTAGGTAACACGATACCCCTTGGTAAGACTGGCTGTCAGACTTTTGGGCTTCTGACGACCCGTAACGACTGTCAAAGATCCACGAATGACAGCACGTTAAGCCGTTGGTCCCGACCAACGGCTTAACGTGCTTTCCGAGGCACGGAGGAGTCTCGGTGTGTAAAGATGGTCACCCATCCACGGACCAACCCCGGCGAGCGTAGCTTAACCTGACGGATCGACCCGTGCGGCTGTTATTCTTTAGCCACGAGCTCCTCCTAAAATTTATTGAATATATCTACCAATAATCTTCATACTAATAAATTATTAAAATTAAAGTATATTGTACATATAGAGGTATGAGGAACAGGGTGTAAAGTTCACTCATACTCTATAGTAAAGGGAAGATCATCCGACCAGACGGGTGTTGTGTCTGGTGGGCGACTGCCCGACGGTTGATGTCGGGATGTCTTATTTCTATTGAACGTCATAAGTCGATAACGCGGTTAGTACACCGTCTGCGGGGAATCCCCGTAGCTGGCGTAGTGGCCAATATAATTCATCGGTTGGTGAAAAGCATAAGGAGAGACACATTCAATAAAAATCAGCCTTCAAAGCACTTGCCAAACGTGTGGAGCAGGTTCTCCGTATACCGCAATCATTCCCTGTCGACTAATGAAAACGCTTCCTCGAATACGGGCCCTATGGCATGCTTTACAGAAATATCACGCACCCCGCATACGAGCTCTATCTACTAATTAAAATGAGCCTTTGTTTTTAAATACCTACAAAAAAAAAAACATTCTATAAAAATTCCATTGTAAAAAGAGTTGTACCTCGCTTCCTTGTTTGCTCGTAGCTTCCGGAAGCAAGATGTTTCCTATTACGTCATGTTTGAACAGGGATATTGGAAGCGCCTCCTCTGTGTTCACTGCAAACAGTCAAACATCTACTGATTTTAAATAAGATGCTCCTGCCTACAGGACTTTTTTAGATGTTTTTGGAAGATGGATGAACATTTCTTGTTATAATAAAAGTCTGAAATTGCCAACCCGTCTTGAGTAAGCGAGGTGGTCAAAGCTCGTACCTTCTCTGTATGAGAAGAGGCCTTTACCATGGCAACGGCAGGACAATAATAGGCTTGCATTATATTATATAGATAAGGGAATAAAATAATATTATTCTATAAATATTCTGGTAACTATTAAGGCTAGCGCACACCGGTGGACGGTGGGGGACAGACGGACATCAAGGAGGATTTACTGCCGGCTAGCGCTCACTGATGATTTGCAATGCCGCCAGCGGCTGCCGGCGCAGTCCTGGATGCTGCGGTATGCCGGCAGCACCCTGCGATATGCCATGGGGTAATTCCGGATTGCACCCCTGCTTCCACGGCCTCTCCCGCGCGATCGTATGCTCGCGGACTCAGGCGCATACCGTCGAATGCCTTCGCATCCCGTTGCCTGCCGTCGCAACCTGCCGCTACCTCACGCCGCATGCTGTCGTATACCATTGCATGTCGTCGCATCCCGCCGCGGTATCCGCGCGGTATCAGCGCGCTCTTCAATATCGCAGAGTGAAATCACTTTTGATGCTCCGTGGTCGGTCTCTGAACTTTGGAATCTGTATCTTGTTACCAATAGATACGTAAAAATTAACGTTGGTAAATTTAAAATATCCTGCCCTGCCGTCTGTCAATTTGCGCTGGCCTTTAGTGCATGTTGGGGATGCACTGCCTGAGGGATATATTATTTTCAGGTACAGATGCACCGAACAATTATTATATTTTATATAATCTTTGATATGATTCCTGTAAATTTTAAAATTGTAGCTGTAAATGCATTCAAATTTTCTTTGTGCTGAAAAATAATTTATTTGTTTATAATTTTTGATAACATAGTACCTAATTAGCTAGAAATAGGGAAATCCATTGGCCTAAACCATACCAACAACTTTGTTTATTTCATTTAGTAATACCTAGCTATCGATCATTGCTCCCGTATATTTTTAGATCACATAACCAAAAAGTTACGTTACAATATATCAGAAAAATGCCCAAGATCTAACCTATATCAGAGATGTATAAACTGTAATTAGTTTTGTTTCATTTCTAAGAAGGATTACATGTCCAAGTTTGTTCTTAATAAGAAAACTTTGTGCCGACGTCAATATAAAGAATTTGTGATATATTTGTCGTTGTAATAACACAGAGTTATGTGTTTTATTAAAGTGCTCTTACACGGGCAATTTTTTGAGCAATAATTGCTCGACAACACTAATGGATAAATCTGAATCAATTAAGTGGAGCAATCTGGAGCAACAACAATTAGATGCGGCAACTGTTTCGAATATTGCTTCTAATTGCTCCATATATTTCACAATTTTCAATGTCGCCAATATGAGTTGCCGAATATCCAATCGGTTTGGTAATTTGTAGTAAATTTTCTTTCTATCTTGTTTGCACTTATAATTACGTCTCGTTTTCGCGAGAGGAACCGACTGCGCAGCCGTCGCCCCCGCCGCCATTTTCTTTCTTTCTACGTGCAGTGCAGTACAAGTGTCTCGTCAGTGTATAGCCTTGTATTGCCTAGTTTTTTAAGTTGCTCCATATTGCCTGGTATTGTGCGGCCGTATCTCTCGCAACTGGTTACTACATGTTGCCATCGCCCTAAATTGCTGGATGTAGTCGTGACGTCATATTTGAAAAGAATTGACCAGGATTGAGCAATTTTAGTTGCCCGTGTAAGCGCACCTTTAGATGCGTTTGTCGTCGGTTTACTGCAAGAACTCACTAATGGAAAAAAAAACATCAAGTAAAGTTTATAACGCCTTGAACGCGTCTTGACGAGTTTTATATAATGCAAAAACATTGTGTCTAATATTTCTTCAATATAATCATAATGAAGATGATATAGGGCAATCAATTCAACTAAAACTAATTAATTGCTTATTTAAAATGTTTGATTATGTCACTTAATGAGTTCTTGCAGTAAACCGACAATATATACTTAGATTGTTAGATTTGTTTGGAAGAGATCACTAACCTCAAATCGACTCCTTAGTTCCTGAAAATATTATTTCCTAGAATATGGACAGGTAGGTAGGGCTAAACAGGGTAGTCAGGGAGTACTTACCACCCAAATTTTGCCAGTTATGTTTAAGAACCATTTAATATGGCGCTAGCATATGATCATCAACCAAACAAAAATCCAGACTTCAAGCTCTCTGTTGGTGGTCGGGCTTGTTCCACGTCCACCTGGCTAGCTACCACCATCTTATCTTAGTCTGTCGCTGAAACAATAATGTTAACAGCATTTGTTGTGTTTCGGCAGTTAGAGGTAAGATAGCCAGTTCCTCTGTGGTTGAGGATTCCGGGCGAAGCTCGCTTCCTTCTTCAGCCTTATTATCACTTATCATCAGGTGTGATGAAGGCAAAGAGCTTTCCCGTTGAGGATAATAAAAAAATCAACTGGGAAATTCTGTGTGTTATTAGAATAGAATAGAATATTTTTATTTCAGACAATTTAATGTCCATATGGTTAGTAAAAATTTTACTTAACATCTAGTGTTACGAGTAGTACAGACATACAAACAATCAAATAAACAATTAAAATTAAAATTCAGCGTGGAGCTGCGTCCACCTCCGCCACATCGGGGAATCCCAGCGATTATTAGGTTATTCATCAGGATTTTTCGAAACTAGTGAAAAATGTTTCTGAATTTAAAATATTCCAAACAACATAAATGCCAGTTCACACGTACCCCAAATCACCTCCGCACACACTGCAGTATAATATTGTACCGAATATGTAGTATGTACCATCCGTTTGTCTATTAGCAATCACCTGCACAAGACAGCTAACACGCTTCAACGCGTCCTGTGCACCAGCACAGCGGTGTTTGTGTGCCGTGTGTGAGGGAACTAACGTTGTTTTGTAACCAACTCACTAATTGGACGGGGTACGTTGTGACAATTTATTATATAGGTTTATGTATGTATTTCCGTGTGTGTTGTCTTTGTTATACTGACCCTGTGTTAGTGAAGGCTTGAGTAAATCTCCTGTTAAGTCTAAGGTGTTGTGTAATGGTTCATCTAAATATGGATGATTTCTTCATAGACGTTTCAGCAATAGGAGCATTGTTTTCCTTTACCTACTTAAATATATAACCAAAAAAAAAAGGTTGGGAAGCAAGAAATAAACATTTTTCCCCTACTCCGGTAATATTTATTACTAGCTGCTGCTCGCGGCTTCGCCCGCGTGGTATTTTCTAAAACAAATGTAGTCTAAGTTACTCCGTATAATATCAGCTATCTTCTAGTGAAAGTCCCGTCAAAATCAGACCAGCCGTTACGGAGATTCATCGTTCATCATTTCAGCCGAAAGCCGTCAACTGCTGCACATAGGCCTCACCCAAGCACCGCCACCCCGGTTCTGTGCTTCCCGCATCTAGCGGATTCCTGCGGCTTTCATAAGGTCATCGATCCATCTTGTGGGAGGCCTTCCAACGCTACGTCTTCCGGTACGCGGTCGCCACTCCAGAACCTTTCGGCACCAACGGCCGAACAAAAAACAACGGAGATTAACCGAACAAAATGATTTTTTGTTACACATAAGTACCGAATATGCTTTTTACATCTACCAAAAAGCTGTTATTTTGAAATTACAAACAGACTTTTATTTATTTGTATAGAAGACGTAGATATTTTATGTGCATTATAACTTAACATACATACCTACATACACTAAGGGTGAATTTCACGGTGTATTCCCGCGGTCCCCATCGCCCGTGTCCCCATTAATGATAATTCACATAAAATGGCGAAACTAAAGTTTCCATTTTCTTTTAAGTACTGATTTTAGAAATAATAATTAAAAATTCGGTACTTATACGAAAAAGGAACTTTTTCGTATATTTATGTGAAATATAATATGCCCCGTGTCCCCATTAATGGTATATTAATGGGGACAGCGGGAATACACCAATTTCACCAATGAAACTGAACGCAATCAACACATTAAAAACCATGTTCTAAGTCCTGTCAATGTTATCATTGCTGAGAAATACTGCCACTGACTGCTCTTGAGCGTGGCGTAGATTTGCTGATCGCGTTCAGTTTCCTTGGTGAAATTCACTATTAGATGAACTAAAAGTAGTTGTAGTTAGCTGCCTACTCATCTATTTTGGTGACTGTACTTTAATATACATAATAGGTAGATATAACAGTGTATTGTTATTGAAGAGGGGAAGCGTTGCGGTAGCGCCCTCCTATTAGGCTCTATAATAATACCTAATTGTTTCATAAACAGACAGGAGGGGGGCTAACTTCATTATCAGCCATGTCTGAGTGCAGTTTCATTATGTTGTAGGTACCTGTGGATGTTTGATTGGCTACTGCATGAGGTTAAGCTTTATTTTGTTAAGAAGAAAAGAAAAAGTGTTTATGCACAGGAAGATAATTACACGAACTTAATATTATGACACAAATGTCGTCATCTGCCTAGCCCTTTTTCCAACTATTTTGGGAATGGCTTCTAGTCTAACCGGATGCCTATCTGACCTTCATACCCAGTTATTGGGATGACCCAGTAATTGGGTCGTGAACAATACCCCTTGGTAAGATTGGCTGTCAGACTTTCGGGCTTCTGACGACCCGTAACGACTGTCAAAGATCCACGAATGACAGCCGGGACTAACAGCTTAACATGCTTTCCGAGGCACGGGGGGTATTGGTATGTAAAGATGGTCACCCATCCACGTACCAACCCCGGCAAGCGTAGCTTAACCTGATCGATTGACCCGTGCGGCTGTTATAACTTAGCAACAAGCCTCTTTTGGATATGATACATACAACAGAAAAATTCAAAATTAAAAAAAAATGTACTACAGAATTTCACTGATTGTGGTCGACATTTCAATATGAAAATATACCTACGTCTATTATTTAATAATATTCAAAAATTGGTTGAAAAGTCATTTGCTTTCGCATTGAGAAAGATAAATAAATTCGAGTAAAGGGAAATCCTCATGTGTTTTATTTTTTTTAATCAAAATAAAAAGAACCTCATCATAATCATCAGCTTATAGCAGTCCACTGCTGGACATAGGCCTCTCCAATTGCACGCCGTTCAGCTCGATTTTCGGCAACTTTCATGCAGCTGCTACCAGCCACCCTGCAAAGATCTTTGCTTCACCTAGCCTGAAGGCGTCCTACCTTACGTTTAACACGTCTACCCCAACGGTCATCGGTTCTACGGTTAATATGGCCGGCCCATTGCCACTTCAGCTTGCTAAAGCGGGCTACTGACATCCCTGCCGCAGGGGCAATCTAGGGTGTTTAGGTGGGAATGACCCTAAATTGCCACCTAAATTGTGATGTGTATAGGGAAGCAGGGGCAATTTCCTAGATCGGCCCTGCGGCAGGGCAGCAGGAGCGCGAGACCACCCTTGCTCCCTAATCGTCTCTGCCACCGTGCTAAGTTGCCGCGTGTGTAGCGTGATCGGAGCAATTTCTAATCAGTTTGTTGATAACTGTCTCTCGGAGCGCATCACGCATGTCCAATAAAAGATATTTTATTGTCTTTTTTTCTATGAATGGTGTCGCCATTTCAAGGTCCGAAAGAAGCAATATCTATTCGTAAAAAGTTTTTAAGCTCATCTACTTCCAATTCTTTCATAATACGAGTATTCATGTAGCTCAACTCACTTCTTTTCTATAGTTACTTCTTCACCCAGTATCTCATTTTCCTTTTTTTTTTGCGGTAGCACCATAGTAAGAGCCAGGGCTCAGGGCGGGGAATCCTTAGATTTTTCGATAATACTAGTGTCATTCTCAACGCGTGTGTCTAGCTCAACGTATACTCGAACACTGAACGGCAGGCATGTGTGTAGAGACAACTCTGATATTGCCGCGACCGCCGTGCGCCCTAGATTGCCCCAGCGGCAAGGATGTTAGTAGCCCGTTTTATTCTGTGAGCTATGACGACAACTTTGGTTCTCTGCCGAATCACCTCGTTCCGCTCTTAAGTAAATAAAAGCAGTAAACAAAGCAAAAGGAGTTTGTAAAGATCGTAGCAGATGGCGTTCTATGGTTTCTGCCTAGCCTCATGGAAAGAAGGTGTGAGTTTATGTATGTATAAAAGCCACTCTATTACTTTCAATAGTAATAAACTACTATTAAACTATTATATTTAAGTCAGAATCAAAATAAATAAAGAATTAAAAGTAATAAAACATTATGACTTTGCAATAATTTGTATTCCACATCTCAACCCTATTTTAATTTTTACACCATTTTGTTTCATTGTTGTTGTGTTTTGTTTCATATATCACTCCACTGTAATGTTAAAAGCTTACACATATTTCCGTTGTATTTATTCGCCTTTATTTTAAATAAATTATTGCAATCGTCAACAAGATTAATTTGACTTTATGCGTTTTTGTGGCGACCATCAGCGGTCCCAACAGAATCGCAATTTCCACTTTTAAAGTCGTTCTCTCGTAAAATCATTGACCCATTTCAGTTACGTTAAAATATTAGCGTAAACATTTCCTTATTTTCGTTCAGATCAAAAGAATTATCCAACGAAATAATCAGTTTGAGAGTGCTTAGCCCAATAATAATTAATTTAAGGTTCGTTACACAAGTGCCCACTCTCGTTTCAACGAACACAATCTTTTTTTTTTTCATTTATAACCTTTTAATAAAAGGTTGGCAGACGTCCCTTTTATGGGACAACTTAATATAAAAAAAGGATGAAGTTCAAAGGGAGCGTTTGGAGTGTAATTTATGCTTAAGAAAAATGAATGTTACGGGACACGTTCGAGTTTTATTGTTTTTACAATTGCGGTAATAGGAATATTTGTATGGGCGAAAGTTTCGAGAATATGTGGCCTACTTTGATATAAGTTTACCTCTACTGTGTTTTTTCCGTTTTCTTTGCTTATTTGCATATAAGGCGCTTGCACTGTGTAGTTTATTGGTAGCCCATGTTTTACTTGCTTTCTTTACAACATCGATATATACAGGGTTATTTTAAATTCGCTAGCTAAACTCCGCAGACGCGATGGGTTTCGATAACTTAACAAGAAAAAAAAAAAAAAGATGTTTTTTGGGAGGTCAACCCCTGTTGATGCTGTTCCTTGAAGTATTAGTTGTAAAAACTGTTTTCTTATATTTAATCGTGTTTAGATATCGAACACATATCACGTCTGTAAAGTTTACACAAAAAAAAAAAAAAAAAAACAGTACTTTAAACTGTTATTTGAAGTGACTACAATAACTGCGGTCGATGACCCCACCAAAAATCATCAAATTAGTATATTTTTGTTTCATCATGTTTAGATATCGACCCATCGCGTCTGCGGAGTTTAGCTAGCCAATTTAAAATAAACCTGTATAAGACAGCATGCACGTTTTCCTTCTATGAAGCGGAGTGAGGTGTATAACCATGGTATAGGTCAAAATTAACAAATAGAATATTAAATCTTGTTTACTTCAGAACTTATTAATAAAACTAACTTCTGTCCTCGACTTCATTCACGTGGCAGTCGTAAGATACACAATATACAAAAATAACAGCCAGATTTTTATAAAACACCCTCGGCCTTCGACCAACCGCGACGCATCGCATCGCCCGCCCGCGATAATACTTCGTTTTCACTTAGCGCTCTTTTTCTTTTTTTTTTGCTCGGCTCCTCAGGGTCGCAGCGGGATATTAAATATAATCTTCCTCAAAAATTGGGCTATCAAATGCAAAAATATTTTTTCAATCCAACTGGTGTTAACTCGTTCAAACAAAAAATTAACAAACTCTTCAACTTTATAAGTTAAAGATAGAATGTCAATAAGTTTGTTTTTCCCAGGTATATTCAGTGTGTCTGGTCACCGATGTCCGACCCGTTAAGGCAATTGATCAATTTTATCGACAAATCCACCATAATATAGCATTCCGCCCCTGTTGTTTTGAAATTATTATTATTATTTATTTATTTATTCTGTAACAATTTTTACATTGTATCGAAATATTATACAACATTTTATGAGATTAAAAATTAAAAGAATTACAATATAAATCATTATCATTACATTAACCAAACAAGAAATTAAAAAGTAAAACATTTGCGATTCCCTGTTATTACGTTAACTGTCAAAAAAAAAAAAGAATAATATCAATACAAATAAACTAAAGATTTCACTTTTACATATAACAAGAATATAATCTAATGTCAATAAAAATAGTGATGTTATAAATGATATGTCAAATAGAGAAATTACAAAAGATTCATCCATTACACAATGTCAAAAATAATAAAATAAAATCTATCATGTCAATAAAAATTGTATAATAATAATTAAAGTCTAGTTGTATGTGTCACAGAGAAACTCATCAAGGGTGTAATAGCACTTTTCTATCAAAAATGATTTTAACTGCTGCTTAAACTGATTTAAATTATATAATGACTTGAAGTGTACAGGTAGTTTATTAAATAGTTTAATTGATTGATAACCTGCAGCATGACTCACGACTTTTAAATGAGGTTGTATCTTATTTTGTAAGTCCCTACGCCTAGTAGCTTCCCGCTTACTTCTTTCTTCTGGTGTTTCGAAATTCTGCAGCTGTTTCATAAGATCCGTGAGAAGAACTAAAATATACAATCAAGGGACCGTTAGTATTTGAAGTTCTTTAAAGTACTCCTTACACGATACCCACTGCGGAATTCTCACCATGGCTCTTATTGCTCTTTTTTGTATAATGAAAGCTGTATTTATATTGTACGCGTAGCTACCTCCCCATAGAGTGATACTGTACGTAAGTTTTGACTCTACAAGCGAGTAATATACCACTTTTAATTGCTTTTATTGCGGTCATTTTAATTTTTTTCTCGCTGAGTATGGGTGTGTTCATTTATTTTGCAATATCTACCGATGTTAGAGGTCCTACAGGCGTAAAAGTGAGTTCATTCGACAGCTACAAAATTTTATCAAAAACACCCATTAAAACCTTAAAAAAATACTTGAAACATAATAATTTGGTTGTTTTTTTTTTAACTTTTTATTTGCACCAAGATATTACCACAAAAAAAATGCCTTATTGTGGTGGATTGTTGTTACAATTGATCATGTTGCTTCGCCTTAACGGGTCGGACACCATTGACCAGACACATTGTATAAATAGTCCTCTTCACTGTATCCCGCGACAGCGAGCCAGACTACTTTTATCTCCTTTCGTGAGCTCTAGGTAGATCTATACATACATTACATATAATACAAATAAGAAAGAAGGAAGAAAGAAATCTGAAAGATATTTCTTAAGAAATAAGCAGTACGTTTGTACTCGTACTTAAATTATGATTATGTCGTATCTCTCTATGTGTTTAACTGTGTGTACATAAAAAATTAAATAAATAAATAAATACAATTTCAGTGTCTCTTTGTAATGTCAAAATAAAAGTTTTTTACTAAATGCATATAAAAGTATATGAGGTACTTATAACAAAAAGCAATTTTGAAAAAATTTGTCTGTCTGTCTGACTGTTTGTTCCGACTAATCTCCGAAACGGCTGGAACGATTTTGACGAGACTTACACTGGCAGATAGCTGATGTTATAAGGAGTAAGTAAAACAGTTTTTTTTAAGAAACGCTGGCGAAACCGCGGTCAGCAACTATTACTAACTAAATGAACAAGATTCTGCTACCCACACACAATGATTATGACCTATTTCGAGAATCAAGAACTACTCCTTAAAAAATGCAGAACCTTTCATCTTGTGCATTTTGCCGCAGTTCCATCGTCATATTATTATAATACCGAAACAATATTAGTTGCTGAAAGTGGGTATTTTTACAAGAACGCTACTAAAGAACAATTTTTTTTCTCACCTCTATTGCTGGACAAAGGTCTCCCCCACAGTTTTCCACTCATCCCTGTGTATTGCTTTCTCTGGCTAGTGTCCTAGTAACCTAGTAACGCCTCTAAGTCATCACGCCAGCGTTTCAAAATCAAAGTCAAAAAATCATTTAATTCAAATAGGCATTTATAAGGTAATTTTGAACGTCAAGAGTTTACTAGGCATCCCTGGGCGTCGACACCCGTGTTCTGGCTCCCATTGCGTGACAGCTCTGGCCCATCGTCCTCAAAAAACTCATCAACCTTCGTTTTGCTGAAAATAACAGTTGCAAAAGATTTTTTAATCACCGTTCTTAGCAAATAGAGATATTAATAAAACTGTAATATCCAGAGCCAGACTAGATACTCGTACTAATATATTATGAACTTCTAATAACAAATATTAGTGTTTGTTTTGCGGTCATACGCACATGGCGTGCGTTCTAAACGACCAAGTTTATTCAGTTAGCAGCGAGATAAACTAGAAGTGATTCTCGACCTTATTACACAGAACGAAGGTCTTAACCAAATGCAATAAGAAAAGTTTAATATTGTTTTACAGCAGAAAGCTCGATATGAAACTGCATTCATGCTCATATAGCAGATATAGGTGAACATAATTATGTATACTCATCTTGTACCTACTAGAAGGGATAGTTTGTAATATTTTTTTTCCGAGAAATTTAATTAGAATTGACTTTGCTGCTCTTTACAGAAGTAATTATCTATTTCCATGAAAATAAAGGTTATGGAGAGACTAGAATTCGATCTAAATATTTAACTAAATCACCAGTATCGTTTCGCCGATTGTTCTCGTCGTTCAGCTGTAGTTGAGCTCTTTGTAGCAGTTATTTTTAGGGTTCTGTATGTTCGAATGAAAAACGGAACCCTTATAGGATCATTTGTGTGTCTGTTCGTCTGTGCTCAGAATCTAATGGATCTACTTATGAAATTGAAATTTGGGTACGCATATCAATTTCTGTGATCCAAACATAGACGTATTACGAAAATAAATGAATATTGAATATGGGGTCATTTTTGGGGGCAAATAATAAAATGTAAAAAAGGGATTTGTACACTGTATCATGTAAATGAAAGGGTTTAATGTGAGAGACCCCAACATTTTTTTTTATACTTTATAATAATTAGTTTTAAGGTTATTTAAGAAAATTGATCATTCCCCTTATTTCCAAAACTAAAGAGCCTAAAATTTTGAAAAAAAAAAAAATAAAGAAAGTAGTTTCACACTTACAGATTACAGAAAAACCTTTAAGAAGTCTATGATTTTAAAATAACATGGTAAATGGTAAAGATTTACCACGTTATTTTACATTTGCAGTTGCAATGTATCGGAAAACATGATTTTTAACTACAAAGCTGCGTTCGTTCATGGGACAGTCATCTCTACTACGGAACCCTTCATTGTGCGTAATCCGACTCGCACTTGTTTTGTTTTATATTTGACTACCTACTCAAGTACAGTGGAGCATGTCAGTAATAACACTTTCACCTTAAACTGGCCTAGCGTAGTACAGAGTTTCAATAGATTATGAGGCCATCTTATGCTGGTTTTGGGTCCCGAGATATCTCAAAGACATTTAAATAATAATAATATATGTACAAGTATATAAAAAAGAGAGGGAAAATAAACAAAGGGCATCAAAAAATTCGTCCGCATCACTGTCAACAGGAAAAGTACCCAAAAGGCAGCATTGCCACGTTTTATGACAATGCTTCTTTGGTCAAAATATAGGCGAGCCCTCAGGTATGTTCTTTACGGGTTTCTGTTTGAAGGGTTTTGTTACAGGTGGAAATTTTATACAACTTTAACTAATCCCAATTTGTAATACGCGTAGTGCCGAGTGTCAACGCTATTAGACAAGGCCCTTCACCAAAAATGCGTCTTAAAAAACAACAAGGCATTATCACCAAAGATGAGAAGAGGGTGCAAGGCTAAATCGAATCCCCTGGAGCATGTATGGGACCCTTGTCACAGGACAGTCGTCATTTCATGGGTATCTTGTTCCTGCAGGCAATTACAATGTGATTGACCACGCACCAGCTTTGATAGACCTCCAGCCCTCCCCTTTGTGTAAGTACTCTATGAAGAGTAAAGGAAAGCGTAAGGTCGGAAGAGGTCTTGGTAAACTGGTCGACTGTATGTACCAAGTGTTTGGTCCGCTGGCTGGATTGATTGAGCTTTGGCTTTGAGTACTCTCTGTTTCAATAATGAAGTGATTGGCTATACGACAAAGTTTTGTATATGTTTGATTGGAATTATGTTCTGATTGAGGCTGTGATGTAATTATAATAAATGGCTGTGTTTCGCCAGTCTGCGTGTGATGGCATTTATTTGATGAAAATTTTGTGCTGAATTTGTGAGAAATCTACAAACTCATTTACTTATTCATTCGTATTATGTCTTTGTTGAATTGGCAACCACCTGAAATAATGTAGCAAAACATCACGCCTGTATTTCCCGAAGAGTTAGCAGAGGTTACCTATAGTACACTCATAATCTGAAATCTTTACACTTTTCACTAATAGTGCTGTTTCTGGGGGATGCGCTAAGATAGCCCGCCATATTCAAATATTCGTAATATATACATATATATAAAAAAAAAAAAAGAAAAAACGTTTATTTGCGGTAAACCTGACGCAAAAAAAAAAGAACACAACACAAAAAAAAAATCAGTTTGGGGTAAATATGCGTCACATCCACGCAAAACGGCCATCGCTCAGCATAATGCTGCGACCCTATGCGAGACAGAGCCCCAGCGCTGGTTTTCAGCGACAGCCGGCGTTGACGTGATGACGTCGACCAGTGCCCGGTGCAGCATACAATGAGATAAAAAATAACATAAATACACAATACATAATTATTACTAATAGTTTTTATAAAAAATAATATTTTAACAATAAAAAAATGGCAACAATCCATTCCGTCGGCAGCGGCGTACGCGCCGCCGTCTAAAGTTATCTGTGCATGCAGAGTATATATTTTTTTCAATTAGCAGGTCAGTTTCAGGTTGTATTTTAATTAAAATATGATTCGCGACGGTAACAAATGGATTTACAGAATTATAATCATTAGAATCAGCAATACTACTCCTTAAGTTAGAGTTGGGCTCAAATGTCATGATTGCAAATTTCATAATGACTTCTTTAGAAGTCATTCAATAGGGTTATAATATATGAACTTAGAGAGTTGTGTGAAATATTTGATACGACCGCGAATAATAAAATTAGATCAACATACAACCTAATACAGACCTGCAAATTGAAAAAAAAAAATAATAATAATAATTAAAAAAAAATTGAATTTCGGGTTTTCTCTGACGCTTTTGCCTCAATCAGCAACCTTGGTAAGTGTGTCTAGAATTTTCTAATACCTTTTATAAAGTTTCATATCGACGGTTAAAAGGTAATAAGCGACATTTTGGTCGAAAATGAGTCATGAATGAACTCCTACATAAAGTCTTATTTTAAGTAGGATGGCATTCATGACACATTTTCCATTACCTTTTAACCACCGATATTGAGACACGATGCAACAACATTCGATCTAAAGAAAAACGGCCACATCCCTCTAGATCTAATGTTGTTGCTTCGTGTCTTAATATTAAACTTTACAAAAGGTATTAGAAAATTCTAGACACACTTACCGAGGTTGCTGATTGAGCCGTTTTTCATAATTCCTTCTCAGTCACGAGATAATATTTTTTTAAGGAGTGGTGCTAGTGGACCGGTTCATGAGCGTCCTCTTAAGAAGAACCCAACAATGCAGACACCTGATAAAATAGCAACAGTTGAACCCTTGATTTTTGTCTAGTCCTAAAAAAGCGTGCGAAAAATAAACTCGGTGTATCACTTAGGCCTGTGTTCACCAACAGTCAAACCACCGGTTAGGTATTTAAACAGTTGATTTATGTCAAATTTCCTAAGTAAAGAACTGATTAAATATCTAAACAGTTGATTTAAATGTTGGTGAACACAGGCCTTACAAGTTTAGAAGACCTGTCTCTGATAAACGGGAGTACATAATATACTAACCAACACTTTTTATTTATTGTAAATTCATGTTCATATTCAAATTTAATCTTAGATATCATTATTACACACACCCTTTTTCACCTTTCACCTTTCGTGATTTCATTTAAATATTTTTGTTTAGTATAATTCGAATATTCACTTATTTTAATTTTGTTTTCTTATTCTAATTCTAATTTTTAATTATCTTCATTATTATTATTTTTAGTTAATTAAGATGTTGTTTTGTGGTGAATGCTGTGATTAATATAAATTGGATGGTATTTAAAAGTACTTCAATTTTATTTAAAAGTACTCCCATTTCATTTACCTAATTTTGCCTGTGTTCCACCAAATATACTGAATGTGCACCAAAATATAATCTAACCTAACCTAACCTTTAATATTTAGTGCACGATCAGTATTTTTCGGGGAAGAATAAAATTTTAGAAATGCATACATAGATGTACCTTAAGATTTTTGGTGAACACAAAAATATTATCCATATAAATTTAACTCACACTTATTATGTTTTTTTTTTTTTTTTTTTTGGAAAATCTTATACAATGTTTGTAAATATGTGAGCACCATGTACCTATCGCATTTATTAATTTTTCTGTCATTACTTCACTTTTTATTCTTTTTACCAATTGTGGTAAGTGATTTTTATTTTTATTCTAGGTACATCGTCTTCACCTATAATTATTAATTAATTTATACAAACTATTGTTAACATTTTAAAAGAGTAAGTATGGAGTTTCTTGCCCATTCTTCTCCATACATAACTACCTTTTGGAAGGCGCAACTAGAATCAATTGACTATTCATGTAATTTTTGACGTTCAAAAGTGCATCTTCGTGCCTATTTGAAATAAATGATTTGACTTTGACTTTGACACCTATAATAGGCATACATACTAGTACTATTATTATTTTATTTTTCTTATTTTTAATTTTTTGTATAGACTGCTGTTGTAGAAGCCACTTTGAAGGGTTTATTTATTTATTTGGTACACCCAAATAAATAAATAA
Source organism: Dryobota labecula (assembly GCA_947523025.1). Taxonomy (NCBI): domain Eukaryota; kingdom Metazoa; phylum Arthropoda; class Insecta; order Lepidoptera; family Noctuidae; genus Dryobota; species Dryobota labecula. The sequence goes on along the minus strand of OX383284.1, from coordinate 24,354,697 downwards.
ACCCTTCAAAGTGGCTTTTTAGTAAAAAATTAAATCCCATAAATTATCATTATTATTAATTATTATTATTAAAAAGTCGAACCAGTCAGTAAAAGTCCTTTGAAAGTATTTTCAATCATAAACTACAGTTATTTGAACAGAAGCACTATAAGTTGAATGGATATCTTTACAATACATTCGCTTTTGATCCAGTCGATCGCTATTGTGCGAGCACTGCGAGCAATGCAATTGTATTCACTTCGATTTTGTATTTTATATGGTTAACTAGCGATTCGCCCCTGGTTCGCACGCTTTTTTTTTCACAGAGATGACCTTTAAGGGCCATCTTAGGACACGCTGGACGTATGATTCCAGGGCCCAAAGTTCCGGCTCAACACCTCCAAAGTTCCGGCTTAACACCTTCAAAGTTCCGGCTTACCACTCCAAAGTAATCCAACGATATCGTTGGAATCCGAGCGCTGTGCTCCAACTACCACCTGCCGGTTAAGTCGAGTATCATCGGGCTCCGCGTCGGGTACAAATTTACCCGCGTGGCCGCGTCGAGCACACTACGGGTCAGGCAAGACCATCTGCCGACCGTCACCACTCCTGGCGTCTGCAGCGTGGCACACCATCTGTGGTCATCGTCACACCAGCTGAGCCAGGAGAGTACTGCCAAGGAAATTGAGGGAATCTTGTGTGACCATAAACTTATCCACCCCATCTGTAATTCTTTTATCTATACTCTATACTAATATATAAAGCTGAAGAGTTTGTTTGTTTGTTTGTTTGTTTGTTTGTTTGAACGCGCTAATCTCAGGAACTACTGGTTGGAATTGAAAAAATCTTTTTGTGTTGGATAGTCCATTTATTGAGGAATATTATAGGCTATATAACATCACGCTACAACCAATAGGAGCGGAGCATAAATGAAAAATGTTGCAAAAACGGGAAAAAATATTCCTTTTTGAGAGCTTCCGTTGCGTGCGCTGCGTAAACGGTTTAAGTTACGCAAATATCATGTATGATGAAATTGTTCCTCTTTAAATGTTATAAAAAAAAGTCCGCGACAGAATATGTCTATCTTTTAAGATTGACTCACTATAACCTTTTTTTATGGTAATCAAATTTGTTCGAAATTAATGGATTATTTGCGAAGGAGTTTTCATAAACATGGTATTAATCGATATCCAAATAAATACGTTATTCATCACAAGTATTTAATTTTGAACAAAGTTGCCCTTACATCATTTAATTTCAATGAATATCTTAGGAGATATAATTGTTTTATAATAACTCCGCAGCAAAATAATGATCAACTCTGCGAGGAAGTCTATTCTAAAGCTGAAGAGTTCGTTTTTAGGATTCCGTACCCAAAGGGTAAAATGGGACCCTATTACTAAAACTCCGCTGTCCGTCTGTCACCAGGCTGTATCTCATGAACCGTGATAGTTAGACAGTTGAAATTTTCACAGATGATGTATTTCTGTTGCCGCTATAACAACAAATACTAAAAAACAGAAAAAATATATATTTAAGGGGGGCTCCCATACAACGGACATGATTTTTTTGCAGTTTTTTTTTTGCTCCGCCCGCGCGGATTTCGGTTATCGCGTAAAAAAGTAGCCTATATTCTTCTCTATATCCCAAGCTATATTCCTGCCAAATTACATGTCGATCGGTTCAGCGGTTTAGGCTTCAAAACGTAACATACAGACAGACAGACAGACAGATAGACAGACATACAGACAGACAGAGTTACTTTCACATTTATAATATTAGAAAGGATTTGTATAGATGGTATGGAACCTTTTGCATGGATGGTGTGCGATTCCGACTCGCACTTGGCCGGTTTTTTGTTTTTTGAACGCGCTAATCTCTGGAACTGCGAGTTGGATTTGAAAAAATCTTTTTGCATTTTACAGCCCAATTCTTGAGGAAGAATAACATTCCTATTAACTAGGACACAATTTTTTTTTATGAAAGTTTATGCGAAAATGAAGTAAAATCACGGGCAGGCTATGTGTTGCGACAGGGGGAACAAGAAATTTAACGCGGACGAAGTCGCGGGCAGAAGCTAGTAAAATACCTATTTTTATGTGGACAAGGTACGTGGGTCTTATTTACCTCACCCACGTAACCCCTTTCCGTCACATTCATCACGCGTTAGGACTTGACAAAACATCAAGGTTTCTATATAAGGTAGTATATGTACAGTAATCAGTATCAACGATTTTCTTAATGTCTCTCGGAAAACTTCGTGTTTCGTCAGTCAAACTCGAAGTTTGCCGAGGCACATTAAGAAAATAGTTGTACTGTCATCATCATCGTCATCATTTCAGTCGTATTGCTGGACATAGGCCTCCCCCAAGCACCGCCACTTCGACCGGTTCTGTGCTTCCCGCATCCAGCGGATTCCTGTGGCTTTCACAAGGTCCTCGGTCCACCTTGTGGGAGGCCTTCCCACGCTACGTCTTCCGGTACGCGGTCATCACTTCAGAACCTTTCGGCCCCAACGGCCATCTGTTCTGCGAGCAATGTGCCCTGCCCATTGCCACTTAAGTTTGGCAATTCTTCGAGCTATGTCGGTTACCTTAGTTCTCCTGCGGATCTCTTCATTTCTGAAACATCGTTGTACTGTAACTAGCTCCAATTTCTTGAATATTTGACGGACACTTTGACAATTCAAAAGTGCCTATAAATGGTTTAATTGAAATAATTGCTTTGAGCTTGAGTTTGAGTAAGTTAATGTTAATAATTTTAAATGTTAATGTATTATGTACATAAACCTTCCGGAATAATTCTAAATAATGTTTAAAAACGCATCAAAATCCGTTGGGTAGTTTAGAAGAAGAACGCGGTGACACAGATAGATACCAAAAGCTAGTTTAATCATACTAATATTGTAAAGCTGAAGAGTTTGTTTGTTTGAACGCGCTAATATCAGGAACTACTGGTTGGAATTGAAAAATTATTTGTTTTGGATAGTCCATTTATCGGGGAAGGCTATATAACATCACGCTACAACCAATAGGAGCGGAGGATAAATAAAAAATGTTGCAAATACGGGAAAAATTATTCCTTTTTGAGAGCTTCCGTTGCGTGCGCTGCGTAAACGGTTTAAGTTACGCCAATATCATGTATGATGGAATTGTTCCTCTTTAAAAATCATAAAAAGAGTCCGTAACAACATGTCTATCTTTTAAGATTGACTCACAATAACATTTTTTTATGGTAATCAAATTTGTTCGAAATTAATGCATTATTTGCGAAGGACTTTTATCAACATAATATTAATCCTTATCCAAATAAATATGTTATTAATCAGAAGTATTATTTAAATGTTAACAAAATTGTCCTTGACATCACTTGATTTCAATCAACATCTTAAAAGATATCATAATTTTAAAATAACGGCAATAAAACATCCGCAACAAAATAAGTATAGGCTAGCGTTTTTTATATATCAATGGCGAAAACGAAGTAATTGCGCGAACGGGCGATACGACGCGACGGTGGGTTGTGGGCCGAATATTTACGCGGACGAAGTCGCGGGCAGAAGCTAGTTTATAATATGTATAGAAGTAAATTATTGATTTGCATGATACAAAGGTAATATGGAATTTTTAGTATGATATGATAACGTGGCGGCATCTACAACGCGAAATATGTATCAAAGACCTGACGTCACAAATCCTGCATCGCGCAATCAGAGTTTATAGACAAAGTTTTGTAACTTGTGGGAGAACTAAGCCTAGGCCTGTATTTTAGAGCTCCAGGATCCCCATTAAATCGGTTTACTAATGATAAGCATAAAATATATTGTCATAATTTACATAGGCATAACGAAATGCAGCGTAATGATCATTACGCATAATAATATTAAGCATTTATGAATGTTTTGCCTTAATATTTATTGCTATAAATAATTTTACGAATATAAAAGCTCGAAACTTACAATGAAAAACACTTAGCAAAGCTTGCGATATATTAGATACTAGCTGTTCTCCGCGGTTTCACCCGCGTAAGTTTCGATTCCGTGGTTGATAGGAAAAATTTTGCTACTTTGGGTTACATTATTGCAATTTTCTTAAGGATATCTATTTTTTTTTTGTAAATAAATTATAGCCTATAGTACGTCCTGATAAATTAGCTTTCTATTGGTGAAAAAATGGTTAAGATCGGTCCAAGAGTTTCGGAGCTTATTCTATACAAAGAAAAAAATTTAAAAAAATCTTTCCCCTTTATAATATCAGTATAGATTAAAACCTGCATAAAAATCTGTCATGAAAATCCCTTACATCATGTTATGTAAATAAATTAAGGATTGTACACAAAACCTTAGAGATTTATCGCAGGATCCTCTGTATTAAAATATACACGAAAAAAATATTTTGCTGATGATTTTTTTTTACTTACACTTAGTGTAGGTGTGTGTGGGGTAAACACAATCAGGCTCATGTCACCCTTCTTAGTATACGGTGAAGGGTCATAGGATGATACAAGTAAGAGACAGTAGGTTAAGAGCGAAAAAAATATTATCTAGTGACTGAGAAGGAATTATGAAAAACGGCTCAATCAGCTGCCTCGGTAAGTGTGTCTAGAATTTTCTAATATCTTTTATAAAGTTTCATATTCAGGCACGAAGCAACAAAATACGATAGGAATGTGGCCGTTTTTCTTTAGATCGAATTTTGTTGCTTTGTGTCTCAATATGAAACATTATTATATATAGGTACATACATACATCACGTATGTATTCCCCGGAGGGTTAGGCAGAGGTGTACCTATAGTACACTCAAATTTCGCCAGTTATGTTTAACATTGACATTTTGTTGGACATTGAGCGGGAGCGAGGGCGTTGTCAGTCAGAGGTAATATGTAGCGCGTAGATTTGTGCGTTGTTCGTTGAAGGTAAAAATAACGCTCTTCAGAGATTATTGTTCATCCCTCTACATGTGCAGCCTGTGGGCAAAGTATACTCGTGCGGCATACAGCGCCCTCCGCGTGCAGTTCATTAACGAGGCGCGCACCGACTGCTTTCACGTGACGATGCGCAAGCAGTGCGCGTCTCTGGTGCGCAGAGTGCAGGGCAGCGCCAACACCGTCCTGCCGATGATCGCCAACAGACTGGATTGCCCTTATATCCGACAATGCTGCAGCAGAAATTACCTTGTAAATGTTCGTTTTTGTCTGTGCTTGTTATCCTGTCTGGATCCTGTTATGTATCTGTTTGTCTTGTTACTTGAAATACACTGATTATTATTATTAATAAGTTCCATGTCATAGGGGGCGAGCCAATTGCCCTTAACTGGGCCCAAATCCAGAATCCGGACTGCTACTGATATATTCCAAACCGAAAAACCCAATAACACTTTGCCCGACTTTGGAATTGAACCCGGGACCTCATGCTCAGTAGTACCACTTACGACCACTAGACCAACGAGGCAAAGTTGTTGTGTAAAAACAAGGTTTCGAAGTCACCATTCGGGCAAAAAATATCACCGAAACCATATTGTGATTCTCCATTTTTAGCCGATTTAAAAATAAGGAGGAGCGATGTTCCTCGATTACTCGAAGACAGCTAGACCGATTTGTAAATTATTGTTTTGTTTGAAAGGGTATACTTTCCAGGTAGTCCCATTGTCATCAAGTCAGGATCTGATCATGGGATCCTGGAGAAATCGAAGGAACTCTTTAAATATTATGGGCACACTTATATGTAGATATTTGGTATTTTTTATAGTAACTCGTGCATTTGCTCTCGGAAAGCACCATTTGGTGAAGACCACAGATGGCCACCGGAACTACTCAATAATAAGTATTTCACGGGTTGCGATTCAAATAGTTTTGGCAATTCTTCGAAGAATTGCCAAACTTAAGTGGCAATGGGCAGGGCACATTGCGCGCAGATCAGATGGCCGTTGGGACCAAAAGGTTCTGGAGTGGTGACAGCGTACCGGAACTGGTAGCACTGGAAGGCCTCCCACAAGGTGGACCGATGAACTTATGAAAGCCACAGGAATCCGCTGGATGCGGGAATCATAGAACCGGTCGAGGTGGCGGTGCTTGGGGGAGGCCTATGTCCAGCAGTGGACGTCTTTCGGCTGAAATGATGATGATGATTCAAATAGAGGGGTTTGGATTAATATTTACTATGGATTCCGGTTGTGTTATTGCAGTATTTGATAAAAGTAACAGTAAATTATGAAAAACATTTCTCATTCCTTGGTTGTTCAGTTTTCTGCTGTACTTGGAAAACATGGTAAAATCATAAAATAAATCTAAATTAGAGTCTAGTACTATAACATAGTCGTAGGTTTGCAGATGCAAATAAAGTAAGATACTAAAAGATTCTATACGCCAATTGAAAATAGTTAAGTGATTGCTTAATTTGAATGTTGGTACCTAAACACAATATAACATTTGTATGCGGTATGTTTTGCAATGACTTTCTTATTTCTATAATTATTTCTACATATTTAGCAGTTTTTCGAAAATCTTCCTCTCCAATTAAAATAACACAACCATCGTTCATTGAAAAATCCTTAACTTTTTGATTCAATTACTTACGAGTATAAGCTGTATTGTTCCACAGTTTGGCGAGACAGTGACATATTTGATAGTTTTCAAATGTCTCTTCGGCTATGGATAAAACTTTATTACTTTTGTACGCACTGTCAAGGCATAATTTATTCCTATTAGGTTTCGTTTTAGTGATCTCTCTTTCTTTCCATAGAATTGTTTTATTTTGAGATAATGACTGTAGAGGATACATTTGATTTTTGTTGGGCTGGTGCGAACTGTTTACTATTTGGCGTCTTCTGTATTTGGGAATTATTGGGTGACGTTGATGTCTGTATACTCCATTCCAATTGAAAGCTTACTGGTTGGTTCTTTAGGAAGATCGTGTTTAGGTGTAAATTCATACACTTTTATTTTAAGTTCCCTGTTTTCCGAAGATAAATTAATGATTGATCTCTTCGTGAGCTGAGTTTAATTTTGAAGTGATGTCATCTATTTGTTGTTTTAATTCCTTTATTAGCGATGTATTTTTGTAACCTGATACGTCAGGTAAGCTACTGGTGCTGCCATCTATGTTTGAACTAATTGGACTATTCTCTTCGAGCGATACTTCTGTCATAAAACGTGTACATATATTTCTTATCGTAATGTTCTCGAAGAAGTTCATTTTAAATGATGAATTTCTTTCTGCTTATTTACTTTACCTACTTTTGAACTTTCTGCTCTTTACTTGTAGTGTGACAATAGCTACCTGAAAGCGACGAGTTTGTTTGTCCTAGCAGTAACAAGTTTACACTGTGTTGCCTTCGTTAGTGCGTGTCGCTTGCCTAAATTGTTTTGTTAGGCTTCACGTAGGTATACTTAGTTACATGCTATTAGGAGAAAAGTCTACATGTAAATAGTTTACATGTAGGTCCCTACTTTTTGACTCCGTGGTATTATAAAATTTTAAAGAATAATGAAGGCCTTAACTATAAAAATAGCTTAGCAAGTCACTTAGGAAGCTGCAATGGGGTAATGTTTTTATCGCGTCTCATTGTTGACCTTGAGACGTCATGACTACAACATTATGGTGATATGTGCTACTATGACCTGAATGCAGATCTCCTCGACGAACTTGACCGTCTTCTCAATTATTGCATTCGATTCGTTTTCAATCTGCGTAAATATGATCATGTCTCTGCGCATCAGTCACTTCTACAGTGGTTGCCCATACGCCAGCGCAGAGAGCAAAGGGCGCTGACTACCTTGTTTTCATTTCTTGACTCTCCGACTTCCCCTAGTTATCACCACTTTCAGTACATTTGTGTCAACCACAATAAAAATCTACGATCATCAAATAATCGCTTTATTCACTCTTCCTTCTTGATCGTTCAGTCTATCTCTCTATGAAATGCGCTCCCTCTGGAAATCAGGATGGCAACCAACCGATTATCATTTAAAGTGGAAATTTTCCCATTGTTTGTCTTATTTGTTTTAGTATATTCGTGTATTTATATTATATATGTTTATTTGTGCTCTTAGTTATATAGGAATTGGAAATTTGTAATATATATTACATTTATAGTTTGTAAGTATATTTACAGTTATTCCTAGATTTTTCTTAATGGCACCTACCACAGTTTGTCTCTGCATCATCCAAAGGTTGACTGGTAGAAAATGCTTATGGCATTATAAGTCCGCCTCTGTACCTACATTTCTGTGCTTGAAGTATTAAATAAATAAATAAATAATGGTGCCGATTCCCTTGTTCACAAACTAAACTCTTAAGTTCAGTGCATCTATTTCTTACTATTTCATTAAAAAAAGGACATAAGATAAATTTTAGCTTAGTCCTGTCAAATTAATCAGCGCTTGACGTGAATTGACGTAATTTTAGTAGTCAAGTTTTTAATCACGTCTAAACTTATAAAGAGTAGTGACAGGCGCTGATTACTTTGACAGGACTAAACAAAAATTTATCTTCTATCCTTTTCTTAATGAAATAGAAAGAAAAAGATACACTGAACTTAAATTTAGTTTAGTTTGTGAACAAGGAAATCGGCACCACTGACCTGCAAATGGCACAAAACGTAAAAAAAATTGAATTTCGCGGGCTACCCTGATGTTGTCGCCTTAATATATGAGATAAGTTTTGTTATCGTTATTTCCTCCCCGACCCTTGCCCGTAAGCGAAGCGCCAGCACGAGCTATAGCTGAGCCTGCAGCTTTAATTCCCCCTGATAATAATCATAACCCTGATTTTATCCAGCCACCGACGGTCCCTTGCAATCCTCCCTCCGACTCTGCCCTAAGCCGAGGTTCGTAACCCACAGGGGTACGAACCTCGCAGGGCACAGCGCGCATTCGTTTAGTTTATAAGTTTTTACGCCCTGGCTGGAGGCATTAAGTTTCGTTAGGAGCTTAAGGCAACCACAGGATAGTCCGGTTAAACAGTCTCAAACGTCTCATGGTTAACTCTGAGATGCCATAGTAAAAAAAAAAATCGTTATTCGTAAAAATGTGGAACAAACGACACTTTTCACTATTCTATTCTTTCGCTTACTTGCTTTTGACGCACTTTCGTCACAATAAAACACAAACTTATGCGTTAATAGTCATGCAAAATGAAGCGAGAGTGTTTCGTCTACATCATTATCTGGCACCGACCCTATGTTAGTTCAGTCATTCTAAAATACACCTTATGTATTTGCAATAAGGTTTCATCGTTTGAATGTAGGGTGACAAGATAATTTGTATACAGTTAGTTGTTTTTACGGTGGAGGAGTATTCCTGTCGCACAGTGGAACGAATGTATGGGAGCGGTTGGACGTAGACATGTCCGAAAAATAAGAGTAAAATTATGACAAACTAATGATGCCATCTTATTCGATTACTTAATGCCTTCATAAATTGTGGTGATGAATTTCTTCATAACTCCCATATTTCGGGAGTAATTTGAGAAAATGTGAAATTTTACTATGAAAATGAGTGTATCGAGCTCTCTCCCTCCTGATTCCGGGCTTGTTTCAAGTAGCGGTCTCTAATATCGTAATGCTATTACTAAGAGCTATATTTAATACTAAGACACATAGTGCGCCAAATGTGCACTTTCTGGGATAAAAGGAAATGAAAATTTAAAAAAAAAAACGTTTTTTCCCCATTTGTATTTACTTTAAACCGCAGACAGACTTATTAAGAGGTCTATAAATATATTATATATATACAGAAATATATATTAACAAAAATATTCACAAGAACTGATGAGAGTATGACTTTTAAGTAAGTTGATAATAAATTACCTAGTTTCATTAAAAGTACAATAAATAATTAAGATGTAAGCTCTAATTTACTAAGTTACACATTTTAAAACAATAACATCATTTAATTATCTTCGTCATCATCATCATCATCAATTAATTCAAATTCAGAATCGATGTCCGCTAAATCATTTATGTTAACAAATTCGATATCACTTTTCTCAGAATCCGTAAGCTCATAAAATTCCTTAAAAGAAGATTTTTTTACAAACTTATTTCCTTTTGGACGGATACTTGTAACAAGTGGATCAGAAGACAGTAAAAGATTGTGCATAATATCTTCATTGCATGAGATACTGCTATGCTTTCGAGAATGCCCCTCTCTATATTTTCTAAAATCTTTATTTCTAGCCTCAGATGCCTCTTCGGATAGAAAACCAATGGGCACAATTGACATGTTCTGAACTATGTCTGGCCCATGCATTAAAATTTTATGAAGTGAAGAAGGCATATAATACCATGGGTATAACTCCACGTAAAGCTTAGCAGTATCAAAGCAGAACTCTCGGAATTTAGTTACGTTGATCTTCTCTCCTGATGAAATACACTGCAAGATCACACAGATTTTTCTTAAAAGCATAGCATCTATTCCGGTCAGTTCAGCAGATTTAGTGTAGTTTTCAAAAAATCTCCTTGCCGAGTTGCCATTGTTGGTGGATCCACTGCCTTGTTTCACAACATCGAGAAGTAAGCCCGTTTCTCTTCTTACAGCCTCTTGAACTCTTTTCTTCCTGTCATCAACTTGCCTTTTTGCTATATCACCCCTTACTTGCCATGATTTTATGTCTAATTTGTAGGAAATGTGTAATAAGCATTCCATTGAGCGAATCCAAGCGTGAAGGGTGCTTAAGCTATATTTATACATGTCCTCGTTTGCGTGTTTATCTTTGATTAACTCTAAATTATTCATTTCTTTAGGACAAGCCTTGCATATGTCACACACTGAAGCTGCTGTATTGGATATAATGGAATGAATTTTACCATCAATCATTGTCAACAGCAGTTGGTGTTTGACACTAATTCCATCAGTGATGGTGGATGGAGTTAAGGCTTCAATCTCTGCTTCGATTTCAGCCATCTCTCTCTGCACATTTTCTTTGGTTTCCTTTATAAACTTAAACAATATTGGCCGACAAAATGAAGTGGAAGATGGTCGCTCGTTTTCCCAAATTGTTACACCTTTTGAGACGAGCCGCAGTGGTACAAGACTAATCATAAAATTACTAGCAAGATCGATTTGCTCATCTTCACTCGTCCTTTGATGATAAATGCTTTGGCTAGATGATCCGTCAAAACCCCATTTGCTGGTCAATACGAGCTGTTGATTGGGATCAACAGGGGTTTCTAACGACCTAATAAGTCTTCTTGAGGTTAAATCCATCAAGGCTTGTAATTTGATTTTTGCAGAGCTCTCTGTAACTGTGAGATCTTCTTTGGCCGGATAGCACTTAATTTTTTCTTTAACCAACATGTAGTAACTCGGGTATTGAAGAGCTCCTTCTTGAGTGTTGAAATCCCGAAGAGTGTTATAGCGCCATTTCGATAAGTTCATCGATACATAAAGAGCCAATGCCTTCAAAGGGGATATTTCCCGTACCTGAATTGATTTACCTTCAATGAAGGCTTTGATTTTTGAGGCCTCTTCTGGATTCTCCGTCAAGTATTTCATAACATAAGCTGTATCGCTTTGTCCTGCCTTTTGAAGCGCCCTTTCGGCCGAAAACATAATTTCAGCGCTGCTACTGCTGCATGAAAGACTATCTTCAGTGCGTCTTCTTTTTTGCCGGTTACTAAGGTCCTCAAAAGATTTACGAGGACTAGGATGTGTACAAGTTGAAGCATCAGATTTAGCAGGAGAAATTATGGGCTCGATGACGTCACTTATATTTTCTGTAGAAGGTTCCATATTTTCATTCTGTAATTCCGGCCATTGAATTGCAGCCTGTAGCCAAATCTCATGTTTCTTCCGAAACTTATCTGTGCTTCTTCCAGACTGTGTCCATTTTGCATAAATGCGGTAGCAAAATCGACGACACCAGTCTTTTAAACTTGTTTCAGCACTTTCACATAACTGAACACAACTGTTATCTTTTAAAACACTGAACAAATAGTTAAAGTCGCGTAAATCTTTATGTGCGCGTGCGCATAAAGCAACGTGAATATCAAGATTTGTATTAAAATTTGGAAAATACATTGCGAGATTAGCTTGGATACAACGAGGTGTAAATCAACACTGATTTTAAAGTTACTAATAGTGACCTATTTATATAAAATCCAGGTATCCCAGGTATCCTTTGTTAAATATTGCAAGGTAATTAGTTATTGTGATAATTAGTAAATGATGCATGCTAAATTAGTGTATTAAGAGCCATTTAGTAATTAAATAATAGCAATGTTCTTATCAGTAATCATTAGTGCATCAGTTTTATATGTAAACCTTAAGTCCCTAATTATATATCCTAATTAGCTTATATCTTCTCTAATTGGCTGCTCAGAAATGTTATTGTAATAAGGTAAACCTTTAGAAAAACGGTTTTAATCAACAAAATAAACAAAAAATAAAAAAATTGTGTTATAAAATAAACATCACTCTTTATCCCAGAAAGTGCACATTTGGCGCACTATGTGTCTTAGTATTAAATATAGCTCTTAGTATTAGCATTATGATATTAGAGACCGCTACTTGAAACAAGCCCGGAATCAGGAGGGAGAGAGCTCGATACACTCATTTTCATAGTAAAATTTCACATTTTCTCAAATTACTCCCGAAATATGGGAGTTATGAAGAAATTCATCACCACAAGTTATGAAGGCATTAAGTAATCGAATAAGATGGCATCATTAGTTTGGCATAATTTTACTCTTTTTTTTCGGACATGTCTACGTCCAACCGCTCCCATACATTCGTTCCACTGTGTGTCGTGGATGATATGAGCTTGTTTGCGCACTGTACATTCATTTTGGACGCATATTCGTTAACGACTATAACTCGAGTGGCGGTAAAGTTGTCTTTTTTGTTGTCTGTTCCTATTATAATTAATTTATGTGTTTTATTTTTTTAAACAAGCTGTGGTATTTTCAGATGTGTTACATTACGGTGTAACAGGACGTCCTTGACAGTTAAAAAGAGCATGTAAATATTCTAATTTAAATAAATTATTTGAGTTTGAGTTTGAGGATAATTCACATCAGTGTGTTGGATCATTAAGTTCCCTTCAAAATGGTTGAGCTAAATGGTGCTGATCCATGCGTCATGTTCGTGAACGGGTGCCGTCAGTTGGGACTGGTCATCTCTTAGCTGCCACGGCTTATTTTAATTTTTGAATTGTTTCTATTACGGACGCTTCTAACGTGCACGTCTTTCTACATTGTTCTCAAATGTATAACTTCAACATGAATGATGTAACCCATATTTTGTAACAATATTTTGTTTTAAAAGAGTGTCCATGGAGTTTCTTGTCCGTTCTTCTCCATAGGAACCTACTACGCTTTGGAATGGGCAACTAGCTTCATCTTTCTGACTGACCGACCCCTTGACAATTCAAAAGTGCCTGTAATTGGTTTATTTGAAATAAATGCTTTCAGTTTGAGGACCGCTGAGACTTCGCGAAGCGCCGAGACGGTGTGATATTAGAACTATACCCAAAGTCTCTAATTCAGATAATTTATGTAAACAAAGTAATGTCAAGAAATGTAACTGTCAAAATGACAGGACAGTGGTGCAAAACATTTTATCATATTTTTTTTTTTGTAAATAATCGTCTATGAAATTAAAGTGAATTAATTATAAGAACTATTCTAACAAAATACCGTTGCCAAACAATGTTTTGTGTAGTGTGTCCGAGACACGGCCTATGATCGTCATAATCAGCCCTTTTAAGTCCACTGCTAGACGTAGGCCTCCCAAAATCGATTTCCACTCGAAACAGATTACAGCCGTTTTCATTCAAAATGTGCGGCTAGATATGCTACATACAATATGAATCTATGAATGAGACTTGTAATATTAGTGTTGTTGAAGATGTTATTATATTTTCTTGTAAATCTTCACGTTTTAAAGTGCCTTTTAATAAATTATTTGACTTTGACTTAATTTTAAATTATTTAACTTAGTTGCCCTTTTCAAAAGGTACTATTGTATGGAGATGAATCGGAAAGAAACTATAGTTACTTTTAAAACATATTTTGTATACATAAACAATAATGTAACAAAATTACTAGGTACATACTACAATAGGTTCAAGTTATTATAAATGGAGCAATGAGAGGTTTATGTTAAGAGGGATGCGCTAAGGTAGCCCTCCCCCTTAAGGCGCTACCCCGAGATAAACGCGTTTTTGCCGATGTGCGAGAATCGCTTTTGTAAAAGGAAACAGTTAAGTTAGGTTAGGTCATATTAAAGATAAAGTAAAAAAATATATTAATAATAATAACTACCTGTATATAATTTGTCCCAAATGAAAATGGCATCCTTGTAAATAAATTTATTCAAAATTTGATAACATTCTGCTACTTGAAAGTTGGCATTTTAAAAAGTGTAATTATGAAAAGCAGACCAAACGTACAGTTGGTAACTGTGAGGTTGGGAAATAAAACAAAATTAGCAAAGATAAGATAGGATGAGATGAGATAAGTTGGCAACTGATTATTTGGCGAAATAAAATTCTGCGAAACGTTAGTTGGCAAGTGAAAATCTGGCAAACAATTTTCGGCGAAAGGGCAGAGAACCCAGATTAATATAGGTACGGTCGACTGCAAAAATCCACGGACAGTACAGAAACAAAATCGTGTGAAGCGAAAAGCGAAAGCTAGTTCTATTTTCGAAAATTTGAACTCAAACGTTCACTGGAAAATAGACACTAAGGTATCCATGCAATTTTGCAGGTGAGTGTACGTGAAATTGAAACATTTCATTTCATAATTGGATTGAAGGAGGAGAATATTGATTGGATCATTGGATGTAAAATTTTGATAAATAAACAATTGTTTTCTTTCTACTAAGTTGCAAATGATGATGGATTGTTTTATTTATTTCATTTAAATTGATTTATTTGTCATAAAACCAAGCAAACCCGTGATTTTGACAAAAACTTTATCATAAACCCAAACTAGTTCAGGTTTTTGATAAAAAATCAGAACTAGTCTGGATTGTTACAGGTTTATGATGAAATTGAGTTTAAAATGTGTCATCTTCCGGTTTTTGATCAAAAACCTAATTTTATGAAAAACCTGTGACATAGAATTTCCATATAATGAGAGATCAGCTTATACTGGAATAGTATTGCTTGATATCGCACCATCGCACAGTGGAACGAATGTATGGGAGCGGTTGGACGTAGACATGTCCGAAAAATAAGAGTAAAATTATGACAAACTAATGATGCCATCTTATTCGATTACTTAATGCCTTCATAAATTGTAGTGATGAATTTCTTCATAACTCCCATATTTCGGGAGTAATTTGAGAAAATGTGAAATTTTACTATGAAAATGAGTGTATCGAGCTCTCTCCCTCCTGATTCCGGGCTTGTTTCAAGTAGCGGTCTCTAATATCGTAATGCTATTACTAAGAGCTATATTTAATACTAAGACACATAGTGCGCCAAATGTGCACTTTCTGGGATAAAAGGAAATGAAAATTTAAAAAAAAAAACGTTTTTTCCCCATTTGTATTTACTTTAAACCGCAGACAGACTTATTAAGAGGTCTATAAATATATTATATATATACAGAAATATATATTAACAAAAATATTCACAAGAACTGATGAGAGTATGACTTTTAAGTAAGTTGATAATAAATTACCTAGTTTCATTAAAAGTACAATAAATAATTAAGATGTAAGCTCTAATTTACTAAGTTACACATTTTAAAACAATAACATCATTTAATTATCTTCGTCATCATCATCATCATCAATTAATTCAAATTCAGAATCGATGTCCGCTAAATCATTTATGTTAACAAATTCGATATCACTTTTCTCAGAATCCGTAAGCTCATAAAATTCCTTAAAAGAAGATTTTTTTACAAACTTATTTCCTTTTGGACGGATACTTGTAACAAGTGGATCAGAAGACAGTAAAAGATTGTGCATAATATCTTCATTGCATGAGATACTGCTATGCTTTCGAGAATGCCCCTCTCTATATTTTCTAAAATCTTTATTTCTAGCCTCAGATGCCTCTTCGGATAGAAAACCAATGGGCACAATTGACATGTTCTGAACTATGTCTGGCCCATGCATTAAAATTTTATGAAGTGAAGAAGGCATATAATACCATGGGTATAACTCCACGTAAAGCTTAGCAGTATCAAAGCAGAACTCTCGGAATTTAGTTACGTTGATCTTCTCTCCTGATGAAATACACTGCAAGATCACACAGATTTTTCTTAAAAGCATAGCATCTATTCCGGTCAGTTCAGCAGATTTAGTGTAGTTTTCAAAAAATCTCCTTGCCGAGTTGCCATTGTTGGTGGATCCACTGCCTTGTTTCACAACATCGAGAAGTAAGCCCGTTTCTCTTCTTACAGCCTCTTGAACTCTTTTCTTCCTGTCATCAACTTGCCTTTTTGCTATATCACCCCTTACTTGCCATGATTTTATGTCTAATTTGTAGGAAATGTGTAATAAGCATTCCATTGAGCGAATCCAAGCGTGAAGGGTGCTTAAGCTATATTTATACATGTCCTCGTTTGCGTGTTTATCTTTGATTAACTCTAAATTATTCATTTCTTTAGGACAAGCCTTGCATATGTCACACACTGAAGCTGCTGTATTGGATATAATGGAATGAATTTTACCATCAATCATTGTCAACAGCAGTTGGTGTTTGACACTAATTCCATCAGTGATGGTGGATGGAGTTAAGGCTTCAATCTCTGCTTCGATTTCAGCCATCTCTCTCTGCACATTTTCTTTGGTTTCCTTTATAAACTTAAACAATATTGGCCGACAAAATGAAGTGGAAGATGGTCGCTCGTTTTCCCAAATTGTTACACCTTTTGAGACGAGCCGCAGTGGTACAAGACTAATCATAAAATTACTAGCAAGATCGATTTGCTCATCTTCACTCGTCCTTTGATGATAAATGCTTTGGCTAGATGATCCGTCAAAACCCCATTTGCTGGTCAATACGAGCTGTTGATTGGGATCAACAGGGGTTTCTAACGACCTAATAAGTCTTCTTGAGGTTAAATCCATCAAGGCTTGTAATTTGATTTTTGCAGAGCTCTCTGTAACTGTGAGATCTTCTTTGGCCGGATAGCACTTAATTTTTTCTTTAACCAACATGTAGTAACTCGGGTATTGAAGAGCTCCTTCTTGAGTGTTGAAATCCCGAAGAGTGTTATAGCGCCATTTCGATAAGTTCATCGATACATAAAGAGCCAATGCCTTCAAAGGGGATATTTCCCGTACCTGAATTGATTTACCTTCAATGAAGGCTTTGATTTTTGAGGCCTCTTCTGGATTCTCCGTCAAGTATTTCATAACATAAGCTGTATCGCTTTGTCCTGCCTTTTGAAGCGCCCTTTCGGCCGAAAACATAATTTCAGCGCTGCTACTGCTGCATGAAAGACTATCTTCAGTGCGTCTTCTTTTTTGCCGGTTACTAAGGTCCTCAAAAGATTTACGAGGACTAGGATGTGTACAAGTTGAAGCATCAGATTTAGCAGGAGAAATTATGGGCTCGATGACGTCACTTATATTTTCTGTAGAAGGTTCCATATTTTCATTCTGTAATTCCGGCCATTGAATTGCAGCCTGTAGCCAAATCTCATGTTTCTTCCGAAACTTATCTGTGCTTCTTCCAGACTGTGTCCATTTTGCATAAATGCGGTAGCAAAATCGACGACACCAGTCTTTTAAACTTGTTTCAGCACTTTCACATAACTGAACACAACTGTTATCTTTTAAAACACTGAACAAATAGTTAAAGTCGCGTAAATCTTTATGTGCGCGTGCGCATAAAGCAACGTGAATATCAAGATTTGTATTAAAATTTGGAAAATACATTGCGAGATTAGCTTGGATACAACGAGGTGTAAATCAACACTGATTTTAAAGTTACTAATAGTGACCTATTTATATAAAATCCAGGTATCCCAGGTATCCTTTGTTAAATATTGCAAGGTAATTAGTTATTGTGATAATTAGTAAATGATGCATGCTAAATTAGTGTATTAAGAGCCATTTAGTAATTAAATAATAGCAATGTTCTTATCAGTAATCATTAGTGCATCAGTTTTATATGTAAACCTTAAGTCCCTAATTATATATCCTAATTAGCTTATATCTTCTCTAATTGGCTGCTCAGAAATGTTATTGTAATAAGGTAAACCTTTAGAAAAACGGTTTTAATCAACAAAATAAACAAAAAATAAAAAAATTGTGTTATAAAATAAACATCACTCTTTATCCCAGAAAGTGCACATTTGGCGCACTATGTGTCTTAGTATTAAATATAGCTCTTAGTATTAGCATTATGATATTAGAGACCGCTACTTGAAACAAGCCCGGAATCAGGAGGGAGAGAGCTCGATACACTCATTTTCATAGTAAAATTTCACATTTTCTCAAATTACTCCCGAAATATGGGAGTTATGAAGAAATTCATCACCACAAGTTATGAAGGCATTAAGTAATCGAATAAGATGGCATCATTAGTTTGGCATAATTTTACTCTTTTTTTTCGGACATGTCTACGTCCAACCGCTCCCATACATTCGTTCCACTGTGCATCGGTGGAGCAAGGGCACAACCACGCACAATTAACAAAAAGTCTGAAAATGAGTTAAGTATGCAAATGTGCTTTAAAAACATCCCTTCTGGTGGAGCAAAGTCGCTCATTAAGTTCAGTCTCATTTCGCTAGAGCGCTACTGTGCCTTTGTCTTATTGGCGCGTTTTTTTGTAAAATATTGGAACAACAAAATCTTATTGGTCTGTTGCGTCGTCGCCCACGCGTTGTGAAAAATTATAAAACGTGCATTTGTGCCCTTGTTCCACCGATGCGATGGTGCGATATGTAGCCGTGTGTAGAAATCAGAAATCAGAAATCATTTAATTTGCAAAGACTATGGGTACAAAATAAGGTGTTCACATTTTAACAAATAGCTCTTCCACATTCTACCTTACGGCATGCAAAGGCAATAAGTAGGTATATAAGTTTCTAGATCCACTCAGTTGAACAAAAAACAAAAGTACATAAACAAAGTACAGTGGATGGATGGAACAAATATCATTCATGCATGAATACAATAAATAAAACAATAATCTAATTCTAAAAATAGTAATAAACAAAATCATTACATTTGCACCAAAATTAATAGATTACCTAATATAACATTATAAACTCTTATCAGTCAAAAAATCATGTACTGAATAATAGCATTTATTAATTAATAATGATGTTAGCCTCTTCTTAAATATACTTAATGACTGATCTTTAATAGTATGGGGAATTTTATTATATATGACGGGCCCTATTGACAAAATACTTTTTCTCAATAATGCTGTTTTGTGCCTACCTGTGTACATTAGATTTTTATATTGTGATCTAACAGATCCTGGCCGTGGTCGTATATCTTCCATTAGGGTAAATAGGTGTCTATTAGTTCTAACAAATATTGCAACTTCAAGTATATACAAAGATGGAAAGGTGAGTAATTTTAGAGACTTGAACACAGGTTCACAGCTGTCGGTATTATTAAGATCAGTCATTGATCTTATGCAACGTTTTTGAGCTTTGAATATCCTCTCCCTCTCAGTACAGTTACCCCAGAAAATAACTCCAAATGTACCTTCTTATTATACTCAAAATTTATTATTATATTATTTTCTTTACTTTAAATATTTGTTAAAATACCTTTGTTATGTATTAGTCTTGGGACAACGTCGGGCGTTGGTTGCTGCGCCACAGTTTTTAACTATTGCAGCTGTCATCGTTTAACATTATTAATGTATTTGTTTTTGGTTCCCAATAAACGATTATTATTATTAATAATAATAATATCATTCTTTGAAGTAAATTGAACATAAAGCCTGATGAATTGTGATGTTGTTCTCACCATAGTTCAAACCGAATACCGTTTATATTGATTGTGCGTGTTATTACCAATCTGAAAGCGAAATGAACAAGAAATTCCAAATCATTATAGCAATGAGTGGTCCCTCCTCAAGTCATTGCTGCTCGTTGCAGTACATTATTTCCACAAAGATTTCCCTGCGAATAGGATGATAATAACATTAATTAAGAAGTTACGCAATATCTTCTGCATGCATTAAAGAAAGGAATTTTAAATGGTGGCTTGTACTTACGTTGACAGATAGTACAGTTAGCATATAAAATTTCAAGTCGAAGATTTTTTAAAATTAAAAATAATATAAACATGACCGGGCCGTATTTATAACAAACTAGCTTCTGCCAGCGGCTTCGCGCGCGTTAAATTGAAAATTTGAAAGACACGTGGCGCCTTCTATTATTATAAGATCGTTATTGTTGTTTGAAATAGTAGGTCATCGTTTAACATTGTTTGTCTTTGAATGTATTTGGTTTATGTTCCCAATAAATGATTATTATTATTATAAATAATAATATAATTCTGAAAAAGCCTGATTGATCGTGATTTTGTTCTTTCCATAGTTAACCGAATACCGTTTATACTAATTGTGCATTTTATTACCAATCTGAAAGCGAAATGAACAAGTAATTTCAAATCATTATAGCAACGAGTGGTCCCTCCTCAAGTCATTGCTACTCGTTGCAGTACATTATTTCCATGAAGATTTCTCTGCGAATAGGACGATAATAGCATTAAACAAGAAGTTACGCAATATCTTCTCGTCCCACATACCGCAGTGTCTCAAAACGAAAGTCTCTGACCAGTGCGTATTACCAGTGCTGACTTATGGCACTGAAACGTGGTCGCTCACAATGGACCCTTACTGAAGTGATTGAATCAGAAATGAAGAGATCCGCAGGAGAACCAATGTTAGCGACATATCCTGAAGAATTGCCAAAGTTAAGTGGTAGTGGGCAGGGCACATTGCTCGTAGAACAGATGGCCGATAGGGTCGAAAGGTTTTGAAGTGGCGACCGCATACCAGATGATGTGGCGTTGGAAGGCCTTCCACGAGGTGTACCAATGTCCTTGTGAATGCCCCAGGTTCTATACTGCTGGTTGCGGGAAGTACAGAACCAGTTCAAGTTGCGGTGCTCGGGGGAGGCTTATGTCCAACAGTGGACATCTTTCGGCTGAAATGATGATGAATAATATTAAATCATATAAACTTATCAGAGTTACATAGAGAGCCATGGCTCAATGCAGATGACTCAGCTCTGAAACAAAAAGACAACGAGATGATTTATTTACTATTAAAACTTACACACACTACCTTTACAGGATGACCCCAATACAATAATGGTTTGCAAACACACACAAAATAAATTGTAAATCAGCTTACGGCTAACACTTAAAATCAAACTTTAAAAATACAAAGTAAAAAAAGTAAGTAAGTAAGTAAGCAAATATAAAATCAGACTTAACACAGAATATTATCATTTAAATAAAACTAACAAAATTCAACAAAACTCTTAGGAATTCACTCAGATTGCACGAAAATATGTCAATTCTCTCACGCACGATGCATGGTGCATGATGTCATGATGCCCTAGATTCCAAAAAAATAATATTAGTTGTTATTTTCGTGTTGTATGTTATTATAAATAATTCCTATAATATTAGGTAGGTACATTCCGAGACTAATCTAAAAAATAACAAACATAAAAACGTTAAATGATATTTCAAGGAATCAAATGCAAAAAGCTATGTTTCCGCCCGGGATCGAACCGGGGGCCTTCTGCGTGTTAGGCAGATGTGATAACCGCTACACCACGGAAACGATATATGTAGCGACGAAATAAAAGTACTACAAAATGTGACACTTGGTAGAGAAAGTACTTACGTGTGACTGGTTGGTCATAATCCAATTTTGAACGCGGTCTATGAAAGCCATGCGTGAGAATGACTGACGCCCGATTCTCTAAAATTCTCTCTAAAACTAAATAAATAAAAACCAAAATCATTTCATCAGTTGCTGTTCTTTTCGACATACAACTGTTATTACACAATGCAACAAAATTGGGCAGTCAATTCTGCCAGCCACAACGCTAAGAATGCTGTTGCCACTGCCGCGGGCATGACTTAGCAACGATGCCGCTCTCTTTCTGAGGATGGCATGGAAGCTATCAATTGCGTATTATTCTATTGAAACTCCGTACTACGCTACGCCAGCTCAAGGTAAAAGTGTTAGTAACACTAACGTGCGGTCTAATGTAGAATATACCTAATCGAGCAGTTCTTCCTTAACTTAGTGTTCTATGATGCTATGTCAAGATAATCACCTGTGTGGTCTAGTGGTAAGACCACCTGTCTCGTACCCTGAGGTCTAGGGTAAATATCTGAGAAAGTATTTTATATTTTCGCAAAAACTTAAGACTTTTCAAAATAAGAAGCGATTTTTATAACATAACGCAGTAGACATGAGATTGTGATAACCAAATTTAGAAGACTTAAATAAAACAAGCAAGTCATTTCTTATAAACAGTATCTGCTTTTATGACAATAGTATAGGACAAGCCAGAGCGAAAGGGAATTAAAAAGCATTCATTTGAACAAATAAGCATGATTTATTTACTGAGTTCAAACCATAGATAAAAGCACAAATATAATAACTACGGTAATACATTTGTAAATATTATTATTACAATTCTCAGTACTTACATGGGTATTACAGAGCTCCTTACACTTTCGCAGTTCAACAAGGACTCCCTAGCTAAAATGGCGCGGCCACGTATCTTTTAATATCCCTCCTTTTTAACAGACTCAAATAGTCAATTGATATCTTAATATCCGGTAGCGCCATTTTAGCATTTTAAACAAATCAAATAACTTTTTAATTTTACTAAATACAACTGTGTTATTTCAAAAATACTGTTAATATCTTAAAACTACCTAAAAACTTATATAAATAGCTAACAATAGTTACAAGAATTTAGCGATGGAAAGTTCAAAAGCCACATCAAAAGTGTCCTTATCAAAAAAGCATATTAAAAGATTAAAGACTACGTTGAAGACACGGAAGTTTGGCAAAAATTCCTTCTGCACATGTGGCTTCCCTTGTAACTCATTAACGGCATAATTATGTAATTGTCTATTATTTGTTGCCAAAAAAATATGTATATTTTTTACATTCTTCCTTGACGTAACCCAATAATCATCTCATTATTGAACTTTATATACCTACAGTTCTAATTTGAACTCTTTTTTTATGTTGCTTTTGTGGACAATATGTTTATTCAGATTTGTAACTTTAGTTGTGGTAACCAAGACATTTGTTTTTTTTAAATCTTTATATGAAGGACTAATAAACCACTATTTTGATTTGCTGATCATTTTCTATTTTTTTAAGTAACTGCTGATTGTTGAAAAGCCGACACCTTCCTCCCATACCTACCTATTAACAGTGTTATCTGAATATATTGTAAAAACTAATTATTTTCAAAAGAGTAACCGTGGAGTTTCTTGCTGCTTCTTCTCCATAAGAAACGACCAATTAGAACCGTGCACCTACCTTCTGACGTTTCATAAGTGTCCATGTAGGTTTATGTGAAATAAAATATTTTGATTTTGATTTGATTCCCAGCGGCGGCAAAATTTTCTGCTCGGTTTGTGTTAGTTGCAGGGCTTATTCTAAGTCCGCCTGGCTGGCTACCACCATCTTGTCTGAGTCTGTCGCCATAACAACAAAATTAACAGCATTTGTTGAGTTTCAGCAGTAAGAGCTGAGCTAGTTCCTCTGTGGTTGAAGATTCCGGGTGAAGCTCGCTTCCACCTTCGGTCTTATAATTACTTACTATCAGGTGAGATGAAGGTCAATAGATTGCACCCGAAGTAGATAAAAATAATAATATATATATTATATTGATAGCACAGTCGAATAGATAAACTCCAGTAAAGAATTACTCCATATAATAAGCTAAAGTAATTTTTTTGAGTGTAGGATAATGGGCCACACCAATTGGTTTTATTACTACTCCATCTATACAAACACAAAACAATACTGTTAAATAATATAATTTACACCAACCATTAATTCCTCCGCCAACCTTTAACAAATTAGTCCAATTTACATTCTTAAATACCAATTATCGCAGACAAAAGGCATTCAATTTGTTATTAACGAAACACATAAAACTGCTGCAATAATGGGCAAATAGGTTTTGTCATGGAGATTAAATAATATTTTATTATAAGTAATTATTAAGTATTTAACAATAGCTAGCAGAAGCCCGCTTAGTCAGGGAACAATGTTTTACATCGCATAACGGCCGTTGTAGTGATATTAGGGAAGATATTCTTACTTGCCGATGAACAACAACTACTGTTCATCGGCAAGTAAGAAGATCTTCAAGTACAAGTTCAGCAGACAGTTTGGTGTAAGAAAAGGCTCGTACAGACTAGTGCGATATCGCGGGCGCGACGCGACACTAGTAGCACAATTTCTTTGTCGCTGCCTGTCGCACCCGCGATATCGCGCGAGTCTGTACGAGCCTAAACTCAACGGATACTCTTAAAAGAAAATATTGTTACAAATTATGGGTTACATCATTCATGTTGAAATTATACATGTGAAAACAATGTAGAAAGACGTGCACGTCAGAAGCGTCCGTAATAAAAACAACTCAAAAATTAATATAAATTAAAATAAGCCGTGGCATCTAAGAGATGACCAGTCCCAACTGACGGCGCTCGTTCGCAAACATGACGCATGGTTCAGCATCATTTAGTAATTCTGAAGGGAACTTAATGATCCAACACACACGCCACCACCAGCGAGACATTTGAGTGAGCATGACATACTCTCAGCCGCCAAGGCACATTCAACTCAATAAAAGACATATTACCCGGTAAATGGTAGCTCTATAGTACATGGTACTCACACCTGTGCTATGCAATTATATATAAATGCAAGGAGATTGAGTTTATACAATGCAGTACAATTTTACAATTTTCAGCAGGTCCAATAATATTTTAAAATGCTAATCAATTAGTTTATGCGCCAAAGTGGGGCAGGATCAGCATTGAGCCGAGCATTTTTGTCAGCGAAGCAAGTTTGTTTATGTATTGACAAGGTACTCTCATGATGTTAATATATTTAAACAGTTCCCTTAGAGAATCGTGCCTGCAGAGGCCATATATACTCTGATAGCTATTTTCTATAGAATCAAAATAGATTCGATATCTGCAGCCCGTCCCCATAGTAAAATACGGTAAGACATGATACTATGAAAGTAACTAAAATAGACTAGCCTCGCGGTATCTATATCAGTAAATTGACGGATTTGTCCGATTGCAGCCTTGAGCCAAGCGTGATCCCCAGGAAAACAGTTTTATCGATGAATTCTGGTTTCTCCCTATTCAATACTATGTCACAATCGCTACTTTTATCATTCGTAGGCCCAATCCTGGAATTTATAGTAAAACCCTTAAAAAGTTACAGTACGTTTAAGGTGGCTCCTCAATTCAAATGTCTGAATTGAGGAGCCACCTTATAACTCGAAAACTAGCCGACAAATATTTTTAAAAATTTGATAGGATTAAGTAGTGTTTATGCGTAATCGTACAAAAAAATGGGTTTTGTACGGCTGAATTAAAGATAGCTACAATTCTTTGATTTGTCATAAAAATTCATACATTTCACTGCACTATTTCTCGGAAAGTAATCAACCAATTACCACATATTATTTTTATAATTTAGTAGTAAATGTGTTCTAATTTGTAGTATAAAAATAAAATGGAAAAACGATATAATTTCTATAATAATAATAACTACACCCAGTGCCGGTTTTAGCATTACCCGGCGCCTGGGGCGAGGTTTCTATGGAGCCCTCTTTATACTTACCAATTCACACATGCGAAACAAAAACCCCTGGTTTTTTTTTACACAAGCGTTTATTTCAGTAAAACTCTTTAAAAAAAACAACTACTACTACTTTTTTAGCCTTTCTATCGGCAAACTCTCATTATAAAGGCATCGAAATCTATGTTTTCTGCAATTTACTTTCGGTTGACAAAGTTGCCAAGTTTGTCAATCTCGATTGAGATATTGGTGCCGATTCTCTTGTCACAAAATTCTCTAAACTAGACTAAAAATCACCAAAATTTAGTTTAGTCCTGTCAAACGACGATTTCCTATTCTGAAATTGACTAAAGTGACTCAACTTAACTATATTTTAGTTTGACAGCACTAAGATGGTACTGAGTTTTTAATTTAGTGAAAATGGCAATTTTGCTATTCGGAATTGGACGTTTTTAAACTAAAATTTAGATTTCTTAACTAAATCTGACTATTTTTAATCGCGATTAAAAAGGTGTGGAATAAAATTAGTTGTCATGAACTTAAATTCACACCAACACCTCGACTTCTGGTGCAAAAACAGTACTGTTTTTTTTTTCTTTTCCTTTGCTCGAGATATACTCGAAAATGGTGCATCCTATCACAAAAACAATGAAAATTTCAACCCCCTTTGCAACCGGCAAACCCTTAAAACTCATTTTTTTTTTCATACAACATGTAAAAAATTCCATATAAAACACGTTGAGGCTGCCTTGCTCATGAAGGCGTACGAGGGGCCGAAGCCAACTCACAGAGGCCCGTTAGACGCTTTTTAATTAAATGAGGCACCAACCGACGATTATCCCTGTACGCACTATGCAAGTGCACCCAAGGACAACCCCTCGGTTGGTGTAGTCAGTAGCGGCGTTAGGGTAGGGCGCCGTTGGGCGACCGCCCAAGGGCGCCAGGCATGAAGGGGTGCCCCTTCATGTCTGGTTTCCCGTCTCGTCCTTCCAGTGAGAATATTGGACACTATACCTGTAAAGATAGCGAGTGGAGAAAGGACTTTTTCTAAGCATAAGCTGATACAAACCTATCTGCGATCGACAATGGTGCCGATTCTCTTGTACACCGATACTAAACTAACTAAACTATCACTAAAATTCCTTACTTTTGGCTATGAGAATCTTAAAGCTATTCTGCAAACAAAATTCTCTAAATTTAAAAATAACTTTGACACAAATTAATCGAATTTGCCGCCGTATCTCTACGTTGACGTCGTGGTGGGGCTTGCGCGCTCCGAGCTCTGGGTCTGTGCCGGTAGAGTTTACTTTACTGGAACATGTCTAGGGTGAGGAGCCAGACCAAGAGAGATACAGAAACCCGCAGGGCAGCATGTGGCGAGCTGTTGGGTAGTTGCGACCCCACGGACCCTATCTCCCGGGAGAAGTCATGTTCCTCATCTCTGGCTTGCCTTTATTGGCCGGCTGGAGTGAACACTGACGAGGAACTGAGCTCCCACCTCATTCTTGCCTTTGTGTGGAGATTTGCAAGAGCAAACGTGCTCGGAGGAAGGAAGTATTCTAGTAAGTGCTTGTAGGGATCTTGACCATCTTCCAGGCTCCGGGATTGTTCTGAGAGCCGTGGAATACCTCTCCACTCCTGGAGCACCTCAGGATATGTTGCCCCCTTGTCGCTGCCTCACTATGTGCTAGCGACCGTTTCCGGGGGCCCATTAATGAGTGTGCAAGTCACCCCCTGCCATTTTATCCGTGTACAATAAAACATTGATCAGGCAGGGGCCATAGTCCTTCCATAGTTTTAGGTAACCAGTCCATTTTAACCACCCAAACCTATAGTCCAATATCTTTGTTTCCATATCCTACAATAGTCCTACACCAACCGGGGGTTGTCCTTGGGTGCACTTGCATAGTGCGTACAGGGATAATCGTTGGTTGGTGCCTCATTCCATTTAAAATTGTCTAAGGGGCCTCTGCGAGTTGGCTTCGGCCCCTCGTACGCCTTCCAAAGGTCCGGGACCCCAGGGTCTCGAGATATATAAACGTATACAAAATAATAATAATAATAAACTCTTTATTTCAGAATAAAATTCCATAATTGAAACAAATTTGTTAAGACATGACCACTTAAAAACTATGTTAGCACACAAATACAATACAAAGATGTTAGTAACATAAAAAACTTAGAACTATGTTAGTAGACATTACCAATATTTACAGGAGCATGTAGCTGAATTAAGTACCGATGAAAGGGTAATCCAGTTTGTTGGCAATGACACTCAGGTGACTGTTGGTACTGGCACGCACCCTGCGCAACAAGGACGCTGCTCGCTTGCGCCTGATTGCAGCGAAGCAGTCAGTCTGGGCGTCCACGAACATCCCTGAGGCACTACAAAAGTGTGGCAGCCCCAACAGGCAGGGTTCGTTCCAGATCAGAAGTAGCTACTAATAAAGATTCACCAGTTTTGGCTTTACCTTTACAGTCATTTAATATGTTTCGTAGTCCGCCTGCAAGTTCAATATAATTATCTTTTTGCACTCTAATAGCTATGCATTTTTCTAGGTCTTCTTCAGCCTTTATTGAGAATCTTTAATTTATTTTTTCTTTATTGCACTTAGTTCACTTTGGTTTTTAATAAACGTTACGAAATCAGTAGTAAAATTGAGACCATAGTGATCCAAGTGCATCTCATACTTAGATCAATGTGGCATGCCTTCACTTTGCAGACCGTACCAATTCTGTAGTGACATGTTGTGATCCCTCAAGGAAGAAAGCACTGAAGAGCGCTTAGATCAGTGTGGCATGGAAGAATTATGGTTTTTCTATGCCATTGTGTAATGACCTCAGTATTGGCAAAAATGTCACTTAGATCACTCTGGTTCCAACGTCGTCATATGGTCGTTCGTGTAGGTACTTAGCTACTAAAGTAGTTGATCAAATCGGATAACAATAGCACGAATATTTAGTAGACTACTAAATATTGGTGTAATCTAACATCCTACACATTCAGTATTTCAAAAGATATTAATAATTTAAACATTCCTTAACAATTTACCATCTTATCTATACTAATATTATAAAGCTGATGAAGAGTTTGTTTATTTGTTTGAACGCGCTAATCTCAGGAACTGCTAATTGGAATTGAAAAATTCTGTTTGTGTTGGATAGTCCATGTATCGAGGAAGGTTATAAGCTATATAACTATACTAATAAGAGCGGAGCATAAATGAAAAATGTTGCAAAAACGGGAAATATTATTCCTTTTTGAGAGTTTCTGTTGCGTGCGCTGCGTAAACTGTTTAAGCAACGCAAATTTCATGTATGATGGAATTGTTCCTCTTTAAAAGTTAAAAAAAAAATCCGCTACAGCATAATTATGTCTATCTTTTAAGATTGACTCACTATAACCTTTTCTTATGGTAATCAATTTTTTTTTTAATTAATGCATTATTTGTGAAGGAGTTTTATCAACATAATATTAATCCTTATCCAAATAAATATGTTATTAATCACAAGTATTTAAATGTAAACAAAATTGTCCTTGACATCACTTAATTTCAATCAACATCTTAGGAGATAACATAATTTTAAAATAATTCCGCAACAAAATAAGTAGAAAATTCATTACTTAAACCACTCTCTCTCTTAGGTGACGCAGACGAAGTTGCGCGGGTCAGCTACATATATCTATACTAATATTATAAAGCTGAAGAGTTTGTTTGGTTGAACGCGCTAATCTCAGGAACTACTGGTTCGAATAGAAAAATTATTTTAGTGTTGGATAGCCCATTTACCGAGAAAAGCTATAGGCTATATAACATCACGTTACGATCCTTGGGAGCGATAACTAAGTTATAGCGCGGGTGAGCGACAGACGGGATGCGATGCGACGCGATGGGTGGGCCGAAATTTCACGCGGACGAAGTCGCGGGCAGAAGCTAGTTCATAATAAAGTTATCCGCTTAATAAACCAATTTATGAACTGTAAACTTTATTATGAATAAGACGATTATCGTGTAGGGTGACCATAAATAAATCATTTTTTTTTATTTTAATTTTAATAATAAACTATGATCGTAAACACATGAACATGACATGATTTACACATGAATTCACCAATCAGTACTTAAATTAAATAATGAATACAATATATTGAAGACAAATACTAAAAAACCAGAAATAAACTAAAAGAGTATTATTAGAAATGTTCTTTTTTTAATTTCTAATCTCTTAACATTATCTCTATATTCTCTAATTTCTAACTCTAAATATTAAACACCAAATTCACTTTTAGTGTCTGTCCGAGTGACCGCAGTGTTTTTATAAAATTCGCAACGAATTTTGAGCGGTAGCTACGTGGAAAGTTTTACACCTGAAGTTGTTAAATGATGTTAAGAACCTGCGCGAGATTCTTTCCCCTCTCCCAATTTATTTGGGGTTGGCGAAACTTGTCTTTTTCTTCCATACTACGAGAGATATTATTAGTATTTTTAAATTAAACCTGTGTGTCAATAACCGCCGGTCGGCTATCAGCAGGCTCACGAACAATCTTTCCATGCGTTATGATATCGCGATTTAAATGCCTTTGATCTAATTTTTTTACATAATATGTATACCACAGCTCTCGATTACTCTTGACAGCGACCAAATAAACGTTCAATATTTGTGTGTTTAAGCATACCATTAATAATTGTAGAACAAACATTGTTATTCTTGTTACTCTTAACAAGTAATTAAAAAACATTACAACATAATAAGACACCAATAAGAATTCGCTCAGTATAAATATCAGAGTGGCTATATAAAAGCGACGCCATTTGCTGTTACCTGTGCTATTTGCGCTCGTGTTGGAACTACGATAAAGTGAATATAAAATTATAATGTAAAGTAAACCGTTAATTATGAAAGGTAAAAGAAACTCTATGATTTTTGAAATGAAAAAAAAATCTTCTGATTTCAAAATTCCTACAGCAACATAAGAAGAAATGAAGGATATTGATGTGGCTATAAAAGCCCCTCCCCAGCAAACAAGGCAACTTTTTAAATATTGTCTTCGTATATGCGTATTGAAAACTTTTACAAAGTCAACATAAAACATATAGCTTATAACTAACATCCAAAAGAACCTCACAGTAACTGCGTACGTTTGAAGAAACAAATAAATGTTGCTAAACTTTAAAATTAATTCCCGTAGTGAAATCGAATGATTACAAGCGAACGGGATGGACGAATGAACTGCGAAAGTCATCATTGAACAGCCAAATAAGTTTACTAAAATTGCGTTAAGAAACACAAAGTTCCTGTAATTACGAAACTTGTTTATTATACACCATGATGTCACTCCGTAAATCAATGTAATTATTGTCAGTACTAACGTAATGCACATTGTAGTTAACTGGATAGATATAAATTTTAAAGTTTCATCACTCTCTGTAGAACAATGTTCTCTGTAGGATCTTGATCCGACGCCAGGCATGATGAATACACGCAATACTTCACACGCACAGTTTTAATTGATTCACTTTTATTTTATGAAGAAGTGTTTATGAATAGCTTGACTGAAAGCACTGCGTTGTCCGTCGCAATATTAGCAAAAACAAATCTGTCTTCCAAAACTTCTATTTTTTATTCATATATTTGACTGAAATCCTTATTTTCTCATAGTACCTAACTGTATTCTTTTAGCTTTGTTTGGGATCACACGTCTCACGAAATATTAATGAAACACACGTTCCAATACATGAAGAAAAGAATAATAATCTCTTTTATTGAAATCCTTAGAACAGCTTTTCTTTTGGTTTCCCTTTTAAGCCTCTAGGATATATCTCATTACTTTAGCTCACGTTTATAAGTGTTGCTTTCAAAACTTTGTATGGCAGAATAGTTTTAAATACCAAAAGCACGACCAAATGAACGATATTCTACATTTAATTAAATTGTTCGTTAAATATACATATACTTACGAAGGAAAATGATAGTAGTACGTACGTTTGTAATAAACCTATGTGTACTCGTCCATAGTAATAATTTGACATAGACAGCTCCTTAATTTCTTAGCAGTAAGGGCGGTTTTCGTAGTTCAATGGACCTCCTGTCGGACGTCAGCAGCAGTTTACAAGTGCTGACGTTCGTCAGTAGACCTCGACAAACGCTTGCATCAAAATATTACCGAGTATTAGACTTAAAACTTAAAAGGCTAATAATTTTTTTTTTTTACTTTTTAGTGGAATTTGTTTGTGTCGGGGGTTTTTTAATGTAATCTTTTATTTAACTTTTATTTCCTGCTTTTTACAAGCTTTTATTTAGTTTCACCTGTTCCAGTGTCTGTCTGTAATTAAATTAGGTTTCCAATTAGGCTGAAATTTTGCATGCATATGTAAATCGGACGACAGTGCAATATTATTATGACAAAGAGCTGATTTGATGATGGAACCGGTAGGTGGTCATGGGAACTCTGTAATAAAACGACGTACCCCCATCGAGTATGGGCACGTTTGCTTCTACTTGACAAGGTATGGTCTTAGATGATATCCAGGGTCTGATGAAAGAGACAGGAGGTGGATAGTGGAATTCTTCAGTAGCTACTAGTAAACCCTTCGAGTTAGGGGTCATATGATTCGTTTTGATGAGTCTAATATTATTGGGCTTGGGCAACAAATTATTGTAGCAACGTCCCTCTTCGAGTCATTGCTATTGTTGTAGTACTAATGTAAATCGAAAAAATCTCCATGGAAATAATTTTCCATGGATAAACATTTTATATGGATTCACAGAGGTGAATAGGATGTTAATACCATTAAATCATAAACTTATCAGAATTACATACAGAGCCATGGTTCAATGCAGATGACTCAGCTCTGAAACAAAAAGACATTGAGTCATATCATCCATAAATACCTAGATGTAGATACCTAATAATATTAGTTGTTATTTTCGTATAATTATTGATTATTAGCACGTTTATAATTCCTATAGTATTAGGAACATTCCGAGATTCATCATCATCATCATTTCAGCCGAAAGACGTCTATGTTATCAAAAACACACTATTATCAAAAATATTTGAAAAGATAATGAAGGATGGGCTCATTAAACATTTAATGATGTACGGTATCCTAAATGACCAACAGTTTGGTTACCAAACATCATTGGGAACTACAGAAGCTATTGAGGCGTTGGTAGACGAAGTTATTTGAACTTGAATAATAAACATAGAGTAGCTGGTATATTCATAGACCTCAGTTTTGCCTTCGACACAGTAGACCATGGTATTCTCCTAACTAAGTTAGAACATTATGGCATACGGGACAATGTGTTGAAGTTATTTGGCTCTTAGCTGCATAACAGACGGCACTATGTAGAGATAAAATCGGTGGTTGATGAAGAAGATTTTTTTTTATAGATCTAATCTAGTTACGGTATGACGTAGTGTTTCTCAGGGATCCGTTCTTGGTCCAATATCCTTTATTATATTTTTAAATGATTTAATGGAGTATATCATAAAGCGTGTAAAGGACACAAAACTAATAATCTTTGCTGACGACACAAATGCGATAGTTACTGCAGACGATATACTAAAATTAGAATCGAAGGTTCAATACTAATAATTGGACACTTAATGTAAATAAAACAAAGTGTGCCTTAATTAAGCCCACGCTACGAAATAACGTTATGTTGGAGATTGTATCTTGTGGCAATAATATTGAAATAGTTAATAGTGTCAAGTTCTTAGGTGTGCACATTGATGCATTGTTGAATTGGAAGGTTGAGACGTTGTCTATAACGAAGATTATTAGCGGGGCATGCTATGCGATTAGAACAGTGACGGAAGAATTAAGTTTACCTCAACTTAGAAGTATGTACTTTGCCTTGGTGAGTCCAGGCTAAGATACAGCATTGAGTTTTGGGGCAATAGCTACAAGTAAAAAAAAATACAAAGTATAAAAATGAGTACAGTTTTGCTTAAATGTAAATTATATTCCTAAGACTTACGTGCCTGAACTAGGTAATCCTGCGTTCAGGTGAAAAGTACTAAGACAGTCTTGTAAAAAATAATAAATAATCTAAAAGTTGTCAATAGACAAATAAACTATAATTATGTTCAGTAGCTCTTAGTTTCTAAATTTGATAAATACTTATCGTAGTATGCATACATATTTACTTTAACACAGTTAATAAATTCTCTGTATCTTCGTAAGACATACTCTGGAGAGCTTCCTTGAGAATTCTCTTATAATTTGTCTAGTTCAGGAAGAAAATGTTTGCTTTCAAGTTTAATCTGTTATAGAGGAGAGGACCGAGGTACAGGTAAAATTTGGATACAAAAGTATGTTTAGTTGTAATATATTTTGTGGGCAGACTATATCTTTACGTCTTTTATTAGAATATTTAGTGCTATACCACATACAACATACAAATGGCATTCGTGATTCAGAAAAGAGCTTTAAGGACTATGCTCCGCATGAAACAGGCGGAATCATGTAAAGACCATTTTATTAGACTAAAAATCTTGACAGTGCCATGCCTTTACATTTTAGTGTTGCTAACCAGATTAGTTAAAAATTTGCACAAACTTGAGACTGATGAGTAAAGTCAAACTAGAGCTAGCACACGTAAGAAAGATTTGCCCAACACTATTCAACCGAAATTAAAAGTTGTCAAACATAGCCCGAGGTATCAGTCTGTATTTTTATACAACAAGTTGCCTATAGAATTCAAAACCATAATTGTACAGTGTTAACTTATTTAAAAACGAATTGAGGACCTATTTATTGGGGAAAGACTATTACAGTATCAATGAATTCCTAGATGACATTTATGACATTGTAACTTATGATTGATCGTATTAATTTGACATTTATTATTTATGATCTTGATTTTATTGATTGTACTTGAATTATTAATTTACCGTTATTGTTTTTATTGACTTTTCTAAATGTATTTAATGAATTTTATTTTAATTGCAATTGAATAATGTTATTTTTTTTATTTTTCAACACAATGTACACACGGCTACACATCAAGCTATATATTTCCAGCATAAGCTGATCTCGCATTGTATAGGATTTCCGTATAGTGAGAGGTCAGCTTATTCTGGAAATTTATAGCTTGATGTGTAGCCGTGTGTACCTATATTGTTATGAAATAAATAACTTTTTTTTTTCCTTTATTAATAAGAACTAGCGTTCTTAATAATTTATTACAATCTAGCCTAATAGACTAATAAGCAATTTAACTCTAACTTATTATTTTACGTGATAGATTACATAAATAAGAATAGTGTTAATTTGCACTTTTACATAGCACTTTCTTAGAGTCTGATAATTAATAAAAACACTTTGTTCACGTGTTACATGTATAGCACAGCATTGTTACTATTATGCATTCACTATTTATATACTACACTAACTCAAAAGGTTTAGTTCTCTTTAGCCTACGCACTATGTCCGTGTTGTCTAGCATCTGAATTGCCTCTACATTCACATGTCGGTGAAGTCTGTGTTCGTGGGCTTCAGCAAAATTTGGGTGATGGTGGTGACGAGTTCCATTTTAAGGTCACGGTGGAGGTCATCATTTCTAATGTACCATGGTGCATTAACAACATCCCTGAGTACTTTATTTTGGAATTGTTGGATTATTTTAACATTGCTTTGTTTAGTACAGCCCCAAAGTTGGATGCCATACGTCCAAATTGGCATAAGAATATGCTTGTCTAATATAATTTTATTATGTATTGATAGGCAGGATTTCCTTCCGAGTAACCAACAATTTTTTTTGTAACGTATATCGTGTTCCTGTCTTTTCCTTTTGACGTGTGATTTCCAACGCAGTTTGGCGTCAAAAGTTATGCCAAGGTATTTAGCTGTGTTAGCGTAAGGCATTTGCATGCCGTTTATATAGATTAGGTGGTAATCGCAGTGTTTGTTAGTGAAGTCAATGTGAATTGATTTTGATTCATTCATCTTCCACTTTTGTGTCCATTGATAAACTTTGTTCACAGCTAGTTGAACTTTTTCTACTGCTTCTTTGTGGTTTGATCCGGTAGCCATAATAGCAGTGTCATCTGCAAAGGTCGCAATGGTGTTGTTTTCCAGCTCTGGGATATCCCATGTGTACAGCATGTACAGAATTGGGCCTAACACACTTCCTTGTGGTACCCCAGCTTTTATATTTTTTAGCTCGGAATATGCATCCTTTTGCCTTATTCTAAATATTCTGTTACTTACATATGATTCTAGAATATCTGCAAATTCTGGAGGTAGCATGTGTCGGAGTTTAAATATCAGACCCTCATGCCAAACTTTATTAAAAGCTTGCGCGACATCTAGGAATACGGTAGCGCAGACTTGCTTATTTTCGAGTGTCTTTTCAATAATGTTAGTTATTCTGTGGTCTATTGTAGAGTGCTTTTCCCTGAAGCCAAATTGATGGTTTGGTATTAGGTCTTTTTCTTCTATTATTGGTTTTATTCGTTTTAACAACAGTTTTTCAAATAGTTTCGATAGCACGGGCAACAAGGAAATGGGTCTATATGATGATGATTCATGGGGTGGTTTCCCAGGCTTCCCAATCATATTTACTTCAGCAACCTTCCATGGCTTAGGTACATATTTTATTAAATTATAAATTACTTATGACTTATAAATCACTTATGACTTATGACTATGACTGCTGGACATAGGCTTCCCCCAAGCACCGTCACTTTGACCGGTTCTGTGCTTCCCGTATCCAGCGGATTCCTACGGCCTTCACAAGGTCATTGAGTCACCTTGTAGGAGGCCTTCCAACGCTACGTCTTCTGGTATACAGTCGCCAC
This sequence comes from Dryobota labecula, assembly GCA_947523025.1. NCBI lineage: Eukaryota > Metazoa > Arthropoda > Insecta > Lepidoptera > Noctuidae > Dryobota > Dryobota labecula. The sequence goes on along the minus strand of OX383284.1, from coordinate 24,318,158 downwards.
TCCAGAACCTTTCGGCCCCATCGGCCTCATCAGTTCTGCGAGCAATGTGCCCTGCCCACTGCTACTTAAGTTTCCCAACACTTTGGGCTATGTCGGTTACCTTGGTTCTCCTGCGGATCTCTTCATTTCTGATTTTCCAAGGTGGACTGAAGACCTTGTGAGGGCCGCAGGAATTCCGAGATTAATCCAAAAAACTACAAAGATTGAATTTTTTATTTGTATCCTTACAAACATCATACATTCAATGATATTTGTAGGAAAGAAACGTAAAAAACTATGTTTCCGCCCGAGATTGAACCCCACCTTCTGCGTGAAACACGTCAACTGATTAACGTTCTGTTTATTTAGTTTTAAGGCTCGTACAGACTAGTGCGATATCGCGAGCGCGACGCGACACTAGCAGCACAATTTCTTTGTCGCTGCCTGTCGCGCGAGTCTGTACGAGCCTTAATAATCCTGTGTACATGTGACCTTAACATTGACCTAGTATCGGTATGAAACGCGGTGACTCAAAGCACAGTATAATAAGGTATTAGTATTACGTCTCAGCAGCGACCTTGAAATAATTACCTACGGCCGCTCGGTAGATAAACACGCACTAGGGTCACGAGAATAAAAACGGAGCAGAAGGAAAGCTTCCTAATAGAGTTAAAAATGCTTACCTACTTTCATAGGGCTGTCACTTGGTTATCGAAAATAAAAAACCGGGCCAGTGCGAATCGCGATTTGGTAATGAGCACGGACGGATGGACGGACGGACGGACGGACGGACGGACTAACGGACTGACGGACTGACGGACAGGCGGACAGACGGACGGACCTATGTAATTAATCATAATGTGAAATAATTTTGCACACATGCTTATACAGGGTGTTTGGCAGAACGTTGAACATACGAAAATGGTGGATAGGTGGGGTCATCTGCTACTTACTCAGCCCTAATTTATTTGGCCCTGGCCCCCTGGATTAAAAAAAAAAATGTTTTGCTTTCTCTTAGTTTCACCACTTTCTTAACTTTAAAGTGTAATTTTTATTAAAAATGGGTAAAACAGGCAATATTTTAGTTTATTTTTTTTATCTTTAATGTTGGCAGATTCTTATAAAATTATTGCTTTATTCAGATGTTAGCTAGAAAAAAAGTTACGACTCCTCAAACTTACAGAAAGATGTAATAAATAAAAATATTGCCTGTTTTACCCATTTTTAATACAAATTACACTTTAAAGTTAAGAAAGTGGTGAAACTAGAAGAAAGGAATTTTTTTTTTTTTAAATATCCAGGGGGGGCAAGGCCAAATAAATTAGGGCTGAGTAAGTAGCAGATGACCCCACCTATCCACCATTTTCGTATGTTCAACGTTCTGCCAAACACCCTGTATACATGTTGAACTGAGAACTTCGCTTTTTTTAATTTTAATTTAATTTTTTCATTTAAAATGTATAATAAATTACCAGAAAAAATTAAAGAAAAACAAAAACTTTATACATTCATAAATAAATTAAAACAATTTCTGTTATCTAAATGCTATTACAATATCAATGAATACTTAAATGACAAATTTTAAATAACATTTTATATGTTAATAATCACAATACCTATTCAATATTATTATTATAACAACTAAGTAGTCAAATAACAGCCCCCCTTCCTCTCTCCTACTTTTGCTGTGCCCGACAGGGTCCACAATGATCATATCTTTGAAAAACCTACCACCTAAGTTCACATGTCGAAGCAATAAATATATTGAGTATTGAGTATTGAAATCGGTTAATAAAACACGGTTGTAAAATGAATGTAATTAATTATACTGTGAAATAGTTATACATACATATAATAGATGAATACAATGCATGCTTTTTTTTGAAATTGGTTAATAATAATTACTGTGACTTACGGACGGACGGATAGACGGACATGGCGAAATTATATGGTGATTCCTTGTTTTACTATTTCACGAATAGAAAAGGTCAAACGGGATTCCGTTTATACTAAAACGGGTTTAGTAAGATTTTACTAAAACCGTTTTAGTACACACGTCTATAATCAAACTATACTTTCCAGTTTATAAGCTGGCCTCTCACTGCAAGGAAATCCTATACAATGCGAGATCAGCTTATACTGGATTGTATAGCTTTATATGTAGCCGTGTGTACCCACAAACCTACTAAAATAAAAATACGAAACAAATAGGAGACGAACAATAATACTTCATTATAAGCGTAATTATTATTGTGGGAAAACCTTATCGCAATTCTAGTTATTTTGGATAAATTACCTGACTCGTAACTAAATACTTCTTTAATAAGCATTAATAATGTGTAGGTAGAAGGTATAGGTATATATAGATAATTATACCTGACAAGATCTTTGGTTAAACAAAAAAGAAATCTCCTTGGTTTTCCTTCCATTCTTTTTACACACAGTACGATAGTTTGGCATATTTAAAAACAATATAAGAATAGCTAAACGTCCCCGTCGTCGCATCGCTGCGCGGGCACCCCTTAACTTTTGTCGCACGCTGAGCTGGCTCAAACCGGTTTTCACGCGAGCGGGCGTCGCCGCCGGCGCCTTATCGGTGACAGGTTACGCACACATAGACTGTGCAGTGCTCCAGCGCACGGCATTAGTATGACGCTTTCTATTTGCACGGTTTTTTAATCATTTGCTAGGGTTGCCCTCTGACTGTGTCTCTTGCATAGATATAAGAAATTAATGTAATCTCTTGGGTGACGTTTACTTACACGATTCACATAGGTACTTGATAATGCTATATTTAACTGACTTCACAAAAAGGATGAGGTTCTCAATTCAGCTGTATTTTTTTAAAATGTTTGTTACCTCAGAACTCCGCCATTTATAAACCGAATTTGAAAATTGATTTTTATTTGAAAGGAGATTGGAAATTGGTCCCAGTTTTATCAAAACCCAGTTCTGATGATATGATCCATGAGGAATTGAGGGAACTCCTCAAATTTTATAGGCATACATATAGCGCTTTTTGTATTTTCTTTAACGTCGTCAGCAGAGTTTTATGGGGAAGTCTGTGGCTTTGTCAGGTCATTAATATAAATCAAGAACAGTAAGGGACCCAATACACTACCCTGTGGTAATTAAAAATACACTGTGCGTTCTTTTGAAAATAGATCAACCATTTTTCAGATTATCTAAAGTACATACATACATCTTTTATGGGGTACTGTGTTAAAAGTTACAATAAAATACCTTCTGATATATTACAATTAAATGAAAGAAAATTTAAAACTCATATTAAAAGCACACTTTGTAAACAAGCATGTTACCAATTAGAGGATTATATCCAAGATAAGAATGCTTGGAAACATGCTGGTCCTGCTCCATAGGACAATTTAGAGTCTAGACAAAATCAAACTGGTTGCAAATTTAACTGTATAATTTATAATTTTTATGATATAAATTTTATTTTCTGTGATTAATATAATTTAACTCATACACTGACTTATTATACTCGTATGTTAAATTTTTAGGAAAATAATATATAATTTTCCTAAAAATTTGCTCATTGCATGGTGCTCACGTATTTACAAAAAATAAATAAATATATGTAATCTATACTAATCTATCTATCTATACTAATCTATACTAATCTATATCTATACTAATCTATCTATATCTATACTAATCTATCTATATCTATACTAATCTATAAAGCTGAAGAGTTTGTTTGTTTGTTTGTTTGAACACGCTAATCTCAGGAACTGCTGGTTGGAATTGAAAAATTCTTTTTGTGTTGGATAGTACATTTATTGAGGAATATTATAGGCTATATAACATCACGCTACGACCAATAGGAGCGGAGCATAAATGAAAAATGTTGCAAAAATGGGAAAAAATATTCCTTTTTGGGAGCTTCCGTTGCGTGCGCTGCATAAACGGTTTAAGTTACGCAAATATCATGTATTATGGAATTGTTCCTCTTTAAAAGTTCTAAAAAAAAGTCCGCGACAGCATATGTCTATCTTTTAAGATTGACTCACTATAACCTTTTTTTATAGTAATCAAATTTTTTCGAAATTAATTCATTATTTGCGAAGGAGTTTTATCAACATAATATTAATCCTTATCCAAATAAATATGTTATTAATCACAAGTATTTAAATGTAAACAAAATTGTCCTTTACATCACTTGATTTCAATCAACATCTTAGGAGATATCATAATTTTAAAATAACTCCGCAACAAAATAAGTAGAAAATTCATTATTTAAACAACTCTCTCTCTTAGGTGACACAGACGAAGTTGCGCGGGTCAGCTATATTATAAAGCTATACAGGACAGTATAAAGAAGAGTTACTGTGAACTAGATACTGGTTCGAATTGAAAAAATATTTTAGTGTTGGATAGCCCATTTATCGAGGAAGGCTAGGCTAGGAGATAGGCTATATATCTACGCTACGATCCATAGAAGCCAAGCGAAAAGAACGGAAGGCAGAAAGAACGCTAAGCGATAACGAAGTTTTAGCGCGGGCGAGCGACGGGATGCGAATGCGACGCGATGGGTGGGCTGAAATTTCACGCGGACGAAGTCGCGGGCAGAAGCTAGTGTGTTTATAAATATGTGAGCACCATGTATCTATCGCTTTCTGTCATTACTTCACTTTTCATTCTTTTTACCAGTTGTGGTAAGTAATTTTTATTCTAGGTACATCGTCTTCACCTATAATTATTAATTAATGTATACAAACTATTGTTAACATTTTAAAGAGTAAGTATGGAGTTTTTTGCCCATTCTTCTCCATACATAAATACCTTTTGGAAGGGGCAACTAAATATTTCAATCAATTAAATATTTTTGTAATTTTTGACGTTCAAAAGTGCATTTTACGTGTCTATTTGAAATAAATGATTTGACTTTGACTTTGACTTTTGGACAGGTATATTACTTCTTCTTTAGTCTTTAAATTTAAGTCAGTTATAGTTATAGCAGTATTTTTTTTTTCTTTTGAACGGAAAAGTGCATTTATAAGTCCAGAACGTTATCTCCTAAACCATAGGAGTCAAGTTTGTTTCTTTTTAATATTGTGGTCAACACAGTCAAAAGCTTGCGTCATATGTGTATTGGCACAGCACAAACAAGTGTTAAGAATATCAATATTAGTCATAATTTCAGTATTCTAATAATATATAATTGATTTCTGAGAAAATATTTACAAAAATAGATCAGTAGTAGCTTACTTTAGTTATAATTAGTTAGCCTTAGTAGGTAAGTACTAACAATTGTACTATTTAATCTGTGAACAATCGAACAAATTTTTTTTTAATAAGTGTCAATATGTAACACCGATACTGAACCAGTTACATAAATCCTGTACGTTCCGAATTACGAATTCCAATGTTCGTTCTTAGAAGAGGATTTACCTTGCCTAAAAGTGTATTTAAATATGAAAAGTCCCCTAAATAATTGCGGAGAATTATATATGTTTACATAGGTAGGACTGACTATATTCAAATAAGGATAATTCCCAAAATAAATGTGGGGAATTACGTAAGGCTGCACTAGAAGTATCGGGAATGGAATATTTCCACTGTTCCTGTCATATTAAAATCTTTATAATTGAAAACTCCTTGGTTTTAAAAATCGAATAGGTACCATTTATTTATTTAAAAAAACATTCTCGGTCTTGTCACAAGGTATTGTCAAACTTGTTTAGTCGTTGAGAAAATGGAATTGACTCGAGAAAATTCAAGAGCGATGATTTATTATGACTTTCGAAGTGGTTTAACACAAAAACAGTGTGTTGACCGGATGATTTCTGCATTTGGTGATAAAGCCCCATCCAAAACCACAATTTATCACTGGTTTGCTGAATTTCAACGTGGACGTGTCAAGCTCAGTGATGATCCCCGTCAAGGTTGTCCAAAAACTGCACTCTCTCAAGAAAACGTTGATGCTGTGCGTATGCTGATTGAGGAAGATCGACATGTGACATACCGCGAAATTCAGGCAACTTTAGACATTCGCATGAGTCAAATACAAATAATCTTGCATGAACAATTAGGTGTAAAAAAGTTGTTTTCCCGATGGATACCGCATTCGCTCTGTGAAGAGAAAAAAGCGGCTCGCGTTACTTGGTGCGTCAGAACTCTCGAAAGATTCCACGCAGGATCCTCAAATGCTGTATACAACATCGTATCAGGTGACGAATCCTGGATATATGCGTACGAACCCGAAAAAAAAACCAGTCACGAGTTTGGGTGTTCGAAAATGAGTTAAAGCCAACAAAAATTGTTCGATCACGGAGTGTTGCAAAAAAAATGGTGGCCACGTTTGTCTCCAAAACCGGCCATGTTACGACTATTCCTCGTGAGGGACAAAGAACGGTTAAGGCAGAATGGTATGCTAGAATTTGTTTGCCACAGGTCGTTTCTGAACTCCGTAAAGAGAACTGCAACCGCCGCATCATCCTCCATCACGACAATGCGAGTTCTCACACCGCGCACAGAACAAAAGAGTTTTTAGAGCAAGAAAACATAGAATTATTAGACCATCCGCCGTACAGCCCCGACCTAAGCCCTAATGATTTCTATACTTTCCCTAAAATAAAGAATAAATTGCGTGGACAGAGATTTTCATCACCTGAAGTAGCTGTGGACGCCTACAAAACAGCCATTTTGGAGACCCCTACTTCCGAATGGAATGGTTGCTTCAATGATTGGTTCCATCGTATGGAAAAATGTGTCAAATTTCGCGGAGAATACTTCGAAAAGCAATAAATACATTTTTAAATAGTAATGTTGTGTCTCTTCCTTGATTCCCGAAATTTTCAGTGCCGCCCTCGCTTCATTTCGACCGGCGACGAAGTGTATAAATGGGTCCGACTTTCATTCCGATATCTCATTTTATGTTATGTTAACAATAAAACCAATTTGAATGCCCTGCTAATGACATTTGACAAAACTTGCGTAAAAAAAAAAAACGATGTTTGGGTGAAATAGGAAATCGAAATAAACACTAACCGTCTTATTTATACTACTAATATTATAAAGAGGTAAAGATTGTTTGCAAGTTTGTTAGTTTGTATGTAGAGGGTAATCTTTGAAACTACTGCACTAATTCTAAAAAATATTTTTGTTTTTGACTGCTCAATTGACCCTAACGAACCAGATAAAAAGAAAAAAAAGTAAGAAAGAACGCTATGCGAAAACGAAGTAATAGCGCGGGTGGGGGCAACAGGATGTGACGCGGTGGATCGGGGGTCATAATTTCACGCAAACGAAGTCGCGGGACAGAAGCTAGTCATAGTACAGTTATCAACTGTTTTGTCCATTTCTATCAAGTAGTAAGTAAGTAAATAAGTAAGATTTTATTTGTTTAAATATGGTGTACATGATACATATATTACATGTAAGATAATAAGAGATAGGTACATAAAAGTTCCAACATGTTTAGCTGAATATTGGTAGGAAGAGATGGTGCATAAACTGTGATAAGATTCATCAAAATTATAGACTTATTAAATCATCATTATCATTACAATTCAAGTTAAAATGAAGTTTGACAGAAAGGGACAAAACAGTTGGATAGCTGAAATAGATTTATGAAGCGGGTAACTTTATTATGAATAAGACGGGAATACTTTTATTATGTTTTACTAGCTAAAATCATTATATTTAAAAATAAGAATTATCAACATTATAAACTTAAGTCAATACAGTACAAATAACGATACCAGGTTTGGTCAATCTCCTTTTGCACGCTCTTTAGAAGCTTTACCTCTGTTCGGTTTCTTTACTCATGTGTCCATACTAATTGTAAGCTAGGTCAGCTCAAAGTCAAGATCAAGGTCAAAGTATTACCACTCACTGACATGCGGTCAACCGCAGTGTATAAATAAATGATAACTGATTTTATTTCTGTAAATGGTTTTGTGCAAACACTTTTACACGTCAATCATATTTTTATTCGAGCAAAGTTCTTCTTTGCTGACTTGGTTATAGCTAAGTACATAGTAACTACCTAACCTTTTCCCAGTAATGTTGGGGTCAGCTTTCAGTCTAACCGGACGAAGCTGAATTGAGTATTTTACATGGGCCGACTGGAGTCGTGTTAGGAGTCTCACAAAATCGAGCATGTACTTAGTCTAATTACTAGAAGGATCTTAGTTATTTATATAAGTAACTAGCTGACCCGACAGACTTCGTTTTGTCAAAAGCTATTTGACTGTGGCAGTTTGTCTACGCGCAAAGGAAATATAGTATAAACTTCACTACTCTACCCTACCCTACCCTACCTACCTACCTACTTACCTACCTTTATCCTACCCTACCCTATTTACCCTACCTACCTACCCTACCCTACCTACCCTATCTACCTACCCTACCCTACCCTACCTACTGTCCAACCTTCTCGTGACAATATTAGCTATTAGTTTCTGAGCTAATAGCTGATATTTATAAAAACTATAGTTATTAAAGCTAAATAACCGTCTTTAATCTTTAGGGAAAACAATAAACATAAACAAAAACAAATTTAATTAAATACAAATTCAGGAATACCCAGTTAATAATAGTCTTATTAACTAAAGTAGGTACCTAATAAATAATCGGAGAATAAGGCAATTGTTATTCATTTACAGTGTAATATGCGTTCTGTGAATACGTAGCATCGGAAGGACACACACACCACACATGGTGGACTGATGACCTTGTGAAGGTTGCAGGAATCCGCTGGATACGGAAAGCACAGAACCGGTCGAAGTGGCGGTGCTTGGGGGAGGCCTATGTCCAGCAGTGGACGTCTTTCAGCTGAAATGATCATGCTTTCTGTATTAGGGATGATTCTACTATTTTTGCTGAAGTAAATTAATAATCCATTCTAATACTCGTATTATAAATGTGAAAGTAACTATCTGGCTGTTTGTCTGTTACGTTTTCACGCCTAAACCGCTGAACCGATCGTCATGAAATTTGGCAGAGGTATACGCTTGAGGGGTGTGTAACGTTTGACATAATAACAAAAGTTCTAATGATCATATGACCTAATTTAATTTACTATAATTCTTTTTTAATATAATGATCAAATGATTTAATGAATTATTGATATAATTTCATTTTACTATTTTAAATTTTTTGTATAATGAACAGTTTATATAATGCACATTTGAAATAATATTCAATTAATATAATATTCAGTTCCTATATTATTCAAAATCTATAAGTAACGTTTAATATAATTTGGAAATGTCTATTTAAGGGCGAAGGGGTTGCACTGGCTAAGTTTCGCTTTACCATCCCACGATTTGGGAGTCAATTTTTTTTTTACAGAAAGATCATATTATTAGATGCCTACACGTAAAATTTTAAGGTGCGGAGATAGATGGTTTAGGAAAAAAAAAAATACAATATTTTCTCACTTTTAACATTTTGTCTCGCCATTGAACGTTTCGTTTTACGTAAAATGTTTTACTTCATATTAATAATGAAATAAATACGAAAATTTTAGTGATTTAGATACTTTTTTATATACATATTATTTCTATTTACATATTATATTACATATATTTTGCTGATTTAAATTAGTGCTATTAAATTAACAGAATAATTTACCGACTATTGCCGTTAGTTGAAACCAAGCGTAAAACGACGCCATTTTGTTGTCACTTCACGTAGTCTGTCAGTGAGGCAAATAAAAACTTAGGATGCAAGAGCGAGTGAAGCGAGCTCTGGACTTGGGGCACCCCGACTCGGACGGGTTAGGTTAGAAGCGAAGCGAGCGAACAGACCCCGCCATTCCCTTCGTGGTTATTTTTTTTTAAACCACCCAAAAGTAGGAGCCTCGCGAAGCGGGGCTCCGTCGACCACGCCTTACTTCGAGACGTCTGTTATCGAAAATATCTTTGACCTCAGAGCTTGTCACAAAGTAATATTCCAAGATTTGAGTATATTTTGGTTTGACCTTGACTTTTAGGGTGTTGACCTTGACCTTGAAAAAATCGTTTGGAAACCAATTTAGATCCGATCCGTGTAGTTTAAAAATATATATATATATCTCATAAAGGGCGGGGCTCCGCACTTTTTCCTTCACAGGGGGGTTCTAGTTAAATGTTTTTATAGCATATGAAAGTTATGTCAAACGAAATTAGACTATCTGTTATTTAACCAAACATTACACACAGGCTTGAGATATGGAGAAGGACATAGGCTACTTTTTTATGCAATAGCCGACATCCACGCAGGCGGAGCCGCGGGCAAAATTTAGTTTACTATAATGACATGAGAAATGACTGTTGCTTTTCTAATTAAAAGAAAGAAAGAAAGAACAATTGTTTATTCTGCACAAACAAGACTCACATTACATGAAAAATACACAAAATACACATACTAATACAAAGTAACTAAAAGCCTCGTATTCAAAACCTTAAAGGTCTCTGCACACAGCGGGCGCGGCGCGACGGGACGGGACGCCGACGCGACGCTGAGCAGTTGTAATGTACTAGATATTACGGACGACGCCACACAGAGCCGTCCGGCTCGACGCGACGCGACGTGACGTTATCACTTGCACTTGTGACAATTTACACGTTATTTGATATAGTAATTTTCTATAGTAATTTATAGAAGTAATGAAGCACGAAGCAGCGATAGCCTAGTGCAAGTGGTATGACCGTCAGACTGCTAAGAAATAGGTATAGTATTGAGTTCAAACCCAAGGCACGCACCTCTGTCTTTTTGGATTCATTTATTTATTTATTTAATACTTTAAGCACACAAAATATACAGAGGCGGACAGGCATTTTCTACCAGTCTACCTTCGGGTGATGCAGAGACAAACAGTAGTAGGTGCAATAGCGAGAATTGAGGAATAAATATTCATTTAAATATAAAGATATACATAAACCTATTAAAAACTATAAATTTAATATATAAATCTTATTATAAATAAATATAAGCACAAATAAATACACATAAATATGTATACCAAAACAAATAAGACAAACAATGGGAAAACATTACCGTTGTGATGATACTAAATGAACGAAACTAAATTTAAATCTTTTAAAAAACGCACACTATGCAGCCAAGCATATTATATGTTGGGGGATTACATCGCTGAAAAACATGCTTGGGTCAATGCTGGTCCTGCTCCATAGGGCGCATAAACTAATTGATTAGCATTTGAAAATATTATTGGAGCTGCTGAAGACTATCTTTGCATTGTATAAACTCAATCTCCTTGAATTATATAATTGCATAGCACAGGTGTGAGTACTATGTACTAATAGAGCAACCATTTATTGGGTAATATGTCTTTTAATGACTTGAATGTTCCCTGGCGGCTGAGAGTATGTCATGCTCACTCAAATGTCTCACTGGTGGTGGCGTGTGTGTTGGATCATTAAGTTCCCTTCAAAATAGTTGAGCTAAATGGTGCTAATCCATGCGTCATGTTCGTGAACGGGCGCCGTCAGTTGGGACTGGTCATCTCTTAGCTGCCACGGCATAATTTAATTTATTTAAATTTTTTAATTGTTTTTATTACGGACGCTTCTAACGTGCACGTCTTTCTACATTGTTCTCACATGTATAACTTCAATATGAATGATGTAACCCATTTTTTGTAACTATATTTTGTTTTAAAAGAGTGTCCGTGGAGTTTCTTGCCCGTTCTTCTCCATAGGAACCTACTACGCTTTAGAATGGGCAACTAGCTTCATCTTTCTGACTGACCGACCCCTTGACAATTCAAAAGTGCCTGCAATTGGTTTATTTAAAATAAATGCTTTGAGTTTGAGTTTGACTGCCAGCTTCTTGCGAATGTGCTCGCGAACTTTTACTTTAAAAGATAATCGGTTGGTTGCCATCCTCATTTCATTTCATTTCAATCATCACTCAGCCCATCTTTACGTTACCAATGAAACTTACTCTAACAACTTACAAATGCAATGTAATTTGTTTGTTATTATTATTTCTCTGACTGAATTTAATTATTACTAAGGGTTTAAAGTGAATGTACCTACAACTTTGAACTGACCAAATTGCGCGTAGCAAAACAAATGATACATCTATTCCGAGAAATAAATGGCACAAACAAGTTTCAACTTGTTTGTGGCATCTATTTCTCGGAAAAAAAGTGCAAAACTAAGTGGCGTCATTGAATGACGTCACTAATTGTTGTAGTTTTTGAGTGGAACTTTTTTTGATAAAGCTACTATTTAATAAATTATTTGCGATTCCTTTCTTCTTTTTGTATGGAGCTGAAATGTTTTTTAAATTTTTATTCCTAATACTTAAGCTTCCTTAAGATATACTTTCCGTATCAAGAAATGCATTATATAACCTATATTACCACTAAAGCCTGAATCTCGGAAACCTTCGGAACATTGAAATTTTCAACTTTGAAAATAAATAAATAAACATTTTATGCAAGCACGTCATAAATGTCCTTTCTTCCACACCACCTAACGAGGTGAAGTGAGGTGAGTGAAACTTTCAAAATCCAGTCACAATCTTATTTCAGCGACAATCAATGTGAAAAACTTGACTATAATTTATGAAAATTATAAACTCAGATTTTTAATTTGCTAGACCAAACTGAATGCTACGATCGACCTTTTTTAAAAAAAAAAATAACGCGGTGAATTTTTAATATTACAGACAGAACATGACAACAGTGAAGGTCCTCCTGCAGATAATCGTTCAGTAGTTTGGCGAGTCACTCAGCAACTAGACTATTTACTAGGTTATTTTTATTATTATTCTCATTTATTGCGGATCACACATAAAAATATACACAATCCATATAGTATTAGTAACAACAACTTAAAAAACTATGTTAGTAAAACTTACAAACTAATAGCATCGTGGCTCAACACATGTTGGCACGTGCCTCCGCACCCAGTGCCTAATAAAGGGGCTATCCACCTTGTCGTATAATGTTCTTAGGATACCGTTGGAGCTTCCGCGCAACCTAGCCATAATTGACGCTGCCCTCTTTCTCATTATGGCATGAAAATCGTTGACATGGGCTTCCGCGAGCATCTGCGAACACCAAAAAATTATGCCCACACCAAAAATGTTCATTTTAGTCTAGCAAATTAATCAGATTATGATGTTTTTGACAGATTGTGTATTTAAGAACGTTCGAATTCTAATGGCAGTCACAGTAGAATTCGAACGTTCTTATAAATACGGGAATTTCCACTCCGGTTTTTTCGTAGTATAGGTTGGATGGAAAATTATTATACCTAATCGTCACCGCAGTGTTGGTTTTTGGGTGTAGGTTTTTTTGTGGCACGCCACAATTGTGGCGATAAGTCTTTGAGGAGTGGCTAGAGAGGCGCCACGGCGTCCTCACCTTTCGCTCGACACAGGTCCTCAGCGGACACGGTTGTTTCGGGAGGTTCCTGTTTCGGATTAGGCGGGAGGAAACGCTCGGTTACCACTGTGTGGATCGCCCGGAGGACACGGTGGAGCATACGGTGGAGGTCTGCCCGGCTTGGGCAGAGCACCGCCGTGTCCACACGGAGGCGATTGGCGGCAGCGATCACTCGCGTCTGGTCCTAGTCCAGGCCATGGTTCGGAGCGAAAGTGCATGGGAGGCAGTCACCTCCTTCTGCGAAGTAGTAATGCTCGCAAAGGAGGAGGCGGAACGCATGAGGGAGTCACAGTCTGTGCGCCCTCACGACTCTAGTCGCCACAGGAGACGCCCTGGGCGGCGGGAATCGGTAGCCGATTCCCAGCCACCGTAGGCGCGGGTTTGCGGACGGCGATCTATTGGCAGTTCGCCGTCCAGTAAGGACCAGGCCCGGATCGACGGCGCGTTGTGTTCCATGCGCGCCTCAAAGAGATGTCAGCACGCACTGACGGGATCCGCTAGGACCGGTGCCTGCCAGGTTTGCGGGTTTGTCCGATAGGGATACCGTGGTCCTGGTACACAGGCAACTGAAGGAACACGGGTAGGTTTTCAGTAAAAGTCTGACACGCCCTCCCGCTCCAACCAGAGCGGGAGAAGTTATTTGATAACTTACAACCAAAAAAAAAAAAGTGTTGGTTTCCGATAGAAAGCTAAAGTATTACCTATGTTATTTTTATCAATTTTTTGTCAAAATCCCTATCAACTGAATTGACTCAATCCAATCAAATTCCCTTACCAAATTTAGTTTTTCACTGCCAAGAGCAAAGAAAACGAGGAAAATATGGAATTTTCAATTTTATACACAATATTTGAGAACGGTCTCCTAACCACTTTTAATATTCTATAAGGTGGCATAGCCATCTAAAGTGCCGGTTATCCCGTCCATGTCGCATCCTCTATTAGTATCTTCAGTCTTCGTGACATCGGCAGCAATTTGATACTGCGTGACACGGGTGGGCAATTTTCCATTATTTATAGCTTTAAGAGAATTTATGTACGAGCCATTGTCGTTTATTAGTGCTGTTCGGATGTAAGTTATGTTTACAAGTTTAACAGTAGTGTAGTGGCTTCGGTAGTTATAGGGAGGTAGTTAAACATGTGCTAATTAGAGAATGTATTGTGTATGTTATGTTGGTTGTGTTTGCATCTTCCTGGTAACTCAACGTTGCGATAATTTGAGATGTGGTCAAGCTGTGTATCCTTTTTGGATCTTATGGCGTTTGTGGTCAGAAACAAAATTCAATTAACACCTCAGTTTTTTAAACATATTTTTGAGCACAATATAATTAAAAAACTAAATGATCCGCTGAACAACGTGGGCAATTCCCACACAAAATTTAGATTTTTTAGATTTTTCGGCTTTTGTCTAGGGATTTCTTATTTTTTTTTCCTAAACCACCGCATATTGAGGCGAATAAAAAAAATAAAAAAATAACATTCTTGTCGGTCGAGCCATTTGCGTGACTAACGCACGGCAATTACATAATACAAAACATTAATACATTTACCAAACACAAACCTTCAAGATTTCGTTGTTCTATACATTACCGACCCCCAAGATACAAGCCCTGCTTAGTTTGGGGGTCAACGGCCTAACCAAAATATCGTGATGTACAACCTTATTTATTGTGTTTTGTTAGATCATTGTCTTCATCACCTTTTCTTTCTTTATGCCAATAAAACTTTTTGTATTTTTTTTTGTATTTGTATTTAGAGCGTTGAATTTAAATATGTCAATGTTAGACATGAGAGATTGTTAGTGTTTTACCAACAACCCTGTATAGAAAGACTGAACAGTAGTAAAATATTCATTTATCACAAAACTCTAAGTTATCACATGAAATACTTTAAACTAAGAGTCGAATAGATTATAAATATACTCAAAATTCGACACTTATTTGATCACACGGAATAGTATCTGTTTTTGACCGTCACTTTTTTTTTTCTTTATTAAGAAAAAAGCATCTGTGCTCATGCTCTTGATTTAAATTAATAAATTCAAAGTTTTTTTTTTGAAGTGAAAATTTCTTTAGCCGCGTTGAGCACTTTTTTTCGCGATCGACGAACGATCGAACGCTTTCAATGAGCCATAATTATGTATACTGTATATTAATACAGTATACATAATTATAGCTCATTCACGCGGCTAAAGAAGTTTTCACACGCGAGTTCCATGATTTTTTTTTCACACAAAAACTACACATATATATAATTATATATGTGTACTTTTTAGGTGAAAATAAAAAATCATGGAACTCGCGTCATCGTCACCGAACGCTTTCCATGAGCTATATGTATACTGTGTATGTATGTGTACTTTTTGGGTGAACAAAAATCATGGAACTCACGTCATCGTCACCGAATGCTTTCCATGAGCTATATGTATACTGTGTATGTATGTGTACATTTTGGGTGAACAAAAATACAAATTCTTAGACAACAGTAGACAGACTATTTCGATGAATGTATGAAAAGCGTTTTGAAGTGAAAACTTCTTTAGCTGCGTTGAGCGAGTTTAGCTAGGGGGGAAACTTATGGATTCGCGTCACCGAAATGCGCGACATGCTCGTGACGTGTAGCGCCAGACTGTCAGTTATTCCAAAGTTTTGAGTTTTCATTTCTGTCGGCAGTCCAGACTGCCTAATTTTTTTTTAATCTTGAATTGTTTGTTTTATTTATTTAAACTTCATGTAAAATAGTGGTACATAGGCGGACTTAATGCCACAAGGAATTCTCTACCAGTCAACCTTTGGGTTAAATATAAAAACATAGTGATAGGGTACAAAAATAATGTCTAAAATAGTAACTTCCTGATTACGAGAATTTATAGTTTTATTGACACTAATGCACATATACAAATAAAATAAACTAATAGATATTTTAATAAATACCACCTAATAATAATTACTATGACTAGACTATTATTTGAGAGTTATTTAGTCTGACTTATGTAGTGTTTATGAAGTTTCTTTTAAAAGTAAATTTGTTTTCAGCTGTTTTAATGCCAAAAGGTAGCGCGTTCCAGAGCTTTATAGTAGAGATAGCGTAAGAATTTGACATAAAACCAGTATTTAATCGACATCTCTTCGTGATATGTTATGCCTTTAGATTTGACGCAAACGCTATAAACGTAAACTGCTGCTACTTAGAATCTTCCTTTAAGATCACGGGATTGGTTTGTTACAACTTTAAAGAAAACCAAGATCTAAAAGGCATTAAGGTTTCATGCAGTTTCGTAAAACCACCGAACAAGCGACCTATTACCCTGCACAGCAAAGCAAATGCGAGTGCATTACCATTTTTATAGCAGCGTGTCTGCGTATTATGCAGATTGCCTTTCGTCGGCCAACGACTGAGGAGTGCGATGTATGGAGACGGCCTAAATAGTGGGCTCCTAGCGGGAAGATCCGGTGGAAACGAAACCACCAGTTTTATTTTCTACATTTGACCAATGGATGCATTTCATCCCTTTTTTAGAGTTTCGACCTTATACAACATGTCCTGGAATTAACACTCACCACTAAACACCCCAGTTAGAATGTTATAATCATCCCACCAAAAAAATTTTCATGTAAAATGTTGCCAAGACGATACCATATGGCTCGCACTGTCAAAAAGTTATCAGATCTCATGTTGAGCCAAGCTTATATAACTCTACACGCCCTAACTCTACACGCCCTAACTCTACAAGCCCTAAATTCGCAAACTCTACACCGTGACATCACAGTGGGCCCTATCAGAATACCAGCGCTGCGGCACTTATTTTAAACGTCGCAGCATCATGCTAAGATAGGAGCCTTTTGCTCTAGACGCACTGCAAGTTACCACCCCTACTTAGTTGATATTCCACCAACTCGCACTAAGCGTTTTCAAACGTCTTTTATAATGCGCACAGCAAAGGAGTAGAACTCTCTGCCTGCGTTTGTGTTCCGAACGCATACAACCCTAATCTATTCAAAGTGAGAGTGAACAGGCTTCTTCTGGGTAAGGTCACTCCATCGTAGACTTTGTCTCTGTCATCCAGACCTAGACTAAAGTCAAGAGCAAACTCATAGTAGAATTAAAAAAAAGTCTCTTTTTTTATTTATTTTTTTATACTTTTGTGATTGTGTATTTATTAGTTTGTGATCTTCCTGTGCGAGTCACAATAAATACTTTTTCTTTATTTCTTAGTCAAAATTGGCTTAACCGTTTCGTTACCGTCACATGGGCGTAAGGTGAAAAATGTATTCACTGTTTAATACTTTTCTGTTATACAATAGTTCTTGTAGTAGCGGAAATAGCGTGACGATCACGTGGGCTTAAGGTGGAAATATCCCTCTGGTCTCTTTTTACGATACTAGATAGTGGAATAAGGTGTCTTAATTTACGCACCATTCCAAATTACGGCTAATTCCACAAATCCCCCCTGAAAATCCCCCTTAGGAGGAAAAGTGGAATCTATAAATCAGTCTAGAATTCAACCCTGATAATCCCGCTTAGGGAGAAAACAAGAATTGAAAAA
Source organism: Dryobota labecula (assembly GCA_947523025.1). Lineage (NCBI taxonomy): Eukaryota > Metazoa > Arthropoda > Insecta > Lepidoptera > Noctuidae > Dryobota > Dryobota labecula. The sequence continues at coordinate 24,300,264 of OX383284.1, read as the reverse complement.
AAAAAAATACTTATTCCAAGATGAAAGTGATTTTTTTTACTTTAGGGTTCAGTTTTCCCCACTGAGGGGGATTCTCTCAGGGGTGATTAGTGGAATAAGCCCAAATTACTAGACATAAACGCTAAAATCGTAGCCTTGTGGCACACCCAAATGTGTTCTGAAAGCGAGTGCTGTGCTAATCTATGCAAACCCGTTTTAAGATTGACTTGTTTGTAGGACACACTTGGTTCGTGATTACTGTGAGCCGTGCACGTATGGGCCTAATCCCGGGATTCCGTGTGCGGGATTAACTTTACAAAAGGTTTGGCATCTCTGTTTTTATTTTAGAGATTGGTATCAAGGAAAATGAGCGTTATTAGTTTTGGAAGATTAGATATTTAATTGTTTTTCTGGTGGAGTTTTATATAAATAACCATCTAAGATTTAACTGTTTAGCTAAGGTAGTTAGGTACGAGTGGAGTAGGGTCTGTTTGTCCGTCTGACACAGCCGATTTTCTCCAAAACTACTGGACCAATTCAGTTGAAATTTAGTGCACATATGAGCTTCTGTGACCCAAACACGAACGTTTAACTAAAATAAATGAATTTTGAATATAGGGGTCACTTTGGAAGGCATATTGGATAATAAAAAATAACAAATTGCAAAATGTACCGTGTGACATATAAAATTAAAGAGCTTATTGTAAGGATTTTTGATAATTTGTTTTTAATTTTAATTTAAAAAAAAATACTTTTAAAGTTATTTAAGAAAATATATAAAAATTTACCTTATCTCTGATCCAAATATTTTGAAAAAATGCAGAAAATGGTTCTTTATTTATAGACTACAGGAAAACCTATAAGAAGTCTACGGTTTTAATATAACATAGTAAATCTCTCAATATTGTACGTACATACTTACATTTGCAGTTGGAATGTATGGAAGAACTTGTTTTTCAACTACAATGTTAAGTTTGTTCTTGGGATAAATTCATCCCAACTACGGACCCTTCATTGTTGTGGTAAGACTCGCACTTGGCCGGTTTTTTTTTAAAGCTAACTTTGTCAATCTACTCAACCTACCAGAGGCCTATGTTAGACATAGGCCTCACCCAAGCTGCAACACAACACCTTATCTACTACAGCCCACACGAACACATCTCATCATGACTACAAGCACTTGTACGGGTTTATCTCTCTTGTATCCCACTAAATTCCTGTTGGGTTGCTTGGGTTTCAATTCTCTAGAAGCAAGACGGTCGCGTGATCAGATGACTGTAATATTTAAAATTCTTAGAGGTATTATAGATGTTCCTGATCTGCATAATGAAATCTGCAATCTATTTGTCCCAGACAATTACTGTCGTGGCAGAAAGCACTGCTTACTGGCTGTTCCAACTTGCCGTACTGTTGCACATTCCAAGTCACCTATTCCTCGAACATTAGCCGCTATTAACGCTCTCTTGAACTTAAAAACAGATTTTGATATGTTTGTGAATGAATGGAAGATGATACTGTCGGAATGTTTGAATTTTTGTGAGAAGAGTGCATTACTGTGTTAAATAAATTATAATAATATATGTTTAAATAGTGTAATTGGCTTCAGTCGTTCTATTTAAATTAAATAAATAAACCGAAATCTGACAGCTCATCGCCTACCAATACAACTCCTACAAACCTCTCAACAACATCCATAATAACATTCAACATTCATCCTCTCACCCTCTATTTGTCCATGATCGTCTCTTTTATTTCATTCTGAAAGAATAATAAACAATAAAACAAGCGTTCAGTACCACTAGTGTCACAGAGAGCGCAAAGGAAGTAATAATCGTAAAGTGAGCCGCGTATTTCCGGCTTTGCTTGCAACTGGGTAGGGTTGGGTGCAGTTTGTATTTTTTGGAGAAAATTAATTAATGGAGAGAAAATTTAAGAGTAATTGAACGTCGTCGCGTATAATAATAACAAATTTCTTTAATCAAGTAACAAGGACTCAAAATCAAGATCAAAATATTTTATTTCCCATAAACCTACATGGGCACTTATGAAACGTCAGAAGCTAGGTGCACGGTTCCAATTAGTCGTTTCCTATAGAGAAGAGCCGGCAAGAAACTCCACAGTTACTCTCTTAAAAATAATTGGCTTTACAATATTATCAAATAACAATGTTAATAGGTATGGGAGGACAGTGTAGGCCTTTCAACAATTACCAGGTACTTAACTAAATAGAAAAGTGCCAACAAATCTACACTCTACTAGGCCTACAACGTTCTCACATTCACAAAATAGAAAATAATCCATTAAAAGATTAATGACATGATTGCAATTACAACTACAGTAACAAATCTGAATAAATATCATGTCTACAAAAGCCACTAATAAAGAATTGGAATTCGATTTATAGGTAAATAATTTCAAATATTGAAAAGATTATGTCAAGGAAGTATGTAAAAAAATAAAAAATCTAAATAAAAATCGTTATTTGGGAGCAATTAATAGACATTTACATAGTTATTTCGTTTATGAGGTTGTGTAAGTAAACTTACGAGCTATGTTAATTATTTATTCTAATAAAAAAAAAAAAAAATCATCCCATGGGATGGCACTGCAGTGATTGATATATATGCAATCGTGCCTGCTAGCGATCATTTTCAGGATATTGTTGGAGCTGACCCGTACTTTGCGCACCAGGGATGCACACCTCATTCGCATCGTTGCGTAAAAGCAATTTTTATGTGCGTCCGCGAATATTCCCGATGCGCTATAGAAACGGGGCAGCCCCACCAATACCATGAAAGCGTTGTTGTATTGAACACGAAGGGCGTTCTACGACCGTTGGGTATATCTAGCCCACAGGCTGCACGTGTAAAACGTGAACTTATAAGCAGATCTAGAAAAGAGTTGGTAAGTTATGAACCGGCGAAAACGTAAGTAATTGAAGATTTTTATAAATAGTTGTGTTATTAAGGATCCCTCTGCTTAAACTAGTTTCTTTTCAAACCCATTCCTTTAGAATGAATAAAGTGTTTAAGTTCAACGAGTTACAATATAATTGATACTTTACGGGGTGCTAGATTAACTCGCGTATTTGCCGTTTGGAGAACTCATAGCATGTTTTTGACCCAATATAAGACGCATGCAGTCGGTTTTTTTGGTTATAAGTTCGTGACAAATCAGAGTACCCCACAATGCGTTATAGGGAAGCTCCCGCGCGTTGCTAGCTCATACTATTACCGAGATACTGACTATGCGATCGCCTGGTAGGCGATCATTAGTATAATAGGGATTTTTTGTTGTAAAACACTTTTTTGAGCTAAAATACTACACTATGTATTCTTTAGTGTAGTGTAATGTATGGTGTAATACGTCACATTATAGCCTCTATAAAAATCAGCACTCTCAGTCTTACACTTACTGATTTATAAAAGACTAGCTTTTGCCCGCGGCTCCGCCCGCGTGGATGTCGGTTATCGCGTAAAAAAGTAGCCTATGTCCTTCTTCATATCCCAGGCTATATCTCTGCCAAATTTCATGAAGATCGGTTAGCGGTTAAGGCGTGAAAACGTAACATACAGACAGACAGGCAGAGTTACTTTCACATTTATAATATTAGTATGGATTTCCATAAAACTGTGTCAGAAGGCGAGGTGGCTGGAAGGTGTATATTTAGAATAATGTATGAACTGATCATAGTTTCACAGTTTTTTTTTTTTTTGTTGACTTTTAAAATTAAAACAAAATTTCGATACACTTACAAAATGGTCCCACAGGCGATCATTTGTATTAACCCGTGATAAAATAAGATTTAGTTAATTAATTAATTAATTAGTAAATTAATTCCTAGGGTTAAATACGAATTTCCGCAGTTCAACTTGTTACTTGTAGAGGCAATTTTTAAGTAAGCTTTTGCTATCTTACAAAAAACATTATTTAATTTACATTAAACATTAGGTCAGCAAAGGCCTCAAACACCGCACAGCCCTACCCAGTATTGACGTGGTCACCACGCTCAACGTCGGATGCCGATCGTTGTATGCATCTGTTGCAGAAAATCCTGATATAATCCCGAACCCACTGCAACAATCACTGGAATTATTGGCTCGAAGGCCCGACACCACATTTCGAAGGCTTAGCGTGTCAATAAAATTTTGAATGTTTTAATTTTACTGTAGTTTTATTGTAGTTTCTGTATTGGAAGTGCATCTTTTGGTATTTAATAATTTTAATAATAAGTTGTGATGTAAAAGAGCTATGCTGTATTATTTAACATTTAAAAAGTAGATAGGTGTTGCTGGTTTTTGGTCTGTCTTTATAGTACTTTTGTCACGTTTGAATACCAAGTTACCTACTGTTTTTGAAGTGAACACTTCTTTAGCCGCGTTGAGCGATTTTTGGTAGGGGAAAAACTTTTGGGTTCGCGACACCGGAATTCGCGACATGCTCGTGACGTGTTGCACCAGACTGTCAGTTTTGAGTTTTGGGTTTTCACTTCTGTACTTCTGTTCTGTTCTTCTGTGTGTTCTGTGTTTTACTTCTGTACTTCTGTTCTGCTCGTCTGTGTGTTCTGTGTTTTGTATTTTAATTATTATATTTTATTAAATTGTTTTGTTGCCAATGCGAATATACGCCCTAAGTTACTGTTTAGGGTTCTCAATTTGGTTTAACACTACATCCGTAATGACAGACTTTTCCCTTAACGTTTATTTGATTGACCAAGCAATCGTTAAGAAAACTTTCCCTCGGAACAAATTCCTATTTTTTTTTTACTGTACATGTATCGGCAAGTTTCTATCTTAAATTGAGTGAGATCCTTCGTATAACTTACCCAGGTAAAACCCCGCATACCTACTAAGGGTCTTCATAATGTTATAAACTCAAAATATATTTTCAAAAGAACAAAAATGTTTTGGTAGCCCTATTATAGCGACTATTGTAGTTTTATGCAACTGTTTGTAAGGATTTGAATTGCTTCCAAGTGCTGTTTGTATTAATATTATTGGCTTTATGACTCAGGTTTTTTATGTTTTACAGTTTTCAGAGGATTAAATAGTGTGCGAAGAGGATTCTCATTGTTGTTCTTTGTACGAGTGCTTTTATGAAGGTTTTTATAGCTGTGTTTTAGTCTCTAAGGTTTTAGTTAAACAAGTTCTCACTCTCGTTGTTGACTTGTGATTATTGTAGATAATATTGTTATATTCAATTCGTGTTAATCCAAAATTAAAGTGACAAAGAAATAGTATCACGACATTAATTTCAGATGCATGAATGTAAACGAAGCAAAGGAGTAGGAGGAGAGCAGGTGGCGCTCTATAGTTTCTGCCTACCCCCATGGGAAGAAAGCGTGAGTTTATTCAATTCAATTCAATTTATTTAATAAAGTAACTATGACTAATTTGTTAGTAAAAATCTTAGTTAGTAATATGATAATTTTATATACACCCGTTTTTTTATATTTTATGCATGTATTAATTTAATTAACAATAGGGATGATGCCTGGGTAAAAAAAAAAGAAAAACTGTTTAGTCTGTCAATCAGATAATAAAAAAATATTAGACACGTATTTTTTGCTTTATCATATTAACAAAAAATTACTTAGATAAAACACATTAAACTTGGGGAGTGGGGGCTCGTTACAGCTCAGTATAAAATCTAATGAGAATGACGTCATGCCAAATTTAAACTCAATGTATCGCCGTAATGTTTTGATTACGTAAAAAAAGAAAAAAATACGTGTCCAATATTTTTTAATAATCTACATGACGGACAAAAAATATTTTTTTAGTCATCATCCCTATTCACAATTGTAAACTTCAAATTTTATGATGCATGCATTCATTTCATGAAATCAAAATAATAATGTACTTTCGTGCCAATTTTTTTTTTTCTGTTGTTATTATTATAAAAGGAATGTCGCGAAACTAATTTCACTGTCAATTGCGATGTGAAACTAGTGTCGTGAAAGTACATTTGTAAAGATAAAGATAAAGATAAATTTATTTGTTCAAACATGTGTAACATGATACATGAATATGCACATAAAGATGGAAAATATTAAGTAAGACCAACATGTTTTGCCTCACTTGGCGTACAAAATGTTTATATGATATTAATTAAATTGGCAATTATAAATTAATTATTAATGTCAGTTTCGCACATAAAATTAGAATTGGTGCAAAATATGGTATATAATTCAATATACAATCAGAGTCAGTACAAAAAGAAGTCAATATTAATTACAGACAAAATATTATGTCAATATAATATATATAAAATAAATCAACAATAATATTCAAAATTTATCATTTAAAAAGTCAACAATGTTATAGTAACACTTATCAGTAAGCAGCTTTTTAAGTGTTTTCTTAAATAAATTAAAATTGAATTGCTTAATGTCATTCGGAATTTTATTGTATATTAATGGGGCCATGCATACTACACTTTTACTTAGAAGTGCTGTTTTAGCCGGGTGTGATTGCACCCAAAGTCGATACTTCTCACGTCTATTTCTATTAGAATTATTTGACAACTGTACGATAATATTAAAGTAAAGTAAAGATAGATTGTAGGTACAGTAAATATGATGTTACAATTAAAATATGGGTGATCCTTGTACAATCTACCTTATATAGGCATGCAACATTATTATTAAATTAATCATTAATTATAAAAGGAAATACAATGGTCACACAGTTAAATTATTTTCAGGTATTACAGTTGAACAGTAGTTGTCAGTTGGCATGGTACATTCATGTAAAGGAAAATAAATAGTACATGGCAAAATAAAGCTTTGATGCTGTCGGGGCCATGATTTCGGTGATACTGTAGATTTAATACTAATTATTTTACGAAACAAGTTGCACTGTTATTGAAACTAGTTTCTGGAAAAAAAAAAAAAACATTTACATGCAATTAATGTTGTAATGTAAATTCGTCTTTACTTATATTTTAGCAACCATGTGCTTAATTCAGATCTGCTTGCACAAATAATAGTAGGTACATTACTTACCAAGGGCTGTAAAAGAAAGAAAGCCCGAAATCGCAGGTATTTATGACCCGAGCCGTAGGCGAGGGCTGTAAATATGCGATAGAGGGCTTTCTTTTTTACTGCCCGTGGTGAGTACACAATTTTACGTCTTCACCTGGCCATAATGCGAGTTTTACTGTACGCGTAGCGTGCGGTAAAACTCACCTTATGGCCAAGTGTGACGTAAATATCATTTTATTTCATTTATCAACAAAAACACGCAATTGTTTGACATTGTGTGATCATTATTTGTCTCGTATACACTTACAAACTGAAACAAAAAGGTAGGTAATAATGTAAAAAAAAATCCTTATACCTACAACTCCAGGGGAATTACCGATGCTTAGCCAACCGTAGATAGGTAAGTAGGTACGAAGTTCAATTTAAATATCTAATGACTGTACATCAAATTAGAATACATCGATATTACTGCTAGGCGGTTACTGGTATTTTTAGGGTTCCGTAGTAAACAAGTAGAAGAGCCTTTATAGTTTCGCCATGTCTGTCTGTCTGTTTGTCCGCGCCTTAGTTCAGAGACTCTTAGTACTAGAAAGCTGTAATTTGGAATGTGTTTTAATCAAGCCGACAATGTGGCAAATTAAAATCTTGAAAAAAAAAAATGTTGTGTACCTCCCTTGCACGTAAAATGGGGATGTTTTTATTTTTATTTTTCGTCTATCCCTTGATGTGTGGTATCGTTGGATAGGTCGCTCAAGAGTATTGCGTGTCTGACGAAACCATTTTTCGATTCATGGATCCATTTGTGTAACAAAAAGCTTTAAAATGATAATTTTTGTAAGAGGCATGTGTCCCCTTACCAGCTAAATGGTTGGTTTAAAATATGTGAAAAACATCACGGCAATAGTAAAAAAATCGAAGTTAAAAGGAAAACTATCACAGCTAAGTAGGCTTTACAAGTTACCGAGTAATAGTCTTCCAACTTATATTTGCAGTTGAAATGTATGGGAGAACATGTTTATCAATTACAATGTTAAGTTTGTTCTTGGGATAAATTCATCCCAACTACGGAACTCTTTATTATGTGTGGTCCGACACGCACTTGGCCGGTTATTTTTAGACGAGATTTCACACAGAACTCAACTAGAAACAAAAATTTCCTCCCCAAATTAATTTTCATACAAAAGTCCCTACGTTAGTGTGAGAGGGGCTTGTGACTTCCTAAGTAATATCAGTCACACGGGTCGATTGACCAGGTTAAGCTATGCTTGCCGGGGTTGGTCCGTAGATGGGTAATCATCTTTACATACCAAGACCCCTCCCTGCCTGGAAAGCACGTTAAGCCGTTGGTATCGGCTGTCATTCGTGGATTTTTGACAGTTGTTACGGGTCGTTAGAAGCCCGGAAGTCTGACAACCAGTCTTACCAAGGGGTTGTGTAGGTCAGATAAGCAGTCGGCCCATGTAAAATACTGGTATTCAGCTACATCCAGTAAGACTGGAAGCTGACCCCAACATAGTTGGGAAAATGCTAGGCAGATGATGATGACAAAAGTCAAACGTTAAACTACAAATATTTGCTCCGTTTTCATCAAACTCCACCTACATATCTACCAGTTAAATACAGTTCACAGCTCTTGTTGACTCGAGTCGATAGCAGTCAGAATTCAACCCTTGTTATGACTGACAGCTGCATGAATATTCAACTCGTGCGAGCCGCGGGCGCCTCCGTTACTTTAACAGCTATCTATAGGAGTTGTGGGAAGTTGTGAGGTTGTTATTGGGAATGGAGCGATTTTTAGGGTTAATTGGAGAAATCGATTAGTGTTTTATATAGTGTTAAAGATTGAAAAAATATCCTTCACGGACTACGAGTGGAAAGCCCCTAATGTATACAATGTGTAAGTGAATTAATGCATATTATTATTAAATTAATTTGTTCAGAATCGTTTACTGAATCGATGTCTGTCATTTTTTGTATATGTAATTTTTTATCCCAAAAATAAAAGACGTAAATAATAGTCACACTGCCGCAGTCCAGTATTAAGATTAGTATAATTAAGCTTGAGTTTGGAAGTGATTACAAAATCCCGCGTCCTAATTGCATAATACACCTACAATCACATCGACAGTTAAAAGGTAATTTACTAAGCGACATTTTTTTCGTAAATGTGTCATGAATGTCATCCTACTTAAAATAAGACTTTAAATTATTACCTTTTAACCATCGACATATTCATTTTGTTGAACAGACGAATTTTTCAAACATGAGACAATGGATTATGAATTTCCTTGAAAATCCTTCGAATTGTGATTTTATAATTATCATTTGTTTAAAAAAGGTGAAGGAAAACATCGTGAGAAAACCTGAGAGATATTGCTCAACGGAATTTGTAGCCAAGTCAGAAGCCCATGGGCGGCATAAAAACTCTGACACCAGGTTAGTCACTAATCACACGAAAATAAGAAGAAGCGTTTTGAACATAATATAATATTATAATCAACATAAACTAAAAGCATTTATTTCAATTAAACCATTTACAGGCACTTTTGAATTGTAAAGGAGTCGGTAGTTGATCAGAGAGTAGAACCTCCAAACGTAGATCTTAATGGAGAAGAACGGGCAAGAAACTTTTTTAAATTACAAAATCCTGGGTATTTTTTCGTTACACACTTATTTATTTACTTATTGGGCTACAGTATATTATAAATTTCCATTTATATTACCTACTCTACTCTACGCTTGTCAAAGTTGGACACTAACAAAGGCAGTTAGTTACAAACTAACTTCAAGCGTTCCAACGAGCAATGAAGATGAGTATGTTAGGAATTAAACTCTTGAGACCGTAAAAGAAGCAAAGACTATGCACTACAATAATAGATGATGTGGAATTAGTTTGCAAGTTCAAATGGCGATGGGCAGGACACGTAGCCAGAGCCACAGATGGACGATGGAGTGAGAAGGTCATCCATTGGTACCCTCGTGATGCACCACGCAATCGAGGCAGACCCAAGCGCTGGTGATGCGATGATATTATGGCCGTGACCGGCCCTACTTGGACTAGAATGGCCAAAGACAGAGAGGAATGGCGAAAGATGGAGGAGGCCTTTGTCCTTAAATGGGCTCCCAAAATAATTAACAAAAAAATATTTATTTATATTATTCTATTTATAAAATCAGTTTATTTATTTGTTAAAATGCATGATTCAATTATTATTCAGATAGGAATGAGATATAATCTAATTGTATACCTACTAAAAATTTGCATGTCATTATGTTATGATTAAATATGTTAAGCTACATTATACTCGTACTACCACTGTCAAAAACTTTTGTAACCATATTTATCTGCAAATAAATCTTTGATTTTGAATTTAACTTTGAATATTTTATGATAAATTATAATTAATTTTAAAACTTTTTGGGATATAAAAGGCTTAAATAATAATAATCATCATCATCATTTCAGCCGAAAGACGCCCACTGCTGGACATAGGCCTCCCCCAAGCACCGCCACCTCGACCGGTTCTGTGCTTCCCGCATCCAGCGGATTCCTGCGGTTTTCATTAGGTCATCGGTCCACCATGTGGGAGGCCTTCCAACGCTACGTCTTCCGGTACGCGGTCGCCACTCCAGAACCTTTCGGCCCCAACGGCCATCTGTTCTGCGCGCAATGTGCTCTGCCCATTGCCACTTAAGTTTGGTAATTCTTCGAGCTATGTCGGTTACCTTGGTTCTCCTGCGGATCTCTTCATTTCTGATTCGATCACGAAATAATAATAAAAATCTGCCTAGCCTTTTCCCAACTATGTTGGGGTCAGACCTGGCTCAGGTGGATGCAGCTGAATACCAGTATTTTATATGGAGCGACTGCCTATCTGACCTCCACAACCCAGTAACTGGGTAACACGATACCCCTTGGTAAGACTGGTTGTCAGACTTTTTGGGCTTCTGACGACCCGTAACGACTGTCAAAGATCCACGAATGACAGCTGGGAACAACGGCTTAACGTGCTTTCCGAGGCACGGAGGAGTCTCGGTATGTAAAGATGGTCACCCATCCACGGACCAACCCCGGCAAGCGTAGCTTAACCTAACGGATCGACCCGTGCGGCTTTTATTACTTAGCCACGAGCTCCTCGAAATAATAATAATAAAATAATAATATTATAAGTTTCCTCAATCCTAAGGAAAAAATATTTTAAACATTATCCAACTTAAGCAATTGCTAACCACAACACTTAACACACCGTTCCATCCACCATGTCATGTAACATCACTAATTTCAATCTAATGTATCATTAGGTCTCTAATTTACAGGGGCAGCACTAAATCGTGTCGGCCCCTTAATTTGTAGTCCGCGGTAGTTTCATGGTCTACTGGACAATTAATCTAACAGGTATTTAGAGGAGAACTGATGTATGTTGGTATGAAACGGTGGCATTGTGGTGGTGGCAGACGAGAGGAGTGATGACTAGATTCTTGGGAAATGGAATAATTAAACGTGAGAAAGACAATATTTATTTATTATTTATTTAACACTTTCTCACACAACTGTACAGAGGCGGACTTAATGCTATAGGCATTTTCTACCAGTCAACCTTTGGGTGGTGCAGAGACAAACAGTGGTAGGTGCAGTTACGAAAATTAGGGAATTCTTTTTATTTTTTTATTTTACCTACAACGGGGAAGCTCTTGGCCTTCATCTCACCTGATGGTAAGTGATGATAAGGCCGAAGATGGAAGCGAGCTTCACCCGGAATCCTCAACCACAGAGGAACTGGCTATCTTACCTATAACTGCCGAAACACAACAAATGCTGTAAACATTGTTGTTATGGCAACATACTTAGATAAAATGGTGGTAGTTAGCCAGGCAGACTTAGAACAAGCCGTACCACCAACCAAATATATATATATATATATATATAAGGATAAACCTATACCTTGACTATAAATAAGATATATACCTAATTATATATAAATATAAGAACAAATAAATACACGAATATACTAAAACAAATAAGACAAACAATGAGATAACATTACCATTGTTGTGATACTGCCAGCTTATTACGAATGTGCTCGCGAACTTTAAATGATAATCGGTTGGTTGCCGATAAGAACCGATATGCAAAAATGATCACTAAATAGGTAGATTTTGTCAATAGAAACTTTTAATATAAAGAACTACCTAACATAGCTAGTCCGGTGAACTTCGAACCGCCTCAGAATCAATAAATGTTGTGTTAACTTATTAGCTAAATTGAATTCAGTTTTTTTTTGTTTAAATAAAATTAAATGTACCTATGAGAAAATTAGTTTTCTTCATGTTTTTTTCCTCATTTTTTTCGCATGTTTTAATAGTTATTCTGCTACCCCGGGTGGAGATGAATCCAACAAATCATAGATCATAAAAATCGGTCTAGCCGTTCATGTGTTACAAATGGTGTAACTAACTCTTGTTTTGTGTATTTAGATTAAAGTTAACTTAGAGGGAGAATTTCAACCAAAAAGAGGGAAAACACATAACAACACACCTGTTTTACCCGAAGGGTTAGGCATAGGTGTTATACATGGTTATTTTAAATTGACTAGCTAAACTCCGCAGACGCGATTGGTATCGATAACACGATAAAACATAAAAAGAACAGTTCTTGTCAACTTATACTTCAAGTAACAACACTAACAGCAGTTGTTAACCTCCCAAAAAACATCAAATCATAATTTTTTAGGGTTCCGTATCCAAAGGGTAAAACGGGACCCTACTACTAAGACTCCGCTGTCCGTCCGTCCATCTGTCACCAGACTGTATCTCATAAACCGTGATAGTTAGACAGTTGAAATTTTCACTGATGATGTATTTCTGTTGCCGCTATAAAAACAAATACTAAAAAACAGAATAAAATAAATATTTAAGGGGGCTACCATACAACAAACGTGATTTTTTTGCTCGATATTGATAACGGCAACAGGTAGACACTTGAAATATTCACAGAATATTTAGTTATATATTCACTTTAAAAATAAATAATTAAATGAAAATAAAATAAATATTTAAGTTATTGATATTTTATTTGCCGTTTTTATAGATAACTAGCTTTTGCCCGCAGCTCCGCCCGCGTAGATGTCGGTTACCGCGTAAAAAAGAAGCCTATGTCCTTCTCCATATCCGAGGCTATATCTCTGCCAAATTTCATGACGATCGGTTCAGCGGTTTAGGCATGAAAACGTAACATACAGACAGATAGATAGACAGACAGACAGACAGAGTTACTTTCATATTTATAATATTAGTATGGATGGTACGGAACCCTTTGTGCGCGAGTCCGACTCGCACTTGGCCTGTTTTTTTTAAGCGTGTTTAGATACCCATCTCGTCTGCGGAGTTTGACAAGCCAATTTAAAATAACCCTGTATATACATATTTTGTCAGTAAAAGAAAGAAAAATAATTTAATAAGATGCACATTATAAAATACATACACTAATCCAAAGTAGTCAAAAGCAAACACTGGGATCTTAGTTTAGCGTTTGTAATTGCCACCGATTGACCTTCCAATGTTAGGTCATGCAACCTCAAGGTCATTAATACAAAACACTATTACACGATGGACCAATACATTGTCTAAGAATAATTACACAAAAATGTATATATAAAAAAAAAAACAATTTATCCAAATACATTATTCACGAAAAAAACATTTTGCCAGGAATGAATTACCAAAATTGCAAATTGCTCCAACTTATTACATAATATAATAGCTCGCTATTGATTTACGCTTACATATTTCAATTTTATTGCACTACTACGATCGTTCGCGACTTTTCCTCCATACATTTTTCATTTATATTTTTCAGACTAATTTATGGCATCGTACAGCTTGAGAAGCAAGATTCATGTTGGAATCTAAAATCTTTATGAAGAACTAGCTTATGCGGTGCCTTCAGCTGTATATTTCTAGGGGCTTGCTTGATTTTGCAACGAGCAATTTATATTGAGCAATGTATAACAAGCAATTTATATACTTATACCCAAAGTCTCTAATTCAGATAATTTATGTAAACAAAGTAATGTCAAGAAGTGTCACTGTCAAAATGACAGGACAGTGGTACAAAACATTTTATCATTATTTTTTTAGTAAATAATCATCTATGAAATTAAAGTGAATTAATTATTAGAACTATGCAAACAAAATACCGTTGCCATTTATGTAGTGTGTCGGAGATACGGCTTATGATAGTCATAATCAGCCCTTTTAAGTCCACTGCTCGACGTTGGCCTCCCAAAATCGATTTCCACTCGAAACAGTTTACAGCCGTTTTCATCCAAAATGTGGCTAGATATGTTACATACAATATGAATCTATGAATGACAGTTTCAATATTAGTGTTGTTGAAGATGTAAAAAAATGTGAAAATGTTTGGATCTCCTGCATTGTTACCAGTATCATAAAATATTTTATACCAGAAAATCTCCTTTTTTTAATAACTTTGTTTAAAACCGAAAATTTATATAAATATTTACGGTATGATTATTTTTTAATTATTATTTCTTAAATACAGTACTTAAAAAAAAAATGGAACCCTTTTTTTTCGCCATTTTATGTGAATTACCATTACGAAGATTTTTTTTGATATGTTATCCCCTTTGTTTACATAAATTATCTGAATTTGAGACTTTGGGTATAGCAATTTTATAGTGTAACTTTTGCCCGCGGTTTCGCCCGTGTGGATGGCGGAAGATATCCCACGGGAACGTACTACCGGGATTGTGTCGGGGAAGTACCTTATGTGTTAATCCAGGTTATAAATTTATGTGTGCCTTTCATCCTAATCCGTTCTGATGTTTTTGCGCCCATCCGAAACATACATCCAGACAAACAAACGAACGGAAATTAATCAAAAATACATCAGTCTCGTAGTTTTTACTTTTTTCAAAAATATTAAATTTACATTTTCATATTATATTCTAATTCAATGTGGTGTACACTAAATGTGTGAATTAGAATATAAAAATAGGTCAATCCTGATAACTAAATTATTGGACTGAAACTTACAAGTTCAATTTAGGTAAACAGCAAAAAAAAAATATTGGTACAGTAGGCCTCACGTCAGTGCTAACACTTTGACCTTGAACTTGCTTAGATTTTATTTCTGTAAGTAGGTTTGTTCAAACACTTTTACACGTTATTCATATTTTAAAACTAGATGAGGTCGGCGTTTCATACGAGTATCTGACTACTCTGAGAAGAAAGGCCAAAACAAACTCAGAGGTTACAGTCTCTTTCAAAGTCCAGACATAATCTTGGTCAAATCATGTGAAGACCATGTAGATTGGTATCTGAAATGGTCTTTTATAGGTGCTTTAAGTAAAGCTTAGCTACAGTAACTTATGCATGAGATAAGAGCTTGCCAACTTAAGAGCGGTTTAGACCAAACAATTCAACTTACACTCAACAGCATTCTATCCCTACTCTAGCAAATTATTATTGTGAAGGTGTAAATAGTGATAGCCTAGACCCATTTACTCAAGTGGGTGTCGTAAAAGGCGACTAAGGGACTTACTAGAGAATGGGCAGCAACGTTCTCTATGCAATTTTAACACCATACTGCGATCGCCAACCCGCCTGCCAAGCGTGGCGATTATGGCAAACCCCCCCAATTGGTGGAGGCCTGTGTCCAGCAGTGGACGGCTTTCGGCTGAAATGATGATTTTATAGTCGCTTAACTATCTTAATCGAAATATCTTATCGCTACCCGTGAAATACTTATCATTGAGGAGTTTCGTTGGCCATTTATGGTCTTCTTCATCAGTTCTAATTCATCAAATGATACTACTTGAATGTAAATGCTTGAGTTGTTGATGAAAATATAAAAATTGCTATATGTTTGCCTGTAAAATTTGAGGAGTTCCCTCAATTCCTCATGGATCCCATTATCAAAACTAGATTTTGAAAAAAATGTGACCAATCTGGAAGTACATCCTTTCAAATAAAAAATAAAAATCCAAATCGGTTCATAAACGACGGAGTTCTGAGGTAACAAATATAAAAAACAAAAAAAAAAAAAAAACAAAAATAAAAAAAATACAACCGAATTGAGAACCTCCTCCTTTTTGGAAAGTTGATAAAAAATGGGCGCAGTTTTTCCTTCCTCCTGTAAGGTTGCCTTTTTCGCATATACGAGGTTTTCACTCTAAGGCGACGATGTGTACCTTAATCGGTCCAGTTGATTCGGAGAAAATCGGCTGACAGACAGACAGACACGCGAGTGATTCTATATGGGTTCCGATTTTTCTTGCTGAGGTACGGAATCCTAAAAACACTTTTGAATCTCGCGTAAGTGTAAGGTATTTATGCTTATGACTGTACACTAACTGGTACACACGGCTACACATCAAGCTATACAATTCCAGTATAAGCTGATCTCGCATTGTATAGGATTTTCGTATTATGAGAGGTCAGCTTATTCTGGAAATGTATAGCTCGATGTGTAGCCGTGTGTACAGGCACAAACATACATTCTTGCCTTACTTAACCATCCGACTACACCACTAGTGAATCGCTCACCACTCGACTCGAGAACTCGAGAGCTGTTATCGGTAATATTCGATTCAGATCGATACTCGATGCTTCTCGGATATGTATCGATGCGTGATCCACCTCTTCATTTCACTGAAGTAGTGTCTACATTACTCAGTTTCAAGAGTTCGTCTGATGAAATGTTCGGAAGGTCTTACGATAGGAACGGATTTGCTTCGGCGCGGGTACGATGGTTAGACACACTCTCGAGTGGTAGGCACAGGTTTCAGGTTTCCTTGTTGAATATTGTGTATTTATTGAACAATATGGCTGCGGTCTCGTGGTCACACCAGATTGTCACACCAGTGTAACTAAGTGATTTTTTTCCTGTTAGTCACACTGCTAATAGTTCTATACCATGTAACACTTGTCATTTTCAACTAGTGATGCGGTGAAATAAATATTTGATTCAATATATAAATATTGAATTTATTTATTCCATCGGAGCATCAATAGGCCAAACTCACGACCTAAGGGGCTCAAAGAGATGTCAGCAACGACGAGGGGGCCCAATAGGGCCCAAGCCTGCCGGGTCAGCGGGATTGTCCGAAAGGGGTACCGCTGCCCCGGAACATACACTGAAAATTTTTTTACTTATACATAACCAAACTTTCGTCAACATGTAACACAAAAAAGTGACCACATAACTTTATGCAACATGTAACCAAAACCTGTGCTGGCTGTTGTGTATCACTTTTACTAAATCAAGTTAACTTTTATAAAGTATTGTCAAACTTTGATTATTCCTGAAATAGCCAAAGTAGTTAGGCTAAATATTTTTTTCAGTGTAAAGGGCCAAGGAAAGAACACGGGTGGGTTTTACGACTGACACTCCTTTCCGCTCCACCCAGAGCGGGAGGGGTCATGTGATGATTACCCATACTTAAAAAAAAAGGTGTCGCTTTTAATGGCAAGCGACATCGCAGCAGGACCAGCAGCCAGGAAATGGTGGGATGAGCTGGTTTCTTTAAATAAGAACTGTTACTTAGAAGCGAGAGTAGAGAGTCCTTTGCCCTGCAGTAGGACACCACAGCCTTTTAATAATAATAAACAAAACATTCGATCTCTCTGACTTGCCTATTGATCGACTGGAGTAAGTACTGACGAAACAGATATCTACCTCTTTCTTGCCTTTATTCGCGATCAAACGTGCTTGAAGAAAGGACGTATTAATGATGCTGGTGGGGATCATAAACGATCACCGCGATTGTTCTGATAGCCGGGGAATATCTTCATCTGCACTCTTAAAGCACCTCGGCATAAATGGCTAAGTCACTATGGGTTTGCGGCTGTTTTTGTGGCCATAGTCCATCTATCCATCCAGGCAACCACTACTAACTATAGCTACCCGAACCCATAAAGTTAAAGTCCAAGTAAAAAAAAAAGCATTTATTTCAAATAGTCACATAAATTGCACTTTTGACAGCAACATGTAAAAACAATAAAAAATGAAGAAATGACGGATAAATTAATTATGTGTTGGGTACATGGTGCTCACATATTTACAAATATTGTTAGAGTAGATGATTTTTCAAAAAAAAAAAAAATACATTTAAAAAGTCAGTGTGCGAGTTAAACTTATGAAATTAATGTCTAAAAAATAATACATTATATAATTAAATTAGCAACCTGTTTGATTTTGTCTAGACTCTACATTGTTCTATGGAGCAGGACCAGCATGTTTCCAAGCATTCATATCTTGGATATAATCCTCTTATTTGTAATAAGCTAGTTTACATAGTGTAGTTTAGATAGCTCTGTATCTTTTATTTCAATATTCTGCTATAATTCCGGTAACCAAAATAACTAGGGGGTTATCCTTGGATGCACATGAATAGTAATAGTAGTAGTAGTAGTAGGAGTTGGTTGATGTCTCTTATAATCATTCCCAATGGTCCCGAGATAAGTAAAGACGTCAAAATAAATAAGAATAATAATTGGTTTATTATCAAGTGACAATAAAACATGAAAAGTAAACAAAAATAAATTTAATGTAATATTTAATACGGCCCTAAAGTCCAATTATATAAGGTGTATCTATTCAAACACGAAGTAATTTAAGAGATACACCAGGTGTTAAAGAAGGTAAAGAAGCCATGGAAATGATAAAAACAAAATCGGAGTATATTATTAAAAAAATCAAATAAATAAAAATTACTTGATAAGATGATTCATTATCAAAACGCACCGCACTCGTGCCGCCAACGTCGCGTCGCCCGCGCCGGCGGGCGTCGCCGCGTCCGGGCGGATCATTCATAGAATAAGTAAAGGATTTTTCGCAAAATGTCTCAAGCAATTTTAAAATTTTAATAATTATGTAAAAATAAAAACAATTGTTGCTGTGGCTTTTTTACCACCTATAGATGTTCCTCTTAAAATATTTCGTGTATGAATAGATACACCTTGTATAACTGATCGTCCTCCTTAAACCACGGCTGTTTTAATCGCAGCATTTCAAGGATTTGTCTTTAAGATATTTCATAATTTTAAAGCTTTAACTGACAGAATACTTAATACGAAGTTATCTTTGTCAATTGCCCGACCCTCGTCCTTTTTTTTTCTAAAAGACTTCACTAAGAACTTACTCTTTTATGCAAAAAATAAAAATATTCAATACTGTCACTGTCACTGTCATTATCATGCGAACGGTTATTCTCCGTAGCAGTGTGACTAACAGGAAAAAAATATTGTTAGTCACATGGTGTGACATTCTGGTGTAACTACGAGTCCGCACACCATATTTTTATATGTAGAGGATATTTAAAAAAAAAAATCGTGTCAATATCTTACTATATTTTCAAACTACCCGAATCCAGGTTTTCAATTTTATTTACTTAACTATCTATTATTATATTTTATTTTATTGTGTTTGGGTGGCTTACAGCTATCAATATAAAAGTAACAGTGAGGTAATCGACGACAAGCCATGTACAAGCCTCCACAATTAGCAATAGACTACCTACTGTAGGCCTAGCCAAGTTACAAACGTTTTGTATCGAATCTGTTTCTAAAATCGTTGAAGCCTCGTCGTAAGCGACTATAGAAAACGATAAGTTGGTAGCCAAATTGACACGAATGAGTCGATCGCTCGTTCTACAACGTATTTAGAAAAAATCTATACTTTAGTCTATGGTGAGAGTTCCTACACACGTCATAATAACGTCAAAGTTACCTTTGTGTACTTAGTGCGCGGTTATTTATTCCGATCATTTATAAGGGATGTAGCGATCAACGTTGTAGAAAGGATCAGATTTCATTCTAACATTTTGAACGACCAGGGGGCCAAGTCTACTAATGTACAAACGTTGCAATGGTCTCTTCATTGTGAGTTTTTGACAGATTTGACATACAAAAACTGTCAAATACTCACAATGGCGAGACCATTCTGACACTATTGTAATAGCAGACTTGAGGCCCTGATAAGTTGTAAACTTGTCTACGAATTTTCTATTCGTTTGTTCTGACTACGTGACTTAAGGTTGAGATGATGTCATTCCTATACATTTGATTAGTTTTCTATTAGCGTTATCGATTGTAGATTGTCAACTAGGCTAAGCCTCCTGTTGTTAAAATTTTCAAATTAATTAACAATACGTAAACACTAAGTTTAACTTAGTCGTGATGGCCCGTTGGTTAAGGCCTCGCCTCTCATGCATGAGGTTGTGGGTTCAAATCCGGGCAAGTACCAATGTGACTTTTTCAATTCATATGTACTTTCTGAGTTTATCTTGGACATTACTGACATCGGTGAAGGAAAAACATCGTGAGGAAACCTGGACTTATAGTTAATATAAGTCTGAAATCGCCAACCCGTCTTGAGCAAGCGTGGTGATCAATGCTCGTGCCTTCTCTGTATGAGAAGAGGCCTTTGCCCTGCAGTGGGACAGTTATAGGCTGGCTGGTAAGTTTAACTTTAAATTAAATATTAAATTAAGTTAAGTACCTGCTTATGCAAAGATGCATGCGCAACCGCTATGCGTATTGCATTTCACCGTGGGTTATCAAGCAAACCACGGTGATTTGCATGACGTACCAGCGCTGCGGTATTTATTTTTTAAATATCGCTGCATTATGCTGAGTTAGGAGCCTTTTTGGACTAGCACAGTCTTTTGTTTTTTTTTTTATTATGTTTTTATTTATATTCTTTGTTTTTAATATAATATTTGTTATTTTTAAACGCTCCGTTTCTACTTTTTGTATACGTGTCCCAAATTAAATATTTTTCTTTCTTCCTTTCTTTACATATTTCAAAATATGTAATGCTGAAAATAAACAAAATTGTGTCCAATTATTTCTTGCTCAAATCGGTTTACCTGCGTCCCTGTTGGAATTCGCAACGAAAATTAACTTGTTACTTCAGCGTGTGCTAATAAATGCTTTCATCAAAGCCTCGCGAATCCAACATAAAATAAACTAGTGAAAATATTATTCAATAACATCACAAACAGTAACACAAACAAGTGCACCAATTTAAATAACACGAAACCGACCTGCTGTAAACAAAAACTCTAAAATAAACCATATTTATAGAGAAATAGAGTTGGTTTAGCTGTAGCAAAATAATAGTTATCACGTAATTAAAGTCAGTTATACACGCTGTGAGATGTCTAATTAGCTGCCACGCATTTGCTTCAGTTAATTTAGTTCCAAATATTATGTAATTAACATAACTGCGGCAACCTCTGGCACTACATAAGTACATACTATGACGTAATTTAGTAGATAGTTTCGTTACATAACATAGAGACATGACGAGGTAGTGGAAGTTAGGTAAATTGACAGAATTATGTAAATTACAGTTAGGTTAGTGAATCCAGGACCTACTCTGATTAATAATAATTTGGTTGCTTCTTCAACAGGGATGTGCGAGAATGCGAACGAAGGATAAATATTACACTGAAAACAATGCACTCCAATCAAGTGACTTTTTAGCTTGATTGACGATATCTTGTTTAGATTAATCAAAATCTTAGTTAAGTTGATCATCATGACATGATTGCAGCAATACTAGTTCTAATGATTGAACGCTCAAACAAGTTTCTCGATTACCCTTAACATGACATCATTGTAGAAGAGTTAAAAAAGAGACAAGTTAAAAAAATGTTAACTGTAACAAAGTAAGTTAGTTGTGTCAATCAAGCATTTTGATTACTTCAATAAAGATCACTGAAACTTAAATCTAATAATCTTGGTTGGAGCAACTATGTTTTGACTTGATTGCTGCAAATAGGTTTTGTGATAACTCCAATCAAGATCCCGTTTCAAATCTCAATCAAATAAAGGTAGTAGTTGTGATCATTGTGCTTGATAGGTTCAGATGCAAACAAGTTACTTAGTCAATCTAAACAAAATCTTGATTGTGGCAACTACTACTTTTTTTCAGAAGTACAATAGGAGCTCTTAATTTTCATGAATATTATGAACTAAATCAATCTGCCTCAACTTTTTCCAACTATGTTAGGGCGGCTTCTAGTCTAACCGGGTGCAGCTAAATACCAGTATTTTATATAGAATGACTGCCTATCTGACCTCCACACAGATTTGGGCAGTATTTGATTTACTCCTAATTGAAATACGTATTTGGTATCTGTATATCAAATACTTCCTAAAAATGTAATTTGTGATTGGTATTTCAAATACCTGACGCTGAGGTATTTTGTAGTTAGTATTTCAAATACATATTATGCCTTCAAAATACATTTTAACAAATCTGATCTAATCTTTTTATCACATTTAGTGATGAAAAATAAGCTGACTAAGGGCGGGTTGTGTAACGTCCACTTGACGTACGCGTATACGTCATAAATGGCGCTAACTATCGTCAAACCAAAAAAAGCGTTGTTTCACAAAATTATGCCCTTAACGTTCGTTAAAAATAACGATTACAGTAACCTACTGGTTAACGTCATTTTATTCTTTTACATTCGAACTTTGACGATCGGTTTTTTATGCAGTGAAACAACGCTTTGTATTTAACGAACGTTAAACATCTTATGTAATCGTTATTATTTGACAGACGTATGTTACGTTAACGAACCATTTGAAACAACCGGCCCTAATACATAAACTATAAGCAGGTACTCTATACCTAGTACTTGTACCATATTCCTAAATTACATAAGCAATAAATGATACTTTCAGGCGTGCAAGTTAAAGTCATTCTCACATTAGGGCACTTGCGACAATTTAATATATTAAAAGGATCTGAACGTATTTTGTAATTTGTATTTTAAATAAAACGAGTTAAAATACTGCAATTTATATTTCATAGTTCAAATACACGATTTGAAAATATTTTGTACTTCGTATTTTAAATACATGCGTTTTCACGCACGTATTTTGTAATTTGTATTTTAATTAAAGCAAAGCATGTATTTTGCCCAGCCCTGCCTCCACACCCCAGTTACTGGGTAATACGATACCACTTGGTAAGACTGCTTGTCAAACTTTCGGGCTTCTGACGACTCGTAACGACTGTCAAAGATCCACGAATGACAGCCGGGACCAACGGCTTAACGTGCTTTCCAAGGCACGGACGGGATTGGTATGTAAAGATGGTCACCCATACACGGACCAACTGTGGCAAGTGTAGCTTAACCAGGGCCCCAAGTCTGCTATTACAATAGTGTCAGAATGGTCTCTTCATTGTGAGTTTTTGACAGATTTGCCATACAAACACTGTCAAATACTCACAATGGCGAGACCATTCTGACACTGTTGTAATAGCAGACTTGAGGCCCTGGTCGATCGACCCATGTGGCTGTTATTACTTATCCACAAACCCCTCCTGCCGCCTGCCACCCTGGTATAGTGTGCATAACAAATGTAGGTATTATATATCTTCTGTCTTTCTATCTATTTGTAGATCAAAGTAATTAAGTCCTTGAAACTAACTAAACAAAATCCAATGCTTCGCTCCATCGCGTGTCTATTAAGGCATAGATTAAATAAGTTAATGGAGACAAACGTAATGGAGCTTAATGACCGTATTTTGTTCTACTGTTTGTTTTAGAACCTTCCCTTAAAGGTAAATAGCTTTTATTTGTGTGTATTGGACTATTAGAAGGACGTCAGAATAGGGATGCAAGAAGTACCAAAAAGTATCGATATAATATCGTATAAATATTTAAAAAAAAAAAAACGTATTCGATAAATAGAAAAAAAAAAAAAAACATCGGATATTGGTGAAATTTTCTGAAAAATATTTGTTCTTTATGAAATTCTATTCTGTTTGTTTTTTGATTCATATAAATACCAAACTAGGAACATCTTCGTTGATGAAAATAAGTTAAATTTTTGGCTCTGAATTCCAGCGGTTTTAGTCAGTGGCGAAAACGGTGTTGCTATTGGAAATATATCGTATTTGATACATTTTAGATACAAGATATTTCATATCGATGTATCAAAATAATAGATATGGCAAAAAATATCGATATACCTAATGATATGTTTTCTACAAGCCAACGTTAGAATCTCTATACTCCATTTATTATAACATTAGACAAATAACTGTTCTCACCCTTTCGTTATTTCGATGTAAACGTTTAATAAACTCCGTTATTTCACGATAAATACAAAGCACTGTAATCTATTTACCATTTGCATTAAAAAAATTACTCTAAAGTGCAGTAATTTCAACAATATTACACAATAACTGTCGTTATTTAGCCGTTATTTGTCTAATGCTATAGTAAATGGAGTATAGGCATAGTTATTTTGTTTGGTGGTATTGACCACCAAACAAAATAACTAGTCAACAATTCTATTCGATGCATTGGCATCGAATAGAATTGTTGACTTTCGATGGTATTGTCAAGATTTCAATCGACTTTGTCAGGTTTTTGTTATTTTCAACATACGAGTACCAGAGATTAAGTAACTTCAGCTAAATGTACCTAGAGAGAGCCTGGGAGAGTGGTAAACGAGACCTCCTATGGAAAAAACCGGCCAAGTGAGTGTCGGACCACGTAAAATGGAGGGTGCCGAAGTTGGGATGAATTTATCCCAAGAACAAACTTAACATTGCAGTTGAAAAACATGTTCCCCATACATTCCAACTACAAATATAAGTTTTTACGCACAATATTGAGAGATTTACCATGTTATTTTAAGACCATAGACTTCTTATAATTTACAAGTATAGAACTGTCAGATGTATTTTTTTTCAAAATTTTTGGCTCAGTAGTTTAGGTAAGGAACGTATGGTAAATTTTCATCTGTATTCTTAAATAACTTCAAAACTGTTTATTGTAAAATTATTAAAAAAATATTCTTGAGATCCTCACAGTATTATTTCATTTGATATGTCACAAGGCACAGTTTGCAAAACTTTTTAATTTAATTTTCTTATTTTCCTCCTAAATCTGAACCCCATATTCAAAAACATTTATGTACGTTACACGTCCGTGTTTGGATCACATATATTCAAATGTGTACCAAGATTCGGAGCAAATTTGCTGTGGCAGACGAACAGACAGATCCTATCAGGGTTCCGTTTTTTTTATTCGGACGTACGTCCGTTTTTGTAAGTACTAAATATTATTAATGCTAGCCACATTTAGGCTCATCTCCTTGAGCTTG
This sequence comes from Dryobota labecula, assembly GCA_947523025.1. Taxonomy (NCBI): domain Eukaryota; kingdom Metazoa; phylum Arthropoda; class Insecta; order Lepidoptera; family Noctuidae; genus Dryobota; species Dryobota labecula. The sequence goes on along the minus strand of OX383284.1, from coordinate 24,275,141 downwards.
GAGAGTCAAAGACAACCTTTGTAGCTATGTGGTTTATGAAAAGTCTCATACTTATTTATAACCTTTGTAAGCGTTCGATTCCATTATTGTTTAAGTACGCTTCTATGTAATGCATCACTCGATTAATTGCTGGTAATTAATTGTTATCAGATAAAGATTTATTAAGTAGCAAATCGTTTCAGCTATCTCTTCAAATTAGCTAAAGTCTCATACGACTCCGTGGCGCAACGGTAGCGCGTCTGACTCCAGATCAGAAGGTTGCGTGTTCAAATCACGTCGGGGTCAAAATGCACTTTTTGCATTTTATATTGAGGAAAGTGACTGAGATAGTTTGCCTGTGTTGTTCCTCTCGCGGACAAAAGCCTGGGGAAGTTCTCGCCTCTTGACTTTAAGTGGCAACTGTTTAGATCATATTTAACATTTAGAATATTTTTTTCAATTACTGTAAGAATGGAATAGAATATTTTTTATATTTTTTATTTGCAAAGAATGTAGGTACATACATAAGATGTTACAAATATTAGGGTTCTTTATATATATATTCTATCGCATTTATCATTATGTAGTCGAATATTTTTTCACGAGAACATAATCGTATGACTGTTTGTCATACTAACAAGTGGGAATACATTTTGATAATATTATAGTAAAACTTTATTCTCTTAATTTAAGACCTGTTTTAAATCTTTGAATACTATTGTAATATTTTGTAACTTCGTAAATCTTATATATAAAATTCTCGTGTCACAATGTTCGTTCCCGTACTCCTCCGAAACGGCTTGACCGATTCTCATGAAATTTTGTGAGCATATTGAGTAGGTCTGAGAATCGGCCAACATCTATTTTTCATACCCCTTAGTGATAAGGGTTGTCCACCCTTAACATTTTTTTTGACAGAACGAAGTCTGTCGGGTCAGCTAGTAACTGTATAAAAATTACGAAAAAAATTGAGTGGATGTATTAGCACCTACAGATCCCAAAAATGACATAACACTAAAACCAAGATAATGGCAGTTATCATTTTATTCTCCGGGGACGGCGATTTATCTGTAAGTATTTTTGTGAGACGATTTTTGAATATTCTAAATGGTTGCTCTTTAATATTGTTAGGAAGTTTATTATATATGTACAATAGGTGCCATGCAATTAAAAAAAAATTCAACAGCGACGTCTTATATGCACCTGTTTATAAGGTGTTTTGGTACTGAGATCTCAAACTAGTACTTTTTCTAGTATAGCTCAAAGAAGGAAATAAATATGGATTGGTTTTAACAAAGATATATAATCATACAAAAATAACCCATTGACCCCGATGTGATTTGAACACACAACCTTCTGATCTGGAGTCAGACGCGCTAGCGTTGCGCCACGGAGTCTTAGGGTCAATTCATACTAGCGCAGAGTCGAAGCGCAGCGAAGCGTCCATCTAAAGGATAATACAGCAAATTCATCCTTATCTCTACAACGTAACGCGCGCACACTAATTAGCGTTGGATGCGCTCCGATGCGCGAATTCTGTCAAATGCGCGCGAATTCGCGCGTCTTTTTTATCTTAGAAGAAATATATGAATTATGTTGTGGAGATAAGGTTGTATTTGCTATGTTAAGTTACAGATTGACGCTTCGATGCGCTTCGACTCTGCTCCAGTATGAATTGAACCTTATGGTGAGAGGATTAAAAGAAGTGTCTGTTTGTAATGTCAAAAGTAACAGCTTTTTGCTAAATGCATATGTAAGTAAGTACATAATATACAGTACATATAACAGAAACAAGCAAAAAACTAGCCTTCTTGCGATACAGTATGGGTTGATAAGCTGTCAAATAGATATTGATAGATTCAAAATATCACAAAAAGCGCATTTTGACCCCGACGTGATTTGAACACGCAACCTTCTGATCTGGAGTCAGACGCGCTACCGTTGCGCCACGGAGTCTTACGATGAGTGCGACTAATAAGCAGTTTGTAATGAACGGAATGACTCAGAACACATCTCTATCAGTTATCTTCAGGATAGGCTAATTCATTTTAATCAGGCTATCTATTAAGTATACCTCAATGAGTGATACTGTTATTCTTGAAACAAACTGGGTTTATATCTTTTATTGGAGTGTATGTATGTAATTATTGTCTTACCTATTAATTGTCTGTTTCTATGTGAATATAATATGTGATTGATACTGTAATGTATGTGCTCTGCCCTGGATAGCATAATATTATAGTTTTTGATATAAACTTATGCCAATAAAAAATCCTGTGTTATTTGTTCATTTGTTATTGTTTACTGGAAGTTAGAAGCGGTCATCATCATAGGGAAAAGAATTGAGAAAAAAAGCCCTGTATTATATACTGAGTTTTTTTTTTCAAGCCATTTTGTATAGATTCTGGACTATAAATTACCTAGTAAAATACGCTGCAAGGAACCATAGGCTAAATTTTAAAGATACAAACGAATTAAGACAAAAACAATGACTGAAATAAATAATATTTTAGGGTATAAGATTTTTTTTATCTTGGGCATCTCACAGTTTAACCACGAGGGGTTGCTATTCTTTAACCGGACTTTCCTGTGGTTGCCTTAAGCTCCTAAAAACTTAATGCCTCCAGCCAGGGCGTAAAAACTTATAAACTAAACGACTGCTCGCTAAGGGCACCCCCTGTGGGGTACGAACCTCGGCTTAGGGCAGCGTCGGAGGGAGGGTGGCAAGGGACCGTCGGTGGCTGGATAAAATCAGACTCATGATTATTATCCGGAGGATTTGAAGCTACAGGCTGCTCAGCTAAAGCGCGTGCTGGCGCTTCACTTACAAGCATAAGGGTCGGGGAGGCCTATTTAGTCGGGGATTTCGCGCGGGGCCTCGGCGGCGAGGTCGGAATGACGATCGTGTATTGTGTATTGTTATTATTGTTATGTCTTGCGAACTGTACTAGTTTCCCTACGACTCTCCTGGAGGAGAGTAGTGGGGTCGTCTGGGTCGGTTAGGGTACAAGAAAAACAAATAATATCTTATATTCTCTTTGTTTTGGAATAAGAATCAAAGAGCTAACATCAAACTGTATTCCCACGTGGTCACCCATCCAAGTACAAATAGCGCCCGATGTTGCGAACTTCGGTAAACAACAAGAACCAATGCTTTCAACATTGTATAAACCTAGACCTTGGCGATAATTGAGTTTAATGTCGAAATAAATTTCTAATTTATTAAAACAAAGGCTTCAAAAATGGCTTCTAATGTTATCAAATACAGTTTTAAAAACCAACAAAAGATAATACACAGTCTCTTGTTTCTCGAAACGTGTTTTCGTCTACCGGAGTCTTTGTTTTCATTCTCTCATATTATGCGGTATTTTTTTCATTTTATCCTTCAATTGAAATAAGATTAGACATTTTAAAAAACCTTTTTTACAGTCCGTTCAATCGATTTTGACTTCTATTCCGTAGGCATAAGGATGGCATTAAGAGCAAAATTGTGGTTACAATATCAATCTATTTACTGCAGCTGCCATTTGTCCTGTCAAGTTGAAGTCAAAATCGGTTGAACGGAGTGTAAAAAAGATTTTTAAATGTCTAATTTTATTTCAAATGGCGTATAGGCAGTTGATTTTCGCTGCCCGTCCGTCTGTTACAAGGCTGTAGGTAGTTTTTGAACCTTAATAGGTAGACACTTGAAATTTTCACAGATGATCGCTATAACAGCAAGTAATACAAATAAAATAATGTTAAAAATTAAAGGGGTTCCTTCCTACACAAGAAACGTGTTTTTCCGGCGTTTAATAAAATATTTATGCGAGTCCGATAGCGCTTGCTATTAGAATTCGCAAAAATATGCAAAGAATTTAGAACATTATGTCCTAGCAGTTCTTGTCGACTTGAATTAGAATTATTTTCATAACTCCACAGTTATGGTGAGACCTTGAAAATGAAAGAAGCCAGACTTTCAGTGGCTTGATAAAATTGGTGCCAAAATGGTGGCGGAGAAGGAAATTTAAATCAATAATTTAACTGAATCGACACTTTGAAATTAATAATAGTTATGACATTATCAAGATATTTGGCAGAGTTATAGCCTGGGATATGGAGAAGGACATAGGCTACTTTTTCACGCGATAACCGACATCCACGCGGGCGGAGCCGCGGGTAAAAGCTAGTTATTTATATATTCCTAATCTGACATTTTATGAAACTTTATTTCTTGAACTGACATAGGTGTAACTTTGACATCATTTAATTAATTTGTTCCTATAAATCCTAATGCATGAGTTCTTAGTAGTTGTTGCTGTCTTTTTTTTTAATGTAATAAATAATAAAAATGTGCACGTTAAAATTAAATATTTGGACAACTTATGTAATCGTAGAATGTAAAGGGGCCATTATAGTTTTAAGACCATACTTTGTAAACCAACATTCTGGCAAATAAATAGATTTGATTTGATTTGGTATTACTTAGGTATTTTTTCTTCTTTGAATCAATATGCCTAGCCTTTTTCCAACTATGTTGGGGTCGGCTTCCAGTCTAACCAGATGCAGCTGAATACCAGTATTTTACATGGAGCGACTGCCTATCTGACCTCCACAACCCAGTAGCTGGGTAACACGATACCCCTTGGTAAGACTGGCTGTCAGACTTTTGGGCTTCTGACGACCCGTAACGACTGTCAAAGATCCACGAATGACAGCCGGGACCAACGGCTGAACGTGCTTTCCGAGGCACGGAGGAGTCTCGGTGTGTAAAGATGGTCACCCATCCACGGACCAACCCCGGCAAGCGTAGGTTAACCTGACGGATCGACCCGTGCGGCTGTTATTACTTAGCCACGAGCTCCTCAAGATGTGATTCTTTCAATATCGATACATATTAGATTTTATTTCGGCTATTTTGTTACAAAAGGAGCCCGAGACATGTATTTTTATCAAAAATGCGTCATTATCACAAATGGGTCACCTAAAACTATGTACCGTGGCCAGCACATCAAGCTACACACTTTCAGATTTCCCCAAACGATTTTAAACTTTAAATTGTTAACGATTAAGTTCAAAATCTAACGAGAAAATTTGACCGTTTGTGGTAACTTGATGTAATGGCCACTGTATCTATCATTCACTATCAATTTTTCACCTGTTGTAGTCGTATTCTACTATTCGAGCCAAATAAAGATTCCTTATTGAACTTTGTAGTCAAAATTGTGGTGTTTCTTGCCCATATTTCTCCATACCTACGTAACTACCTTTTGCAAGGGGCAACTAGAATCAATTTTTTTTTTTTTTGTAAAGTTCGGCTTTCAAAAGTGCCTTTTATAGGATATCTCAGAAATCATCATCATAGATAGAATACTCTTTATTATGTAGGTACACCATAAAAATTACAGATATCATCATTTCAGCCGAAAGACGTCCACTGCTGGACATAAGCCTCCCCCAATTGGGAGGGTTTGCCATAATCGCTACGCTTAGCAGGCGGGTTGGCGATCGCAGTATGGTGTTAAAAATGCATAGAGAACGCTGCTACCCATTCTCTAGTAAGTCCCTTAGTCGCCTTTTCGACACCCATGGGAGGAAATGGGGTGGTGCTATTCTTTACGTCCGGCACCACACGGTACACCACAGTACCATCTCAGAAATAACCACAGTTAACCTTCAAAACTTATTTATTTATCTCACAACTTAATATTATCTAAACTTATTTCTTATAATTAATCACCAAAGTACGGTCAGCTGCAGAGAAATCTCACCCCCTAGCAATGTATTTATTCATTGTTAAGGGGTGAGATTTCTCTGCAGCTGACTGTACAACAATACTTCGACTGCTCGCTGCCAACGCCCAATCAAAAGTGTCCGATCTCTGCCAAGTCACCGCAACTGTCGCCACCAGTGTGTCCAGTGCAAATCAAATCAATCTCAAGCATTTATTCCAATGCGCAGTTTCGCCGTCAGTATGGCCAGTACAAATTTTCTAACCTTAATCGATTTGAATATTAGATTATAAACCGTGTAGTTTTAGTTATTTTAATAAAACCTTACACTTTTATACGCCTATTTGAAATAAATGATTTGATTTTGACTTGAAAATACAAGAAGACCTCCTTTCACGAACGAGATCATCTTTACATTACACAGACTCCATACAAAAACCCAACATAATTAAATTTCCATCTACCCACATTCACGTACAGAATCACCAACACATAATCCACGAATACTTTCACACCCGAACATATCCAATAAAACCGGCCAATTGCGTACCGGACCACGCACAATAAAGGGTTCCGTAGTTGGAATTAATTTATCCCAAGAAAAAACTTAACATTGTAAATATTTGTTTGTCGACTATTATTCGTTAACTTGTAAATCCTACTTAGCTGTGATAGATTTCCTTTTAACTTCGTTATATATTTTACTGGCGTGATTTTGTTCACATATCCATAAATAAGCCTTTATTAGCTTGATACTTGACTCTAACAAAAATGATCAATTTAAAGCTTATTAATAGAGAAAAAAACATCATCCTCAGTTTACGTGAGAGTGAGAGAGAGAGTAAAAGAGAGGTGCCCAACAAAAAAATATTCTTCAAGATTTCATTTTACCACTTTGTCGCCGTGATTAATATGCATACCCGTGCCATATTACAGTTTTCTAGTAATAAGAGTCTCTGAGCTAAGCCGCGGACAGACAAGCAGAGGGACATAGCACAACGAATTATTATTTATTTATTTATTATGTCACACAGGGCGACGTCATTATGTCACTCGAGAGGTAGTTGCTGAAAATCAGCGCTGTTGACGATAGGTTCGTCCGAAGTCTCAGCATTTTGCTGAGCAACGACCTATTCTCGCACAGATGCGACACATGGCTTTAACTTACTTGTAATTTGTTGTTTGTTGCAAAAGTAGATAATTTCCACTGCGATAGGCATTTAGTTTTTGTTTTGTTTGTGTGTTGTCATTTACCAGTGTTGCACAACGCAATAGATTACGCAACATCTATTGTCTGTGGTCTTGGCCTAACATCAAGCAATGGACAACAGTCAAACTTGATTTTTATTTTTATTGTTACTTTTAAAGTTTTGAATACGAGGCTTTTGGCTACTTTGTATTAGTATGTGTATTTTGTCTATTTTTCATGGAATGTGTGTCTTGTTTGTGCAGAATAAACAATTTTTCTTTCTTTAAATTATAAGGGTTCCTTGTTGACTACGGAACCCTAAAATGGCAGCAAAACCGTTCACAAAACTGGTGTCAATCCCCTGTAATTTTCGCCTCTGTAAGGTTCTCATTGAGTACGATGTGTGAGGAGATTTGCGTGGCAAACCCTGGCAAATTGGAAGGCCAAATGGTACGGTAATCGGCTTATGACGGCTCGTCCGCCTGTTGTGTTACTTGTGTTAGTTATTATTTATACTGAGGAGTTGGAGATGTTTTATTGTTTGGAATTTTGGGGAAGTAGGAGAACGAGATTTTTTGTGAAGTGAAGTGGATTAGTGGGAGAGCGATTATTTCACCTTCAGTAAAACAAAAAAAAACATAAGTGGAGCAGATAGTAATGCCGTAGTGAGCTGCCGTTGTGCGTAGTGAATTGGCTGTAAGACTAGCTTATATACTTAAAGTAAAATTTCAAAGTGTTGTGGATTTTGTGACTCAAAAATAAATAAATAAATCTTATTTGTACGTGTAACAATCTTTCTTCATAAACAACAAGTTTTGTTCTTTGACTTTTTACAAAACATAATACATTTACCGTGTGGTGCCGGACGTAAAGAATAGCACCATACCATTTCCTCTCTTGGGTGCTGTAAAAGGCGACTAAGGGACTTACTAGAGAATGAGCAGCAGCGTTCTCTATGCATTTTTAACACCTTACTGCGATCGCCAACCCGCCTGCCAAGCGTGGCGATTATGGCAAACCTTCTCAATTGGAGGAGGCCTATGTCCAGCAGTGGACGTCTTTCGGCTGGAATGATGATGAATACATTTACCAAAAACAAATCTTCAAGATTTCGTTGCTCTATTTAACACATTTCAATTCTGTATGTTGTTGTACCTACCTACGCCTCTCGTGCTCTATTGCCCCTGCCTTTTGCATTAGACGAGGCAGTTTGTTTTCCTACGCAGAATTCGTAACATTTAGAGCGTTAAATTTAAATATTTTTATTTTTGTATGAAAATATGATAAATTAAAATCTGATGAATTATTAAAAGTCCTAGAAAATTGTATATTTTACTAATATTTGTATTACACTTAAGCCCGCTTGCATCAAAAATCATTAAATACGTTAAGCATTGTACATATTTAAGGCGGCACGACCAGACGGAGACCGCGCTTACTAGTTTTTTGAATCCATGAGAAACATAAAAAAAGTATTATAATATTCTTAAAAAAAGATATATCTTATTTTAAAGATCTGGCGGACATGCAATCGCTTTTAATAATACGATTAGATTAACTTTGCTGGATAGAAAAAAATCCCAAAGTTACCCCTTTTCGTAATGTTTAATCAATCTCATAGCTACAAATCAGACGATTTTTTATATACATGAAAGGTAGTAAGATTGTTTAGGGCAATTTGTTGAGTTTGTTCTATATAAAATGATTCAAACAATTACTATGTTTAAATACCTACCAAATGCGCGAGACCACTTGCGACTTCGCGAGCCTACTTCAGTCGGCTCAAGCGCCGGATCTTAGCGCCTTAAAACATTATAGTATCTCTGGCATCTTCAAACGATTGACAGAAACAGAACGATGTTTACACGTTCAGGTACACTAAACGCCGATAAGCATCATAACAGTAAAACTCGTCTCATTCAGTGTCTTTGAAAGCGTTAAATGACGTTTAGCCTTTAACGCATTTAGCGATTTGTGGTGCAAAAAGAGCCTTAATTAAAAAAAAAACTTAATATAAAAATAAAATAAAATTTTCATATAATAGGTAATAGAAGAATAATAATAGAATACCTAGCTACCTACCTATTATAAAAAATCCTAAATACCTCTATGATAATCCTCTTCTATACAAAGCACGAGTGATCAACAATGTATTTTCTACTGAAAAGATAATATTTTTTTTTGTATAGAGCCTTACCTAACAATATGAAAAAGGAAACCAATAGAAAAGGTATAAACTGAAATCGCTGCATCGATTTGGACAGACGAATTTGGAACCGATAAAGAATTTGGAGCAGAAACAATGTATCCAGATTGTTAGACAGGATCCAAGAACGGTCTTACAGTCTTTCAATGCTCCTCGTTTATTTAGAAATTATATTTTTAAACTTAAACTAATTAAAACTCAAACTCAAATCATTTATTTCCATTAAACCATTTACAGGCACTTTTGAAATGTCAAGGAGTCGGTCAATGAAAAAAATGAAGCTATATGCCCATTCCAAAGCGTAGTAGGTACTTACCTATGGAGAAGAACGGGCAAGAAACTCCATGGACACTCTTTTAAATTAAATTGTTACAAAAATATTAGTTAAATCTATAATATTGAATTTATAACTAAACTAGCTTTTGCCCGCGGCTCCGCCCGCGTGGATGTCGGTTATAACATACAGACAGACAGACATACTTTCACATTTATAATATTAGTATGGATGTGAGAACGATGTAAAAATAAAAAATAAATCGTACAAGTTAAAAGTGTCGGTAGTAGGTAGATTAGCACCATTCAGCTCAACCATTTTGAAGGGAGCTAAATGAACCAATACACGAGCCTCCATCAGCGAGTATTTTCACAACAAATAGTGTAGTCATCTCAATCATCTCTTCTCCTTGAATTTGGATATATATATTATATATTTAATAAGTAGGTATTTATATATTATAGTAATTTGTATGTTTGTCTATTATAAAATTATAACATATTTATGTACTTGTGTATCTATTTAAGGCGACCAAGGGACTCACTATAGAATGGGCAGCAGCGTTCTCTATGCATTTTTAACACCATACTGCGATCGCCAACCTGCCTGCCAAGCGTGGCGATTATGGCAAACCCCCCCAATTGGGGGAGGCCTATGTCCTGCAGTGGACGTCTTTCGGCTGAAATGATGATGATGATGATGTATGTATCTATTGTATTTGTTATCTTTTTAATATTTTTGTTATTATTATTATCTCCTCTAAAATAGAGCACCTGCTATCTTATCTCTTCACAACCCTTGGTTGACTGGTAGAGAATGCCTTTAAGTCCGCCTTTGTACCTTATTGTGTGTGAGAAGTTTAAATAAATAAAGAGTATTGCTCTTCACCTTCCTTCGATTCCGTCTGAGTACCCATCACAAAACCTAATTAATTAAAAATATAACCCTGTCTAGACTTATAGCCTTTCATCCTATCTACAATCCTCGCATCAGACTAACAAAAAAATCCAGGTAGAAATACTGTATGACATGTAATAGAGCGGCCACATCCAATTTGCCTCAACGTAATCCCCGTATACAATGTCACGGGGATCCTTGGATTAATTATGTAAATTGTGTTGTTTTTGTCACACCTTTCCACTTTGTAAGTTCTTAATGATGGCGATTTGTTTTTCAGTCAAGCTGAATTACGGACTTGTGTTGTGACATAGCTGTTTGAGTTTATGGTGATAGCTTCTTTTGGGTATGCATGAATTTTGTATGGTGTTATGGACTGTTTATCATCATCATCATCATCATTTCAGACGAAAGACGTCCACTGCAGGACATAGGCCTCCCGCAATAGGGTTTGCCATAATCGCCACACTTGGCACGCGGGTTGGCGATCGCAGTATGGTTTTAAAAATGCATAGAGAACGCTGCTGCCCATTCTCCAGTCCTTTAGTCGCCTTTTACGACTCCCACGGGAGGAAATGGAGTGGTGCTATTCTTTATGTCCGGCACCACACGGTTATTTTTGTTAGCTGTCTTATTTATTTTTCGCATATGTATAGTATAGTTATTTGGTAAAATGTTAATCTATTGTGCTAAGCAGAAAAAACTAAGCTTAAATATTTGCAAAGACACGAGAGTTTTCACCAATACTGTACAGTAAAAAGAAATAAACCTTTGTTACCTACTACGTAAAAGATATTATGCCCTTGTCCGCCCGGAGAAAAAAATCTCGAACTGACATGAGGAAATGCAAGAAATATATAGCTTTTACGAGTAATATTAATGACTCATTTCCTACGAAATGTATAGAAAAAGTTTTTTTGCGATTTCTGACTTTTCTAGTACTCAAACCTCAGTTGGTCCATTAGTGTATTTTTTTTTATCAGAGAGAGTCTTTTATCCTTATAAGAAACAGGATCGATTGTCATCAATAAAAGTTTTTGTGAAAATGGCCCATTTCCTTGCCGACTGTATTTTTTTTTTTTTTCAAAATATGTGTTAGAGAGTCAGAAAACAGTCTCCTAAGACTATTTTCTTGTAGCGACAACGGTTAAGGTACCTGCCCTTATTGCTCCGTCCCAAAAATCCATCCTGTATTCCATTCTGTTAGTTTAATTTTGATTTATAATAACAATCAAAAATAATATTATCTACTGATGTAATCATTACATGATCAGCCAAGGAAATCCTCAATATCACCCTACGTTTAGATCGATACCCAATTAACTTCCAATACAAACACTTCAAAACGGAATTAAGAAGAACAATATCCCGAGACCTCCCAAACAAAAAAGGTAGCCAATCAATAATATTTCCCCTCTTTTCAATTAGTATAGCAAATGCACCTTTAATGCCTTACCTCGGGGAAAATCCCGGGTTTAACTTAAACGATTTAGGGGATACGCCACTAAATGAAATCTCCACTAATAAAGGGACCGGGGAAGGTAATCATGTTTTAATAAATAGGAAGTTTCTGAGTGTGTTTTGTTGTTTTTTTTTTTGGGGAAATATGCGGTTGGAATTATATGGCGAATGGAAAGGGTTGAAAATGTACCACCATTTTTAGTATATAACATTTTACAGCTATTTTAGTCTAAATAACTAGTGTAGCGTCTAGACGAAAGTCTTTGACCAGTTTGTGTTGCCAGTGGTGACCTATGGCACTGAAACGTGGTCGCTCACAATGGGCCGTAATAGCGGGCTAAAAGTCACCGAAAGGGCAATGGAGGGGGCTATGCATGGAGTTTCCCTACGTGATCGAATCGGAAATGAAGAGATCCGCAGGAGAACCAAGGTGACCGACATAGCTCGAAGAATTGCCAAACTTAAGTGGCAATGGGCAGGGCACATTGCTCGCAGAACAGATGGCCGTTGGAACCGAAAGGTTCTGGAGTGGCGACCGCGTACCGGAAGACGTAGCGTAGGAAGGCCTCCTACAAGGTGGACTGATAACCTTGTGAAAGCCGCAGGAATCCGCTGGATGCGTGAAGCACGGAACCGGTTGAGGTGGCGGTGCTTAGGGGAGGCTTGTGTCCAGCAGTGGACGTCTTTCGGCTGAAATGATGATGATGAGCTACATAATATTAGTATTTTGAAAGAGAAATTGTTGTCTAAGGTGGTGACAGACCAAATCACATTTAAATAACATAATCTGCCTATTTTCCCAACTATGAACATAATCTGCCTATTTTCCCAACTATGTTGGAGTCGGCTTCCAGTCTAACTAGATACAGCCAAAAATCGGTATTTTACATGGAGCGACTTCCTATCTGACCTGAAGTGAACAGTGTTAAGGTCGCCGACGCTCTGACGCGTCCCAACATTTTTCGGAGTTTCCTTCTCAACATTGCGGAGCTTGCGCTGACGTCTGTTCTTTGGAGCTGCCCTGAAGCCTGTTCTTCGGAGCTGCTCTGTCTACTAAATTACGGAGCTTTCCTGAAGCGGAGCTCTGAGTACCTTCCAAGTATTGTAAACCTAATCTTCCTCCTTCTAGACAGTGCGTGTTAGGTAAGTCATTTTTATTTTTTTAAACTTATAACTGTATTTTTATCTTCCACTATAAATTCATTAAATCTTGTTGTTCAGTCTACTTATACCATTTTTATTTATATATTTTTTTTTTTTTTTTTTGTGGAATATGTTGATGTAACAGACTTTCGGGCTTCTGATGAGCCGTAACGACTGTCAAAGATCCACGAATGGCAGCCGGGACCAGTTGGTCCCTGGGAGCACGTTAAGCCGTTGCTTAGCGTGCTTTCCGAGGCATGGAGGGGTCTCGGTATATAAAGATGGTCACCCATCCACGGACTAATCGTGGCAACCGTAGCTTAACTTGATCTATTGACCAGTGCGGCCATTATTACTAAGCCGTTTTTTAAGATATTTCCTTTCAAGCATGTTTAGAAACAGCATTAAATTTATAGGTTTGGAAAACTTACATGCCTATATGCCTACGTTAGAAATAAATTTACCATAGCTTTTGTCTTAAAAAAAATTATAATAATTAGGTCATCAACATCATCATTTCAGCCGAAAGACGTCCACTGCTGAACATAAGCCAATTGGGGGGGTTTGCCATAATCGCTACGCTTGGCAGGCGGGTTGGCGATCGCAGCATGGTGTTGAAAATGCATAGAGAACGCTGCTGTCCATTCTCTAGTAAGTCCCTTAGTCGCCTTTTACGACACCCACGGGAGGAAATGAAATAGTGCTATTCTTTACGTCCGGCACCACACGGTACGGAAAATATTAGGTATCTTGCTAGAAAACAAATTAAATTACCTAATGTTGTATAAACGAAAAATGTAACAAGTAGCTTCCTAGTATATAAAATAGAATATTCTCACATGCACTTTTTACATTACAAACAGAGAGATATCGTTGATTCTAGAACGTAAAACATAATTTCCATCAAATTCCATTTCAAACAAACATATTATTTTCTAGTGTTTTCTCCTTCGATCCTGTATTGGGGATTATAACTATTAGGAGACGTCAATATGTCTATGCTCCACGTAATTCGCGTCCATTGGGACTTTGTCTGTGCCAGACTTATTTATTATATTATATATTATGTTGTTTATTTATGGATATTATAGTTTTTTAAATGCTGTGGAAATGCGTTCCTTGCGAAGCATTTGTGGCTTGACTATGAATGATAGGCTGAGAAATGATGTGATCAGGCAACTGTGCGGTTGAAAAGAAGATATTGTAGTGACAAAAATTTAAAAGAGTAGGTATGCTAAGATGGTTTGGTCATGTTGAGAGGATGACTGAAAGGCGTCTAACGAAAGGTACAAGGCAGATGTGAGTGGAAACGGCGGGAGGGGACGCTCTAGGAGAACATATAGTGACCTAATTGGTGATGTTCTTCAGAAAGGTCAGGTGCATAGCACTCGCAACCAGCGTGCGTGTATGATCAGATGTATAATAATAATAATAATAATAACCCCACCGCCGTATCTCTACGTTGACGTCGTGGTGGGGCTTGCGTGCTCCAAACTCTAGGTCTGTGCCGGTAGAGTTTACTTTACCGTAACATGTCTTGGGTGAGGAGCCAGACCAAGAGAGATACAGAAACCCGCAGGGCAGCATGTGGCGAGCTGGTGGGCAGTTGCGACCCCACGGACCCTATCTCCCGGGAGAAGTCATGTTCCTCATCTCTGGCTTGCCTTTATTGGCCGGCTGGAGTGAACACTGACGAAGAACTGAGCTCCCACCTCATTCTTGCCTTTATTGGCTGGCTTGAGTGGAGATTCGCAAGAGCAAACGTGCTCGGAGGAAGGAAGTATTCCAGTAAGTGCTTGTAGAGATCTTGACCATCTTCCGGGCTCTGGGATTGTTCTGAGAGCCGTGGAATACCTCTCCACTCCTCGAGAACCTCAGGACATGTTGCCCCCTTGTCGCTACGTCACTATGTGCTAGCGACACCCGACACTAGTCACCCCCTGCCATTTTATCCGTGTATAATAAAACATTGATCAGGCAGGGGCCATAGTCCTTCCATAGTTATAGGTAACCAGTCCATTTTAACCACCCAAACCCATAGTCCAATATATTTCTTTTCCATATCCTGCAATAGTCCTACACCAACCGGGGGTTGTCGTTGCGTGCACTTGCATAGTGCGAACAGGGATAATCGTCGGTTGGTGCCTCATTTAATTAAAAAGCATCTATCGGGCCTCTGCGAGTTGGCTTCGGCCCCTCGTACGCCTTCCAAAGGTCCGGGACCCCAGGGTCCCGAGATATGTAGACACATATAAATAAAATAATAATAATAATAAAAAAATATTCAAAAATTACAAGGTATAAGAATGAGTATAGTTTTGCTTAAATGTAAATTATATTCCTAAGATTTAAGTGCCTGAACTAGGTAATCCTGTGTTTCAGGCGAAAATGAATGATGACCATGACAATGATGATGATGATGATGACAATGATGTATGAATGTAAACGAAGCAAAAGGAGTATAAATATGGAGCGTAGCGTGTGCGTATGTAGCATGTGGGGATAGGCAGAAACTATAGAACGCCACCTGCGTTCTATAGTTTCTGCCTATCCCCACAGGGAGAAGTTGTGAGTTTATGAATGTATGTATGTACCTATTATAGCTTTATCAAAAAATTTGCTCAATGAATACTTCGTTTTTATTTTAAATCAAAACGAACTGCATTAAAAGAATTTTAAATAATCGCCTGTCTGAACCGGGAATCCAACTCGCTTAATTTGAAGAAAAATAACCCGTTTTCATACCTTCATCGAAATAATTGTCTACTATTGTACCATTTCGATGAATGTGCGAAAAGTCTTTATTTTTTTCACGAATCGGATAAAATTTTGATACCCAAAGTTGTTTACGAATAGAATCATCCCCTTGCATGCAGGTAACTAAATTGCAACCGTGTATCAAAATCAATTGCCGTACGTCAGTCTCTTAATTCTTAAGCTTTTGTGCATAAGTTGACAAAGATACTCCTTGTATGAATGGACGAATGAAAGCCTAACATATCCGAGGTGAAGTGCAAACATTATCGAGCTCGCATCTTGGAACTGAATATACACCCCCCTGAAAATAAACCTGCCGGAGCCCATGCTCATAATATCATCACAGTTTGGCTGTTAGAAGCAATTCATCGTGACACATTTTCTGAAAGAAAATAAATAAAATTCCTTGAATGATTTCAAAATCTACATAAAATATTTCCTTCAAAACGTTACTCGTATCTGTATGATTTCAACCCTGTAATGGTTAAAAAACGCTTGTTTAAAATATTCGTCTCTCGTATCTTATCACACTTACTTTTTCTCGACAATATTTTTTCCAGTGTAACTGACACTGTAGCTTGCGCCATGTTTTTACATTGCGGCCATGAGAGCTGCTAAATGGAGATATAATATAATTTTCACTTCAGTAGCTCAAACATGTAGGTTTTGCTGCCGGAAATCAGTGAGCAAAATGCGATTTTGCTCACTTGACACACATTCCGTGCTGAAATGAGTAAGCAAAATATGTTTTTTTTTGTTTTTGACGTGACAACGTATAATAAATCGATGAACGCCGGCTGCATGCACGAAAATGTCCCATTACGCTCATTGTCCCGTTACGCTCATTGTACGCTTGCGCCGCATCAATGTTTTGTTATGACGTTGTCACGATAAACTAACGTCCGTAAACCAACTTTACAGACCAATTTTTTTTTTTTTTTTTTTCAAAAGTTTTTATCTATACCTGTTTGAATTTTACATTCTGTGTTGTTTTATATTATTCATATTCGATATTTTTTTAATTGCAGGACTTATTTTATTCAGATTTTTAAATGCTTTTTTTATTTTCTCCGACATAATGTGCAATTATTCAGAAGTTGTCAGATATTTCTCAACACAATAGGTACCTACCACTTCCGCTGTTTCTCTGGCCACACAACAAGTCGCGACATAAATCTGCATGCTTTTTTAATATTTTGTCGCCCGTGCAGTAATTTATCTTTTGTTTATATACTAGAACTCTTAATGAGCACTTTCTTACGCTCTGCGACGTTTTATTTGTATTCTTTGCTGCCGGGAACTCAATTTAATTTAATGTATTCTTTTAGATGAGTATCTGGTAATGGGTCTTTTGTATAAATAATTGTATGCATTTTTATGGTGTTTATGAATTTTTGTTAGTCAGAAGCCCAAAAGTTTTAGACCGTTTTCAGATTGTCCGATACGATATCGGTGCCGGAAGACGTAGCCAAGAACCGATATCCATGTATACATACAGGTGCAGGTGGTACTTACTTATGGTAAACTACACTCGAGAGCAAGAGAGTAGGGGAAACTAAGAATGCTAGCTTAATAAAATAAATTGTGTTTAATAGACAATCAAATGTTTGCTTGTATGTTTTGTTAAATTAAAGTAATAAAATGTATGTCACTTAGTATTATATAAATTAAAAAAAATCATAAACACAAAAGCTACCGATCTCAACTTATAACAAAAATAGAAAAGCATTTTTATATATTATAATATTCAATACTCCAATTTAAGTGGTTCCGGGCATATGTTAATCTCAAAATACGATGCCCACGCTCCAATTTAAGGCCGTTTGCAGATCTTAATGGTTTTAAATTTGCGCAAAAAAGATTTATCCACGGACAATATTAGTTATCATTCCATTGTGCAAGCTAGATATACTTACAGAGGGAGCATTATATATTCTTTTAAGCGAGCTAGAAAATGCACCTCGGAAGTTTTTAAATTGCTTTCGAATGACTGAATTTACATTCGATTATTTGCTAATACACCTAACCAACAGTATAATGCTGTATATGCTGGCCCGCAGGTTTGCACGGTGTAGTTGTGAGGTTAAAATGACGCTTTTTCGAGCCTATTGTCAGACTTTCTATACCTGCAGCCTCTGGGTCAAGTATACGCAGAAGGCATACAGCGCCCTGCGTGTACAATACAATAATGCCTTCAGAATGCTCGTGGGGCTGCCGCGGTTTTGTAGCGCTTCGGGTATGTTTACTGATGCGAGGGTAGATGATTTCTACGCCATCATTCGGAAGCGAAGCGCTTCTCTCCGGCAAAGAACATGTTTAGCTCCCACAGCATGTTGAGGGCATTGAGTGACCGGTGGGACTGCCCGATGCTTGGCCGATGGGTGAGACTACACACACAGGTCTCGAAATAGGACAGGCATCTTGTTTTGTTTATATTATTTTTGTTATGTTGTATGTTATTGTTTGTTGTTTGATTATGTGTTACTAATAATAGTTAAATAATTATATTTCATGTTATTACTAACACTATGGACTTCAAGGTCTGCAAATAAAGAAATTATTATTATTATTATTATTTAACAGTATCAAAAAACAAGATAGGTACAAATTTTGGAATGGCTGTGTTAAAGAAATACTATGGTAAACACTACTACTGGTACTATGGTATAGGAAATATTCATAAAAATGTGGTCTTAATACCTTGACTACTTAGTCAAGGTATTAAGACCACATTTTTATGAATATTTCCTTTAAACTGTTCAAGTAATTGGACCAGAAAAAACAATTTCAAGGTAAACGTTTTTCTTTATAATTCTTCTCCTTATTTAAGCAATAAACCGAAAATAAATTAACATCCTCAGAAAAACGAAACACGAAGTAATTTCTGATGAAAAGCCAAATTCTGTATAAAACCACTTTGAAATATTAACTGTATTATTAAAGTGTAGTTAATTAATTCAAAGTTAGTGGTCCGTTAAAACTTAACTGGTAACTGGTACATTTGAATATTAATAAAAAGGCTTTGTAAACTTTTACATAATGAAGTTGGACGAAGTACGGGAACTAGGAAACTAAACTAATATATTCATAATCACGCTTCCACTCTTCCGGTTCTGTAATATTTTAACAGCTGCTGCAAATTGCCCGGAAACCATTATGTAGAGATAAAATATATCTGTTGCTCTTATTCGAAAATGTGGGTAGTTGGGACTAGAAAATATTGATATTTTGCTTAAATAACATCACGTCTGTTATCCCGTGGGTGTCGTAAAAGGCGACTAAGGGACTTACTAGAGAATGGGCAGCAGCGTTCTCTATGCATTTTAACACTATACTGCGATCGCCAACCCGCCTGCCAACCGTGGCGATTATGGCAAATTCCCCCCCTTTTGGGGGAGGCCTATGTCGAGCAGTGGACGTCTTTCGGCTGAAATGATGATGATGACGTCTGTTATCAACGAAGGGTTAAACTGAGGCGTACCTACAGTAGACCCACATTTCATCTGTTATGTTTAATTCCAATGTGGCTAAGCTTGGGATACTGACAGTCGGGCTGGTTCACAAATTTAAAGTCGCTCAGCGCGCTATGGAGCGGGCTATGCTCGAAGTTTCTTTGAAAGATAAAATCAGGAATGAAAATATTATCCGGAAGAGAACCGGAGTTACCGACATAGCTTGCAGAGTAAGCAAGCTGAAGTGGCAGTGGGCTGGCCATGTTTGTCGAAGGATCGATGGCCGGTGGAGCAGACGAGTCCTGGAGTAGAGACCGCGTATCGGCAAGCGTAGTGTGGGACGCCCCCCAGCTAGATGGACCGACGACCTCAAAAAGGTGGCTGGGATAGACTGGATGCGGAAGGCGGAGGACAGGGTGTTGTGTCGCAGCATGGGAGAGGCCTATGTTCAGCAGTGGACTGCGATAGGCTGAGTTGATTGAAGCTTGTAGCCAAGTAATAACAGCCGCATGTGTCGATCGAACAGGTTAAGCTGTCGTAGCATTGTGCTTCCTAAAAACTAATTAATCGAGTGATGTAATTCAACGAATACTTACTAAAGCACACCACTATAAAAAAGACGGTACGACACTAGCTGCGCTAAGAGAATCGGCCATTTCTACATCCGCTTGCAAACTAGCTTGTGCTTGTGGCGGTATCAACAACGCCACATGCGAACTACGCATCAAAGACCTGACGTTACAAATCCTGCATCGCGCTATCAGAGTTTACCGCGCGACTAGCATAATATATACAACATCCCGACATCAACCATTGAATTTTACACCCTGTTCCTCATACCTCTAAATGCTGAACGATTTACTACCTCAGCTATTAAGATTCTACTTACCCCGACCTAGGGTAAGTTCCTCATTATTTTACCAGACTCTCCTAGATATAATCTACTAAGATCCATTGTACTTCTGTATTATGCTCGCGTAATTAGTTTTTAGGAACCACAATGATACACTACGCTTGCTGCGGTTGGTCCGTGAATGAGTGACCATCATCTTTACATACTAAGAGCCCTCCTTTCCTCGGAAAGCACGTTAAGCCGTTGGTTCCGGCCGTCATTTGTAGATCTTTGACAGTTGTTACGGGTCGTCAGAAGCCCGAAAATCTGACAATAAGTCTTACTAAGGGGTATTATATTACACAGTAACTGGATTGTGGACGTCAGATAGGTAGTCGCTCCATGTAAACTACAGGTAATCAGCTGCTCCGGTTAGACTAGAAGCTGATCCGAACATAGTTGGGATAAGGCTAAGCAGATGAGTGTTTCAGTCCTATGTAATAGGGAGCGAGTGTTCGAGGTGTCAGCGGTATAGTACGGTAGATAGGTACGACAAAGTACAGAATTTAAAGTATTAGTATATATTTGTACTGTGTGGTGCCGGACGTAAAGCAAATAGCACCACCCCATTTCCTTCCGTTGGTGTCGTAAAAGGCGACTATGGGACTTACTAGAATGGGCAGCAGCGTTCTTTATGCATTTTTAACATCATACTGCGATCGCCAACCCCCTGCCAAGCGTGGCGATTATGGCAACCACCCCCCTCAATTGGGGGAGGCCTATGTCCTCAAAATCCACACTTCTGAGAAGTGGTTCACGGTTACTGAGAAGACCGAAGACCCAAAAACATTTTGCCTGACCCGGGAATTGAACCCAGGACCTCATGCTCAACAGTAACGCTTGCGACTAAACAAAGCAGTTTTTTTTACAAAAATGTGGCTGATATTTTAGTATATTGTGGTGTCTTACGACTTCCACGGGAACGAAGTCGCGGGCAGAAGCTAGTATAAAATATAATATCGAGAAGCACAAGAAGTGACAAAAGCTTTAAGCTTTGCTCTTAGTATTAAAACTAATAATGTATTCACAGCCACGCTTGCGTTCTGGAAGTTCGTTAAACACTCCTGGCGTTACAGAGACGTAACGCTAAAGAAACAGACGAAAAAACTAATGACGTCACATAGTAAGCGGCTCTGATGTTATCATTAACTCTTATTCCCTTATTTTTACGGAAATTGCAAATGGTTTTAAGTAGAGACACAATATACACCGTGGCATTTTAGTCGTCTTACAAAGACAGCCCACTTCATGTATCCAATGACTACTAATAATTCGTGTAAAAAAAAAATTTTTTTTGAACGTTTGAATTTTTTATTTTCATTAATTATGACGCATGACATAGTTTAAAACACCCTTTTACGAGTGCAGTCCGAGCCTTCTGTGACAAGGGCGCCGTGGAATGGAGCGGCGACATCTTTTTCAGAGTTCATCCACCCTAACGCAAAAATGTGTTTCTTACTATTGCAACTTAAACTTAAACTAAATCCATATCAGTTTATGCTGCACCGGTCGACGTCATCACATCAACTCCAGCTGTCGCTGAAAACAATGTCATGATTGCGACAAAAAAACGTATTTTCTTCTTTCTTATTCTACCTGCCATCATCACGTCTAACCAAGTGTCCTGCCCGTAGTCCTACGTCAAATTAGTTTAGGAGGTTCAAAAATGCGGCAATTCCAGTGTACAGCCCAGTGTTATAGCTAGTTGAATAGCTATTCTGCCTTTCCAGGATTTGAGAGATCATAAGTAGTAGAGGTCAGCGCCATGATTACGTAACCCACTTTCAAGGCTCCAATACAATTTCCATGAAGTTTTCATAGAAATTGTTCTACCAGAATTGCGTCGCACCGCCACATCACCCGACGAGCTCTTGTCTCCGTCGGCATTCCAGCTGTATTAGAACCCATTGGCTTGGCACGCGACGATGGCAAGAGACCGGACGGCATGTCTTTATTTCCTTGGAAGGTGGGTAGGCCTTTAGTGTGGGACGCAACTTGTGTCGATACTCTTGCGCCATCCCATCTCGACGGTACTTTCAATCATAATCTGAATGATTTTGAAGGATATTGCTAATCCACTGCTTCATGCCATATGTTCATAAAATTTGTCTGCTCAACAAAGTTAACGCTATGAATGTTGTTGAACTATGAAAATGAAAGCCATTGCTACTGTGAGTTACGCAATTACCCCACAGGTTTGGACAAAGAGCTAGCCTTAATAATTATTTTGAATGATTTACAGTTAATAAAGTTGAACAAATAAATATAAATTTTATTATATATTGGGTGGTAACTAAATCAAGTTAATAAAAATAAATTAACCTAAACTAAATAAAACTATTAACAATTTATTAAAAATTTACTTGACACGTCTGCTACTTCTGCTGAGCGTGCGCGCCTGCTGGCTGTGGGTAAGTGGGAGTCGGGTCTTTGGCTTCATGCACTACCTTCGTCGAACATAGGCACTTTGTTTGACGATACTACTTTCCGCCTCGCTGTTTCCCTACGACTAGGAGCTTCTTGTTGTTCTCCCCATCGCTGTCACTGTGGCGAGGTTGTCAACAGCCTAGGATACCACGGCCTGTCCTGCAGTCGAAATGTGGGTCGCTTAGCGGGGCACGCAAACATTAATGACATCATCCGACAAACTCTTGTCTCCGTTGGCGTTCCAGCTGTATTAGAATCCAATGGCTTGGCACGCGACGATGGTAAGAGACAGGACGGCGTGTCTTTATTTCCTTGGAAGGTGGGTAGGCCTAAAAGCCTACCCACATTGGGACCTGTGGGACGCAACTTGTGTCATACTCTTGCACCATCCCATCTTCCTGGCTCGGCGTGCTGTGCTGGCGCTGCTGCTGCGGCTGCTGAAAACCTCAGGCAGCGAAAGTATAGTAACCTTTTCGGTAACTATATTTTCGAGCCGTTTGGGGTTGAAACCCTCGGGCTGTGGGGTCCCAGTGCTCATTTATTGTTCAATGAAATCTCCAAAAGGCTGGTTGACACTTCCCGTGACCCAAGGGCTGGATTCCACCTTGGCCAGAGGCTAAGCATTGCCACACAACGTGGCAATGCCGCCAGTCTCTTGGGTACATTACCAGTCGACAGTGATGCTGAGGGATTCTTCGACGCCACATTTCAGTTTATTTTGTTATTAAATTGAAATATTTACGCTATTCATTCGTCTTTCATTATAAACTTCTCACGAGAACCTAAGGCTGCAAACCTGTCCGTCGTGTGTCAACTGATAATAGAGATTAGTTTCTGTCTGTCATAATATATGATACAGGTTGAGTTATGATGTAAAATACCTTAATGTTGTTGAGACTGAAACACAGAATTTAAATTGGAAAGCAGTGTGGATAATGGAATATCCAGGAGTCGCAAAATCTAAAATCTTACATGGAGAAAGTCAAGTCAAATCAAAACATTCATTTCAAATAGGCACATAAATGGCACTTTTGAACATCAAAATTTACACGGAAATAAAATTGATTCTAGTTGTCCCTTCCAAAAGGTAGTTTCGCATGGAGAAGAATGGGCAAGAAACTCGTCCGTTACTCTTTTAAACTGTTTTACAATACTTTGTATACATCAATTATATAATTACATGTTAAGACGATGTACAGTGGCCAGCACATCAAGCCCGTTGGTTGATGTTGGGATGTTGTTTATATGCTAGTCGCGCGGTAAACTCTGATTGCGCGATGCAGGATTTGTGACGTCAGGTCTTTGATGCGTAGTTCGTATGTGGCGTTGTACATGCCGCGGCCACCACAGGGGTAATGTTATGTATGTGGTCAACCTAAATGTAAATTATTATTTATTATTAAATTACATACATATGCTTTCGATGGAAAATTTTAATATCGTTACAATTACGTGTGCCTATGCACACCGCACGACCGTAGCTTAAAAACGTTGATACCGCTTCATGAAACCCCGCTCGTTACTCATCAAACCCGATGAACCGCATCAAACAAACAAAACGCCTGAATACCCCACCAAAGGCTTTAAATCATATTATTTTACACTGCCAAAATACAATTAATTTAAACGAAGTCGTCCATAAACAATTACATTCTCGCATCACTATTCCTTATACGTTAATACGAAACAAATGGTAATGTTACCGGGATGAAATGCAAATATATTCAATTAATCCATGAGCCCGTCTGTATTGGGTGTCGCTAAGCTGTGATTGGCGGATTGGCGTTAAGTCGTCCAACCGTTCGAAAGTGGTTTGACGTTTATAGAATAGGGACGTGGGTGAATTTGAATATGTTTGCTTATTAGTTTTAGTGAGGGGCTGTTGGTTCAGGTTTGGCAATTTTGAGGCTTTGATTATAGTCTTGGATATTTGGGATACTTCGGCATCGGCTTTGATTGGATATTGTTAAATCTTTGCTGGTAAAGTTTTGGTTGGAGTTGCTGTTTTGGAAAGACATTGATTGATAGTTGCTATGTGAAGAACATTGTCTAGAATTCAAGATATTTCTATTTTACGCTTGATTCAAAGGCATATCCTTTTCCATGACATTATATAATGATCTTAAAAATATTCGAATTTTAATAACACTCTAACACTTTTACATGCCGTTATTAAAACTTCAACCGTCAGAGAACAAACAATTCATTTCCACAAAACATAATCTTATTCAACTTCACATCTAAAATACGAAAAACAAGCAAAGGTGAAAAAATAAAAACATACAACACGACTCCATATATATTCATAAATTCTTCAAACTAATAACATAGGAAAACGTTAGATGTACGCGAGACGAAAGCTGGCGTGGAGTCGACAAGTGCTCATCTTTTCGGTGACTATTAAATTACTTTATTCACCTCCGTGCTAGCTGCTATGAAACAGATGAGGTGGCATAAGTGATGAAGATAAAGCGGACATAATAATGGTTAAGAAATACAGGTGTTAAATTAAAAAGACATAATTTAAAAAAAAAACTGTGTTGGCCTGCCCGCAGGTCACGGTCAATTCTACAACTGCTAATGTAAGATTGTTATAGCAAAAAAAAAAAAGTGATCTTAACGATTATCGGACTTTCTCCTTTACTTGTACTGTGAGACGTATAAATGGTCATATTTTTTTATTGCATTGTATAGAAGCTTGTTTTTTAAAAGCTCCAAGGGATCGAGTCCTACGTATTTGATATTAATTTTAACTTGATACCTACACGCCTTCCTGAGAAAAATGAACAGACGGACGGACACAAAGTGATCCTTTAAGGGTTCCGTTTGTGTCTTTTTAGGTACAGTAGTGATTTTTGTAGAATAAAATATTCTTGAAACCGAAAATAATATTGTAATTTTGAAAATCGTGTTTCATAATTTCAGAGTGCTTATGTTTTTCACGTATTTTATGCCCACATTAATTTTTTGATTCTAGGAAAATAAATTCGCAGCAATATCAATGGTAATTTCTCTCAAGAAAGTTTGGACTGTCTTTGCTTGTGGATTCAAAGCTCCAAATGTTTTTTTTTTTTTTCAATTCATATGTACTTTTGTCATTTAATTTTGGAATTATTATTATTACTTTATGAGTTTATCTTGGACATTACTGACATCGGTGAAGAAAAACGTCGTGAAGAAACCTGGACTTATCTATACTAATATTATAAAACTGAAGTGTTTGTTTGTTTGTTTGAACGCGCTAATCTCAGGAACTACTGTTTGGAATTGAAAATTTCTTTCTCTTTTTTTGTGTTGGATAGTCTATTTATCGAGGAAGGTTATAGGCTATATAACATCACGGGAAGAATTATTGCTTTTTGAGAGCTTCTGTTGCGTGCGCTGCGTAAACGGTTTAAGTTACGCAAATATCATGTGTGATGGAATTGACCTCTTTAAAAGTTCTAAAAAAAAGTCCGCGACAGCATTCTATCTTTTAAGATTGACTCACTATAACCTTTTTTTATGGTAATGAAATTTGTTCGAAATTAATGCATTATTTGCGAAGGAGTTTTATCAATATAATATTAATCCTTATTCAAATAAATATGTTATTAATCAGAAGCTAGTAGTTAATATAAGTCTGAAATCACCAACCCAACTTGAGCAATTGTGGTGATCAATGCTCGTGACTTCTATGAATGAGAAAAGGCCTTTGCCCTGCAAGGGGACAGTAACAGTCTGGTGGTAGGTCAGATGTATCAACGTATCACGCATGGATAAACCCGCTTCAGCTCATAAATTAAACATCATCTGAAACTCAGACGTCTGTGCAATTTATGACGTCTAACTGTGAAACGGACCTGTCCTTTTGTGGTGCGTACACAAGTCTGGAATATTCCAGTTTATGCATTATAACCGCTCTTCTAGAGAGCTTACCTCAAGGACGGTGCGCCAAGAGAAATGTTTCTTGAGTTTATGAGAAAACTTGTAGGTACCTCTAGCAACCAGGATAGTTCGGAGATCTGGCTTTGGAGTGTTCGCTTCTGGAGGAAAATAAGGTCAACCTATCATTTGAAATGACTTAGGAGTTAGTGTGTTAGCATTTAAAGTGAAAGTTCGCGAGCACATTCGTATGAAGCTTGCAGTATCATCACAAAGTGAATGTTTTCCCATTGTTTGTCTTATTTGTTTTAGTATATTCGTGTAATTATGTATATTGATTTGTGCTTATATTTGTATATAATTAGGTATGTATAGTTATAGTATGTATAGATTGTAATATGTAAGTTAAATAGGTGTATCTTTATATTGAAATAAATATTTATTCCTACATTTTTCGTAATTGCACCTACCACTGTTTGTCTATGCTTCACCCAAAGGTTGACTGGTAGAAAATGCGTATGGCATTAAGTCCGCCTATGGTCATTTCTGTGCTAGAAGTATTAAATATCTAGGTCACATTGTTACAGCTGACTTAAGTGATAATCTGGATCTTGAAAGACAAAGGCGAAGCATTGCTTGTAAAAGTAATATGCTCGCCAGACGATTTGCATATTGTTCAAAACAGGCTAAAGTAACCCTGTTTAAAGCATACTGCCAGGCGTTCTACACCGGCCAACTTTGGTGCAAGTACACGAAGAGTACTTATAATACTCTTCGTGTACAGTACAACAACGCGTTCCGGGCCATGCTTCAAACTCAAACTCAAACTCAAAGCATTTATTTCAAATAAACCAATTACAGGCACTTTTGAATTGTCAAGGGGTCGGTCAGTCAGAAAGATGAAGCTAGTTGCCCATTCCAAAGCGTAGTAGGTTCCTATGGAGAAGAACGGACAAGAAACTCCATGGACACTCTTTTAAAACAAAATATTGTTACAAAATATGGGTTACATCATTCATGTTGAAGTTATACATGTGAGAACAATGTAGAAAGACGTGCACGTTAGAAGCGTCCGTAATAGAAACAATTCAAAAATTAAAATAAGCCGTGGCAGCTAAGAGATGACCAGTCCCAACTGACGGCGCCCGTTCACGAACATGACGCATGGATCAGCACCATTTAGCTCAACCATTTTGAAGGGAACTTAATGATCCAACACACACGCCACCACCAGCGAGACATTTGAGTGAGCATGACATACTCTCAGCCGCCAGGGCACATTCAAGTCAATAAAAGACATATTACCCGGTAAATGGTAGCTCTATAGTACATAGTACTCACACCTGTGCTATGCAATTATATAATTCAAGGACATTGAGTTTATACAATGCAAAAATAGTTTACAATCTTCAGCAGCTCCAACATGATTGTCAAATGTTAATTAACTAGCTGAGGTTGTGGAGCAGGACCAGCATTCAGCCAAGCATTTTTATCAGCGATGTAATCCCCCAACTTATAATATGCCTGCCTGCATAGTGTGCGTTTTATACAAGATTTAAATTTAGTCTCATTCAGTTGAAGTATGTGGGGAGGAATTTTATTGTAACATTTTAAACAGTACCCCATGAAAGATGAGTCTACTTTAGCCAGTCTGAAACCTGGTTGAGCTAATAGGTCCCTATTTCTAGTACTATAATTATGTCTTTCACCTCTTTTTCTAAAAAGATGTAAATTTTTCCTTACGTACATGATGTTTTCGTAGATATATTGACAAGGTACCGTCATGATGTTAATATCCTTAAACAGTTCCCTTAGAGAATCGCGCCTGCGGAGATTATATATGGCTCTGATGGCTCTTTTCTGCAGAATAAAAATAGACTCGATGCCTGCAGCCCGTCCCCAAAGTAAAATACCGTAAGACATTATACTATGGAAGTAACTGAAATAGACTAGCCTCGCGGTATCTACATCAGTAAATTGACGGATTTTTCTGACAGCATATGCTGCTGAACTTAGCCGTCCTGCAAGAGATGTTAAATGAGGACCCCATTGTAGTCTTGAATCCAGCGTGATCCCCAGGAAAACAGTTTTATCGACGAATTCTAGTTTCTCTTGATTCAATACTATCTCACAATCACTACTTTTGACATTTGGTAAAGAAAATTTTATGCACTTCGTTTTTTTCCCATTTAATACTAAATTATTAGCAGTAAACCAATTTTGGACCTGCAATAGAGCGTTATTTACGTCGTCAAAATTTGTAGCACGTCTATCTACCTTAAAAATTAAGGAAGTATCGTCAGCAAATAACACCATTTGTGGTTGATTTTTTAATAAATGGAGTAGATCATTTATATACACTAAAAAAAGGAAAGGACCCAATATCGAGCCTTGTGGAACACCCATTTTTACTTTTAAACCGAGTGAATTGATACCATTTATTTGAACTTGCTGTTGTCTATCATTTAAATAAGATTTTACTAAACTAAGTGCAAGTTTTCCAAGTCCGTAATGCTCAAGTTTCAAAAGTAAGGTTTCGTGATCGACGCAATCAAATGCCTTGGAGAGGTCACAAAAGATTCCTATGGCGTCTTGGGCCTCTTCCCACGCGTTAAAAATGTGTCTTAATAATGTTACACCGGCGTCGGTCGTGCAACGTCCTTTGGTGAAACCATACTGTTGTTCGTGAAGGATTTTATTCGTGTTAAAATGATTGAGCATTTGATTAAGCATTACCTTTTCAAACACCTTACTGAAAACCGGCAACACGGATACGGGTCTATAATTATTGGTGTCTTTACTGTCCCCGGATTTGAAAAGAGGTATTACCTTACTGTATTTCATTAAATCCGGGAAGACTCCTTGATCTACACACAAGTTAAATATTAAGGCTAAGTAAGGGGCTATAGTCTCAATTATAGAGGTACAGACTTTAACAGACATTCCCCAAAGATCTTCGGTTAATTTGATCTTGATTTGCTTAAAAGCTTTTATTACTATTATGGGGTTAATATGCTTAAAGTTAAATTCAATCGGGCAGGCTGAAACGTTCGCCTTTACTAAATCAAAAGAGAGCGAGGGTGAGGAATTTAAGGTTTCAGTCGTTTTGAGTGGGATACTGGTAAAGAAATTTACAAATTCTTGCGCAACTACTTTGTTATCGCAAATAAGACCACACGACGTCTCCAGTGTATAATCAGAATTATGCTTTTTGTTCCTATTTGTTTCATTATTGATAATTTTCCAAACCGTCTTTATTTTATCGTCTGCTGATTTAACCTTGTTACTGATGAATAAGGCTTTAGCTGCCTTACAAGTGTTCTTAAAAATTCTAGAGTAATTAGCAACATACTTATTAAAAGTTTCTGTGTTAATATAAGGCTTAAGGCCATACAACTCGAAAAGTCTTTCCCTACTTTTCCTGAGTCCTTTAGTTGCCCAGTCACTAAATAAAAACCTAGGGCTGATAGTTTTAGTGTTCTTTTTAAAATAATTATTGAACTCGGTTTGGACTACTGAAAAGAATTCTTTATACAAAATATTAACATTGTTCATTGTAAGGTCCTGATCATTTAACTTATAAATTAAAGTGCTATTAAATTTATTTAAATTAACTGTTGTTAATGGTCTGAACTGTATCTGCACTTTTTGTATTGGTATGTTGGACTCAAAGGTTACGGTTTGACCGCTGTGATCAGAAGGGAGATAATTAACTATGGCTTTATCTAAATAGGTGCAGCAACAAAAAACATTATCAATACATGTAGCAGTAGTCGTGGTTATTCTGGTTGGTTCTACAAACACATTTGACAAATTAAATGATTTAAACAAATTTAATAATCTACTGGTATTTGAATTATTTTCTAAAATATTAATGTTAAAATCACCACAGATAATTACTGATTTATTACCAGTTGCAAGCTTAATCTGCCCTGGCGGTGTAGTGCGTCTGGTATGTTTGCCGAAAGCAGGGTCGACGATTTTTATGCTGTATTACGTAGGCTTAAAGCATCATTTCACCTGAGACTGATTAAGTGTAAAAACGACATTGTGACTACTGTATTTCGCACCATTTACGTGACTACTAAGTATTTTATCTTATTATGACTGTTTGAATTTAAACCTACCTGACATTTATAAGAAAACTAATTAATTAACGAATTATTATTATTATTATTTTATTTTCATATTTTTACATATCTCGGGACCCTGGGGTCCCGGACCTTTGGAAGGCGTACGAGGGGCCGAAGCCAACTCGCAGAGGCCCGTTAGGCGCTTTTTAATGAAATGAGGCACCAACCGACGATTATCCCTGTACGCACTATGCAAGTGCACCCAAGGACAACCCCCGGTTGGTGTAGGACTATTGCAGGATATGGAAACAAAGATATTGGACTATGGGTTTGGGTGGTTAAAATGGACTGGTTACCAAAAACTATGGAAGGACTATGGCCCCTGCCTGATCAATGTTTTATTTGAAACACGGATAAAATGGCAGGGGGTGACTTGCACACTCAATAATGGGCCCCCGAAAACGGTCGCTAGCACATAGTGACGTAGCGACAAGGGGGCAACATATCCTGAGGTGCTCGAGGAGTGGAGAGGTATTCCACGGCTCTCAGAACAATCCCAGAGCCCGGAAGATGGTCAAGATCCCTACAAGCACTTACTGGAATACTTCCTTCCTCCGAGCACGTTTGCTCTTGCGAATCTCCACTCAAGCCGGCCAATAAAGGCAAGAATGAGGTGGGAGCTCAGTTCCTCGTCAGTGTTCACTCCAGCCGGCCAATAAAGGCAAGCCAGAGATGAGAAACATGACTTCTCCCGGGAGATGAGGTCCGTGGGGTCGCAACTGCCCAACAGCTCGCCACATGCTGCCCTGCGGGTTTCTGTATCTCTCTTGGTCTGGCTCTTCACCCTAGATATGTTCCGGTAAAGTAAACTCTACCGGCACAGACCCAGAGTTCGGAACGCGCAAGCCCCACCACGACGTCAACGTAGAGATACGGCGGTGGGGTTATTATTATTATTATTAATTAATTGATGTATAATGCAATAATAATAATTTAGTTTAATTCAATATAATATAATTTAATTTAATATCTATTTCATTTTTAATTCAATTAATTTTTCTAATACTATGGGTGTATGTGTAAAAAACTTGCCTGAAATAAATGAATTTTATTTTATTTATTTATTTATTTATTTATTAAATAAATAAATAAATACTGTAAGTATCAATGGCGAATCGTCTAGGTTGAAAAATATCATTCTTTTTGAGTTCAACTTAGCAAGATTTTTCGAAACAGACTTTCTTAACAAGTGTCTTTCTTCAACTTAGGAAAATAATATACTATCAGTATTCAATATTCTATTACGTACGCCTCTGCCTAACCCTTCGGAGAATATAGGCGTGATGTATGTGCTATTTTGAGTATTGTTCGTTTATTTCTTGCATTGACGCTACCCTGTGACTTTTAGAAAATAATCGCAATAAATTCATAGAACAATCATAGAATGAAAAACATCATTAAGGTAATATTAAACGAATAAGAAAAAAAAATAAAAACTAAAAAGCGGATCCGAAGACATCGAAGTAGACTTTTTTTTGTTGTAAAATTGTTTTTTTTATTTTTCACTTTTTAGTTATTATATGGTATCTACTCCACATCAAATCGTATACCACTACTTGCTATGTACACAATAGTGACAGGAAGTATTATAACATCATCAAGATATACAAAGTGGATTAAATACGTATTATCGAATCTAACTCAAAAGCTATGCAAGCAAAGTTAATAAAATTTATATCGGTCCACCACGCAACCTTCCTCTACCAAATTAAAAAAGATTTTCAAAATCGGTCCACAATTGTCGAAAATATCGATGAAAATACACACAGAAAGAAAGAGAGAAATAAAATATGTTTATTTAGCACAGACTAAAAGGCACATATGATATGACACAATATAATATACAACAGATAAAAAAAAAAAATCGGATAAAAAGTGTAAGCTACGATGTAAGAAATTAGCAGGAAAGTGTGCCTCACGGCTGCGCTAAAAGGCCCAATTAGGTTAAAGTACTTTATTCTCATAAAGATAAAAGAGCCACTTATATGAGAACATAAAATACTCGTGAAGGAACATTACTTGTTGTTGTGATTTTGTTCTCGTTGTTTACTGTAATAATCTAGTCTTCATTTGTTTTATTTGCTTATTAGTACTTAGTACTTAGTACTATATTAGTATGTATGTATCTAAGTATCTATTATATATCTGTGTATCTATTATAGGATATTGTACTGTTATACTTTTTATATTTGCACCAATGACAACCCCATTTTATGTCCATAAATTCACTGTCCATGCCAAGGTTGCCTGGAAGAGATCGCAGTATGCGATAAGGCCGCCCATTGTATATTTTATAGTGTATAAGTTTTCTTTTCTTTTGTAATGTGTAATCTGATGTACAATAAATTATATATAAATAAATAAATAAAATTACATAATAAACTTATTCTAGGTAACGATAACGGTCACCGATACAATACAATAGGCTTAAAATTATTTTGATTTCAAATTGGTTGGGTTATTAGTTTAGGAAACATGCCAGATAACTAGTGTTGTAGTTGTAATGGCAATCATGTCATTAGGTTTAAATAGGTTTTCATTTTAATATATATAAAATATCTTTTTTTTATCTTTTTTATAGATTCTTTTCTATTTTGTGAATGTGAGAAGGTTGTAGGCCTATACTGTAGATTTGTTGGCATTTTTCTATTTTGTTAAGTACCTGGTAATTGTTGAAAGGCCTACACTGTCCTCCCATGCCTATTAACACTGTTATTTGAAAATATTGTAAAAGCCAATTATTTTTAAAAGAGTAACCGTGGAGTTTCTAGCCGGCTCTTCTCCATAGGAAACGACTAATTGGAACCGTGCACCTAGCTTCTGACGTTTCATAAGTGCCCGTGTGAAATAAAATATTTTGATTTTGAGTGTCTGACGTTGGTTAAAAGATGAACATAATAACCTCCTCTGTTTTTGAAGTCTATTAAAAATAATAGAATCAAATCAAATCTTTTATTTTTCGCCAACATGGGTCGGGGTATAGATGTTTTAAGTACATGTTTTGATAATGTTCTCCATGCTCTGCCATCACTTGGCCATGAAAAATTTACATATAAATTGCAATCTACTATCAAAATACCATGCTCAATAACAATAAATATTACATAATTATTAAATGTTCTGTGTGGTGCCGGACGTAAAGAATAGCACCACCCCATTTCCTCCCGTGGGTGTCGTAAAAGGCGACTAAGGGACTTACTAGAGTATGGGCAGCAGCGTTCTCTATGCATTTTTAAGACCATACTGCGATCGCCAACCCGTCTGCCAAGCGTGGCGATTATGGCAAACCCCTCACAATTGGAGGAGGCCTATGTCCAGCAGTGGATGTCTTTCGGCTGAAATGATGATGATGATGATGAATGATTAAATTGAAAATTATTTTAACCATTTTATTTTTCAATGTCAAGAAGTATCTAATAGTCAATAGTTAAATAAAGAGAGAGTGAGAGGTGTACATTTTTCGTTAAAGTTACTTATAGGTACATCAGCAAACTATACCATACTTGCATTACCTCCGTCCACCCCAACCCTTTGTCCAAAGTTAAATCTATTTCAGTTCGCATCCCACTTCATAACATCGACAGTCTGGAGAGGATTATACATGTATAATAACATCTACAACACAGTATCTGTATGTAAATTTTCGCGTGCATTGTGCGTTTCCGGCGCGTCAATAGCATGGACGGGGGAAGTTCGGTAACAATTGTATTCCCCTTTAAATTATGTTGTTTAAACTGATGTACTTTGATTCGACTGTCTGTCTGTATGTATGTTTCGTCTGTTTTGAAGGTTTTGTGTTTGTACCTTTGGAATTGAGTTGGGGGTGGGCGTGATTCGTTTGCTGGAGTAAAAGCTAAGTACCTACCTGTAGTTGCTTCTTAAATGATGATGTCTTTATTTAAATATTTAATGGGTAGAGCTAAAAGTCCTGAGTACATACCTAAGAGCTGACTAGAAGCAACTGTACTTGGGATGGTTTTTTAATAAAACCGGCTAAGTGCATGTCGGACCACGCACAGTGAAGGGTTTCGTAGTTGGAATGGATTTATTCCAAAAACAAACTTAACATTGCAGTTGAAAAACATGTTTCCCCAGACATTCCAACTGAAAATGTTTGTACGCATAATACCGAGTGATTTCCCTATAAAATAATTTAATTATTACATACATACGTTTCATTTTATATAAGAAACAACCCGTTTATCTACCATATAAAAATAAGTCGGGTTTTCCTTCCTGACGCTATAACTCTAGAACGCATGAACCGATTTAACCAATTCTTTTTTTTTAATGTTCGTTGAAGTCCAAGGATGGTTTTTAGGTTTTTTTTTTAGGGTAGGGTAGAGTAGGGTAGGGTAGGTAGGTAGGTAGGTAGATAGGGTAGGGTAGGGTAGGGTAGGGTAGGTAGGTAGGTAGGGTAGGGTAGGGTAGGTAGGTTAGGTAGGGTAGGTAGGGTAGGGTAGGGTAGAGTAGTGGAGTTTATACTATAGCTTTTGACAGAACGAAGTCTGTCGGGTCAGCTAGTTAAGAGATAAAAACAGAGAATTTTGATGACTTTGTGACCTCCAAAATAAGAAAATGAAAGATAATTAGAAAAAACTAATCAGCGCATTTTGAAGACGAGAATGTTCAACTAATTCGCCGAACAGATTTTGAAAATAATTCTTAATTACCCTAAAGTAGGAGCACAAACATACCTCGAAATTTTGTTGGGCAGAAAGAGCTGTATTCAACGCTTGATTTACCTAACATAATCCACCTCGATGTACTATTACTAGCTGTTACTTATATTATGTTTATTTCTGTGCAATAATAATATTTCATGTTATTTCTTTAATTTGTTTAAGAATAAAATACAAAGTTGCGCAAATAACTCACCGCGAGTGAATTTTGCAAGACTGCACCCTTATCATTTTTTTGTTATTTTAAAATCATAGACTTCATAGAGGTTTTCCTGTAATCTTTATGTACATAACTATTCTCTGTACTTTTTTAATTTTCAATTATTTCATCAATTTTCTTTAATAACTTTGAAATTGTAAATAAAAATATTTGAAATACTCTTATCAAGTCCTTTTCTCGCATAATTTTTTTTTTTTCTAATTTTCCCACGAAGTATGAACCCCTTATTCAAAATTCATATTTCCATTACAAGTTTGTGTTTGTGTCACAGAAATTGATATTGTGTACCAAACAACTTAACCGGGTCAATTAGATTCGGAGCAAATTGACTGTGACAGACGGCAGACAGACAGATAGACAGACACATGAGGTACGGAACCCTAAAAAGTACCAACTTGTTTAAAACGATTTTATAAACACAAATGGTTGTGTCGTAATAAATACTTATCAATTCTAGATTTAGAAATACAAAAAAAAAAACTAAACAAATACAAAGGTAAACAAATATCTACAAGGGTAAACAACACAACAATGAAGAGATCCGCAGGAGAACCGAGGTAACCGATATAGCTCGAAGAACTGCCAAACTTAAGTGGCAATGGGTAGGGCACATTGCGTGCAGAACGGATGGCCGTTGGGGCCGAAAGGTTCTGGAGTGGCGACCGCGAACCGGAAGACGTAGCGTTGGAAGGCCTTCCACAAAGTGGACAGATGACCTTGTGAAGGCCGCAGGAATCTGCTGGATGCAGGAAGCACAGAACCGGTTGAGGTGGTGGTGCTTGGGGGAGGCCTATGTCCAGCAGTGGACGTCTTTTGGCTGAGATGATGATGAAACAACACAAACAGCAATGCAATGTAAGTACAACAAAACAACCTACCTATAAAAAATTGGTAAAAAAGGATCATAAGATTTCAGATAAAAATAGCAATACCATCTTATACATTAACTCATCAGACCTATTTATCTGATAAATCACTAGCGACCCGCCCCTGCTTCGCACAATTTTTAAGACTTGAAAAAACATCAAGATTTATTTATTAAATGTAGTAATAAAGCTGAAGAGTATGTTTTTTGTGGTTTGTTTGAACGTGCCAATCTTTGGAACTACCAGTCGGATTTGAAAATTATAATTTGCATGTGGATAGCCCAATTATTGAGGAAGACTTTTAGGGTATTTAACATCACGCTATGTCCTTTAGGAGCAAAAGCAAAAATATAAATTTGTCAGAAAGAACGCTAAGCGATAACGAAGTAATAGCGCAGGCGGGCAATGTGATGCGACGGTCAGGGGCCGAAATGTCACGCGAACGAAGTTGCTGGCAGTAGGTTGTTTATAATAATTATGTATGCATATGTATGGATAGTTATAGAAGTAAGACTGTCATGATTGTGTTCTATTTTAATAAAAAAAAAAAAAAACTGCCCAGAGATGTATAAACAAATCTCGCTACATACATATTTAAATTCAGCACCCTAAAACCACAAGATAAAACGCCACCAACCCAATTTAAAAGCCTCGCAAATTATATTTCACTCGGCGCAAAACCTCATATTGCTATATCCGACATACACAACCTGGCAATTTGGCATCACCAAAGGATTTCAGTTCATTCCCTACAGTTTCTTACTGTCAAATTATCCTGAATGTAACGAACCGGATTAGGCTTGGGGAGAAAGTGATTTTTTTAGGGTTCCGTACACAAAGGGTGCCAGCGGGACCCTATTAGTAAGACCCCGCTGTCCGTCCGCCTGTTACAGGGCTATATATTTTTAACCGTAATAGGTAGACACTTGAAATTTTTACAGTGTGTAATACTATGGCCGCTAGTGATGACCTGTGGCACTGAGACGTGGTCGCTCACAATGGGCCTTATTAGAAGGCTAAAAGTCACCCAAAGGGCAATGAAGAGGGCTATGCTTGGAGTTTCCCTACGTGATCGAATCAGAAATGAAGAGATCCGCAGGAGAACCAAGGTAACCGACATAGCCCAAAGAGTTGGGAAACTTAAGTAGCAGTGGGCAGGGCACATTGCTCGCAGAACAGATGAGGCCGATGGGGCCGAAAGGTTCTGGAGTGGCGACTGTATACCAGAAGACGTAGCGTTGGAAGGCCTCACACAAGGTGACTCAATGACCTTGTGAAGGCCGTAGGAATCCGCTGGATGCGAGAAGAACAGAACCGGTCAAAGTGGGGATGCTTGGGGGTGGTCTATGTCCAGCAGTGGACTTTCAGTTGAAATGATGATAATTATAGTACGGAACCCTTCGTGTGAAATTTCGACTCGCACTTAGCCACTTTTTTTCCTCTATACTGTTCCGTAATTTGAATATATTACGGCTTGATTGTTAGCTTAGAAAGACGAGGTATGTCGGGGTTTTGTTCTGAGAAAGTTTGGCTTGCAACTGGCTTGTATGCCAGAGATTTTTACTTGAGGTTGTCAAGATAAATCGTTGTTACTATATTTTGTTGAATAAACAGTACAGCAGTGAAAATCTGTCTTTTTAATTGAAATTTGTAGTTTGAAATTTTATAATATATGTACCAAAAACCCTGTCCGATCCAATAAAGGCGTATTCCTGGTTCAACATACGTACTAGATAACATTGTTATAAAAATCGAACTCATAAAAACCAAAAGTTATTGATTTTTTTATTTTTATAATCTATGCGAAATTTTACACTGAATATGGCAAATTCTCATAAGTTGACAACATTCCACCCGCCATCAAAATCTTTTTATTTTTACCTATTTTTATTTCAAAGAACACCGCTCTACAATACCGCTACCGCGTTGTATTCACTCTTTCAGCTAGACTCTTTTGATGTCGCCGACTAGTTGCCTACCGGTGCGCACTGTATAT
The DNA here is from genome assembly GCA_947523025.1 of Dryobota labecula. Classification (NCBI taxonomy): domain Eukaryota; kingdom Metazoa; phylum Arthropoda; class Insecta; order Lepidoptera; family Noctuidae; genus Dryobota; species Dryobota labecula. Next base: position 24,236,992 of record OX383284.1, on the reverse strand, counting down.
ATGTAGGTAACTTAACACGTGTACTTTGTCGAGCGATCAGTGTTGCCTTTGATACGTTTTTTTTTTTTTTTTTTATTTAATTATTTTCACTAGGGAAAAATATTAATCTCAAATCCATTAAATGGTTACGTATATGTGTACGCAGTAAGATGCTGAATAATACTCATAAGGATCGGACAGGGTTTTTGTTACATGCTGTATATAGACCACTTCAGCAGGGTTTCCTGAAAACGTCCAACGGCATCGTGGAAGACGTAGAAGTAGATAACGGGAGGAACTTGACGCTTATGGGGGGTCAGATAGCTCCGATTTCAATATTGGGGGCAATTCTATTATGGAAAAATGCTCAAAAAAAAAAACCAAAAAAAAAATTTCAGACACAATAAATAAAATTATTCCTCATCGAAGTCCCTTAGTAACTAAAATTGTATGTTTACCTTGTAAAGTTCCTTCGCGACAAATATCTCGTCATCATTGGTATATTGTTAAAATACCAATGAACCCATATCTGGTCCATATTGGAACACATAATGTAAATATTTAAATATTTTATATAATTTTTTTTTTTAATAAAAAAAATATAGAAGCGCATCGGTATCGGGAACTGGGTCCAAGCTACCGGTGGTCAGTTCTCCTGAGAGAAGAACCTCCTTACGATACGCGCCATGTCCAGAAGTACCGCTTTCTGGATCAAGCCCTTGATCCAGCTGCCTAGCGAGAGCCTTCTCAGACATAAGAAAAAACTTGAGACCTAATAAAACAAAACTTGCTCGACTACAAGATTATAGGAACAACCCATTGATTTACTAGGGTTTTTTAGTATATAAATGGGACAGCCACAAACTATTAACTCTCTTACAATAACTATTTCTACCTTGAAAACACGTGTAATCTGGGCCTCAAGTCTGCTATTACAATAGTGTCAGAATGGTCTCTTCATTGTGAGTTTTTGACAGATTTGCCATACAAACACTATCAAATACTCACAATGGCGAGACCATTCTGACACTATTGTAATAGCAAACTTGAGGCCCTGAGCTTCCATGATACACGTGCCGACTCCAACAAATACACATTACCTAATAATATCATCACAACAATTTCTTATTAAGAAACTTTCTTTAATAACTGTCTAAGAAGATAAAAAGAAAATTCTGATGTTTTTTTCCGCTCTTTGGTATTTCGGCAAGCACGTGTTCAATCTTTGGGTACAATCAACTGCAAGTCTAAGGTAACAATATTACATTGACGGCACCTTTATGTTTTATAATGGATGTGGTTGACTGGGGGTGTTTGTGTGTGTAGGTGTGTATTGATAAGGTATTTAGATTTGCCAGCCATCTTCGGTCAGGAATCCGCTCGATGCAGGAAGCACAGAACTGGTCGACGTGGCGGTGCTTTGGGGAGGCCTATGTCCAGTAGTGGTCGTCTTTTGGCTGAAATGATGAATGATAAGCAGGTGTATGAAAGAAATTAGAACTACCTAAGTAAATTGTATACTATTGGAAATTTAAAGCCATGTTTACCTAGTAGGCAGGTATACCTATACTTAATCAATTCTTCTCCAAGCGCAGGTGTTAAGTTCGAAGAAGAACAAAGCAAGTCTTGCCGCAATCTAGTAGATTAAACTGTGATTAAATGCGTTTTAAGGTATGTGTACACAGGGTGAGGGTGTTTTCCGGTTATCCGAACAAAAAGTGACATATGTACGCGAAGATAGCGTATTCGTAGCTTGTGGCTAAGGCCGCTTTCCGAATTGGCTATAATCGCTCACAGCGCTCACATCGTCTCACATGCGTTCCGATTTAGATATTACGATTATGACAGCAGAGGGCTGTCAACAACTCGGAACGCTCATGAACGCGCTCACGGTGCTCACTCAATGTCAAAACGATATTAGAGTATTTCTCTGTGTAATACACAAAAATTTCTTCTTCTTAGGTTAGGTAGCAACTGTAGCCAAAAGAATAATTTCGAAAATGCCACGATTGCTATGATGCAACTCAAAACAAAACAGCACAACTGTCATTTTTGACAGCGCTCACGGCGATATTAGTAAAAAGCATGGTCGGCGTTATCGCAAGATGGCGAATGTCATGACGTCATCTATGACGTTTCACGGGACATCGTTATCGCGCTCACGCTAATTCGGTACGGGTTTTAGCACGCGAATATCGATATTATCGCAACTCGGAACGTAGGGTAAGTAAGCAACCATTCTTACCAAGAGGTATTTCCCATTAAATAAAGAAAATACATTTATTTAGCACAGACTAAAAGGCTCACATGACACAAGAAATACAAATAGTAGTAGTTTTTAGTTGAAATTGTCCATTAAATTAAAAAACGTTTTACGAGAATACATGTCGCCTTCATTCTTTTACGTTCCGAGCACCGCTTCCCTCTGTCATATGGTGTTTTATGGGTATCACTGGATTGCTCTTGAGAAGCCTTTTCCAACGATCTCTATATTTTGATTTCGGCTTTTTGAAATTCATACTAAACGGAAATTATATAACGCAACGAAACGACCTTAAAATGGCGGTGCTTCCCCCTACATCACGCGCGATGCATCACAGTCCCCACTCAATGTAACGAATTCTTTGATTCTTTAACTATCGAGTAGTGTAATTAAATTTTGGATGTAGATAATAGATATGCTGCAACACCAAACAGTATCCCTCAATTTTGTCATCATCAGTTTTCTGAATTGCCTAATTATTTTATTATTATTATATCGGGAGTGTTTTTTTTTTTCTTAGCTTTTATGCTGGTTTTTAGCTAAATTTACGGGCCAAAACCAAGTAAATGTAGCGTGTGGTGAATTGTATGTTGTGAGTGTGTTTTCTTCCTCTAATTGCATAAATTTCCTGACGATTCTACATGTGTTTTTTTAAAAGCAAATATAAGACGTATTAAAATAAAAAAAATAAACTTAATTACTTCCTGAAAATACACAGTTTCAACAAAATATTGAATGAACTTTTATCGTTAAAAGTGTATCCGGGACTTAAGTCGTAACTTGCAGGTGTTACGTCACAAACACGGGGCTGTTTTGCTGTTTTTATTTCTCACTGATAATTGTGGAGTTGAAACCCAGTTGGAGGGAAGGTAGGAATAGCATAGGTACCTACTACGCTTTGGAATGGGCATGTAGCTTCATTTTTCTTACTTGTGCATGTAAATGGTTTAATTGAAATAAATTATTTGAGTTTGAGTTTTGAATAGCAGGTTTGTGTCTGTGGGTACCCACTTTATTAGATCATCTTTATCAGTTCATCTGAACATTAGTTGAAGCTACAATACACCTCTGCGTTATTGTATGAAAATACTTTCATGGATAAATAAATTGACGTCATTTTGCTACCGTGGGTATGCACTTAGCAAAACACAGAACCTATGTATCACTAAGCGATACTTATATGTAAATTAAAATGCAAAGTTACTTTACATACTAATCGATAAACAATAAATTCATCAGCAACAGTTATTATGGTTTTGAAAAATAAGAAGAACATTAATATATAATATGTCATAATATCGACCGCATCTCTTGATTTAGTTGACATAAAAGCTTGAATTTTTCACCCGTCCAAGGTACTATTTCAAGGTAGTATTTGATATTATTTTCAACTTGATACCTTTAACTGTTCCTTTGAAAAGGGGTCTTGGCAATCGGACAGATCGACAACAAAGTGATCCAATAAGGGTTTTATTTTTTCCCTACAAACACAACGCAAACACACACTTTGATAATACAAATTCTTTCACAAAGATAACACCTGTTTGTCTGTTGTTCCGTTTTGCGTGGATGTGACTCTTATGTTCCCCCAACTGGTTCTTTTCTGTGTACATATGTTCTTTCTTTGCGTCATTTTTACCGCAAATAAACGTATTTTCTTTCATTTTATTTCAACTGCACCTACCTACCTACCGACATAAGTCCACAGCTTTAACAAAATACAGTCCAGTAACATTCTAACTCGCTTCCTGCAACTTTGTGTTTTAACACACGATGCGAGATTTAGCTCCAACATAAAACATTTTGCAAGTTTCGTTGCCAACTTTATTACATTTAGGAACAAACATTGACTTTTCAGGTAAAATGTCATGTAAAATATACGTACGTAAAATGGTGCTGCATTTCCTAGATGTTCAAATTGGAAAATATTATATACTCGTATATACACCGTGGCATTATATTCATCTTACAACGACAGCCCACACCATGTATCCAATGCATATAAAGGGTTATTGGCAAAACACTAACAACCTCTCAGGATTACTAACATTATAAACAACTTCTTTTGTTCTATGACTTTTAGTGATTCATCAAATTTTAAATCATCAGTATACAAAACTAAAAATATTTAAATTCAGTTAGTTTAGTTTAGAAAAATTCTTTATTAACATAAAAGTATACATAGCTGTAGAACTTAAAAGTAAAGTCACAGTCACACTAATATTAATAACAACACTTTTACAGGCTAAGAGCACGTTTATAAGTATTTAATAGTAATGGTTACAACTTATTACACCATGAGGCGCTTATTCATTAAAGCTTAAACATTAACATAAAATTATTGTGATAATTTCATTTATAACATGAGGGGGTAGCAGCAAATACTTAACTACGCGCACAGCGTAAGTGCGACCGTCGACCAGTGCAAGCGGTAGCTCAGGTGATCGCGTGTAACCACCAGCGCGGCACGAGCTACCGCGCCTCCCGCGCGCTCACCTGTATAGGGTGAGAGCGGGGAAGCGCTGGCGCATCGTACGGGCCCAGCTACGACACGTTATCAGTTTTATGCGCAAACAACACGTAGTGATGGGGAAGCTTGTATGTACCGTATCTATCGATTTGTCGCAAGTCTCTCAATTTAATTTGACCTATGTTAGCAATCAATTTATTTTGATGACATTTATTTTTGTTGTAAAATTTACGAGTTAATTTTAGAATGAATTTAGTAATGCTAGGTAACTTTATATTTGTGTGTATTTCTTTAAGGTAAATTAATTAAGGTAAGGTAAATTCAGTGCTCTATACCCAAAGTCTCAAATTCAGATAATTTATGTAAACAAAGGGGATAACATATCAAAAAAAATATCATCGTAATGGTAATTCACATAAAATGGCGGAAAAAAGGTTCCATTTTCTTTTAAGTACTGATTTTAAGAAATAATAATTAAAAAATAATCATACCGTAATTATTTTTTATAAAATTTCGGTTTTAAACAAAGTTATTAAAAAAAAAGGAGATTTTCTGGTATAAACATTTTAAGATACTGGTAACAATGCAGGAGATCCAAACATTTTTATTTTTTTTACATTATCAACAATACTAATATGTATTACAACTCTCATTCATAGATTCATATTGAAAGTAGCATATCTAGCCACATTTTGGATAAAAACGGCTGTAAACTGTTTCGAGTGGAAATCGATTTTGGGAGGCCTACGTCTAGCAGTGGACTTAAAAGGGCTGATTATGACGATCATAGGCCGTGTCTCCGACACACTACACGAAACATTGTTTGGCAACGGTATTTTGTTAGCATAGTTCTTATAATTAATTCACTTTAATTTTGTGGATGATTATTTATTTAAAAAAAATTATAAAATGTTTTGCACCGCTGTCCTGTCATTTTGACAGTGACATTTCTTGACATTACTTTGTTTACTTATATTATCTGATTTAGAGACTTTGGGTATAAATGTATGCAAAAACGAAATCTTGAAGGTTTGTTTTTGGTAAAAAGTCATAGAACAAAAGTTGTTGTTTATGATGTTAGTAACAGGTATAGTCCTGCAAGATTGTTAAGTGTTTTACCAATAGCCCTGTATATAATCTGAAGTAGGAAATACATTAGGTATGTCAATTGAAGGGCTTGTGGTTAAATAATAACAGATGCACGGGGCGATCTTCAAGGTAAAGCAACGTTTGCGAGGTCGGTCAGTAGATGGGTGAACATCCAATACATACCGAGATCCATCCATGTCTCGGAATTCACGTTAAGTATTTGGTCCCGGCAGTCATTTGTTAGTCAGTAGTCAGAAGCCCGAAAGTCTGACAACCAGTCTTACCATGGGGTATCGTGTTACACAGTAACAGGGTTGTGGAGGTCAGATAGGCAGTTGCTTCATCATCCGGTTTAGGCTTATGATGATATGAGGTATGTGAATTTTATAAATATTATGGTATTTTGAATACATGGTGTGAGTAGATATGGTAGTACACATGAGCCACTACTCTGAAAAATCACTGTGACTATCATTGATGTATTAACTTACATTACGGGACTTAGTAACAGCGCCTGGTCCTATCAAAATAAGTGATGGCCCGTAGTTGGCACTCAGTCGCGCACGGGATATCGTTGATCAAACAGCTCCATAATTACAGTTTTTTGTGTGATAAATACGCATCAAAATGAGTTCTTGTGCAGCTAAGCAGTGTTCTAATAATACAAGGAAAAAAAAATAAGACACACGGGATTACTTACCACTCGTAAGTACAGCCAAAAATGCTAACTTTGTTGAAAGTTATAATAATATTTAATGGTTGTTTCGCCTTGTTTGTGCTACCATATGCAATGTCATTCATAATCGTAAACATTCGGCCAACATTCGGCAGCTAACGCGATTTCGCTCGCACGACAGCGCCGTCTCCTATCTCTGTTCTTGTCTATCGGTAACTGTAGGTTTGCTGCGACTGTGAGTGATCACACTGATCACAGATGTGTGAGTTTTGGTGCATGTAGTCGTGCGCCGAGCCCAGGATTACTGATTGCGATGTTAGCGCGTAATATATCTTCCTCCTTTTAATATAAATTGGTGACTATGTTGTTCCTAAAATTGGTATCTATCTATCTGTCTACTTACTTGCAATAGTTCACTCTGAGTCGAATCCTCCCTGAATTTATATTACAACTTTCTAAAATTGCATCAACAGTAAAAACTGCAAGCACATCACATATTTATCGGTCTCCGAAGTCCAAAGCTTATACATACCAAGATACCGCAAACTCCGCAATAAAATCGACCAACGGCAACGTCCTATTACTGGTATCCTGGTATCCTATTACGTCATCAAAAACCGTTTTACCTCCTTTTACACCTTATCTCATCAAAAAACGTTTTAGCTGACACAAATTAAGCGGTCTTCACAAAAATACTGGCTGATAGTGGTACAATTACACTTTAGTCTCCAGACGGCCATCCATGTCGACGATGGGCCATTTTTATCCACTTTCGTTATCGAAGTAACGAGTGCCTTGAGAATAGGTTCGTTTTGAGGTTAATTCAGTTCGACGTTGGCTGATGTTATTGGAGTTTGAGAGATGTTGTCAAGTAGATTAGACTTTTTAAGTATATTAAAATTGTGATCTTAACAAAATACATTAAAAAACAACAAAATGAAGATAAAAAAAATGTTTATTCCGTATGCAATACAACCCATTGATACGCCTAAGTCACCGAAAACCGACAAGTCAACCTAGAATTGAACACAGAAATTTGAACCAAAAATCTGCGGAATGGAATCGACATCCCACAAAAAGCTCAAAAGAAACCAAAGCGATCCCCGCAATAGCGTTACCTAGAATTGCTAACAGCAATCCCACCTCTAAAAATCAGCGACCCAGAACCGGAAAAAAAAAACAGCGAAAACCAAGCCTTTCGAAAACTATTCGCACTGTGACTCCGAAAAACTCAATATAGCGTTCTTCAAAAGCTTTCGCAGTTCAAGTGGAGAAATCCAATAAAAGGCGAATCCTACCTGCAATGTCTTCGCATTCCGGTATGTATGGAATCCCGTTCATTACAACGGCACATCCAACTTGTTACCTATCCAATTTGAACAGATTTTGGACTGTTACTTACGAGAAAGAACGAAAACGATTTATATGAAATTTCTTTGTAAGTTCGATTGGTTGTCAGGAATTAATGGATGGAGTTTTGATATTGGTATTTAATTTTGACACGATTTTCGTCGTTTCAGGGATGATAAAGAATTAAATCGGAACAATTTACAAAGATACCTAAAGATCATTGCCGTGGCTAGCGCTATTTTCCAGGTGATGGCCGATGAAGCCGAGTCGACGCCCAATATGATTTCTAAAAACATGTAACCCATGTTACATGTTTTTAGAAATGTTTGGAACATGTTTAATCGTATTTAGCGAACAGTTGATAATTTCTAAAAAGTTACCTATATTTTTTGATTAAGCAAATGCACGGTGGCCTCTTAAAGGCAATCCTTAGGTAAAGTATTTTTTTTTGCTTTTTTAAATTTTATTAATGTTTAGATAAAACGCATAAAATTTGGGGCTCGTTACGTCACAATTCTAACAAACTGAGTATAAAACCTAGCACACAGTGACGTCATGCCACATTTAAACTCAATGTATCGCCTCAATTTTTTTGATTACATATAAAAAGCAAAAATACGTGTTCAGTATTTTTTAATAATCTATATGACGGACAATTTTTTTTATCAACATCCATATTAATGACTTTGTATAAACTTTAAATCTATTCTCCAGCAATTCCCTCATTTTTACACTTCGTTGCAAAAAAAAAGGAAGCAGCACACTCTCGAACCAATACCAGACCAACTTGCCATAATGTTGTGTATCCAATTAAAAATTATCCTATCGACCTTGCCGGGAGATGGCATTTTTGCAAACACCGCTCGGATTCAACTTTTCTAATTACGACCGTGTCACTTGCGCGCCTTTCATTACCAGAGCTTAATTTTTTTTTTTGAACAAATTTCTGGATGTGTTTCGTGTAAAACATGACATGTTAAAACCGGATTTACATACAATACTGAACTGGTTTTCGCTTTCTGTCAAACTTCATTTTAATTTGACAGAAAGGGACAAAATAGTCCTATAGCTAAAATAGGTTTATGAAGCGGATAAGTTTATTATGAATAAGACTGATAACCTATACATATTCTATACAAATAAATAAAATTGAAGTGTCTGTTTGTAATATCAAAATAAAGCTTTTTACTAAATGCTTATGAAAGTATATATGGTACTTAAAACAAAAAAAAAAAAAAAAAAACATATTTTTTATCTGTGTTTCTGTATGTTTGTTCCAGCTAATCTCCGATGCGGCTGGACCGATTTTAAGGGGACTTTCACTGGCAGATAGCTGATATTATATGGAGTAACTTAGCCTACTTTTAGTTTATTTTACACTGAAAAAAATGGACTCCAATCAAGTTACTTTTTAGCTTGATTGACGATATCTTGTTTAGATTAATCAAAATCTTAGTTAAGTTGATCATAAAAGTAGTAGCTGTGATCATTGTGCTTGATAGGCTCAGATGCAAACAAGTTACTTAGTCAATCTAAACAAAATCTTGATTGTGGCAACTACTTCTTTTTTCAGTGTAGAAAATGTCACGCGGACGAAGCCGCGGGCGTGGTTACAAATTATGGATTTGACATATATAATATTTGTTAGGGTTCCGTACTAAAACTATTAAATTAAAGAGCTTTTTTAGCAATTTTTGTGAACGATCCCTGATCAAATAACGTTTCAGTGACGTCATTCGCCGGAAAACAGCAGACGCTATGTAGCGGCCCAGTGATAACGGCCGTGACGTGCGAGTTGTAGGTCATAGGTTCGAACCCAGAAAGACGCTTTCATCATCATCATTTCAGCTGAAAGATGTCCACTGCAGGATATAGGCCTATTAAGTTTACAATACTAAAAGTCACAGCAATTTTAGTGATCGCCGAACGGAATGTTGCCATTTTTTAAATAATTATTATTTTTACATAAACACTAGCTGACCCGACAGACTTCATTCTATCAAAAGCTATAATAGTATAAACTCCACTACTCTACCCTTCCCAACCCTACCCTACCTACCCTACCTACCTACCCTACCCTACCCTACCCTACCGTACCCTACCTACCTACCTACCTACCTATCCTACCCTACCCTACACTACCCTACCTACCTACCTGCCTACTTACCCTACCCTACCCTACACTACCCTACCCTACCCTACCTACCTACCTAAAATAAAAAAATAAATTGATAGTAGCCGATTCTCAGACCTACTGAATATGCATATAAAATTTCATAAAAATCGGTCAAGCCGTTTCGGAGGAGTATGTAGCGCTAGGGCATCAAAAAATTCGTCCGCATCGCTGTCAACAGGAAAAGTGCCCAAAAGGCTGGCAGCATTGCCATGTTGTATGGCAATGCTGATTATTTGGCCAAGAAATAGGCCAGTCTTCTGGTCACGTGAAGAGGTCGACTCTTCACGTGACCAGAAGGCTGGCCTATTTCAAGCGCTTGGCGATGTCTCGAAAAACTAAGTGGGCACTCGAACCCCATGGTCCTAGAGTTTCAACCCCAAACGGCTCAAACATATAGCTCCCAATTAGGTTGTTAAATAAATTAATACCATTTATGGGCGGCTCTTAAGGCACATATTTATCAACGTTTATTACATGCCCCATTACTTACATTTCAAACAAAAGAAACACAAAAAACATACCAAGCACTTTTCAACTTGCCTTGTCAATTTTCATTACCTTCTTTATTGTTACGTACGAAAAAATGTGGCGTAAAACATGTTTTATTACTGAGAGAGTCACATACGAGCAATTACTCCGGGCCACGGAAAATGATGTCGTCAAAGAAAACGAAATATTGCTCGTCGGCACAAATGACAGGACAAACAGTACGGCAATAAAGATTTACTGGTGAGATTTTTTACTCACTTTTACTTGTATGATGGGTGTAAAATGCAAGATTTTAGCGGTTCTAACTGCCAGATTCCTTAATAGATTAGAGGCCTACACTTTTTCTAAATTTTATGTGATAAATTCTAAGGAGATTTGTTTTTCCAGAGAATCTATGTGCTATTTGGATGCACATTTGCAACTTGAACCGATTTTCATAAGAAACTTGAAATACTTTTCACAGTCAAAGTCAAATGATATAGCGTCATTACGACTTAGACCTCTTATGTGTAAAATTCAACTTTATGAGAAAATCGATATTTTAAGCACCAACATTTTATTAGGAAGCACATATGACTGCACTACACCACTAAGGCGGAGGACATCGTGGAGTACGTGCGCCAAAGGACAACGTACACGCCGAGGTTGCAGTTACTGGAATCGCACTGAAACGTCAACTTCAAGGCGTTCATAGTGCGTGTTCCGGGTCTGTATCTGCCCATCGTCATGGAAGAAGACTTTTGGCCGCAGGACGTGGTGTTCCGGCGCTTCCGCGAACAAGTTCCACAGGACAGTACAAGCCTTTTTATTAACACAAGATTTATAAAGTATCGGGAATGGAATATTTTCACTGTTCCTGTCATATTAAAATGTTTTTTATTGAAAACACCTTGGTTTTAAAAATCGAATACCATTTATTTATTTAATTAAGATTCTCGGTCTTGTCACAAGGTTTTGTCAAACTTGTTTAGTCGTTGAGAAAATGGAATTGACTCGAGAAAATTCAAGAGCGATGATTTATTATGACTTTCGAAGTGGTTTAACACAAAAACAGTGTGTTGACCGGATGATTTCTGTATTTGGTGATGAAGCCCCATCCAAAACCACAATTTATCGCTGGTTTGCTGAATTTCAACGTGGACGTGTCAAGCTCAGTGATGATCCCCGTCAAGGTCGTCCAAAAACTGCAGTCACCCAAGAAAACGTTGATGCTGTGCGCAAGCTGATTGAGGAAGATCGACATGTGACATACCGCGAAATTCAGGCAACTTTAGACATTGGCATGAGTCAAATACAAATAATCTTGCATGAACAATTAGGTGTAAAAAAGTTGTTTTCCCGATGGATACCGCATTCGCTCTGTGAAGAGCAAAAAGCGGCTCGCGTTACTTGGTGCGTCAGAACTCTCGAAAGATTCCACGCAGGATCCTCAAATGCTGTATACAACATCGTATCAGGTGACGAATCCTGGATATATGCGTACGAACCCGAAACAAAAAACCAGTCACGAGTTTGGGTGTTCGAAAATGAGTTAAAGCCAACAAAAATTGTTCGTTCACGGAGTGTTGCAAAAAAAATGGTGGCCACGTTTGTCTCCAAAACCGGCCATGTTACGACTATTCCTCTTGAGGGACAAAGAACGGTTAATGCAGAATGGCAAACTAGCATTTGTTTGCCACAGGTCGTTTCTGAACTCCGTAAAGAGAACTGCAACCGCCGCATCATCCTCCATCACGACAATGCGAGTTCTCACACCGCGCACAGAACAAAAGAGTTTTTAGAGCAAGAAAACATAGAATTATTAGACCATCCGCCGTACAGCCCCGACCTAAGCCCTAATGATTTCTATACTTTCCCTAAAATAAAGAATAAATTGCGTGGACAGAGATTTTCATCACCTGAAGAAGCTGTGGACGCCTACAAAACGGCCATTTTGGAGACCCCAACTTCCGAATGGAATGGTTGCTTCAATGATTGGTTCCATGGTATGGAAAAATGTGTCAAATTTCGCGGAGAATACTTCGAAAAGCAATAAATACATTTTTAAATAGTAATGTTGTGTCTCTTCCTTGATTCCCGAAATTTTCAGTGCCGCCTTAAAATATGTAGGTATGTTTAGGTTAAGGTATTTTGCTATGGCCCTGTGTTGCCTGAAATAAATGGTATTATTATTATTACGTTTACATATCTCAGGACCCTGCGGTCCCGGACCTTTGGAAGGCGTACGAGGGGCCGAAACCAACTCGCAGAGGCCCGTTAGACGCTTTTTAATAAAATGAGGCACTAACCGACGATTATCCCTGTACGCACTATGCAAGTGCACCCAAGGACAACCCCCGGTTGGTGTAGGACTATTGCAGGATATGGAAACTAAGATATTGGAATATGGGTTTGGGTGGTTAAAATGGACTGGTTACCTAAAACTATGGAAGGACTATGGCCCCTGCCTGATCAGTGTTTGATTATACACGGATAAAATGGCAGGGGTTGACTTGCACATTCAATAATAGGTTCCCGAAAACGGTCGCTAGCACATAGTAACGTAGCGACAAGGGGGCAACACATCCTTCGCTTCAACACAGCAATTACATTTTCATTCAAATTAGAGCATTAAAGCGTGTGTCGTATAATATATTTCATTATGTCAATATGAAAAAGCCAACGGCGGGCAGTCAGCGCACTTGCCGCTACCATACAACTTGACTCGCAGCCCGCGCGCTGCAAGCGAGCGGACCGCGTGTTTACAGCACGCCAACCGCGTACCGAATCAGTTACAATGTAAACAAGTCAATGTAAACCGGGACATAATGAAAACGTGCATGTCCTAGGCGTGTTCAACATAAATGCCATATAACAATTGTCTTCGCGGTGGTAGCAAGCTTACACCTCGCGGCCATCGCGCGGACTGCAAGTTTGCACCTCACGGCCGGCGTGCGGACTGCGAGCTTGCACCTCGCGGGCAACGCGTAGTAAGCGCGCTGGCGGCTAGCCGTAGCCTAAATTCGAGGCGACCGCTGTGCTGCAGCTGTGCAGTTGTGGTGCTGGTATAATGTACCATGAACTTTAGACGATATAAAAAAATGGCATACTTATTTTGATATCGTCTAAATCGCTTCTCGCTTGTTACTTCAAACCGTTGTAAAAAACAAAAACATAATGAACCAACAAGAGATGACGCAGACGTCGCCATGGTGATAATTTGAGATGTATCGGAAAAATTACGGACCCATGTACGAATAAGTATAGGAATTTAAATACGTATGTACGTATGCGAGCAATAAATGTTTAAAAAGGTTTAATTTCGTTGGGTATTGACATTTATTTATTGAAAATGTAGCAACATTATACATAAAATACTTAATATTAAATAATTCCAATATCTAATACCTGGAAACATCAAGAGCTTGCTTCTTTTTACCCGACTTTTCAAGCGCTCTAATGCAGTTGGTGGCATCAAATCTGAGATTGAACTAAAATAGAGTGTCCGTAGAATTTCTTGCCCGTTCTTCTCCATAGGAACCCAAGCTTTGGAATGGGCAACTAGCTTCATCTTTCTACTGACCGACCCCTTGACAATTCAAAAGTGCCTATAATTGGTTTATTTGAAATAAATGCTTTGTGTTTGAGTTTGAGTTTGAATACCAGCAACTGCATCAGACTTCTTGAAAAGTGATCTGTCTTGAGCTGTTTAGTTGCAGTCGGATTTTTTTTATTTGATGTCTTATTTTAACACTGATAGCTGAATTAAAATTAGTATCTATCCCTTCTATATGGCCACAAATTGATATAACTGAGTGTTTATTGAGTTTGAAATCTATTCTCTAATCTAATCTATCTTTTCTCTATAAGATGAACGTAATGATAAAATTATAAAAAATCGTGACGAAACAAGAGATGAGACTGACACCGCCATCTATTTTAATTATGTAAAAACACAAGAAGATAAACGATTCTTTAATATTTATAATCATAACACTTTCAAAAATGTCATAAATTATTCATTTCATTCGTTATCAAAATGCGTCATAGTTGTAATCACAGATACGAGTACGGAATAACACAAAATGTTTAATCACAAGGTCCCACCGAGATTTGAACTCGGATCGCTGGATTCAAAGTCCAGAGTGCTAATCATTACACCATGGGACCTATATGCACTATTAACAAAATAACTGTGGTATATTTTATCTTACTGCACACTAAGAATGGTCATCGTCTGCATAGCCAGCTAGTATTTTCGTTAGCTGACATTTTTCTTGTAAAAGTACTATCGCGTTTATCTCATTTTTTTTTTTTACCATTGTCCTTGTTTTGGTGGTCAAAATGATTTCTAAAAGTTTGTCCATCTATTTTAGGGGACCTTATATGAGTCCATGTGCGCCAGAGTGGCCTAACCGTTATTTATTCAATACTGATTTTATTTTGAAAAACTGCTTCCGAGGTAAGTTTAGAGCAGTTTTTTAGGCCACTCTTGCTCTCATGACCTCAAATATTACTTGCCCGTACCTAATAGTTCTAGCACAAAAAAAAACATAATTTCATACATTTTACTACTGGTAGCTAAAGTTAAGGCGCACGGAAAATTATGTACGTGAGTTTATTTAATGACATTACTCATCTTAATTTATAAGTTCAAAGGATCACCCTCGTTACATTAATCTTTTCCTTTGCTTTACCTAAATCTTTATATATCATACGCATGTCTAGTCTTTAGGTAATGTGTATGTCAATACTTAAATGAATACAGGTTTCTTAATTACTTTAGAAGAACATAATATATTATTTATGAGTCGGTATTTACTACATAAAAATTCAAAATAAGAATTAAACTCTTAAATAAAAGTTTTTATTCGTTTGCATTTTGGATATAATTTTGTATTTTTCAGCATTGAAAACATTTTCTGATCATGCCTTTTCTAGGTTGTAAAGTAATAAGTGGTTCATTATCAGGACACTCATTATTTGGTTGACTTCGGTGGCAATTTTTTTTTACATTTAGGCATAACTAACATGAAATATCAAATCTAGAGTACTACTCGTACTAATATGTTTTAAATTAACTCTAGATTTGATATTTCATGTTGGTTATGCCTAAATGTAAAAAAAAATTGCCACTGAAGTCAAACAAATAATGAGTGTCCTGATAATGACCCAAGTAATGTGTGCCTCACACAAATAACAGGACCTGCTTGCAAACACTAAACAAACAATTTTTTTCTTTCTTTTTCTCATACCTAAGTATACACATTATAAATTGTTAAAATGATTATGTACAAGAGAGTAATGAAATGTTAACGGCTATTATATACATATCTGTAATACTCGAGGAGTTTGGCGCTGATAGCCGACAAATACAGGCTCTGCCTAGTTCGGCTACAGATGAGCACACCACTTAAACTGACCTAAATTAGCCTGTTAAAATATTTTGTAATTTATGTCTAAGTTTTCTTTAAATAAATATTATTATTATTTTTTATTATTATAATGACCCCATAGAAGATGTTGGGATGAGCTGAAGAAAACAAACTACCAGTCGTCCACATTTGCCCTGGATCGAAAGAGCTGGAAGTCATGGGGAGAGGCCTTTGCCCAGCAGTGGGATCATGCAGGCTAACAGTAACAGTAATGTTTACAAACAAACTCAACTCTTTCCAATAAGTAACTTTTCTCAAAAATGCATGGAAATATTGTCATTCTTTTCGAAAAAAGAACACGCGAAGTATCGAATTTACGGACAAAGAAAATAAAATCCATTGCAGGAGCGTTTTTTGAATTTGGAACATTACAACGCTCCAGCAATGTTTTATCTCCCTGCATTCTTTTGAGAAAAGCACTATATATGCCTAGGCGGAAATGGAAGGCGAGGACTTCACTAACACGATAGTGTTAGTGAAGTCCTCGCCTACGGCTCGGCCTTCATACTCATACTCGACCTGCAATTGCCTATTTCCCGGCCTTTGCAATAATGTACTATTAACAATTATAATAAGGTAAACAATAATTATGTTACGGCAATTAGTAATTTTTAGGATAACATAACATGACGCCTACATTCCCCAAAGGGTTAGGTAGAGATGTAACTATTGCATAATCAGCATATTATGATACCCTTTGATTCTTTCCCATCCTTTTTTTAATATACTTGTACATATTAATATTACTTGAAAATTTATTAATTACACTATGAAATACGAACATTTATTTATTTATTTATTTATTTATATATACTTTATTGTACATCAGATTACACATTACAAAAGAAAAGAAAACTTATACACTATAAAATATACAATGGGCGGCCTTATCGCATACTGCGATCTCTTCCAGGCAACCTTGGCATGGACAGTGAATTTATGGACATAAAATGGGGTTGTCATTGGTGCAAAAATAAAAAGTATAACAGTACAATACCCTATAATAGATACACAGATATATAATAGATACATAGATACATACATACTAACTAAATAAGCAAATAAAACAAATGAAGACTAGATTATTACAGTAAACAACGAGAACAAAATCACAACAACAAGTAATGTTCCTTCACGAGTCTTTTAAACATAGGCAGAACATTATATATATTGCAGGTAATCTACAAAATAGGAACAAAGATTTACTAATGTAAGCAAGTACGCGTCACTACATTGTACGCGTTGATCAATGGGACACTGCACTTCTGTCTTGATGAATTTTAGTTTCACGCGATTTATGTTTAACTTATCATAGTTTTGGGTTGATGGTTGCGGGTCGGTTTGCAACCATTCGCGGGCCGGAGATGGCCCACGGGCCGTAGTTTGCCCATCACTGATCTAAACGTACGATTTAAATGTACTATCACCGTCTCTGTTTGTCCATTTAGCATCAGCACTCTCGTAACAGCCATCGAACGAAGACTGCCAAATCGGCAATGACCGGGTGGTAATTGCCAAAACAACTGGTTACAATGCCAACGAACGTGCCAAATATTCATGTGTTTCGGCACTAAAACTATCAGATAGGAATTGACGTTATAGTTTGCCTTATTGTGCTGGTGGTGAGAATTTGTGTGTAGTGTAAATTGGTATAGCTGGCTGTGTTTCTGTACTGCAATATTGTACAACATCCAATGTTTATTATTAGGGTTTCGTACCTCAAAAGGTAAAAACAGAATCCTTATAGGAACACTCGTGTGTCTGTTTGGCTGTCTGTCCGCCCCTTTATATGTAAGCTCTTTTATTTGATACTAGCTGTTGACCGCGGCTCCGCCCGCGTGGATGTCGGTTATCACGTGAAAAAGTAGCCTATGTCCTTCTCCATATCCCACGCTATATTTCTGCTAAATTTCATAACGATCGGTTCAGCGGTTTAGGCGTGAAAATGTAAAATACAGACAGACAAAGTTACTTTCACATTAATAATATTAGTATGGATGTCACACTATAGTGTGACAAGTTTGCAAAACTTTTTTTTTCCATTTTGCCCCCCAAAATTGAAAGTGAGAAATATTCAAAATTTATTTATTTTCATTACACGTGCGTGTTTGGGTCACAGAAGTTCATGTGTATACCAAATTTCAACTTAATCGGCTCAGTAGATTCGCAGCAAATTGGCTTTGACAGACAGACAGACACACGAGTGATCCTATAAGGGTTCCATTTTTCCTTTTGAGGAACGGAACCCTAAACCATGAAAAAAAATACCTGCCGTCTCTACCTGACGTTTTGAGAAGAAGTCTTAAATATACCATACTAGCTTTTGTCTGCGGCTCCGTCCATTTGGATGTCGATTATCACGTAAAAAAGGAGCCTATATCCTTCTCCATACACCAGTCTACATCTCTACCAAATTTCATGTCGACCGGTTCAGCGGTTCAGGCGTGAAAACGTTACAGACCGACAGACAGATAGAGTTTCACATTTATAATATTATAGTATGGATTAGGCCAACTTAAGTGGCAATGGGCAGGGCATATTGCGCGCAGAACAGATGGCCGTTGGGGCCGAAAGGTTCTGGAGTGGCGACCATGTACCGGAAGACGTAGCGTTGGAAGTTCTCCCACAAGGTGGACCGATGACCTTATGAAAGCCGCAGGAATCCGCTGGATGCGGGAAGCACAAAACCGGTCGAAGTGGCGGTGCTTGGGGGAGGCCTATGTCCAGCAGTGGACGTCTTTCAGCTGCAATGATGATGGTGATGATGATGGATTAGGCTGAGGCTGTTTGTAATACAGATGGGGCGAACGCGCATAGCGTTAGGTAGTACCTCCATAAGTAAAGCATTGTAGTTACTCTAAACGCGCCACTATCATGTAACCACGCCCTAAAACGCCCATTAATTCCACCATCACCACAGCCTTTAAGACCCACCATGCATTAGAAACCTTAAGCGACACATGTACATATATTACCCATAAAATATGCACATATCATCAACATACCGAAACCAAATTAAGTTCACATTATGCACCCTTCTGAATTGGTGCTAATAACCGGCCGGGTTCGAACCCACGGCCCCCAGTGACATGGGGTGCTATTGAAAAACGCGGGTACCTGTCGTGAAAAGGATGCTTTTATATGGGAGACGAAATGATGGATGTCGGGTTTTTTAAAGGTTTCTAATTTTGGGGTTATTCTTTTTTCTAGAGGACGTAAAATTGTAGATGCTTTTGAATCATGGGTAATGGGAAGCAGTTTTAGATCTGCTGATATGCTGACTAAGTCCCGTATTATAGAAAGTCACTAAATACTCAAGCGTTACTTAAGACTAGTTTCAACCAATCAAATGACTTGAATCTAGTCTTAAGTAACGCTTGAGTATTGAGTGACTTTCTATAATACGGGCCTAAGTGTGCCCAGCTTGCATCGTACCTCCTAACGATTATGGCTATTTTAGTTAGGGGTTGAAAAACATGTTTTTCAACTGCAAATGTAAGTTGGTTGACTATTAGACGGTAACTTGTAAAGCCTACTTAGCTGTGATAGATTTCCTTTTAACTTCGTTGTATATACTACTGCTGTGTTTTTTTTTTTACATATCCAAATACTTACAACCATTTAGCTGGCAGGGGGGGACACTTGACTCTAACATAAAGCTTAATAATACGCAAACGAATCCCTGAATCGAAAAATGGTTTTCACAAACCCGCAATATTTTTGAACGGCCTATCCAACGATACCCCACACCATGGGATAGACGAGAAAAAATCATCCCCACTTTACATGTAGCCTAAAAATCAAGATATTATTTTACCACTTTGTTGGCGTGATTATTGAAGTCCAAGTCAAATCATTTATTTCAAATAGGCACATAAAAGGCACTTTTGAACGTCAAAATTTACGAAAATAATTAATTATTTGATTCTAGTTACCCCTTCCAAAAGGTAGTTATGTTTGGAGAAGAATGGGCAAGAAACTCCATACTTACAACTCTTTTAAAATGTTAACAATATTTGTATACAGTAATTATTAATTATATGTGAAGACAATGCACTTACCTAGAATAAAATTACTATACCACAATAGGTAAAAATAATGAAAAGTGAAGCAATGACAGACAAATTAATTATGCGTTAGATCACCAACTCGCACTAAAGGTTTCCAAACGTCTTTTATAATGCGCGCAGCAAAGGAGTGGAACTCTCTGCCTGCGTCTGTGTTTCCGAACGCATACAACCCTAATCTATTCAAAGTGAGAGTGAACAGGCTTCTTCTGGGTAAGCTCACTCCATCGTAGACTTTGTCTCTGTCATCCAGACCTAGACTAAAGTCAAGAGCAAACTCATAGTAAAATAAAAAAAATAAAAAATAAATGCATGGTGCTCAAACATTGTGAAAGTAGATGATTTCCCTAAAATTTTAACATTTAATAACCTACGTCAGTGTGTGAGTATATTAATCACAAAAAATAAAATGAATGTCATAAAAAATATAAATTATACAATTAAATTAGCAACCAGTTTTATTTTGTCTAGACTCTAAATAAATTGTGCTATGGAGCAGGACCAGCATGTTTCCAAGCGTTCTCTTCTTGGATATAATCCTCTAATTTGTGATATTCTAGTTTACAAAGTGTGCTTTTAATATATGTTTTAAAATATGTATACCCATGCTAAATTACAACTCTCTAGTACTTAGAGTCTCTGACCTAAGCCGCGGACAGACGGACAGACGGTCATGGCGAAACTATAAGTGTGCCTAGTTGACTACGGAACTCTAAAATATCGTGCATAAAACGACAAATCTCTGGATAAATACATCTGTTTATACTTCTTCGCCCTACTGAGGATAATCAAACAAAACATTTTATCTACCTATAGCTTTGTGATACTTGCCATTCATTTCACCTTTCAACACCAAAAACATATCTCAACGACTAATAACAATAGCATTCAGAAACTCCAACAAACATTTTCCTTACTTCTCGACTTCATTAAAGGTGGCGCGGATATTTCAATCCTACTAATATATACAAATAAATAAAATTGAAATGTCTGATTGTAATGTCAAAATAACAACATTTTACTAAAGGCATTTATATACACGGAGTATAACACATAACAAAAAAAAAAAAAAAACATTTGTTTTAATTTTTCGTCTGTATGTCCCTCTGTTCGTTCCGACTAATCTACGAAACGGCTCGACCGATTTATATGAGACTTTCACTGGCATATATCTGATGTTATAAGGAGTAACTCAAGCTACTTTTATAATCTTCTATTCTATATTTTAGAAAAAGCAGCTGCTAGTTATAAAAGAATATTAAAGTTTGTATGTTTGGATATTTGTTACTCAATCACGCAAAAACGGCTGAACGGATTGGGATGAAATTTAGCACACAGATAGTTTATAGCCTGCATTAACCTATAAGATACTTGTTATCCCGGTGGTACGTTCCTTTCCAAAGTAAACGCGGGTGAAGCCGCGGGCAAATGCTAGTCAAATATAAAACAAAGCAAGAAACTTCGCCATTTGTAACGACCCAACGTTCAAAATAAACGTATGATTTATTCAAACTTCCATTTTGTTTTACAATTTGTAACAATTCGCGAATTATGAATCAAAGTTGCTTGATTATAATTTCAAAAGCGACTCCATGTTTATTCATGTAAATCGTCACCATTTGTGGTATTTTGTTATCAGCTGTGGGTGGGATACCGCTTACTTATGACATATTTTCACTCACGCACACACACTCAGAACCGACTCGGATACATAGCACAAGCACGGCCTTTTTTGTATTTTCCTTTCTTTTGTTTTCGATTCCATACACTGTATAATTGTTAGGTGGAAGAACGGAGTCACCTAACACAGGCATCTTCTCGCTTAAAAGGTGATCTCCAAATCACGCATGTTAACGCTGTATGTAATTGAAATAAACATTTTGATTTTTGATTTGTTTTTGTTCTGTTTAACCTTTTGATCGCCACAGTCATGTATAGATGACAAACTGTGCCCAGCACGCCACGGTCACGACAACATGACAAGAATTTTATATGTAAATAAAGCTCATAAACCAACATGGTTTTTTTATTTCATTTGTTCCTTGACTCATCCTAATTTATATTAGTTGAATATCTTTCTTTAAAACTCGAAAAGATGAACTCGTATCTTGGCGCCGAGGGCACGTTTATGCTTTTTTGGCCAAGGAATGGCCGAATTTGTGCTTAACTTGTCTTTAGAGACGATGCGGTAAGGTAGCCCGAAAGTAAAAAATTCTATTGTTTTTTGCAATTTATAGGTCTGTGTCAGGTTGTATGTTAATTAATTAAAATAATAATTTAAAAAAAAATAACGTTTACGAACATGATGCATGGATTAGCACCATTCAGCTCAACTATTTTGAAGGGAACTAAATGATCCAACACACACGCCACCATCAGCGAGACATCTGAGTGAGCATGACATACTCTCTTCCGCCAGGGCACATAAGTCAGTGAAAGACATATTACCCGGTCAATGGTAGCTCTATAGTACATAGTACTCACAACTGTGCTATGCAATTATATAATACAAAGGAGATTGAGTATACAATGCAAAGATTACAATCTTCAGCAGCTCCAACATTATTGTCAAATGTTGATCAACTAGCTGTGGTTGTGGAGCTGGACCAGCATTCAGCCAAGCATTTTTATCAGCGATGTAATCCCTCAACTTATAATATGCCTGCCTGCATAGTGTGCGTTTTATACAAGATTTAAATTTAGTCTAATTCAGTTGAAGTATGTGGGGAGGAATTTTATTGTAACATTTTAAACAGTACCCCATGAAAGATGAGTCTGCTTTAGCCAGTCTTAAACCTGGTTGAATTAAATGCATATGAAAGTATATACGGTACTTATGGCCGTCTCTGGCTAATTTCCGAAACAGCTGAACCAATTTTGTCGGTGCATTCACTAACAGATAGCTGATTTTATAAATAAGGAGTAACAAGAAAAAGCCACGCGGGCGAAGCCGTGGACAGCGGGAGCAGATAAAACAGTCACAAATTCTCAACTTACATACATAATTATATAAACTCACGCCACCTTCCCATGGGGGTAGGCAGAAACTATATAGAATGCCACCTGCTACACTCCTTTTGCTTCGCTTACATTCATACATCTGGTCATACACGCACGCCGGTTGCGAGTGTTCACCGCACCTGACCTTTCTGAAAAACAACTTAAAAAACTTAAACTTATAATAATAATAATAATTTCCCCACCGCCGTATCTCTACGTTGACGTCGTGGTGGGGCTTGCGTGCTCTGAACTCTAGGTCTGTGCCGGTAAAGTTTACTTTACTGGAACATGTCTAGGGTGAGGAGCCAGACCAAGAGAGATACAGAAACCCGCAGGGCAGCATGTGGCGAGCTGTTGGGCAGTTGCGACCCCACGGACCCTATCTCCCGGGAGAAGTCATGTTCCTCATCTCTGGCTTGCCTTTATTGGCCGGCTGGAGTGAACACTGACGAGGAACTGAGCTCCCTCCTCATTCTTGCCTTTATTGGCCGGCTTGAGTGGAGATTCGCAAGAGCAAACGTGCTCGGAGGAAGGAAGTATTCCAGTAAGTGCTTGTAGGGATCTTGACCATCTTCCGGGCTCTGGGATTGTTCTGAGAGCCTTGGAATACCTCTCCACTCCTCGAGCACCTCAGGACATGTTGCCCCCTTGTCGCTACGTCACTTTGTGCTAGCGAGCGTTTTCGGGGGCCCATTATTGAGTGTGCAAGTCACCCTCTGCCATTTTATCCGTGTGTAAAAAAACATTGATCAGGCAGGGGCCATAGTCCTTCCATAGTTTTAGGTAACCAGTCCATTTTAACCACCCAAACCCATAGTCCAATATCTTTGTTTCCATATCCTGCTATAGTCCTACACCAACCGGGGGTTGTCCTTGGGTGCACTTGCATAGTGCGTACAGGGATAATCGTCGGTTGGTGCCTCATTTCTTTACAAGCGTGTAACGGGCCTCTGCGAGTTGGCTTCGGCCCCTCGTACGCCTTCCAAAGGCCCGGGACCACATGGTCCCGAGATATGTCAAAAATATAAAAATAATAATAATTTCTTTCATAAGCCTAATACATAAGGAGAGAAAAAGGGTTGACAATGAATTACTTAAGTAACTTAGATCCTTATAGTAATTAGACTAAGTACATGCTCGATTTTGTGAAACTCCTGACACCCAAACTAGGACGTGTCCTGTATCTCAGGTGTCAGCGTTCTTTCCTGCCAGGCACATATTGTGAAGCCTAACTTATTATTATTCTGTTTGAGAGCTTGAAAATAAAAACAATTTAATTTAATAAGTAATTTATAACTACTATTATATTACCCATTTTATTTCTGCTTTGATATGTGTGTGGGAGAAGTGAATGTAGTGTAAGGTGAGTATAGTGTAAGAGTGAGTGTAGTGTGAGAGTGTGAGTGGGTGCGAGTTGATTAGATGCAGATGTGCGGTTTTAGGTGCGTGCCATATAATGTAGATCAGCCAGTGATCCCAGCGAGCAAATCTTCAGTTTCCAGATAGTTTAGAGAAATGAGCCAGTCCAGTTATTATTATTATATATGTATTTACTTAAAACAACTTCATCACCGAAAACTCAATACACATCGTATGCAGTCCCCTAAAAAAGAAAAGCACAATTTTTCTACAAGTGCCTTACGGCGATAATAATACCGCGACACCAATAAAAAAATGAGCGACAAATCTCAAATCCCAACGACGACCAACTAGGCACGCCTTCAAAATTAAGCCTTTTTAATAACATTATCACGGCAAAACCAACCTTGTCATATACTTCTTAAAGTTTAAATTACTTTTTGATTGTTATTGCAACTTACATCATATTTCCTTTGAAGAAGTGTTTACGGTGTCGTGAAATTTTACGCTGCAGGGCTTAATAGCCGACGTATGTTGTGTCCCTTTCGTGTAGCTATATCTGTCCTTTTCTGCGGTCATCACATTCAATCCGACTTCCTCGTAATCCAATACAGGACTGGACAGACGGGATTTGTAGGTTCTTGGTCTATTTTTGATATATTACGGAAATATCATACGTTCCTTTTTAGGATTATGGGAAATTGGCGAAATGACCTGAGAATTGAGTTGTGTCATTTATTTCTTGATTTATATTGTAGAATATTTGTTTATGAGTTTTGCTGTTTGTCGGCACGGTTGGCGCAGTGGTTAAGTGATCGACTGCTGCGATGCGTGTCGTGGGTTCGATTCCCGCAAGGAACAAATATTTTTATGACATTCAAGTAGTTGTTCCGGGTCTGAATGTTTGTGTATGTGAGTTTAAATGTTTGTTAATGAACCCACAATACAGGAAATATTCCTAGAAAGGACCAAAGTAAAAAAAAAACCTGTATAATTCTCGCTGTATTTATTTATTACATACACTGAAAAAATTGCACTCCAATCAAGTGACTTTTTAGCTTGATTGACGATATCTTGTTTAGATTAATCAAAATCTTATTTAAGTTGATCATCACGACATGATTGCAGCAATACTAGTTCAAATGATTGAACGCTCAAACAAGTTTCTCGATTACCCTTAACATGACATCATTGTAGAAGAGTTAAAAAAGAGACAAGTTAAAAAAATGTTAACTGTAACAAAGTAAGTTAGTTGTGTCAATCAAGCATTTTGATTACTTCAATAAAGATCATTGAAACTTTAATAATCTTGGTTGGAGCTACTATGTTTTGACTTGATTGCTGCTTTTGTGATAACTCCAATCAAGATTCCGTTTCAAATCTCAATCAAATAATAGTAGCTGTGATCATTGTTCTTGATAGGCTCAGATGCAAACAAGTTATAACTTAGTCAATTTAACTTTTTTTTACCTAACTACCAGTTTTAGCAGACGTGTTTGCAAATTATCGAGGTTAGTTTTAAATATGCGTCCATAGCTGATGCTGCGTGTTGGTGTTAGTCACGGAGAAAGAATAGGCCACCATTCCATTCCATTGATATTGCACTTGCACTTGCAGCGCACAGACGTGTTCGTTAGCAATATTTAATCAATCATTTATTTAATAATAGTGACCTCCTTTAGTGCATTACTGTCGTAATGCATATGTAAAATTTTGCTTAGTGTGTAGTTTTGTTAATAATGGACATAAAATAGTGAACTTGTTATAAAACAAAATGGATAATAGCCCCTTTAATCCAAGGGGCCCAGTGCAACCCTCCGCCTCACCATCGAAGACGACGACGCCAAACCCAGCCCTCAAGCCGGCCACGGCTGATGTTATTTCGACGCCCGAGATTCAAAAATGGATGTCGGCCATCGAGCAGCACCTACACGAAGTTTGCTCTATTGCCGCGGAAGGAAAACTGAACTCGGAGCAGAAATTGAAAATTTCTACCCTATGCCGTAAAGTAGGTTCTGGCACCTCACAAATGGCAGTCCTATATCAGTCGCTCAAGCAGAAAGCTATTCATGCATATAACATGGTTGATGAACTCCAAGAAAAACGCGACCTGACGGAACATATTTCAGACCTCAAGCAGACGATAAAGGACTCTGGTTCTGCGAGAAATGCTTCTTTTGCCGATATGGTGAAAAAGGGATCAAATGATTTTGTACGACCCAATAACCTAAGCTCTGTTGCCATTTATCCTAATGATAAATTTAAATCAAGTGACGAAACGAAAGAACTCGTCCAAAAGATCATACGGCCCGAGCAAATGAAGCTGCACGTTCGTGGTGTCCGGAAAACCAAAAATGGAGGTGTAATTATCAGTACCGAGACAAAACATGACGCTGATAAACTGAAGCACGCAGTCCAGCTCTCCACATCTGGACTTACCGCTGACGAACCCAGCAAGCGCAGACCTCGGATCGTGGTTGTAGGAGTGCCGACTGCCTTGTCTGAAAACGAGGTGTTCAGGTGCATTTTCAAACAAAACGTAGCCGACAAGTTACCAGCGATGTCCTTGGAATCCTTCTTGACCTTGATAAAACTTAGCCACAAATCGGGGAAGAGAGATGCTACGACCTGTAACTACGTTGTTGAAGTTTCAGCCAATATACGTAAAGCCCTTATCCCTCAATCAAGGCTTTTTGTTAATTGGACGTCCTGTCCTGTCAGGGACTTTACATTAGTAACAAGGTGTTATAAATGCCAGCAATATGGCCATGCAGCAAAAACTTGCCGAGAGGTCATTTCTACGTGTGGTCACTGTGGTGACGCAGGCCATTCGGTGTCCGAATGTGCGAAGAAAGCCGATATCCCAAAATGTGCAAGTTGCTCACGCTTTAAAAAGCCCAGTGATCACAAAACGGGAGACGCTGAATGCCCTGCAAGGAAAATAGCAGAGTACAGGTATATTAACTCCATCGATTATGAGGGCACCTAGTGCGTCATACTCGAGGCCAGATTTCCGTTTTGCTTGTTGCTGACTCAACAATATACCTGACCACTGCGATGTCCTACTTACCATCGATTTGTTGCTGGCTAATCAAATTAGCTGATCGCTTCAAAAAATGCCTTTAAAGTGATTTATGCAATATTTGTTTCAACCTATTATAATTATTAATACTGCAGACGCAATCATAATCGTGTAACTAAGTGCTAACAACTTTTTCCATAAATAATATAGAAATTAATTACATGTTTAAGAACTTAATTATTAGTATTTAAGTATATATTAACATAATTAACTAACTATTGCACTATTCATAAAACTTATGTCAAATATTTGTTAAGAAATCAGTTGTCCTAATAGTAATTGTAAGAACTAATGTCGCCTGTGATACAGGTTTAACCTAGTACAGGCATCATACTTTGTAATACCTACATTATTTCTAAGATTTATACTGTATATTTCCAATTTTTATTTTTGAATGAATTTTATTATTATTATTATTATTCCATTTCGTCCCGTGGGTGTCGTAGGAAACGAATATGGGAGCTCAAGACCCAGTGCATACCGTAAAGCACTTTGGGTCACCCGCGAGGTGGCGGGTAAAATATCAACAATCGCATTCCCAAGGAGGGTTGGTGTCAGGCTGGCGGCCGACTGTAAAAGTATACCAAAACCTTAAGCAACATGATGAGTGAAAACGATATGATGTGCGATAGGTGATTGAGTATCGCGTATAGCCAAAGACGCTTTTGAAGTTTCCTACTCAGAAACAGGCTAAAGGATGGTAAATTGAAAGAGGTCAGGTACTTATGGGATGCTGGGAGCCAGGAGATCACCACACAGTATCACTAGCAGTCGTATTTCACTAAATTTTGGTGTTTATTCTCCCCGCGCGCGCGGGTTATTCTGACGTTGAGTTCGACCTAACTTTTCTTCTTCCCGCCGTCAGATGGCGGGAGCGATGCGATGTCCTTGTCGCATTCACAATGATGGCGAGTGCAAGTGGCGGCAAATTTAAAACAAGGAGGAAAAAGGAAGGACTGGGAAAGCATCCCGAAGCCTGTTCAATAGGGCTAGGGCGTACCCAACAAGCGACGCGCAGGGGCAGCACCCGGCTTCTGCGGGAAGCGGACAAGGGTTGTTGCACCATCCTGGGCGGGGGCAATGTTAGAAGCGAGCTCAAGAAGTGAAATTGAGGTATGCAAGTTGGAATGTTGGGACGATGATGGATTGTGTGAAGAATGATATGAAAGAGAAGGGAGTGAATGATAGAGTGACGGTTGACAGGGGAGAATGGAGAAAGAAAACGTGTTGCGCCGACCCCAAGTAACATGGGACAAGGGCAAGAAGATGATGAAGATGATGAACTGATGCTGCGTATTGATGATTTGAATGATTATTATTCTTTAAATACATACTTGTTACGGTCGCAAATCGTATTATGATCAACATACAACCTGAAACTAGCCTGCAAAAAATAATATTGAATTTTCTTACGTCAAGTTGTATGTTGCCGTATCAAATATTTATTTATCCATACTAATATTATAAATGTGAAAGTAAGTCTGTATGTCTGTCTGTATGTTACGTTTTCACGCCTAAACCGCTGAACCGATCAATCAATCTGCCTAGCCTTTTCCCAACTATGTTGGGGTTGGCTTCCAGTCTTAACCGGATGCAGTTGAATACTAGTATTTTACATGGAGCGACTGTCTATCTGACCTCCACAACCCAGTAACTGGGTAACACCCCTTGGAAAGACTGGTTGTAAGACTTTTTTTTTTGGGCTTCTGACGACCCGTAACGACTGTCAAAAATCCAAGAATGACAGCCGGGACCAATGGCTTAACGTGCTTTCCGAGGCACGAAACTAAACCGCGGAACCGATCGTCATGAAATTTGGCAGAGATAAGGAGAAGGACATAGGCTGCTTTTTTACGCGATAACCGACATCCAGCTGGCGGAGCCGCGGGCAAAAGCTAGTATTAATAATATAGTGTAGATTTAAGACAATAACAAACAAGTTATACAACACCTTATATCAAATAACTGAACTTACCCCTCGTAAAGGTAGAAACCATAAAGGCTACGTATCTGGATGATATTTCATATTTATGGTCCTAAGAAACCATTCGTAGCGCGCTACAAGTGCTACGGACATCTGACTACGCAGCCCGCTACGACACCGTAGCGGAAATTACTCGCCCAAAATGGTGGTTTCGTCGGCTTCTTTATTCTGTGTTTATTTAAGACGCAGATATATGATTTTAGTGACTTTAAAAACTGTTATTGCGCCTCCAAATAATGCAAGATATTAAAAAAAAAAAAAAAACTAGTACGCGTACACATCAATTCTACATGTGAATATTTATGTATTGTAGTAAAATACTTCATGAAATAAATTCAGGAAGTATGTCTACCCAAAACGGAACGACATGACTTTAAAACTGCATAACATATTTTCATGTTTTTTTTTTTTTTTTTTGTATGAACAGACTATTTTATTATCTACTAATTTCTCTCGTGTGGCTTTTTCTATACAATTTTTTTTTCCGTTATTTATAACAATTATCTTAATAATTAATTAGTTTTAGTTCTTAATAATTAATTACAATCTATCCTAATAGACTAATAATAGCAATTTAACTCTAACTTATTATTTTACACGATAGATTACATAATTAAGGGCTGATTTTTCAATCGTCTGATTACTTTTATCTAAGGAATAATTATGACAGTTTGACAGATTTTGTATAGAAAATATGTCAAACCGCCATATTTATTCTTAAGATAAAAGTTATCTCATGATTGAAAAGTTAGCTTTAAGAATAGTGTCAATTTGCACATTTAAAATAAATGCGAGCCGCAGCAAGCAGCTAGTGTATAAAATAAAATTTAATTTTCGATATCCCCGACTAAATAGTCCTCCCCGACCCTTGCCCGTAAGCGAAGCGTCAGCACGCGCTATAGCTGAGCCTGTAGCTTTAAATTCCCCCGATAATAATCATAACCCCGATTTTATCCAGCCACCGTCGGTCCCTTGCGTTCTCCCTCCGACTCTGCCCTAAGCCGAGGTTCGTACCCCAAAGGGGGTGTCCTTAGCGCGCAGTCGTTTAGTTTATAGTTTTTACGCCCTGGCTGGAGGCTTTAAGTTTTTAGGAGCTTAAGGCAACCACAGGAAAGATCGGTTAAAGAGGCTCAACCTCTCATGGTTAACTCTGAGATGCCATAGCAAGAAAAATAAAGGTTATAAGAAGTGAAAACCAAGATTATAATTAATTACCATCCAAGTACCACCATGATAAACCACATTATCCCTTGATATAATTACCCGGGCGGGTCTAGACTAAGCTAATACTTATGTATTTGTCTCCTAATACCTCTGTAGTACGGTCCGCTGCATATAATCCTGTCAATGGTTGTCACACCACGCCAGGATTACTAGGCGCGCGATGTTACATCGTGGTACAAGTTATGAGAGTGAGCGAATTGTTTTAAGCCCCGTATTAATTTTGTGGACTCTGTATCGTTTGTAAGACCCTGATTGAACTTTTTGTCTGCAATATTTACAAAAGTAATACGTTTCTATATAACACATTTGAACATGACAATGGTGCCGATTCCCTTGTTCACAAACTAAACTAAATTTAAGTTCAGTGCATCTTTTTCTTTCTATTTCATTAAGAAAAGGACAGAAGATAAATTTTAGTTTAGTCCTGTCAAATTAATCAGCGCCTGTCACTACTCCATACAAGTTTAGACGTGATTAAAAACTTGCCGACTAAAATTACGTCAATTTACGTCAAGCGCTGATTAATTTGACAGGACTAAACTAAAATGTATCTTCTGTCCTTTTCTTAATGAAATAGAAAGAAAAAGATGCACTAACTTAAATTTAGTTTAGTTTGTGAACAAGGGAATCGGCACCATTGTCGCTTCAACATTTACGAAAATAGATAATTGCTATACCTTTCGTGATTATTTGAACGATTTTTCTTATCATTTCCCGTCGTTGAACTTGGAAGTCATTAAATATTGTACCGGCGCGCGGGGTAATTGTGTAACACACTTACAGTAGGAATTGGTTTCATTTTGACAGTTTATCAACGTTCATTGCGTTACTTACGTTGTTGAGCAGATAAATATTTCGAACATAAGAAGCAATGGATTAGAATATCCTTCAAAATAATTCAGATTGTGATTGAAAGTGTGTTATGCAATTTGGGTGCAAGTCAATGTCTGGATAGCCATTGATAAAGAATAAATCAAAATATTTTATTATCAAGGTGATAGGCTATTTTTGTACTTCGCTTTTTGAAAGAACGATTTGTGATTTCAAAATGTGGCTATAAAGATTTGGGTTGGCAGATAGGCTGAAGTACCTAGAAGTAGGAATGTAGTAGCTGAAGTAGGAAAACCAAGAAAAACAATTTTATTTCACGATTTATTTAATCTTATATATAAAATTCTCGTGTCACAATGTTAGTTACCATACTCCTCCGAAACGGCTTAACCGATTTTTATGAAATTTTATATGCATATTCAGTAGGTCTGAGAATCGGCTACTATCTATTCTTTTTAAGTTTTAGGTAGGTAGGGTAGGGTAGGGTAGCGTAGGTAGGTAGGGTAGTGTAGGGTAGGGTAGGGTAGGATAGGTTAGGGTAGGGTAGGTAGGTAGGGTAGGGTAGGGTAGGGTAGGGTAGGGTAGGTAGGTAGGGTAGATAGGGTAGGGTAGGGTAGGGTAGAGTAGTGGAGTTTATACTATAGCTTTTGACAGAACAAAATCTGTCGGGTCAGCTAGTTTTGTATAAAAATATTGAAACCCTTGATGCATGAACGGAAACGAAGCAAAATGGTGTATACGAGTATTATTGCCTGTATGGCCAGATTATCGTAAAAGGTGGCGTTCTACAGTTTCTGCCCTATGTGAAGAAGTCGTGAGTTTATGTATATATACGTAACGAAACTAGATTTTCTTTTCCTTATTATTAAAGGAAAGAAAGAAGGAAGGAGGGATTTACTTATGAAATCTTAAAGTAAGTCAGGAGTTTATAAATTAGACCGCAATTACTCCGTCCAAAGCGAGTTTGATTGATTTATTACTCTGTTTGTCCAACAATGCAAGCGATGGACAATGGACATTGTTTCCTCAATCGCCCGGCCCAATCATCGGCGCACGCGATACCCGAATCAATCATTTTACGTACATCGTATCGATTAGATTAGGTACTCAAAGTTTTAAGAGTGTGTTAAAGGGGTATTAATAGTCCTCCAGACCGAATTTCGGCTATGGTGACCAATCTCAGCGGAGGCCAGTCTTCGGTGTGGGAGATACATGTATTAGTACAGTTAGTTACTGCAATTAGCTGACCCCCCCTTGAAAGAAAGAAAGAAGAAAGAAATAAAAATTGGTTTATTTGTCACAGAAACGTGCATACAAAAAGATAACTCGAGTAGGTAGATAAACAGAAAAATATAACAAAATAGTCTACTACTAACACAAGCGGGATATTTACCATGTTTACTTTTTGGTACGAGTTCCCGATATTTCGGCGCTGTTGCAAGCACCATGATCACGGATAAACTGAAGTCATTGCGGGTGGGTGATAGTAAAATAGATCTACACACATTAAAAAAAGTTTGCGATCACTTAAAAAAATCGAAATCTTTTTTGTTACGGTTGATTATATTATGATTTCGGGCACCAATTTGTACTGGTCGATGATAATGCGCCCGCCCATCGAGCTCGAGTCAGTGCTGCTCTCCGAGAATACGACATCACAAGGTTCGATTGGCCTGCCGGCTCGCCTGACTTAAACCCAATAGAGCACGCGTGGGATGCTCTTGCTGTTTGGAACAGCCACGTCCCCAGACAGTGCCATAGCTCAGGGAAGCCGCTATTCAAGAATGGGACAGTTTACCCCACGAAATGCTGGATAACTTGATTCTCAGCATGCCATGGAGGATCACCGCATGTGTTCGAGCCAGGGGAGGATTTATATTATACCTATTGAATATAAACCTTTTATTAATAAATTGTTGTTTAAGTTTGGTAAAACAATCTTTTTCTTTCTATCAAATTTCTGTTACAATTCATTATGATTAATTACTCATTTTTTTTTAAATAAAAATAAAAAATGGTTTTGTTTTTTTAATTTCAAACAGGGTATTTCTATTTAAAGATACAAAATTTAAAAATACAAAACAAAGAATTTTTCTTGATAAAGTTCAATTTAAAAAATTATATCAGCTTATGCTAGTGATCACAAACTGTTTTTAATCTGTGTACATTATAATCAAGGGCACAAAACCGAAATAGTGGGCAGCTGCACGTCATGACTGAGACAAGAAGGCTTCCACTCAGCATTATGCTGTGCTATGAGGGACCTACGGCACACCACTGATTCCCTGAATAAATGGTTGAGATTTTTTAGAAACGAATCGATAGAATTTTATAATTCTTAATTTTATTTAAATACCTACAAGAAATCTACCTAAAACTACAAAAATATGAACATTATACGACTTTTTTGTAAATATAAACCTCAACCATTTGAGCAAAGGGAGATCAGCTAAATGCAGTAACTGAATATAATATCTCCCGCGCCGAAGACTAGTCTGGGTATTTATTTTATTATTATATTATTTTATTTTTTAACCACACACAGACACACATACCGTCACCTTAGTGGTGAAGAGAGCTAAGCCACGCTTTTGACCGAATTGAGCTATGAACACCACCATTTCTCATCGTTAGATGGAGATTCTAGTGGTGAAGAGATCTAAGTGACAGCTCAACTAGAGGTTTGGTTTTTCATTCAGACGTGAAAGGAGTTAAATGAAACTAGGAACAAAAAATCAAGTGGTGAATTTTTGATTTATCTTTATCTTGGAACCAGTTTGGTGTGGAATAGCTCCCTTCACTACTAAGGCGACAATATACTTTCGAGGAAGTAGCTGCCCGCGCCAAGTGCCCTTCGCGGGTACTGGGCGCGAGGACTTATCGGACACACAACACTCTCCTAAGACACACATAGCACATCTCCTTTGTATTGTATTAATTCTCTTCCTCTCAGTACTTGGAGTTGTTGTAGTACGTAAATGCAATTAAATATTGTATTTGAAGGGTACGAGCCTGGAGATCTGTCATACAGGTCCCGAACCCAGTATAGACTCCAGCTTTCACAAAGGATATACTGGATAATGTAACTTGATGCTATGAATCAAAATTGTACCTTTTGAGAGAAATAAAATTACTTAATTATTTGTTATTGTCCCAAAATAAAAACACTTTACTTTGGTTCACTGAACCTTTTATCACATGAAACTTTCACCCATCACTGAAACTTTTTCGTTAAGACCGTTTCTACAATTCGACAACGTATGCTGTTCGTATGCAGTTAAGGTTGACAACCACTGCATTAGATAATTATAGGTCGTAAATTGGTAGTATCGGGGTGAACGGCTAGTCTATGTGACCGCTTCATTAGGCCATGTGGCATGCAAGCTTATGATCAAGCGGCATTCCATTCGGGAAAACCATTTTATAGGAAATCTAGCTGACCCGACAGACTTCGTTCTGTCAAAAGCTATATAATAAACTCCACTACTCTACCCTACCCTACCCTACCTACCTACCCTACCTACCTACCTACCTACCCTACCCTACCCTACCCTTCCTTTTTCTTTCTTTTTTTAAATAAAACATTGCCCCACACTAGGAATTTCTCCTGTATCGTGGGTGCGTTTACAAACATTTAAACTCACATACACAAACAGCCAGACCCGGAACAACTACTTGTAGGTCATACAAATATTTGTTCCGTGCGGGAATCGAACCCGCGATGCGCAGCGCAGCAGTCAACCGCTTAACCACTGCGCCAACCGAGCCGTCGAACTTACCTATCTACCTACCTACCTATCTACCCTACTCTACCCTACCCTACCATACCCTACCCTACACTACCCTACCTACCTACCTACCTACCCTACCCTACCCTACCCTACCCTACCTACCTACCTAAAACTAAAAAAAAAAACTAGATAGTAGCCGATTCTCAAATCTACTGAATATGCATATAAAATTTCATAAAAATCTGTCAAGACGTTTCGGAGGAGTATGGTAACTAACATTGTGACACGAGAATTTTATTTATTATCATGAAGCGGTTACTAATTATAGTAATTACTAACACACATAACAAAATCAGCCTATAATGTTACCGCTGCTAGGACACAGGCCTCCTTTCTGTGAGAGAGAATGGGCCATAATCCACCACGTGGGCCCAATGCGGGTTGGTGAATGTCACATATCTTCGAATTTTTGGTTCTAAGACATGACGGTTTCGTCGCGATATTTTCATTCACCGTTTTGAGAGCAGTAGTGATGACATTAAATACAGAAAGTAATGTATATATAAGTATGCCTGCCTGCTAGCAATGACAACCAGGAGACTATTGGAGCTGGCACTCACTCTGCGCAACAAGGATGCGGATCCTTCGCTTTCTAGACATTAAAATAACTCATCAGATTTTTCAAGTGGAATTTTAGTACGAAAGCTAAACACGAAATTCAGTTATCTCAAAATGCAGTGGGTATTAGTTTTGATGCATATAATAGCGTCGTTGGCTTAAGAGTTAATTTGGAGTCTGTCCAAATTTTGCTTTTATCCTCAAATAAAAGTGGAAATACACTCAGAGATAGCCGTGGTGGGTCTACCACTGTAGCACTCGATAATTATTTATAATAAAAACATTATTATTTACATACATATATAAACTCACGCTTTTTTCCCATGGGGGTAGGCAAAAACTATAGAGCGCCACCTGCTACGCTCCTTACATATTCCTTTTGCTTCGTTACATTCATTCATTATTATTTAACATAACTTAAATCATTTCTATTTGTATGGAACTTAAGACACTACGGTCCAATAGCATCACTCCTTTAAAAATATATTATTATCTCGTGCCTGAGAAGGAATTATAAAAACCCTCAAAAACCTTTTATAACGTTTCATTTTGAGACACCAAACAACAAAATTCGATCTAAAGAAAAGCGGCCACATTCCTCTAGATCGTATTTTGTTGCTTCGTGTCTCAATATGAAACGTTACATTATATTAGAAAATTCTAGACACACTTACCGAGGTCGCTGATTGAGCCGTTTTTCATAATTCCTTCTCAGTCACGAGATCATATTTTTTAAAGGAGGGGGCGCTAATGGCCGTAGTATGCGCTCTTAAACATAACTGGCGAAATGTGGGTTTGCTGTTATTGCTGAGTTTCTAATGGAGAAAACATAATAATTCTAATGTCCCCTACATTTGAAGTTTGGTTCTATTAACTATTGAAAGTATTTTAAATGATTTTGACATTTGAACTAACGTAAGACGATCGTATTTTATTCTTCTACTTATCTATCTAATTTAATGGATGTTTGAATTGCTTATGCTTTTCCTTCGTTATATGTAAATTTAATTTATTGTAATCATTAAAAAATAAATTTCAGTTAATTGTATAATTTATGTATAATAATTAATAGTTATAATTAATTAAATAATTGATCAAATTTTATTATAATACATATTTGTACGCCGTTATGGTAAAACATGACTGTGATCATTTCTGCAATGTACTCATCTTGCATGCTTTGAGTATGCATGCTCATGTTTCGGACAAATAAATGGTCTATCTATCTCTCTATCTATTTACTATAGGTACACCTCTATACAACCCTTCGAAGAAACAAGGCCTGATGTTATATTGTGTTATTTAATTTAATTTTAAACGAATTTGTTGTTAAATTATTGCCATTGTTTTATCATAAAAGTTTTGGTGTTAAATTGGGCAGGAAAGACTATGACAAGTTTTAACAGAACACTACCATAGATTAAGTTTTTGTTGTACTTTGTGAGCGAAATAAATGTATTTATTGTATTATTATTTCTACGTCTCTTGATATTTCTCGGGACCTTGGGGGGAGTTGGCTTCTGCTCTTCTTGCTCCTTGCTTGCGAGGCGTTCGGCAAGGCGTACGAGGGGCAGAAATCAACTAGCAGACGTTGAGTTTATAATTAAGTAAGGCACCAACCGACGATCATCCCTGGGCCTCAAGTCTGCTATTACAATAGTTTCAGAATGGTCTATCATTGATTTCATAATTGTTGATTTTGATAAGTTTGGTAATCTACTAATATAATGGCGTCATTATGACTTTCCAACGGTCAGCCACTGACACTCCATTGAAAGAATTGGCAATCTCGTACATAATGACAAATTAAACTTCCGACTTAACTTCCAACTTTCTACTATTTCAAATTGCTTATAACACTAATAAATAATAAGTAAAAATATTTATAAATGAAATCTGGCATGAATAAATGTTCAAAATGCCATTGTAATACAATTCTATTACGAGACCATTGACCGACCAATGATCGACCATTAAGAATTTAGCAGATTACGAACTTTTAGCAAAATGACAATGGCATCGTGTTGGAATGACGAATTTATAAAAATAGCAGACCTGGGCCCCAGGTCGCACTATGCAAGGACAATCCTCGGTTGCTGTAGGACTATTGCAGGATCTAGAAACAAAGATTTTGGATTATGGGTTTGGTTGGCTAAAGTGAACTTGTTACCTAGGACTATGGAAAGACTATGGCCCCTGCCTAAACAACGTTTTATATAAAATACACAGATAAAATGGCAGGGGGTGACTTGCACACTCACTAATGGGCCTTCGAAAACGGTCGCTCATCATAGTGTCGTAGCGATAAGCGGGCAACATATCCTGAGGTGCTTATGAGGAGTGGAAAGGTATTTCACGGTTATCAGGACAATCCCGGAAGCACGGTCAAGATCCCTACCAGCATCTTACTGGATTACTTCCTTCCTCCGAGCACGGTTGCTTATTATCAACGTCAAACGATAACACAAGCACGTTCTTCTTATTTTCGAACATGATATAAACCCAAAATAAAATCCATTTGATATGCAATCACTTAAATAAATACCATGAACGCTTTACAAACATTTCACACATCTAAAATTACAATTTTTATAGCAGATTTTGTGAAAAAATGCGCCATATTGAAATAAACTGACACGCTAGAGTGGAGGCATGTTAAATAGCAGTAAATTGAAACCACGATAAAATTTCACGCAGGTATATTATGGCTACAACTTTTTACTATGCCAGCATATTTTGGCCTAAAATAAACAAACTGTGCCATCAGGCTAGTACATATGGAACAAGGCAGGTCTTGTTAACGTTACCAAATAACAAAATAATAACCGTTACGTAACGTTAAATTTCAATGTTATACCTACTAACGTTACAAAAATTTAACGTTACTTGATAACATTACCAGTAATATAACGTTAATTAATATTAACAAAAATGCGATAACTACGTTAATTTAGCAACGTTGCCGTTCTGTGGGTAAGAATCAGGCAGATTCAGGCAAAGTTTTGATCGGCACGGCATCAGAGAGGCGCGAGGGCGGGCTCCCGCCGCGCCGCACGCCTCAGGCCCCACTACATACATCTCACCCGTTTGAAATAACGATAAAATTAATAGTCGTATAAATAACGTTAAATCGGTTACCGTTATTTTAATAATAACGTTAACCCTGTCAATACAAGGTAAAGTTATGAAAATTTACCGGTATTTAAAGCCCTGGAACAAGGTACAATTTTTGTGGCGATTCAGCGTTGATCTTTATACAAATAAATAAAATTGAAGTCAAATAAAAATGTCAAATTTGTAATGTCAAAATAACAGTTTTTTACTAAATGCATTGAAAGTATACACGGTAATTATAATTTTTTAATTTAATTTTATCAAAGTATTTTGAACAAACAGATAGACAGACAAATAAAACTTGTGTATACAAGTTTTATTTGTCTGTCTATCTGTTTGTTCCGGCTAATGTCCGAAACGGCTGGACCGATTTTAGCGGGACTTTCACTTGCAGATAGCTGGTGTTATAAGGAATAAATTAGGTCACTTTTATTTTAGAAAAAGCCACGCGGGCTACGCCGCGGGCAGCAGCTAGTACACACAGCCACAAATCAAGCTATATATTTCCAGTTTAGGCTGATCTCGCACTGTATAGGATTTCCGTACAGTGAGAGGTCAGCTTAATACAAAGATATATTACAACAATTTGACAAAAAATCGTAATTTCGTTATCATTATGTAAGTTTAATATTAATTTCTCTATGCATTTTTAACACTATGCAGTATAGTGTTAAAAACGCCATCGATCGCCAACCCGCTTGCCAAGCATGGCGATTATGGAAAATTCCCCATTTTGGGGGAGGCCTATGTCCAGCAGTGGACGTCTTTCGGCTGAAATGATGAATATTAATGTATTATACAAGGTCTCAGATTTTCAGTAACGTGTTTATGGCAATAAAAAAAATATTATTATTATTATTATACAAATAAACCTTCCGGAATTAATTCTCTGTGATAATGACGTTGAAAACTGCATCCAAATCAGATGCGTAGCTTAGGAGATCAACGCCAATTGCCGCGAAGGGAAGGGCGGGATCTTTGTTCGCTCGCTCACTAGACCCCGCCATCCCCTTTGAACCTATCCTGTCCTAGTCGGGGTGCCCCAAATCCCGATTAGTTTATTTGTTGTGAAATAATTTATTTAATGTAAAACAGTACATAGTTTTTTGATGTGCAAATATCCCAACCATGAGTACATAATTCAAATAATTTCGAGTGCATTCGAGAATACTCTCCCTCATTCCCGAAACCGTTTTATTGTGTAGAATGGGTAGATTTGTGATTTTATATTTTATTCTCTGGTGCTTGAACACTAACGAGTTTCAGTGTTATGTCCGACTAATGTGAACTTAAAACTAATTAACATAACTGTTAAGCAGTTACCGTTAACATTATTGGAGTAATAATCCTCATCTTTGCGGTTTCAGCTTCTGTTTTTTGGAAATAGCCGTATTATGTCGAGTACTGTGTAATAAAGCAGTTTCATTTTATCTGTGGGTGTCCTAAAAGGACTAATACGATTGCCAAATGCGGCGACATAATTACAGTAAGGCGCGGTGATTATTTTTATTATTATTCTCGTTTACTTCGGATCACACATAAAAATACACACAATCCATATAGTATTAGTAACAACAACTTAAAAAACTATGTTAGTAAACATACTAATAGCATCGTTGCTCTGCACACGTTGGCACGTGCCACCACACCCAGTGCCTAATAAAGGGGCTATCCACCTTATCTTGTAATGTTTTCAGGATACTGTTGGAGCTTCCGCGCAACCTACCCATAATTGACGCTGCCCTCTTTCAAAACGAACATTAAATTAATTCGAATTATGAACGCTCATTATAGCGATCATTCGAAAGCCCATTTAGTCATGTGTATTTCAACAGTAGCCGTACAAACATTAACTTCTATGTTTTTAATTTATTTCGAATACATTTTTCGCTGGCTGGTCGACACTTCACGACACCTAGGGCCCAAGTCTGCTATTTTTATAAATTCGTCACTCCAACACGATGCCATTGTCATTTTTT
Organism: Dryobota labecula; assembly: GCA_947523025.1. Taxonomy (NCBI): domain Eukaryota; kingdom Metazoa; phylum Arthropoda; class Insecta; order Lepidoptera; family Noctuidae; genus Dryobota; species Dryobota labecula. Next base: position 24,196,097 of record OX383284.1, on the reverse strand, counting down.
GATATTATTTACCTACAAATCGAATTTCAACTCTTTATTAGTGGCTTTTGTGGACATGATATTTATTCAGATTTGTTACTGTAGTTGTAATTGCAATCATGTCATTAATCTTATATAGATCCCTCCTCTATATAGATTATTTTCTATTTTGTGAATGTGAGAATGTTGTAGGACTAATAGAGTGTAGATTTGTTGGCACTTTTATATTTTGTTAAGTACCTGGTAATTGTTGAAAGGCCCACACTGTCTATTTATTAACAATGTTAGTTGATAATATTGTAAAGCCAATTATTTTTAAAAGAGTAACCGTGGAGTTTCTTGCCGGCTCTTCTCCATAGGAAACGACTAATTGGAACCGTGCACCTAGCTTCTGACGTTTCATAAGTGCCCTTGTAGGTTTATGTGAAATAAAATATTTTAATTTTGCTAAAAGTTCGTAATCTGTTAAATTCTTAATGGTTGATCATTGGTCGGTCAATGGTCTCATAATAGAATTGTATTACAATGGCATTTTGAACATTTATTCTTTTTTTTTTTTTTTTTTATGTATGGCATCTCGGAGCTATAACCACTGGGGGTTCCTGCTCCTTAACCGGGCTTTCCTGTGGTGCCGCAAGCTCCTAACGAAGTTTACGCCTCCAGCCAGGGGGTTTTCACTATAAACTACTTATGCTAGACGACTGCTCGCTAAGGGCACCCCAGGTGGGGCTCGAACCTCGGCTTAGGGCAGTGTCGGAGGGAGGGTGGCAAGGGACCGTCGGTGGCTGGATAATATCAGGGTTCTGATTATTAATCGGGGGAGTTTGGATTACAGGCTCAGCTAAACCACATGCTGGCACATCGTTAAGCGTCGTCAAGGGACGGGGAGGGCTATTATTATTGACGATAATAATAGCGGGTCGGGGTGGGTTTCGCGCGGGACCTCTAAAGCGAGGTCGGAATTTTGATCGTGTTCGTGTTGTGTGTACTCTTCGAGCTGTACTAGTTTCCCTACGACTCTCCTGGATGAGAGTGGTGGGGTCGTCTGGGTCGGTCAGTGCGTGCCTTGGACGGCGGATCGTACTAATGCGGGAGGGGGTGTAATTGGCGGCCTGCACAACGAGAGTGTTGCGGTGGGTGGCGGCAGAGTCAAAGAAACGCTTGGAAGAGCGTTTCAGAAATTGGGCTATTGTAGGCATTCTAAGCTCTACATGGAGGTTTGTGTTCCGAACGAACCAGGGGGCTCCCGTGCATTTACGGAGGAAACGATTTTGAATGATTTGCATCTTATGGATGACATGTGATTTTGCTTGGGCAAAGACAGGACTCGCATAGGTCATGATGGGGCGGATGCACGCGGTGTACAATCGCAATTTGCACTTGAGTGACAATTTGCTATTTTCGTGGACAAGGGAGTGAAGCCTATAGAGAGCGAAGGCGGCGCGCGAACGCACCTCACTTACATGCTCAGAAAAGGAGAGGTGATGATCGAGAATGACACCTAGATATTTGGCTCGCTTCTCCCAGGGGATAGGCTTGCCGAATATGGTGACAGGTTTGGGCTTTGGGGGGATTTTTCTCGGTTTTACGAAGAGAACCGCTTGGCTTTTGTCAGGATTGACTTCGATCCGCCACTTTCTAAACCACTCACCGAGCTTGTCGGCTGCAGTCTGGAGAGTGTTGGCAATGACATTATGACACTTCCCTCTGTAGTAAACGGCCGTATCGTCTGCGAACAGAGCCAACTGAGCCTTTTTAAACTTCGGGATGTCGCTGGTGTAAAGCGTAAAAGCCAGGGGGGATATCACAGAGCCCTGAGGGACTCCTGCGCGTATGGGATGGGGGGAGGAGAGGGCTCCCTCTATGCGATAGCGAAAGGTGCGATTCGACAAAAAGTCTCGTAAGATGAGCACGAGACGCTCGGGCACACCGAGTTGGTACAGCTTGTAAATCAAGCCGTTGTGCCAGACTTTGTCGAACGCTTTCGCTATATCAAAGAAGATAGCTCCTGTCATAAGGCCGCGTTGAAAGCCGGCGCTTATGTCCTCGACTATACGGTGGACCTGATGGGTCGACGAATGTTTGGTACGGAATCCAAACTGTTCGTGGGGGATAAGGCCCTTAGTCTCGGCGTAGTCTCTGAACATTTATTCATGCCAGATTTCATTTATATATATTTTTACTTATTATTTATTAGCAATTTGAAGTAGTAGGAAGTTGGAAGTTTAGTAGGAAGTTTCATTTGTCATTATGTAGGAGATTATCAATTCTTTCAATGGAGTGTCAGTGGCTGATCATTGGAAAGTCATAATGACGCCATTATATTAGTAGATTACCAAACTTGTCAAAATCAACAATTATGAAATCAATGATAGACCATTCTGACACTATTTTAATAGCAGACTTGAGGCCCAGAGAGGCTGTTCGTTTTTGGCCAAAGAATTAGCATTGCCATTCATCGTGGCAATGCGGCCAGTCTTCTTGGCTCGTTTCCGGATGACAGCGTTGCGGACGAGTACTTCGATGCCTAAGTGTATTTTTGTTTTTGTATATATTTGTAAATTTAGTACCGTAAATAGTTAGTTGCGTCATATACAAGGTGGATAATAAAATACGACAGTAAATTAAACTGCGTGTATCTAATGCCTTTTCCAGTTTACGTACGAAAATTCAATCAAATATATCCAATAATTTTGTTAATATTTACTTGTGAAGTATAATATTATTATTTTAATTATTGTGAATGAGAAGACTATGTGGGTCTTTATTTTTATTTTTTTCTTCTCAGTTTTTTTTTTTTTTTTCTTATCATGGTATGGCAGTTTGAGTAATTTATGCGGCCTGCCCAAATGTCCTTTCTTTGGTATTGTTCGTCGAATCGTTGAGCTCCTTAAGTTGAGCTGCACGATTACTGACAAATGCGTGCACTGAATGGATAGGTCCACTCAATCTGTGTGGTTCTTTCTTCAAAAGACCATTTCAGACACCAATCTACATGGTCTTCACATGATTTGACCAAGATTATGTCTGGACTTTAAAAGAGACTGTGACCTCTGAGTTTGTTTCGGTCTTTCTTCTCAGAGTAGTCAGATACGAAACGCCGACCTCATCTAGTTTTAAAATATGATTGACGTGTAAAAGTGTTTGTAAAAACCTACTTACAGAAATAAAATCATTTATCATTTATAGCTAGTCAAAGATTGGCGAAACCCGTAGTCGGCCCATTAATATTAATTAGTTTGATTGAAAAAAACACTTCTTTTTAATTTCGATGCCAAGATTTTTTTTTTTTATATAGTCTGAAATACTCTTGTCTTATGCAGTTATATTGTTTATAACTTCTTTTATATTTCACGGACTTTTATTTTCATGTTATTCCGAATTTTAAGCGTCGCTAAATACAATTTTTTTTAAATTATGGCATTTCAGAGTTATGCCGCGGCGCTTCACTTCCTCGCGCCACTCCCATAAGTGCGCAAGGATTTTTGCTTCCAGATCCCATGGCGGCGATCCGGTAAGGAGGTTCGCCGCCTCATCGGAGACTGTGCGGTATCCCCGGACAAGCCTGATGGCCATGACCCTTTGGGACGCGTTCAACCGGCGGGCTGATCGCCGCCTCAAGTGTCATCCTGCCTGACAGATGACAGTAATTACATTTTCTCTCACATGGAACAATTACACACACGGTGCTATTATAACTATAACTATTATACGTAGCTATAACGATGTTGCCCGTTGGCATAACAATCCCCCCCATCTTTGCGGTAGTACTACGTTCTTGTTTCAAGTAAATGGCTCTAATTTTCAGACGATTCTATAGCTTTATCTAGATTAATTGTTCACTGTAGTCAGCCATTAGGTCTTTAGTGTTCCTAACTTATGTTTCTAAGCACTTTAAGTTAGTATTTCACTCCTTTATACAGTTTCTGTGGAATGATTAAAATGGCTTGACTGTAATATACAAGTCAGATTCATTTATCATTTACTGGTGACCCGTCTCTGCTTCGCGTGGTTTTTACGACTTGACAAAACTTCGTGATTTCATTAAGTAATATCAAGTCAATAGTCATTTTAATATTAATGAAATCACACATAAACCTCCCGCAACATATTTTCTAAATGATGATGTAAACTCAATCAAATCAAATCAAATCCGTTGCAAAGTTGAGAAGAACAACGCAGTCACACAGGCAGACACGAAAAATGACTTTTATTTAAGAGGGAATCACTAAGGTAGCCCGGTAAGTTAGGTAAATTCAAATTTTCATACGATTTTTGCAATCTGCAGCTCATTATCTGGGTGTATGTTGGTTAAAGTATGAAATTGTATGGTCTTCCTTTTATTTTAGATGCTGTTATTTAGAAGAAATAATGTTTAAGATTGAGCCTTTCGATCGGTACAGTAAAGCTAAAGGGCTTTTTTCCACATTTAGATTCGATTCCCGATCCGAGACTGGTGATTATTTTAAATTCTAGGAATGTAGTTAGTTATTGTTTTAAAAATGAAAATGAAGTCTTCATTCAATATTTTTTTCTATATACAGTATTTAAGGTACTTTCTCTCCATGTGGCAAAGTCGTGGGATGTCCTACGAAAGGTCTCTTTACTCGATATTTGAATAGAGAAACAGTTTTTAAATCGCGATTGCTAGGCGGAAGCGAGTTCCACAATCTTACAGCATGGACAGAGAAGGAATAAGAATAATAGCTAGTTTTATGAGGATGAGATTTAAGAAGGGATCTAAGGTGAGATCTATACGGTGCGTCGCTAGACCGAGCGTAGGAAAAACGCTCACGTAGATAGGAAGGATAAGACGGGTTGTGTAAGATGTTGAAGAGGAGACATAAAATCCGAGTGTTCCTGCGACTGTGGATTGGGAGCCACTTGAGTTCTTTGCGAAGGTAAGAAACATGGTCATACTTTCGAAGACCGAAAACAAAGCGAATGCAAAAGTTTTGCAAGCGCTTAGGCTATCTTAATAACTCCTCAGTAGCATCTAGGTAACCAGCGTTATAGGCTGATTATGCCTGTACCTACCAACCTTGTACCGTGTCCTATGAATAAATATATTTGTCTTTGAATCACCCAACTCTATGTTTGAAATTTTGAAAAATAATTTATAACCTGATAAATTGTAATACATCATTATTAATTTAAATTAACGAACAAGCGATTAAATCATCGGACCATTGTTAAAACATTATTTAGTGTAACATAACATGTATTTAAACCATCATAAGCCCCATAAGCCTTTTGACAAGGGTGTTATTATTTATAGGGCCTATAGCTAGGGCTGCCACACTTTTAAAATCCATATAATGGGCACTTTGTTTTCCTCTTTAATACAGTATTTTTTATATATTTATAGAGGTGTGAGGAACAGGGTGTAAAGTTCACTCATACTCTATAGAAAAGGGAGGATCCTCCGGCCAGACGGGTACTGGTTTCACGTTCGCTGCATTCTGGTGGTCAGAATACCCGTTCAAGTCGTGGGTGCTAGCTGGCTGTGTAAGTCGCCGCTCGAAAGCTTGAGGAAGTGATGTTGACGTCATGCTGAATTAGCTCGAAAGTTACGCTGATGTCTATGTTCGGGGTCACCAGTATAGAGGTATGAGAAACAGGGTGTAAAATTCACTCATACTATATGGAAAATGGAAGATCCTCCGACAGGTTGATGTCGGGATGTTGTACATATATATACTAGTCGCGCGGTAAACTTTGATTGCGCGATGCAGGATTTGTGTGATATCAGATCTTTGATGCGTAGTTCGCATGTGGCGTTGTTGTTGGCGCCACAAATTATTTTGATATAACTGCCTCCTTGGTCTTACTGAGCATGTCGAGGTCCTGGATTAGATTCCCAGGTTGGGCAGCGTTTGTGGGTTTTCCCATCTGGAATTTTTCAGTAGCAGCCCGGAGTTCGGATATGTGCCCAATGATCGCAATAGGCTCGCCCCCCATTACACGGGACTTATAACTGGCGAAATATCGTTGTTCTGTAGGTACACATTCACCTAATCCTTCGGGAATTACAAGCGTGATGTATTACTAACATCATATTATAGATCAAGGTCTGAAATAAATTCTTTTTTTTTTAATTAATATTTCGACACCAATGTTATTATAATAAATAAAGAAGTAGATATGGCACTAGCGCGCGCAAATTTTTCCTGACAAATTCAGACAATTTTTGTTATTTGATTTAGTCGGCTAATAGCAGCGAGTGTGTCCGTGGCGTAACAATAATATATCTAAAATGCTAAGTTGTGTGTTAACTATGGTTCTAAGATAAATAAGAGTGAAGGAATTTCATACCATAATTTGTAATAACAGTGCAATAATATTTGAAAGCCGCTCAGTATGAACGTAGCGTATCTTTCCTTTATAATATAATTAGCTTTTGGCCGCGGCTCCGCCCGCGTGGATGTCGGTTAATGCATAAAAAAGTAGCCTATGTCCTTCTCCATATTCCAGGCTATATCTCTGCCAAATTTCATGACGATCGGTTCAGCGGTATCGGCGTCAAAACTTAAAAGACAGACAGACACAAAGTTACTTTCACATTTATAATATCAGTATGGATATTGAGACCTATGATAATGAACCTTCAAAATGAATGCGAAAAAATATACCCGAAAAGTTCCAGACAATTTCTTAAAAATTATTATTAACTTCTTACGTAAGTATGTTTGCAACCAACCTCACGTCTGCGGAAATGTCTTCGACTGTAGGTATATTATTTTATAATGATAATGATAAATGATTTTATTTCTGTAAGTAGGTTTTTACAAACACTTTTACACGTCAATCATATTTTAAAACTAGATGAGGTCGGCGTTTCGTATCTGACTACTCTGAGAAGAAAGACCGAAACAAACTCAGAGGTCACAGTCTCTTTTAAAGTCCAGACAATAATCTTGGTCAAATCATGTGAAGACCATGTAGACTGGTGTCTGAAATGGTCTTTTGAAGAAAGAACCACACAGATTGAGTGGACCTGTCCATTCAGTGCACGCATTTGTCAGTAATCGTGCAGCTCAACTCAGAACATAAGGAGCTCAACGATTCGACGACCAAGTATAGTTTACTTAGCACATTAAGCATTAAGTTTTAGCACATTAATTTTCAAAATTTGTAATCATAACAACTGCCGACAAACTGTTATGCAGTTTGGCAGACTTTATGTATGTTATTGTTAATACAGATTTTGAATAAATAAAAAAATCAAAACAAACAAAAATACACGTTGTACTGTTCTTATGTCCTAAATAGCTACAGGTCATTATTTTCTCCGATCTCATTATAATTATAATTAACAGTGGGTTAAATATGTAAAAAAAAGTTGGCAACCCTACCCTGCCACTAAAACAAATGAATCCCTATGTGATTAAGTTGTTGTTAACAATGAACGGTATGGGGATCTTCAGGATAATATTACATTATATAACTTGAGATATAACGTAATATTATAGTTCCGGGCTAGTTCAACAGGTCTGTAGCTATGTATATTCCATATTATGTAGATTGGAGTTTGTAATTGGTGTCTCGGGAATAGATACGTACTATCGGGGACATCCGAATCGGACTACCATAAAGGACTATTCTTGCTTGCAGCGCTCGGCCGCTATAGTAACGCTTACTTACGCTCATCAACTAATAGCAGCGCAGCATCAGATTTTTGCTGAGCCCCTTGTTTTCTAAGTAAAAAAAAAAAAAATTACGAAAAACACCAACCGAGGTGGTCGGACATCTGTGATCATTGTAACAGAGCCTGAAAAATTTCATCATCATCATCATCATCTCAGCCGAAAGACGTCCACTGCTGGACATAAGCCTTCCCCAATTGGGGGGGTTTGCCATAATCGCCACGCTTGGCAGGCGGGTTGGCGAATGAAATGAAATGAAATGAAATGAAATGAAATCGAAATGAAATGAAATGAAATCGTTTATTCTGTAAATAGGATATCGGAATCACTTTTACACGTCATATAAGAAATATAAAAACAAGCTTGAGGAAGTCGACATTTCCTATCTGACTATCCCTGAGAAGAATACCTTGCATGCAGTATGGTGTTAAAAATGAATAGAGTACGCTGCTGCCTATTCTCTAGTAAGTCCCTTAGTCGCCTTTTATGACACCCACGGGAAGAAATGGGGTGGTGCTATTCTTTAAATTTATTTAAACAATTTTTTTTTATTTGTTGCGCAAAAAGGGGCAGTAAACGGATGTGGACATCCGTGAGCACGGGATTTTGTTTTAAAAGTGGGCCGATTTGGATGTCCCCAATAGTACCTACTTACTTTTGTTTCATTAACTCACAAACACTGACCGTCAAAGATCCACGAATGACAGCCGGGACTAACGGCATAACGTGCTTATGAGGCCTATTGTACCCACGAGAAACAAATTTTGTTTCTCGTGGGTACAATAGGCCTCATTAAGCACGTAAAGTTTTATATTTAATATAAAACTTAATTAAAAACATTTTTGCGTTCACTAAATCAGTAGCAGAAAAGTGTAAATGAGTGTTCTTCCTTGGTTCTTACATAAACGAGTATAAATAACAAGAAAATTATTGCAGTATTTTCTCTCCTTCCCTCTTAATCCATCCAAAGGTTGTCTTTAAAAGATCGCTTTTAGCGATAAGACCGCCTGTTGTGTCACCTCTTGTAAAATTTCTACATCGTAACGGCATTGGAAATCCACTAACTTAAGCGCCATTTTAGCCAAAATGAGTTATATGTATCGATATTTTGTAGCCCGGAATTTAGCCCACATTATTTTTTAGCAATTACTGGAAATTCAGTAAGCGGAGAGGAGCAAGAGAGCTAAATAATAACAGCCCCACGGGTGAATCGAAGGTTAAGCTATGCTTGCAGTATTTGTATAATGTATTTAATAATATTAAAATAATATTATTTAATTTAATAAACTCAATCTCCTTTGTATTATATAATTGCATAGCACAGGTGTGAGTACTATGTACTATAGAGCTACCATTGACCGGGTAATATGTCTTTAATTGACTTGAATGTGCCCTGGCGGCTGGGAGTATGTCATGCTCACTTAGATGTCTCGCTGATGGTGGCGTGTGTGTTGGATCATTTAGCTCCCTTCAAAATGGTTGAGCTGAATGGTGCTAATCCATGCGTCATGTTCGTGAAAGGGCGCCGTCAGTTGGGACTGGTCATCTCTTAGCTGCCATGGCTTATTTTTTTTAATTTTGAATTGTTTGTTTTTACTCTGGACGCTTTTAACGTGTACCTACGTTTTTTTTTTTAATTGTTCTCGCATTTCGTTATAAATTCAACTTTATGATGTAACTAATAATTATTTTTGTAACAATTTAATTTAAAAGAGTGTCCATGGAGTTTCATGCCCGTTCTTCTCCATAGGTACCTACTACGCTTTGGAATGGGCATGTAGCTTCATTTTTCTTACTGACCGACTCCTTGACAATTCAAAAGTGCCTGTAAATGATTGATAAATGATTTGAGTTTGAGTTTGTCAAATCCAACTTCCATCTGTTTGATATTTTGATATGTAAACGACGCAGAGAGTTATGCCCTAAGCCACATAACACTGCTCTTTATGCAAAAAGTTTTTTAGGAATCTCACCTAGGATCTATAATAAGATTCCTAGACGAATTAAAGAAATAGGCAACATAAACGATTTTAAAAAGGCTGTACTGATAATATTATAATTATGAGAAAATACGATGAACGAATACCTAACTGACATATTATATATACACATATATATACATATTATCATAAGCCCCATAAGCCTTTTGACAAGGGTGTTATTATTTATAGGGCCTATAGCTAGGGCTGCCACACTTTTAAAATCCATATAATGGGCACTTTGTTTTCCTCTTTAATACAGTATTTTTTATATATTTATAGAGGTGTGAGGAACAGGGTGTAAAGTTCACTCATACTCTATAGAAAAGGGAGGATCCTCCGGCCAGACGGGTACTGGTTTCACGTTCGCTGCATTCTGGTGGTCAGAATACCCGTTCAAGTCGTGGGTGCTAGCTGGCTGTGTAAGTCGCCGCTCGAAAGCTTGAGGAAGTGATGTTGACGTCATGCTGAATTAGCTCGAAAGTTACGCTGATGTCTATGTTCGGGGTCACCAGTATAGAGGTATGAGAAACAGGGTGTAAAATTCACTCATACTATATGGAAAATGGAAGATCCTCCGACAGGTTGATGTCGGGATGTTGTACATATATATACTAGTCGCGCGGTAAACTTTGATTGCGCGATGCAGGATTTGTGTGATATCAGATCTTTGATGCGTAGTTCGCATGTGGCGTTGTTGTTGGCGCCACAAATTATTTTGATATAACTGCCTCCTTGGTCTTACTGAGCATGTCGAGGTCCTGGATTAGATTCCCAGGTTGGGCAGCGTTTGTGGGTTTTCCCATCTGGAATTTTTCAGTAGCAGCCCGGAGTTCGGATATGTGCCCAATGATCGCAATAGGCTCGCCCCCCATTACACGGGACTTATAACTGGCGAAATATCGTTGTTCTGTAGGTACACATTCACCTAATCCTTCGGGAATTACAAGCGTGATGTATTACTAACATCATATTATAGATCAAGGTCTGAAATAAATTCTTTTTTTTTTAATTAATATTTCGACACCAATGTTATTATAATAAATAAAGAAGTAGATATGGCACTAGCGCGCGCAAATTTTTCCTGACAAATTCAGACAATTTTTGTTATTTGATTTAGTCGGCTAATAGCAGCGAGTGTGTCCGTGGCGTAACAATAATATATCTAAAATGCTAAGTTGTGTGTTAACTATGGTTCTAAGATAAATAAGAGTGAAGGAATTTCATACCATAATTTGTAATAACAGTGCAATAATATTTGAAAGCCGCTCAGTATGAACGTAGCGTATCTTTCCTTTATAATATAATTAGCTTTTGGCCGCGGCTCCGCCCGCGTGGATGTCGGTTAATGCATAAAAAAGTAGCCTATGTCCTTCTCCATATTCCAGGCTATATCTCTGCCAAATTTCATGACGATCGGTTCAGCGGTATCGGCGTCAAAACTTAAAAGACAGACAGACACAAAGTTACTTTCACATTTATAATATCAGTATGGATATTGAGACCTATGATAATGAACCTTCAAAATGAATGCGAAAAAATATACCCAAAAAGTTCCAGACAATTTCTTAAAAATTATTATTAACTTCTTACGTAAGTATGTTTGCAACCAACCTCACGTCTGCGGAAATGTCTTCGACTGTAGGTATATTATTTTATAATGATAATGATAAATGATTTTATTTCTGTAAGTAGGTTTTTACAAACACTTTTACACGTCAATCATATTTTAAAACTAGATGAGGTCGGCGTTTCGTATCTGACTACTCTGAGAAGAAAGACCGAAACAAACTCAGAGGTCACAGTCTCTTTTAAAGTCCAGACAATAATCTTGGTCAAATCATGTGAAGACCATGTAGACTGGTGTCTGAAATGGTCTTTTGAAGAAAGAACCACACAGATTGAGTGGACCTGTCCATTCAGTGCACGCATTTGTCAGTAATCGTGCAGCTCAACTCAGAACATAAGGAGCTCAACGATTCGACGACCAAGTATAGTTTACTTAGCACATTAAGCATTAAGTTTTAGCACATTAATTTTCAAAATTTGTAATCATAACAACTGCCGACAAACTGTTATGCAGTTTGGCAGACTTTATGTATGTTATTGTTAATACAGATTTTGAATAAATAAAAAAATCAAAACAAACAAAAATACACGTTGTACTGTTCTTATGTCCTAAATAGCTACAGGTCATTATTTTCTCCGATCTCATTATAATTATAATTAACAGTGGGTTAAATATGTAAAAAAAAGTTGGCAACCCTACCCTGCCACTAAAACAAATGAATCCCTATGTGATTAAGTTGTTGTTAACAATGAACGGTATGGGGATCTTCAGGATAATATTACATTATATAACTTGAGATATAACGTAATATTATAGTTCCGGGCTAGTTCAACAGGTCTGTAGCTATGTATATTCCATATTATGTAGATTGGAGTTTGTAATTGGTGTCTCGGGAATAGATACGTACTATCGGGGACATCCGAATCGGACTACCATAAAGGACTATTCTTGCTTGCAGCGCTCGGCCGCTATAGTAACGCTTACTTACGCTCATCAACTAATAGCAGCGCAGCATCAGATTTTTGCTGAGCCCCTTGTTTTCTAAGTAAAAAAAAAAAAAATTACGAAAAACACCAACCGAGGTGGTCGGACATCTGTGATCATTGTAACAGAGCCTGAAAAATTTCATCATCATCATCATCATCTCAGCCGAAAGACGTCCACTGCTGGACATAAGCCTTCCCCAATTGGGGGGGTTTGCCATAATCGCCACGCTTGGCAGGCGGGTTGGCGAATGAAATGAAATGAAATGAAATGAAATCGAAATGAAATGAAATGAAATCGTTTATTCTGTAAATAGGATATCGGAATCACTTTTACACGTCATATAAGAAATATAAAAACAAGCTTGAGGAAGTCGACATTTCCTATCTGACTATCCCTGAGAAGAATACCTTGCATGCAGTATGGTGTTAAAAATGAATAGAGTACGCTGCTGCCTATTCTCTAGTAAGTCCCTTAGTCGCCTTTTATGACACCCACGGGAAGAAATGGGGTGGTGCTATTCTTTAAATTTATTTAAACAATTTTTTTTTATTTGTTGCGCAAAAAGGGGCAGTAAACGGATGTGGACATCCGTGAGCACGGGATTTTGTTTTAAAAGTGGGCCGATTTGGATGTCCCCAATAGTACCTACTTACTTTTGTTTCATTAACTCACAAACACTGACCGTCAAAGATCCACGAATGACAGCCGGGACTAACGGCATAACGTGCTTATGAGGCCTATTGTACCCACGAGAAACAAATTTTGTTTCTCGTGGGTACAATAGGCCTCATTAAGCACGTAAAGTTTTATATTTAATATAAAACTTAATTAAAAACATTTTTGCGTTCACTAAATCAGTAGCAGAAAAGTGTAAATGAGTGTTCTTCCTTGGTTCTTACATAAACGAGTATAAATAACAAGAAAATTATTGCAGTATTTTCTCTTCTTCCCTCTTAATCCATCCAAAGGTTGTCTTTAAAAGATCGCTTTTAGCGATAAGACCGCCTGTTGTGTCACCTCTTGTAAAATTTCTACATCGTAACGGCATTGGAAATCCACTAACTTAAGCGCCATTTTAGCCAAAATGAGTTATATGTATCGCTGAAAACCAACAAAAAAATTCAATCCAGCGATTTATACATATAACTCATTTTGGCCAAAATGACGCTTAAGTAGTATTGGCTTTCCGGTGACGATATAAATCTGTAATTTTTATGGTGTGCAATAAAGAGTATTCTGTTCTGTTCTAACATTTAACAAAACTTCTTGCACCACTCGATACTAGACTAAAAATTATCTACAAATTAATTTAGCCAGTAGATATTAATAAATGAAAATTCATATCACATATTGCCTGTAACACAGTTTACCAAATAATTGGCAGCTGTATTAATTAATAGCCTACAGGCGTCACAAATCGATATTTTGTAGCCCGGAATTTAGCCCACATTATTTTTTAGCAATTACTGGAAATTCAGTAAGCGGAGAGGAGCAAGAGAGCTAAATAATAACAGCCCCACGGGTGAATCGAAGGTTAAGCTATGCTTGCAGTATTTGTATAATGTATTTAATAATATTAAAATAATATTATTTAATTTAATAAACTCAATCTCCTTTGTATTATATAATTGCATAGCACAGGTGTGAGTACTATGTACTATAGAGCTACCATTGACCGGGTAATATGTCTTTAATTGACTTGAATGTGCCCTGGCGGCTGGGAGTATGTCATGCTCACTTAGATGTCTCGCTGATGGTGGCGTGTGTGTTGGATCATTTAGCTCCCTTCAAAATGGTTGAGCTGAATGGTGCTAATCCATGCGTCATGTTCGTGAAAGGGCGCCGTCAGTTGGGACTGGTCATCTCTTAGCTGCCATGGCTTATTTTTTTTAATTTTGAATTGTTTGTTTTTACTCTGGACGCTTTTAACGTGTACCTACGTTTTTTTTTTTAATTGTTCTCGCATTTCGTTATAAATTCAACTTTATGATGTAACTAATAATTATTTTTGTAACAATTTAATTTAAAAGAGTGTCCATGGAGTTTCATGCCCGTTCTTCTCCATAGGTACCTACTACGCTTTGGAATGGGCATGTAGCTTCATTTTTCTTACTGACCGACTCCTTGACAATTCAAAAGTGCCTGTAAATGATTGATAAATGATTTGAGTTTGAGTTTGTCAAATCCAACTTCCATCTGTTTGATATTTTGATATGTAAACGACGCAGAGAGTTATGCCCTAAGCCACATAACACTGCTCTTTATGCAAAAAGTTTTTTAGGAATCTCACCTAGGATCTATAATAAGATTCCTAGACGAATTAAAGAAATAGGCAACATAAACGATTTTAAAAAGGCTGTACTGATAATATTATAATTATGAGAAAATACGATGAACGAATACCTAACTGACATATTATATATACACATATATATACATATTATAATTGCATTTTTTTGTATTTTTTATTATTATTACTTATTATTTAATTATTTCACAATAAGTAATAACAGCCGCACGGGTCAATCCGTCAGGTTAAGCTACGCTTGCCGGGGTTGGTCTGTGGATGGGTGACCATCTTTACATACCGAGACTCCTCCGTGCCTCGAAAAGCACGTTAAGCCGTTGGTCCCGGCAGTCGTCTTTGCAGTCGTTACAGGTCGTCAGAAGCCCAAAATTCTGACAGCCAGTCTTACCAAGGGGTATCGTGTTACCCAGTTACTGGGTTGTGGAGGTCAGATGGGCAGTCGCTCCATGTAAAATACTGGTATTCAGCTGCATCCGGTCAGACTGGAAGCCGACCCCCACAGTAGGCTAGGCAGATTAATTTTACTGGAAATTCGGCCCAAAATAACATTATTAATAACCTGCAATTATACGCTGAACTGGAACGCCACGCAAACAAGACGGCCCTTTTGATTTCACCCCCAAAACGTAATTTCAACGCTATTATTAATGAGAAATGTGAATAATTTACGCAAACAACTATTTCGTGCTCACTGTAATACATAATAATTAAATTGGGAGCAAATTAATGACAAATTACATGAATTGGTAGAAATGGATTTGACGACGTTGAGGTGGGGTGTCAGTTTAAGAGGGTGTCAGCACCTAATAACCGTAGCGCAGTATTCTCAGACCATATTCGTAACACCACACTGCGCTTCAAAACACAGATTGTTGACGTTGCTCAACAAGCTGCAAAGTTGAAGTGGGACTGATTTGATCACGCCTTTTTTTTTTTGTTGGGAAATTATCAAATAACTTCTCCCGCTGTGGGCAGAGTGTGTCAGACTTTTACTGACTAAAACCCACCCGTGTTCCTTCAGTTGCCTGTGTGCCAGGCAGGCACTGGTCCTAGCGGACCCCGTCAGTGCGTGCTGACATCTCTTTGGCGCGCGTGGAACGCAACGCGCCGTCGACTCTAAAAAAATAGTCGGGATGAATATATCCCAAGAACAAACTTAAAATTGTACTTGGAAAACATGCTCTCCCATATATTCCAACCGCAAATGTAAGTTTGTAGGCACAATATTGAAAGGTTAACCATGTTATTTTAAAACCATACACTTCTTATAGGTTTTCCTGTAATCTAAATGTATTTTCTGTTTTTTTTTTTTTTTGGTTCAAGAAAAGCCTTTGAAATAAAAGGTAGAACCATTTCTGGTTTTATACTTTTAAATTTATTTGCTCTAGTATCTATGAAATGAAGCGTATTTACTTTTATTTTACTCTTCGTGCGTATCAACAATAAATCTTATTTATTTCGGTTGTCTTACCGTGCTGGTTGAACTGAATCGTAAGTAGTTACAAAACAAATTCAGGCTTACGTAATATTTACTTTACATTACGTAGCTCTGAGCCCTTTGTTTTGTACTTTTAAATGAAATGAGAGAGATGATCATAACGGTATCTTTGCCATGCATAGCATTGCTTTGATTCAAATTCCTTCAAAATCAACCGCAGATGGTGTTATTTGCAGATGACACATCATTGATTTTTAAAATAGATCGACGGTCACAAAAACTTGACGACGTGAATAACTCTATTCTTCAGGTCCAAAATTGGTTTACTGTAAATAATTTGGTACTAAATAATAAAAAAACCAAATGCATTCGATTTAAGTTACCTAATGTTAGAAGTAGCGAATGTGACATCATATTGAACGGAGAAAAACTGGAATTTATTAATCAAACGGTTTTCCTAGGAATCACGCTAGATGAGAAATTACAATGGGGACCTCATATAACATCTCTTGCGGGGCGGCTAAGCTCGGCCGCGTATGCTGTTCGAAAGATAAGACAGTTAACAGATATAGAAACCGCGCGTTTAGTTTATTTTAGCTACTTCCATAGCATTATGTCGTATGGCATTTTACTGTGGGGTCGGGCTGCCGACATTGAATCCATTTTTATTTTACAAAAGAGGGCTGTCAGAGCCATTTATAATCTACATCGCCGCGAATCTCTTAGAGAACTATTTAAAACGATTAATATAATGACGGTACCTTGCCAATTCATTTATGAAAATATTATGTATGTAAGAAAAAATCTACATCTTTTTAATAAAATCAGTGATAGGCATAATTTTAATACTAGAAATAAAGATAAAATAGATCAACCATTTTTCAGATTATCTAAGGTACATACATCTTTTATGGGGTACTGTGTTAAATGTTACAATAAAATACCTTCTGATATATTACAATTAAATGAAAGAAAATTTAAAACTCATATAAAAAGTACACTTTGTAAACAAGCATATTACAAATTAGAGGATTATATCCAAGATAAGAATGCTTGGAAACATGCTGGTCCTGCTCCATAGGACAATTTAGAGTCTAGACAAAATCAAACTGGTTGCTAATTTAACTGTATAATTTATAATTTTTATGATATTAATTTTATTTTCTGTGATTAATATTTTAACTCACACACTGACTTATTATATGTTGTTATTATTTTTTATTTTTTTGGGAAATCATATACAATGTTTGTAAATATGTCAGCACCATGTACCTATCGCATTTATTATTTTTTCTGTTATTACTTCACTTTTCATTATTTTTACCAATTGTGGTAAGTAATTTTGATGAATTTTTTTATATTTTTTATTTTTTTTATTCTAGGTACATAGTTTTCACCTATCAATATTAATAATGTATACAAACTATTGTTAACATTTTAAAAGAGTAAGTATGGAGTTTCTTGCCCATTCATCTCCATACATAACTACATTTTGGAAGGCGCAACTAGAATCAATTAACTATTCATGTAATTTTTGACGTTCAAAAGTGCATCTTCGTGCCTATTTGAAATAAATTATTTGACTTTGACTTTGACTTTATTCAAATTATTTATTTCCTCTTCACAAACATGAAATTAATTATATAAAACAAACTTAAAAAATATGTGACGAAGTTTGTGAGAGAGTGGTGTCTGCACTAGGAATAATTATTTATTTTATTTACATATATATACTTTATTGTACACCAAAAAATGCATATCATTTTCTGCGATCTCTTCCAGGCAACCATAGAATGGATAGTGATTGCCTTGACATAAAATGGGGCTGTCGTATTACCTATATGGCAGATCACCAGAAATGATTGGTTCTCGTTGGTCTAGTAGTTGCAAACTCTACTGATGAGTATGAGGTCCTGAGTTAGATTCCCAAGTCGGGCAAAGTGTTATTGGGTTTTTACATCTGGTATTTCTCAGTAGCAGTTTTTTTTTGTGGGAAATTATTAAATAACTTCTCCCGCTCTAGGCGGAGCGGGAGGGCGTGTCAGATTTTTACTGGCTAAAACCCACCCGTGTTCCTTCAGTTGCCTGTGTACCAGGGCGACGGTATCCCTTTCGGACAAACTCGCAACCCTGGCAGGCACCGGTCCCGGCGGACCCTGTCAGTGCTCGCTGACATCTCTTTGAGGCGCGCGTGGAACACAACGCGCCGTCGACCCGAGCCTGGTCCTTACCGGACGCCGAGCTGCCCATAGCTCGCCGTCCGCAAGCCTGAGTCTACGGTGGCCCGAAGTTTGGATTTCTGCCCGGTTGATGGCAACTGGCTCGCCCCATATTACATGGGTCTTAAACATAACTGGCGAAATGTGGCTATACAAGTATACAGCGCAAAAACGAAAACGAAATGTGGCTGTGCAGCCTTTGGACCAGTTGTACGCAGAAAGCCGTCAATGTTATTCGATTGCCCTTTGGGTGACTTTTAGCCTTCGAATAAGGCCCATTGTGAGCGACCACGTTTCAGTGCCTTATGTCATCACTGGCAACACGCACTGGTCAAAGACTTTCGTCTTGAGGTTAAATGATTACTACGAAATGTATGGATGTTTCTGAAATAAAATGATTATTATTATTATACTATATGTACACCTCTGTCTAACCCTTCGGGGAATATAAGCGTGACGTTGTCTATGTTAGGTAGGTATTTGTATAATACTATAAAATACATTAATTACGTACGTTCCCGCAAGTACTGGAACCGCAGCCTTATTTGAAAGAGCGGTTCCGTTACCAAGGTAACAGCTTATAGGTAGGTTATTTAATTACATTTGAAGTATGCCGACATTTTGCGAGTTCTGAAGACGTAATGACTGTTAACTCTAGTTACTCTGACAAATATCTATACATACATATAAATAATATTGAAGTGTCTATTTGTGATGTCAAAATAACAGCTCTTTACTAAATGCTTAATATGAAAGTATATACGGTACTTATAATATTTTTTTTAATGTTTGTCTCTCTGTCGCTGTCGGTCTGTCTGGTTGTTCCGAGATTAGACATCTCCGACACGGCTGGACCGATTTTGACGGGAATTTCACTGGCAGATAGCTGATGTTATAAGGAATATCGTCGACCGTAGGTTCAATTGAGGTAAGGGACAAAATACGATTTTTCAGGAGAGGCCGACAAAGTTTTTTTTCGGACTAAATCGCCCATAACTTTTTTTGTTATTAACCTTTTTCGGATCTGATTTCGCACATAATCTTTTATTTTAGTGCTCTATCTACCTGTGTAAAATTTATTTAAATAAGTTATCTATTTAAGAAAATAGATGTCCCTTACACCAACGTATTTTGTTAGTAATGTCCCTTACTGATCAAGTATCTTGTAGTCCCGTCCCTTACATTAAATTGACCTCTACGTTGGATCAAAAATTGTGGAAAAATTGTGAAAAGATAGTGTAAATCACTTGTTGAAAAAATGTATGAAAAGAAATACAGTGTAAAGAGATTGTTGACAGAAAATTAAGTACACACTTTTGGCGTACGGATATCTTAAATTTGGAAATCGTTACCTACCTTACCTTATCTTACCTTATTTGATTCGATTGGTGGCGGTAAATACAACATTTCAAGTTGCTATATTGCATAGTTTTTCAAATACATTGTTATTATGGGGCTGATTCGAAATTTGGATCCAAAAAATCAGTAGGGTAAGGGACATTTTTCTTAAGCTAGAATTTTTTCATATACACCATTCGAAAGAGCGAAAAATTCTGAACAAAACTGTATACTTAGCTCATTTTGGGTATTTTGTCCCTTACGTCAATTGAACCTACGGTCGACGATATCTTAGGCTGCATTTTATTTTAGAAAAAGCCAAGCGGGTGAAGCCGCGGGCTGCAGCTAGTTTATAGTAATGTACAATTAATGTCTTTATAAATAGGTGAACATCAAAATGTTTATGATTATATTGTACATTGTGTGGTAGATGCCTACTTATTACTAAACACAATATTCTATCTTATTAATAAAATTGTGATTCACAAAGACCTAAAGCAATCTCTCAGTCGAATAACTTAATCAATTTATCATCATCATCATCATCATATCAGCCGAAAGACATCCACTACTGGGCATAGGCCTCCCCCAAGCACCGCCACTTCGACCAGTTCTGTGCTTCCCGCATCCAGCGGATTCTAGCGGTCTTCACAAGATCACCGGTCCACCTTGTGAGAGGCCTTCCAATGCTACGGCTTCCGGTACGTGGTCGCCACTCCAGAACCTTTCGGCTCCATCGGCCATCTGTTCTGCGAGCTATGTGCCCTGTCCAGTAGTGCACAGGGCCACTTAAATTGGCAATTCTTCGGGCTATGTCGGTTACCTTTGTTCTTCTGCGGATCTCTTCATTTCTGATTCGATCACGTAGGAAAACTCCAAGCATAGCCCTCTCCATTGCCCTTTGGGTGACTTTTAGCCTTCTAATAAGGTCTTTAATCAATTTATCCAGCCTCCATTAATTAAATTTTTTTTTTTCATTACCATACTATTGCTTCTCGTCCTGTACTCACACAATCTATCCTTCTATAGTCATATTATAAAGAGGAAACATTTTATTGTTTGTATTTTTTTATTTTTTTTGTATCGATTATGCGCCGAAACTCTCAACCTATTTTAACTATTTTTTCACCAATAGAAAGCCAAATTATCAAGAAGTAACATAGGCTATAATTTATTTTCAATAAAATTAGAGATCCTTAAGAAAACTTCAATAATATTACCCAAAGTAGCAAAATTTTGCCTTTATACCACGGAATCGAAACTTACGCTGGTGAAATCGCGGGGAGCAGCTAGTATGTATATTAATATCCAAATTATTTTCCTCCATGTCTATGGCACGACAGTTTATAAAATTTTGGTAGCCCAAATACTGCCAAATCCAAACCTAAATTAATTTAATATTTATCAAGGAAGTGTTTTTTCACTACCCCAGTACTCAGGGAAAATGCGATACTAGATATGCAAGAAATGGAAACACTAGCCATATTCCTATCAGAGCTCATTTTCTCCAACTAGCAATAACCGTTTTTCTCACGTCCCATAGATACTATGCTCTTCGATTCAGCAAAAAACTCTTATAAAATACTTAAGGTGACGATAACCGACTTTTTAATGATTTTATACTGAAGATAACGTCTAAACGAGTAGCGTTTATTATGTGGGAAAAATATATGTTAAATTAGAGCATTTTCTTAATAACTTAATATGTGAATATTTAAGCTTATGTATTACATAGTGAAATTAATTTGTAAATTTATGCTTAACGCGGATAAAAAACTGAGAATCACGCAAAATCTATCAAGCATATTTTTCTGAAACCTTCACCTTTTTAAAGATAATTTAATTATTGATCTTTTAGTATACGTGTTTTATTAAAATACCTTTTGATTTATGTACAATAAATTAATAATGCGTCTTATTTGGGATAGCGCTCCTGGATGGGCGAGTCCTATTACTGGCTGGACGTACGACGCGTTGCGTGAACTCAGTGCAGAACACGCAAGCTAACCACTCAAGGTCACTGGTATATATCTGGGCCTTAAGTTAAACGCTAGAATTTAATTTAAACGTATGAAGATGTTCTTTAACTATCCGATTTCAAATCCCCGATCCAAAGAGACGAAGTTTGTCGTTAAGCGCTTTACCTTTATTGCCAGTGTGAATAAAAATAATCTGAAACTACACCATGACTTTCAAACCTAATTTAAACCTTAACACTTGAAGACTAAGGTTGGATTTTGAGTGAAGATGGTTTTTAACGTAACTATCTACCAAGGTGTTCTGTTGAGAGCGTTTAAAGTTTAATTGAGTTGTGGATTTCAGTAACTAACGAGTGTCAGGAAACTAGAAAACTCATTTAGTTGTATGAAATTGGATTTAAGAGCAAACCTTTCAAAGATAAATTAAAGGCACCTTTTTGAAATATCTAGGATGAAAATGCAGATACCACGCTGGCCATTAACAAATGTGTTTTTTTTTTTCATCTTTAATTTGCAGGTATGGTCTCGAATCAACACGCAGTGATCAAAGAATAAAAACTTAAAATATTTTTCAAAAGGTATTTAAATTCTTACCTACTTTAAAAGTAAAACCATACCGAAATGCATTTTTTTTTTTCGGCTATTTGGAAATAAGACTTAAAGCAAACATTATTTCTGCCTTGTTGGTCTAGTGGTCGCAATGAAGTCCTGGGTTCGTTTCCAAGGTCGGGTCAAAGTCAAAGACAAATCATTTATTTCAAATATAATTATTATTATTATAATATACTTAATTGATTCTAGTTGCCCCCTCCAAAAGGTAGTTACGTATGGAGAAGAATGGGCAAGAAACTAAATACTTACTCTTTTAAAAAGTTTACAATATTTTGTGTATATAAATTAATAATTATATGTAAAGAAGATGTACCTAGAATAAAATTACTATGCCACAATAGGTAAAAATAATGAAAAGTGAAGTAATGACAGACAAATCAATTATGCGATAGAAACCTACATGGTGCTCACATATTTACAAACATTGTAAAATTAGATGATTTTCTTAAATTTTATAACATATAATAAATCAGTGTGCGAGTTAAAGTAAAAAATAAAGAAAATAAAATTAATATTTATTTATTTAAACTTTATGCACAAGTAAAAACTGTACAATGGCGGACTTAATGCCTTGGGCATTATCTACCAGTCTACCTTAGGGTGATGCAGAGATAATACACAGTAGGTGCAATAACAGAAAAAACAATTTAGAATATATTTATAGCTAAGATATAATAATAAATACATATATACATACATACAACTAAAAATAAAAAGTTATGAGAGTTAAACAAGAAAACCTACAAGAACTTAATTCTGAGACGAATCTGCCAACTTCTTGTGTATGTGTTCTCGAGCTTTCACTTTAAATGTGAACTGATTGGTTACTGATATTCTGAGGGAGCGCATTCCAAAGGAAAACCGCCTGGACAAAGAAAGAAGATTTTATGAAACCTGAGCGATGAGAAGGACAATGAAGAAGACGATTATTCTCGGACCGAAGATTCTTGCTGTGTGCAGCGCTTAAATATTGACAAAGAGAATTCAGATAAGAAGGAGAATATCATATTTTTTTTAAATTATACAATTAAACTAGCAATTAGTTTGATATTGTCTAGACTCTAAATTATCCTATGGAGCAGGACCAGCATGTTATCAAGCATTCTTATCTTGGATATAATCCTCTAATTTGTAATGTGCTTGTTTGCATAATAAGCTTTTAAAATTTGTTTAAAATTTTGTTTAATTTAATTGTAATATATCAGAAGGTATTTTAACTGTAACATTTAACACAGTAGGTACCTATAAAAGATGTATGTACTTTAGATAATCTGAAAAATGGTTGATCTGTTGAGTGTTATTGTGTTTTTTCTATCAAAAATTTCGCAGTAATAGTCCGGAGCTGGATTTGTGGCCGATTAATGGCAATAGACTCACCCCATGACTTAAACATCACTGGCAAAATGTGGGTGTACACAGTAAGTAAGTATAAGTAAGTACAAAAGTAAGTAAGTAAGTATAAATACACCTTTGCCTAAGCCTTCGGAGATTACAGACATGATGTTATGTTATGTGTGGAAACATTCTTGTAGCTTCGTCAAAGAATGATGTCTTGTATCCAAAACAGTTCAGCACAAAGTTCCATCACTGAGTTAACTACTCAATTGCTTGCTCCACAACACTGCATTGTCTATGGTTATTCAGTAGCTGTGTTTGTTTGCGACATCAATCAATTTCCCCCTGTTGACTCTTGAAATTTGCATGAAAAGTGCTGATACAGCATACACTAGCTCTTTCAGCATCAGCAAATTAAGGCTACAAGAAAATAATGTTGCTGCATAACAGAAATATTATTTTCTTGTAAACTTAATTTAAAACAAGGTGTGGAATCTATATAGACAAAAATTTGTTGAAATGGGAATTACATTGTTTTATAGGTACTACCTATTTGGTAGTAAATTAAACGTTACGGAAAAGTAGGTAGTAATAGAAATCAAAGAATCATATTAGATCTCTTCAGAAGAAAACAAATAGAAATCTGCGCAAACATAAAAAAAAATTGTCTTAAGTTTAGTAAAAAATTAAACTTAAACTTCTTAATAAGAAAAACAATAAAAAAACTGATTCCGCCCTCCCCTCCCCACTTCATCTGATGATGAAGGTTAAACTTAGGTGTAGCCGCACTTCAGGTTAAAGCCGTAACATAAATAATATATTTTTATCGTATCAATAAATGCAACCAGGTCGTTGTCCTTATTGACACGTATATAATGGTGAGATCAACATGATATCTAGATTTCACAATCAAAACTTAGGTCTAAACCATGTCTAGAACAACACAGCAGTTAATTAATGGAAGTCGAACCAACACTCAATGGCTCGCTTTAACACCCAATTAATTGAATACATTTGCATTTAATTACATTTACATTTCAATCCAGTTCAAATTACTAGGCAGGATACTCCTTGACAACGTGCCAAGATTTGGGCTTAAGCTGCCAAGTTTTGACTTGACTGTCAGACTGGTCTCACATGGAAGGCTGGAAGTAATTATCAATTTGTGAAGGCAGATAAGGGTTACGTTTTGTGAGATTTCGGGGTAAAGAGAGATGTGATTAGGGTCAATGTGTGTTAGCCTAATGTTGAGAGAAGTCTGGCAATGTCCTGTAATGCTTTAGCATTAAAATCATTATTAATTAAAAACATTAACTACTGATGAACATTTCAGACCAAATGGAAAACCAAGACAGCGCTGTCAACAGTTAAGGCTCGTACAGACTAGCACGATATCGCGGGCGCGACGCGACACTAGTAGCAGAATTTCTTTGTCGGTGCCTGTCGCGCCCGCGATATCGCGCGAGTCTGTACGAGCCTTTACGTGAGGCCAGTTTTGTAAACATGTGCGCACTTAGTGAGGTGTAGTTTGATTGTAAATGTGTGCGTGTGAGCGTGTACGCACAGCGCTGAGGCCTAGTTTTGGCATGCTTCACTGTATCGTTCGCAGCGCTCTGTCTTGGTTTTTTATTTGGTCTGAGATAAAAATAAAAAATACTAAAGTATAATCTTTATAACTTTCTGGCCTTGTCTCACAGTTGGTCGCAGTCACTAAGCTAGATTACCCTGACCAAATGGGTCAAGTTAGAACTGTGACCAACCACGAGAGAGCTGAATTGGTCCCAGTAACTAAGCTGGGGCCAAATAGGTTAGTTTAGGTTAGAAGTGTAACCAACCAGTGGTCAGTGTTAAGATTATAACTGATACTCGTATCATTGCACATATTTACACATATAGTTCTACTAGCTTTTTCCCACGGCTCCGCCCGCTTGGATATCGGTCGTCACGTAAGATAGAAGCCTATATTCTTCTCCATATCCCAGGCTATATCTCTACCAAATTTCATGACGATCGGTTCATCGGTTTAGGCGTGACAACGTAACACACAGAGTTACTTTCACTTTTATAATAATACTAGCTGACCCGACAGACTTCGTTCTGTCAAAAGCTATAGTATAAACTCCACTACTCTACTCTACCCTACCCTACCCTAACCTACCCTACCTACCTACCTACCTACCTACCCTACCCTACCCTACCCTACCTACCTACCTACCTACCTACCCTACCTTACCCTACCCTACGCTACCTACCTGCCTATCTACCCTACCCTACCCTACCCTACCTACCTATCTACCTACCTACCTACCTACCTACCCTACCCTACCCTACCCTACCCTACCTACCTACCTACCTACCCTACCCTACCCTACCCTACCCTACTCTACCTACCTACCTACCTACCCTACCCTACCCTACACTACCCTACCTACCTACCTGCCCTACCCTACGCTACACTACACTACACTAACCTACCTACCTACCTACCTACCCTAACCTACTCTACCCTACCCTAATTTTTCTCGCCTTAAAAACCATCCGTGGACTTCAACGAACATTAAAAAAAATAATTGGTAAAATTGGTCCAGGCGTTGTTGAGTTATGCGCTTACCAACACATTTTGCGATTCATTTTTATATTATAGATATTAGTATGGATTTAACACTAACACGTCTTATCAAATCTTCATACATCTGCTTAAACATAAAAAATATGACATTTTAAGGACATAAACTGACATTTAATATCCCCTTATCACTGAAAACAGTTTATTATCCCAAAAACATCCACATTCTGAATAAAATATTCGCGATAACATGCCAAAAGTATAAGACGTATTTCTTAGAGAAAAATAAAAGTGGGCTTCTTTTCACATGTCCAGGAAAGGTCTAGCGAAAATAATACTTTCAGGAATGCAGATTATATGAAGGAAACCCAGAGTGGGTCACGTTCGTGTTTTATTAGTTTCTCGCCCTGGATGTTAAAAGTTTTCCGGTATTCTAATGTAGGTCTTGCTAATTAGTTGGGAGGATGTCGAAGTTCGAAGTATGTTTAAGTAGGTGAAATCTGGGAGGAGAATATTATATTTCTGATTTTGTAAGATAAGATAGATATATTTATTTTCTCCAATATTTGTACACATAATTATGTACAAGAATAAAACATGCATGCAGATTTACATAATCTGTTAGTAGTAATTATTTTTTTAATTGATAAAACAATGAAAATTATAATTATTTGACGTACTGTTTTCACATCATACATAACTCATGCTTTATTCCCATAGGGGTAGGCAGAAACTACAGAACATCACTTGCTACATTCCGAACATATACCTTTTGCTTTATTTACGTTCATACATCTGGTCTTACACGCACGGCGGTTGCGAATACTATGCACCTGAATTTCAGATCAATCGCATTTAAAAGCAACCTTTTCGTTTAGCACTAAGTTTATAACGTAAATGGTGTTACAAAAAAAAAAAAAGCAAAAACCGGCCAAGTGCGTGTCGGACCACGCACAATGAAGGATTCCGTAGTTGCGATGAATTTATCCCAAACTAACTTAACATTGCAGTTGAAAAATATGCTCTCTGACACATTCCAACTGCAATTGTAAGTTTGTATGCACAATATTGGAAGATTTACCGTGTTATT
The DNA here is from genome assembly GCA_947523025.1 of Dryobota labecula. NCBI lineage: Eukaryota > Metazoa > Arthropoda > Insecta > Lepidoptera > Noctuidae > Dryobota > Dryobota labecula. The sequence continues at coordinate 24,169,051 of OX383284.1, read as the reverse complement.
TTAAGATCATAGACTTCTCATAGGTTTTTTTGTAATGTATAAGTATAGAACTATTTTCTTTAGTTTTTTCAATATTTTAGGCTCAGTAGTTTCAGAGATAAGAGGATGGTAAATTTTCATCTATTTTCTTAAATAACTTTAATACTTTTTATTTTCAGACCCTCGCAGTAAGCCCTTTCATTTGATGTATCACACAGTAGTGTGCAATTTTTTTATATATTATTTTTTGTCTCCCAAATGGGACCCCTATAATTATTCAAAATTCATCTATTTACGTAAAATATCGGTGTTTGAGTCACAGAAATTGATGTGTGCCAACTTAATCGGTCCATTAGATTCGGAGCGAATTGGCTGTGCCAGACGGACAGACAGACAGAAACACGAGTAATCCTATAAAGGTTCCGTTTTTTTCATTTGAACATATGAAAACCTAAAAAGTAGCTCGAAACAAGTCGATGGTTTCATTTCAAATTCTCTCAAACCGCGCGAGCGTTTGCACAAAATTTCACATGCAACCACCCAGTTAAACTATCTACATACGTTGTTCCCATTTACTTATTAATATGCTCTCATAACAGTACCTAGACTTCAAAAAACGAGCACTATTCTAACCTTTTTACATCCAATCCTTTTAACGTAAAAACTTCAGCAGCGTTGGTACGAATTTTAATAACAATTCACGGACTCGCTCAAACAAATCCAGCAGAAAGTTTTCCGACATTAAGAAAACAAAAGTAATTTTATTATTCGCTGGCTCTTTCATTTATGTTTATGGTGGAATATGATGATCGTTTAAGTTGTCTTGCAGTGTGGCTGTATATTGCTTCTTCAGTATTTTAAGTTGTGTTTAGGGTTCCGTACCTCAAAAGGAAAAAAACGAAACCATTATAGGATCACTCGTGTGTCTGTCTGTCTGTCTATCCGTCTGCCACAGCCGATTTATTCCGATTCTACTGGACCGATTAAGCTGGAATTTGGTCTGAGACCCAAAAACTCACGTTTCACGTTAATAAATGAATTTTGAATACGGTATACAAGGGAGGCAAACTAGAATAGTAAAAAAATATATTTCATAATTTTAAAATAAATAATTTATAGTTATTTAAGAAAATAGATAAAAGTTTACAATTCCACCTCCTTATCTCCGAAACGATTGAGCCTAAAATTAAAATAATAATACAAGAAATATTTCTTTACTTATAGATTACAGGAAAACCTATAAGAAGTCTATGATCTTAAAATAAAATAGGACTGTTTTACACTAAAATAAAACAGTCATTATGTGCCGAAAGAAAGACACAGCGTCAGTATGAAGAAGCTGTCTATGATTCTGGCTTCTAGGAGCATAAATATTGAAAAACATACCTGATTCTCTTTGGATTTATGTTGTTACCTCTCACGTCCGGCAGGGGTCGCCCCACTAGTTCCGGCGGCCGACCGTTGGGTTTTTTATAGTGTCTTCACTCACCAGCAAGGGCCTTGCTCTGACGCTGTGTCTTTCTTTCGGCACATAATGACTGTTTTATTTTAGTGTAAAACAGTCCTATTATATGCCTAGCAGAAAGACACAGCGTCAGTATGAAGACTTGTTTGATATCTGCTGGTGAAGGTAACTATAAACGCTATGTGAAATAAAGAAATGTGTTAAAAGAATTAAAGAAATTCTTTTCAGATTAAACATTAACCTTTATTATCAATTACTCTAATCAGTAGGTAAAGTAATAATATAATACTACTAAATATAAACATTTTAGAATCACAACATACAATTTGTACTTCAAAACTTAAACAATCAACTTTGGCACATATACCCATTTATTAAAAACCTGAGAAGTTTAATCGTAACAAATCTTCCTTTTCATTATTTGAATTTTTAATTATTTCTCTACAGTAAAACTTCCTGAAGGTCTTATCACTCTTCCAGTTTCCTCTGGCTAATATCTCATCCACAGGTACATTCTCCCACCACCCTTTGGATGCTACAGCAGCCCTGATGCTTCCTGGAGTAGATTCTAGATTTATATCTTTAAATATAGATTTAATCCAACCTGCTATAATAGTTCTAGTAGCTGGTTTCATTTCACCTTTTATTGAAACAAACAGACTTGTAACGTTACTATTAAGACGTCTATACTGTGAAGTTTGAATTAATTGTTTAATATGTCTTATAGGACATAAATTAGCATCTGGATGCTTTAATAAGGACCATCCAGACTGTCTATGTTTACTCGAGTCTGTTTTTGATCCAAATTTGGGCCTTAATAAACATTTTTCTTTTTCTTCTGTGAAATTGTTTTCAGATATATCCAATAAGGTAAGGTCATGTATTCTCCTGCCTGATGCTAACAGTAAAATAATTGCAGTTCTTCTTGAAATATCAAAAAGTGAATTTGTGCTTGGAACTGTCTTCAACCAATTGAATAACAATTTTGTGTCCCAAATAGGGGCTTTTGAAGGTTGAGGTTTTGCTAATGCTATGGCTTTTAAAACTTGTTGAATAAAGAAATTTTTTGAAAGACTTTCTGCATTTGAAGCACAAAAGGTAGAAATAGCTGACTTATGCAATAAAATTGTGTTAACTGAAAAATTTCTTTTTAAATGCAGATCTGCTAAAAATCTTGCAACATCTTTACCATCTGGATTTTTGTGATTAATATTATTTAGGGCACAAAACGATAGCCACCTTTTTATAGGGCTTTTGTTAGTATTTATAGTGCTTTTGCGCCAACTATTATTTAATAATTTAATTTCATCCTTACTCCAGTTAGCTACTTGGTCTGACCACCCCCAATTTTCCAAGCCTGGAGGGACAATTTGTCCACTTGTGGGGGACAGAGCCCCGTCGATCGATCTATCAGGTTCTTCCGCAGATCTATTATCGGTACTGGATTTGACAGGGACCTGGCTTGTAGATCGCTCAGCCAAAAGCACTGATCCCACTGTGGTGCTATTACTATGTATGTTCCTTTGGCCCTGTTCAGATGATCCAGCACCCGTGGGATCAGGTTGGGGGGGGGGGGAACGCCCAACCCAACTGAAAGTCCCAATCTTGACTGAAGGCGTCGCAAAAAATTGCTGACCCATCTGTTGAGTCCCAAGTTACGTATTTTGGGACAACAGCTGTTTCTTTTGACGCGAACAGGTCTACGTCTGGAACCCCCCATCTTTTGAATATCTGGTCCTTGGCTTGGGATTGAAGTTGCCATTCGGGAACAGGCTTTCCTCTCGAGAGGCGGTCTGCAATCCCGTTTAACCTCCCCGGGAGGTATGATGCCGACAGCGTTATGTTGTGCTGCTCGGTTAGGTGAAGGAGTTTGTTTGTTAGGCCCAACAGGGCTAAGGACCGGGTTCCCCCCTCGTTCCTTATATATGCTATGAGAGTCCGATTGTCCGACTGCACTAGGACGTGTGCATTCTTCATGTATGCACCTTCTCTGACTAAGGCTGCATATACCGCAAACATCTCCTTCACATTGGAATGCCATTTTTGTTGGCGGCAATTCCATTTCCCTGACAACATGGTGTTGTTCAGGTGTGCTCCCCAGCCCGCGTCCGCCGCGTCTGTGGTGAGAAAGTGGGTAATCTTTGGGCGGTGCATTGTTCTTGCACTTTTGCCCACGTTTTTTACCCACCATTCTAACTCTCGAGTTACTAGGGGTGGTAACTGCCTCTTTTGCCTTGGTCTGCATCCCCTGAATGATTTTAGAAAAATCTGAGTTCGGCGACAATGAAGGCGACCGTTTGGAGTTGCTAAGTTCGCGAAATTTAGCACACCCAGCAATTTTTATGTTTCCCGGAGACAAGATTCTTTCTTTTGTAAAAGACTTGTTGCAAATTCTTTTATTTTTTGCACCTTTTTTACAGGAAGAGAAATTAGTTTTGTTTTTATTCCATGCTATGCCCAAATATTCTATTTCCTGAGTTGGGGTAAGAAAAGATTTTTGATAGTTTACATGCCAACCCAACTTTACTAGTGTATCTATGGTTATTTTGGTGTGCTCTATGAGTTGTATCTGATTTTGACTGGCTATTATAAAATCGTCTAAATAAACTATTATTCTTATGTTTTGTCTCCGAAGGATTTCCGCAATCCAATTGGTCACCGATGCGAAGGAGTGAGGGGCTGATGAGAGACCGAAAGGCAAGGCTGTTAATTGTAATATTTCGTCTCCATATATTATGCGCAGAAAACGCCTGTGGGTTTCCTTTATGCTCAAGTGAAAATATGCTTGATGGAGGTCGATCTTTGTCATCCAGTCCCCGTCTTGTAGGAACTGAATTACATCCAGTCGAGAAATTAGCTGGAAATGCCGAGTCGAGACATGTACATTTAGACTCTTTAAATTGAATATAGGGCGTATTCCCCCATCTGGTTTTTTGACTAAAAATATTTTGGAGTGAAAGCCGGGTGTCATATTTTTTGGTTTTTCTAAAATGCCCGCATCTTTTAACTGTTCTATAACTTCTGTCATTTTCTTGGTTTGTTTTGTTGCAAACTTGTTTATTATTCTTTTGTAAGGGTAATGTAAAGGAGGTTTTGTTAAAAATGGTATGCGGCTCTCCGCTATTATTTTCTGAATATATTGACTGGCCCCCAGTTGTTTCCATGCTTGAACATGGAATTTTAGGCAACCGCCTTTGAATACCCTGCTTTGATTGTCACTTATCTTTAACATTGGAGGTGTCTTGGGAGCCTGTACGACGAAAGGAATGCTTTTTATAATTATTCTTAGATTTTTTGTCTGAATTAAATTTATTTTTCTTATTAAAATTAGTTTTATAAGATGGCTTGAAATTTTTATTGTTCACCTGGTTGTTATTTGTGAATTTCTTTTTATCTTTTAAGTAACTTGGCACGTTAAGCCATACCTGGGAGCCTCCTAACGAATCAACCAGAGGTGTGAGCGCTTCTCTATTGAAGAGATGCTCTGCACTAGGTGGAATGTTTTGTAACGCTGCTTTAAGATTGATGTTACTAACTTCTTTTAGAATGCGGTCACGTCTAACTTCAATACATTCTGCTCGCTTGCCACATATGACCTGCATACAGGATTCCATATTTTTGTATGAAGGAGACGTTGGACCAAATTTTTCAGACAGCTTATTATATAGAGTGTTTGCATTAAGGTCTGTGTCAGAACTAGCAGCCCAATTGACAACCTCCTGTAGACCACTTTTCAAAAGTTGTCTATTTTCTAAAACAGCATTTGACAAACCCGCTAACAATTGTTCCGTACTAGCCAAATAATCCGTGCCTTTATTAAGATGGCACAGTTCCTCATTTAATTTTAACCCTATAAATTGTTGAAGATTGTTCAACTCTGCTAATTTTGCGGGATCGGCTACAGGTACAATTTTAGATTCGTCAAAACATATTTTTAAATCCCCCAAACACACATTATTATTAATAGGTGGCTTACACAACATTGGTGGTTTATTTAAAAATTGATTACTTTTATTAGAAATTACGGAACCGCAATGGCCTCCATTATTATTTTCATTACTATTATTATAGTTGGTACTAATAGCCGTGAAAATCTGCGGCATTTGAGCTACACAATCTGTTAAGTATGTAACTTGGTTTATAAGAGTATCCATACGAGGATCCGAACAGGTTCCGACCTGTTTGAACCTACGCCGCTTAGACCTTTTATTAGGTGGTGGCGAGGCAAAACCTTCCTCATCTTCCGAAGATGAAGAACTGCTTTGCGATGAGCTCGAGCTCACAGCTCTTCGCCCTCCATCCGGAGCAGCGACTTGAGCTACAGGTTCAGGTACGGAATCCTCGGAGTTCATAATGGAAGGTAGGTACTCACCGACTCGCCGTCGAATACACAACACTGCACTAAAAACACTGATATATCTTTAGTATTCGTGTATAATTAACACTATTTTCAAACCGAAAACAATGAAATATTAGAATCTAATAAGATTTTTGTCAGTTTTTTAACTTGAAGAAAAACTTTTGCTCCTAGCTCGACAAAAATCATAAACGCTATGTAAATCCCAACGGTCGGCCGCCGGAACTAGTGGGGCGACCCCTGCCGGACGTGAGAGGTAACAACATAAATCCAAAGAGAATCAGGTATGTTTTTCAATATTTATGCTCCTAGAAGCCAGAATCATAGACAGCTTCTTCATACTGACGCTGTGTCTTTCTGCTAGGCATATAATAGTAAATCTCTCAATATTGTGCGAAAAACTTATATTTGCAGTTGGAATGTATTTCCATAAATTCCAGCTGAAAATGTAAGTTTTGGGGATGTCACATGTGTTCAAATATAAGTATGGTGTATAACGATCAAACATAAAACTGCAGTGTGTTGTGTGTGTCAATGACTTTAAAATGGCGGCGCTGACAACACAGCTACAGACTGTCAGTCATGTTAGTTCCGCAATATTTTTGAACGGCTTATCTAACGATACCCTGCACCATGGGATAGCAGGGAAAAAAAAAATATCATCACCACTTTAAGTGTACCACTACCACGTTAATTTTACCACTTTGTTGGCGTGATTAATATGTATACCCAGACCAAAATTAGAGCTTTATAGTACTAAGAGTCTCTGAGTTAAACTCGGACAGACAGACAGACAGACGGACATGGCGAAACTATAAGGGTTCTTTGTTCCATACGGAACCCTAAAAACCATATCGACAGTTGGCTATGAGTTACATCATTACTCAAAGTATATAGACAATATAGGACTGTGTAAACTTAATATTCATGTTCGTAGAATTCCAATAGATGTATCGGTTATTGGAATTCCAATAACGCTAGCTAATAGCTAATATATATTATGACACCGTCTAATTATGAACATCGAACACCTTATAATCTATCTAGCGAGATCATAGATTCTCGAAAAATGGTGAACTGCAACAAACCATTTAAAATTTAACGCATTATTAGATAGAAGCACACCGTTTTCCATATAATGGCATGAGAACCATTAACCCTGGCTTCGGTACACATCCCAGAATCGCTACAAAAGCGTGTTAGGTAGTCCTAACAGCATCCTGAATACATTGTTATACTGGACACGCAAGGCATTGTATGCCCTCAACGTATACCTGACCCACAGACTGCACATGTAAAAAGACTGACAATATGCTCTGAAAAGGGTTATTTTAGAGTCTAGACAATATCAAACTGGTTGCTAATTTAACTGTATAATTTATAATTTTTATGATATTAATTTTAATTTCTGTGATTAATATAAATTTAACTCACACACTGACATATTATATGTAAATTTTTTTTTTTTTTGGAAAATCATATACAATGTTTGTAAATATGTGAGCACCATGTACCTATCGCATTTATAAATTTTTCTGTCTTTACTTCACTTTTCATTCTTTTTACCAATTGTGGTAAGTAATTTTTATTTTTATTCTAGGTACATCGCCTTCACCTATAATTATTAATTAATGTATACAAACTATTGTTAACATTTTAAAAGAGTAAGTATGGAGTTTCTTGCCCATTCTTCTCCATACATAACTACCTTTTGGGCGCAACTAGAATCAATTAACTATTTCTGTAATTTTTGACGTTCAAAAGTGCATCTTCGTGCCTATTTGAAATAAATGATTTGACTTTGACTTGCTATGGTATGAGAAATCGGTCAGTAGAATGGTTATGGTACGTACGTATTTAACTGAATATAAACGGACTACTATCCTTTGAAAATTCCCCGTTGACGGCTAAAAATAAACGTGAAACTAACACAATTACAATGTTAATTAAAAAACTTATTTAGTAACATTTTCTAAAAAGTAGTTCCGAGCTGTTTTCCGAGTAATGTTACTTTTAATACATTTAAAACGCAGTTTTAAAAGAAAAGAAAATTACTTTGGAGGCTCCATTGTTCTTGAAAACTCTGCATTCTCAATGTAATGTATGCTAATGTAGTTTTTGTTCCGTTGGTTTAAGGTTTTTGTGAACTGAGTCTTTTTATTAGTTCACGGTTTCAGAACGAATGAGATTCTTGAACGATAAGAATTATTTTACTGGGAAATACGGGGTTTATTTAGCGTATGTTTTGTGAATATGTAAACTTTGTCAACTGCTTCGTTGGTCTTGTGATAGCAAGCGCTACTGGTAAGCATGAGTTTCTGGGTTCGATTCCTGGGTCAGCCAAATGTTATTGGGTTTTTCTATCTGGAATTTCTCAATAAAAATCTAAATATTTTATTTCACATATACCTACATGGGCACTTATAAAACGTTAGAAGCTAGGTGCACGGTTCCAATTGGTCGTTTCCTATGGAGAAGAGCCGCCGAGAAACTCCACGGTTACTCTTTTAAAAATAATTTCAATAAAGCACTCGTTTAGGTCATCACCCCTTATGCATCGATTCGACTGTTTAATACTGTCTTTCCGACCGCCACTAAACTCATACTGTTTTTATGAACCTCAAAAATTACCCCTTCTTACCGTGCACAAAATCGCCTGATTTTGTAAATTCTTTTTAGGAAAAAGAATTTAAATAAAACTATTTTATACTTTTTATTTACACGAGACTGACCTTTGATCATCTTTCTACAAGGAAGTACTTTTGATTTCGAACATTAAAAAATATCATCAACATCATTATATGGTCTACTTGTATGTGGCTGAACCACTTTTTTCAACTTCCATACAAAATATCGCAGAAAAATAATATTGAAAAAAACTTCATATTTTTTAAAACCCAGTGAGTTATATATTTTTTCCTATTATTTAGCCAATCTTATTAATCAATTTAAAAATCACTCATTAGTCTTCAGCTATCCTTGAAATAAATCAAAATTTTATTTAATGATTATATAACATCCCCATTAAATAAATCAACGGCGAAATAAACTATATTTTCGAGAGCACAAAAATTATGAAACTATTAACAGGTGCTGTGACTGACACGAATGGTTTAGCACCATGGAAACTGTACTTTTATAGTTACACAGACTAAATGTTGCGATTTTTTGAAGCTTTCTCACAATTGGATAAGAAATTGACAAAAGAGAGTTTTTTTTCGTGCACGGAGCCTTAACGCCAACCTAGTTATGACAATATGCTGTTTTGTTTGATATCAATTACATACATAACCTCACGCCTTCATCCCATGGGGGTAGGCACAACTACAGAGTGCCAACTGCTACGATCCTTATACTCCTTTCGCTTCGTTTACGTGATATCAGTTATTTAACATATAAAGTACTTATTATTTTAACTTCAACGTGGTTTTGCCACAATTATCTCACCGCAGCTAAGCGGTCATAACAACAATATAATACCCACATATTTCGGGCCCCAACGTAGGAAGCAAGTGGCACAACGTTGGATACAGCGCAAGAGAGCTGTTTACGCAAATTGCGATGTTTTAGATAGCGGTGTAACTGTACGATTATCTCTTTGCGGCACTTTCCTGCGATTCTGTTAATTTGGCACGCTTTTTAACATAGTATTTTTTTGCGTTTTTTATCTGGTTTTAAGGAAAATAATTGAGAATCAACGTTTAACGCAAGTATTTGACAATGTGACAACTCCCTTTTGGTTGATGTCTTTGGGAAAATACATTATTTCTTCAAAAATAAAAGGAAGACCATGAAATTTGAATTATTATTAATAATTTATTTTAGATGCTATGTTATATAGAATAAATAAATGTAATGCTTGAGCCTTTCGATCAGTACAGTAATATTACATACATTTTTTTTTTTTCACATTTATCGGATTCGATTTGCGGTTCAGACTGGAGAATATTTAAAATTCTTTGAATGTTTGTATTGTTTTTAAAATAAAAATGAAGTCTTCATTCAGTAATTTTTCTAGCTACAGTATTTAAGGTACTTTCCCTCCATGTGGCAAAGTCCTGCGACGCCTTGTATAATGAATGCTAAACGATAACAATTATTATGACGCTGTATATCAATAAAGAGTTGATCATCAACAAAATCGGACATCAAACAGTGAACTTTAATTTTCATAATATTATTATGTCCCAGTTCATGTACCAAACAACCTTACTCAGACATCTTATGAGAATTAAAAATGCTAAAGTCTCACCGTTTCACGTAAACATTTGTCAGACAACCAAGCACTAAGCTCAGAATTGCTCAACACATTCTTTCTCCCAGAAAACTTAGCAGATGAAAACACGGCGAGTAGAAAATGCAAAATTCATCCTTATGAACAGTAGTTTGCTGACGACGCCAACTTAAAGGGCGGTCTCATTGCAAGTTATAAAACTGTGCTATTTTCTAACTTGAGAACTAATTTCATTAAAACTTTGACGAGTCTTGGTGTATTTTTTTTCTTCTTCTTAGAAAACTGAACAATTTGTTTCGTGACGAATATTGGTGGCCAATCTATTGGGCCAATGTTGCGTGTCAGGAAGTGGGCTGGGCCTAACATTTCGATAAATCAGTCAATTACCCTCGATTGATAAAAACGATTTTCTTTGTAAAGATACGTAACTGATATGATTTGGAACTGAAAGATATGATAATAGAGACTATTCTGCTTTAGATATGTCGTAGATTTCTGAATGGCTGAGTACGTGTAAGTGCAACGGTTAACGGTTCTGACTTTCTGAGTCAAGTCGAAAAGACTGAATCTGGTACACTGGTGATAGATTTGTTACAGTAATGGGGATCGGACAAATCTATTTTCATATTAATTTCTTCAACTCATTTAAATATTCTTGATAAAGCGCTTACTAAAAAGATTAGATTCCGAATTCACAATCTGCATTTTTCCGATTGACACCTTAAGGCGAGGTTCTTCAAGTTAACCTCTAAGAAATGTAATTTTAATATAATTTTATTTAGAAACGGAATCACACGTGAACAAATTATATGTTGCTTTTGAGACCTTTCTGTAGTTACGTCGGGTACTCGTTACATAATTGGATAAGGTATTATACTACTATCATACTTATTTTGTAGATTAAAATCATTTTATTTCAATATTATACCACATAATGTATTGAACATCACATCAAAATAAACGTCTATGATTATGTAATGTCCGTCGGATTTAACATTGTTAATATCGTAAAACATATAATTTTCAACCCAAAATTAACTAAATTCACGGTACAATTTACTGGCGTCCAGCTGCCATCTCTAGAACAAAAATGCACGCTCGAAGAACCTCGCCTTAACACCTTCTTAGACACCGAACACCGATAGCCGTGATAACACGAATCACGATTGTGTTTGGCAATGCTATAAATTGCTGTGTTCAACAGCAATAGACACTTTGAACTTTCCTCAGCCAACAGCCACATCCTACCAACTTATACCACCAATGACATTGATGTACTACCGCGTTGTGACGTCATATTTCCCTCGCCATCTCCTGTCTAGCCTACACAAACAATTCTGATGGAAATTTTAATTCCATTCCGCGCTCGCTGTTTGTTTTAAGAATAGACGGAATATTGCACTTTGCTTGCAAAAATTGTTGGAACGCAGCAGTTTTTCTTCCCTTTTTCATTCGTTTTGTTCCTAGCCGTATGTTAATTGGTGTAAGTGGAGGTGTTAGGGAGGTTTAGTTATTTTTCTTCATGTTATGTTTTTGAAGTGGTGTTTTTCTGGAATTTGTATGGTGTGTAATTAAATGAAAAATTACATAGTTAACTTATTCGTTTCATGGGTAGAGTAGTAAGTTATAAAATCTAGTGTTGAAAATACGTAACGGTAGAAATATCTGTAAATAGGTAATAATAATGTCGATAATATAGGACTTTGTAAAAAGAAAATAAATTAGTTAAAAGGTGCAATAATGCAAAATCGCATTAGCTTGCACGATAAAGACTTATATGAAACATAGGAAACCAGCGATACAATTATTTTTCAAAATAAAATGAAAAGAGAGCCCACCAACAAGACACAAAGCACACAACTGGCCTCGACCACAATGAAAATTTCCAAAGCAATAACCGTTCGAAATATTCCGTTCCTTTATCGTCGCAAAGGGTTTTAATTTATGCCACTAATGAAGACGTTCAGCGTCTAGGCATTAAGGGAAGAAAAACGCGACAAATTAGAAAAAAAAAATTTGGCAGTCATGAGGACTGCCGACAGAAGTGAAAACACAAAACTTTGGAATAACTGTTCTTTTATACTTATAGCTCATGGAAAGCGTTCGGTGACGATGACGCGAATTCCATGATTTTTGTTCTACCAAAAAGTGCTCCACGCGCCTAAAGAAGTCTAAAAAAAGATTTCCCAAAGAGAAATGGGCTTGGATAAGAAACAAACAAAGAATCTAAGCTAACGGTTCAAAACCCATTGCTTTATAGAAAAAAATTGATTGGTGCACACAACAAAGAACCCATAGATAAAGACTTGTCTGGTGAAACTAATGAAATAAAAATATATACCGAAAAAGAAAAAAAAGAAAGAAAGAAATAACATTTATTGAACTAACCGTGATGCACAAAGAAAACAAAGTACACACGCATAATAGGAACACGTAAAGGGGAAAAATAGAGCTCAAACAACAAGATACCAAAGCATACATTCTTTCTATCCTCAACCAAAGCAATAACCGGACGAAATATTCCCTTCCCTTATCCTCGCAAAGCGTTTTAATTTATGCCGCTAATGAAGACGTTCAGCGTCTAGGCATTGAGGGAAGACAACGCGACGCGACGCAATTTCCGGTTTTTAGTTTCAAAGAGCCTTGCGTTGGCGACGGCTTCCCGTACCTTAGTTTTAGCTGTTACTACGCGTACTCGATTAGATTTTATGTCGTTTTTGCCGATCGATTCCTCCTGTCTTCGAGTTTGAATACAAGGAACAACATCGAAACTACTACATCTGGAGTATTTATGTAATATTTTTGAATTGTAGTGAGCTTAAAATTATTTTTGCTGATATTGTAAAAAAAGTTCCTCTTTCTACTTGATGATTATTATAATTTTAAGTAAAATAAAAGACATCCAAGACAACTAAGGTATCTTCTTGTTTAAAGAAATGTGCTTTACGTTGCTAATCAAAAATTGGCCCGGCACGTTTTTCTTCAATTCCAAGATCACCGTGACCCCGTCCAAATACAGATCATGATATTATATTAAATACTCTTCGAATTAAAAATCATCACCATCGTTTTCTTCTAATCATTCACCACCAGCTCATACCATACCATTAATCCCATCCCCACTACCACCAAATCCATCCACTACATGAGCTTAATCGAAAACATTCACAAATCTACCTAACTTAAACTTATTTCTATCGTAAATCCTTGGTAGCCGCGAAGGAAGCACTTTGACAAACACGGATGAGCTCGAAATTGGTTCCGCTGTTTAGTCCGGGGATTGCCTCTCATTCTACCTCCTTATTTGTTGCTACCATAATTGGATGTAGTACATCGTAATTTGGAACATATTGTTTTCCTTATTTGGGGTTTTGGTTGACTTTTAATTTTTTTGGCGTGGTTGTTTTTTGTTAGCCATCGGAGATCAATGCTGGACAAAAGTCTCTCCCATCCAGTTCATTATGCTTCGATACTTCGGGATTGCTGCTGTAAGTAATGGTTAAGAGGTACAGTCAGTATTTCAGCGACGTAAGCTTTTTATGATTGAGCTTTTTTGATTTGTTGAAGCTTTTTATATAATAAATGAACACCGAAATATATAATGTTGAATAACACGAATTCTTGATTACTTGTTAATATTAGGGTGGTCGCATATCTGACGAAAGATGCGTCGCATAAAACACCCGTTTCTCCGCCTTTTACATCCAGTTCGTCAGTTTGTTTAATTGTAGTCAACTTTAAAAGTAAGTAGTGTTGCTACCATAATTTGATGTAGTAGGTACCTACATCGTAATTTGGAAAATAAATTATTTTCCTTTATAATTGATTTGGGTTGAATCTTTTCATAAAGTCTTCCAAAGAGTTTTTAATTGTTTGCTTTATAGAGGTATGAGGAACAGGGTGTAAAGTTCACTCATACACTATGGAAAAGGGAGGATCCTCCGACCAGACGGGTATTGTGTCTGGTGGGCAACTGCCCAACGGTTGATATCGGGATGTTATATATATGCTAGTCGCGCGGTAAACTCTGATTACGCGATGCAGGATTTGTGACGTCAGGTCTTTGATGCGTAGTTCGCATGTGGCGTTGAAGATACCGCCCCAGCTTGCTTGGCTTGGCTGATTTGTTGTACTTGAGCGGACTGAGTTTCACTGTAGTTTTAAAATTATGTGATTTTGATTGCAGTAAGAACATAATCTCACGCCTTGTTTCTTCAGTGTACAGTACGGGTAGTATACCCACATTTCACATTTAGGTTTTTCTTTTTAAAGACAGGGTTTTTTTTTGTTACCTGAAGTGTGAGTTGAGACAAACTGTTTTCTTTGTTTTATCGTGTTTATATATCGATACGCATCCCATCTGTAAAGTATTATACAAAAATAACAGATTTTTGAACTGATATTACAATTGAGTACAATAATCGCGGTCCATGACCCCACAAATATCATCGCATTTGTTTATTGTTTCTTTTATTATATTTAGATATCAATACCCATCGCGCCTGCTGAGTTTAGTTAGCCAATTTAAAATAACCCTGTATAGACCAACAAATGCATAACTTCAAAAAAAATCCTTTAATATCCGCAACATAAAAGTAAAGGAAGTTCTCATAATAGAAGAAATGACAAAAATTGCCAATATCTTTGTTTACCATTTCAATCTACAAAGGAAATCGATTGCCCCGGGACATTGTCAAGATTACTAGGCAGGGGCGCTAGAAGCGTTGGTCACCCTTGCTTTTAATAAATGAATCTAGCTTTAGGCGATTTGATACTCGATAGGTACCTGCAAAAAATAATAAAAGATATTATTGTGTGATATTTTCAATTTGAAGTCGAGAATTTTGTTTTGGTTGATCATAATGTGCCAGATGAGTATGCTCAATATACATATATCTGCCTAGCCTTTTTCCAACTATGTTAGGGTCGGCTTCCAGTCTAACCGGATGCAGCTGAATATCAGTATTTTACATGGAGCGACTGCCTATCTGACCTCCACAACCCAGTAACTGGGTAACACGATACCCCTTGGTGAGACTGGCTGTCAGACTTTTGGGCTTCTGACGACCCGTAACGACTGTCAAAGATCTATAAATGACAACCGGGACCAACGGCTTAACGTGCTTTCCGAGGCACGGAGGAGTATCGGTATGTAAAGATGTACACCCATCCACGGACCAACCCCGGCAAGCGTAGCTTAACCTGACGAATCGACCCGTGCGGCTGTTATTACTTTGCCACGAGCTCCTCCAGATGAGTATGCTCAATGAGTATAATTATTTGTGTGTCTATTGTCATTTTAAGGAAAGAAAGAAAGAAATGAGAAGAAACGGGGAGTCTCCAGAAGGACATAATATAGTGACTTTATTGATGAAGATATAGTGTGTAAAGATGTGACAATTTTTTTAAAGAACCAAACCACCTAAGCTTAAGGTGGTTTGGTCATGTTGAGAGGATGAATGAGGCGAGTAAAGTAACAAGGCAGATGTGAGTAGAAACGTCGGGACGGCCTAGGAGGACATAAAGTGACCTAATTGGTGATGTTCTCCAGAAAGGTCAGGTGCATAGTACAGCATCCGGCGTGCATGTATGACTAAATGCATGAAAGTTGACAAAATAAAAGGAGTATGTACCCTAACAGGCGGCGTTCTTTAGTTAATGCATATCCCCATGGGAAGTGGGTAAGTGTTTGTAATAATATTACCTAAGTAAATATAACTTAATCTAAATGTATAAATAGTATTTTAAGAAAATACCTACCTACTTACCAATAATATAATTTTGTATGTTATTAATATTGACTTTTTATGCGAATCTAATTACTAAGTTTTCATGTATAATTTTATTTTTAATTTTAGCTTTATAAAGCTAAAACTAAAACTAAAAATTTAAAATTTATAAAAATATTGTTTGTTATTACTAACAATAATTTTTGCTGTGCCCTGACAGGGTCTACAGCGGCTCTTAGCTCTAAGCCTTTTGTTTACATCTTTTTTAACTTGTGGAACGCAAATAAATTAATATGAATATGAGTGTATTTGTGTATGTGTAAAGACAGAAAATTAATATTATAGCGGATACACACAGCACGGCGGCATGCGCCAGCGGAGCCGCCGGCAGCGGGGGAAAATTTCGATCACAGCTTTCGTGTTTCAAAATCTTCACTAGAAACCCTCAGAAATAATTCAAATTTCGAATGAATAGTTCTTCGGTTTATGTCATCAATTCTAAACTCTTGAAGCATTCTGGAAACATCACGCCTATTTCGTAGACTTGGTCTCATCTAAAATCTTCTTTTGCAATCATTTTTGAAGTGAAAACTTCTTTAGTCGCGTTGAACACTTTTTGGGTGAACAATAATAATAGAACTCGCGTCATCGTCACCGAACGCTTTCCATGAGCTATATGTATAAAATAACAGTTATTCCAAAGTGTTGTGTTTTCACATTTTTTTTCTTTTGATAGAGAATATACACCAAATTTGCAGCAGAAATTTCGATGTTATCATCCATTTTTGTCTCCAGTATCTGCGTACATGTCTTACTCTACCGAAAGTCACAACTGAGAATAGCAATTCACAGCCGCGCTTGACGGCGGCACTTACGGCGGCTTTGCTTGTGGTCAAGCCACCGGCAGTGTGGATGTGTGGATCCACCATTTTAAAATATTCAGAAACTTAATTTATAGAATTTAGCAGAAGATTAATAACATAGAATGTCAATTAATTCTTTTAAATTTCTAATTTCATACGCATTTTATAAAATCCATTTTCAATCGGAATAAAACTTAAAAATTAATTGCATAAATTAACATGATTAATATATATTTTTTAATAAAAGCCACAGTATCGGTCCCCTCGAACGATCTGTGTCGAAAATTTCATTAAGTCGAAAGTAAATGGGATGAAAGCGAATTTCACACTCGAAAAAATTTCAAAAGGAACCAACTTGAAATACTCGATATTGCGTTAAAAAGAGAGACCGCATAATAAAATTGTGTTTGTTGGGATGTAGATGGCGCGAAGACTTTGAACTAGTCACATTTTTTTAATAATGATGTAGACCAAAGAACCAATGAATGGACTGTGTGTAAGATACAGGAAAGGCGGTAATTACCGAGATGACGACTAAGGGACTAACCACATAAATTCAACTATATTGTATGGAGATGCGTACGCATCCGTTCAGATTTCCGTGTCTATTCAGTTTTCGCGGCAAACAGGTATAAAATGAGGACAACTGTGTTTTTATTATGCGAATGCATGCAGAACATATAAGGTATATCTATTCATACACGAAATATTTTAAGAGAAACACCTACAGGTGGTAAAGAAGCCATGGAAACGATTTTTTTTTTATCTGAGTGTATATTGAATATATACAAATATTTTTTTTTTTAAGTTACTTGATAATGATGATTAATTATCAAAAGGCACCGCGCTCGTGCCGCCACCGTCACCGCGTCCGGGCGGGTCATCCATAGAATAAGTTAGTAAAGGTTTTTTACGTCACACCTGTCCATAATGTGAGTTTTACCGCACGCTACGCGTACAGTAAAACTCGCATTGTGGCCACGTGAAGACGTAAAATTGTGCTCTCACCACGAGTAGTAAAAAAGAATGCCCTCTATCGCATATTTACTACCCTCGCCTGCGGCTCGGGTCACAAATACCTGCAATTTCGGACTTTCTTTCTTTTACAGCCCTTGGTAAGTAATGTACTATTGTAAAATGTCTCAAGCAATTTTCAAATTATAATAATTACAAAAAGTAAAAACAGATACAAAAAAATATCATTCCTATGGCTTTTTTACCACCTGTAGATGTTTCTCTTAAAATATTTCGTGCAATGTATGAATAGATACACCTGATATAGACGCACTTACACTTACACACTCACCCTCACTCACACTTATACAGCAGAACTATATATGTAAGTGTGACCAAAATCGTTCAGCGAATCGCGAATGGAGCTGAATAAATGTAGTTAGTCCCATAAAGAGAAGTATAGAAGAAAACAAGTTGCGCCGACCCCACATAAATGTAGATAAGGGCAGGAGATGATGATGACAATAGTATTGTATGTCAGTGTCACTTTAATTTTCTATAAAATTGAGCTCATGGTTCCTTTCAGCGTTTTTCTCTTTAACGTAAAGTTTAGAAGCTACCAATACCATAATTACAGTAACCGACCGTAAATATTGCACATGGATTTCTAAAAAATGTTCGGCCTTAAAGTCCGTCTGTCGTCCGTCGTGTATAAAAACAAATATGACCCATCGAGCATTAGAAAAAGATTGTCACACAATTACTAGTGACGAAGACGACGGACGCCCTAAAAAGCTGAACATTTTCTAAAAATTCATGTGCAATATTTACGGCCAGTTACTGTATATACCTGTGTCTCGTCATTATACAGATCGACTTTGTGCTGGACCTACATGTCTGTGGTAGCGAATTCAGACATGAAGAATACAGTTGACTTGCTAAGCTTGGAATTCCAATTTCACGGCAATCAAAATCTTTAACAATTTACCCCCACGCAAAATTGGGGTTGCCCATTAATAAATTGAGGAGGACAATATTTTCTTGGCTTTTAGACAATTGTTTCTATTCAGTTAACGAATTTTTTAATTATAAACTTTGACATTACTTTTTAACAATTTAATAGTGGATATTGACTACTTTTTCTTTGTTTAAATTTTCTTTGTTTACAAAGAGCATGTTTGTTTACATTTTAAACCCAAGTCCATACTATCGGTAATCAATTATAGTACATAGAAAATATTCGTTGGTATAAAATCTTCGACGCGTCGGACGGGATCCGTTCATGCGCACTGGAGTCGTTTGAGCGTTGCAACTGAAATATTTTAATGATAAACACCTGGCATTTGTTGAAGGTGGTCAAAATAAATGATTGAAGGAAATACTATGTATACCTACATCTTGCTTGCAGGAAGGTGTATTAAATGACTTGCTGGGCTCTTGTGTGACAGTGAAACATGTATGCTCGTACATATACACAAATAAATAAAATTGAAGTGTCCCTTTGTAATGTCAAAATAACATCTTTTTACTAAATGCATATGAAAGTATAAACGGTACTTATAACAAAAAAAATAAAAAAAAAAATGTTTATCTGCTCTGTCTGTTTGTTCCTGCTAATCTCCGAAACGGCTAGACCGATTTTGACGAGACTACCACTGGCAGATAGCTGATGTTATACGGAGGAACTTAACTTTAACTACTTTTCTACTAGCTGCTGCGCCCGCTTCACCCGCGTGGCTTTTTCCAAAATAAGAGACAAACCGAGGAAGCCGCGGGCTGCAGCTTCTTATTAGTATATTTGAAAGAAAAGGTACAGTTTGATGGTCCCTACGTAAAATACCGAAACTCTAAAATGTCTACTTTTGAGGATAGCGTTTTGAGACACAAAGCAACAAAATTCGATCTAAAGAAAACCGGCCACATTCCTCTAGATCGTATTTTGTTGCTTCGTGTCTCAATATGCTGCTATCTAATTTGCTTTAAAAAATCTCGTTGTCAATTTAAATATTAGGATTGATTTGATAGTTCCAAAATACTCTATATAATAAACACAGGCAATATCAGTATATTGCCTGTGTTTTTATTTATTGTCGTATTGTCGTCTCTTCATTCAATACGGTTAAAAATATTATTATTACTTACTCATGCACGAAATATTTAAAGAAAGACCTTTATGGGGTAAGGAAGCCATGGAAAGGATTTTTTTTTAAATCAAGTATAATATGTAAAAAAATAAAAATACTTGACACACACAGTATGATGATTAATGATTAAAAGGTACCACTCCAGCGCCACCGCGCGTCGGGTTGGGTCATTCATAGAATAAGTAAGTAAAGGTTTTATGCAAAATGTCACAAGCAATTTTAAAATTATATTAATTACGTAACAAAAAAAAAACAATTAGATAGGTAAAAAATAAAAACTTTTCATTGCTATGGCTTCTTTACCACCTATAGATGTTTCTCTTAAAATATTTCCTTGTATAATTATGAGGTCAAAATCACCTATGTTTTTACAAAAACACACAGTGAAGTAAATGAGCATGCTTGCTTAAATAAGAACACCATGTAAACAATATTCACAAAAATCTATTTTCTCAAATACATCATCTTAAACCTTCCAATATTTTTCGTATTACCAAAACAAATCCTAAGGGATGTTACAAACATGCTAGTTTGATAACAACAAAGTTACAAGCCACTGGCGCTTATCCCAACATTAGCATACGTTAAAAGAAAAATGTTTAAGAAACTGCGTCATGTGTTCCTGCCCTTATGATATAGAAGTTGGGAAGCAATGTAAAAGTGATTTGTAAAAAGTTTTGTGTGCTACTTTTTGAAGGATTAAGTTTTGTTTATTTTGGTAGGTTTTTGAGATTTAATTATAATAATTTGCCGATAAGGTACCTAAAAGTTCATTTAACAATCTTTATCTTACTAACAAAATGTACCATAAACTTTTGTTTAGTAAACTAATATCGCATTAATATTTTTTTTTACTCTGTGTCGAGTCTTAATTTTGAATCTTAAACATGAAAAAAGACACAATAATCAATCTAAAACTAAAATATTTATATTATGTACACACAAAAAAAAAAGAGGGAAAAGCTCATTGGGCATCAAAAATTTCGTCCGCATCGCTGTCAGTGGTCAAAGTGCCCAAAAGGGTGGCAACGTTGCCACGTTGGATGGCAATGCTGATTCTTTGGCCTAAAATAGGCTAGCCCTCGGGTCACGTGAAGAGTCGACCAACCGCTTGGTGATGTCCCGAAATACTCGATGAGCACTCGGTCCTAGTGTTTCAACCACAAACGGTTCAAACATAAAGTTATTATCTATACTAATATCATCGCCTCAGTAGTGAAGGGAGCTATTCCACACTAAACTGGTTCCAAGATAAAGATAAATCAAAAATTCACCACTTGATTTTTTGTTCCTAGTTTCATATAACTCCTTTCACGTCTGAATGAAAAACCAAACCTCTAGTTGAGCTATCACTTAGATCTCTTCACCACTAGAACCTCCGTCTAACGATGAGTATGGTGGTTTTCATAACTCAATTCGGTCAAAAGTGTGACTTAGCTCTCTTCACCACTAAAGAGACGATATATAAAGCTGAAGAGTTTGTTTGTTTGTTTGTTTGTTTGTTTGAACGCGCTAATCTCAGGAACTACTGGTTGGAATTAAAAATTCTTTTTGTGTTGGATAGTCCATTTATTGAGGAATATTATAGGCTATATAACATCACGCTAGAACCAAAGGGAGCGGAGCATAAATGAAAAATGTTGCAAAAACGGGAAAAAATATTCCTTTTTGAGAGCTTCCGTTGCGTGCGCTGCGTAAACGGTTTAAGTTACGCAAATATCATGTATGATGGAATTGTTCCTCTTTAAATTTTCTAAAAAAAAGTCCGCGACAGCATATGTCTATGTTTTAAGATTGACTCACTATAACCTTTTTTATGGTAATCAAATTTGTTCGAAATTAATGCATTCTTTGCGAATGAGTTTTCATAAACATGGTATTAATCCTTATCCAAATAAATACGTTATTCATCACAAGTCTTTAATTTTGAACAAAGTTGCCCATATATCATTTAATTTCAATGAATATCTTAGGAGATATAACTGTTTTATAATAACTCCGCAGCAAAATAATGATCAACTCTGCGAGGTAGTCTATTCTAAAGCTGAAGAGTTAGTTTTTAGGGTTCCGTACCCAAAGGGTAAAATGGGACCCTATTACTAAAACTCCGCTGTCCGTCTGTCTGTCTGTCTGTCCGTCTGTCACCAGGCTGTATCTCATGAACCGTGATAGTTAAACAGTTGAAATTTTCACATATGATGTATTTCTGTTGCCGCTATAACAAAAAATACTAAAATACTAGAAAAAAATAATATTTAAGGGGGGCTCCCATACAACGGACATGATTTTTTTGCCGTTTTTTTTTGCTGCCCGCGTGGATGTCGGTTATCACGTAAAAAAGTAGCCTATGTCCTTCTCTATATCCCAGGTCGATCGGTTCAGCAGTTTAGTCGTGAAACGTAACATACAGACAGACAGACAGGCAGACATACAGACAGAGCTACTTTCACATTTATAATTTATACAGACAAATAGACAGAGTTACTTTCACATTTATAATATTAGTACGGATAAGGATTTGTATGGATGGTACGGAACCCTTCCTGCGCGAGTCCGACTCGCACTTGGCCGGTTTTTTGTTTTTGAACGCGCTAAGCTCTGGAACTGCGAGTTGGATTTGAAAAATCTTTTTGCATTTTACAGCCCAATTCTTGAGGAAGAATTACGTTCCTACTACTAGAACTAGAACACCATTTTTTTTTAATGAAAGTTTATGCGAAAGCGAAGTAAAAGCACGGCAGGCAATGTGTTGCGACGGGGTGGGTCGGGGGAACAAGAAATTTAACGCGGACGAAGTCGCGGGCAGAAGCTAGTAATATATATGTGCGCCGTTTGAGATTTTCCGCACCTGCAGCAGCCGCCCCGATACAACCCACTGTGCTAAGAAGATGGGATAACGCAAGGGTGTCGACACAGGTTGCATCCCACACCAAAGGCCTACCCAACTTCCAAGTCATTTTAGTCATTCCGTCTGGTCTCTTCCCATCGTCGTATGCCAAGCTATTGGGTTCTTAAACAGCTGACACCCCGGCAGTGACAATAGCCCGAAGGATGATGTCATGAATGCTGGCGTACTGTGCTAAGCAACCAGCGCTCTTGCTGCAGGATAGCCCATGGAAATTAATAATATTTGATTAATATTTTTTTATTTTTTTAATATTAATTAATATTTCATTTTAAAAAGTAGACAAAGATGCCTTCATTACAAAACTGGCACTGTTCCGTTCTAGACAAAATCAAATAAGTTGCTAATTTAATTATATAATGCATTATTTTTATAACATTATTTATCCACACCGTGTTATGTTTAACTTGCACACTGACTTTTTATTTGTAAAATCACGCTAACAATATTTGTAAATATGTGAGCACCATAATATATCTAACACATAATTAATTTATCCGTCATTGCTTCATTATTAATTGTTTTTACCTGTTGTGATATAGTAATTTTATTCTGTATAATATACAAAGTACTGTAAAACAGTTTATAAAAGTAACGGTGGAGTCACTTGCCCATTCTTCTCCATGCGAAACTGCCTTTTGGAACAGGAACTTCAATTTTATTTCCGTGTAAATTTTGACGTTCAAAAGTGCCATATAGTTGGCTTAGGGATTTGGAACTCAAACACTGTTTTTGGGGGGGATCTGGTAATCTGTGTAACAGGTTTTCCTAGAGCAGATACCAGTCTCCCACATGTTATTTTATAATCTTCATTATGTTTAAAGCAACTCTGTTGAAGAGAAATAAAATGTTTAGTATTTATTTGTTTACTATTTATTTATTTGACTTTGACTTTGACCGTGTTAAGAAACATTGTAGGGTTCCGTTATGAAAATTGGTTTATGTAGCAAGACTGAACAACCAAAAAGAAATCCATGTAAAAATATTAATATCTAATAACATACACATTAACCATATTTACTGCCTACATAAAATATAACTTACCATCACAAAGTAAACTCACAAACATTGTGTTCATTAATTAGTCATAAATCACAATAATGCCTCAATGCCTCATGCGCTATTTCAGGAATATTCAAAGTTTAACAAGACTTTATAAAAGTTAACTTGATTTAATAAAAGTGATACACAACAGCCAGCACAGGTTTTGGTTAAATGTTGTATAAAGTTATGTGGTCACTTTTTTGTGGTACATGCTGACGAAAGTTTGGTTATGTATAAGTAAACATTTTTTTCAGTGTATAAGTAGTTTCGGAGATAATGCTGATGGTCAATTGATGATAACAATGAAGGTGATGAAAATTATTTAAATACTTTTAATTTTAAATTCGTATTTATTTTAAAATTATAAAAAAAAATATATGAAATTATTTCAATTAGATCTTTCATTTGATATTACACATGGTACAGTTTGTGAAACTTTTTTATAAATTTTCTAGTTTGCCTTATATTCAAAATTCATTTATTTATGTTAAACGTCCATGTTTGGGTCACTGAAGTTAATATGTGTACCAAATTTCAACTTAATCGGATCTGTATATTCGGAGCAAATTGGCTGTGACAGACGGACAGTCTAACAGACAGACACGCAAGTCAGATCCGAGTCCGCCCTCGATCCGCGAGTTCGGATCCTATAAGGGCTCCAATTTTTTCATTTGTCGTATGGAACCCTAAAAATGATGATTTGTGAGAGGGACAATTAAATAATGTCAGGAAGAAAGTTAATACCGAAATACAGAAACATAAATTGGGATAGTAGCAGGAAAATTATAAGTATACTGCGGACATTTGCAACTTTGTATTTTGCTCATCTATAGTGTTTCTAATTCTACTCTGAGACCCATCAAGATAAAGCTGTAGGCAATTTTAAAAACCTACAAATATGTCATTTACTAACTATGACTATTTATTGATTTTATTTTATGTGATGTTTTTTTTTTTTTTTCATAATCATAATCATTTATTAATTTGCGAATATGGGTACAAAAGAAAAGGTCTTATAAAAACAATAGTGTCCATTAGCCATATCCAACCATAAGACATGCAAATTTACAAATACACAGGTATCTATGAAAACTAGAATTTAACAATAAAAATACATTATTTAGAATATCGTAACATTATAGAAGTATGTCCTGTAAATATTCAGTGACAGAGAAATATGCTTTTTTAAGTAACAGTGTTTTAATATTGGTTTTAAATATATTTATATCACTTATCTCCAGAAGTGAATTTGGTAAATGGTTATATATGCGTGGAGCCATACATAATATACTTTTATTTAATAACGCTGTTTTGTTGCTTGGTAAACATATCGTCGCCTTAGTAGTGAAGGGAGCTATTCCACACTAAACTGGTTCCAAGATAAAGACAAATCAAAAATTCACCACTTGATTTTTTGTTCCTAGTTTCATTTAACTCCTTTCACGTCTGAATGAAAAACCAAACCCCTAGTTTGAGCTATCACTTAGATATCTTCACCAAAAGAATCTCCGTCTAACGACGAGTATGGTGGTGTTCATAACTCAGTTCGATCAACAGTGCGCCTTAGCTCTCTTCACCACTAAGGTGACGATATATTGAATTTGTATCTTTTGCTTTGTAACTTATTAAAGTAGTTTTTATTTTTCCTAATGAACATTATAACCTCTAATATATATATATACATGGTAACGTGAAAATATTTAATTTTAAATATTTTTTTTTCTTTTTCTTTTCTATTCCTGTATTAAATTAATTTAAATTATTGTTTTTTCTAAGTGACATAATCGAATGACACCTAATGTGTCACTTATAAATTTGTAAATCTTAATTATGACAAAACATAGTACACCCCCTATTAATGTAAACACCTATGTTTCACAAATAAACTGATTGATTGATTAAAGAGAAACACAGAAAATAAATACCTACCTAATTGACACTAAACTTGCACATCAAACATACACACACAATAAAAACATCGTTAAAAGCGTAATTCTCAGTATTCTTACATAAAATTTGAATATAACCTGAAACTAGCAGTTGTAAGCGTCATTTGTGTCAGCCGGAAGTCGTTAGCCGTCGTCACAAACCTCCGTTCCGGTTCCTGACGGGATAATAGCCGGTTGATGTGCCGTACCGGCCACTGTTAGCTTTCTAAATAAATAATCGGTAAAGGTGGGAGAGTAGAAATAGGGAAGGGTAGTTGAGGGTAAGGAATAATTGTGTTTTGTAGGTTGATAGAATCATAGAAACTCTAATCAATTCTATACTTACCTGTGCTTACCTTACCTTGCTTCTGTGCTTTTGCGCGGAGCTAAGCTGGCTCTGTTAGCCAGAATCCCCACGCACAACAGACCCAATAGGAGTCTAACGCCCCGTTTCTCGACGGCTGTTCAAATCTAAAATTAACTAACCATGTGTCAAAACTCTTGTTAAGTTGAAAACGAGTTGCACGAACGTTAATTAAGTACTTTGATTTAAATCGTTGATCACTTAACACAACAATCAAATTAGTACAAAAATCCCTTGTTAAATCAGAATTTGGGTTTCTGAAAGAACGATTAAGCTTGAATGTCATGTCAAGCAGCTGTCAAATGTTGTGTGAGCTAATCTGTCGAGCTTGGGCGATTATCTTTGCGATCCTTGTGATTTTCTGTTTTCTTTGGATATTTTCTAGTTATAATTAATAAAACAACTTCGGCTTCCCATAGCGGACTCGAGATCGATTAATTTTCTACTGGAGATTTGATAACCGAACAATTATATTTCTTGTTAACAAACGGAACCGTGACGTACTTACGAAGGATTTCACGATTTGCTTGTACACAAATCAGAAATATACATATTATATAAATTATATTTACGTTACTTACCTATCTATTATACTCAAAAGTGAACATTTCTCGCGTTCTGTATAGTTTCTCCCACTTGATGTCGATGCCGATGCCATAATTCAATCATCATCATCATCATTTCAGCTGAAAGACGTCCACTGCTGGATATAGGCCTCCCCCAATTGGGGGGTTTTGCCATAATCACCACGCTTAGCAAGCGGGTTGGCGATCGCAGTATGGTGTTAAAAATGAATAAAGAACGCTGCTGCCCATTCTCTAGGAAGTCCTTTAGTCGCCTTTTACGACACCCACGGGAAGAAATAGGATGATGCTATTCTTTACGTCCGGCACCAAACGGCACATAATTCAATAAAAAGCACTAAACAATTTTTTTATTTATATCTCTAGATACCTCGAACATTCAAACCTTTCAATAAAATGCCGCCTTTAGAAATGTCAACAGTGTCAACTTGATATTAAATTGAACGAACTATTTATCAAAATGAATGAAGAATACGATGTTGCCATGCACATAATCTATTTTCGTTAATCAGTTGACATTGCTCGTTGATTAGTTAATTTTAACGTAATCGCCAATTCAGCAACTCAATTTGATTTGACTGTTCTGTTAATTTAACAGGTTTGGTAGTTGATTATAGATTTGAATAGCCGTCGAGAAACCGGGCGTTAGTGTGGAAAAGGGAGCCCCATCATCATCATCTATACTTACCAGGCAACACAGTGAACTTGCGTTCATTCTATGGTCAATGTTTTGAGGTTATAATCGGCACGTGTCGTCGCCAACGTAGCATATTTCCAATAAACTTAAAACTGTTTGGATATCGTTTCTAAAGTGTTCCAAATATAGCTTGTCGCATTTTATTCAAATATTCTCATATATTTTCAGCAGAAATATATGCAATACTAAAAAAAACTATGCAATAATATATGTTTCTAAAAATTCCCAACACTGAGACACAAAATGAGACACTTACGAGTATTTAAAATATGTATCAGTTTTTACTACTACGAGTATATAAGATATTTATGCTAAGTGATATATATAGTAGGTCTGAATGAGACGTATCAATTAACAATACAAACAATGTGGAAAACTTATTTATATTAAAGATAATTAAAATTTTCTCCGAAATTCGTACTAATTAGCCCCATTTTACGGTACTTATTTTTTTTTTTTAAGTACGTATAGCTTTATTATTATTCAAATTATAATCAGCCGTACTTGCACAATATAAATATGGACAGTACAGAAACTACAAAAAAACGTTCGAAACGGCACACTCACAAAGACGCACGCATCGACGAGACAAAAAAGCGAGCGTGGCACTGCTCTCACTCGCGGGTGCCGTGTCAAGAGGAGTAGTCGCGTAATGTGTTAGTCTCTTGCACCACGGACCATCCGCGATCTTTTTAAGATATTTATCTTCAAAATAATGAATTAAAAACATTACATAAACGTAAATGTTAATAATAATGTAAATGTAATAATGTTAATTATAATATGTGTAACGTAATTGTTAATCTATACTTCTATACTAATATTATAAAGAGGTAACATTTGTTTGTAAGTTTATATGTAAGGGTTAAGCTCTGAAACTACTGAACGGATTTATGTTTGTATTTGATAGTCCAATTCCTGGAGAGGGTTGTAGGTTAACATAACGCTGCGACCTTAAAGAGCCTCGCAAAAGGAAGAAAGAACGCTATGTGAAAACGAAGTAATAACTTGGGTGGGCAACGAGATGTGAATTGTGAATATGACACGGTCTGGAGCCGAAATTTCACGCGGACCTAGTCGCGAGATAGAAGCTAGTCTGATATAAATTAATTTAATCCAGATTCCGGAGTGCTACTGAGATATTCCTATCGGAAAAACCCTATAACAATCAGCCCAATCTATACATCTTCTATACAAATAAATAAAATTGAAGTGTCTGTTTGTAATGTCAAAATAACAGCTTTCAGCTTTATACTATTATGCTTAAGAAAGTATATACGGTACTTATAAAACAAAACAAAATATTTTATAAATTTTTATCTGTCCGTCTGTCTGTTTTTCTGTCTACCTGTTAGTTCCGGCTAATCTCCGAAATGGCTGGACCGATTTTGACGGGCCTTTCACTTACAGATAGCTGATTTTATAAGGAGTAACTTAGGCTACTTTAATTTTATGAACAGCTACGCGGGCGAAGCCGCGGACAGCAGCTAGTTATTTATTTAGTCTTCGTTTTTTCGTTTAAAGTTTGAAAGTCGCATGGAGGGGAGTGTCGCATAACATGTAGGAATACTTTTTCGCGTGACGATTTCTACCTGTCAACTCCTACCGCAAGCCGCGTTAAAAAACTTTATTCCATTAAAACACTTAAATTTTACAAACATTTAGGGCGCCAACCCTAACGCTCCAATTATTAGGCGTAGGTAATTATTTCAACAAATATGCCTATTTTCCATACTGTCCATATTTATACTGTGTTACTTGTCACAAACAATATAATATTCATAAATTAAGCTTTTACAAATTAAAAGCAAAACAAAGTCCACATAGACGTTATATTAAGACGACAATTTCGTGCTAAAAGCTCGAGCGAATCTTACATTTCAACGCCAATCCAAAGTATTAAACTTTTATTTACTTCTCTAAACAAACTTCAGTCGTCAGAATGAATTTCAAACAAGTAAATTGTAGAGTTCCTTCTTCAAGAAATCTTTAAAGTGCCAAGTGGTGCAAGAATGACCTAGACTGTCCTTTTCCCAAACCTTTCTATCCCCAACCTTCTCTTCATGATCTTAGAGTACAAATTTCATTGTGAGATATGATCAATATATCCTATTTCGTAATATAGGGATATAGTCTGAGTAAATATCATTATCGTTGGTCCACAACAGCTCTCCCTCTGCGGTTTTAGATAGTCACTTTGCCATATACTTTTAACAGAATATCTACTTTGGAGTGCACTTAATAATAAGTACAGGTATTGTTGGCTTTTGTTTCTCAGTTTTCTTGATTTTTATTTATTGTTATATCTCATGAGAGTTTCATAGGTGTGTTATGGTACTCTTAAAAAATAATCTTAAGTTTTTATATCTATAGTTCTATACTAATATTATAAAGCTGAAGAGTTTGTTTGTTTGGTTCATCGCGGTAATCTCAGGAACTATTAGTTCGAATTGATAAATTATTTTAGTGTTGGATAGCCCATTTTTCCTTTTGGCTATATGCTCAAAAGGAGCGGAGCATCAATGAAAAGTGTTGCAAAAACGGGGAAAATTAATTCCTTTTGAGAGCTTCCGTTGCGTGCGCTGCGTAAACGGTTAAAGTTACGCAACAATCATGTATCACGGAATTGTACCTCTTAAAAGTACTCAAAAAAAGTCTGTGATAGCATATGTCTATCTTTTAAGGTTGGCTCACTATAATTTTTTTAATGGTAATCAAATTTGTTATAAAATAATGCATTATTGCGAAGGTGTTTTCATACTCGTATACATGGTATTAGTCCTTACTTATCCAAATAATTATAATTTAAAAGACGGTTTTTTTATTGTTTGTTTGTTTGGATGAACTATCTCATGGTGTGGGGGTATTGTGGCATAGGCCGTTTAAAAATATTGCAGGTTTGGGAAAACCATTTTTTGATTCAGAGATTCATTTGCGTAATATTATTCCACTACATTGTAGTTCTAAGTATATATTTGAGTGATTTTTATTTTAGAAGTATGTATGTAAGTATATTCTCTTATTGTATGTTTATAAGTATTTATATCAGTGTATAGCTATTTTGATTTTATGTATATTTTTTATTTTATTATTTCTCTTCTACACTTACACACGTTGTCTACATCTCTATATCTACTTTCCTATCGCAGGTATGCTGGAAGAGATTTCATTAGAAATAAGCATCACCTTTGTACGTATTTTTCTGTTCCTTTCTTCTTGTCTGTTTATATGTGTGTACATAAATAGTTAAATAAATAAATAAATAAGCTTTAAAATGCAATTTTTTTTTTCAAAGTGTCCCCCACCCTGCCAGTTAAATGGTTGTATTTGGATATGTGAACAAAATCACAGCAGTAGTATATATAAAGAAGTTAAAAGGAAAACTATCACAGGTAAGTAGGCTTTACAAGTTACCGAGTAATAGTCGACCAACTTGAATTTGCAGTTGAAAATCATATTCTCCCATATATTGGAGAACATGTTTTGTAACTACAATATTAAGTTTGTTTTTGGGATCAATTTATCACAACTACAGAAACCTTCATTCTGCGTGGTCCGACACGCAATTGGCCGGTTTTAATGGATAAAATGTACTGCAGTGTGACTGAGTTTTTATCAGAGAAAAAAAATTGCTGAATTGCTGTGGCCTGAATTGCAGTTTAACTAAAGTGAATGATTATAATATAAATGTTTCTCTACCAACAGTGAAGCAGTGGTAACTATATAGGCTGATTATGTATGTATACAATGTTATGTAAAAAAATATATATATATTATGCTGAACTTTTGTACCACATATTTGCAAAATAATAGTTTATTACTTACCAAGGGCTGTTAAAGAAAGAAAGCCCGAAATCGCAGGTATTTGTGACCCGAGCCGCAAGCGAGGGTTGTAAATATGCGATAGAGGGCTTTCTTTTTTACTGCCCGTGGTGAGTACACAATTTTACGTCTTCACCTGTCCACAATGCGAGTTTTACTGTACGCGTAGCGTGCGGTAAAACTCACATTATGGCCAGGTGTGACGTAAATGTCTATTATATTATATTCTATTCTAAAAATAGATTCTGTTCTTCAGCCGAAAATGCAGTGGATTTAAAATCTGACAAAAGTCAGAAATAAAGCTTACTAAATGCCAGTAGTTTGTTAGGAATAATAAGTTTGTTTCTGATACTTGCGGTACCACTAAGCCTGCAACTCTGCTAACCCCAATAAAACAACACTAATACACACCTAAACAGTCACCAATCAACATTCACCAATAAAATTTAAAACGCTTGCCCATTAAAACGCCTCAATTTCAGAGCTGCCACAATATCATTTTCATTCATAATTTTGTGAGGTAATCCCTCGTGCAATTTTATTGCAATCTGTCTGCCCGGGCAGAACTGGCTAAGTGAATTAAATACTAACAACGGCTTATGAACGAGCAGTTTTCATGGGTATAGCTAGGTTTAGTGTTATAGCATGTTGGCAGGTTTGAGGCGTGACTCCTGGTTCAGTTAGGAGGAGTAATAAATGGATGTTAGTAGTTTAAAATTCTGTTTTACACGGAATAGTAATTGACTGGACTGCAGATATTGACACAAATCTACTTCTCAAGCACTGGATCTTTTATTTATAAGGTAATCTAATGGTTGGTATTATTTAAAATTAAAAGATCTGCAACACGCACTCACACACTCAGTGTAAACAAAAAAACTTACTTCTTCTTCTTCAACATGTCACAAAGAACATAAACTCGAACTCAAAGCATTTATTTCAATATTAAACCAATTACAGACACTTTTGTATTGTCAATGGATCGATCAGTCAGAAAGATGAAGCTATCCCAGATAGCAAAATGACGTCTGCGGCAAAAAAATGACGTCATCCCAAGGTCCGTAGTTTATTCGTCGATTATGTACGTCACACTAACGTCATTTTAACGTCTGGTACTCAAAGGTACGTCCTGGTGACGTTGATTTAGCGTCATGTCTTGAGGCTGTGACAAATTGACGTAATCTGATGGGACCCCCCGACGTCAAGATATGACGTCTCTTACGTCGAGCAATACCGTAAACGGACGACATAATGACGGAATAATGCTACCTGATATAAATCCTTTGCCCATTCCAAAGCGTAATAGGTTCCTATGGAAAAGAACGGGAAAGAAAATCTAAGGACGCTCTTTTAAGCCAAAATAGTGTTAAAAAATTTTGGTTACATAATTCGTGTTGAACTTACATATACATGTGAGAACGATGCAAAAGGGAGTTTTCGCTATCTTGTAATCTAAATCTGTGACTATCAATGAAATTAGAAAATGAGCAGTTTCTCTTTCTTCTATGTATTATATCTATACTCCATTTCAAATAAGAAAACATTTAAATAAACCTTTGTTTACAGGCCGTTCAACCGATTTTGACTTCTATTGCGTTGGTGGCATGACAAATGGCAGCTGCAGTAAACAGTTGGTATTGTAACCACTTTTTTGCTTTTAATGCCATCCTTATGCCTACGAAATAGAAGCCAAAATCGGTTGAACGGACTGTAAAAAAGGTTTATTTAAATGTCTAATCTTATTTCAAATGGAGTATAGGTAATGTTTATTCTATTTTGGTCAGCAATCCTAGACTATTCTCAGAAATTTATATCGCAAAGTATTTCAAGATCAGTACATTACTTTGTCTGCCTTTGTCGGACGATGTCTGCCTTCAACATATACTGACATACTGTATCGCAATAAATAAGTTTTGTTTTTTCCCTGGTACTTCGTAAACGACATAACTATGTAAATGTCTATTAACTGCTCCCAAATAACGATGTTTTTTTTTTATATACTTCCTTGACATAATCTTTTCATTATTTAACATTATTTACCTACAAATCGAATTCCAATTCTTTATATGTGGCTTTTGTGGACGTGATATTTATTCAGATTTGTTACTGTAGTTGTAATTGCAATCATGTCATTTGGTTTAAATTATTTTCTATTTTGTGAATGTGAGAACGTTGTAGGCCTAGTAGAGTGTAGATTGGTTGGCACTTTCTATTTTGTTAAGTACCTGGTAATTGTTGAAAGGCCTACACTGTCCTCCCATACCTATTAACAATGTTATTTGATAATATTGTAAAACCAATTATTTTTAAAAGAGTAACCGTGGAGTTTCGCTTCTCTATAGGAAACGACTAATTGGAACCGTGCACCTAGCTTCTGACGTTTCATAAGTGCCCATGTAGGTTTATGTGAAATAAAATATTTGGATTTTTGATTTCGATTTTGAATAATTAGTATTTTAACTTTAAACTGCACAAACTAAACTCTATCTCCGCTTTTAACACCCTACTCAAGGGTGACAATCGCAAATATTCGTCATAGCAACTACATTAAGTCGTCGCTGTATCAAATGACAATACAAACACAATATCGGTATCCCTACGGAGAGTATATTAAGGGGGGCTGCCAGTGATTCATCAATTGAGTAGCCCCTGTTTGATGGCAGACTTGAGGGTCTAAGACAGGAGAATATATTAGACAAGTGAAGGTATTGAGTAGCGATAGGTATTGGTGAAAATCTCATGGCTGATTCATGGTATACACTTAAATGAAGTCCATACTAGAGATATTTGTAAAATACTGGTATTCAGCTGCATCAGGTAAGATTGGAAGCTGACTCCAACATAATTGGGAAAGGGCTTAGTAGATGTTGACTAGACTTTTTGTAAAAGAGATAAACTGGAGAAGTACTACCTAATACGACCTATTTTGCCCCAGATCACACCACATACAAACACATAATACACTACCGAAACCATACCTTCGGTATTGCAAACGTTCATTATCAGGTACTATCGCCTGCTTGATTCTCATTCAAATAAAAAAAAAAATGTCGCAGTCATAAGGATTGCCGACAGAAGTGAAAACACAAAACTTTGGAATAACTGTTCTTTTAAACATATAGGTACTCGTAGCTCATGGAAAGCGTTCGGTGACCATGACGTATGTTCCATGATTTTTGTTCACCCAAAAAGTATATAATACATACACAGTATACATATAGCTCATGGAAAGCGTTCGGTGACGATGACGCGAGTTCCATGATTTTTGTTCACCAAAAAAATTGCTCAACGCGTCTAAAGAAGTTTTCACTTCAAAATTAATAAAGCCCGTAAAGTGAAAATTTTATTAAACCTCAAATAATTCTCATTTTGATTTCCTAAAAATATTATTGAACGCTCTAATATAAAGGCGGAGACTGATTTGTAACGTTTGTTTGTAATTTATCATTCGAGGCGAGCTGGGTTACAAAACGGCGA
Source organism: Dryobota labecula (assembly GCA_947523025.1). NCBI lineage: Eukaryota > Metazoa > Arthropoda > Insecta > Lepidoptera > Noctuidae > Dryobota > Dryobota labecula. The sequence continues at coordinate 24,134,505 of OX383284.1, read as the reverse complement.
TACACTAAACGTGGTGAACATTCGCTTCGAGCATTTGACTCAAGCGTGCTCCATTTTTATTCAGAATAGCAGACGTAGAGGTTGTGTGAGCTTCGTTAATATTATTTAGTTATTGAAAGAGAAAAAAAAAAAACTGAAACGACTGCACCGTCTTGTTTGTAAACATGCGCTTGCAATGCTTGCATCGAGCGGCTCGGTTCGCTGCACAGATTACTGTAACGCGTTACTAAAACTCGATACATTACAAGTCAGAAAGAACGCTAATAGTACTGGCAGGCGAATCAGGTGATGCTATGTGACGGGGTGGGTTGGGGGAACAAGAAATTTTACGCTGAGGAAGTCGCGGGCAGAAGCTAGTCTATATTAAATTTTTAGAGAATCAGATAATTATTTTCCAGTCCGATACATTTCTTAAGGTACACACAGCGTCATTATGTCCTAACCCCTCAAGTTTTAAAATGTTACACTGCTACAATATTGAATTTGTTACGAATAATCTAAAGAATACTTCAAAAAGAGTTTACTAGTTCAACTTGGATTCGAACCATCGCATTACCGTATGTCGTCATACTGATACCGGCAGTTTGACAGGCTAGCTAGCGAGCCCATGATAATTGCGATGAAATTGTTATCCACTATCGTCCAAGTAGTTTATCTTTAGGTCTCTGTCTAATCGATGGATGTTATCATTTGAGGGTATCTATTAATTTTACTTACGTTTTCTTTATAAAATTAATCCATACCCTCAAATTATAACTACAACGTTGTCTAGGGCCCCGTTTGTGTCAGTTGGCAAAATAAATGTAATGACTAATGATAACAGTGTATTATCAAAATTTTCCAATAAAAAAAAAAACAAAGAACTTTTACAAAAAGAAAAAAATATTAAATAAAATATAAATAAAAAGATTGTAAAGATAATATAAATTATTATCTTTACAATATATATATATATTTTAGTAAAATAAGATCACAATTTTGTAAAATAATAACAATAATAAATATTATTATTAAATGATTATTAAAATACTTTATTTTTCTTGATTTTTAAATTATTTCTATATATTAGAGAAAAGAAAACACATGTTGTGCCTTGGATTTGAACCTCCAATATTATGCACGGCAAGCGGTCTTGAAACCTCTGGACTACTTAGACGTTGTGTAAGTCATCGTAAATATTAAGCTTATTGTTGCTTGTCATTATATGCATTAATAAAAGTATTACCTTGTTATTGAATAAAAACAATATTTAAAACAGAAAATACTTATTTATTCACTAAAACAATACATTAATTGTAATAACATGTTTTTGCAAAATACAAAAACCAACTTGGGCCTATCACGGATTTGAACGCACATGTCTTTTGGGGGGGTAAGGACTCAATGGAGCTTTGTGTACTAACACAGTATTTTAACTTTTATTAGTTCTGCCGCCATCAAATGCAACTGTCGATAAAATGAAGGCTTCAGATCAATAGCACGTAGGGATCGTTTTTGTTGGACGTGATCTACGGGGCATTGAAGTAATAGGCAAAGGTCGCCATTAACATCAGATGCTAGAAAGCAAAGATCGATATCTAAGGTACTTATGTACTTAAGGCGAGGTTCTTCGAGCGTGCATTGTTGTTCTAGAGGTGGCAGGTAGGCGCGAGTAAATTGTGCCGTGAATTTCGTTAATTTTGGGTTGAAAATTATGTTTTACGATATTATCAATGTTAAACCTGACGGACATTACATCACCATAGACGTTTATTTTGATGTGATTTTTAATACATAATGTGGTATAATATTGAAATAAAATTATTTTAATCTACAAAATAAGGGTATGTTTGGATTTTTTTTCTATCGAGCGAACTTTATCCAATTATGTAACGAGTACCCGACGTACCTACAAAAAGGTCTCAAAAGCAACATATATTTTTTTCACGTGTTTAATCATTACGGTTTCTAAATAAAATGACATTAAAATTACATTTCCTAGAGGTTAACTTGAAGAACCTCGCCTTAAGGGAGTAAAAAACCAAGTCGCTATTCGTGTCTGAGGTCGCTTTGTTTTTCTGAAAAACAAAATGGATTTTGATGCGGATTTCAACACCATTTCGAGAGTTTATTCGGTTTATTATATGTTAGCATAATAAGCCTATAATGTTCCCACGGCTGGGTCACAGACCGCCTCTCGGTGAAAGGGAGTGGGCATCGCATTTTGGCATCGCCCAGTGCTGGTTGGTAGATGTCATTTATGTTGTGGCGGTATCAACAACGCCACATGCGAACTACGCATCAAAGAACGCGTCACAAATCCTGCATCGCGCTATCAGAGTTTACCGCGCGACTAGCATATATACAACATCCCGACATCAACCGTTGGGCAGTTGCCCACCAGACATAATACCCGTCTGGTCGGAGGATCCTCCCTGTACGATAGAGTATGAGTGAACTTTACACCCTGTTCCTCATACCTCTAAATTGGTGACCCCGACGTGACAATGTCATCGAATTTTAAGTTCTAGGATATGTCCGCCTCTGTACATTTATGTGCTTGAAGTATTAAATAAATAAATAAATGCCGGTTTCCTCACGATATTTTCCTTCACCGTTTTGAGAGCAGTGGTGATGAAATTATTTACACGCAGTAAAGCGCCTGTCTGAGTTCAAACCTACGACCTACAACTCGTAAGTCCCGGGCGTTACCACTGGGCCACCACTGTTCTCATAATATATAAATATTTAACTAAGATATAGCACAGAAATCTCGATGGTTTGACAAGTCGTCATTTCATCATTGAAAAGCAGGGACTGGCTGCTAGCAGGTAATTTTTTTGTTTCCCAGTGTGTAGTAGATACTTAACAGAATATAACTAAGATCTCGAAAATCAATAAACCTAAGATTTCTGTCTTAGAAAATTTTCAAGCAGCGTTCTATTCATTGTTACAGCAAAACACATTCTAACAATAAACAGATCGAAAAGAAAGAAAGAAATTTCAGTTCAGATAAACTTCATACTATACTATCTATAATTCTGTACCTACTTGTATTCAACAGCAGAAGTCACATGCAGGCTACAGAACGCATCCTGCATTGTAACACATATCGTTTGAAAATTCAAATCACCAATAAAAATAAAATACACACGCACATACATGGAAAAAATTCTTCCACGATTCCATACTCCGATATGTTATCGTATGAATATAAAGATTTAAATCGCTAGATCTGCCCTCACCGTACTTAGTCACGCGAAAAAGGGTCCATACTGAGAAGAGTGAGCTCACACAATATTAAGTAGCGTTTCCGTGACAATCAAGTTAAATCACTGCGTGATTGGATGTCAGAGAACTTCCTAAATAAAAACTTAAGAATTTGTTCTTACTCAAAATTTCATCGTAAAAAGATTATCTCCAAACATTAACTTATCATAATACAACATAATAAAAATAAAATGTAGGTAATAACTATTAATTAATTCACATATTTGTTGCGCTCACCTGACGCACTGGGTACGTGCACATGTAGTACGTGCAGCCAATGCGCCATAATGGCGCAACATGGCTTCTCACTGATGACCTTCGGAATGCCGTTGATGCTCCCACGCACTCAGCGCATCATGGACGCCATCCTTTTTCTCAGGATGGTATTGAACCCATCAATACTGAGGATCTGTTGCTGTGTAATTTACAGTGTTATTTATTTATAAATCTATACTTACACACCCACACCCTACAACTGCACACGCATAGTCGACACACACACTAAACACACACACCCTACACTTACACCCTACACACACGCTTCATTAAACGCATAAATTTTTTTTTTTTAAATCTTTATAGAAATTATAATTCTGTTTTCCACCATTAATTGTGCTTTATTCCAAATTACACAAATTTTATGGCTTTTTTGCTACGGAGTATCGCTGACTCCTAAGTCATAGGAACTTGTCCCTAGTTTAGGAGTCAGAGTATTTAAATATTGAGATTTTTTATTAGCGGCGAAGCCTCACATTTCGTAAGAGGAAAGCTGAAGAAGAAATGGTTCAATTCTATAAATAATAATATAATTACGTCAAAATTAATTTATTTCGCTATTTTTTGCGATTATCACGCTGTGGCGCTAGCTTTGTTTAGAACAATTTGTGTTGTTGTTGGAATTCAATGCTAGGAATAGGCGTTTTTGATGTTTGAACATTATGGAGTATTAAATACTTGTAGTTTGTTTATATTATTTGGCAGTCGTAGACACTAATGAATGTGCTATTTTTCAACGGTGGTAGGTGAAGTTGCTCTTCCGATCGTACGAAGGGAAGCCGGTAGGAACGGAGTTGTTAGCGAGCTAAGTCGCTGCTTTTTATTAAGCCTTTTTATGTTTTAGTCATACGAATTAATTTTATTATAAAAAAAGGATTTATTTATTTATTTATAGATGTCAAAACGAAACTGAAGCACGACATATCTTTTGACGCAGTAGGGAGAATCTAACTATATAAATCGTTGTATGAATACCTATCAAAAGCGGTTCTAGTAAATGTTTGAAGTGAACGCTTTCAATAGAGTTTTCTTTCAAAATACTGCGTGAAAGCATTTCACGATGGCTTTGCGTTTTAAAATGGAATGGTTTTTATAAGGAATCGCGAGGTTGTTGATGAAAGAAAAGTGAATAATCGTTTTGCATTCGTTTTGAATTGTAAACGGTTTGTGCCAATCATTGTTCTGTCGCAGTTTCGTACTTTTAATGCTGTAGTTTCTTTTGAAGGGATATTTATAAGGTTTTAGGCATTTTTTTCTAAAAACAAATAATTGAAGTTTTTTCGTAAACACAGCCAAATCTTATCATCGAATATTAAACTGCACAATATTTCTTTCGTAAACACCATCAATGCTACCATCGGTACCTACCTACGGCAAAATGGGTGCAATACGAAAACCTGGAATAAACAGTCTGTAGGCAATATTCAGTTCATGAAATCCCCAAAGCGCTCGTTCAAACTTCAGGCATACTACACAAAATAATATTTTGTCGTTTTTCATGTAAATTTTACAAGCACATACTATTTCAACAACAAAAAACTAACAATGCAATGTCAAATCCTATAGGAGGAGCAAAATAAAAAATAACTCTATAAAAATACAGATCGCGTATTTCATCGTCAAAAAAAAAAATATCACCGTCACGTCGATCTATTTGAGGTCATTGAACCGTAACGCTCCCTCCCCAAAATTTGCAAACGGCCGACACCCCGTAGTAATTAGTGATAATCAGAAGAAAAAAAATTAAAGCCCCTTTTTTTCTCGTAATTTTAACGAGACAAAGTTTTGAACACTGTGTGCCTTTTCAACTTTGTCGAAATTAATCGATGCTGAAAAATAATTGCAATTTTTTTTTTTAAACAAACATTAAGTTTCTTCCTTTCTTTTCTGAATATGATATGAAACCTTCTCTGACGATTGTTCAATAAACAGTTTAACCCTTCGAGAACGAGTATCCACGCGAGGTACAATGTACTGCTTTTTATTGTTTCTGTAATATGAGAGGCATACGAGAGGTAAAGAAAAACCTTGAAGTAAGTAACGTCCAAATAAATAAGGGGTTTCTCAATAGTCCTGCTATTAATAGATGTAGGCAATGATGGTAATGCAATACCTACTTAATAAGAAGTACAAATTTTAGGTCGCTCGGCGCGCTATGGAGCGGGCTATGCTCGGAGTTCTTTGAAGGATAAAGTTAGGAATGAAATTATCCGGAAGAGAACCGGAGTTACCGACATAGTTTGCAGAGTAAGCAAGTTGGGCTGGCCATGTGGCGAAGGACTGATGGCTGGTGAAGCAGACGAGTCCTGGAGTGGAGACCGCGTATCGGCAAGCGTAGTGTGGGAACCCCCCCCCAGCTAAATGGACCGACGACCTCAAAAAGGTGGCTGGAGCAGACTGGATGCGGAAGTCGGAGGACAGAGTGTTGTGGCGCAGCCTGGGAGGGGCCTATGTCCAGCAGTGGACTGCAATAGGTTGAGTTAATTGAAGGAGTTATTCAGCAGTATAGTTTAACACGTATACAATAAACTGAAACTCAAAGCATGTGTTTCAATTAAAACACTAACAGGTACTTTTGAACTGTCAAAGAGTCGGTTAGTTACGCTTCATTTGCACGGGGCAAGTTTATTGCCAGTGGCATACCAAAAATTGAAGCAACAATTGACTGGCACCGTCTAAACAACACATCCAATTTTTGCACGATACGCGCAAGTTAGTTGCCGTTCAAAACTGGTATAGGTGTAAACAGCACGTACAATAAAATTCCACAGCCAATAAAATCGCATTCAACTCTAAGAAATACGAATGAATGAATCAAGTCAAAAAATAATCTTTAGAAGACTTTCAATAAAATTTTAATAAAATATTAGGCAGCGCAAATACGGGCAATACTTGAAAAATTGTACAACGACGTGAACCTCTGAATCAAAAAGAGGCAAAACTTGCATGCAATAATCGCCTTGCAATAAAAATGACTTTGGTGTAAGTCGCATGCAATTTTATTGACCGGCAAAACTTGCATTCAAGTATTGTATGCCATTTTATGGAAATCGCACGCGTGTAAACACTTGTGGGCAATTCCTAAATGGCAATCATTGAACGTGCTTTATGACATGCAATTTATTGCTCTTGAGCGTTCCAGAAACTTGCACCATCTAAATGTGGCTTTAGTCAGAAAGTTGAAGTTGCTCATTCATTAAAATTCCCTGAAAAATCTTTACAAAGGTTTACAAAAAGTACATTAGAATTTAAAATCAAATCACAATTATTTCATACCATCACACTGTTAAATAGGTCAGCCCCACCCCATACCAATCCCAAATCAAGAACATGTCCATTCAAAACCTAATTACGAACAAAACAAAGAAAAAAAGTCCAATCGAAAGCCACAGTACAAAATAAACAGTAAGATAAACACTTTAAGGCTTCGCCCGCATTAAATTGTCATTAAGTAAAAGCTTGGTTGGCCGAACCAAAGGAATTACTTAATTAGGTACCGGCGACCTGCTTCTCTGAAATTAAGATGTATCGTGTTTGCTTCAGAGGTTCTTTAAACCTGAATTAAATGTAGAATATTGGTTTGTTTTTCAGGTTTTTAGGGTAGAACGGTATTATTAGGTAGTTTGGATTCGGGCATGCGCACGATTGACAGCAATGGGCACCTGTCCCTCCACCGATGATTAACGAGAAGCGAGTAGAGCTGTGGTGGTCCACTGGTAACAGCCACGACTTACGAGTTGTAGGTCGTAGGTTCGAACCCAGACAGGCGCTTTACTTTGTGTAAATTAATCATCACCACTGCTCTCAAAACGGTGAAGGAAAACTTCGTAAGGAAACCGGCATCTTCTAAAACCAGAAATTCGAAGATGTGTGACATCTACTAACCTGTACTGGGCCCGCGTGGTGAATTAAGGCTCCTAGTAAAAAGCGCGACACGCGACGTGACACAAGGGCTCGGCGTGTCGCGCGACAAGTGGTGTCTTTGTGTCGCATCGCGTATCACGCCTGTTTGTAAATCAAACTCAAACTCAAAACTCAAAGCATTTATTTCAAATGAACCAATTACACTTTTGAATTATCCAGGGGTCGGTCAGTCAGAAAGATGAAGCTAGTTGCCCATTCCAAAGCGTAGTAGGTTCCTATGGAGAAGAACGGGCAAGAAACTCCACGGACACTCTTTTAAAATAAAATATTTTTGCAAAAAAATGGGTTACATTCATGTTGAAGTTATACATGTGAGAACAATGTAGAAAGACGTGCACGATAGAAGCGTCCGTAATAAAAATAATACAAAAATTAAAATAAATTAAAATAAGCCGTGGCAGCTAAGAGATGACCAGTATCAACTGACGGCGCCCGTTCACGAACATGACGCATGGATTAGCACAATTGTAGGAGGCTTTACGGCCCATTCCCTTTCACAGAGAGGCCTGTGTAGTGTGCCCAGCAGAGGTAACATAGGCTGATTATGAGTAGAGCTAGCAACTAACGAGTTGGCGAGAAACGAACAACTAGTGCGGGTCGGCGATGAGCGCTTAATCTCTTAATATAGCTCTTGTCGCTGCAACAAAGGAATACTAGCTGGCAGTGTGAACAGTCAGCGATAAACTATTAAAATATGTAGGTATCTCTTTTACTTTATACAGGACTTATTTTTGTACGTTTCTTTAGTGAGAAAATAATTGATTGCTAGTCGCTTCCTCGTCAGACAGGTGTGTTAAGCTCGTCCCATGCTATAAATAGGACTTAAACATAACTGCCTACACCTTCGAGGAATACTGGACATGATGTTACAATGGAATCCGTTTATAATGACATCGCAGGAAAATAACAAACACGTCATACAAAGCATTTTGTAGAAAATAAACAATTTCCTGTTTTTTTCACAAATCACTAACGAACAATGCGTGAACTTCAACTATCAATTACCCACTGAGACTCAAAACAAAAAAAGCCATGCATGCGCCAAATGTCGTCGGGTATCACGTAATTCTCCCGAACACTGCCGAAGGTGTTAGGAATCATGTCGGTCACTATAACTGGACGCAATTTATTAAAAATGGGTCACAATAAGCGACATGTCACTATAAACGAAGTCATGATATCCGACTTAGTTATAAATATTTTTTTATGAAAACCAAACTTCGCTGTTTAGGATTACTTTATAATAAACGGTTGGTCATAGGCGGAGTCATGATAAACTGATTCTACTGTTCAAATAAATTAATCTATTCTAAAGCATTTATTTCAACTGAACCCTTTACAGGAACCTTTTAACGGTCAAGGCGTCGGTCGGTCATGAATATGAAGCTAGTTGCCCAATCCAAAGCGTAGTAGGTAGTTATGGAGAAGATCAAACAAGACGCTCTTTTAAATCAAAAATATTGTAACAAAATATTGGTAACAATATACAGGGTGAAATTTAATTCTTTAGCATCCTCTTAAGGGGTCATTGGGACCAACCCTGAAATCTCAACAAAAATAAATCTGCTGTTCCCTACATTTTGAAGAGCTATGCGAACATAAATGTAGGAAACAGCTGATTCTTTTTTCGTGATTTCAGGTTTGGTCCCATAGTGTAAGTTGTTCATAATGATAAGTATAATGAACCCTTAAGAGTATCTCATGAATTCAATTTCATCATGTATAGATAGGTATGTGAGAATGATGTCTCAATTACTCACACTTAACAAAATCGTTTCTCCAAATTTTTTATCATCTTCTCAAGCCAGCTTACTGTGAGCCGCGAAAAGCCATGGCCCGTACATCAAAGAGCTTTCATCTCTCGACAAATCGGGCAATGAGTTAATTAAACATCAATTTGACATCCTCCCCTTTTAGACATTTGCGCCAGTTTGTATATGGGGGGACCTAGTTAATCAAAGGAACGTTTGATTTGATTTGGGACAGTTTTGTAGGTAACTGTCGTTGTTTTTTTTTTATACTTCAGGCTCCTCCTTATATTGTGAAAAGTTAAGATTATGAATAATTTTTGTAAACGAGTTATTCTAATATCATGTGTCTTTTTTTTTTTTTAAAGAAAGTACTTTTCTCCCTTTTTTCAGCAACAGACATCCTAAGTTTAGAAAGCCTTAAGACGCCTTAAGGCGGTATGATCCAACAGAGACCGCGCTGACTAGTTTTCGGAATCCATGGAAAACATAAAAAAACAGTGTTAGAAAATACAGAAAAAAAGGTGTATATTATCTTATTTAAGGACCTGGCGAACATGCAATTGCTTTTAATAACAAGATTAGATTAATTTTGCTGGATGGAAAAAATAAAACAAAGTTACCCCTTTTCGTATTGTTAAATTAATCTCATAGCTACAAAAGAGATGTGTTTTATCTTATTTTTTATATAAATGAAATGGTATTAAGATTGTTTAGCACAATTCAAAATAAAATAAAAAAACAAAATCAAAATATTTTATTTCACATAAACCTACATGGGCACTTATGAAACGTCAGAAGCTAGGTGCACGGTTCGAGTTAGTCGTTTCCTATGGAGAAGAGCCGGCAAGAAACTCCACGGTTACTCTTTTAAAAATAATTGGCTTTACAATATTATTAAATAACAGTGATAAGTAATAGGTATGGGAGGACAGTGTAGGCCTTTCAACAATTACCAGGTACTTAACAAAATAGAAAACCGCCAACAAATCTACACTCTACTAGGCCTACAACGTTCTCACATTCACAAAATATAAAATAATCTAAGTATATAAAATATTAATGACATGATTGCAATTACAACTACAGTAACATATCTGAATAAATATCATGTCCACAAAAGCCACTAATAAAGAATTGGAATTCGATTTGTAAGTAAATAATGTCAAATAATGAAAAGATTATGTCAAGGAAGTATGTAAAATAAAAAACTAACTAAAATAAATTAACTAAGTTTGTCTTGATAAAATGATTAAAATAATTACTTTTAAGTACCTACCAAATGCGAGGTAACCACTCGCCACTTCGCGAGCCTACTTGAGTCGGCTCGATCATAGCGCCTTAAGAGGGCTATCCACCGGTCCACTAACGCCACTCCTTTAAACAAAAATATTATCTCGTGACTGAAAAGGAATTTTGAAAAACGGCAAAATCAGTGTCTAGAATTTTCTAATACCTTTATAAAGTTTCATATTGAGACACGAAGCAACAAAATTGGATCTGAAGAAAAATGGCCACATTCTTCTAGATCGTATTTTGTAGCTTCGTGTAAGACAGCAACTATAAACGATTTTTGTAGACAAGTGACGCCATCTACAAATCTTCGTGTGAGACAATCTACGCCAGCGCGGCAGCGCTACCCCGCAAGTTATCAGCACTACAACTAAAGACGACTACGTGTAGATATTGTGCACACATGTAAACTATCGGCCTTTATAAGCAGAGCTGTCTTCAAACAAATAATTTAAAGTCTGGTTAAGCAGTAGACCTAGATTGAAATGCGAGAACATTCTAAAAAAAAAAAGAAATCTTCATTCACTAGCTAGAGGTTCTGAGCGCGGCAGCCACGCAGCCAGCTCTGATCCTTAGTACGATTAGTTTCTGCTTCGATAGCCTAGCAGTCTTTAGGAAACTAGTCAGCTAGGGGTCTGAAGGGAGATATCATTAAGTTCAACGAGGCTTTAATTCCACAACCAGCAACCCTACAGTAGTTAATTATTGTGAAACGTTGCTATTGTAGGAAAATAGGTAAGTAACTCGAAATAAATTTTAGTGACGCAGTTATTCTACAAAAGTTGTATTCAATTCTACGCGATGTGTTGTGTAGCATTTTGTGCTGGTTCAGATATGACATAGTTCATAGAATATGCAATAGTATTTTCTGGACCCATTTTGTCTAAGGCCAGAACCATATAGACTGTTTTGACGTGAATATCTCTTTCATCCGACGCGTGTGTCAGGAATGGCGAAAAAATTTTCAAGTATGCTTTAGTTTATTTAATGTACTAAAGTACCTAACTGAGGAGTAAATTGTAACCTAAATATTGGGTCGAGCATGGCACCAGTGGGTTCTGAATCTATGGTACCACTCCCCTTCCGGTACTTACGAACTGTGGTAACGAAACGCACCAGGGACCAAAATCACAAACTATGGTCGAACTAAGATGAATGCAGGCAGGCTAAGTAAGCACTCCCTACTATTGATGGCACTAGGAATTTCTCCTGTATCGTGGGTGCGTTTACAAACATTTAAACTCACATACACAAACAGCTAGACCCGGAACAACTACTTGTAGGTAATACAAAATATTTGTTGCGTGCGGGAATCGAAGCCGCGATGCGTGCTGCTGCCAGTTTTATGGGAACGTTTCCAGATGACAGCTATGAGGAGGAATACTTACTTCGACGCCTAAGTGACCTTTTGTTTTCTTATTTATTTGTGTAGTTAGTCATTTAATTTAGTATGTAGTGTAAATAGGTAGTTGTATCATAATTGTATAAAAGCATTATGTGTTATTAACAAATTGACCGCTTGGTTTAAATCAATTGCCGTGCCCCCAGCGGCTCATAAATCTACAAATAAATATCTACGACAAATATGGTCGTGCAATGATATAAAAAACATAAAACGAACATAGATTCTCAGTCGTATAAATACGACTGAGGTGCCACGGGCACGAAAACATTTGTCGTATTAATCCGACAGGGGCGGTTAATAGGTTAATCTTGAATGTTTTTTTTTTAAACTTTTCTTTAATAAACTTTCATTAATAAACTGATTAATAAAAGACAAGGATGAATTTGTCTCGCACCACAATATACTTTCAAAACACATCTTATTCATCATAATTTCAGCCGAAAGACGTCCACTGCTGGACATAGGCCTTCCCTAAAGGGGGAGGGGGTTTGCCATAATCGCCACGCCGCTTGGCAGGTGGGGTTGGCGATCGCAGTATGGTGTTATAAATGCATAGAGAACGCTGCTGCCCATTCTCTAGTAAGGATTTACTAGAGAATGGGCAGCAGCGTTCTTAGTCGCCTTTTACGATACCCACGGGAGGAAATAGGGTGTTGCTATTCTTTACGTCCGGCACCACACGGCACCATGGTCACGGACACTATCAAAATACTCACACCATGTGTATATGTAAATGGTACACCACAGACTACCTGCAGTATTGTCTCTCCTTTATTTTATTTTATTTTATTTTTATACTACTATGAGTTTGCTCTTGACTTTAGTCTAGGTCTGACAGAGATAAAGTCTACGATGGAGTGAGCTTACCCAGAAGAAGCCTGTTCACTCTCACTTTGAATAGATTAGGATTGTATGCGTTCGGAAACACAGACGCAGGCAAAGAGTTCCACTCCTTTGCTGTGCGCATTATAAAAGACGTTAGAAAACGCTTAGTGCGAGTTAGTGGAATATCAACTAGGTAGGCTTTCCCCCTCAATCCATCCAAAGGTTGTCTTTAAAACACCGCCCATTGTGTCACCTCTTGTAAAATGTCTACTTATAAATCTGTAATTTTGTATGGTGTGCAATAAAGTATTCTATCTATGTACCATTAAAAAAAAATCATGCGACTAGTCTGCAAATCCGAACTCGCCCTTACCTCCAGTCACGGTGTGCCAGCGTAATATACTTATTGACGTACGTGTATACACGTTGTGCTGTAGGGTGCGACCACGTTATGCGACGGAGCAGTGCTACATTTGGGTGCAAATTAACATATCTCTGTGTACAAGCTGTGCCACAAACATAGGCTTTTATCTTATGTTACTCTGAGTGGGCTAGAGTTGGAGGCTAATTTTAGTCGTACAGTTGTAGGTAGTTATTACAGGTGTAGGTCTCATTTAAATTGGTTTCATAATTATTTCAGTTGGGCATTTTTGTCGAGTTAGGTAGGTACTTTTGTGTCGTTTAGCCGCAATGTATTTATTTATAACATTTCGTTTACAATGCAATGTGACCTTCGAGCTTTATTAAAAACTAGCTTTTACCCGCGGCTCCACCCGCGTGGATGTCGGTTATCGCGTAAAAAATCGCGTAGCCTATGTCCTTCTCCATATCCCAGGCTATATCTTTCAAATTTCATGATGATTGGTTCAGCGGTATAGGCGTGAAAGCATAACAGACAGACAGAGAGAGTTACTTTCGCATTTATAATATTTGTAGGGAAGAGATCGTTCCTTGAAAACAGCAAAAATAAAATGATAGTTCATATAGGAACAGTATTACAATGTTTTTTCGAAGATTAAAAATTATTAATACCTACACTATCTTGTTGGTTAAGAAGTTTCCCGAACAAGTTAAAAAATATTATTTCACCATTAAATCAAAACTTTCATCTTGCAAAGCACTTACTGTATCATATTCAGCTGGCATTCGTCTTGCAATACAAATACGTATTTCTGATGCATCCTCTACTTATTGAAGCCAATATTTTAGAGCTTGCTTTTATAGCACCATTCTGTCTGGTTCTGAATTCACTGGAACTGTTAGGGCTATTTATCATGATAGCTTTTGATCGAATAACCGCATAGGCTATTTTTATTAAACAAATAAACAATAAAATATTGGACTAAAATCATCATCTGCCTGTAACAGTACCCAGTTACTGGATAATACAATACCCCTTGGTAAGACTGGTTGTCAGACTTTCAGGCTTCTGACGACCCGTAATAACTGTCAAAGATCTACAGCCGGGACCAAAGGCTTAACGTGCTTTCCGAGGCACGGAGGGGTCTTGAATGTAATCAAATAATAAAGTAATAATGATGTAATGTAATGTCAATAATATGTAACGATGTCAATGTCAATAATTCAATGTAATGTAATGTATTATCTTAATAATAATTGTTGAGAATATTGGGGTCACTCAAGCCAGAGGCTTAATAATAGGCGAGTCTACTCTTAAAATATTATATTATGTACTCAACAATTTAACAATGCGATACTTGTGACGCCTGTGACGCGCTGCGTGTACGCATGCGCTCTAAACGAGTGACCCGAGCAGACTGGCGTCGGCGGTTGGCGGCGAAGGTACGCGGCCGCGCGGCCCTCGTCCCTCGCGTCCCGCGGGGGGTTGCACAGTGGGTTCGCAGTAATCCGGCGCACAGTGTGTGCGTGAACAGCCTCCCACACCTTGATAGCTCAGCTATCAAGCTTCATTTTGTTGCAGTCCTTTTCCTCGTCATCAGGTATCATACAGAACTTATGAACTGCTCTCTTGATTATTCCTCTCGATGTGTAGACATCAGCGACTCTGCTGACACCATCTCGTCCCGGATATAGGGTTGTTATGCGGCCTAGACGCCAACATAATGGAGGTAGGTGATCTTCCTTCAGTATAATCAAATCACCTACTTTGGGTTCACGTTGTGGTTTCCGCCACTTGGTTCTTTGTTGCAGTTCGGCCAGGTACTCTCGACGCCACCTCTCCCAAAATTGCTGCCGCAGTTGCTCTATCCTCTCGTATCTGTTGGTTCTCGTTTTAGTGATGTTTAGCGACGGCACTGATGTGAGTGGCCGCCCGATAAGGAAATGCCCTGGAGTAAGGGGAAGGATATCTGATGGGTCGGATGAGAGAGGAGATAGGGGTCGTGAATTAAGGATAGATTCTATTTGCGTGAACAACGTAGAAAGTTCCTCAAAAGTTAAGGCAGCGTTGCCTGCTATTCTTTTTAGGTGGTGTTTGGATGACTTTACCCCGGCTTCCCATATACCCCCAAAATGAGGTGAATATGCAGGGCTGAACTTAAATCGAATGCCTTCAGTGCTGCCATACTCTATCACAGCTTCGCGACTAGATTTGAGTACTCGACCCAACTCATTGTTTGCCCCTACAAATGTTTTGCCATTGTCTGAATAAATTTCGTAAGGTTTACCTCTTCTTGCTACAAATCGACGTAGGCACATTAAGAACGCTTCAGTAGTGAGATCACTTACAAGCTCTAAGTGGACAGCTTTAGTTGTAAGACAAACAAATAAACAAAGGTAACATTTTGTTACACGATTACCTCTGCCTTTCCTACTCGATATCATGAATGGACCAGCAAAATCTGTTCCACATGTATAGAAGGGAAAACTGGGATTTGTTCTAACATTTGGAAGGTTACCCATTATAGGCTGTACTGTTTTACCTCTGAAACGTATACCAAAATACAGTTTCTTATTATACAACGAGCCAAGTTCCTGCCACCTATTGGCCAATATTCCTCCCTAATGGATGATAAAAGTAATTGTGGTCCAGCATGGAATAAATGTATATGCTCATATCTCATTAGTAGTTTAGTAAAATTATGTTTGGCATCAAGTAATATTGGGTGCCTTTTGTCAAAATTATAATTAGGATTTTGTATACGACCTCCCACCCTGAGTATACCATCTGAATCTATAAATGGGTTAAGAGGCAAAATTTTAGATTTATGATGGAGCTCTTTGTTCCTTTTGATTGTATCTATTTCACTAGAAAATGATTGCACTTGGCAAATTTTGATTAAGGTTTTTAATGAATTACTAAGCTCATCAGTGCTAAGACAACCTGTTAACTTGTTATTAGTTTTATCCTTACTGTACTTGCAAATAAAATTGTTAATAAATCTATGGACATAGGCTATAATTCTTTTGAGTTTAGTAAAACTTGAATATCTAGAAAAGTCTAAGAAATTAGTTTCTAAGCTAATATGTAGAACTTTTAATTCTGGTAGTTCCATATTTGGAACACCTTGTTGTGGCCATTCGCTTGGTTCCTTTCTAAGGAACGAAGGTCCCTCCCACCACAGGGATGAGGACTGTAACTGCTGCGGAGTCACTCCTCTTGAGGCCAAGTCAGCAGGATTACAATCTGTAGGCACATGTCGCCATAAATAATCAGATGTAATTTCATTTATTTCATTTACCCTGTTACGAACAAAAGGTTTTAGGTGCTTATATTGAATATTAAGCCAACCGAGTACCACTGTTGAATCGGTCCAAATAGTTTTACTAGTAATGTTACAACGGAGTGACTGTAGCACTTTTGCACACAATCTGGCTCCGAGCAAAGCACCACACAACTCCAAACGTGGTATAGTAGTTGGTTTTAAGGGAGCTACCCGTGCCTTGGCACATAGTAGCTTAACTGTAATTTTATTATTAACATCAGTTGTGCGCAAATATACACAAGCACTGTATGCATTTTGTGAAGCATCAACGTAACAGTGTAGTTCTATTGATATAGGCAAATCACAAATAACATTTCTTTCTAATTGTATACTAGATAGGCATGAAAGGTTTTTCACAAACATCATCCAAGAATTTTTTATATCGTTAGGTACTGGATCATCCCAGTCTATCTTAGCGCTCCATAAACGCTGTAAAATTATTTTTGCAGTAATAATGCAAGCACATAGAATACCTAAAGGATCAAAAATTTTGCAAGTCATTGAGATTATTGTTCTCTTAGTTATCTTTAAAGTAGGTTCTATATTTATTGGAAATTGAAATGTGTCCATTTTAGGGGACCAATTGAGACCTAAAACACATGATTGCTTCGTAAGGTCTAATGTATCATTTAACATAGGTTTGTCTGCAAATATTTGAGGACAATTTGTGCGTATTTTGCGTAAAGGAAAATGTGCTGAGCCTAATATTTGTGTCACAGTCTTGTAAATATGCATCAGCTCTTCTTTAGTAGATGCTCCAGTGCTTAAATCATCATAATAAAGTCATTTTTAATTATATTAGCAATATGCTGATCTGTACATTCCTCAGCTAATTGAAGGAGACATCTAGTGCTTGGAAACGGTGCAGCTGCTGTACCGTAGGTCACAGTGTTTAATTGCAAGACCTTGAGTGGCAGAGATGAATCTTCCCTCCACAAAATTAATTGTAAATGACGTTGTGACTCCACAATAGAAATCTGTCTAAACATTTTCTCAATGTCACCTGTTAGTACGAATTTATGAGTGCGGAAACGTAACATAATATTAAATAAATCATTTTGTACAACTGGACCTATCATCTGGATATCGTTTAGTGATTTCCCAGAGGATGTTTTCATAGAAGCATCAAAAACTACCCTGAGTTTTGTGGTTTCACTTTTCTCTCTTAGTACTGCATGGTGTGGCAAGTAATTACCAAACCTTGGACGCTCTATTTCTTCCAAATGACCAAGATCTGAATATTCTTTAATAAAATCACAATACTGTTTTTTAATATTTGGATTCTTATCTAATTTTCTTTCTAAACAAAGAAAACGCCTTTTGGCAATATTATAAGAGTCACCTAATGCTTCTTCCGGTGAATCCTTGAGTGGCATTTTAACATTAAATCTACCACTTGGCAAGCGACTTGTATTTTCTATAAAACTGTTCTCACACGCTTGTTCTTCAAGGGTGTATGATATTTTATCTGAAGGCAATTCATCGACCTCCCAAAATCTTTGTAATGATTCTTCAATATTACAATATAATACATTAATACTAGAGTGAGCATTTTTAGCACAAATTAACTTAGCGTGTCCATTGCCTATAGGGCCTGACACCAACCAACCTAGTTTTGAATGTTGCAATACAGGTTTGTGTTTACCTAATCTTATTTGTTGGGTACCTACAATGTCCCAAAAAACGTCTGCCCCCAACAAGATATCTATGTCGGAGGGACAATGGAACCCAGGGTCTGCAAGATCCAAATCAGCAGGCAGTCCTAGGTCTAAAACATTAACATTTAGTGTCGGTAATGTACCTGTAATTTTAGGTACTACTAAACACATAACTTGTAAATTAAATGAATTCTCAAAACGTGAGGACAATTTTAAACTACAACGCTCCTTAATGTCACACTGTATATTATTGATGCCAGAAATTCTTATTGGTTCAGTACATTTAGTTGGCATTCCAATCTTTGTTTTAAGTTTTTCAGTAATAAAAGAAGATTGACTTCCAGTATCCAAGAGAGCTCGTGCAAGGTATGTAGAATTATTTACAGGATTAACAATTTGAACAACTGCTGTACACAATAGGACCTGTCTTGCAGAGACAGCAGACAGTGTAGCAGGTGATGTACTTGTAGGTAAGTCATTATTATTTGTATTTAAATTGGAACTAATATTACTACAACCTGCTGTAGTATCTTTATGCACTAAGCTATTATGTTTGCCATTGCAAAACTTACAAGAACTTTTAAGAAAGCATTTCTTGGCAGTATGTCCACTACGCAAACAGTTAAGACATAATTTCAGATTTAAGGCTGTATCTAATCTAACTTCAGGTGACATATCCTTAAACTTGGTACACATATACAAGGGGTGATTGTCCTTACAAATATCACATGAATTTTTGGAAGAATTGTTACTCGTAGAACTCACAAAAACCTTAGTAAAATTCCTTGGCTCCTTTGAACCACCATGCAGCTTACCATGATCATTCCTATTTGTATTTTGACTTTGTGTACTTTCTAGAACATCTGCCCTATTACGCAAGAAGTCATTAAATTGATCTAATGTAGGTAATTCTGCTAATCCATTCTTATATTCTTCCCATTTTCTACTAGTGGTGACATCAAGCTTTGTTGACACCATATATATAATTAACGCATCCCATTTATCTGTAGGCTGCCCTAAAGTATTCAACGCTCTTAAATTTTTGGAAACTAAATCAATAACATATCTCAAAGCCTTGTGAGATTCTTTTGATAGTGATTCAATATTGAAAAGCGCTTTAAAATGATTATTTATAAGCAGATTTTTATTATTATATCGTTGACAAATTAAATCCCAAGCTACCTTGTAATTATTTGATGTAAACTCACTTACTGAACTGACTTTATAACTGCTAAAGCTCCTCCTTCTAAGGAAGACCTTAAGTAGTGAAACTTGTTTATATTTGGGATTGCATCGTTAGAATTGATCAAGGAATCAAAAGTATCCCGATACTCCAACCATTTTAAATAGTTGCCATCAAATGTGGGCAATTTTATAGTAGGCAGCTTTACTGAATTAAACTTATTATGAGTACAATGACTATTATTATGTAAACTACAGTCTGAACCTTCAGACCTTTGTTGATCAGTTTTAGACACATTGGCAGATTCATTTAACTCTTGAGCCAATGATATACACGAGAAGAACTGATCCTCAATTAACTCTCTTTCTCTTAATTGCTCATCCAAATCTAGACAATTCAATTCAATATTATTTTGTAACATGTCAAACGTATTCAGTAGTGCTTGAAATTTCTCTATTTTCATTACAATTTCTTTGGCTTGCAAACTACTGAGCGGACTACACTTTGAAATTTGATGTAAATAATCTTTGAATTTAGTAAGTTGACCTTTAATGGCACTACGTTTTCTTAATAAACCTTTAAATTCTTGTTTTTCAACTTCACTCATTTCTTGTTTCTCATCAACCATCTTGTTAATTTATGTATACCTAATCTAACCTCTAGATAAGTAGGCAACAATGAATTGGGTAGGTACACTAAGTCAATAATAAATGTAACTCAAAACCGCTAACTCACGGTACACTGAAGCTGTGACAGCACGAAGTATGCAGCACTCACCAGGCGCCTGCACTGCAACGCGTAGACAGGCAGGTAGCTAGCAGATAATCGAAAGCGAAGCTCAGCTCAGGCCATGCACACTCACCGCACCTGGAATAGTCGGCAAGCTTTGGTGAAGTAACGTACCTAGGTATAGGTAATAGGCATAAACTCCCAGTTAGATATTAATTAGGTAGGTATAATGCAGAACACAATCGTCTGCGACTTAGGCAAATGGCGTACACGTGCTATAGGGTGTACAATATTAATAGTAGTTTAAGTACAAAGTGCAATATTTAGTTTTTAGTGCTTAAATTGGAGCTTTAGGCAAGCATTTAGTCTCTTAAATAGGCTATTTAGACATCCACCAACAATATAGGTAGGCGCAACAGGCGCGCCAATCACACACACAAGCACTAAAATGGACTCGCCCACCACGTGTGGCAAGAAAATTAGTTATAAGTATCGTACTTTTATCGAGTACTTTCAATAGGCAAGCTGACCAAACTCGTTCGAGCAAAACCACTAGGCTATTCACACAAATAGAAACAAGGCGATAGGTATCGTGGAATAGGTAGGAGTACAGGAAACAGGCTTACTTCCCTCGGGCTAGACCTCTGGTGCAGGCGTTGAACATGTGCCGTTTGCGTAGTCCGAAGGCCCCGTGGGTGACTGAAGAACAGCATACGCGCCAATCTTGTCCTTTGGTTCCCGTGTCCGGCCTCCACGTGCTTTCTCGAAGTTTCGGTCAAGTTGTTTGTAGGTTCGACAAATATTGTCTTAGACGGTCGCCAATATTGTTGAGAATATTGGGGTCACTCAAGCCAGAGGCTTAATAATAGGCGAGTCTACTCTTAAAATATTATATTATGTACTCAACAATTTAACAATGCGATACTTGTGACGCCTGTGACGCGCTGCGTGTACGCATGCGCTCTAAACGAGTGACCCGAGCAGACTGGCGTCGGCGGTTGGCGGCGAAGCTACGCGGCCGCGCGGCCCTCGTCCCTCGCGTCCCGCGGGGGGTTGCACAGTGGGTTCGCAGTAATCCGGCGCACAGTGTGTGCGTGAACAATAATAATGTAATGTAATGTCTTAATAATAATGTAATGTAATGTAATGTCTTAATAATAATGTAATGTCTTGTGTGTGGATGGTCACCCATCCACGACCAACCGCGGCAAGCGTAGCTTAACCTGATCGATCACACTTCATCATCATCATCATCCACAGCCCGACTTCACCCATTGCTGAGCATAGGCCTCTCTTTTCTTGTGCCAATCCCCACGCTCGTATGCCAGCATCCAGGTTCTACCCGCGATGGCAACAATGTCGTCCACCCATCTCGCCGTTGTACGACCGACACACGATCACTCTTACTTAACTAAAAATATTATTGTAATTGATTGTGCATTTTTTTTTACTATCAAACGTGATAAAACTTGATTTTAGTTACTATCTTGATAAAAAGCTATTTCTGTGTCTCATCGAAATAGTAATTCAAACATTTAATCAGTCAAAGAAAGTAGTTTTTTTTTTAATTTGTCAATCCTCAATTTTCTTTTAAGAACTAAAGAATATAGGTAAACAAAAACTTCATTTATTTAGCGTTTGTTTACACAGAAAAGCCCTTCAGAAAATATCATCAGACGCTTATCCATACTCCATACTAATATTACTAATTACTAATATTACTTTACTAATATTATAAATGTGAAAGTAACTCTGTCTGCCTGTCTGTCTATCTGTCTGTATGTTACGTTTTCACGCCTAAACCGCTGAACCGATCGTCATGCAATTTTGCAGAGATATTTATAGCCTGGGATATGGAGAAGGACATAGGCTACTTTTTTACGCGATAACCGACATCCACGCGGGCGGACCCGCGGATAAAAGCTAGTACAAAATAAATAACAAATTATTCGGAATTTATTATTAAATCTTTGACACCCACTCTGAACTCTAAATTTAAACCCACATTAAAATGTTCAACCTCTTTACAGAAGAGGTTAATATTTTTGTTGTGGGTTTAATCCCCGTATTCAAAAGGGTTATATCTGAGGTGTCGGTATAAACGGCAGTTACTCGACATTGTATCGCGACTCCCCGAGAATGTGCCAATCAGTCCATAAATTGATTAAATTATTATACCATATAATTACCAGGCCCCTCTTTTCCAGTGGACACTCTGAGCAAGTGCCCAGGGCCCCGCGATCGAACGGGGCCCCCTAGTTCCTGCCAGAACATCAAGCATTAATTAATTATTACCGATAAATAAATAGGTACCTACAATCAATTTAAATGTCGCTGATGACCATCCATACTAATATTATAAATGTGAAAGTAACTCTGTCTGTCCGTCTACCTGTCTATCTGTCTGTCTGTATGTTACGTTTTCGCGCCTAAACCGCTGAACCGATCGTCATGAAATTTGGCAGAGATATAGATTGGGATATGAAGAAGGACATAGGCTACTTTTTTACGCGATAACCGACGTCCACGCGGGCGAAGCCGCGGGCAAAAGCTAGTAGAATATATCTCGACCTCAGAAGCATCATGTCGGATTTGCAGATAGAACCAAAATTACTTTTTAGTATAACGATATTATAATTTTGTTGCTCTTTCTAACTATCTGACCCTGGTATTTCTATCTCTTATCATTATAAAGATACACTTATGCATAATGTCGGATTTAAAGACATTTTCAAATACCTTAGAGCCATAACCTTTTTTATTTACTTGCATCTTTATGCATCAAATTATTAATAGTTTTTTGAGCCGTATCTCAACTTAAGCTATTATGAATTAAAAATTTTTTGTCTAACATGCTGGTAGCAACAGCAGATACGCATTTATGCCTCTAAAGTTTACAATCAAATCATAGTGCGTATCTTCAAATATAGCGTTATGCTTAAAAAAATGTTGCAAAACGCTACAAAGGCATAAAGTCTTTTATTCATAAAGAACTTTATTGTTATAATAATAACGTTTTGTGTGTAATATTGTGTACGTTCAAAGAGTTTCAGCCTTATGGCTCCAAAAATTAATACAAAAATGTAATATACTTGGTCGGTACTCAAGATAGTTCGGATAAAGTCGTATTACATCGAGTGGTACGGACCTCACGTGACTTTTCTTCGAATGGCGTGCGACAGCATTATAGCTTATTATAATAAGAGTGAGTGACAATTTACGGGAAGCAAGGACGCTGTGCCTACTAATCTCGAAATGTTACGCAATCGAGGTGTTATCAACCCGCAAGTGCCAGGACTGCAAGTCATTTTAGCAGCAACATAACGATTGATTGATCACGGCCAGTTTCGCACCCCACCGCATGCGCAAGCTCGGGGCCGTTCACGATTTTCACCTGTTCTCGAAGAGATTGGGTTATTTTGAACGACACCCGCGCACAGATAAAGCTTGCCTACTTGCTTATTTGAATAAAAAGTGATCATTTGTAAATACGTAATTAGTGTACCTGAATAATTCAGTTGATTCCATTTGTTTAAATACGCCGGTAACATTTTACATACTGCCAATTCATTAACTATCTTTTTTTGTTACTTGCCAGGTTAGAGATCAAAATTCTGGATTTAATGTACCTACCTACGATACATGAGTCTCTATCTTCAATATGGTCGAACGAACACAAATTTATCAGTTATTGAAATCGGCCGTACGTTTGTAACTTAAATCGTACCTCTTTAATAATCTGCACTTAGTATGTACCTTTCTATCTTACACAACTTAGTTTGGGTGTTTATTAAGAAAAATGTTTCTGACAGTCCTAAGCCCGTAAAAGTATGAAGGAAGAATTGGAATTAAGTGGCGTGTAAATCCTTACAGACTACGACATATCGAGTACAGGTTGCAATAGTAATAAATACATTTTTACACTAGGGCGAATGAACTCTGATAAAGATGTCACTGCTCCATTCCGCGCCGCCCTTGTAACGTAATGCTCGGACCGCGCTCGTAACAGGGTGTTTCAAAATACGTTATGCGTCATACATAGTTAATACAATTTTTTTTTTAATTATACAAATGTTTTTTTTTTGTTTTTTTTTTTGCTATGAATGATTAGTGGCCATTGGATACATGAAGTGGGCTGCCGTTGTAAGATGATTAAAATGCCATGGTGCAAGTACTTAAATAATAATTTTACTAATATAATATAATACAAAAAAAATAATAAACAGCAATTTTATAAATATTTTGTCTAATTTTATATATTCTTAATATTTGGGTCAAAGACATATCGACTTTCTTAACTTAGACACTAAAAGGAACCGTTTCATATGTAAAAATAAATAAAAATATTTTGACAATAAAAAAAAAATGGCATAATATTTTTCGGCAAATCAGCGACAAAAAAAACATAAATAATTAGCACTATAATCTTCTGTTAGGATATTCGTGTTTAACTTTCCGTTTAAGAGATAATTAGACTTTTCATACTAGTTTCATACAAAATCGTAAAAAAATTATAATACCTTCGTTTTTGAGCGGAATTAACTCGGATGTCATGTTTGTATATAATAATAATAATAATAAAAGCTTTATTAATTTCACACAATAATCAAATTAAAACATAAAAAAAACAATTAAAATTATAAGTAACATTAAATAAAAAATAAAAAAATAGAATCAACAAATATTTACATTCATAATATTATTTCATTTCAAATTAGTTGAAAATTATAGAATTAAATTTAAAATCATGCATTCATATAAATAATTATATTGATTCCGAATAAAATAAAATAATTATGATTAAATATAACATTAGTGTGTGAACCCCCTTCGGGTAAAAGCCTCCTCCAAAGAATTCCACTTATCTCTATCTGACGCAGTGACTAGCCAGTCTCGCCCAACGTTCGCAATAATCTCGTCATACCATCGGGCGCACGGTCGGCCCCTGTTCCTGGTACCTCGTGGACCTTCCCATTTAGTTGTCCTGATTGTCCAACGATCATCAGAATACCTTGCAACATGGCCTGCCCACCTCCATTTCAGGCTTTGCTAAAAAGAGAGAGCATCTGTGACTTTAGTTCTGTTTCGAATGTCTGTGTTTCTAACTCTATCGCTTAGTTTGATACTTAGGCAGCTTCTCTCCATAGATCTTTGTGTGGTTTGGATCTTGTTTCTCGCTTTGTTATCATATATCCAAGTCTGGCAACCATAAGTGAGACATGGCAGAATAGCAGAGTCTAGTACTGTCTTTTTAATTTTGATTGGAAGTTGTGATTTGAATATCTCTTTATGAGCCCAGTATTTTTTCCAGGTAATAGCTATCCACCGGTCTATTTCTTCAAAATTCCTGTTTTTCCTGAAGGAGATTTGCTTGCCAAGATATATATACTCCTGTACGTAATCGAGCAGCATGTCATTAACCAAGATAGGCGTCATCTCGGTGTTGGTCATGACTTTTGTTTTATTAAGGTTCATCTCTAAACCCACATATTCGCTCGCTGCTTGTAATTCGTTAACCACTAGGACTTCCGTCCTTTTGCTTGAAATTAAAAGTAACAAGTATCTATGAAGTATACAGCAATATCAACAGATCAGACTCTAGGTAATTGTTCTATATCTAAGATCATAATCCTACATTTCAATATAAAAGAAAAAGTTATTGCCTAAAATTGCAAGCATATCGTCGGATGTGAACATAGGCTTGCAGTTTTAAGCTCTCATCTATTATATTTCAGGCATAAAGTTTGATGTAGAGGATCAAGTAGATTAAAAAATATATTAATTTCATTTTAACAGTTAGGGTAATGCTTGTAATTAAAATCAAAAGGTACTATTGCCTACCAAATATAAAAAAAAAATACTGACTTAAATACCTAACGTTCAATAATTATGAAGAAAAAACTTTTGTCAGTTTTGTTTTTGCTCTCCTGAAAAGGTAGCATTTTACACATCCGACATGATGCTTCTCATGTCCAGATATATATGCTCAAAGACATCGACTTTGAAGAAGTAATTAATGATTTTGCTTATCTCAAAACTAGAAGGGTGTATCTCAACTAATACTATGATAAACATAGTATTAGTTGTACGTCGCAAAAAAATACATTTGAATGAATCTAGATATGGCACCAAACAGCCTGCCAAGCGTGGTGATTATGGCAAATTCCCCCCTTTTTGGGGAGACCTATGTCCAACAGTGGACGTCTTTCGGCTGAAATAATGATGATGATGATGATGAATCTAGATTTCAGTTTTTTTACTCTTTTTATCTATGTTGACATACCAAGCCTGCTCTCAGTCATAGAGGCCCCCTTTTCCTAAGTTGCCCAGGGCCTCCAATAGGTTAAAGACGGCCCCGTTAATAACCATAAGATTAATTTAATCAATGTATTTATCGATTATGGATTTAAAGCAAACTAAATAATTTGGCCGTTGGGGCCGAAAGGTTCTGGAGTGGCGACCGCGTACCGGAAGACGTAGCGTTGGAAGGCCTCCCACAAGGTGGACCGATGACCTTATGAAAGCCGCAGGAATCCGCTGGATGCGGGAAGCACAAAACCGGTCGAGGTAGCGATGCTTGGGGGAGGCCTATGTCCAGCAGTGGACGTCTTTCGGCTGAAATGACGATGATGATGATGATGAACTGCTCCCAAGTAACGATGTTTATTTAGAATTTTTTATTTTTTTTTTATTTTACATACTTCCTTGACATAATCTTTTCATTATTTGACATTATTTACTTACAAATCGAATTCCAATTCTTTATTAGTGGCTTTTGTGGACATGATATTTATTCAGATATGTTACTGTAGTTGTAATTGCAATCATGTCATTAATATTTTATATACTTAGATTATTTTATATTTTGTGAATGTGAGAACGTTGTAGGCCTAGTAGAGTGTAGATTTGTTGGCGGTTTTCTATTTTGTTAAGTACCTGGTAATTGTTGAAAGGCCTACACTGTCCTCCCATACCTATTACTTATCACTGTTATTTAATGATATTGTAAAGCCAATTATTTTTAAAAGAGTAACCGTGGAGTTTCTTGCCGGCTCTTCTCCATAGGAAACGACTAACTCGAACCGTGCACCTAGCTTCTGACGTTTCATAAGTGCCCATGTAGGTTTATGTGAAATAAAATATTTTGATTTTGATTTTTTTGATGAAATAATTTGTATGAAAAATCTTCTATTATTCCATAATTTAACTCCTTCTCTGAATCTCTCCTGAAAATAACATCGGAATTTACAATCAAATTTTGAACTTTACCCCTCAGCAAAATTTTCAACCCCGTCTTTAATCCCCGTATACAAAAGGGTTGTATCTGAGGTGTCGGTATAACCAGCAGTTACTCCACATTGTATCGCGGCTCCCCGAGAATGCGCCGATCAGTGCGTTCGAGAGATAAATAGTTTCATTATGACCGGCTTTTGGTCTTCCACGACGTTTACGCAGTATATGTAAGGTTTTTAGATGGTTTTGTTTTCGGAGAATTATATATATAAGAACACATAACATAACATAACGCCTGTATTCCTTGAAGGGATTGGCAGTAGAGGTGTAGGTACCTGTATACTGCCATTTCGCCAGATAAGTTTTAATTACAAATGAACTTGATAATGAAGTTGGTCAAATCATACTACCACGCACCGGTGTTTTTTTCTAGTCAATTGTTTTTCATAATTTAATAATACAATTAATTGGTTCTTTTAAGGACAATAACCCACTACAGTTCACATACTTTGTGTACATAGACGAAATAATCAACTATTTGATAACAATGTGTTCTGTATGGCAACCAAAGTTTATAATAAACTACCAGATTGTTTTAAAACTCTTGACTTTAGGACATTTAAATGTAAATTATTCAATTACCTCTTACCTAAATGCTACTACTCGACTGATGATTATTATTATATAAATGAAAAGTTGACTTCATCATCATCATCATCATCATCATCAGCCTATAGCAGTCCATTGCTGGACATAGGCCTCTCCAATTGCACGCCATTCAGCTCGATTCTCGGCAACTCTCATCCAGCTGCTGCCAGCCACCCTGCGAAGATCGTCGCTCCACCTAGCCTGAGGGCGTCCTACCTTACGTTTGCCAATTCGCGGTCTCCACTCAAGAACACGTCTACCCCAACGGTCATCGGTTCTACGGCTAATATGGCCGGCCCATTGCCACTTCAGCTTGCTTATTCTGTGAGCTATGTCGACAACTTTGGTTCTCTGCCGAATTACCTCGTTCCGGATTCGATCTCTCAGAGAAACTCCAAGCATAGCCCGTTCCATAGCTCGCTGAGCGACCTTGAATTTATGGACCAGCCGTACCGTGAGTGTCCACGTTTCGGCTCCGTAAGTCATAACAGGCAGGACGCACTGATTGAAGACCTTGGTCTTTAGGCTCTGTGGAATACGCGACTACGAAAAGTTGACTTAAATACTTATTATCTCTTTAACTTAATTTAATATTTTTGACATTTCCATACCTAATATTTGACTTATTTGCAATTTGAATTTTATCATATTTAATTTAATTCAATGTTATATATGTCTAATAATCTAACCAAAACCCTGAAAATGTATTCGTACGCCGGAAACGGCAGAATATTTTGAACTTTATAAAATATGTAACAACTCTGTAACAATATTCTGACAAATAAATGTACTATTACTATTACTATGATAACCACGTAGGACAGAATTGATTTTACTATGCAATGTAATTTAATTTACCCTGGGTCAAATTTTATGTTCTTTCTTTTATTTCTCATTTCACCAATTTTCCTGGATTACCAAACCTACCCATTACCTACCCATACCCATACCTGGACATTCAAACTCAAACTCAAACTAAAGTACAAGCATATACAACACATTCAAGTACAAGCTAAGGTTAGCTACTTACATACATAAACTCACGCCTTCTTCACATAGGCAGAAACTACAGAGCGCCACCTGTTACAATCCATACATACCTCGTTAAGGACCTCTACCTACTTTATTGCTTTACTTCCGAATCAAGTCATCATCATCATTTCAGCCGAAAGATTTCCACTGCTGGACATAAGCCTCCCCCAATTGGGGGAGTTTGCCATAATCGCCACGCTCGGCAGGCGGGTTGGCGATCGCAGTATCGTGTTAAAATGCATAGAGAACGCTGCTGCCCATTCTCTAGTTAGTCCCTTAGGCCCAAATACTCAAACGTTACTTAACTTTAAGACGTTCTTATAAGTGTTTCTGTCGCTACAAAACAGTTTAAAGTGACAGAGACAGCATTATACTTAACGGCGACTTAAAATTGAATTGCGTTTGAGTATTCAGCAGTTAGTCGCCTTTTACGAACACCCACGGGAAGAAATAGGGTGATGCTATTCTTCACGTCCGGCAGCACACAGCACGATCTGAATCAAGTGCCTGATTATATTTCAATTCACAGAAAAATTTAGAACCTCGTTTCTTTCTGGAATATGTTAAAATAATATAAAAACTCTTGGATAATTTAAAAAAATCTCTGATTTTCACACTTAGATCAGAAAGCATGTACGTACCCACCATATACCACATCTAAATAAAGGAGGAGCATACCAGACGGAGTCATTATTTTGCCAACAGATGGCAGCACAATCGATTACGGGCCGCGCCGGGAGCGAGCGGCGCAATTTGCGATCCTTTCGCCCGTGAAATCTACTGAAATGAATAAAACTATCTGAGAATCGAACACTCGACTGGCTCGATTCCTAGGTATCGATTTGTTTGCCCATTCGATTTGCAAGGTATTGTATTTGAAGAGTGACTTTTGCGCCGTGGATATTCACAGTTTCAGTCAGCTCCGAGAGCAACTTGAGTTGCTAGTTAATATTTTTACTTTTCAATAGAAGAACATATTACGAGAAAAAATAAAGTACCATTATGTATTATATACAGTGTGTGGTCACCGGTGTCTCAACTGGCAAGGCGAAGCATTATGATCAATTTTATCGACAAATCCACCTTAATAAGGCATTTTGCATTTTTTTTAGGTAGTATCGCAACTAAAAATAAAAAAGGTATGTTAACAATCTATTTTTTTTTTTTAATAATTTTTTTAAAGAGTAAAAAAGTACAACCAAATATTTTCACAGTTTGTTTCGAGTGTTTTTAATGGAAGTTTTTAATAAACCTTTTAGTGTCAACTTATTGCCTACTTTTGTAGCTGTCGAAGGAAACACTTTTATGCCTGTAGGACCTCTACATCGGTAGATACCTAATGCAAAATAAAAGAACCCATCCGTACTCAGTAAAAAATATAGCCCCAAGTTTAAAACAGTAGGGGCAAAATGCCTCATTATGGTAGACTAGCTTATGCCCGCGGCTCCGCCCGCGTGGATGTTGGTTATCGCGTAAATAAGTAGCCAATGTCCTTCTCCATATCTCTGCCAAATTTCATGATAATCGGTTCAGCGATTTAGGCGTGAAAACGTTGTTACGTTTTCACGCCTAAATCGCTGAACCGATTATCATTCATCATTATCTGTATGTTTACAGACAGACAGACAGACAGACAGATAGACGGAGAGACAGACAGACAGACAGAGTTACTTTGACATTTATAATATTAGTATGGATTTGTCGATAAAATTGATCATATTACTTCGCCTAAACGGGTCGGACACCGGTGACCGTGTCACACTGTATTATTTTATTTCAGTTTTCTGTTATATCTCTACCCTAAATACAATAAATCATTATTGCCATTGATAAAATCAATTTCCTGTAATTAAATCTTTTACACCACGATTATCATCAATCAGTTTTTAAGAATACAAAAGTCCTATAGTTAGATACCACACAAATTAAAACGTGGATTTGATCAACAACCTGTACCACTCCCTAGTCGAGCTTCACCCCAAACGATTTGTTCTTTAGTTCTTCGGGAACGTGTGAATGAATGAACAAAATAATGTACATAGGTAACCTTTCATGTAGAACGTAAAAT
Organism: Dryobota labecula; assembly: GCA_947523025.1. Taxonomy (NCBI): domain Eukaryota; kingdom Metazoa; phylum Arthropoda; class Insecta; order Lepidoptera; family Noctuidae; genus Dryobota; species Dryobota labecula. Next base: position 24,103,548 of record OX383284.1, on the reverse strand, counting down.
TTAACCTTTTCTGAAAACCATTTCTAGAAATACATTTGCACAAAACTTTGTATTAGATATTCTGGGAACATTTTATTAAACCTCCTACGCAAAATAAAATGACTTTGACTTTTAAATGAGTAGTTTTATGAAAATTAGACAACTAATTTGTAACGTTTATGATAATAATGAATTAGAAAAACGTTTTCATAGAGCTTTTTGAAACGCAGTTCTTTAGGCTAGCGCTAGGAGTTGACTGGTATAAATTCTCACGTAACGATAAAGCATTATGCCCCCTTCATGCGACTTTCTCTCTATATCTGTCTCTTTCTACGTATATATATATATATATATCATAGAAAGAGACACAGAGAGAAAATGTGAATGTAATACGCGTTATTAATACTGACCTATTTAGTATAAGTTTTTAAAACCTCTCAGGAAGCTCCTCTCATATCGTCTGGGTAAAGAAGAAACTTCGAAAATCAATTAAGAAATCTTCGTTCATCTCACAATCGTCTTCTTCAATTTCCCACTCACCGCACAGACTTCATTCACTCTTCCTTCTTCATACAGTCTATCTCTCTGTGGAATGCGCTCCCTCAGGAAATCAGGATGGCAACCAACCGATTATCTTTTAAAGTAAAAGTTCGTGAGCATATTCGCAAGAAGCTGGCAGAATCATCATAACGGTAATGTTTTCCCATTGTTTGTCTTATTTGTTTTAGTATACATATTTATGTGTATTTATTTGTGCTTATATTTATATGTAATAAGATTTGTATATTGAATTTATAGATTTTAATAGGTTTATGTATATCTTTATATTTAAATGAATATTATTTCCTCAATTCTCGCTATTGCACCTACTACTGTTTGTCTCTGCATAACCCGAAGGTGACTGGTAGAAAATGCCTATGGCATTAATTCCGCCTCTGTATATTTTGTGTGTTTAAAGTACCTATTAAATAAATAAATAAAAAATAAAAAAGTTTCATGGTTTCAAGTTTCAAGTGTCAAAAGTTTGTTTTTGTTTTAAATCATACGTCAGAAGAAACTTGGTTCCTGACAGGGGTTCCCCGACTGTGCACTTCTTTCTGAAGTCCGCTGCTGGACACAGGCTCCCCCAAGCACCGCCACTTCGAACGGTTCTGTGCTTCCCGCACCCAGCGGATTCCTGCTGCCATCACAACGTCATCGGTCCACCTTGTGGGAGGCCTTCCAACGCTACGTCTTCCGGTACGCGGTCGCCATTCCAGAACCTTTTCTGTTTTGCGAGCAATTTGCTCTGCCCACTGCCACTTAAGTTTCGCAATTCTTCGAGCTTATGTCAGTTACCTTGGTTCTCTCATGTTGGATCTCTTCATTTTTTCCGATTCGATCATGATACACACAATAAATAAATAAATAATAAAATTAATATATACATACAAATAAATAAATAATAAAATTTAAGTGTCTATTTGTAAGGTCAAAACAACAGCTTTATACTAAACGTATCGGTAAATATATTTTGTCTTTTCTGTTTGTCAGTCTGTCTGTCTGTCTATTTATTCCGGCTAATCTCTGAAACGTCTGGACCGATTTCGACGGGACTTTCACTGGCAGATAGCTAATGATATAAAGAGTAACGAAGAATACTATTATTTTATTTCTTTTCGCTGAAAACTAGAGCTGGGGCTCTGTCTCGCATAGGGTCGCAGCATTATGCTGAGCGATGGCCGTTTTGCGTGGACATGGCGCATATATTCCCCCAACTTGTTATTTTCGTGTTCGTGTTCTTTCTCTGCGTCATGTTTGCCGACAATAAACGTATTTTCTTTCTTTTACTTTCTTTCTTTCTTTCTTTCTTTCTTTATTTCTTTTTCAGATAAAGCCACGCGCGCGAAGTCGCGGGCAGCAGCTAGTATGTAATAAACCAGCAATTATAAATCTATAATAGGTACGTCTGTAAAACGATACAAACTCGTACGTGTCCCGATAAATAATTAAAAAGCAATCACGGACACCTTTCAAAAAGCCAGCCACTAATACGGTACGATGTTCCTGTGATCAGTACCCATTAGAGTTGCGGTTCCAGTGTAGGCGGTAAAGAAATTTAAATGTAGGTTGTATTTGGAAATGAAGCTTTTTGTAATCGTTTAGTGACCCTTGTTCGGTTCAAGGTTTTTACTCTTTAGTTGTGAGATGGATGACCCATGTTTAAAGCGTTACCTTTTTTTACGAGAGGAATAGATTGTACCAACCTTGGAACGTGGCGTGACAAGTCCGTTACTTGTTACCCTTTTTCCCTGTACTTCATTAAACAGTTGATTCGTCAGATGTGTAAACTACAAGTACATTTTTTATATCGTATGAATGAAAGGATGGTCGACAGAATAACGTAAAAATGTAGCCATTTTGATTCCCTTTCTTTTGCAATGACCAAAAGGCCATTATTAGAGTTTTTGTTTTTTCGGTAGTTTTAACGAGGAAACGCCCTGTAGGTAATGGAAGGTCTGTGCCATGTATAGTGACGAAAGAGGCAAATAATAATAATAATCATCATTATCATTTCGGCCGAATGATGTCCACTGCTGGACATAAGCCTCCCAATTGGGGGAGATTGCCATAATCGCCACGCTTGGCAGGCGGGTTGCCGATCGCAGTATGGTGTTAAAAATGCATAGAGAACGCTGCTGCCCATTCTCTAGTAAGTAGTAATAATAATAGTGGGATATTCTCTAATAGAAATTGTTTCTGCGAACATAATATATAATATTTATGAAGTTGAGGTTTTGATAAATAATCTAAATGTAACTTGATCTCATAATTTAAAATTTAATTTCGTAATAGTAATGTTGTGTAGGTATTCAAAGTCGAATATTAGTGAAATATGAAATTATGACAGCTATGCGCGCACAGGTCACATTATGCCCACATTATGCCAGCGTCTTGTGAGTTGTTACCGACGGAACAGAATGTTGCCATTTTAAATATTATATTTCGTTGCCTTAGTCGGCCATTCTCCGTTTGAAAGTTTTTACGTGTCCGGGCTTGCATAATCCGTAATATTATCAAATTCAATCATGCAATTTTTTTTATATGTTAGTTAGCATCCACATCTAGCTGTAAACAAAATTATTGATTTCTGGTATAAGTAGTTAAGACTTTATTAATTTAACCTCTGTTCAAAGAACCTCTATTCTCTAATTACCGTGGCGCGTCCGCACACCAACTTAATGTTAAAACTTGCTTGTAATTTTTGTAACGTACAGATTTACTGTGATCCATTCAACGTTTTAAACGATATTCAGCAACGTGTATCGAATAATAAAATATCGACTCAATAGAACCAGTCTGTAAATAATTATGATTAAATAACCGCATGTCCAATCGAAAGTTATAATTGCCGTGACATTTTCTGTTCTCGGGTGCACATCCCTAAATAACAGTATTTGGCACATCACTACCGTATGCATCGCGTCTCCTCAGTGTGTGCCGCGGCCCATCAGCAGTTGCACGTCTCTAACGTTAGTGTACCGCCAACGAAGCACTTGAGTATATAATTACCGTAGCCTTGGTTAAAAACTTCTCTAATTACCGTTGTACTTATTTAAATACTTGATTTTTTAAGTTAGACCCTAGTTGATCATGTAAATGGAAACAATACTTTGGCCTCCGTACGTTGTAGTAAGCCAGTATTTGCATACTGTGTTGGTTTTCGAAATTTTGAAGAAAATATATCGTTTTCTAATTACAGTATGCTAATTACCATGTGTTAATAATTACCGTTGTATGAAAAATTCATACTTATTTACTAACTGTAGCCGCGACGTCGTACTAATAGAAAGATTTCCCGCGGTTTTCATAGCATATTATTATCATTGTCCGTAAATACGTCTATACCATATGCTGACCATTCATAAAGTTATTTAATTTATAGGATGGGAAAACCCAAAAAGACCAAAGAGGAAGTTAAAGAAAAGAGAAGGCTAGCCGCACGACAACGCCGAGACCGAATTAAAAATGACCCTGTTTTGTATCAACAATCAAAAGAAAAAGAGAAAGAAAGGTATAATAAAAGAAAAAGAGATAAAAAAATACTTCCTATCTGCGAAATGTCACCTAAAAACCGGAAAATAACTCAAAAAAGGAATAGGGAAAATTTCAGAGCTTACTATAAAAGACAAAAGGAAATGGAAAAATTGGAAACAATTGAAGAAGTGGTCGTAGATCTAGAAGTGCCTGATAACAGTATAACAGATCCTCTTGAAACTCTGTCAACACCATTACATCCCAATGATTCGTCATACTCGCTGCGCTCAAAAAATTACCCTAAAAAAGTATCTTTACAATTTTTTTCTGAAAATCCCAACTCAAACAAAGAAGTTAATCAGCACAACGAGATTTGTCTACAACCGACTTCTTTAAAAAAAAAAGAAGTTCCCTTGCAGAAGATACCAAATTCCATACCTACCTTAATCACATCAACTCCACGTCCATCCAGTGCTCTGTCATCGTCTTCTACTGACACTTTGTTATTATTAGGCAATATTGAGTAATTGACAGAAAATAAAGATACAAGTGTGAATATTATGGAACGAGCGTCTTCCTTGTGTTCAACACCAACTTCACTATCTTCGAAAAGAATTGTCGAGAAACCGAAACGTAAAAAAATCACACCCATATTGTTATTAAGAAGACATGTATATAAAACAAATAAAGAAATGTTATATATGCGGAAAAAAATAGAGGAGTTAAAAAAAGCAAAAGAAAAGTACAGGAAGCAAACATTAAGGCTGAAATATAAAAACACACTATATGCAAAACCAATTATGACATAATATTTTTGTTTTGTTTATTTAGTTTGTTTTTAGCTGATTTTCATTGAAAGTGTCTAATTTTGAATAAATCATAGAAATGATAAAGTTTCTTTTTTTTTTACAATTGGTTATGAGGTACCTACATCGAATTCTAATACTATAATTATAATTATGCTAAATTATTAATACCTGATATTATCATTTTTAATACTTTACATGTGCTTGATGATATTTTCTAATTACCGTTGCATTAAATATTAAACTTATCTAATTACCATACACATCAAATTTTTAAGTTTCATTATCTAGAAAACCACTAATAATAGCTAAATGCCTCATTTACTAATTAATTCGTATCTTTGATGTGTTTCATATTTTAATGTGTTTAAGTCAAATCAGTGAAAAATAAAAAATGGTACGGTAATTAGGCGAAGAACGCCTAATTCGAGAATGACCGTAGTAGTGAAGGGAGCTATTCCACACTAAACTGATTCCAAGATAAAGATAAATCAAAAATTCACCACTTGATTTTTTGTTCCTAGTTTCATTTAACTCCTTTCACGTCTGAATGAAAAACCAAACCTCTAGTTGAGCTATCACTTAGATCTCTTCACCTCTAGAATCTCCGTTTAACGACGAGTATGGTGGTGTTCATAACTCAATTCGGTCAAAAGTGTGGCTTAGCTCTCTTCACCACTAATGCGACGATTTATATAAACATTTAGTGCTAAGTATTGCATTTCTTTTATTTTTTATTTTGTTATTTTTATCTCAGTATATCGATGGTCAAAATGTGGGTTACGAGTTCTCAACGTATAACCATCGATATGCTGCATCGGTTCACGTCATCACGTCAACGCCGGCTGTCGCTGAAAATCAGCGCTGGGACTCAGTCTCGCATAGGGTCGCAGCAATATGCTGAGCGGTGGCCGTTTTGCGTGGATGCGTTTCTTTTCGTGTTTGTGTGATGTTTACAGCAAATAAATGTATTTTCTTTCTTTCAAATGAATAAACACACTGAATAGGTTTTCAATGAAACTGTTCCACACAATATGTTTTATGTAAGTATTCCATTAGTTCTATATAACGTTTGAACTGAATAGAGATCTTTAGAAAAAAAAAAAGCTCAAGATAATAATTATTACATTATATTTCAATTTATCTCGTAGGTTGTACCTAATAGCTTTTATGTCTTTGTTGGTAGATAGCAAAGATACTTTTTTTCATTATATTAATTACTATACGCCCACTACGTGCTTTTATTTACTTAATTGCAATTTAGAGCCATAGAAACTTAGTTTTCCATTGGTTAACAAAAAAAAAAAAAAAACTGTAAATCTATTTTGACGTGATGTTGATGGACGTCTTTCTCGTCATCCAAGCAGCCATTCGAAAAAAATTGCTTTTAAGAACTAAAGAATATAGGTAAACAAAAACTTAATTTACTTAGCGTTTATTTACACAGAAAAGCCCTTTAGAAAATATCATCAGACGCTTATCCATACTCCATACTAATATTACTAATTACTAATATTACTAATTACTAATATTACTAATTACTAATATTACTTTACTAATATTATAAATGTGAAAGTAACTCTGTCTGCCTGTCTGTCTATCTGTCTGTATGTTACGTTTTCACGCCTAAACCGCTGAACCGATCGTCATGCAATTTTGCAGAGATATTATAGCCTGGGATATGGAGAAGGACATAAGCTACTTTTTTACGCGATAACCGACATCCACGCAGGTGGACCCGCGGATAAAAGCTAGTACAAAAGAAATAACAAATTATTCGGAATTTATTATTAAATCTTTGACACCTACTCTGAACTCTAAATTTAAACCCACATTAAAATGTTCAACCTCTTTACAGAAGAGGTTAATATTTTTGTTGTGGGTTTAATCCCCGTATTCAAAAGGGTTATATCTGAGGTGTCGGTATAAACGGCAGTTACTCGACATTGTATCGCGACTCCCCGAGAATGTGCCAATCAGTCCATAAATTGATTAAATTATTATACCATATAATTACCAGGCCCCTCTTTTCCAGTGGACACTCTGAGCAAGTGCCCAGGGCTCCGCGATCGAACGGGGCCCCCTAGTTCCTGCCAGAACACCAAGCATTAATTAATTATTACCGATAAATAAATAGGTACCTACAATCAATTTAAATATCGCTGATGACCATCAATCCATACTAATATTATAAATGTGAAAGTAACTCTGTCTGTCTGTCTACCTGTCTGTCTGTCTGTATGTTACGTTTTCACGCCTAAACCGCTGAACCGATCGTCATGAAATTTGGCAGAGATATAGCTTGGGATATGAAGAAGGATATAGGCTACTTTTTTACGCGATAACCGACGTCCACGCGGGCGAAGCCGCGGGCAAAAGCTAGTAGAATATATATATGCTCAAAGACATCGACTTTGAAGAAGTAATTAATGATTTTGCTTATCTCAAAACTAGAAGGGTGTACGTCGCAAAAAAAAAATACATTTCATTGAATCTAGATATAGCACCAAACAGCCTGCCAAGCGTGGTGATTATGGCAAATTCCCCCCTTTTTGGGGAGACCTATGTCCAACAGTGGACGTCTTTCGGCTGAAATAATGATGATGATGATGATGAATCTAGATTTCAGTTTTTTTACTCTTTTTATCTATGTTGACATACCAAGTCTGCTCTCGGTCATAGAGGCCCTATTTTCCTAAGGTGCCCAGGGCCTCCAATAGGTTAAAGACGGCCCCGTTAATAACCATAAGATTAATTTAATCAATGTATTTACCGATTATGGATTTAAAGCAAACTAAATAAATTGGCCGTTGGAGCCGAAAGGTTCTGGAGTGGCGACCGCGTACCGGAAGACGTAGCGTTGGAAGGCCTCCCACAAGGTGGACCGATGACCTTATGAAAGCCGCAGGAATCTGAATGAAATGGAGTTTCTTGCCCATTCTTCTCCATACATAACTACATTTTGGAAGGCGCAACTAGAATCAATTAACTATTCATGTAATTTTTGACGTTCAAAAGTGCATCTTCGTGCCTATTTGAAATAAATTATTTGACTTTGTCTTTAATTTTGAATCCGCTGGATGCGGGAAGCACAAAACCGGTCGAGGTAGCGGTGCTTGGGGGAGGCCTATGTCCAGCAGTGGACGTCTTTCGGCTGAAATGATGATGAAATAATTTGTATGAAAAATCTCCTATTATTCCATAATTTAACTCCTTCTCTGAATCTCTCCTGAAAATAACATCGGAATTTACAATCAAATTTTGAACTTTACCCCTCAGCAAAATTTTCAACCCCGTCTATAATCCCCGTATACAAAAGGGTTGTATCTGAGGTGTCGGTATAACCAGCAGTTACTCCACATTGTATCGCGGCTCCCCGAGAATGCGCCGATCAGTCCGTTCGAGAGATAAATAGTTTCATTATGACCGGCTTTTGGTCTTCGACGACGTTTACGCAGTATATGTAAGGTTTTTAGATGGTTTTGTTTTCGGAGAATTATATATATATGAACACATAACATAACATCACGCCTGTATTCCTCGAAGGGATTGGCAGTAGAGGTGTAGGTACCTGTATACTGCCATTTCGCCAGATAAGTTTTAATTACAAATGAACATAATAATAAAGTTGGTCAAATCATACTACCACGCACCGGTGTTTTTTTCTAGTCAATTGTTTTTCATAATTTAATAATACAAGTAATTGGTTCTTTTAAGGACAATAACCCACTACAGTTCACATACTTCGTGTACATAGACGAAATAATCAACTATTTGATAACAATGTGTTCTGTATGGCAACCAAAGTTTATAATAAACTACCAGATTGTTTTAAAACTCTTGACTTTAGGACATTTAAATGTAAATTATTCAATTACCTCTTACCTAAATGCTACTACTCGACTGATGATTATTATTATATAAATGAAAAGTTGACTTCATCATCATCATCATCATCAGCCTATAGCAGTCCACTGCTGGACATAGGCCTCTCCAATTGCACGCCATTCAGCTCGATTCTCGGCAACTCTCATCCAGCTGCTACCAGCCACCCTGCGGAGATCGTCGCTCCACCTAGCCTGAGGACATCCTACCTTACGTTTGCCAATTTGCGGTCTCCACTCAAGAACACGTCTACCCCAACGGTCATCGGTTCTACGGCTAATATGGCCGGCCCATTGCCACTTCAGCTTGCTTATTCTGTGAGCTATGTCGACAACTTTGGTTCTCTGCCGAATCACCTCGTTCCGGATTCGATCTCTCAGAGAAACTCCAAGCATAGCCCGTTCCATAGCTCGCTGAGCGACCTTGAATTTATGGACCAGCCGTACAGTGAGTGTCCACGTTTCGGCTCCGTAAGTCATAACAGGCAGGACGCACTGATTGAAAACCTTGGTCTTTAGGCTCTGTGGAATACGCGACTACGAAAAGTTGACTTAAATACTTATTATCTCTTTAACTTAATTTAATATTTTTGACATTTCCATCCTAATATTTGACTAATTTTCAATTTGAATTTTATCCTATTTAATTTAATTTTATATATCTAATAATCTAACCAAAACCCTGAAAATGTATTCGTACGCCGGAAACGGCAGAATATTTTGAACTTTAAAAAATATGTAACAACTCTGTAACAATATTCTGACAAATAAATGTACTATTACTATGATAACCACGTAGGACAGAATTGATTTTACTATGCAATGTAATTTAATTCACCCTGGGTCAAATTTTATGTTCTTTCTTTTATTTGTTATTTCACCAATTTTCCTGGATTACCAAACCTACCCATTACCTACCCATACCCATACCTGGACATTCAAACTCAAACTCAAACTAAAGTACAAGCATATACAACACATTCAAGTACAAGCTAAGGTTAGCTACTTACATACATAAACTCACGCCTTCTTCACATAGGCAGAAACTACAGAGCGCCACCTGTTACAATCCATACATACCTCGTTAAGGACCTCTACCTACTTTATTGCTTTACTTCCGAATCAAGTCATCATCATCATTTCAGCCGAAAGACGTCCACTGCTGGACATAAGCCTCCCCCAATTGGGGGGGTTTGCCATAATCGCCACGCTCGGCAGGCGGGTTGGCGATCGCAGTATCGTGTTAAAATGCATAGAGAACGCTGCTGCCCATTCTCTAGTTAGTCCCTTAGGCCCAAATACTCAAACGTTACTTAACTTTAAGACGTTCTTATAAGTGTTTCTGTCGCTACAAAACAGTTTAAAGTGACAGAGACAGCATTATACTTAACGGCGACTTAAAATTGAATTGCGTTTGAGTATTCAGCAGTTAGTCGCCTTTTACGAACACCCACGGGAAGAAATAGGGTGATGCTATTCTTCACGTCCGGCAGCACACAGCACGATCTGAATCAAGTGCCTGATTATATTTCAATTCACAGAAAAATTTAGAACCTCGTTTCTTTCTGGAATATGTTAAAATAATATAAAAACTCTTGGATAATTTAAAAAAATCTCTGATTTTCACACTTAGATCAGAAAGCATGTACGTACCCACCATATACCACATCTAAATAAAGGAGGAGCATACCAGACGGAGTCATTATTTTGCCAACAGATGGCAGCACAATCGATTACGGGCCGCGCCGGGAGCGAGCGGCGCAATTTGCGATCCTTTCGCCCGTGAAATCTACTGAAATGAATAAAACTATCTGAGAATCGAACACTCGACTGGCTCGATTCCTAGGTATCGATTTGTTTGCCCATTCGATTTGCAAGGTATTGTATTTGAAGAGTGACTTTTGCGCCGTGGATATTCACAGTTTCAGTCAGCTCCGAGAGCAACTTGAGTTGCTAGTTAATATTTTTACTTTTCAATAGAAGAACATATTACGAGAAAAAATAAAGTACCATTATGTATTATATACAGTGTGTGGTCACCGGTGTCTCAACTGGCAAGGCGAAGCATTATGATCAATTTTATCGACAAATCCACCTTAATAAGGCATTTTGCATTTTTTTTAGGTAGTATCGCAACTAAAAATAAAAAAGGTATGTTAACAATCTATTTTTTTTTTTTAATAATTTTTTTAAAGAGTAAAAAAGTACAACCAAATATTTTCACAGTTTGTTTCGAGTGTTTTTAATGGAAGTTTTTAATAAACCTTTTAGTGTCAACTTATTGCCTACTTTTGTAGCTGTCGAAGGAAACACTTTTATGCCTGTAGGACCTCTACATCGGTAGATACCTAATGCAAAATAAAAGAACCCATCCGTACTCAGTAAAAAACATAGCCCCAAGTTTAAAACAGTAGGGGCAAAATGCCTCATTATGGTAGACTAGCTTATGCCCGCGGCTCCGCCCGCGTGGATGTTGGTTATCGCGTAAATAAGTAGCCAATGTCCTTCTCCATATCTCTGCCAAATTTCATGATAATCGGTTCAGCGATTTAGGCGTGAAAACGTAACATACAGACAGACAGACAGACAGACAGATAGACGGAGAGACAGACAGACAGACAGAGTTACTTTGACATTTATAATATTAGTATGGATTTGTCGATAAAATTGATCATATTACTTCGCCTAAACGGGTCGGACACCGGTGACCGTGTCACACTGTATTATTTTATTTCAGTTTTCTATTATATCTCTACCCTAAATACAATAAATCATTATTGCCATTGATAAAATCAATTTCCTGTAATTAAATCTTTTACACCACGATTATCATCAATCAGTTTTTAAGAATACAAAAGTCCTATAGTTAGATACCACACAAATTAAAACGTGGATTTGATCAACAACCTGTACCACTCCCTAGTCGAGCTTCACCCCAAACGATTTGTTCTTTAGTTCTTCGGGAACGTGTGAATGAATGAACAAAATAATGTACATAAGTAACCTTTCATGTAGAACGTAAAATTTAACCTTTTCTGAAAACCATTTCTAGAAATACATTTGCCCAAAACTTTGTATTAGATATTCTGGGAAGATGTTATTAAACCGCCTACGCAAAATAAAATGACTTTGACTTTTAAATGAGTAGTTTTATGAAAATGAGACAACTAATTTGTAACGTTTATGATAATAATGAATTAGAAAAACGTTTTCATAGAGCTTTTTGAAACGCAGTTCTTTAGGCTAGCGCTAGGAGTTGACTGGTATAAATTCTCACGTAACGATAAAGCATTATGCCCCCTTCATGCGACTTTCTCTCTATATCTGTCTCTTTCTACGTATATATATATACCATAGAAAGAGACACAGAGATAAAATGTGAATGTAATACGCGTTATTAATACTGACCTATTTAGTATAAGTTTTTAAAACCTCTCAGGAAGCTCCTCTCATATCGTCTGGGTAAAGAAGAAACTTCGAAAATCAATTAAGAAATCTTCGTTCATCTCACAATCGTCTTCTTCAATTTCCCACTCACCGCACAGACTTCATTCACTCTTCCTTCTTCATACAGTCTATCTCTCTGTCGAATGCGCTCCCCCAGGAAATCAGGATGGTAACCAACCGATTATCTTTTAAACTAAAAGTTCGCGAGTACATTCGCAAGAAGCTGGCAGTATCATCACAACGGTAATGTTTTCCCATTGTTTGTCTTATTTGTTTTAGTATACATATTTATGTGTATTTATTTGTGCTTATATTTATATATAATAAGATTTATATATTGTATTTATAGTTTTAATAGGTTTATGTATATCTTTATATTTAAATGAATATTATTTCCTCAATTCTCGCTATTGCACCTACTACTGTTTGTCTTTGCATAACCCGAAGGTGACTGGTAGAAAATGCCTATGGCATTAATTCCGCCTCTGTATATTTTGTGTGTTTAAAGTATTAAATAAAAAAATAAAAAATCGAAAAAAAAAAAGTTTCATGGTTTCAAGTTTCAAGTGTCAAAAGTTTTTGTTTTAAATCATACGTCAGAAGAAACTTGGTTCCTGACGGGGGTTCCCCGACTGTGCACTTCTTTCTGAAGTCCGCTGCTGGACACAGGCTCCCCCAAGCACAGCCACTTCGAACGGTTCTGTGCTTCCCGCACCCAGCGGATTCCTGCGGCCATCACAATGTCATCGGTCCACCTTGTGGGAGGCCTTCCAACGCTACGTCTTCCGGTACGCGGTCGCCATTCCAGAACCTTTTCTGTTTTGCGAGCAATTTGCTCTGCCCACTGCCACTTAAGTTTCGCAATTCTTCGAGCTTATGTCAGTTACCTTGGTTCTCTCATGTTGGATCTCTTCATTTTTTCCGATTCGATCATGATACACACAATAAATAAATAAATAATAAAATTAATATATACATACAAATAAATAAATAATAAAATTTAAGTGTCTATTTGTAAGGTCAAAACAACAGCTTTATACTAAACGTATCGGTAAATATATTTTGTCTTTTCTGTTTGTCAGTCTGTCTGTCTGTCTATTTATTCCGGCTAATCTCTGAAACGTCTGGACCGATTTCGACGGGACTTTCACTGGCAGATAGCTAATGATATAAAGAGTAACGAAGAATACTATTATTTTATTTCTTTTCGCTGAAAACTAGAGCTGGGGCTCTGTCTCGCATAGGGTCGCAGCATTATGCTGAGCGATGGCCGTTTTGCGTGGACATGGCGCATATATTCCCCCAACTTGTTATTTTCGTGTTCGTGTTCTTTCTCTGCGTCATGTTTGCCGACAATAAACGTATTTTCTTTCTTTTACTTTCTTTCTTTCTTTCTTTCTTTCTTTATTTCTTTTTCAGATAAAGCCACGCGCGCGAAGTCGCGGGCAGCAGCTAGTATGTAATAAACCAGCAATTATAAATCTATAATAGGTACGTCTGTAAAACGATACAAACTCGTACGTGTCCCGATAAATAATTAAAAAGCAATCACGGACACCTTTCAAAAAGCCAGCCACTAATACGGTACGATGTTCCTGTGATCAGTACCCATTAGAGTTGTGGTTCCAGTGTAGGCGGTAAAGAAATTTAAATGTAGGTTGTATTTGGAAATGAAGCTTTTTGTAATCGTTTAGTGACCCTTGTTCGGTTCAAGGTTTTTACTCTTTAGTTGTGAGATGGATGACCCATGTTTAAAGCGTTACCTTTTTTTACGAGAGGAATAGATTTTACCAACCTTGGAACGTGGCGTGACAAGTCCGTTACTTGTTACCCTTTTTCCCTGTACTTCATTAAACAGTTGATTCGTCAGATGTGTAAACTACAAGTACATTTTTTATATCGTATGAATGAAAGGATGGTCGACAGAATAACGTAAAAATGTAGCCATTTTGATTCCCTTTCTTTTGCAATGACCAAAAGGCCATTATTAGAGTTTTTGTTTTTTCGGTAGTTTTAACGAGGAAACGCCCTGTAGGTAATGGAAGGTCTGTGCCATGTATAGTGACGAAATAGGCAAATAATAATAATAATCATTATTATCATTTCGGCCGAATGATGTCCACTGCTGGACATAAGCCTCCCAATTGGGGGGTTTGCCATAATCGCCACGCTTGGCAGGCGGGTTGGCGATCGCAGTATGGTGTTAAAAATGTATAGAGAACGCTGCTGCCCATTCTCTAGTAAGTAGTAATAATAATAGTGGGATATTCTCTAATAGCAATTGTTTCTGCGAACATAATATATAATATTTATGAAGTTGAGGTTTTGATAAATAATCTAAATGTAACTTGATCTCATAATTTTAAATTGAATTTCGTAATAGTAACGTTGTAGGTATTCAAAGTCGAATATTAGTGAAATATGAAATTATGACAGCTACGCGCGCACAGGTCACATTATACCCAAATTATGCCAGCGTCTTGTGAGTCGTTGCCGACGGAACAGAATGTTGCCATTTTAAATATTATATTTCGTTGCCTTAGTAGTGAAGGGAGCTATTCCACACTAAACTGATTCCAAGATAAAGATAAATCAAAAATTCACCACTTGATTTTTTGTTCCTAGTTTCATTTAACTCCTTTCACGTCTGAATGAAAAACCAAACCTCTAGTTGAGCTATCACTTAGATCTCTTCACCTCTAGAATCTCCGTTTAACGACGAGTATGGTGGTGTTCATAACTCAATTCGGTCAAAAGTGTGGCTTAGCTCTCTTCACCACTAATGCGACGATTTATATAAACATTTAGTGCTAAGTATTGCATTTCTTTTATTTTTTATTTTGTTATTTTTATCTCAGTATATCGATGGTCAAAATGTGGGTTACGAGTTCTCAACGTATAACCATCGATATGCTGCATCGGTTCACGTCATCACGTCAACGCCGGCTGTCGCTGAAAATCAGCGCTGGGACTCAGTCTCGCATAGGGTCGCAGCAATATGCTGAGCGGTGGCCGTTTTGCGTGGATGCGTTTCTTTTCGTGTTTGTGTGATGTTTACAGCAAATAAATGTATTTTCTTTCTTTCAAATGAATAAACACACTGAATAGGTTTTCAATGAAACTGTTCCACACAATATGTTTTATGTAAGTATTCCATTAGTTCTATATAACGTTTGAACTGAATATAGATCTTTAGAAAAAAAAAAAGCTCAAGATAATAATTATTACATTATATTTCAATTTATCTCGTAGGTTGTACCTAATAGCTTTTATGTCTTTGTTGGTAGATAGCAAAGATACTTTTTTTCATTATATTAATTACTATACGCCCACTACGTGCTTTTATGTACTTAATTGCAATTTAGAACTTAGTTTTCCTATTGTTAACAAATAAAAAAAACAAAAAAAATGAAAAACTATTTTGACGTGAATTTGATGGACGTCTTTCTCGTCATCCAAGCAGCCATTCGAGAAAAATAGCTACTAAAAACGTGTACTTTGGAGAGCTTTGATCTCCTAAAGTTTAAAAGTTACAAAAGTGATAGTTATATCGTTGTGAAGATCCATCTGGCGAAATACAAAAATGTATGTTTGATCGTTTGATCCCTCCTCTAACCCCTACGTGACGTCATAGACCGCGGGAGTGAGCGCTAAAAAGAGGTGTCGCCCAGCGCCGATATTATCAAAACAATTACTTGGATTTGAACGAAATATACTGAATTTGACAGAATAAAATATAATCAGTATTTTATCGCAAAAAAAAATATCGATTGATAGCGTAGATAGATAGAGTTATAACATAATTGACACGGCCAAATGTCGAAACAAAAGGTAAGAAAGTCAAGGATAGTCCAAATTCTAATGATTAATCCCGCTTCCGGTCGATCAAAACTAATTTCAAGAACGAAAAAGCAAATTCTTAATCATTGAAGAAAGAAAGCTCAGAAGAATGACACCTGGTCAAATCAGGTAAGCGAAGATGCTAAGTGGCGAGCGCGAAAATCGACTATTTCAACTTCGCAGCCATCCACATCAAAAATGTACGTATGTTATTCCGATGGACGTGGATGATAATATAGAGGAATCAGAAAGTGTTACCATTAATTGCAAGGCCTTCTATGTCGACCAGTTCGCGGCTCAACGATACGGAGGGCACTTATGCTAATAAACATACAAAGAGATTTATTAAACTTCCTTGGAAATCATTGAATTCACAAAAAGAACTGGTGGTACGAGTAGTTCGGCTCTACCCAACTCAATTGTTATTTTATCTGTCAAAGTAGTTCATTACTGGCAGGCAACAAAATAGTTATTTATGATACTAGTGCGGTAAGTTGGTTTTTACAAACGAGGTCGAGGGCTTACCATAGTCACGAGTTTGTAAATACCAATTTCTGCACGTGTGTCATACAATGTTTTTCAACACATTTGCGAAAAACAGTACAATATGTAATGAAACAAAATGCTAATATAAAAAAATAATATTAATAAATTATAATATTATGATAGACAAATATGTTTTTTTTTTTGTCAAGAGACTCATTCAAAATATCAGGTGGAGTAGATTCCATATTAATACGAGTATCAGATTCCTCGCTTGAACTCATATTATTATTTTGTTTATAATTAATATCAGTCGGAAAGTCGCAACAATCTGACGTTTCTAAAATGAAAATGGCGCGAATTTGCAAATGGCGCCACATGCACGTGGTGAAAATTAGAACTACGTCTTTCGTCTCATTTACTCTTTAGTATTAAAATGAGACAAACGTATTGAGCAAAAGCGCTTCCAAGGAGCTTCGATCAGTCAGCTTATGTATTATCGTAATGTGAAACTCCTTGGTGGAATTCTTATAATATTTTTTATGGAAATAAAAAAATAAACCGTTAAGAATACGCATGGTGCTATACAACGGGGTATGCGGTAAAACAGGTACTTAGGTGAGAGTACCTATTTTACCGCACGTTCCGTTGTATGGTGCGTAATTTTTAACTTTCGAACAATGTATACAGGCTTCGTAAATGCATTTTTTGAGCAAATGTGTTGAAAATAATATAATTTGTTAAGGTGTAAATAAATGCATTATTCTGTCGCTGCAACTGCCGCCCCACCTTTAATCCTAATTGGATAGAAGGACCCAGCAGGCGCAGTAGTCTACACACGTATAATTGAAGCACCTAGTACATATGTAGCTCTGAAACATGATAGCATTGTGCGTTGTCCAAATATTGCAAATGGCCGATCAGTTTCGTAATGAAATGGCTAATTGAGTTGATGCAATAACTTCGAATAATATTCAGTTGTTTGGAATTTGGGTGCGGGTGTTTCAGAATTAATGTTATTTTGCAGTAGAGTTAATGCTTACTAGGAATCAATTTTGGTGCGATAAGTCTTGAAGACGGAATGCGATTTATCATTTTTTAAAGTAACAGCTACAAACAAAACAAAAAGGCTTAGTGTGGGCAACGCAAGAGCGCTAATTGCGAAGATGTGGCGGCATCGATAACGCCACATGCGAACTACGCATCAAAGACCTGACGTCACAAATCCTGCATCGCGCAATCAAAGTTTACCGCACGACTAGCATATATACAACATCCCGACATCAACTGTCGGGCAGTTGCCCACCAGAGACAGCCATCTGGTCGGAAGATCCTCCCTTTTCCATAGAGTATGAGTGCACTTTACACCCTGTTCCTCATACCTCTCTAAAGGTAAATGAACAAAATGACAAAAGATACAAAGTTGCATTCTTTATCATTTCTAGACGACTCGCTCAAGAATTCTAAGTCAAGAATACCGAGAGAGGAGCATGTTTGCGGTGGCTAGGACGAAAAATTAACCACCACGTTTTGATTCCCAGAAGGCGAACATAAAAATAGGATATAAATAAAACGTGTCACTGGGTTACACCATGATTTCCCAATTGAGTGCTAACGAAACTAGAACTTTACGGATTTCGGCCTTAGCTTTTACGATTTCTATGGCCGTAAAATATGTAGTTGAACAACAAAATACTGTTTGGGTTAGTTCATTATTTAGGTACGTAGTTGTTATTAAAAACAAAAGGTATTATTATTTACTTGGTTTAAAATATTTTGGTATGACTAGCTGGATCGGTGTTTAAACTGCAATCGTTCTATCGAATGATATTCACAATATATTTTTTTTACATTTTTGGTCATAATTATTCTTCGTACCAGCGAATGGTTTTTGAACAAATTTAGTTAATTCGACAGTAAAAAATTAATAAATATGGTCACCATGGCTGCTTTGACAAGGTATTGCTGTTAAGAAAGAAAGAAAGAAAATACGTTTACTTGCGATAAACATGACGCAAAGAAAAAACACAAACACAAAAAGACAAGTTGGGGGAAAATATGCGTCATATCCACGCAAAACAGCCATCGCTCAGCATAATGCTGCAACCTTATACGAGACAGAGCCCCAGCGCTGGTTTTCGACGACAGCCGGCGTTGACGTGATGACGTCAACCGGTGCGTACAATGAAAGCTACACCTTATTTTTGTGGAATCTTTGCGGTGGTTTAAACGTTCACACCACCGTATAACTAAAAACTGTAAATCTTCTTTACAACAAAATCCTTTAGTATAGAATCGTCAATAGCAGCATCTGAACTAAGCGCGTCTAATCATGTCTGTGTCAACAACAAACTTTAGTTTAATGGACTTGCCGAGCGGTGTCACGGGGCGATTAAGCGATGTCCCGCGTTGATGGGTACACGGAAGAACTGAAACTAAATTAAACGGAACGGTGGGAGTGACAGTTTTAAGAGCCGAACGGAAGAATTTTATGTTATTTGTCAATTTGTTCGATCGAGGGTCGTGGTGATACCACCCGCCACCTGCTAACACCGATTGACGACCTATGCCTACGCTAATCACGTTGATTTCCTCAGAACGCCACTCGCAGAGAAAGAAAATAAGTGCTGCGCGTGTCAGTTATTGCAAAGTTGCGGTGCGCTGGGTGGTGCACTTGTCTGCCACACTTAAATTTGGCGCCCCCTGATGTTGGTGCCCGGGACACGGGCCCCGGTTTGCCCCCCCCCCCCCCTAGATCCGGGGCGGCCTCACTCTCATAGTCCGATGGGACGGCAGGCAATCCGACACGAGCGGAGAGAGATCAGGCCCAGGACCAACAGCTTAACGTGCGCCGAGGCACAGGGGTATCACACCGCCAATTTCCAAACTCAGTACTGTTACTGAGGGCTTGCGGTCAGCGAGCTATGGGCAACTCGCCGTCCCGTAAGGACCAGGCCCGGGTCCACGGCGCGTTGTGTACCACGCGCGCCTCAAAGAGATGTCAGCATGCACTGACGGGGTCCGCCGGGACCAGTGCCTGCTAGGGTTGCGGGTTTGTCCGAAAGGGATATCGTGGCCTTGGCACACAGACAACTGAAGGAACACGGGTGGGTTTTAGTCAGTAAAAGTCTGACACGCTCTCCCGCCGCAGGAGAAGTTATTTGATAATTTAACCAAAAAAAAGGGCTATTACTGAGAAATTCCTAATGGAGAAACCAAATAACACTTTGCCTGACCTGGGAATCAAACCCCCGACTCCACACTCAGGAGTCGCAATTGCAACCACGAAAACGAAACGAAATTATCATCTAACTAAACATACATAGACATAATCATACATGAGCAGAGTCAGAGAAATTAATTGTTTAGCAAATCGACTACCAACAGTGTCAATTTGATAAACAGTTAATTTCCTTGACTGTACATTAGACCTGTTTATTTTAGTTCAACACAAGAGATGAAAGGCAATACTTAAGCCCTGAAGTGAATCTCTCCTTAGGGATCTTTTAGCTCTCGGCTATCTACAGTTAGCTGCTGAAGTTGCTACCTCAAAATCTAATTAAGATTAATTTAAGTAATTTAAAGGGTCGTTCCACACTGCAGTACCCAGTGTGGCTTCGATAATGTTTTCTTTAATTAAAATGTGAAAGAAAATGCTCTCTATATCGATCGTTCTGATATTTTCATTCTGTAGGAAATTACGCTGAATTTTGAACCCACGCTGTGGGGCTTTATCCCCCATTCGGGCAATTTTAAATTGTGTTTTCGAAGAACTTTTTTGTTTATAATTTTTTTTACAGTTATAGAGGTATGAGGAACAGGGTGTAAAATAAAATAGGTACACAAAAAAAAAAAATTGGTTATAAACTTATAATAGACATACATATTATACATATTTACTATAATTTATATACCTGACATAATATTATATACAAATGACAACGTAGTATTACGTATGATGTCACAATGGTATTATTTCGACCTGAATCTTTGGAAAGAGCACACCGTAGATCTTACACCCAACAGAATTTAAATGTCTCGTCTCTCCAACAGCCAAATTCCACTAAACCTGATCCAACTTTTCGACTAAACCATAAACTAGTAAACACGGCAATACATTACTACGGGCCCAACCGTTTGTCAAACGAAATTCCCATTGGATTTAATTTGTCACGTATTTACATAATAAATGAACGCCTCCGCCTCGAAGCGGTGTAATCCGGTTTAATCTGGTTTAATCCAGCTTAAACCGCTTTTATACATCATTGAGAGACTTGATTCCCGATCGGGACACAATTTGCATGTTATTCCGTGTTAATACCTTAATAGTGGGTGTGCCAAGTAATTTTGTAATGACGTTATTTACATAATGTCGCCTGAGGAGGTTGCTTGGGGAATACATGAGTTTAATGAAGCAGAATGTCTTCGGGACTAATTTTTGAGACGAGGTATTGATGGTGGTAAATTTGCATTTTAGAATTGCGATTTTGTTTATTGAATGAACACAACATTGAGCTGCTCATATCGCTAGTAACATAACATTGCGCCTGTTTCCCGCGAAGAGTTGTGCAGAGGTGTACCTAATAGTACACCCTCATTTCGCCAGTTACGTTTAAGTCCCATGTGAAAGGGAGCAAGTCTATTGCTATCAACCGGGCACAAATCCAGACGCCAGGCTGCTTGCTACTGAGAAATTCCTGGTGGGAAAACCCAATAACACTTTGCTGGTCCTGGGAATCGAAGCCAGGACCTCATGCTCAGCAGTAGCGCTAATTTTGTGCGGCAAAGGCAAAATTACTTAAGTTTTTGGTGTTTTGTATGTGCATCACTGCTAATTTTACAGCTTCTTCTATTTCTATTTATATGAATAGTCCAAGTAGTCCTATGGTGGATCTACACAGCCCGGATCTACTGCCAGCGGCTTGACCACAAGCAAATCCGCCAAAAAACCGATATTCTGCGTTGTCTTGTGACTTTCGTTGAAGTAAAAGATGTACGCAGATACTGGAGACAAAAATGGACGAAAACATCGAAATTTCAGCTGCAATTTTGGTGTATATCGTCGTTACGACTTTAAGACCTCTTATGTGTCACTTTTAGCAAAATCATTTTTTTACGCCAGCCTTTTTCACATTTTGAAGCCCTATCGAATGCAAAAACTCTCATGTATATACGACGATTTGATCATCATTTCTTTACCAATTTCAAGATCTACAATGTGTGCTTCATAAGTTGGTGCTTAAAATATCGATTTTCTCATAAAGTCGAATTTTACACATAAGAGATTTTAAAGTCGCAACGACGATATTCTCTATGAAAAGAAAAAAAAAAATGCAAAAGATGATTATGGATGAGACCAAGTCTACAAAATAGGCATGATATTCCCAGAATGCTTCGAAATTTGAATTGTTTCGGAGGGATTTTAGTGAAGATTTTGAAACACGAAAGCCGTGACCGAACTGTTCCTCAGCTACGGGCGGCTCCGCCGGCAAAATGCCGTCGGCTTTATTGTGATGCCGCACACAAAGTGCTGTGTGGATCCAGTAATAGATTACTTTGAAAAAATAAAAATAAAAAAAATACATTTTTAATCTCTTAATTATCGTAATTGCTTTAGTCCCTGGGTGTGGAATGAAGTGTGCTTGCGATTTTGAAAGCGTGTGTGTGCAATTGGTACATTGGTATCTCTTACTTATTTCTGTTCAACTTTTTAGTGGTATCGCTATTGGAAATAAAGTAGTAGGAAAGAGGTTTACGTAGTTTTAGTAAATTCACTTTCATATATAAGATAATGGTGTAATTAGCAGGCGAACACTGGGGAATAAATTAAGGGCTGAACTGCTGAATGATATGGTCGCAACGTGTGACAATAGCTGATCGGTTGAGGAGCGCTCAGCTGGGGTATATTGCGCTGACTACAGCGCAATATATTTCGGTTGAGTGTTCCTCAACCGATTAGATAAGGATGGTTTGAATTCATTTAAATTATCTGTGCCTATCTACCTATTTAGATGTTTAAAATACTCTTACCCTTCATGTAAATTATATGTATGTACCTACTTAGATGTTTAATTAAATAGACGTAGTATACCGAATGTTTTAAAACGAGTGCTAATCCTGCCGACAAACTTTCACGCAGTTTGGCGGGTTTATAAAGTACAAGTGTTTGGTTCAAATAAATGATTTATTATTTATTTATTATATTCAGCTTTAATGTGCCCACGGCTGGGACACAGGCCTCCTCGCGGTGAGAGGGCGTGGGCCATAATTCACCACGCGGGCACAGTGCGGGTTGGTAGATGTCACATATCTTCGAATTTTTGGTTCTAGGACATGCCGGTTTCCTCACCGTTTCGACAACAGTGGTGATGACATTATTCGCACAAAGCAAAGCGCCTGTCTGGGTTCGAACCTACGACATACTCGTAAGTCGTGGTAGTTACCACTGCTCTCAAATTCAATATGATAATAATATATTATCACTGCTTACACACATCAAAAAAAGTTTGCGATCACATTGAAAAATCGAAATATTTTTTGTTACGGTAGATTATATTATGATTTCTTCTTCTTAGACTAGAAGACTAGACTGGCCTGCCGGCTCGCCTGACTTAAACCCAATAGAGCACGTATGGGATGCTCTTAAGCGAGCTGTTTGGAACCGACAGCCACGTCCTCAGACAGTGCCAGAGCTCAGGGAAGCCGCTATTCAAGAATGGGACAGGATACCCCAAGTAATGCTGGATAAATTGATTTTCAGCATGCCTAGGAGGATCACCGCATCTGTTGGAGCCAGGGGAGGAGTTATATTATATTGAATATAAACCTTTTATTAAAAATTGTTGTTTAAGTTTGGTTAAACAGTCTTTTTCTTTCTATCAAATTTCTGTTACAATTACATTATACTTAATTACTCAATTAAAAAATAAATAAAAATAAAATTGTTTTATTTTTTAATTTCAAACAGGGTATTTCTATTTAAAGAAAACACACAACAAAGATTTTTTTTGATAAAGTTCAATTTATAAATTATACGAGTATCAGCTTAATATGCTAGTGATCACAAACTTTTTTTGTTGTGTGTATGTTACTTATTCCACTGCAATGTTTATCTTAGTAGTTCAAATGGTTGACAAGGCATAAATATATGTATGTTCATCTCTTTGAAGAACCTTTCATTGTTTACTGAAGTTTCATCATTAATTCTGAAGGATTTGTATTTTTTCTTAAAGGTAACTTTTTAATTTATCTCTATATATAAAAATGAACTGAAGTTTGTTGGTCTCACAAAAACTCAAGAACGGCTGAACCAAATTGGATAATTCTTTTTTTTTGCGGTTGTTATTGTCAGGACAAGGTTTGTATTTAGTTTTTTGTACGTTCAGTTGTTCAGCAAGGAGTTGTTAAATTCAAACAGATCATACGTCATAATGTCAATGTTGTATGCGACAGGGAAGGTTATAGGTAGGGTAGGTAGGTAGAGTAGGGAAGGGTAGGTAGGTAAGTAGGTAGGGTAGGGTACGAGTAGATAGGATAAGGTAGTTAGGTAGATAGGAAGGGTAGGGTAGATAAAGTAGGAAGGTTAGGTAGGTAGGTAGGGTAGGGTTTTTTTTAATATTTTTTATTTAGGAAGTTACGGTAAAGTAGGGTAAGTAGGGTATAAGGTAAATAGTGCTATCCACACGTGAAGCCGGGCCGGGTAAAGCTAGTGTAGAATGATTAAAATCTTCTACGCAACAATAAACCCAACCCAACTCTCACCGCTAACTATAAAATTCCTTGCAGAAGAAAACTCGTTGTATAAAGACCTTACTTTTCCTTAGAATTTACACCTAAACTTCATTATACAGTTTTAATCTGCCTTCGTAATAGAGTTTTTCAAAGTTTCATCCTTGGCTCTAAACTGCGAGGCCTTTGTCAAAAGGAAAGGAATTTTCTTTTAATATTGCAGGTTATAATTTTTGCTACTCAAGTGATTGCAAGCGCTACCGCTGAGCATGATGTCCAGGGTTCGATTCCCAGCTCGGGCAAAGTGTTATTGCCCAAACTGATTCTCTATAAAAAAATTAAAAAATCTAGTGTCTGTTTGTAATATCAAAATAATAGCTTTTTACTATAATGTATATGAAAGTGAATCATTGCCGAAATGTGGGTGTTCGTACTATGGGTATACCTCTGCCTAGCCTTTCGTGGAAACAAGGCGTGATGTTATGTTATGTTATGTATATGAAAGTATATACGGTGATAACAACTTTTGTTTTTTTTTTTTTTTTTTGTCTGTCAGTGTTTGTTTGTTTCGGTTAATCTCAGAAACAGCTGGACCGATTTTGACGGGGTTTCACTATTAGGCTTGCTTTATTTTTATTTTAGATAAAAGCCATGGGGGTGGAGCCGCGGGCAGCAGCTAGTCTTCAATATCCATTTCTCAAAATTGCTTAGAAATTCGACCATTATTTCGATTTATTTCGAGAGACAAATCTCAAATGCTGTACCTACTGATCTAAGTTAGTATGAAAATCCACGTCTTTAGTGCTTAGCTGCCGAATAAATTACTATGAAAACTCATAACTATCGTATAATTTAAAAATGGAACGAACTTTTTGCATGTAACATGTCAATATTTAAATTTCGAACTGGCTTGCGAATAGGACAGTTTAAAGTAAAAAAAATAAACAAATGAACATAATACATAATATTAGCGCGTGATTTTTTTTGTTGTGAATCGTTAATGAATCGTCATTGTTTTTTTTTTTTTTTTGTAATTATGTTCTACAAAGAACCATTTAGTTTGAATTTCCGCGCGTTATTTGAGAAAAGTAGGTACTATACAAGGCTTGGCCGCATCCGACTCAGACTCACGTATGTGTGCCTCGGCCCTCAATGCCTCTTTTAAATTGCTTGCCGCTACAGTAATGTCTTTACATTTGCTTTTTTTTTTTTCTCAAAAGATCTTCCTTTTATGTGCGCTTATATAAAAAAAACTTTCAGACTCCTTTAGTTAAATAAATCATTTATTTGCTAATAATGTAAATATACAGATATGATGGTTATTTTGATGAAAGTCCCGATAAATTTTGCCTTACGGTATGCAAAATTGTTGTAGACAAAAATCATAAACGAACATTAAAAAAAAATACAAATGTCAATAAATTAAGTCAAAAAATGGCAAAACAAAATAAAACTAGAGTTGCAATTAAACTAAAGATATAAATTTTAGTAAATTAAATCACAAAAAAGCAGCATATACACCATTAGCAGAGAGTTTTGTCATCAACAAAATCTTTAATAACAATGTTTTTTTTTTTACGATGGGTTTGCTCTTGACTCTAGTCTAGGTCAGAGGTGACAGAGACAAAGTCGACGGTGGAATGAGTTTACCCAGAAGAAGCCTGTTCACTCTCACTTTGAATAGATTAGGGTTGTATGCGTTCGGAAACACAGACGCAGGCAGAGAGTTCCACTCCTTTGCTGTGCGCATTATAAAAGACGTTTGAAAACGCTTAGTGCGAGTTGGTGGAATGTCAACTAGGTAGGGATAGTAAATGTGAAGGCTTTTAAAACTTTGATGGGTAATTCTTTTAAATTTATCTATATAATGTAGTTCTAGTATCTTTTAAGAGGTTTAAAACCTACGAAGTGATGTCTCGGGATCTTCTTTTCAGCTTTTTTAACGGAGCATAATAATTTTCATACCGACACTTTACTTAAAACTGCTAGAAACCCTCATTAATCCAATAATTTAAACAGTCATCATCATCATTCATCATTTTAGCCGAAAGACGTCCACTGCTGGACATAGGCCTCCCCCAAGCACAGCCACCTCGACCAGTTTTGTGCTTCCCGCATCCAGCGGATTCCTGCGGCTTTCATAAGGTCATCGGTCCACCTTGTGGGAGGCCTTCCAACGCTACGTCTTCCGGTATGCGGTCGCCACTCCCGAACCTTTCAGCCCCAACGGCCATCTATTCTGCGCGCAATGTGCCCTGCCCATTGCCACTTAAGTTTGGAAATTCTTCGAGCTATGTCGGTTACCTTGGTTCTCCTGCTCTCCTTAATATACAGTACGCAAAAGTAAAGGCTGAGAGTAATCAATGTACCACTTACATTACATACACACTTTCACACAGATACACTTACGTACACATAAACTTACAAAATCACAAGAGCACTTCATTACAAACCCAGTTTAAAGGGCTTGACGCAATTGAAAAATTAATAAGAAATCATAATGAAACAGGGAGACATGTAAACAAGAGTGATCTCTATAGCAAAATCGTTGATTCGCCATCAACCGAGACGGGGGACCTACCCTCAATTCAATTAAACTTTAACCAACTTCTAGTAAACAACACAATTAATTTCTCTCCAATGCATTTTGTACTCTATCTTGAGTGCCATTAGATTTATTATTAAATGGTGTGGATATTAATGTCAATTATCAAAATGCTATTGTTTTGATATCATAGGACCGAAGTTCAAATGAGTTATTATGATGGAACTATTATAGTGACGACATTATTCTGTGATGTGTTTTGGAACAGTTTCTGAGTAAATTACATTTCTCACTACATTTCTCGAAGTCAAGAAAACGGCCGGGAATGTGCATAATCGTATTGATTAAAACACTTACTTATTTATTTAATACTTCAAACAGAAATATACAGAGGCGGACTTAATGCCATAGATATTTTCTACCAGTCAACCTTGGGTGATGCAGAGACAAAGAGTCTGACACTCCCTTCCGCTCCACCCAGAGCGGGAGGGGTCATTTGATGATATCCCATACACAAAAAAAAAAAAAAAATGGCAGAGATGAACAGTGGTAGGTGCAATTACGAAAAATTTTGGAATAAATATTTATATAAATATCAAAATACACATATACGTATAACAAACTATAAATATTATATATATACCTAATTAAGTATATATAAATATAAGCACAAATAAATGTACTAGATACACGAATATACAAAAATAAATAAGACAAACATTGACGCTATGATGATACCGCCAGCTTCTTACGAATGTGCTTGTGTACTTTTACTTTCCATCTTGATTTCCAGGGAAAGGGCATTCCTCACAGAGATAAGTAGACTGAACGAAGAAGGAAGAGTGAATAAAGTCTGTGCAGTGAGTGGGACATCAAAGAAGGCGATTATTTGATAATCGTAGATGTTTATTGTGGTTGACAGAAATGTACCTACTGAAAGTGGGGGATAGCTACTGGGGAAAGGGGAGAGTCATGAAATGAAAACAAGTGGATCAATGCAGTTACTTGTATTTTTTTAAAGTTAAATAAGAAATAATACGAAGACATGACAACAAAGTAACATTCTATCAGGGGCCTAAGTCTACTAATTTACAAACGTTGCAATGGTCTAGCCATTGTGAGTATATGACAGTATTTGTATGGAAAATCTGTCAAAAACTCACAATGAAGAGACCGTTGCAACGTTTGTACATTAGTGGACTTGGCCCCCAGCGATAATGGTGATGGAAAAACCAAAAACTTATAACATTGACATAAGCTACCGAAAACCGAAAGTCGAGTTGTAGTTGAGTGTGTTGTTGAAAGTCGTTGTGGAAATACGAAATGCTTTGAAAGCGATTGCCACTTAACGGCCTAGATAAGTGGCCATCGCTTTCAAAGCGTTTTTCTAGCTAGAGGTACCTAAACATTTTTCTGATGAATTCCCATAGTGAATGGTTACTCTTATTTCTTAAAACAAGAGAAATATGCCGAAATGTATTTATATATTTATTTATTTAAGTTCGAGCCCTTTGGGGTTAAAACACTAGGGCTATGGAGTCCGAATGCTCACTTAGTTTTTCGAGACATCGCCAAGCGGTTGGTCGACTCTTCACGTAACCAGAGGGCTGGTCTTTTTCTTGGTCAAAGAATCAGCATTGCCATAAAACGTGGCAATACTGCCAGCCTTTTGGGCACTTTTCCTGTTGACAGCGATGCGGACGAATTTTTATGATGCCCTTTGCATCTTTCCCCTCCCTTTTTTGTAAAGGTACTTGTACATATTATTATTATTTTAAGACTAGTAGCTTTTAATTATGTAAATATTATTCAGAAATAAAAATATGTTTATTCCAAGAAGTTCGAATATTCGGTGAAAAGTGTCAATAAAACCAAGAACAAATAACGAGATTTACCAATAAAATAATGGGCCTATATTGACGAAACAAGAGAATGTTGGATATCTAATATCCATTGCAAAACGGTTGTAGACATAGCAACGTTTGATCTTACGAACGCTTGAAGGTTTGAGTGGGGCCACGACACAAGCGAGGCGATGTGATCACTACCTGCTAAAGTAGATTTTTGTTGTATTCCTTATTATTTTCATTAAACTGCACAAGACTAGGTTTGCTACTAAATCTGAGATGCTATTTTTGAAATGACTGGTAGAAATCGTCACGTAAGGAAAAAGCGTCATACCCCTCCATGCGACTTTCTCTCTCTCTCTCTCTCTCTCTATCTTTTTCTCTTTCTATTATATATGGGTGTGCGTGTGTTCGATAACGCGGCTTGAGGTAGCATTGGACTGGTAGAAATCGTCACGTAAGGAAAAAGCGTTATGCCCCCTCCATACATCTTTCTGTCTCCCTTTGTCTCTTTCTGTTATATACGAGCATGCGGAACGGTGCGGTGCATTCTATTTGATTTATTTCAATAGATAATTGACTCGGGGCCCGGCTGTCATTTCTAGATACTTGACAGTCGTTACGAGTAGTCAGAGCCCGAAATTCTGACAACGAGTCTTAAGCAAGGTGCATCGTGTCACCCAGAAATTGGGTTATGGAGATCATATAGTCAGTCGCTCCATGTAGAATACTGGTATTCAGCTGAATCCAGTTAGACTGGAAGCTGACCCCAACATAGTTGGGGAAAAAGCCAGGCAGATGATAATGATACCCGTAGGTAGGACTGGAAGCCAACCCCAACGTCATTTCGACAAGGCTAGGCAGATGAATTGGTTGTAAAAATTGAAACAATCCGGAATTTTCACGCTGGCAGAAGACAGTATGTTATGGCGTATCTTTGTGCACTTTGTGTTTTGTACCCTGTCAAAAACACTTCTTCGTCGCACTTTCTGGGGCCCCAAAGTAATACTGATGACTGTCCCTTGTTTCACCTCCCGCGTAGTAACGCATCGATCACTTCGTCGCTTACGCAAGTTTCGTCAACTTTCCTGAGACAAATTGTCGCCATATTTTGACGTAACACTGCCATAACTCCTTTTTTGCTGATGTAGGTTCTGGAAGAAATTGTGTTATTTTCCATGTTTATGACATGACGGGTTTTTCACGAGATGTAGGTAAAGGGTTTACCGTCGTACGGTTTATAACGTCCGGGGTTTTACAACGACAGCATCTACCGTGAAAATAGGTGAGCTTTTAGCAATTTAATGAAGAACAAAATGTGTGTCAAAATCAGATGATTTCTAGTCTATGCAAATAAAACAAAAACCTAAAGGGGTCATTGAAGTTTTACGTAAGTACCAAATCTTGCACCAAAGGTGGGGGGACCTTCGCTTTTATAATGATGACATGGGGAACCGGGGGATCTGAATGGTGATTACGTCAGCAATATTTATTTATTTAGTTTTTCAGATTTTTCTGCAAAATTTTGTTGTGTCTTTTTAAATGAAGATGTCAACCCCCTTATCAGGGATTCCCCAGAATAATTGATATTGCTTACTCGCTCTCACGTGGTGCTTTATGGTTAGAAAGAACCGCAGTAGGGAAATTACTTAAATGGGCATTCAATCCATACTTCCATACTAATATAAAACCGGTTTCCTGCTGAGCTAGCAGAAAACCGCGCTGGGGCGCCCTGCAGCCCCGTGCTCGTCACCGCGGCTCCTTCACGCAGCGCCTCCCGAACCCATCACCGCGTCCCGTTGCCAGTGTGTGCAGCCCTGGCGAAACCCCTCCAAAGGGATTTCGCTAGCATCACCGCGAGTGCCCCTGGTGCTCCTAGTATCAAGCCCATGCCAGAAAAGGCGCTGAAAAGGGCTGATAATGATGATGGTTTCGTGACGGTGCAAAAGGGGAAGCGCCGTTCGCGAACGAACAAGAACCGCTGTGGCAAAGCTCCTCCGGAGCCCGAAGTGAGTCTACGTGCCGCAAAGCCGAACACACCGGTGTACATCTCCCGCCTGCACTACACCACTAAGGCGGAGGACATCGTGGAGTACGTGCGCCAAAGGACAACGTACATGCCGAGGGTGCAGTTACTGGAATCGCACCGGAACGTCAACTTCAAGGCGTTCATCGTGCGTGTTCCGAATCTGTATCTGCCCGTCGTGATGGAAGAAGACTTTTGGCCGCAGGACGTGGTGTTCCGTCGCTTCCGCGGACAAGTTCCACAGGACAGTACAAAGTGCAGCTAGTGCTAAGTGAAGTACTAAGTTTTATATTAAAATATGTATGTTTAGGTTAAGGTATATTTCTATGGGCCTATGTTGCCTGAAATAAATGGTATTATTATTATTATTATTAATATATACTAATATTATAAATGTGAAAGTAACTCTGTCTGTCTGTCTGTCTATATGTAATGTTTTCACGCCTAAACCGCTGAACCGATCGTCATAAAATTTGGTAGAGATATAGCCTGGGATATGGAGAAGGATATAGGCTACTTTTTTACGCAATAACCGACATCCACGCGGGCGGAGCCGCGGGCAAAAGCTAGTTACTTATAAATTAATAACAAAT
This sequence comes from Dryobota labecula, assembly GCA_947523025.1. Taxonomy (NCBI): domain Eukaryota; kingdom Metazoa; phylum Arthropoda; class Insecta; order Lepidoptera; family Noctuidae; genus Dryobota; species Dryobota labecula. The sequence goes on along the minus strand of OX383284.1, from coordinate 24,072,353 downwards.
TATTAATAAAATAATGATACTGTTGGCAACACAACATTTAGTATGATTTACCTGTCATCTGTCATAAATGTCAATGTCACTTTAGAATCACTGTACAAGAGCAAGCGCAATAAATGAAGCACACCATTTTTGATCCGTCTGCATTTTCATTATAAAGTATTAAATATATTCAAGTTCCCCAACAGATACTATAAATTCTTTATTTCTAGGCTCATGAATAACAATATAGAAACCTGAACAGATTAAAAACAATGTTTACGTAAGCATAGGAGGGGGAGGGTACGAGCTTTGCTTACTTTTGCTGACAAGGGGGAGGTGGGGTTCAAATTTACTAAAATTCTGCTTATGATTCTACTTGAATGACCCCAAATTAATAAATATCTGAACCTTTTTTACTTCGTATGAATTATTTAAAAGTCATACTTAACCCAGGACAGATTCGATGTCCTAAAAAAAATCCACTATTTATATTTCTGTCCAATTTACTCAACAAATTCAACACCTTCCCTATAAAAGTCGGAGTTACGTCTTTTCCATTACAAAGGGCAGTCTACTGTATATTCTCATTCCATTAAAGGATTGACAAGGTTTCATAACGAGGGCTTTAGAACCAAAATATCAAATTTCTAAGCTGAGTGTGGCTTCTTTAGCTGCGTTCTCGATTGGTATTGTTTAGTAGTCTTCAGTTACCATATTGCGTAAAAGATCTTGTAATGTTAATATTATAAAATTATTGTTCTGAAAACATTTGATTGTTTTTCCAAGACGACCTGAAAACTATGAAGAGATTCTTGGCTGTGGCTTGGTGCTAAATGGGCCAAATTGTGAGAAATGAGATTTTTTTGTTTATTATTGAAATAGTGACATATTTATGTGTCTTTCTTTCTTTTCTTTTTTTTTTTAAACGATGCCGCACACTAGGAATTTCTCCTGTATCGTGGGTGCGTTTACAAACATTTAAACTCACATACACGAACAGCCAGACCCGGAACAACTATTTGTAGGTCATACAAATATTTGTTCCATGCGGGAATCGAACCCGCGACACGCAGCGCAGCAGTCAATCGCTTAACCACTGCGTCAACAGTGCCGTCAAAAGCATGTCTGCTAAAACGGCGTAAGTGTCACGATATAATTTGTAAAGATGTCTATGTCAAGACCAGTGTGGTAACGTGTGTGATTTCATACTGTTACATAAAAAGGATTTAGTGTTAAAAGGGCTGCAGTGTACTTGCCAACAGGTAATTTTAAAAAAAAAAACACTATGCTAGTAATAGAGTCGGAATTAAAACGATGAAAGTAAACTTATGTTCTTTTGAATTTTATACATAACTAGCTGACCCGACAACTTCGTTATGTCAAAAGTTATAGTATAAACTCCACTACTCTACCCTACCCTACCCTACCTACCCTACCTACCTACCTACCTACCTACCTACCCTACCCTACCTTACCTTACCTACCTACCTACCCTACCCTACCCTACCCTACCCTACCCTACCCTACCTATCTACTTACCCTACCCTACCCTACCTACCTACCCTACCCTACCCTATACTACACTACACTACCTACCTACCTACCCTACCCTACTCTACCCTACCCTAATTTTTCTCGCCGTATAAACCATCTTTGGAGTTCAACGAACATAAAAAAAAAAGAATTGGTAAAACTGGTCCAGGCGTTGTTGAGTTATGCGCTTACCAACACATTTTGCGATTCATTTTTATATTATAGATTTGGAACTAACACGGATTCTTGTTAGTGCTAAAAAGGCTTAAGTAGCAAATATTTTCAAAAGTGAGTTTTTATACTGCGGCCGAGATGATACTTACTTAGCACATGCTTTCACTTAGACATGTTCCCGTCTTTATCATGCACTTAGTTTAAATAGACTGCGTCTAACTAGATTGCGATAGACTGAGTAGATTGAAATAGGTTTGTACAAACACTTTTACACCACAATTATATTTTAAAAACTAGATGTGGTCAGCGTTTCCTATCTGACTACGCTGAAAAGAAAGGCTGAAACAAACTCAGAGGTCGCAGTCTCTTTTAAAGTCCATACATAATATTTTTCAGATCATGTGAAGACCATGTAGATTGGTGTCTGAAATGGTCTTTTGATGAAAGAACCACACAGATTGAGTGGACCTGTCCAGTCAGTGCACGCATTTGTCAATAATTATGCAGGTCAACTCAGAACTTAAGGAGCTCAACGATTCGGAGAAAAAAACCAAAGAATGGACATTTGGGTGGGCCGCATAAATTACCTACTCAGTTTCCAGCACATCAAGTTACCACAAACTGTCAAATTTTCTCATTCGATTTTAAACTTAACCAACAACATGTTAAGGTTTAAAATCGTTTGGAGAAATTTGATAGTTTTGTTTAACCTGATGTGCTGGCGAGTGAACATTAGTGACAGGAGTATCTCTTAGCCAAAGTGCGGCCTTATTGTGGATATATATACCTTAGCTCATAGAAGTGGAACGGGAAGCACAGATATTCTTTGATAAAGAAGTCACAATCTGACAAATTTGTATTTCCTTAACCTACCAACGATTTTTCTTCGACCCACGCTTTGGTGTTTCTCAAACTTTCAGGTACACACAGGTTTTATTTTCTCCCCTATTTACAAATTAAGTTTATTGACCGCGAACCAGCAGTCAGTCTGCGTATACACAGGAGTCGTATCGTAAATTTTACTATCGACTCTATGGGCCGACACTCCCGGCTGTAAAGTGCACATTGCACGTTTTGTTTGCTTTTAAATTTATTGCGGCAGTACTAGGGACGTAGTGGATAGGTAACAAAACCAGTTTAGGTCTGTATAGGGGGAAAAAAATGGCCAACTGCGAGTCGGATTCGGACACGAAGGGTTTTGTTCACATAGGGTATTTTTCGCTTTATTTTATTTTTTATTATTTGTTGTTTATAGCGGCCAGGGAGAATGGGCAGCAGCGTTCTCTATGCATTGTTAACCATACTGCGATCACCAACCCGCCTGCCAAGCGTGGCGGTTATGGCAACTATGTCCAGCTGTGGACGTCTTTCGGCTGAAATGATGATGATGATGGTAAAACATTTATCATTGTTTATTTGGGGAAGCCTGCCTTTGGGGAAGGCCTATGTCCAGCAGTGGTCGTCTTTCAGCTGAAATGATGTGATAGCGGCCATAGAATTAGACAGTCTGTGAAAATTTCAAGTGTCTACCTTTTACAATTCAAAAGATACAGACCTGTGACTGACGGACGGATGGACAGATTTTAAACGCTTCTCAGGGTTTCGGCACTCTTTGGGAACGGAACTCTAAAGAGCGCTTTAGATTTCTGATGGTGTAACGACTATTGGTTCGGTACATGGCCGGGTAGGTTCCGTATGGCTGTTCGGGTAACGGGTATCGTGTGTATAAAAGATTTATGGTGGCATGACCTGAGATTGTAAAACAACATGCTGTATTTCTAGGTGTCGATGTTGTACAAATTGACGATACAGAAGACTTTTTACAAAAAAAGTGACCGCAAACATTTTTTTATCTTTTCATGATATAAATCCCTACAATAGACTTATTGTTAGCTGAAGAATGATTAATATTGTTATTTATTATTTTGTTTGTGGCTAAGTAATAATAGCTCTAGGGGTCGATCGATCGAGTTAAGCTACGCTTGCCGCGGTTGGTCCGTGGATGGGTGACCTTCTTTACATACCAAGCGTCTATCCGTGTCTCGCACGTTAAACCGTTGTCCCGGTTGTCATTTGTAAATTTTTGACAGTTGTTACGAGTCGTCAGAAGCTCAAAAGTCTGACAACCAGTCTTACCAAGGGGTATTGTGTAATTATTAGCTGGGTTGTGGAGGTCTGACAGGCAGTCGTTCCATGTGAAATACTATATTCAGCTGCATCTGTTTAGAATGGACGCCGACCTCAACCAAAATCGGGAAAACACATTATACAAGACAAAGCAGGTGAACAGACAGCAACAACAATCGCACACTATTCCCCACGGGAATATCAAGTCAACCCTTGATTCTATAGTCTTTGCTTCCAGGCAAAACCTGACTATACCACCCAGAGCTACCGCATAACGCTTACCCATGGACTAATCATTGAGCAGATACCGACTTCTACGGGCTACGACTACGATACTCTGGTATAGTCTCCGACCCACTGAACTGAGAACCTACTGTTTACACAACTAAAGTATATGTAGTATGTTATTTATAATTTTTAGCCCATGTTGTCCCACTACGAGCAAAGGCCTTCCTTTCTCCTTCCCACTCGTCTCTCTCAAGAGAGAGACCACATTGGTGTACCAATCACGTCTATAGGCGTCATGCCTGTCCCGCCATCTTCTCCAGCTTAACAGGTTCAAGGACACTGAACAAGATACAGCAGAAGTTTTATTGTTATGATGCCTATGGGCGTTTAGTTTCCTTCAAGGTGTTAAAAACAGACAATAATGATCTCCAAAGCAGTGTTTTCCAGACATTCTTCTGTCATGGCCCGGTCATTTTCATACTGCCCTTTCGTGACCCACTTAATAGTTTTAACCCCCCCCCCCCTCCCCCCGCTGGTTAGGTACTTACATGTATTACAATAAAAACATTTTTATTATAACTCAAACAATATTTAGGTAGTGACAATTTAGTACGAAGTAAGAAGCTTCTTATTTTTTACCAAAGAATCCAAGTTCACTGCAAATGATGAAATTTTATTCCTGAGGTCGGGTTCCACTTCAAGTCGATTTCTATATTTATTTTTAAGGTAAACTAGTGTTGAAAACCCAGCTTTATATTTACATATAGGTTGTGACAAAAGGCATTAAAAATGTTATTGCTTGATTAGCTAATTTTGTGTAGGTATTCTTGGCGACAAGTAACCAAAAATCTAACAATGGTCTTGTCTCGAATATATCCTTGAGTGCTGTGTCACATGAAATTTCAATTAACGAGTTGACATCTGTATCTAGTAAATACTGTTGTTTATTTGTTAATTAATGTTTTAGAGTCTAAAGCATTAATTAACAAATAAACAGCATTATTTTACAGACCTCTAACGGCTAACGTGTAGAAAATGTGAGTTTACCAAAATATTTTATTAGAGTAATGAATTTTTTTCCTGGATTTTCTAGCAATATCCTGGACATTACTTTTACTTCTATTGTTTTTGTATAACCCCCTTCAACTCCCCACATCTTCAGAAACCAGCTAATAAGAGTACCTCAGTGACAAATGCCCTATGCGCCCGCTATTACAGTCTAACCACGATTGATAGCCCCTGACCGGGGAAACCAGTCATAAATTTTACTATGGGAGATATACGTGCCCTCCTTGAGAATTGATAGGAGGACGGTGTTTTGGATGCGAAGTTCAAGGTGTTTTAGGGAAAACCAGATCACCAATTTTGGAAACAGGAGCTGCTAAAAATGAATTGCTCTATATGCATTAATCTATACAAATGTGCCGTGTGGTGCCATACGTAAAGAATAGCACCACCCTATTTCCTCCCATGGGTGTCTTAAAAAGCGACTACGGGACTTACTAGAGAATGGGCAGCAGCGTTATCTATGCATTTTTAACACCATACCGCGATCGCCAACCCGCCTGCCAAGCATGGCGATTATGGCAAACCCCTCTTTGGGGCATATGTCCAGCAGTGGACCTCTTTCGCCTGAGATGATGATACAAATCAATAAAATTAAAGTGCTCTTTTATAATTTCAAAATAACGGCTTTTTATTAAATGCCTAAGATACGATATTATACACTACTTAAAACAAACAGTTTATAAGTTTTACTGTCTGTCTGTTTATTCCGGCTAATCTCCGAAACGGCTTGCGGCTACTTTTATTTTAGAAAAAACCACGCGGGCAAAGTTGCGGGCTAAAGCTACTTGTGAATAAGTACTATGTATACCTCAAGTAGCAAAGGGTTGTAGTTTAAGAAGAACCTCTGTCACTTAACAGCTCGAGGTTTGAATTTCGTTTCAAAGTTAACGTTAAAGTGAAAGAGTTCTTCGATAAAAAAAATATATATATATATTATTTCACATAAACCTACATGGGCACTTATGATACGTGAGAAGCTAAGTGCACGGTATCAATTAGTCGTTTCCTATGGAGAAGAGCCGGCAAGAAACTCCACGGTTACTCTTTTAAAAATAATTGGCTTTTACAATATTTTGAAATAACAGTGTTAATAGGTATGGGAGGACAGTGTAGGCCTTTTAACAATTACCAGGTACTTAACAAAATAGAAAAGTGCCAACAAATCTACACTCAACTAGGCCTACAACGTTAATTTGGAGAAAACACATAGAAGGTAGTTTTCGCCAAATTTATTTATTTATTTAAGATTCACAAAATCCATAGCTCTTTGAAATTTTAACTTAAACTATATAAGCTAGTCTTACAGCCAATCAAAAAAAATTGCTATTAAGAGCGTTATCACCGGTCAACTAGCGCCACTTTAAAAACATATTATCTCGTGACTGAGAAGGAATTATGAAAAACGGCTCAATCAACTATATTGATAAGTGTGTCTAGAAATTTCTAATACCTTTTATAAAGTTTCATATTGAGACACGAAGCAACAAAATACGATGTAGAGAAATGTGGCCGTTTTTATTTAGATAGAATTTTATTGCTTCGTGTCTCAATATGAAACTTTAAAAAAGGTATTGGAAAATTCTAGACACACATACCGATATAGTTGATTGAGCCGTTTTTTTTTGAAGGTGCAGCGCGGTCAACATATATGGGATAGCATTTTTTTTTTAACCCTTTTTAGACTCGTGTGCCATTTCTGTTACAAACCTCAATAATCCCGCTAAAATATATACTAAACATTGAAGTTCATTCAAATCAGTGTCACTGTATTGTAACATACCACATCGAACATTTTAGTATCAAACACAAATCACAGATGGCGAAACTTGTTGATTTTAGCGAGTTTGAATTTCGTGCGTTGATGAGAGTGACAAGTTGAAACTCGTTGAATCTTTGAATTTTGTAAAAATATCCTAATAAAAGTGTATAAAATTGTATTGTTTTCGTTGAAACCAATACAATTTAAATGTAAATGAATGATTTTATTAATTTATTGTCACCAACACATATTTTTGCTTTTTTATGTGAAAAACGTAACTATACAGCGTGTTACGGAAAGGGTATATACATATCAAAGGCACGGATTCTTTTGGTGATAACAAACTACAGGGCAATATTTTTTAATACCTATACCTACATAAATAAAAAGTTAAGAAACATTTAACTAAAAATCAAATGTTTCCAATTGAATTCTACACATCACTAGACCAAGTCAGCTGATCGGTGTCAATAAACTACACACAAAGAAACGGCGGTAAAACGTTTGTTATGATTTAAATTTAATAAACTATCGAAATAAAAAAAAATATTAAGCATTTTCTAGTTAGTGCTTTTGAGCTGAAATTTTGTACAGAGATTCTGAACCAGATACACTCTTCACCCCGTTTGTATGGATATACCCTTTCCGTAATACGCTGTATATGTCTGCCTAAAATTTCAAATAAATAAATAATCCAAAAAAAAATATATTTTTTTTGAGAAACACGTCTTTTTTTATTTGTTTTAACCTGTCATATGCCAAAGTATTTTAAAATTTTATGATCTTGGGCTACAAAGGGTTAATTTACCGATGAAAAATTTCAACGCAGGAGGGTCCAGAATCATGGACTCTTTCCATGGTAACAGGCTTCACGTCGATGTGATGCCACCCTGTATTATTTCAACTATGTACAATTTTCTATAAAGCTGTCATAGCCCGTACTGAACTGAGGAATTTTAAACGTCATTAAAGAAAAGGTATTCAAACATCAATTAACTTAATACATAAAAAACAAATGAACTCAATGAATCCTATTCTACCTGATCGGAATCTATTAAAACCTAGTCAAAATATAGGTATACTAAAATGTAGCACTCTCTAATTTAGTGCGTAACTAACTTTTATTACAGTCCGTGCTAATTACTGTTTTATTGGTACAAATTAGTTGATAATTACTTTGAAAATTGATTACAGCTTTGTTCACGAAAGGCTGTCTGGTAGATCGTGACAGGAAACTGAATTTATTCAAAAATTTATTAGTAAAGAAAGTAGTACTGACCTTCGGAACTTAGCAGGTAGTCATAAAAAACTTTAACTTTTACAGAGTATTCTTTCACCTCTATGTATAATTTTGTTAGTAGCTATAATGACGAGATCATGAGACGCGGATTCTAATCAGAGACAGAGACATTCAGACTGATGATTATTAAGAACCCAATGAAAGTAGTAATTTAAAAAATAAAATAAAAAATGAAGAAAATAATAAAACGAACAAAAAATTAAAGTAAAAACAAATACATAATTTATGCACAGATTCTCAAATTATCAGATGACGTCACTTATATTATAACTAGAGATCGACTAGACTAGACTCGAGATAATATTCGGATGCATATTCACTAAAGTTGAGACGTTGGCTATTAAGAAATGCGCTTTTGTATCGGAAAAATCCCGCTGTTCTGGGATCAACAAATTTAGGTTTCTGATTATAAAATCGGATGTATATTTACTTACTTTCAAATGTTGGCTTATATGAAATGCATTTTTGTATCGATCGTAAAAATACCGCGATTCCGGAAGCGACAAAATTAGTGTTTTTTTCTGAGTATAGAATCGGATACATATCTACCTACCCACATAGCCGTATGTTTATGCCCAATCGGTACGAATAAATATTATAGTACTTAATTTAATAAAAACAAGTATGTTAAATTATGTATTATTTTTGTTTTTTTTAACACACGTCACTCCTCCTCTTACACCGTACATACACATATTTGCATCGGGGGTTAAACAGTTATTTTAAATAAATATGCATCTGAATAGTTATTATCATCATCGTCATTTCAGCCGAAAAACGTCCACTGCTGGTTATAGGCCACCCCCAATTGGGGTTGTGCCATAATCGCCACGCTTGGCAGGCGAGTTGGCGATCGCAGTATGGTGTTAAAAATTTATAGAGAACGCTGCTGCCCATTCTTTAGTAAGTCGAGTTGAATAGTTATGCAATTCAATAATTCGTTTTTTTTTATTTTTTATAAATAATTTTTTAAAGTCACTTCTAAACTATACACCCGACTAGTTATACTTTGCCGGTATTCCTAGTATCCCGGGATATTGACTTACAAAAAAAAAAATGTTTTAAGAAGCCGCTTCCATAATAACTACATGGACAAAAATTTACTTTAGGTAAATATGCATCCGAATATCCGATTTCTAATTATAAGTGATGGAACCAATTTGACCATCGATTTTACCTGCTGCTCTAGTCGTAACAAAGAACCACCTAACATATTGACCAAAAGAAAAATTGCTAGCGAAAAATCACTATCACTATCACTACATATTATAAAACAAAGTCCTCCGCCGCGTCTGTCTGTCTGTCTGTCTGTCTGTCTGTCTGTTCGCGATAAACTCAAAAACTCCTGCACCGATTCTCATGCTGTTTTCACCAATGGGTAGCTTGGTTCTCGAGGAAGGTTTTAGTATATAGTTTGTTAAGTTTTTGTATTCATTGGATAAAATATAATGATATTTGTTGGAGGTGTCGGAAAAAATAAGCCGTCTGGAAAGGATCTGGCTGCAGTGATAGATTATAGCCTGGAATAAGGCTACTTCTTATCCCTGGAATAGGTTTCCATGGGTTGCGGGAACGGGAACAAAATTGCATGATGACTTTTGGTCGCGATAACCGAAATCCACGCGGGCGAAGCCGCGAGCATCAGCTAGTATATTCATAAAAGCGTTCCATAAAAAATCCTTTTTGCCAATTTGAAAAATTTAACGCAAGCTACAATACAGGGACATGGACCAAAAAAAAAGGAGCACCATTCGAAATTTAAAAAAGGCACAAAGAAACTAGGATCTGCACGTGTTGCCTTTTGAGAGGCACTAGCTGGGCGACCGGAAGTTGTGAGCTCTAAAGCCGTGCTCTTTCATATCCGGCGGCTTTCAGCGCCGAAATAATACGCTTAGTATTTTTGATCACATTTTTTGTGAAAGCGCTTTTTTGTGTCCTGAAAGTGCTCTTGGCCTAATCGGCTGTGGAATGGGATTTGATGTAGGGAAAAGATTTTAATAAAATTGTCACTTTCTACCTGCAATGTGTGAGAGAGAGCTTTTAAAATTGAGTTTCCAAAAATCTACAAGCTTTTGTCACGAAACATAAATTATCTATATTGTCGAGAATGTCACGCCGCGCCGGGCACCCGCGGGCGGGAGCTGCGGTCGCGGGGAGGGCGCTCGAACTGCGGGCGCGCACCGGCCGGCACTATACTGCGTCATCGATCGTTATACGTTTTACACATATTTTCGGTTCGTTGCCACTAGTACCATTAACAGTTCCATGATGGAACTACTGATGGTTTTTTTTAATCACTGGTTCCATTTTAAAATAATTTAAAAATAATGGAACTAATGTTGATTTTTTTATCAGTAGTTCCACATTACTATTTTAGGCACTTATGAAATTTGTGTTACCGAGACAGAAATGACTTAGTCATTGAAGCCCAAATGCAATTATTAGCAGGCGAAATATCTGTGAGTAATTTTTTTGATAAAATACGTTGTTTTTTTTTTAATATTTGGTAATTTTATTGAATAAAATTATTATAAAAACTAAGTGTTTTCACCTCTAGTGTTTTTACACCCTTCAAAAATATCATAAGCGCCTAAAATAATAATGAAGAACTAGTGATAACAAAATCAACATTAGTTCCATTCTTTTAAAATGGAACTAGTGATAAAAAATAAATATCAGTAGTTCCATCATGGAACTGTTAATGGTACTAGTGGCAACGAACCACATTTTCCTATTCAAATCTTGTCTACCGTTTGTTTTCCCTATTCTTAAATCTTTATAATACAGTTCACTAATATCAAGTTACCGGTGTTTTAGTTCTCGTACCACCTAAAGGATATATCCATTCCTTTTTAATATCTACCTTCTATCTTTTTCAAATAATAAATCTGAAGAGTTTTTTTTTTTTGTTGGTTTGTTTGTTTGAACGCACTAATCTCTGGAACTGCCAGTCGGATATGAAATATTATTTTTGCATTTGATAGCCCAATTATTGAGGAAGCCTATTTATTTAACATCACGCTAGGACCATTAGGAGCAGAGCATAAAAAAGGTCAGAAATGACGCTAAGCGAAAACGAAGTACTAGCGCGGGTGGGCGATGCGATGTAACGGGGTGGGTCGGGAACAAGAAATTTCACGCGGACGAAGCCACGAGCAGAAGCCTAGTATAATTATAGGAATAAAAGTAATGTAGATGATTGCGCATGTCGATGTCGTGCCGACAATATTAGTAGGACAATCAACAAGGTTGAAACTAGTATATTGCAGTGTCCATCATTGATTTGTGCTCATTAAGGCTTTGACTGCCAGACAACAGACACAATAGAAAAACTATTGTTGGTGGCAGTCAATGTGTTAAATAAATTTTGAATTCATCCGATGAAGAAATAAAGTACCTAATGTGTTGTTTCAAAATCTTTGATGTCTATTTTCTTTGTTTCCACCGGGTATGACGTATCATGCAGTGATTTTTATGTATCACATTAGAATTCATACTAAGAAATGCTCTATAGTTGATTCGATTATTTCACATAATTACGTTTAATTAAATAGTTAATTCAATATGATAAGCAACTTCCAATAATTACTTGATTATATTTTGACTAAAATTGTAAAATTATAAGGGTAGAACATAATTGTGACAGTTTTGGAAAATAATTTGCTAATAATGTGACTCTCTTCAAAATATACCGTTGTCTTACAAGTATTTAAGAATTTTAATCGGCCAAACTCCTGCTTCGTTTTTGCTAGCCGGGTATAAATTATTTATAAATAAATTCTATATGTATATGCTGTTGGTGTGTAAAAATATATATATATAATTTAGAGATACTGTTCAACTGGGTAAGGTTTCTCAAAGATTGGAGACCAGAGGAGTCGAAGAGAGTTTTTTCGGTAATTTTGATTTCTGGGGCTATTGCGGTGAATTTTTGAAGTATCAGTTATACTTCAGTGCTGTCCGCTAAGTCTAATTTACATCAAACTGTTAAACTAAACCTAAAATCAGCTGATGTACTGTAACTAAATAAAAAAGTGTATTTTAAAACCTGCATTAAACCAGACAGTAACCGCACGTGCTTTTTTCTGACTTTTGCAACAAAACATTACAGTGCATCCCTGAATTAGTTTGTCCGTTATTTCGAAACTACAGAGTCGTGTGTTTAGTACTTTTTGGTCACCAAATTTATGCTCGCAGTTCAAATGTGGCCGTGGTGCGTTTCACTTTACCGATTTACCTAAATTCAGGCATTAACATGGGTATTTATGTTTATTCGTTTCCACGTATAACAGTATTTACGTAGGTATTTACGTAAAATTCACTTATCTGTTTGTTAAAGTGAATTTTTATTCAGCGAATAGAAAATATGTCACTGGATTTTAGCGTTACAAAAAAAAAAACCTTTATAATGGATGACGGATGTAAAAATACACTGCTCCATGGTACTAAGTTTGATGTACGGAATGCATAGATTAAAAGTTGTTGTTTATTGTTAACTTCTCCCGCTTTGGGCGGAGCGGGAGGGCATGTCAGACTTTTACTAACTAAAACCCACCCGTGTTCCTTCAGTTGCCTGTGTACCAGGGCCACGGTATCCCTGTCGGATAAACCCGCAACCCTGGCAGGCACCGGTCCTAGCGGACCCCGTCAGTGCGTGCTGACATCTCTTTGAGGCGCGCGTGGAACACAACGCGCCGTCAATCCGGGCCTAGTCCTTATCGGACGGCGAGCTGCCCATAGCTCGCCGTCCGTAAGCCCGGGTGGCCGGGAATCGGCCCGATTCCCGCCGTCCAGGGCGTCTCCTGCGGTGACTAGGGGCATGAGGGCGCACAGACTACCGCTCCCTCACGCACTCCACCTCTTCCTTCACTGCCTCCCATGCACTCTCGCTCCGAACCATGGCCTGGACTAGGGTGGGACGCAAGAGATCGCCGCCGCCAATACCCACCGTGAGGACACGGCGGTGCTCTACTAAAGCCGGGCAGACCTCCACCGTGTCCTCCAGGCGATCCACACAGTGGTAACACCCGGGCGTTTCCTCCCGCCTAATCCGTAACAGGAATCTCCCGAAACAACCGTGTCCGGTGAGGACCTGTGTCAGGTGAAAGGTGAGGACGCCGTGGCGCTTCTCTAGCCACTCCTCAAAGAGTGGACTTATCGCCACAATCATAGCGCGCCCAGCGCTGGGTTGCGACAATCGCATCCTCCATGTCGCCATGAGATCCCGCCGGAGCTCTGTCCGTCGTGCCCTGATTTCTCGCTGCAGCGGAGTTACGCCCAGTAATATAGTCGTGAGGGTTAGTGTTTTACCAAAAACCCTGGTGGATTTTTTGCTAGTTATAACAGCAATACGGTTCGATCGCCCAGGTTAAGCTACGCTTGCTACGGTTGTTAGTACGTAGATACCCATCCACGATCCAGCCGCAGCAAGCGTAGCTTCAGCGTAGGTTTTGGTATGTAAAGATGGGGGTGACCATCTTTATATACCAAAACCCCTCCGTGCCTCGGAAAGCACGTTAAGCCGTTGGTCCTGGATGTCATTCGTGGATCTTCATCAGCCCGCAAGTCTGACAACCAGTCTTACCAGGTACTGGATTGTGGAGATCAGATAGGCAGTCGCTCCAATTAAAATACTGGTACCTATTCAGCTGCATCTTGTTGGACTGGGAGCCATTTTTTTTTTGTTTCTGGGGTTGAAAATCCTCATGGATGTCCTCCGCCCTGAGGTGGGCGGAGGGGTCTGTCAGACTCTTACTGACTAAAAACCACCCCGGCGTTCCATCTCACACCTACGCCGGGGGGTCGCGGGAAAGTACATACTTTTTTTTTTTTTGTTTTTCGACGCTTAGTAATGCATTACGCATGCCCGCTCGTCGAGGAACGAGACGGGGTATGTGGGACTCCTTGCCAAGGTGGCAGTATACCCACTAAAAACTCAGCGGAGTTCCCTCATCGCCTTGATGAGAGGGTCATGGGAAACCGGCTCAGCCTTTACATCCACAACCCTCCCGGCGCATGTCCGCCTAGCTGGCGGGCCCCGCATGGGGGGGATACGGGAATAGCCAGGAACACCTGGCCACGGCTACTGAACCCCCCCGCCTCGACAATGCGGGAACCCACGGGGGGGGGGGGTGGATTGGGAGCCTACGCCAACATTGATGAAAAAAGGCTAGACAGGGTGGATTTTTGAGACGGGGCATTACTTCCTTTGTAGCGACAGGCTAACGTTCTCGGGAGGCTGTCGTTAACTTTTTGAGTAAGAGACAACTGCATTCACAGATTTTGTAGAAATGGTACATTCAGTTCAAAAAAAAATTGGTTGTCTGTAAAGTTGGTTTACGGACGATAATTTTACGTGATAACGTAACACAAACCGAACGCTTTGGCCGATCGTGCCTCTCTGTCGCTTGTTCCGCACTCTCGCTTGCACGCTCGGATCAGGCGGAACGTGACAATGAGTTATGCTTTTTCGTGCGTGCAGATGGCGTTCATCGATTTACATATAAGACGTTATCACGTCAAAAACGCCAACGTTCACGTTTTATTTTTATTATGCCAGAAACGGGTTAAAATAAACTGGATAAACATGGGGTAGAGTAGTAGAAAAGTCACAAATCGCAAAATCTTTTCTTTATATAGTCTGACCAAAACTAGTGAAATAATAGTAATCTAGACCTCATAATTTTCCTAATGCTAAGGCCGCATTTCCTCTTACTACTAAACTCCAACGAGAAATGTTCACCGCCCTCTCTCACAGTAGATTGAAAACATAAACATACACTTGCTATGGAGCTTACACTTGCAAGATACTATCAATGTCTGTGAAATAATTGTTGCGGAAAGTTTTCTATTACAAAGAAAGACCACGCCATGACTAAAACTATGTGGTAAAGAAAGAGATCAGAAGAATTTGTACTTACGTGTATGAACCGATTTTTCAATATTTTTCGATCAATTCTCCTTTATGGTCATGCTGACTAGAAATCAAAACGTCTATGCCAAGTATTGCCTAAACCTTATATTGACTAGGAAGCACAATGCCTAACTTGCAATATGTTTATACAGTATTTGAACCAAACCTTAATCTGACTATGAACCAAAATGCCTACCTTGCAATATATCTAAACAGTAATTGAACTAAACCTTATTCTGAGAGTGGAAAAAATGTAGGTAAACCCACGAGCAACTTGGAAGTAGCGTTCGCCGGCCGCTGCCGCAGCACCGCTCGCTACGCTCACTCGGCTAACGCGTGGTTTTTCACCCAGTTCAAAATGACGAATCATACCTACAATCTGCCACAGATATGTTCACTATTATCTAATTATCCAGTCGCAGGCAGATTGTATGATTCATCATTTTTATTCTCCGGGCGATTTACTTTCTTAGAAATTATTGCATTTCAGGCATTTTGCTTGTTAAACATTTTGATCTCTAGGCGATTTACAGCTTAGGCAATTTGCTGTATAGACATTTAGGCATTTTGCTTCGTAGACGAATTGAAAGTTAGACACTGATCATACAGCTATTATATTATTTATTATAGAAGGTTGAAAAATCTGCCAAAAAACTAAAAAAATAATACAGTTCTGATGTTTTTCGCTTTACTCGTACTCGCGAAATAAAGCATAGGATCATAAGCAATCGACCAAAGTTTCCCCGAATCATTTTGGGCGACAAAAATTATACATGGCAACTAAGCTAAGCTTATCAGTCCCTCCATCCATTCCAGTGTTTTTATAGGTAGAGAGGTCTAAACAATATTTTTCACTCTTGATTACTCTTAAATAAGCTAAGCTAGTCTAGACAGAGACGTAAATTATTAACTGGAGACTTAATTAAAAATGTCGGAGTAACAAAGTAAACAATAATATTCCATCGGATATCTTAGTCCATTTCGAGTTGAGTCAACTACAGAAGTATGTACAAACAGCTCCGAAGTTTTAATTGTAACTCCAAAGGGAAGTTTTGTAACAATTGATAATGATGTTTCGAGTTATTTGGAAGTTTTGTAGCAATTTTTTGTAGTATATCAAATACCGTAGTCTCTACAGCTGAAAAAGCTTTGACTTTGACATGTAAAATAGAAACTTAGAAAAACTTGTATCTAAACAAATAAAAAAATTGTTGTCTGTTTGTTATGTCAGAATAACCATTTTTTACTAAATGCGTTTGAAAGTACGGTAATTGCAAAAAAAACATTTTTTTTGTCTTTTTGTCTCTTGGTCTGTCTGACTGTTCCAGCTAATCTCCGAAATGGCTGGAAAGATTTTGACGAGACTTTCACTGGCAGATAGCTGATGTTATAAGGAGTAACTTAGGCTACTTTTATTTTAGAAAAAGCCACGCGTACAGCAGCTAGTAAATAATAAGATTACAAACTGATGGATACAAACTTTTTAAGGATTGATATCATCTTATATCTCAAACTAAGGTAGTTGATACCGATCCTTAAGAGTCTATTATTATAAAATTATTTTAATAATAATAATAATAATAACCCCACCGCCGTATCTCTACGTTGACGTCGTGGTGAGGCTTGCGCGCTCCGAACTCTGGATCTGTGCCGGTAGAGTTTACTTTACCGGAACATGTCTAGGGTGAGGAGCCAGACCAAGATACATACAGAAACCCTCAGGGCAGCATGAAGCTGAGCTGAGGCCCTTTTGGCATTATAATCATTGTTTTCTGTTTTTTATAGTTTTAAGGTGTATTTTTTGCTATAATGCCAATAAACGCATTTTTCTTTCTTTCTTTTCTTTTAGCATGTGGCGAGCTGTTGGGCAGTTGCGACCCTACGGACCCTATCTCCCGGCAGAAGTTCATGTTCCTCATCTCTGGCTTGCCTTTATTGGCCGGCTGGAGTGAACACTGACGAGGAACTGAGCTCCCACCTCATTCTTGTCTTTATTGGCCGGCTTGAGTGGAGCTTCGCAAGAGCAATGCTCGGAGGAAGGCAGTATTCCAGTAAGTGCTTGTAGGGATCTTGACCATCTTCCGGGCTCTGGGATTGTTCTGAGAGCCGTGGAAAACCTCTCCACTCCTCGAGCACCTCAGGATATGTTGCCCCCTTGTCGCTACGTCACTATATGCTAGCGACCGTTTCCGGGGGCCCATTAATGAGTGTGTAAGTCACCCCCTGCCATTTTATCCGTGTACAATAAAATATTGATCAGACAGGGGCCATAGTCCTTCCATAGTTTTAGGTAACCAGTCCATTTAATCACCCAAACCCATATTCCAATATCTTTGTTTCCATATCCTACAATAGTCTTACACCAACCGGGGGTTGTCTTTGGGTGCATTTGCATAGTGCGTACAGGGATAATCGTCGGTTGGTGCCTCATTCCATTTAAAATTATCTAAGGGGCCTCTGCGAGTTGGCTTCGGCCCCTCGTACGCCTTCCAAAGGTCCGGGACCCCAGGGTCCCGAGATATATAAACGTATATAAAATAATAATAATATATTTATTCAGACAACTATATGATCCATTACATTTATTTGTTAGTGTGAACTTAAAAACTATGTTTGTAACTAATAACTAAGAGAGACTAGTCCTCTGGGTGAGGCTCCACACCAGTGGGCTGTCTAATTTATTGCCTTGGCTAAGATAAGCTTAAAAATAAACACATCAAATTTTCATAGTCCTCAAACTTAATATACGTAAGTATCAACCTTTCACAAGTAACAAAAAAGAAATCTCACAGCCGTAACAAAAACGAAGATAAAGTGTGCCATAACAGTTTTACAGTTTGTCCCAACAAAAGCAATGATAACAGTAGGTCACCGTTGGTCAACGGCCCTCCTAAAATGGATGACTTGGCTAAAATACAAAAACTAAATCTTTCTTCTAAAACTGACCTAACTTTAGCACTATGAAAATTGGATATTGAACCTTGATTTATACAGTTAAAGGTTGAAAATTGTTCGACGAAAACAAGTGTTTCTGCTGTTCCGTAACAAAATGGACAGACAACATTAAGGACACATGTTGCAAAGGTGAGAATGTTAAGATTGTTCTCGAGATAAGTGCGAAGATTGGATATGGCTCTCAAGTTGTCGCTGGACTGTAATGAAGGACAATAAATCGTTGCTTGCTAGTGATGCGACTTCGCTTGATTCGACCGTTGAATCGAGAGGACATAAGGACAATCAAGTCGAGTGGTTCGATACTCGCGAAACAGAAATATCGATTAAAAATCAAGTCTTTTTGTATAGCATTCAACAGCCGTAAAAACAATTGAACTGAAAGATTTTTTTATTGGTATTATTGTATGGTGTGTTACGGAGAATTTTTATATTGAAGTGGTACATATTCAAAGCATAATGCAGTTTTTTTTTTACTTAAAACGATATGGATTGAATATCAAGCTAAAATTTGAAACTTTATTTTTATAAAAGTGTTACATTTTTGTACTTTTTCATATATTGCTGCTGTATAAATAAACCCACTCGTTACTTTACAATAAATATTTGTCTTATTTACTAGGTATTTCATTAGAAATATTACATAATGTTCATTAGAACATTATGTAACTGCCTTATTAAAAAAAAAAAAAAAAATTGGTGTAAAGTAAATTTAATTGGAAATGCACAAATAGCTTGCCCGCATAGCACATGCTTTGACAGATTTAGTTATTTAATTTTATTTAAAAAAAAGAAAAACTATTGTGCCAAGGGAAAAATTACCTACATAGAGGAAAACAAGGTCGAGATGAAATTACCACACGGATACTCCCAAAAATCGAATCACTCGATTAAACCGAATCATTGACATCACTAGCGCTAAGAAACATCGGCTGCAAGTGACGTATGGCGTGCAATGATCTGTCTGTAACGTAACTGATGATCGTGGGGCTAAAAGTTGCATTGAAGTGAGTTTGTCTTGATTTCCATTTGTTACGAGTCTTTCATTGATTTGTTCACGCGGAATTGGTCTTGGCGTCAAATTGGTGGAAAATAACATCGTGGAAGAGATTTCTTAATGTTACAGCAATTAATGACCTCCAGACCTGTAGCTACCCTAGCCAGTACTTCTGGTTTGAGTACAATAATATTGTAAAAGTCAAATCGTCTATTTCAAATAGGCACATAAAATGCACTTTCGAATGTCAAAATTTACAATTAAAATAAAATATATAAAATGTCAAAGTTACAAAAAAAAAATGTAATACTTCTTCTTTTCGTCGATGGTACTATTCTTTTTTGATTATTTTATATTGCATGAGCCCAGAAAGTGGCCACGTTGATTGCGGCATCAGTGGCATTCTTTAGGTCATTTGAGGTGCAGGTGAACGGGCACTTAGGACACTCCAGCAAGTGGGGCATGGTCTGATCAGAAACACCGCATTCGTACTTGGTGTTGGATGGATCAGTTATCGGGGGATAACTGATCCATCTTCGACAAATTGTGTCTACTGCGGCCTACTCGGGTACGCAATCGGTTGAGAGCTTTCCATATAGGCCACTGCAGATCACCCCCGGGAGGCAAATGCTCTCGGGATTTAACGAAGTCGGGACGAGGTGGATGCTTCTCTTCCCACAATTATTTGATCCTCTCATTGGGTGGTTTGTCCTGGATCGCCTGCGTAGAGCGTAAGAAGCTGTTATGACTTTTAAGTCTACTGGGGTCGTTGTGTAATCGTAGAGGGGATGTCGGGAATCGGATTCTTGGTTCTTTTTTTCCAGCGAGCATATGACATCCCTTCATACGGCAGAAAATTGAATTGATTTTAGTTGCACCTTCCTAAAGGTAGTTACGTATGGAGAAGAATGGGCAAGAAACTCCACACTTACTCTTTTAAAATGTTTAAAATATTTTGTATGTACCTATTGTGAAAATAAATAGGTTAAAATATTTTGGTGTTGCAAGGAGGAAATTAAAACACAAAAAAAAAACATTAAAAAAAATTAATATCGAGCAAAATAATCCAGACGTCTCGTGGTCCGTAGTAAATTTTGCTTGGACAGTCAACGTGTTAATAAATAAAATACTCACCTCGCAAAAATATTAAACAGTTTATTGTCTTCATAACACACGCTCTCATAAAAATCAATAAACCACCATTTATAGAATACAATACTTCATAATACATTTCTTATAGCGTTTGCCATAAAAGGTATACTGTTTTCATATAAACACCATTTTTACGACACTACCGGCAGTGTCGCGAGAGGAACGGAATTACTTCATTTTGTTCACTTTTATGGCAACTTTAGTGATCTCAGGAATTGTTTGTGGCTTTACGAAGTGTGCTGACTTGGACCGCGATCAACTATGTATGTTTGTGTATTGTGTTGGTTTGTTTTATGGGTGTGTAACTGTGTACAGTGGTCTATGTTGGTGAAATAGTGATGTCTGAATCTCTCGATAAACCGAAAGATTCGATTAGGCTTAGATCTCGCTGTTTGACTCTTCTTATTAACCTCCATGTTCAAGCGCATATTTTGCTTATTAATAATAATATTTATTATTGGGATTGTAATTCACTTGAAGACATATGTATGCATCCACATAAACAAATTACAGTTCTACTCTTCCTTGGTAACTTAAGTTTTCTCCTTAGAAACAGTCTTTATATTTATTTATTTATTTTAAATAGAACAGGCTGACGCCAATTACACTATTTAAACATATTATTATAATTTATTTAACACAGTCATGCATTATTCTCACAAAAATTCAAACATTCTGACAGTATCATCTTCCATTCATTCGCAAATATATCAAGATCAGGTTTGAGTTCAGGAGAGCGTTAATAGCGGCTAATGTCCGAGGAATAGGTGACTTGGAGTGTGCAACAGTACGGCAAGTTGGAACAGTCAGTAAGCGGTGCTTTCTGCCACGACGGTAATTGTCCGGGACAAATAGATTGCAGATTTCACTATGCACATCAGGAACATCTATAATCCCTCTAAGAATTTTAAATATTACAGTCATCTGATCGCGCGACCGTCTTGCTTCTAGAGAATTGAAACTTAAGCAACCCAACAGGAATTCATTGGGATACAAGAGAGGATAAAACCCATACACGTGCTTGTAAACGTATCATAGGTTTCTTAGGGTACATGTAGAAATCATTCGTCATCCATCATCATCTAAAGCTTTAATTGTACTCCTGCTGTGCAAACAACGCTTTGTTCTAACCAATTTACGGACTTCCCAGTCACACACGAATCTGAGAGCTACTTTTATATTTGTTGTATACCTACCTACTGTATATACTTTTCATGTAAAGCAATCCTTACGATAATATCTTTGTTAGCAAAACAATCCAGAGCAATTCAATAGCGTTATATAATCTGAAAACATTCACACATCGGTTCATCATAACTGCATTCCAAAAATCCAATTAATTGGAGAAACGTTCAAAAATATATTTCAATTTAATAAAGTAAAATTTTCTGATACAGTTGCCTTAATCTGATTAAACGAAACGTTGGACAATGTCACAATTGAAAAATAGCTTTGTCTATAGTAATTCAATTAAATTGAATCCAAATTGAATTGGGACGCTTGACGGATGAATTTTATTTAGTTTATTTTTTGTAGAGAATTTTTACAACACAGTTTTTATTTCTTGTTTTAATCCGTTTTTTACGCGTCGATTGGTTTTAATTTGGAGTTCGACGAATGCATGTTGTTACGGGCTGATAATTGTAGATTTTAAGGTTTTATTAATAGAGAATAAAATAAAATTGATGTCGTTTAGTTTTTTGAATACTCAGATTTTTGTTATTACTGAACTAACTACATTATTAAATCTGTCTCTAAAAAATCACTATATGAATGCCTATAAAATTTGAGGAGTTCCCTCAATTCCTCATGGATCCCACCATCAGAACTGGATTTTGAAAAAACTGGGACCAATCCTTTTAAATAAAAATATAATTTTCTTTCGAAATTCGACCTTTAAAGGGGATGAAAAGGAGGGATGTCTATGCGTAGCTGCTATGCGACTACTACGTGGCAGGTACGCGGCAGCTACGCGGCTACTGAACGGTAGCTACTAAGCGGTAGCTTAGAGGCTGCTAGGCGGCAGGTGCAGCTGCTCTGCGGATACTACATGGCTGCTATGTAGTTACTACGCGGCTGCTACGTGGATACCACATAGTATCCACGTAGCTACCGAGTAGTAGCGGTTTATACCACTAATCCCCCCTGAGAGAAATCCTCTCAGTGGGGAAAACTGAACCCTAATGTACAAAAATCACTTTCAGGAGATCTTGGAATAAGTTTTTTTTTTTTTTTTCAATTATAGTTTTCCCCCCTAAGCGGGATTATCAGGGGTGAATTCTAGACTGTTTTTATAGATCCCACTTTTCCTCCTAAGGGGAAATTTCAGGGGGGGATTTGTGGAATAAGCCGTAGTAGCCATGAATGCCACGTATGGCCACGTGGATACTATAACGTGGCAGGTACGTGGCATACATGCGGATTCGCGGCAGCTACGCATATACTACGTGACTGCTACGTGGCTCCTACACATTACGCGGTTGTTAAGATAGTTTATGGTTTGATTTCTGCGTTAGTATTAGTTTATTACTAATTTGTCAGCGAATCATGGTCATGGCCGTTTTTCAACAGGGTGACACATTCTTCAGGCGCGAAAAAATGTATCTCTCAGATGCTAAATTTCTTTGTGCCTAAAGAGTCCCCAGCTTACACAGATAAAGACATGTGGATCGGTAATGAGCTGGTCGTCAACAAGCATCGGTTTCGACTCATCGGCGCTGATGAGTTATATGCTTTGCGGTACATGTGAGCTTTAAAATAGCCCACCTATCCCGATTTATCCTATTCAATCAATCTTATTTCTTCCCGTGGGTGTCGTAAAAGGCGACTAAGGGTTTTACTAGAGAACGGGCAGCAGCGTTCTCTATGCATTTTTAACACCATACTGCGATAGCCAACTCGCCTGCCAAGCGTGGCGATTATGGCAAACTCCGCGAATTATGGGAGGCCTATGTCCAACAGTCGACGTCTTTCGGCTGAAATGATGATGATGATGATGAACCTGATTTATATTAGCCTACTAGCTTTTGCTCGCGGCTCTGCCCGCGTAATGTCGGTTATCGCGTAAAAAAGTAGCCTATGTCCTTCTCCATATCCCAGACTATAGCTCTGCCAAATTTCATAACGATCAGTTTAGCGATTTAGGCGTGAAAACGTAACATACAGACAGAGTTACTTTCACATTTATATTAGTATGGATATTGCTTCCAGATATTTTTTGTAAGTTAATCCGTTTTAGATTTTAGGAAAGTAGTAGTATTATCCATACTAAATGATAAATGATTTTATTTCTGTAAGTAGGTTTTTACAAACACTTTTACACGTCAATCATATTTTGAAACTAGATGAGGTCGGCGTTTCGTATCTGACTACTCTGAGAAGAAAGACCGAAACAAACTCAGAGGTCACAGTCTCTTTTAAAGTCCAGACATAATCTTGGTCAAATCATGTGAAGACCATGAAGATTGGTGTCTGAAATGGTCTTTTGACTTACTACATACCTACTATATATATTGTATTACTATATCCATACTAATAATAATAAATGTGAAAATAACTCTGTCTGTCTTTCTGTCTGTTACGTTTTAACGCCTAAACCGCTGAACCGATCGTCATGAAATTTGGCTAAAGCCTGGGATATGGAGAAGGATATAGGTTACTTTTTTACGTAATAACCGACATTCACGCGGGCGGAGCCGTGGACAAATGCTAGTACAGTATAAATCTTAGAAATAATGTAGGTATTACAAAGTATGATACCTGTACTAGGATAAACCTGTATCACAGGCGGCATGAGTTCTTACAATTACTATTAGGACAACTGATTTCTTAAAAATATTTAACAAATGTTTTAAGAATAGTGAAATAGTTAATGTCCAAGTTATGAAGGAAAAACAGTCAAATTAATCTTACCTGTGATCATACACTAGGCCAGGGGTTCCCAATCTTTTTTATACTGCGACTCCCTTTACATGTTGTATTTTTTTTGCGACTCCCTTTAAAAAAAGATACCTGCGTGTAGCTCTAGAATCTAGAGTCTAGCAGCTAGACTCATTAAAACAATCCGTCTAGACTCTAGCTAGCTCACAAATACAAAGAATACTCAAAAGAATATAGAATCTTACTAACTTTTATTTAATTACAAAATATATTATTTGAATATATGAAAAACAATAGGTAAAATTAATGAGACGGATGAGTTTGCTTTTGTGAGCATAACTTCTCAAATAGGACTGAAGTTTTGAAATAGCTAACGTCATATTTTTTTTTTGTAAATTGATTTGGGATCTGTATTTAGATTAAATTACATTAAAGCTACTTTCGCACGATTACGACTTCAAAGATGTAGTACTAAGAGTAGGATATTCTTGAGATACATTGCTCCAAAATTTAATCACATTTTATAGTCGAACTAGTTTTATCACAAGATAGTCCTAACAGCTGTACTTCCTCGACTATTGAAACTGCAGAAGGGGTGGAATGGATTGGAATGGGTCTATAATCCAGTCGTATTGATCAAGATTCGCGTGCAAGTGACGTGAGCATAGCGGTTCGCGACGCCCCTTTTTTTTTTTGGGTGGGTAATTATCAAATAACTTCTCCCGCTGTGGGCGGCGCGGGAGGGCGTGTCAGACTTTTACTGACTAAAACCCACTCGTGCTCCTTCAGTTGCCTGTGTGCCAGGGCCGTGGTATCCCTTTCGGACAAACACGCAACCCTGGCAGGCACCGGTCCTGGCGGACCCCGTCAGTGCGTGCTGACATCTCTTTGAGGCGCGCGTGGAACACAACGCGCCGTCGACCCGGGCCTGGTCCTTATCGGACGGCGGGCTGCCCATAGCTCGCTGTCCGTAAGCCCGGGTGGCCGGGAATAGGCTACCGATTCCCGCCGCACAGGGCGTCTCCTGCGGTAACTAGGGGCGTGAGGGCGCACAGACTGCCGCTCTCTCACGCGTTCCGCCTTCTCCTTCGCGAGCATTATTGCTTCGCAGAAGGAGGTGACTGCCTCCCATGTACTCTCGCTCCGGACCATGGCCTGGACCAGGGCCGGACGCGAAAGATCGCCACCGCCGATCGCTTCCGCGTGGACACGGTGGTGCTCTGCCCAAGCCGGGCAGACCTCCACCGTATGCTCCACCGTGTCCTCCGGGCGATCCACACAGTGCTAACATCCGGGCGTTTCCTCCCGCCTTATCCTGAATTGGAACCTCCCGAAACAACCGTGTCCGGTGAAGACTTGTGTCAGGTGGAAGGTGAGGACGCCTTGGCGCCTCTCTAGCCACTCCTTAAAGAGGGGACTTATCGCCACAATTGTGGCGTGCCCAGCGCTGGGTTGCGACAATCGCACCCCCCATGTCGACATGTCAACGCCCCTGGGACTACGCCGCGATGCCTCGGGGAGTCGCGACGCACAGTTTGGGAACTCCTGTACTAGGCTATGGATCATTATCCGCAGAGGAAGATCTAAGGAAAATAAAACACTGATTTACGCTTAGAGTCTTTCACCAGACCAAACCAAGCATGAAAAAAACAAATTACGTCTTCATTTTCATACCCAAAAAAGTGATACAGGCGTCCCTAAAATAAACGTTTACATTTTTAACAGCCCATCTAAAGCAAGTCACATTTAAGAGTCGACCCCTAAGCGTTGAGGTGAAAGTAATCGTCGAATCAAAGCGGAATTTGTCAAAAACACCGCTCTGGTGCACTTCCGTCAATTCTCTCCAATTAATAACTTCACTCCATCCCTTTCATACTTGTATAATTTTAAATATCCCCTTCCCTGTTTCCTACCCTTGTTTGAGGAGCCCCGTCGAGATAGTATATTGCCACTTTGTCGTCGACTCCCGCGGGCTGTTTATATACAAAAGAGAAATTGCAATATTTTCCGTTGCCGTCGAAGGAAAATATTGGATATTTTAAAGTTTTATAATGCTAGAAACTGGCTTTGAGCTGCCGAAATAATTAAAGTTGGCTATAGCTAACGATGTGTGTTTGTAGTAAGGTTTTGTCTAGGGGCAGAGATTTTTGAATGACTTCAGGGATTTGCCTTATTTTTGCCTTTTACGACTCCCACGGGAAGAAATGGGGTGGTGCTATTCTTTACGTCCGGCACCACACGGTACAGTATGTAAATATAAATATATTTTCCATAAATTGGTATTTACTTTTCAAACGTGTAGGAGTAAAACAAGTGATCAGAATAAACTATTGATCCCCTGAGAATATTGTAGCAGTTCTATCTTGTAGTTACACGTGCCGTTCTGTTTGCTGAAATTATACTCAATTCCTAGAAATTGCTCTTGTACTATATTAAGCCCAAGTTATTATATCACCGGGACGTTATTTAATAAAGTATATACTTTCATAGCGATATTTAAATTAATTTTTAGGGTTCCGTATTCAACAAAGAACACTTATAGTTTCGCCATGTCTGTCTGTCTGTCTGTCCGCGGCTTAGCTCAGAAACTCTTAGTACTAGAAAGCTGTAATTTGGCATTACCACTTTGTCGGCGTGATTAATATAACCCATACATACTTTTTCATCACGCCGACAATGTGGTAAAATAAAATCTTGCTTATTTTTTCTGTTTTTGTAGTGTGTTTTTGTAGTGGGAATGATATTTTTTTTCTCAATATTGAGGCCGAAGATCACGTCGGGGTCATCAATTTATTGGTATGAGGAACAGGGTGTAAAGTTCACTCATACTCTATGGAAAAGGAAGGATCCTCCGACCAGACGGGTGTCGTATCTGGTGGGCAACTGCCCAACGGTTGATGTCGGGATGTTGTATATATACTAGTTTCGCGGTAAACTCTGATAGCGCGATGCAGGATTTGTGACGTCAGGTCTTTGATGCGTAGTTCGCATGTGGCGTTGTTGATACCGCCACAGTCTGAAAACACCATTTTGAATCAAGGATTCGTTTGCGTAATATTAAGCTTTAAAATGCAAATTTTTGTTACAGTCAAGTATGAGGAGTCAAGTATGAGTACGAGGGGGCCCTAATGGGCCCCCTCGTTGTTGCTGACATCTCTTTGAGATGCGTGTGGGACACGTACGCGCCATCCGATCCGGGCCTGGTCTGATCGGACGGTGAACTACCCATTACTCACCGCCCGCAGGCCCGCGCCTACGGTGGCTGGGAGTCGTCACGCGGTTCTCGACGGCCGGAGCGTCTACCGCGGCGGCTGGGACGGGAGGCTCTCTCCCTCTCCCATCCCGCCACACTATTAGACCCCTGGGGTCTGTCTTAGCATGCCATGGTCTGGAATTTACTCAATGAGCTTTTGGCAAATTAAGGTAAAATGGAGTTGTAGTATTCTTTGAGCTTGTGTTTTACGTTTTTACTGTTCATTGAGTCGCGAATGTCTAAAGGTGTTTGGAGTATCCAAAGTTCGGGTTTTACGTCCGGGACGGTTACCCTTGAGAACCGCTGCCGCGTCACTAGGTGACGACACTCACTGCAGAAACAGGACGCTTCTACTAGCATCTGGCATCCGACGCCACTACTGGCATCGGGCCTCGGCATCACTATCATCTACCCTGCGGGTCCTGCATTTGCTCCAAGGATCTACTCCTCGGCTCCGGTGTCCTTACAGCCAGGATAGTACTTAGCGCGTCTACCTCCATAAGACAGAAAAATAAGTGACGGGCTCATGTACCTAAATCCACGACCTTTATTAAATTTAATCGAAAGTGTTGTGAGTTCTTCTTTTTTATTCCAGTTTCCATAACTCCCACGCTTCATTGGCCAGAATACTCTTTTTTATGTAGACCATACAAATTACATATATAAATGTAGAAACAACCTTTGGCTGA
This sequence comes from Dryobota labecula, assembly GCA_947523025.1. Taxonomy (NCBI): domain Eukaryota; kingdom Metazoa; phylum Arthropoda; class Insecta; order Lepidoptera; family Noctuidae; genus Dryobota; species Dryobota labecula. The sequence continues at coordinate 24,044,350 of OX383284.1, read as the reverse complement.
ATTAAAGGTAGATTAGACGGAGAGACAATACTGCAGGTAGTCAGTGGTGTACATTTACATATACAATAAATATTTACATACATGTAGGAGATGGGCGTGAGAAGAGAAAAACTTAAGAAAAAAAAAAATACCAATGAATTTTATGTTTCATTTCACGATAACTTTAATTACTTATTTTACTTTCAAGGAAAATAGACCCACATAATATGTACATCACACTATCACACTAATATTATAAAGGCGAAAGTCAGTGTGTGTGAGTTTGTCTCTTCTTCACGCTCAAACGGCTGGACCGATTTTGATAAAATTTGGTATAGACGTAGCTAACACCATGGATTTACATATAGGCTACGTTTTATTCCAAAAGAATGTAGTGTTCGCGGGTAACACCGCGGGGCGCAGCTAGTAAACCATAAAGGTACTTACTACAGTTATAGCTGCTGTAACTGTACGTAGCTGTTTTTTAGTTAGTCGTAGAACCTGTTTCTTGAGGTGGTCATCAATTTTAGGGAGTGATTTCTTAGCCTGCTTGCACTCACCTTGGTCCGACCATAGTTTGTGATGATGAAACGCACCAGCGTTTCCTTACCAGAATGCGTTAGTACTCGAAGGGGAGTGGGACGATGGGTTCTTGACCCACTGGTGCCATGCTCGACCTCCTTCTGGCAAGCTCATCGCCTGCATCGTTGCCTACCGAACCGCTGTGTCCTTTGATCCATTGAAGGTTATTGCTAAAGCTAAAGTAAAATGTAATGCAGTGAACGTCGATGAACTGTCAAAAAGAAATCCTTTGCGATCAATTGTCATTTTATGTGTTTCACGAAATCACCCGCAGGACAGTATAGATTCATTTTATTGGGTAGTGGGTTTTTGACGTGAATACGTCAAATGGCCCCAGGACCAACAAACATCTGACCTACATAATAATTATAAATATATTTTATTAGACTAATTGCGAATATCTGTATGAAACGGACATTCTGCGTTCCATAATGAACAATTAAAAGAGCGACTATCGATATCACATAAAATATGCCGTCATCTTTAACAATTAGATTAGACATGACAATAAGTGATGTCCAATCTTTCAATAACATGACTAACATACATGAGGTAATATGACTACTACCTATGTATAAATAAATAAAATAAAATAAAATGGATAAAGTAAAAAGGTATAGTATAGGTTTATCCTAAGAACAAACTTAACATTGTAGTTGGTAAACATAATCTCCCATACATTCCAACTGCAAATGTAAGTTTGTACGCACAATATCGAGAGATTTACCATGTTATTTTAAGACCATAGACTTCTTATATGTTTTCGTGTAATCTATTTTCTGTATTTTTTTTTTTTTAATTTCTTTAGTTTCGGAGATAAGGGGCGGAATGGTAAATTTTCGTCTATTTTCACTTATAACTTCAAAACAATTTATTTTGAAATTATAAAAAAAAATACATTTGAGACCCTCACAGTAAGCTCTTTCATTTGATATGTCACACGGTACAGTTTGCAAAACTTTTAATTTTAATTTTCTTGTTTGCCCCCCAAAACTGACCCTAATATTCTAAATTCATTTATTTACGATTCACGTCCGTGTTTGGGTCACTCAAATTGATATGTATACCAAATTTCAACTTAATCGGTCCATTACATTCGGAGCAAATTGGCTGTGACAGACGGACAGACAGACACACGAGTGATCCTGTAAGGGTTCCGTTTTTTCCTTTTGAGGTACGGAACCCTAAAAAAACTAATTACAGATACTTTTTTAGTCAACTTCAGAGCCAGCGAACAAAGTTGTGAGTAAAATTATGTGATGAGTCAACGCTACGAAGTCAGTGATGTTTATCTGATAATTTATATACTAAGGAGTGTTCGTTTTCTTTGGTGATTTATAGCTCGAAACCAGGGCTTGAAGTTTTCGATATAAGAAATGATATTCGTAGTTCAATATCTCTATATCGGAATTTCCAGTATCAATAAGATTATTATTTTTTGGATTCTATGTTTTAATTTGGTAATATCAAGGTTTATTTTCTAAATAAAACAGTGGAAATATTATAAAATAACATTTTTATTTCGTTCATCATAATTATCATTGAAGCCATATCGATTACATTATTACATACATCCACTTAACACTAAGTAAACAATTACGTCACTTATGATTAACATTTAAACACATCGTAACATTTACTTACAAAATCACATTCATCTGGCACTCGAGTCATACATTATGACGTCATTTTTCATACAATTTTCCTCCACGCTTTAATAATTTATTATTCTTAAATATAATTCTTGGGTGATGTTTAAAAAAATATCCTTTTAGCAATTTAAGAAGAAATTTTGAGAGAAAATGTAGGACTGAGGAAAGAAGATTTTTTTTTAAAGATATCCATTTTCTTTTCTAAGTAGAGGTTTTAAAGACATTTATTATTAAGTAATTCTATCAGAAAATTCCAATGTAATAATCTAGCGACATCTATTAGATACAAATGACATTAGTTTTAATAATTCTAGTTTTTATGATACAGCATGTTCTTAAAAAATATTTCATTATACTATTGAATATCGAAGTGTGGACAACATGGAACATTCATTTGAATTTTTTTAAATAAAAATTAAGTAGGTAAGTACATGAAGTTTCGAAAAAAATACGTCAAGATTATATTTCACAACATCGATTTCACAATAGCAAAAATGTCAAAATTACTAGCTAATTCGAAAGCGCAACCCAATATTTTCCAATTAACACGTCTAATGCATTATAATGCCTAAGAGTTTTACACCCTGTATTATCCATAACGCGTTTTTAATACAGTATACGTAATATAGTTAGCATGTACATACTTACACAATAAAAAAAAAAATATGGTACATGGGTCTTTGGTTCAATAAAATTTTGAAGTTGGCTTAAAAATACAAAAAATGCTTCAACAAAAGCAAAAATGCTACAACAAACACTGCGAACATTGAGGTATTTAAGAACAACTAAGTTTGGGTGCTAAGAGGTAAACAAAAATATTTATAGCGAGTATCATATGAGAAACAGCTCTAAAAACTTAGATGTTATAAAGGCATAGGTATAAACTTAACAAAACAGGTGGAAATGTAAAACTATTAAAAATAGAGTTGATACTTTAGTTGAATCAGGATAAAAGCTAGGTGTATTATTAGAATTCGTATCGAAGATTTATTTTTACCGCAAATTTTATTTTTTAACATTGACGAATTTAGCTTCATGATGGAAAATATTACCAACGATAATTATTTTATCAAGACATTTAAATCGAAATCTACTTTAATAAATGTCTCCACTTTTCTTAGTACAAAAAATATTTATATTACCGAATATCTTCTAATATTTACAATATAATTCACTATCTTTGCTCAGATTCCATTTTATCTGTAACATACATTTGAATACAGTATAACATCTATCTTTTTTATTTATAATTGTGGTATAATAGACGAATATTTCTTTTTCATGCTTGTCGTACGGAATTCCGGCTTCAAGGAATTTATAAACAATGTTAAATCTATAAATAAACATCTAGTTATTAAATTAGGTAACTATACTTTGAAAAAAAAAAAAACAGTTCACATACATAAAACTACTAATAAACCTATCGATATATTGCACAAAATACACTAGGACCAAAACCAATTGGTCGCTCTATAAATACAAATCAATCAATTTTAAATTCTAATACAAAGACACAAAGTTTAAATTCGCTGAAGCCACGTCGTTAACAAAGCCATGAACTAACTACTGTTTTGGTGTTTGATCCTTTTTGCTGGCCTGGACGGACTGAAAGTCCTCAGGAACTCTATACTAAACTTATTTAACTTATAAATATAGACCTATCATTATATACCTACTGGCTCTTCACTTAAATTCAGACTTCGATATATCGATTCCATACTTTGATATATGGAACAAAATACAGAAACAATTTAAACAGATGAGCCCTTTTAACGGTAGTGAATGGTACTATATCAATGGTAAAATTGGAATTTGGAATTATTTGGAACTTCAGGATTCGTTTAACAGGAAATCACACAACAACAACACACGACAATTCAAAAGTGCGTGTAAATGGTTTAATTGAAATAAATGCATTGAGTTTGAGTTTGATTTTTTTATGAATAAAACTTAAAAATTATGAAAGAAAACATTCTTCTGAACATGATAAGTTATAAAAAATATTTCTAATTGCCTTATCTCCATATAGGCTTCGAAGTTTAATTTGATTTGAAGAATTCTATATTTTATTATGTTACTAGTATGGACATAAAACATAATTATTTAAGACCCGATTGCACGACTACACACTAAACACATTCATTTGAGAATAAACATAATTTTAGTAGTCTTATTTGGCTAGGAACGATTTTTTCATTCCAATCTAGTCAACGAGCTAGGCTGTTCAGGACAAACTTCAATCATCTTCTAACTTTAAAATTAAACATAATAAATTAATTATATTTTAATGCTACTAAATTGTATTTAGTTAGTAGTCCTGCAAGCAGTCTTTATGTCCGGTACACATTATTCATAATTCTAAAACTTAATTATAGTTTTATCAATTTAAAAGCAGTCAGCTTTGTCTAATCAAAAATTAAATTCCTTTTGCATCGAATACGTTTATGTACAGACTTAAAATTAATTTGGTTCTACATAATATATCTTTTGCAATTTACACAATTCCAAAATTGGTAACAATAAGTCACCTAGTATTACAATTTTGGGTAGGTACTGATTTTAAAATACGATGGCTTATTTGGCAAAGTCAGTTTCTTTAAAAAAAATCTGGGCATGTAAATTTTACTATAGGTATTTATTTTTAATTTTTTACTGTCCTATTTATTTACTTCATTGCTATGTTACAAACCTAAATTGTTTTTTTTTTTGTGTGACTTAGTGCCAAGTTTAAATAATTATGAAGAGGCTTCGGATTCGAGTGACGAATTGAAATGAGCACCGTATCACACACATGGTTAATTTATCCGTCAATGCTTAATTTTTTATTGTTATTACCTGTTGTGGTATAGTAATTTTATTCTAGGTACATCGTCTTCACATGCAATGATATAACTGATGTATACAAACTATTGTAAAACAGTTTAAAGGAGTAACGGTGGAGTTTCTTGCCCATACTTCTCCATGCGAAACTACCTTTTGGAAGGGGCAACTAGAATCAATTTTATTTCCGTGTAAATTTTGACGTTCAAAAGTGCCATTTATGTGCTTAATTGAAATAAATGCTTTGACTTTGACTTTTGAATACGAGTAGGATGCTAATGAGATTTTGAATTACATATTTTTCAGCTGTTTGCTTTACTATTAAAAACCTAAAGTATAAATCAGTGCCTACCCTAAAGTTGTTGCAACGGCATCTAAGTTATTTACATTGCTAACTATTCAACCTTACGCACGCTCAAGTAGCATTTTACATAATCAAATGGTCTATTAGACGACATATTTAAATGCATTGCATTTAAGTCTATTATTTTAAATTAAATTAGTTTCTTAATTTTAATATAAGTGAGTAGAACTCTTAAATATAGAAAGATTAAATTAGATCATCAATTTCCATCTTTACCCAGGTTAGGTATACAGGATTATCTGTACATTTTTATTATTTTCTTAATATTAATGTTTGTGCTAAGTTAATAATAAATGCTTATTTTATATTTTGGTATTCGCTTCAAATGTATTAATATTACGTTCACCTAGCGTCTCAAAGTCATTCGTAAGAAATTATGATTTAACTATTAAATATATAATTATCACCTTTTTATTTTATTTGAAAATATACATTTCACCTCAATTCCTAACGTCAGCATGTACAGTTTCTATTTTGTTCTCAGGTTTGATGTTCATAAAATAAAAATCTGTACCACAAATGGATATTATGGTTTTTTGATTTCATTGACTAGGACAATATATAATTATACTGAAAATATACTAAACTTACATTATAATTATTAAAAAACAACACAAAAAATATATTTCTTAAATTATAGTGCGACTAATTTTGATACTTTGGCAGGCACTTTGGTATTGAAGAAAACGGAAAGTATAGTGCCAAGAGTTTTCAGAAATTGACAAGTACAGGTTAAGACTAGCTTGAAATTTTGGTAGTGTTAAATGGTAAATTATCTAGATGTAAGTGCTGAGAGCTTGCCTGAAGTCGTGGAGGGCCGCTAGGAGTTGAGGAGCTGTTGGTCTGGCCAGAGGAGCCAAAGTCCAGCACCAAGACATTAGACCGTACCTGGTAAATATAACAAGTAACATTTAAGATTACATCGAAATATCTGCAGTGCTATTCTATAACCATCTCACCGTGAAAGCTTTAAATATTTAGGATGCAAAATCACAATCTGAATTAAACTTCCACAGTTCTTTTCGAAAATGAAATGGAAAGTTAAGACGATGTCAATACCAAAACATTCTCTGGCAATGAAAAGTCTTTTAGTAAATTGCATTTTCGCCTCGGGACTCTCGAAGTTGACACTTTTCAACGCCGCTTTTAAGTCGGATTGAACTTTTAAATCGGTACAAACATTTACACTGGTTGGATTTAAAATGTTGATATGACACACATTCCTATTATAGTAGAAATGTGTGAAGATTTGCTTTGAAAATAGCATCATTATCATCGATAGAAAGTTTCGTTGTAATTTCAAGTCTCTAAGCTAAGAAAATAAAATTAAGTTTTTACATTGTTAATGTATGCATTAGTTAGATTCAGGGCCGGTTGTTTCAAAAGGTTGGTTAACGTAACATACGTACGTCAAATAATAACGATTACATTGTGATGTTTAACGTTCGTTAAATACAAAGCGTTGTTTCACTGCATAAAAAACCGATCGTCAAACTTCAAATGTAGAAGAATAAAATGACGTTAACCAATGGGTTACTGTAATCATTATTTTTTAACGAACGTTAAGAGCATAATTTTGTGAAACAACGCTTTTTTTGGTCTGACGATAGTTAGCGCCATTTATGACGTATACGCGTGCGTCAAGTGGACGTGAAAAAATCCGCCCTCAATTATTCTCGTTTCAATCAAAGTTTCTTATCAAGCCCACTTTATTAAAATTTCCAAAGAAAATTTACATTCGAGTGCGTTGATGCCTGGAGCTCACTGCCTGGAGCTCACACACTAGGATAAAAAAATAAAATGCAATCGTAATGAACATCTTTATTTAAATGAACTCCAATTATAAAAAAAGGTTACTCACAGTTCATCGGGACAGTTGTGTGGTTGTGAAGGTCTGTATCCTCCACTCAAGAATGCTCCGACGTCAGCTGCATCTAGCTCAGCCAATGGTGACGCTCCAAGAGTTGCCAACTCCCATAGAGTTATTCCTAATGACCACTGAACAGAAACAGAATATTACAGAAATCTTAATAAGATTGTAAAAAAATATTCTAAACAAGGAAAATGTTTATATTACAAAAGTTACTCAATCCGACCTCATTTTTAAAAGGACTCCAAATTGATTCTTGGAAACAATAGGTTTACAATCAACGATTTCCTTTCTGAATTTTTGTCCTAAATCCATAATTTTACCAAAAAATCTTAGAATCATCATTCATTAGACCGTATTCTTCTCTATTCCGATTTAGTATTCCTCTAAAATCAAAAGTAACATTTCCAAATCTTACCACATCGGATGCTGTAGTGTACTGATTTTGCAGCAACGTCTCAGGAGCCATCCATTTGACGGGCCGGTTCTCATTGTCACCCAGACAATGGTAGTCATCAGGAAACAGATCCCTTGATAGACCATTGTCAGTCACCTTCAGCCTTAATTTCTCATCCACCCTGTGTTTGAAATGATAATTTTTCAATGTCATTGTTACAAAAATAAACATGTGAGGCAGTCTTTGGGGTCTGCCGATAGAAATGAAAACTAAGCTTTTTGCTCACCTAAAAAGTACATATTATACAAAATACAAATTTTAATTATAAAAAAAATAAAAAATTAATTTTAAAATTATAGAATCTTAACTTAGCTAACTAATTAAAAAACAAAATAACAATAATACAAACAATATTCAAACAAAAAAAAAAAAAAATTAAAATTATAGAATCTTAACTTAGCTAACTAATTAAAAAACAAAATAACAATAATACAAACAATATTTCCTTTAGCACTAGTAATAATTTCTCAGTATCTTCATAAAGATACAGGAAATATTGTTTGTATTATTGTTATTTTGTTTTTTAATTAGTTAGCTAAGTTAAGATTCTATAATTTTATACACCTTTTTATGTAAAAAGGTGTATAAAATTATAGAATCTTACCACAAAAAAAAAAAAAAATATAAATAAAATTAATATTATTGGTACATATGTATGTATGTACCAATAATGTTAATTTTATGTTATTATTTAATCAACTAATGTACCTCCAATCGCCTGAAACACAGGATTACCTAGTTCAGGCACAAATAATGAGTGAACTTGAGATAGATATAAGAAAAACTGTATTTAACTTTATACCATATATTTTTGAATAAATTTGATTATTATTATTATTTATTTATTTTTGTTCCCCCAAAAGTGCTCAACGCGCCTAAAGAAGTTTTCACTTCAAAAATCAATGAGTATAAATAAAACATGTAAACTATTTTTATTTTTACTATCCTGTTTTGAATATTTTAATATTCTTGAGTATATAAGTCAAAGTCGGTCACCATGCGTCTGATTTTGTTCATGTTTTTCTTGACATTATTATTTTTGAATTATGTTTCTCTTGGTATTATTACATACATACATAAACTCACGCCTTCTTCCCATGGGGGTAGGCAGAAACTATAGAACGCCACCTGCTACGCTCCTGACATACTTCTTTTGCTTCATTTACATTCATACATATGGTTGTAAGTTGAATTATTATTCATATTTGAATATATTTTTTTCAAATAATTCAAATATACATTTGAATACAAATTAAAAAATAATAATGTCAAGAGAAACATGAACAAAATCAGACGCACGCTGACTTTGACTTCTATACTCAATAATATGAAAATTTTAAGACATCTTCTTAAAGACGGAGGACAGGGTGTTGTGGCGCAGCCTGGTAAAGGCCTATGTCCAGCAGTAGACTGCGATACGCTGAGTTGATTGACTAAAGTCAAAGTGACGTCAAATTATTAATTTAAATGAGACCATTTTAAGTTACTTTTAAAAGTCAATAATAAACAACAAAAATAAAAGAAAATTGCCCATGGCTTTCTCTAAACAACGAGCCTCTAGTACAAAAATTATCGTGATTGCAAAAGCTATATCAAATTTTCTTTGACCCAGTTTTAACTAGGTTGGAGATAATTTATTTTTACAGAGACCCCATGATTATAATTATTCGGCACTCTACTGAAGTTGGCAAGTTAACTTCGTATCTGGAAAATTAGAGTTTAAAAGATACGGAGTTTTAGGAGCAGTTAGACTAATGTTTATTTATGTTGCTGTAAACTTCGTCTATAACAATGTACAAATGTACAAAAACAAAAAACAATGTAATCAATGAACAAAACAATACTATCTATACAAGAAAACGAATTGACCGAATAAAAGTATAAATAATAAGTTAGTAAAAGACAGTAGACTTATACTCCATTTATTATAACATTAGACAAATAACTGTTCTTCGTTATTTCGATGTAAACGTTTAATAAACTCCGTTATTTCACGATAAATACAAAGCACTGTAATCTATTTACCATTTACATTAAAAAAGTAACTCTAAAGTGCAGTAATTTCAACAATATTACAAAATAACTGTCGTTATTTAGCCGTTATTTGTCTAATGCTATAGTATAGTTTAAGAAAAACAGTGGCGGTGGATTAATTCTATTCCCTTTCAATCTTTATTGGTAGCTACGCCATCTTTTTCTTTAACAACTAAGTAGCTAAGCTCGGAGTTTATTAGCTCATTTTAGAGCATCACATTTTACAATTATGGCATATTACAGGATTTAAAAGACCTATCGCATAGCCGTTATCCAAGCGTTCTGTACAGCAAACTAAGTTACATTGAACAAAAATTATTCTGGGAAACGGCTTTTATTTTTGGTGTGAAAAACCGCTGCTTACGACAGCGCGCAATATAACGCACAAAAATCATTGTGCCTTTGGGTGTATGTAACGGTACAGGAGTTGTGGGGGGTCTTAAAAGTTATGACATTTAAAATAAACTTGTTGAAGTGAAGACTTCTTTAGGCGCGTTGAGCACTTTTTGGGTGAACAAAAATCATATAACTAGCGTCATCATCACCGAACGCTTTCCATGAGCTATATGTATACTGTGTATAATATGTGTACTTTTTGGGTGAACATAATCATGGAACTCGCGTCATTGTTACCCAACGCTTTCCATGAGCTGTATGTATAAAAGAACAGTTATTCCAAAGTTTTGTGTTTTCGCTTCTGTCGGCAGTTTTTTTTCGTGGAAAAAAGTTGGAACTTGACCTTCAATACCTCCATAACCAGAACGTTCCTAGGTATGGGATAGGTATGGAACGGACTCTCGTGACTCTCGGATTTGTCAAGATCTTATGACACCCGTTATGTTAAATTTAACACTTGGGCAGTGTCAAGATGCCCGAAAATCTACTACTCTCCGAATAAATTCAAAAATTAAACCAAGTTTGTATGAAATTAGCTACCAAGTAATTAAGTTATTGAGAACTTAATCTTAAGACAAAGGATAGACGCATTTGAAATGTGGTGCTGGAGGCGGATGCTCCGAATACCATGGACAGCCAAACGCACAAATGTGTCTGTCCTTTTCCAACTCGACATAAAGACCCGATTGTCTACAGTTTACTTCAGCGTATTTTGACCTATTTTGGCCACATATTGCGAAAGAGAGATAGCAACCTTGAAAAGCTGGTCATTGTTGGCAATACCGAGGGAAAGAGAGCACGAGGCCGGTCGCCAACACGATGGTCCAACCAAGTAAAAGAAGTTACGTCCTCAAGCAAACTTCAGCAGGCGGTGATGGCAACGTTGGACCGGAGTTGATGGAGGTAGATTGTCCGTTTAAAGGGGTCCAGTGACCACGACCCTCAGTAATGAGGGACCGATTGAAGAAGAAGGGAATCTTTAATTTTAAAACAGTACACTTATAAAATGTAACACTACTTACACACAATTCCTGGCAGCAATATCAGCGTGTACTAGTCTCTGCACATGCAAGTACGCCAGACCACAGGCCACCTGTGCTCCTAAGTCCACTAACTCTCTCGTCGCCGGGGCCGCTTGGTGGCCTAGCCGGCAAGACGTAAGGAACCTGGTAGAAGAGATAATTTATTTGAATTCATTCATGTAAAATTATAATAGCCCAATCTACGATAGCGCAAGAGCACATCTAAGCTCCGGTACCGTGCGGTGCCAGACGTAAAGAATAGCATCACCCCATTTCCTCCCGTGGGTGTCGTAAAAGGCGACTAAGAGACTTACTAGAGAATGGGCAGCAACGTTCTCTATGCATTTTTAACACCATACTGCGATCGCCTGCCAAGCGTGGCAATTATGGCAAACCCCTCCAATTGGGGGAGGCTTATGTCCAGCAGTGGATGTCTTTCGGCTGAAATGATGGTGATGATGATGACATCTAAGCTCTCAACTACTCAGAAAAGTCATCGAATGCAGTCGCTGTATCCGAAATCAGCCAGAAGGCATCATCGTCATCATCCTTATCATCAATCTATGACGGTATCTGCTACCAAATCTCGTGTCTTTATTGGTTGAACTAACAACCAGGCGTAATCAGGTAAAAGATTTTAAATGTTTATTTCAATTACAAAGTGCATTTACATACATGGTTTGGACCTTTTAAGCAAGAATTGCTTGTGTTAGGAGACTCCGCTCTTACATTAGAGTTATCCATAATTTGCAATTGAATGTAAAAAAATATATAAATACAAAACAAAAAGGTTTGTTTTAAATGAAAGAAAATCAAACTATAAGTGAACGTGCGTTATACAAAGAAAAAGGCAAAAATTAGATACATTTCATTTGAATTAAGCGTTGTTGGTTTCCTCGGAAAATGGTTACGTCAAAATATAACGGTCATCATGAAAATCTGTCGTTTTCACCAGTATTTAACATTAAGGTATCAAAAAATGCATGCCCGCTTTCTAAGTGAGGCCGCACACCGTCGCCACACGCTACTCGCACCCTACATTTACGTCGCGTCGCCACAATAGGGATGTGTCCAGGGTAAAGAAAAAAGAAAAACTGTTTAGTCCGTCAATCAGATAATAAAAAAGTATTAGACACGTATTTTTTTCTTTATCATTAAAAAATTACTTAGATAAAACACATTAAACTTGGGGAGTGGGAGCTCGTTACGTCACAGCTATGTATAAAATCTATTCAGAAGGACGTCATGCCACATTCGAACTCAATGTATCGCCGTAATGTTTTGATTACGTAAAAACAAAATACGTGTCCAATATTTTTTAATAATCTACATGACGGTCAAATTTTTTTTTAGTCATCTACCCCTACAAAATAGGGATTTTTTCAACCTCTACAATAAATTCAAAGGAAAAAATCTGTTTCCTCTTTAATTTTTGCAAATCACCGCGCCATAAAATACGAACGTGTTAGATCTTGAATTCCTGTCTCGTGCGGCAAACGTCTCGCTACAAAGTCTACCCGCTACAAATGTATCCTTGGTCTGCGTGCTTGCGCGCAGTTAAACGGGGGCGTCAAATGTGTCGCGTTTCAAATGTGCGCTACAATTGTCGTTATACAAATGTATGTCTGGTGTGCGGCCTGCCTTAGTAAACCAAATCTTTAGGAAACCCCCGGGATTCCGTCTCGTTTCAAATATACTATAAACCCTTACCTTTTAAGATTCGAAGAATGAGAAGGACAGCAATAAACTAGAAGTGGTTTCCGAGCCTCTTCGGCACACGCAGCCATAGGTGTGAGCACATTCGTGTGAACTAAACCGAAGAGTCGTAACCCTTCGGCTACTAGTAAAGCTGCTTGCATTGCTGATGCCGCATCTAGGACAAAATATGAACGTGTTTAGAGGTACGTATTGGTATAAAGGCCTATTCAGATATAAGCGATATCCCTGTCGCGCTCGGTAGCGATACTGGTCCAAAGTGACTAACCAGAAGTGGACCAGCGGGATAAATTGCGCAACACACTATCAGCAAAAATGGGTTTTATTTTGACAGTTCAGCAACATTCATTGCGTTATTTACGTTGTTGAGCAGACAAATTTTTCGAACTTAAGAAGCAATGGATTAGCAATATCCTTCAAAATCATTCAGATTGCGAGGATAGAGTCTTATGCAATTAAGGCGCAGCTGAATTAGCACGAGGACCGTAGAGAGGAGTTTAGTCGACGGAAGAGTTAACAATTTTTGTTTTTTTTTTTACATTCAACGGGGAAGCTCTTGGCCTTCTTCTCACCTGATGTTAAGTGATGATAAGGCCGAAGATGGACGCGAGCTTCACCCGGAATCCACAACCACAGAGGAGGAGGGGAGGTTTCCGTTTACACAATAGAAAGTTTTCTACCATCTTTAGCATTGCGAAATTTACAAAATTAAATGTGAAGAGAAGTGTCTTCACTGCCCTAGACAATAGGGATGATTACTGGGTAAAAAATAACTGTTTAGTCCGTCAGTCAGATAATTAAAAAATATTAGACACGTATTTTTTTGCTTTATCATATTAATAAAAAATGACTTAGATAAAACACATTAACGTTGGGGAGTGGGGGCTCGTTACATCACAGCTACGTATAAAATCTAGTGAGCAGTGACGTCATGCCACATTTGAACTCAATGTATCGCCGTAATTTTTTGATTACGTAAAAAAAGTAAAAATACGTGTTCAATATTTTTTAATAATCAACATGACGGACAAAAAAAATTCTCCGATTTTGACAGTTGGAGATAGAAAACTTTATTCCGAAATACATAGTCTACATAAAAAAGGACCTAGACAAAGATTCTTTAGCTGTTTCTTTCGTTAAGGTGAGTAATTTTAGGCGGTGTTTTGTTGCTTTTGTCATTTAGTAGCCTGAAATTAACATGTTGGTTTCAAATCGCCGATATTATTTAAGTTTTTATATTAAAAAACTTGAGCGAAGATGGGAAAGTAAGCGATATTCCTTATATCTGAATAGGCCTTAAAACCATATATTTGATAGTAAGTACAGAATGAAATAAACATTAAGGATTTTACGTATTGTCTCCTTCGTTTAGGCAAAATACGTAATTACATTTTATACTTACTATAATAACCTCTCAGTTAAAACCTAAGAACGGATAAAGAAGAAAAAAGAAGAAGATTAATTTATTATTGTTTTATATTTATTAAACTTTGTATTGTTGGAAATAGAATCCGATTTTTTTTTTAACCGACTTCTAAAAAGGATGAGGGTATGTATGTTATACTTAAAAAAAAAAAAAAAAAGTTGCCCCACACTAGTAATTTCTCCTGTATGTTCGTCTGTATGTAAAAAAAAAACAAAAATATATATATCAATATTCCATGTTTTTCTTTTGTTTCAGATACCGGGGATACTATCACAAAGTGAAAAAAAAAAACAAAAAATATATATCAGTATTCCATGTTTTTCTTTTGTTTCAGATACCTATCTTGAAAATTGCAGCAGGTAAGTACCTACTTCATATTTTCTGCCTGAAATAACCTCGTTGCTTATCTGCCGAGATGAGATCAAAAGCAATCCTGTTAGCATAAATATATGCTCATATACGAGTAGCAACGCCAATTTACTGTAGAACCTGCATCCAATATAAGTCGCAATTTTTATGGTCTGCTGATTCAGGTATCGATTTAAGTTTCTTGCGAATGCTGTTAATCGAAACGCCATCAAGTAGGTATGTTTTTTATTACATAATATTTCATAGTCGTGTTTACGATATCAGCAGCCTCTGAACTGTCATAGATTTAATGAGAATGATATAACCCTTAAATAGGAAAAGAACAAACATAATGATAATGGAATCATCCTTTGCGTTATCGAAACTACTTAATAATATTAGTAGGTATAGACAAACTACTTCCATAGTTCTAAGCAATCCACTATAGCCACCCAAACCTATAGTCCAATATGTTTTGTTTCCATGTCTGCAATACTGATGCACCAACCAGGGGTTTTCCTTAGGTACAAAGTGCATACACGGATAATCGTCGGTTGGTGCCTCATTGGATAAAAAATGTCGAACAGCCTCTGCGAGTTGGGTTCGGCCCCTCGTACGCCTACCAAAGGGGACTCAAGGGTCCCGAGATATGTCAAAAATTTGTAAGAGGTCATCTCGATTCGAATGCGAAAAATATTTCACTGACAGAAAGCTACACTATTGCCAAGTGCCTAATGATAAGTTTTATGGCACTCATCAATTTAGTCCCCGCGACTTCCACGCGGAGAACGTCGTGGGAAGAATTTAGTTAACAATAATAATGAAGTAAACTAAAACATTGTTTACTTTCAGTAGGTTTATTTGAAATTGAGTAAGAAAATAAAAACTCAATGATAGAGCGAGAACAAGGTATAGAGGTATGAGGAACAGGGTGTAAAGTTCACTCATTCTCTTTTGAAAAGGGAGCATCCCCCGTCCAGACGGGTGTCGTGTCTGGTGGGCAACAGCCCGCCGATTGTTTTTTTTTTTACTATGGCATCTCCAAGTCGTGACTCCTTAACCGGACTTTCCTGTGGCTGTCTTAAGCGAAAACTTAAAGTCTCCAGCTAGGGCATAAAACTTATAAGCTAAACGACTGCACGCTAAGGGCACCCCTTGTGGGGTACGAACCGCGGCTTAGGGCAGGATCAAATCAAGGAATTTACAGGCTCAGCTGCGGCGCGGGCTGGCGCTTCGTCGAACAAGGGTCGGGGGGAAGCCCGACGATTGATGTCGGGATGTTGTATATACGCTAGTCGCGCGGTAAACTCTGATTGCGCGATGCAGGATTTGTGACGTCAGGTCTTTGATGCGTAGTTCGCATGTGGCGTTGTAAATACCGCCACAAAGGTAATCGTATTTCAATAGCTAACTAACGGTTCCTTTTAGACCGCAGAGTGATTTCTAGCCACGAGCGCAAGTGCGCTATAAAAAACGTACCACTGTAAAGCCGGATTGCAAGCCGGCCTCAAAAACCGCTTGAATGTAACCCTTTGAGCTGCATATTGCACAATATGAATCCAAATAGCCAATATTCAGCCCAAACCAACCGAAATGGTTTGATATTGTAGAGTTCAGGAATATTGAATGATATTGTAGAAAGTCGTTTGTGGTAAGTAGTCATGTCTTTATGTTCCAATCACTTTATATTTCTATTGAACTGTTAATAATTTGGGCTTGTGGCAAAGAAGTAATAGATGCACGGGTCGATCAAGCTACACTTGCCGCGGTTGGTCCGTGGATGGGTGACCATCTTTAGATACCAAGATCCCTCTGTTATTCAAAAAGCACGTTAAGCCGTTGGTCCCAAAGTCAAAAGAGAGTTTTTTTTCGTGCACGGAGCCTTTGACAAGTCATTTTAATTATCTACGAATAAGCATTAGAAACCAATGTTTTAAATTCGTAAAACACGTATTCTTTTTCACTCAGCGCTTGCAATCCTGTCACAGTAATTTTATTCCTGATTTTGCATCACAGTGATCTTCATTATTGCTGCTATAAGGTTGCTACTAGATGTAAAATAACTATGAATAAGGTCTGCATTCCTCCTGCGCTGATGTCGGTCGCGTACGTCGGTCGCGCGTACGAATATACATTGTGTTCTATAGCAACACACTGCGACGCTGACGTCAGCGGTGCGTACATGTAGGTACGCGCCGTGTATCGCGCGCGCGACGGTCTCGCACGTCAGCGCCGCGTTCGTCGGCCGACTGACGAGCATGGAATTATGCGAGCCCCCTCAGTCTGTTACCGACGATCAGGTGAATACCACACGTGCGCGACAGTAAAATCCACTTGACAGACGACTGACCGAAGAGGGGTCGGTATCGCAATACGGTATATTATTATTTTCTCGCTGACGTACGCGGCCGACCGTACGAGACCGACCGTACGCGATCATCATCAGCGAGGAATTTAGGCCTTAGTACTGTACATAACTGACAGGTATCACGACCGCATTGTGGCGGCATCTACAACGCCACATTCGAACTACGCATCAAAGACCTAACGTTACACAAATCCTGCATCGCGCAATTTGAGTTTACCGCGCGACTAGTATATATAAGGTGTATCTATTTTCCCATACCTCTTAACACTGTTATTTGATATAAATATATGTAAAATATTTAATATATGTTATTTGAATATTGTGAAGCCAATTATTTTTAAAAGAGTAACCATGGAGTTTCTTGCCGACTCTTCTTCATAGGAACCGACTAATTGTAACCGTGCACCCAGCTTCTGACGTTTCATAAGTGACCATGTAGGTTTATGTGAAATAAAATATTTTGATTTTATTAATACACGAAATATTTTAAGAGGACCATCTATAGGTGGTAAAAAAGCCATAGCAGCGAAAAAAAATTTAATCTAAGTGTTTTATATTTTTACATAATTATTATAATTTTAAAATTGCTTGAGACATTTTGCAAAGGAGTTGGATTTTCCAAAATTTTACTTATTCTATGAATGACCCGCCCGGACGCGGCGACGGCGACGGTGGCGGCACGAGCGCGGTGAATTTTGATAATTAATCATCCTAACAAGTTATTTAAGTTTTTGAATATAATACTCAGATTTAAAAAAAAAAACGTTTCCATGGCTTCTTTACTACCTATAGGTGTATCTTTTAAAATATTTCGTGTTTGAATAGATACACCCTATCCTCCTTACTAATAAACGTTGTATAGCTGCTGTATAGTTACACACCGATTTCTCTCTTTCACTCGTCAGTAATTTGACTTTCGAAAGAAGAAGACAAAGCGTTGTGTAACTATACAGACGCTATACAACGTTTATTAGTAAGGAGGTTAATATATAAAATAATAATGTATAAACTAACCTGTAACAGTCTTCACAACGACTTCCTCATAGGTGTCTCCTTTCTTGAAGACTCCCTTGTAAACCCTGCCAAAGGTGCCTTCATGCACCAGGATCTCTAAGCGGATGTTGGAGCGAGGAGTGGTCAGTAAACGGAGCTGTTCCGCCGGGTCGGTGATCCGGTCCTTGGTTATAGTTTGCTGCAAATAAGGGGGGGGCTTTTAGTATAAATTAACTAGTCTTTATGCAGAACTGAAGCATGTGAAATGATACACGACTGCTTAGTACGAATATTTCTGTACCTATTTTATAAAATCATGTACACGTACAAACTTGGTAAATATATAACAGTAGCAATTATTAACAGACTGATAACTTATGTGACAACCGTTTGGTTCTGAGGCTCGATGAAAACTGTCTTAGGACTTAGACGACACTCCAAACGTCATGTTTCCATTCCGTTCCGTTAGAAAAATAACCAGTACTTTTGGCGGTAAATGGCAAATGAGATACTTTTAAACTTCATGACTACACTGATAGAAAAATCATATTTAGTCAAATCAAATACTTTAAATTTTATATTTACTATTTAAAATCGATAAATCTTATTAATATTTGGAAATCATGACAAATAATGTTTCGTCTCGATAGAAAGAAAGAAAAATAGGTTAATTTGTCAAAGAAACATCTGCATACAAAAAGATAATTAACTCGAGTAGGTAGGTAAACAAAAAAATAGAACAAAATAGATCTACATTATAATCACAAAATTAAAATAGTCGGCAGCTGCATGTCATGATTGGGACAAGAAGGCTTCCACTCAACTTGATGCTGTGCTAAAAGGGACCCTCTGCAAAGCGCTGATTTTCAGTGGTCACCCAAAAAAGACGCACAATATGGCAGTATACAAAGTTGAACACGAGAAAGAGCGCTGTTGTAAATACTTAAACCAAAATGGTGGACCATTTGGCTTATTTCGGTTTAGATTTTTTATTTGTGACGCTTTAAATGATTCTAAAAATATCTAGAGCGGAGTACGTAAGTAATATATCAAATTATCCTTTCACAGTTCAAGTTATTCAGCAAAATAATATTCTATTGCCATTTTTAGCACAAAAGGTATTCATTACATACATAACTCACGCCTTTTTCCCATGGGGGTAGGCAGAAACTATAGAACGCTACCTGCTACGCTCCTTACATATGCCTTTTGCTTCATTAAAGTTCATACATCTGGTCATACACCCACGCCGGTTGCGAGTACTAGGCACCTGACCTTTCTGAAGAACATCAACACTATGTCACCATTTATGTCCTCCTAGGGCGTCCCTTCCTTGGTTTTTCCTCACATCTGCCTTGTAAATACCTTTTGGTAGTCGCCATTCATTCATCCTCTCAACATGACCAAACTATCTAAGCATACTCTTTTACATTTTTGTCACTACATCTTCTTTTAAACTACACTATTGAACCGTATTCGTTAGAAACTTAAAATTCAGCAACTTATTTACTCAATAAGTCTTCCCAACAACGAAACTCCACACAATTCAACTCCCTGGAATCAGCAAGTCTGCAACGAGGCTACTCTAAAGATATCCACTAAACTGCATATCCAGTTAGTGCAGTCGTGAACTACATGTGAGCGCACCTGTCTCTAACTAAAGACTACTTTAGTTAGAGACAGGTGCGCTCACATAATTGCATTGAGTTGTTATCGCTTTCTTCTTTTTTGTTTTTCACCTTTTTTATTTAACAGGAACCACAGATGTCAAAGAGGATGCTTAAATTTCATATTCTCAGTTCATATTTTAAATAGTAAGTTGTAATTTAACTTTCTACTGCTCTTAGTTATTAATTTAATAGCATCACACTTATTATTCTTCTTCAATCGGTCCCTCATTACTGAGGATCGTGGTCACTGGACCCCTTTAAGCGAACAATCTGCCTCCATCGACTCCGGTCCAACATTGTCATCACCACTTGCTGAAATTTGCTTGAGGACGTAGCTTCTTTTACTTCTTCGGACCATCGTGTTGGCGACCGGCCTCGTGCTCTCTTTGTCTCGGTATTGCTAACAATGACCAGCTTTTCAAGGTTGCTATCTCCCTTTAACATTATGTGGCCGAAATAGGTCAAAATACGCTGTCATACTCATTAAGATTTAGAATAATGCTTTACATAGTTGCTAACTTCTCTTCAACAATATCATATGTATATCTCCTGCCCTTATCCCAATTTATTTGGGATCGGCGCAACATGTCTCTATCTTCCATACTTCTCTATTAGTGGTCATCTCGGTAGCCACTCCCTTTGTAGCCATATCATCAATCACACAGTTCATCCATCGTTTCTGTGGTCTTTCCCTACTCGTATGGCCACACAAATTCATACTCAAAACCTTCATGATGACATTCCCCTCATTCCTCCGCATCACATGCCCATACCATGACAACCTATTTCCACACACCTTTTCAGTCACCGGTGTCACTTTCAGACTTCCTCTTATATACTCATTTCTTATTCTATCCATTTGTGTAACACCACACATCCCACTTAGCATTCTCATTAGCACTCCCTTAGAAACAAATTCAAAGAAATTGATATACTAACTCTGCCTTCTCTTTACATCTTAGATAGTATTTTGTATGTACGCATATACTTAGGACTTTCAAAATAAGAAGCGATTTCCACAATATAAATACACGTAGTAAACATGAAATTCAAATTCAGATTAACTAAAACTAGCAAGTCATTTCTTATGAACAGTATCCGCTTTTATAACAAGTTGCCAAAGTCGGTTCCAGAACTTATCGATGGAAAGTTCAAAACCCAAATCAAACGTGTCCTTATCAAAAAAGCATATTATAAGATAAAAGACTACGTTGAAGACAAGGAAGTTTGGCAATAATTCCTTCTGCACCCTGGTACCTCATAAACGGCATAACTATGTAAATGTCTATTAACTGCTCCCAAATAACGATGTTTATTTTTATTTTTTTACATACTTCCTTGACATAATCTTTTCATTATTTGACATTATTTACCTACAAATCTAATTCCAATCCTTAATTAGTGGCTTTTGTGGACATGATATTTATTCAGATATGTTTCTGTAGTTGTAATGGCAATCATGTCATTTGGCTGAAATAGGTTTTCATTTTAATATAGATATGTATATATATCTTTTTTATTTTTTAAACTTTTATATAGACTATTTTCTATTTTGTGAATGTGAGAACGTTGTAGGCCTAATAGAGTGTAGATTTGTTGGCACTTTTCTATTTCGTTAAGTACCTGGTAATTGTTGAAAGGCCTACACTTTCCTCCCATACTTATTAACACTGTTATTTAATAATATTGCTAAGCCAATTATTTTTAAAAGAGTAACCATGGAGTTTCTTGCCGGCTCTTCTACATAGGAAACGACTAATTGATACCGTGCACCTAGCTTCTGACGTTTCATAAGTGCCCATGTAAGTTTATGTGAAATATAATATTTTGA
The DNA here is from genome assembly GCA_947523025.1 of Dryobota labecula. Lineage (NCBI taxonomy): Eukaryota > Metazoa > Arthropoda > Insecta > Lepidoptera > Noctuidae > Dryobota > Dryobota labecula. The sequence goes on along the minus strand of OX383284.1, from coordinate 24,022,822 downwards.
TTTTGATTCTTTTCAACAATATAAAACTAACAATATATTTCTTCCGAATCAGAAAGTCTGTAACAAGGCTACTCTAAAAAGTGCCCCCGAACTGCATATCCAGTTAGTGCAGACGTGTACTAGACTGGTCTTTAGTTAGAGACAGGTGCGCTCACATAATTGCATTGAGCCGGACGGCGTCCAACGATATCCTTAATCCAGTTTGCGATAGTAACTAGCTTTGCAGTGGGTGTTGCAGCGAAGCGATTTTGTCAGAGTGCTTTGATAGTCGAGGCGGAGGTAGATGGATAATGCTTTAATGAAGAGAGTGTGTCAACGTAGCTTAGGAGTGGTGGTATTGTTTAAAAGGTATTTGGTCAAAGGGGTAGCGCTAAGATAGTCCGAAATTCAATTTTTGAAATTTGCACCATTGTCTGGATGTATGTTGATTAAAGTATGATTCGCGACCGCAGCAAATATGTATTTACAGAATTATAATAATTAGAATCAGTAATAAAACTCCTTAAGAGGGTTGTCACCGGCCACCACTAGCGCCACTCCTTTAAAAACATATTATCTCGTGACTGAGAAGGAATTATGAAAAACGGCTCAATTAACTATATCGGTAAGTGTGTCTAGAATTTTCTAATACCTTTTTTTAAAGTTTCATATTGAGACACGAAGCAACAAAATACGATCTAGAGGAATGTGGCCGTTTTTATTTAGATCGAAGTTTGAGTTAGATTATAATCCTAAAATGATTTCATGAAATAGGCATTCAATAGGATTTTATTTACTTAGAGATTTGTATTGGATTTGTATGATTATAATTATATAAATAAATATTTGATACGGCCGCGAATCATATTTAGATTAAAATACAATCTAATGATTGACCTGTAAATTGCAAAAAATGTAAGAACATTTGAATTTCGTGGGCTAACCTGACGGTTTCGCCTTAATGAAGAGAATATATCAACGTGTTTTGTGGTATCGTTTAAAAGGTTTTTGGTTAAGTTAGGTTTGAGCATCTGAGCAGGTGATAGTTAAATTAATCATATAAGATGACAAGATTAAATTAAAGAAGAGATATTTTCACAATCACTTAATCGACAAAGAACATACTTTTGCTTTTCAAAATAACACATCAATCATTTATTTATACTCAAACGTTCCTCTTCCATTCCTCCCACAAAAGACCCAATTACGAAATAAAATTCGCGTCAGAAATCCTTCGAATAAAATTTTCTCGGCTTTGTATCCAAAACCGTCTCGTTTAATAAGAAACTTCTTATTTACACCTCCGTTCATTAGCAATCCCTCCTCAGTGAGGAACTGAGGACACTAATTCATATTTCCTCCTAAAGACTTTCAACGGTGCGATAAATTCACGGACAAAGGGGATTGCAAATTAAAAACTGGGTTCCTTGCCAAGACCAATAATGAAACGACTAATATTGATGGAAGAGACTAGAGCGTGGAATTGTGAATAGTTGTGGCGTAGTTGGTTAAAAAAAAATTTTTTTTTTTTTTTGTTCGTTTTTCTTTTAGATAGATAGATAGAGTATAGATTTATAGAAATTTTACAAGGGGTGACACAATGGGCTGTCTTATCACTAAAACCGATCTTTCAAAGACAACCTTTGGATGGATTAATGGGGATGGAGAAACAATAATGCAGGTCGTCTGTGGTGTACCATTTACATAATTATATACAGTAAATACATACATAAATAAAACATGTTATACTTATTTTTTATACCATAATAATTATAAAACAAGTGAATAAAACAAAAAAAAAAAAAAACGCGAGAGAGATAACCGCACTGCTTGAACTGTAACAGATTTATCATAGAAACTGGTGGAATGCATCTCTAGTCTCAAGTTTTCCGATGACCTCAGATATCTATTACGTCGTGTGTCCAGTGTCATCAAGGAACTTTAAACGTTCTCTAGGGCGTTGTAGGATATAATAGGGGATTGTAGGAAAGAAGATATGAGAATTCGTTTATTCCTTTTTTTTACCTAGGGCATCTCAGAGTTAACTATGAGAGGTTGAGACTCTTTAACCGGACTATCCTGTGGTTGCCTTAAGCTCCTAACGAAACTTAATGCCTTCAGCCAGGGCGTAAAAACGTATAAACTGAACGACTGCGCGCTAAGGGCACCCCCTGTGGGGTACGAACCTCGGCTTAGGGCAGCGTCGGAGGGAGGATGACAAGGGACTGTCGGTGGCTGGATAAAATCAGGGTTATGATTATTATCAGGGGGATTTAAAGCTATAGGCTCAGCTATAGCGCGTGCTGGCGCCTCGCTTACGGGCAGGGGTCGCGGAGGACTATTTAGTCGCGGATTTCAAGCGGGGCCTCGGCGGCCAGATCAGAATTACGGTCTTGTACTGTGTACTCTCTTACGAACTGTAATAGTTTCCCTACGACTCTCCTGGAGGAGAGTAATGGGGTCGTCTGGGTCGGTCAGAATCCTTTATTCCTTTATTCCTTTTACGTATACATATACTTGTGCTTTTAGGAAGAATGATGAGACCAACGTTGTAAAGCTTTTTTTTTTTAAATTAGTTATTAATGCTTTTAGACACGTTAAATTGATAAGAGTTGATAATGCTCACCACGTTAATTTTGTGGGATAGCGGTTAGAACAGCAGTATTCATTGTCTAGTAGGTACAGTCAGCCTCAAAAAGATGTATACATCGACAAATTCATTTAACTATCTACTGGGTCTATTGGGTCTTGATTGTAGCTAGAAATTCATACAATAAAGGCTCCTACAAACAGGCGCGACACACGACGCGACACAAAGACACCGCTTGTCGCGCGACGAGCGGTGCCTTTGTGGCAAGTCGCGTGTCGCCCCTGTGCATGAGCCTTCTAAAAAAGTTGTGTTTCCTAGAACACAATTTTTTGGCAATCGAATGAGTTCTTGTCAATGTATACATCTTTTTGAGGCTGACTGTACCCAAGTATTGTAGTTTATTATTTAAACATCTCCAGTTAAACTCCGTATATAAATAAGTAAGCAGAATTTATTCTAAATAAGTAATTCTACTGCCTAATTAATTCCAAGAATATGGGAAACAATTTTCAAGTAATACTATGTACCCAATTGTGATAATACTGATAATACAAAATTATAATATGTAAACAGTAGGTATTTGTTTAATTATTTCGTTTTATGAGTACCGTTATTGCATAAATGAGTTTATTGCAGCCGCTCTCTTGCGCTTACCGTGACAAATTACGACAGTGAAAGTGGTCTAGTTTCTGAATGTACTGCAATATTTCGCTACAATTGTCACCAGCTCCGACAGCCGTGATCGTCTAGTGGTTAGGACCCTACGTTGTGGCCGTAGTAACCCAGGTTCGAATCCTGGTCACGGCAGTGATTACACTGTCGCGGCGGAGCTAATCTTTTTGAACATTTTGGTATATGTTTTGTTATTTTCTTGTAGTTATTAACAAAAGTCACTTGAAGAAACAAAGATGGAATGTACAGTCAGCAAAAAAAGTATATAAAGATAGAATATACGGTACGCAAAAAAAGTGGATAAAATTACAAGTTATAGAAGATATTTTGTGAATGAAAATGAAATGACGGAATAAAAATGTCATCTAGGCATTTTTATATTGAAGTCGCACCTACATTAAGCATTACTAAGGTAACAATAAATGTTACCGTAACAAAAAACAGATGCAATACAATTTTTTTTTTTTTTTTTGTTTCAGTGATTACACTGTCGCGGCGGAGCTAATCTTTTTGAACATTTTGGTATACCTATATTTTACTATTTTCTTGCAGTTATTAACAAAAACAATCATGGAATGCACGGTCAGCAAAAAAAGTGGATAAAATTACAAGTTAAAGAAGATAATTTGTGAATGAAAATGAAATGACGAAATAAAAATTAGGAATTAATTATCTAGGCATTTTTTATATTGAACTCGCACCTACATTAGGCATTACTAAGATAAACATAAATGTTACCGTAACAAAAAAACTAATTTAATCGTTTTTTTTTTTTTTTTGTCAAACTTTTTTATACTTTCGAGCCGTTTGGGGTTACAACACTAGAGCCATGGGGTTCAAGTGCCCACTTAGTATTTCGAGAAAGCGCCAAGTGGTTGGGCGACTCTTCACGTGACCAGAGAGCTGGCCTATTTGTTGGTCAAATAATCTAAATCAGCTGCCAGCCTTTTAGGCATTTTTTCTGTTGACAGCGATGCGGACGGATTTTTTAACGCCCTATGTAGGATTCTGTCCCCTTATTATTATTTTAAGACTGTTAACTATTTAATTATGTAAATTTTATTGTTAGGTATATACTTAGAGCTGTATTTTTTAAGATACATAATATACTTATTTATAAAAAAAATACAATTTACAAATTAATCATATTCCTCAATCCAATTTCTAAGAAAACTAGTCACATCTAGCCATTATCTAAGTCTGTTTTCAATACTCGCCTAAGAAGAGCGCTAATTGCATTACGTTTGTATCACCTGCAGGGGAGATGGGGTAACTCTGGGAAACTCGTCTAAAATTGGATTCTTAATGAGGTAGAGGGCTCGTTTTATGCAACATTCCTTCGCCCTTGTGATGCAGAAGACTTGTAATGAACAAGGTGGTGGAGTGACGAATATGCTTTGAGGTAGAGGGTTCTTTTTGGTTTATTGCGGTAAAATATACTTATTTAAATTTTCTGGGATTATTTGACACAAACCACAACTTTTAACGTGTTGAGAAGAATTATTTATGATAGAGGAATTAAGTTTGATAAACAAACATCATTGCCCGTCAATAACCAAGAACCATTCGACAAAGCGTAGTTTTCCATTGGAAAAGTTTATCAGGGCCGGCTAGGCATTATTCTAAAATCTTACTTAGAACCAGAAACTGTATTTTTTTTTATTGGGAGCGAATCTAGTATCTATGTTTATTCAATAAATTTTTGCAAAGAAAAAAACCTTCGGTAAGGTGTTCAATTAACTTCAATTTAAAGAGAATTTATTCTCATCAAAAACACAAACAGTTCACTGAACGATATTTAAAATAAATCATGCAGATATAAGATAACATAACGTTTCCGTGAGTCAATAAAAGGGAAACAGAAATATTTAAAACTAGGATTCAAACGATTTTAAATTCAATACAAAAGGTTTTTTTTTTTCTGATCTTTTTATTTTGTTTTGAATACAAAATGTATTACATTTTATTTATTTTTATTTTCATTTTTTTGTATTAACAATCGTATCTGGCAATTTATTGTACAGTACCTCTTCTTCGTATAAAATATTTTTCTTTCCGTAATTGGTTCCGGGTAGTCCGAGTTCGAGTTTATTGCGATTTCTAGTGTAGGAACTGACAAGAACTTCCCACAAATCAAATAAACAATCCAACAGCAATTTCCCACCTAACCTCGAAAATAAATTACTAAATTCCGACCATGTTTACCTCTTAAGAAAAAGACTTGAGGGTTTCACCACAATTAATTCCGTACTCGGTTACCTCCGTACGACGTATGGTGCCATTAAAGTGTTTGCGGATTGTTCAGGCAGAGATCAAGAGTAACCCCGTAATGTGGGTTAATTTATCTGGGAGAGTGGCTGAATTTAGTGGGGAACTGGGAAGTGGGTATGTGATGCGGAGTTTAAGGCAAGGAATTAAATATGGTGAATTATGGGTGTAAGTGGAGTGTTATATGGTTGCAAGGTGTAACAGAGTTTGTCTCTGCGTTAATGTTGTGAAGGTACCTATAATCAATTTGAAATAAGATTAGACATTTAAATAAACCCTTTTTACAGTCCGTTCAACCGATTTTGACTTCTATTCCGTAGGCACAAGGATGGCATTAAAAGCAAAAAAGTGGTTACAATACCAACTGTTTACTGCAGCTGCCAATTGTCATGCCACCAACGCAATAGAAGTCATAATCAGTTGAACCGACTGTAAAAAAGGCTTATTTAAAATATGTCTAATCTTATTTCAAACGGAGTAGGTATAGTAAGAAAACAAACACATAGTTGTTCCGTCAAATCGTTTCGTGACTGTTTAATGATATAATATCAACCTATAAAGTTTTATTTAACGCCTAGCGAATATCATGATGAACAAATAAAAATGCTTTGCCTTGCATAGGGTCGCAGCATAATGCTGAGCGATAGCCGTTTTGCGTGGATGTGACGCATTTTCCCCAATAATATTCTTATTTCTTTTTTGTTTATGTTCTTTTTTTTGCGTCATGTTTACCGCAAATAAACGTATTTTCTTTCTTTCTTTCTTTTTCTTTCTTTAGTAATATTCAGGTGGTTATGATCGGTGCTATAAAAATCTTCCGGTAAAAATAATGATTTGATCCCTTGCATTCTCAATATATATACACATTTTTTTTTTTCAAAATTACAAGTTTATGTTAGCCACCTGCCTGTATCTTGTGGGTCTGAATTGCGACATTTTCAAAGTTAATGAAAGTACTTAGTGAAGGTAAACAAACTAGAATCAAACAGAATAAAAAATTAAAACTCTTAAAATATACATTGTCATCGGCGTGAGAACAAACAGAGCAAAACAAAATCATCAGTATGATCAATAAAATAAAATAATAAGAAATAATATCGAAACAAATTGGCAAACTTAAGTGGCAGTGGGCAGGGCACATTGCTCGCAGAACAGACGGGGCCGATGGGGCCGAAAGGTTCTGGAGTGGCGACCGCGTAGGTACCGGAAGACGTAGCGTTGGAAGGCCCCCCACAAGGTGGACCGATGGCCTTGTGAAGGCCGCAGGAATCTAAGTGGCGGTGCTTGGGGGAGGCCTAAGCCCAAAAGTGGACATCTTTCGGCTGAAATGATGATGATAATGATCGAAAAAAAATAAAACAACTAAAAATGGAGATATAAACCTAACAATCATGTACATATCCTCTTTTCTAAATCGCTGTCGCCTTTACCCCAAAACTTCGGCCTTAAAAGTCTTCGAGACCGGCAGTAAACTAAAATTTACGCCAACACAAAACTAATTTATTATCCGGTGAATTCAGAGGAACATTTACCAACGATGCCAAATGTCTTTATTGGGTCACGTTTGTAATAATACTAATATCGCTTATACGTTTGTTGTTTGAAACTTTCTATTGTATTATAAAGAATTGTGTTCGTAAACAACGAGGCTATCTTGTATGAAAGTTAAAAGTGGAAAATGTTTTCTATAGTTTCTCATAGAAAACTGGCCAAGTGCGTGTTGGACCACGCATAGTGAGGAGTTCCGTAGTTGGGATGAATTTATCCCAAGAGCAGTAGAAAAACATGTTCTCCCACACATTCCAACTGCAAATGTAGGTTCATCATCATCATCATTTCAGCCGAAAGACGTCCACTGCTTTACTCGTTATCTTGTAAAGCCTACTTACCTGTGATAACTTTCCTTTTAACTTCGTTATATAGATTTATTACCTTGACGTCGAGTCCCGCCACGTCAAGTCGCCGCCACTTCTATACTACCGCCTTGAATTTTTTCATATTTAACCAAAAACAATCATTTAGCTAGCAGGGGGGGGACAATGTCTCTGACAAAATTTGCACTTTTAAGCTACGACTACTTTATGTATAGGGTAGGTACGGTTCTCTGACTTTTCGCCGAAAATTGTTTGCCAGATTTTGTGTGGCCTAGTGAAATGTTTGACAAATTATAAATGTCCCAAACATTTTGTGTCATTATAATAATCAGCTTAACAATAATTCTACCAAATGAAACGTTGAAATACAAAAATTTGCTAATCGTTAGTTGTCAAAGTGAAACATCGGCGAAACGTTGCTTGGCAAGGAATAATCTGTCAAACAATTTTCGGCAAAAAGGCAGGATACCCGTAGGTACCCTAAAAAAATATAAGTAATGATTTTATTTTACCACTTTGTCGGCTTGATTAATATGTATACCTATGCCAAATAACGGCTTTCTAATCCTAAGAATCTCTGAGCTAAGCTGCGGACAGACAGACAAACGGACATGGCGAAACTATAAGGGTTCCTTGTTCACTACGGAACCCTAAAAAAGAATTGTGTTCGTAAGCAACGAGGTGAGCTTATACGAAAGTTATAAGTGGAAAATGTTTTCTATGTTCTTAATAATTCTCATAGAAAAATAGTAAATGCATCTTTGAGTTCAGCCGTGCCTCTACATAATCTGTTTATGAGTCCGTATATTACACAAGCCGTGCACCCGATGGAATTTTCCATTGGATGAAATGTCCAACTTTCATACGAGCTTAGTGCTCATCATCATCAACATCAGCCCTTAGCAGTCCACTGCTGGACATAGGACTCTCCAATTGAAAGAAAAAAAAAGAAAGAAAAATTGTTTATTCTGCATAAACAAAACACATATTACATTTAAAAAAAAAAAAAAAATACACACATGCAAGGTTGCCAAAAGCCTCGTATTCAAGCAATAAAAGTTTGACAATTTAGTCCATCGCTTGATGTCAGGACCAGGGACCAAACACAATTTACTTTGCGTAATTACACTGTGTTGCGTCACTGGCAAATGACAACAAACAAACAATGTAAACAAGAAAGAAAGAAAAAGTATTTATTGGGTCTCGTATAGTTCTCATTTTAAACTGAACACACTCATAGTAACATTAATAAAAAGTAAAATAAAAAACAAAAGTAAAATTAAAACAAAGTCCTATCTCAACATGATGCTGTGACGTACACAACAACAAAAACAAAAAGCCGATCGCAGAGTGGAAAAATAACTACTTTTGTAACAAACAAACAACAATAAATAATAAGAACAATTAAGCCGTGCGTCCCGTAATTGCACGCCATTCAGCTCGATTCTCGGCAACTCTCATTCAGCTGCTACCAACCACGCTGCGAAGATCGTCGCCCCATCTAGCCTGAAGGCGTCCTAGCTTATGTTTGCCGATTCGCGGTCTCCACTCACACGACACGTCTACCCCAACGGTCATCGGTTCTGCGGCTAACATGGCCAGCCCATTACTACTTCAGCTTGCTTATTCTGCAAGCTATGTCGACAACTTTGGTTCTCTGCCTTAGTCTGCCTCTGTCAGCTTAGTGCTCCACCTATGTTATATAAGAACTCTTGTGGAAAAATTCATACTTCTAGACCCACGAGATTAGGCTGGGCGTTAGCGTTAGTTATCGCACAAATCTTAAATTCACTAACGACGTCTGTCAGTGAGTGAATTTAAGATTTTGTTAACTGCTTTCAGACTACGCTATAATATAATAGCATATAGTATATAGCTCATAGCACAACAATATCGCGCACCAAACATTGTTATGGACACGTTCACACTGTACTGTACTATATATTATTGGAATGTATGGTGCGCGATATTGTTGTGCTACGAGCTATATACTATATGCTATTATATTATAGCGTAGTCTGAAAGCAGCTATAAGGAGAAGATAGTGTTTGCCAAGGTTGGTAGAGCCTACAATTTTTTTTTCTATAACTGAGCTTAGCTACTATATCTGCTATTGGCAGATAATAATAATATAACCCATGGCCGAATTAAAAAGGTAATATTATTACTGTAATGTTTTGGTATCTAAACCTTTGTTTGTGTATGTATTTGATTGTATCCTTTATTGAAAAAACCAAGTTCTTTATGAATAAAATAAGCAGTTTAAATCTTACTTAATTTTGTACGTGTTAATTATTTCAAAACTTAGAATAGTGTTGATTGAACTTTACACAAGTCCGTTCCACTTTCATAGAGTCTGATAGAATATAAACACTTTATTCATTTTTGTTATAATATGGGTACACAAACTCAATAGGTTTTGTTTCTGTGAATGTGTAAATGCGTAGTTTAGTGAAACGAGGCTATAATCTTCAAATAATAGCTGTTCGTAATTTTGGATGGCAGCTAACCACAATGGTACAAAATTGGCCACATTATCGACAAAATGGTGCGGTAGTTACATAGTACTAATTGTCTAACGACTGTGTTGTTTGTACAGCCAAATGTGAATTAGTATAATTATACCTAATTTAATTAATAAGCAAACATAATTAGTTAATTGTTAATCCACCGGCTTTACTCTCGAATATCAATTTGAATGCATAGAGTAAATCAGGCGAATTTGGATGAATATTTATTGGAAAACAAACTAACCCTCTGGTAACCTACTAATCCATCTGTAAAAAAAATAAAAAAAATCAAATCATTTTTATTTCAGGCATTGTTTAAGTCACCAAATCACAATCACACTAATCACTAAGGGTGAAATGTATTCGTATTTCTGTGTACTTTCTTTCTACCTTGATGTGTAGCCGTGTGTACACAGAAATACAAATACATTTCACCCATAGTGATTACATGTCATAGATAAGTAAAAAATCTCACCGTGAAAACTTAGGTGAAGAAAAGTTCACAATGAGCTTGAAGTGAGCTGTGAATAGTGTCAATCCCTAGCATCAGCTGGTCTATTCCGTTAAAAATTTAACCGTGAAGTGGTGAGATTTTTACAGAATAGATCGGCTGGAGGCAAACTTAAGTGAAGTGAGCTTGAAGTGAGCCAATATTCCACCTGCCGGTCGATCCTGTTATAATTAAAGATCTGATATGCAGATGCATATATACCTAAAGTTAATTTTAAGCTATGAAAGTATGGAAGCGGCTTCTTAATAATTATTTTTTTTGTAAAAAAAAAACTTTACATGCCAGGAACACCGGGAATACATGACTATACCCAAAGTCTCAAATTCAGATAATTAATGAAAACAAAGGGGATAACATATCAAAAAAATATCTTCGTAATGATAATTCACATATAAAATGGCGAAACAAGAGGTTTCATTTACTTTTAAGTATACTGATTTTAAGAAATAATAATTAAAAAATAATCATACCGTAATTATTTTTTTAAGTTTCGGTTTTAAACAAAGTTATTAAAAAAAAGGAGATTTTCTGGTATAAAATATTTTATGATACTGGTAACAATACAGGAGATCCAAACATTTTCAAATTTTTTACATCTTCAACAACACTAATATTCTCATTCATAGATTCATATTGTAAGTAGCATATGTAGCCACATTTTGGATGAAAACGGCTGTAAACTGTTTCGAGTGGAAATCGATTTTGGGAGGCCTACGTCCAGCACTGCACTTAAAAGGGCTGATTATGACGATCATATGCCGTATCTCCGACATACTACACAAAACATTGTTTGGCAACGGTATTTTGTTTGCATAGTTGTTATAATTAATTCACTTTAATTTTAGCGTTGAATTTTTACAAAAATAAAATATGATAAAATGTTTTGTACCACTGTCCTGTCATTTTGACAGTGACATTTCTAGACATTACTTTGTTTACATAAATTATCTGAATTAGAGACTTTGGGTATAGTCGAGTGTATAGCATGGAAACGACTTTTTTTTTTAATTCAGCTGGATATTAATTTAAAATTAATGATTAACCCCCGATGCAAATATGTGTATTTAGGGTGTAAGAAGAGGGGTGATGTGTGTTAGCTAGACCAAAAAAAAAAACGAATTAATTTTTATTTTTATTTTAAGAAATTAAGTGCTATATCCTGATTGGGCGTAAATATTACCGCGGCTACTTAGGTAGGTTATACGTCCGACTCTATAAACAGAAACTTAAATTTATCGATCCCGGAACCGCGGGATTTTTTCGATACAAAAGCGCATCCCATATTAACTATCATCTCAATTTTAGGTGAATATGCATCCGAATATCCGATCTCTAGTTATAATTCATCAGCAGTCATTTCACCTAATGCTAGGGATTGACACTATTGAAAGCTCACTTCGAGCTGACTTGACAGAAGTTTTCACGGTGAGATTTTTACAGAATAGATCGGCTGGTTGGTATTTGTCACAGTATTTGCTGCTAAATGCCATCCTCTAAAGATGAAGAAAAGCCGAGATCTACAATGTGTCCGGGAATTAACGCACACACCCATATACCCCAATTTGAATATTATGTTATAATCATAATACGTACACTGAATTTTTACTATGATGTATAGAACATTGTTTATTTATTAAATTAGTTAAACTGATTACGGGGGAAAATTGTGGTCACAACAAATCTACTCGTACGCACGCACACCGTCGCACACGTTTATGGGTCTAGCGAAGTGTGACTTCGTACATTTTGGTTTGTTTTGAGTACAGCGACAGTGTGACTGTAATTTACGTAGTTTTTATTTTTGGAATAAAAAATTACCCAAATTAAGAATGCAGAAATCAATTCAGTAAACGATTCTAAACAAACTACTTTCATCTTCATTTCAGCCGAAAGAGGTCCACTGCTGGACATAGGCCTCCCACAAAAGGGGGGAATTTGTTATAATCGCCACGCTTGGCAGGCGGGTTGGCGATCGCAGTATGGTGTTAAAAATGCATAGAGAACGCTGCTGCCCATTCTCTAGTAAGTCCCTTAGTCGCCTTTTACGACACCCACGGGAGGAAATGGGGTGGTGCTATTCTTTACGTCCGGCACCACACGGTACTACTTTCATAATGTGCATTAATTCAGTTACACATTGTATAAACGTAACTTTATCTCATGTTTTAACTTAGACATGTTTCTCTCTCTATCTTGCACTTGTGATTTGGCAATTGTGCGAAAGTGACAGAAATAACGCTTACCCAAAGTACGTGCTAAGTATTATTTATAAACCTCGGCTTAAGGGGGAAGCGTCAGGGTAGCCCGCGAAATTCTAATTTTCTTACGTTTTTTTACAATTTGCAGGTCAGTATCGTTATATGTTGATCTTAACATGATTCGCGACCATAACAAATATATATTTACAGAATTTAAAAAAAGTAACCGTGGAGTTTCTTGCTGGCTCTTCTCCAAAGGAAACGAGCAATTATTAAAACCGAGCATCTAGCAAATGACGTTTTATAAGTGTCCATGGAGATTTATGTGAAAAATATTTCAAATTTGTAAAAGTTACGAGTATCACACATGATCTCTACAGGCATTCAAAACTTTCCGTTCAAACCTAATGTGTTCTATAGGATACATTTTATAGCACATGTTAAGCTACAGGCTAGCTAGTGCAATGACCGAGTGACCGCATCTCATCGCTGGCGCCAGACTGTCACAGACAGTGCCGGTTTTAACATTACCGGCGCCCTGGGCGAGGTTTCTATGGCGCCCACTTTCTACTCTCCAATCCACACATGTGAAAAAAATAATTGCAGCCTGGTGCCAATAATAGGAAGCACACATAATTCCATCCATATTGACGTAAGTAAACGTTAACGCGATCGAATAAGTAAACACGCAGTAGGATAAAGTGCGCAAGCAGTGTCAAATTCAAATTCAAATGTTTATTGCTCAACACAGTACATAACCATACATTTCTAGATATCAAGTGAATGTGCAGTCCACTTTGTTGCACCAATTCAGGTATGCAAAATTATTATTAAAATTATAAGCACCATTAAAATTATACCATTTCATAAATTCACATTAATAAGTTATACAACTTCAAAATAGTACCATACACAATGTCATAAATTCAAATCAATAAGCATGTAATGTCAGAATATATCTAGACTCGGAAGCCATAAGCACTTAAGTCAAATCTAAACTTAAAAGACTTAAGTACTTTTGGCCGCCGCGTCTAGATATAATGTCATGAAAACTAAGTAATGTCTAATACAGTCAACACATAATTGACAATACAAATATTATAATTTTAATAAAAATAAATCTGACTCCAGTCTTCAGCCTAATTATATGTATTATTATTATACACCTAAATGTCTATCAGACAGCTATCTAGGTATTCATTAATTGTGTAGTATGTCTTAATTAATTGTGTAACTTGTCATGGCGCTTATTCTTAATAAGTACACACATTATGTGGATTTTGTGAAAAACAATATCTACTGAACATACGGATTGTCATATTCATAGTTCATAAATTATCAAACTCCAGTGTTCACCCTAATTATATGTATTATTATTATTATACACCCAAATTTCTATCAGACAGCTGTTTAGGTATTCATTAATTGTGTAGTATGTCTTAATTAATTGTGAAACTTGTGATGGCGCTGATTCGTGTAAGTACACAATATGTGGATTTTGTGATTTTTTTTATCTACTGAACATACGGATTGTCATATTCATAAATTATACTCACACTTACTTGTGAGACATGCGTGAGATTCGATGCAGCGTAATACGACACTCTTGACTCCGGTTTAGCGTACACGTGTTCTCCTATGTGCGTGGTCGCGTACGGTGAGGGTGACCGGCGACTGCCTGTTGACAAAGGTGTTGGTTGGTCATAGTTACTATTAATATGGTCGTGGCTGAAACATTAGGGGTACCTAATGCTCATGGAAAGTAAAGATTCTTTACTTTCCATGAGCAACTTTACCCCTTTACTTAAATATCTCTCGATTACGAAAAATCTACCGTGTAGTGCCGGACGTAAAGAATAGCACCACCCCATTTCCTACCGTGGGTGTCGTAAAAGGCGACTAAGGGACTTTCTAGAGAATGGGCAGCAGCGTTCTCTATGCATTTTTAACACGATACTGCGATCGCCAACCCGCCTGCCAAGCGTGGCGATTTTGGCAACCCCTCCCCCCAATTGGGGGAGGCTTATGTCCAGCAGTGGACGCCTTTCGGCTGAAATGATGATGAATGATGACTGTACTTAAATATCTCTCTATTACAAAAAAATTGTTACAAATAGTCGACTTTTCTACTTTTGTATCGCTTTGATATTAAATGACGGGAACAGATTTATAGTAATCGAATGATATTTAAGTACAGTACTTATGGGTATAATTGCTCTTGTAAAGTAAAGATGCCACAGTTGACCGTAACATTCTCAAGCAGCAAGAATGTATAGGTAGATTCTACAACTCAGAATAAAGAACGTACGTAACCGTAGTACAGTCACGAACATAAATAAATGACTATGAACAGCTCGGCAATAGTATCTGATTTCATGAGTCATCCGTTAGTATCTGTGGTGAAGATGAGACGGGAAATATATGTGATCATTTTTGGAAGGCTGCTGTGGTAGCATGCTGCATACTGAGGCTGCATAGGCCTCAAAAAGATGTGTCACCTAACTGCCTACTCAGTTAAATTCAGAAAAATAATAACATTATCGTTGTGAGCAAAAATATAAAAATCTGACAGTATACTCGTATAATGTTTCAATTTTTCTTCTTTATTGCAATCAGTGCCGCTTATATTGCAAAATAATGTGACATCCCACTGGTAGCATAAATATCTGACGGTATGGTTTGACAGTAGAAATGTCAATAATGAGCGATTTTGTTTTTTGGCAACTTATCCGATGTCGGCTATTCTGCCAGTATCAAGTATGAAATTGATACTCACCTACTTCGAGATTGGTAATCGATACTTGCAGAATAGTCGACATTGGCTCAGTTTTCAGCATTGTACGAGTAAGAGGTGACACATCTTTTTGAAGCCAATGCAGCACCCTATATTTTGGCGCCGCTTGTATCATCAGATAGTTTTGGTGTTCCTTCGATGTCACATATTTGTGTTGCCACTTGTATATGCCTTCCACAAATGATCACACATATTTGCCGTCATCTTGAAGACAGATATTAATGGATGCATCATGAAATCAGATGTTATTGCCGAACTGTTCATAATACCTAATATATTTATGCTCGTGGCTGTACGTAAGTTTATTATTTATTTTAGAATCAGTTTCGGTTTTTTCGTTAATTCATATTGTTTCGGTAATTCATAATTGATTATAATTATTATTCATCAAAAATTCATGAACTCTTCCTTTTTAGTTAACAATCAAAATCAACCTTGAACCTTCTACACCACAAGAACTCCACAGAAAGCAATGATCGGCTTGGCCGATTAATCGTCAATCAAAGTCTGACAACCAGTCTTACCAAGGGGTACTCGTATCGTGTTCAGAGTCAGATATCCAGTCGCTCCATGTAAAATACTGCTGTTCAGCTGTATCCGGTTAGACTGGAAGCTGACCCCAACGTAGTTGAGAAAAGGCAAGGCAGATGATCTTATATCAATCAATCCGATAAAAGGTATAGTAAACAAAATATAAAAAACCTAATATGTTCACATTTTCTGAAGTATTCTTCCTTTCTTTGCTTTATGAATGAAATGACAATAAAACATATCTTACAATTGAGTAATAAATAATATTGTCTCTTTACTTTGCAATTTCAGTTAAGTATTCTATCTTACAAACAGATTTTTACCAAGAATCTTCTTACAAATATTTGAGAAAATAAAACCAAATAAAACCTTGCTTCCACGCTCAAAGCATAATTTTCATTAGAACTAAATCAACCATAACAAGAAATATCATGTGACCTCTTTCTTTGAAAACGTTTTCCTTATTTTAAAGAAAATCTCTGAGAATGTGCGGTGTGAATGTAAAATATAAATCAAGTTGGAATTAAATGGATTTCATCAGTGAACAGTCGCGGTCGAAATACTTTTGCCATAAATCTGGAAACAAAAGTTATTCCGAGAATTTTATGTAGCTCACCTGATGGAATATACCTGATATTTTACTACATTTAATTTTATTCTATCTACACATAAGAGTTTGCTAATTTGTAAACCACAGGAAGATAAGTTTTTTTAAAGATAAATTTAAATAGAATTGAAATGGTTTATACTGTAAAAAAATAAGCTAGATGGAGTCGACAATTCCTAACTAACTACCCCTGAGAAGAAATAGCGAAACCAACTCAGAGGTCAAAGTCCAGACATAATCTTGGACAGATTATTGTTGTGAACATGATGGTTCATTAGTGTCTGAAATGGTCTTTTGAGGAAAGGACCACATAGATTGGAGTGGACCTGTCCAGTCAGTGCAAGCATTTGTTAGTAATCGTGTAGCTCAATAATCATCCGGAATTACCGACATAGCTTGCAGAGTAAGCAAGCTGAAGTGGCAATGCTGTCCATGGTTTTTGAAGGACCGATGGCCGATGGAGCAGACGAATCCTAGAGTGAAGACCGCGTATAGGCAAGCGTAATGTGGGACGCCCCCCAGTTAGATGGATCGACGACCTCGAAAAGGTGGCTGGAGCAGACTGGATGCGGAAGGCGGAGGACAGAGTGTTGTGGCGCAGACTACGATAGGCTGAGTTAATTGTTGATTGTATAGCTCAGCTCAGAACTTAATGAGCTCTACGACTCGACAAACAATACCAAAGAAAGAACGTTTGGGTAGGCCGCATAAAGTACATAAATAAAACAGCCCTGTAGACTGGATAAGTTGATATATAAAATGGCATACATATTGCCCTAATTATTTTACAGGAAACATGCATATAATTAGGTCATTTACGAACGAATGTCACTGTAATATTTGTTCCAGAATTTTCGTAAAGAATTTTCCAAGCGAATAATATAAAAATACTAAAGTGAAATTTTATGTGACATTCCGTATGTTACATTTTCTCATTTGCTATAAATTTCTTTTTGTTGAGAAATATTTTGTTCGTACTCCGAATGGTTTTGTAGTGTCTTTTATCATAATAATAAAACCTATTTTACTTAGAGAGAGTAACTTATTATTATATTCGCGACAATCTAAGAAGTCGGATTTGACTACTACTTTCTCATTCTACATGCTGCGAAAACTTTGTATGAACGTCTACGTATGAAATCGAAAAAACCTAATTAATAATCCTAATTAAGTACTATCACTTTATCAATGAGTATCATTCGTAAGCACTAAGTTTCACTTTATATTGGTAAAATGCACTCAAAAACATGAATTAATCGCCGATAAATATTCCGACATGACGTTAGTACAATTTAATGTCTTCTTGCGGTAGTGTTGTGACCGATATAAGCCGTTTTTTTTGAACGAACGAAATCGATGTTCTGAAAAATCGATTCTTTTACAAACATTACATTTACTTTAGTGAATTTATTTATTTGTCCAACCCAACCTCACTTATTTATTTTTAATATTATTCTTGACTAGCGACCCGCCCTGGCTTTGCTTTGTTTTTTTTTATCAATAGCGTGCCTAAGGCTTGCCTCTAGGTACGCCACTGGTGCTTATTATACAATGTATGTATACATAAAACTTCCGGAAAAAATCTGTACGACGCGACGGGTATTAGTAAATCAATAAATTGGAATAAGGGCAAGAGAATAATGATTTGGATAAATATTTAAAATGATTTTCTTTAAGTTAGAAAAACAATAACACTGATAGTTGCAATTAATAGAGTGAAATTTTCGAACAACAAAAGATCAGAAAACGTTAAAAATAATTTCAAGAATTCTTTGATATTTAGCTTCAAAATTATCAGTTGTTACTTACCAAAAGGAAACTTGTGTAAACTAGCAATAGTGGCATAGGATCCTGTAGAGCTTGGAGGTCTCCCCAGGGTATCGAGCCTTAGAAGAACATTCTGATGACTGCCGTAAGCCGCCGTGGTGTATGAAGTGCTGAAAAGAAAGTTAGTGTTAATCTTTTAACGTTTTAACTTCAGAAAGGGGATCTCTTTCTTCTTAGAGCTAAATACTTTGTGGTTTTGTTTCGAGGCATTAGTGCTGTCACCTAAAAACTTAGTGTCAGCTGGCTTCATAATGCGTTGTTCAGACTAAAGCGGTGAGTGACATAATGGCTAAGTTTCACTTTATCATCCCACGATTTGGGAGTCCATATTTAAAAAAAAAAAAGATCATATTATTAGAAGCCTACACGTAAAATTTTAAGGTGCGGAGATAAATGGTTTACGATAAGAAAATAAAAAAACAAAATCGTAGATATTTAGCAATATTTTCTCACTTTTGACATATTGTCTCGCCATTGAACGTTTCGTTTTACGCACTTTGTCTTTCACGGGGGTTCTACAGCACGTGAAATGTTCGATTTATCTTTATTTTTAACCGTCTTTCCAAAAAGGAGGAGGTTCTCAATTCGGTTGTATTTTTTATTTTGGTATGTTTGTTATGTAGGTACTTAGTTTGGAAGGCGCTGGTGTCTGTGAATCAATGATTTTTTTCATTAGTACAGGCACCAACGATACACTTTTTTCATCTAATGTTCATTTTTATTTTTAACCTCAAAATTTGTTTTTCAGAACTTTACGTATGTTTTTCCGAAAAAATGTTTTTGAATTTTTTTTGGTGATACAGTTATTTACGTAAAGTAAACGCCTGCTTGAATTCGAACTCACATTTTTCACGTCGTAAGTCGGACCCGCATCCACTGGGCTACCACTGCTGTACTGTTTTTCTTCGATTCGTTTCAAAATTAGTTTTTTTTATTTTTTATTCTACTATGAGTTTGCTCTTGACTTTAGTCTAGGTCTGGATGACAGAGACAAAGTCTACGATGGAGTGAGCTTACCCAGAAGAAGCCTGTTCACTCTCACTTTGAATAGATTAGGGTTGTATGCGTTCGGAAACACAGACGCAGGCAGAGAGTTCCACTCCTTTGCTGTGCGCATTATAAAAGACGTTTGAAAACGCTTAGTGCGAGTTGGTGGAATATCAACTAGGTAGGGGTGGTAACTTGCAGTGCGTCTAGATGTCCTAGTTATCCTCATAATTAAAAATTAACTTATTCAAATGTTGATAACCTAATGCTTACTTAGCTCAGTTGGTTCTAATATCCAAAGTAGAATATAATGCAGATACTGCACATTGCAACTGCAAATTACTCTCCCATACTCAGGAGATGAAATATATTACTCTATTACGTTCACTAAACTGGGAAAGTAGGTTAGAGTAGCCAGTAAACATTATTTATTATTTATG
Source organism: Dryobota labecula (assembly GCA_947523025.1). Taxonomy (NCBI): domain Eukaryota; kingdom Metazoa; phylum Arthropoda; class Insecta; order Lepidoptera; family Noctuidae; genus Dryobota; species Dryobota labecula. Next base: position 24,003,034 of record OX383284.1, on the reverse strand, counting down.
GCCAACACGTTGGTCTAGCATGTGAGCTTAATATTGATTCTACTAGCTGGATGTGCAGGATGTAGTATACCAGCAGCGAGGTGTTTTTTGTAAGAGAGAAGCCGAAGTGAAGACTGTTTTAACTTACTTATCAATAAAGGAAAAAATAATTTATTAACATAAATTATTATCCTATAAAAATTCTCGTGTCACAATGTTAGTTACCATACTCCTCCGAAACGGCTTGACCGATTTTTATGAAATTTTAAATGCATATTTAGTAGGTCTGAGACTCGGTTACTATCAATTTTTTTAAGGTTTTTGGTAGGAAGATAGAGTAAGGTAGGGTAGGGTAGGTAGGTAGGTAGGTAGGTAGGTAGGTAGGTAGGGTAGGTAGGATAGGGTTGGGTAGGGTAGAATAGTGGAGTTTATACTATAGCTTTTATCAGAACGAAGTCTGTCGGGTCAGCTAGTAGGAATATAAAAAATCGAATTCAATACAGTTGAACAGGTGAAAACTAAATAAAATGTGCAATATTCATTAATCTCGTTCTCGTTGACGCATTTTTTCTTTATGTGTCTCTATCGTAAGTTTCTATTCCGTGATCGTAACCCGTTGTAAAAATAGACGTTAAATTATTGATCCCTCAGGAACTCGGTTTTTCAGTAAGCAAGAATGCAATAACTAAAACTTCATAACAAATTCAATAATCAAAAATACAATTCTCGGAAGCGGCAAAATCGAGTTATTGCATTTTTCGTTAGTGCGGCAGAACATACTAGCTTCTGCCTGCGAGTTGGTCCGCGTGGAAGTCAAATATACTACAAAACATATCCTATGGCACTTGGCAATAGTGTAGCCTTCTATGGTGTATTACCGCTGTCGCCACCGCCCGTTCCCATTAAAATAAAATTTACTGCTTATAAACTACAGTAAACAAAGTTAATTAACATAAATAAAATACAACAGAATCCAAGTTAATGAAGGGCATGAACATTACACTCATAATTCAAATACATAATTCTATTATTACCGAAATTATGTGACTAAATGACAATTATCATGTATTTTTTTTTTCGAATAATACCATTTTTTTTTTGTCTTTTTGCAACAAATTCAGGAAAAGAGGGGTGTAGTAACAAAGTACCACTAATTCCTGGCAAAGTTTCAAGAAATTTTATGAGTTGACCGCGTGGTTGAAATGGACATCCAAGGAATCATGAACAGATTTTTTTTTAAATTCCAGGTTTGAATTTAAGTTATTGTTGAGTATATTGTAATGTTTAATAGTTCTTATTTGCAGACCATGGACACCGCTATTAGAAAGACAGACTGGAGGACCAAAATGTTAGTGTTAGGTAGAAAGTAAGTGTAATTAAAATATTGGGTGACGTATTCACGCGAGAAAATTTTAACTCCCCTCCCCACATAAAGGCTTATAAAGCCATGCCGTGATAGCGCACGCCATATACGACTTTGTAGAAACATAAATTCGTATTTGTGCCATAAAGTTTCCCGTGATAAAGTCGTGGGATATCGAGTAACTATAAAAACATTTTGCCTGTCTATCATAGATCCTTCCGTACCACATCATCCATCACATATGTCGGGGGGTCGCTGCCCCCTATATGTTTTTGTGACTTGGCGAAAGTTATAGGAAAAAGCGATCGTCTTTCTTTTTCTTGTGTTTAGTGACTAATCTGAAGCGCTATTCTGTAAAAATCTCACCGTGAAAACTTAGGTGAAGTGAGCTCAAAATGAGCTGTCAATCTCTAGACGCGTCAGGAAGGGTGACAGTTCACTTCACGCTCACTTCACCTACATATTTACGTGAGATTTTGACGGAATCGACCGGCTGGTGCCAGAGTTTTAATGCCTCTGACTTGGCTCACATGCCGTCGAGAAATATCTTGCAGGAGTGACGGTTTCCTCACGATGTTTTCCTTCACCGTTTTTAGCAAGTGATAATTAAACAACACGCACATGGATCAGTAAAGTCTGAGGTGTGTGTGCCTTGGGTTTGAGACCTACGACTTGGCCGTCCGACGGTCACGCAACTAGGCTATTCACTGCTGTTGGCAGAAGCGTTATTGAAGGTGACAGAAAATTTATAAAAAGCTCTTATTTTATAGTAATTGCGTAACAGTTCTATCACATTTGAAGCTCGAGTTTCACAATGAGTTGAGAATTATCGTCAATAATTTGGTTATTTTCTCGTGGTCCTACTATTTTGTCCTACCACTAGGTCCGCGAGGGTATGTTATGGCTGTTGGTCCTACTGAAGTCTTGAAATCAAAATATACCCTCCTGTAGGTACAAAGAAATTAGATTAGGTGTGGGTATCTCAGTTTCAGTCTTCATTCTGCCTTCTCTATATATCTTAAAAAGCATTTTGTATGTTCGCAAAAACTTTGGAATTTTCAAAATAAGAAGCTGGGCTGCGTGTCACGGGTTCGATTCCCGCACGGAACAAATATTTGTATGACGTACAAGTAGTTGTTCCAGGTCTGGCTGTTTGTGTGTTTGTGAGATTAAATGTTTGTAAACGCACGCACAATACAGGATAAATCCCTTAAAAAAAAGGTAAAATATACAGATAATGAAAAAAGGAAAGAGATGTTGTATTATCAAAGAATCCTTCTTTAATCTTTTGCAGCAGAGAAAAGTCATATTAAATACTTCTATACAATCCGCTTTACCTTTTCATTTGCGCCAACCAGCATGTTTAAGGTCAACTTCAACCTGATATTGTGTTGAAATTGGTATATTATTGAAAAATTTATAAAGCCCCGAAGGGCATCGAGGGTTGGGTCCCCTATACAAGAATATTTTCTAAGAATTTAGTTTCTCCTTAATTTACGGGCAGTTTATATGCCATGCATAATGTAGCACTATTGTGTGCGTTGTATGGAGTCTTTCCATTGTAAGCAAATTTTGGCCCTAATTCTTTTCCTCGTAATAGAATTTTTTCAGGTGAGTAAAATAAGCTGGTTGCTTGCATTGATGGCGGTGTAATTTTTTGTCGGAAAATCAATTTTGAGAAGTACGTAGGAATAAAATATTGAAAAATGGAGAAAGTTGTTAAATTAAGCAAGACTACAGATGCAATTTACTATGAAATTAAATGAAATCGTTTATTCTGTAAATAGGATATCATAATCACTTTTACACGTCATATATGAAAATAAAATAAAAAGCTAGATGGAGTCGACATTTCTTATCTGACTAACCCTGAGAAGAAATGGCGAAACAAGCTCAGAGGTCAAAGTCTCTTTTAAAGTCCAGACATAATCTTGGTCAGATCATGTGAGGACCATGTAGATCCGTATCTGAAATGGTATTTTGAGGAAAGAACCACACAATTTTGAGTGGACCTGTCCAGTCAGTGCAAGCATTTGTCAGTAAACGTGTAGCTCAACTCAGGCTTTAAGGAGCTCAACGACTCGACGAACAATACTAAAGAAAGAACATTTGGGTAGGTCGCATAAATTACTCAAAATACCAGACCATCATTAAAACTGAGACCATCATTTAGGCCTCTGCCTCGAATCTTGCGGGTATCGAGGCGGCGGCGGCGGCGGTGGCGCGAGAGCAGCTGGATCTAATGCGTAAAATCAAATGGACCGGCCCTCGAAAACAGCGGCGCGGAAGCGGGCAACGAGCGGTGCACTCCAGTCAAGCGGTGACCGCCCGCGCGTCTGCATTGCAGTGTTGTGCAATTTATTTTTGTGACATTAGGAATACATTTTAATCAAAAAGATGTTGTCGCCATTGTTCAGACATTTCGTTCACGAATAAAAACAAATATCTCGACACACACACACAACCACGAACACAACACTACGCCGCTATAGTGCTGCGCGATCTGCCCGCTGGTTTCGAGAACGGGTCTGCGTTGCCCGCGCCGCTCCCGCACCGCCGCCGCCGCTCCGCTGCCCGCAAGATTCGAGGCAGATGCCTAAGACATGTGAAGACGGTATTCTGTTCACGGACACGTTGTGCACAAGTTATGAGAAGAAACCTACCACCAGCACTAGACTTGCATGAATTCAAGATAGCATTTCATTAGTATTATTAAGTACTTATTTTTGTGTACCCTCCCCATATGCACAAACTCACAAAATTCGCTTTCTCTCTTTATAATATTAGTAAAAATGAATAATAGGTACTCAGTTACTGATTTAAAATATTTTTTAAACAAGTCTGGCCAACGTTATCCGATCTGAAAAACAATGACGTTTGTCTATAATTTTTTGCCAATATTTTTGTTCAGAATTTTATTCGATGTCCAACGGATTGTCTGCCTAGTGTATTATCAGCCAATACAGTTTACAGCTAGGTATCAATACATCTGTGCTACGCTACGCTACACAGTTATGCTACGTAGCGTAGTGGGTGCTACGCGTCGCTGAACCGTACTACATCACTGTCCGGAGCTACGAACGTAGCGCTCAGTGCTACGAATTTTTATTTGGCATACTCGTATTTCAATTTTATTTTTTGTGGAAATAATTTTTTTGCTAATAGATTGGTTTTAAAATTGAACTGCTCGGCTCTACTTATATGATGTTAAAATAAACATCAAAACAAAATTTTAAAAACCAATTTCCTGTTCTTATTTATTTTCATAGATACCAAAACCCAATCTTAAACTTCTAAGTCAAATGTAATGTTTGTTTTTCTAGTTAAACGACTTTGTTCAACGAGCCGGCTATTGAATTTACTTGGAGTAGCGAAACTCTTGAAAACTTCTAAAAATATTTCCCTCTTGACTTTATTGTGATTAGATTTCTTTGCTTCTTCGAGGGCAATTACTGATTACTTTATAAGGCCTCATCAGTTTCGTATTTAGGTAAATTATGAGGAAGATACGACTTCCTTTATTTCTGTTGTTCTACTTTTAGCAGAAATCTGAATGGTATGAAATCTAATACATCGCTGTAACTTGAGATTTTGCCTAGCAACTTGGAGATTTGGTTCAACGTATATTTAAAAGAAATTCTTCAAATTTTATTACGGCAATGTAAGGCTTCTTAGCCCACATGTACTACTTGTGAATTTAACAGGTACCAGTCGAGGAATCTATACTAATATTATAAAGCTGAAGAGTTTGTTTGTTTGTTTGAACGCGCGAATCTCAAGAACTACTTGGTTGGAATAAAAAAATATTTTTGTGATAGTCCATTTATCGAGAAATATTATAGGCATTAACATTACGCTACAACCAAAAAGAGCGGAGCATAAATGAAAAATGTCGCAAAAACGGGAAAATTATTATTTTTTGAGAGCTTCCTTTGCGTGCGCTGCGTAAACGGTTTAAGTTACGCAAATATTGATGGAATTGTTCCTCTTTAAAAGTTCTAAAAAAAAGTCCGCGGCAGCATATGTCTATCGTTTAAGATTGACTCACTATAACCTTTTTTTTATGGTAATCAAATTTGTTCGAAATTAATGCATTATTTGCGAAGAAGTTTTGTCAACATAATATTAATCCTTATCAAAATAAATATGTTATTAATCACAAGTTTTTAAATGTAAACAAAATTGTTCTTGACATCACTTGATTTCAATCAACATCTTAGGAGATATCATAAATTTAAAATAACTTCGCAACAAAATAAGTAGTATAGTAGTGATGGCAATTAATGCGATTTCGCATTAATTTCATGAGCATGCGAATTCATTAGTCTTAGCATGCGAATTGCTATTGCTATGCTAATTTGCTAATATGACGATAATTGTTAATAATTAAGGTGGATGCGCTGTGGTAGCCCGCGATATTCAAATTTTCTTGTGTTTTATGCAATTTGCAGGTCCGTGTCAGGTAGTATCTTGATCAAAATATGATACGCGACCATAAAACATATGTATTTACATAATTTTAACCTTATTTACCTACCTTACCTAAATTAGATTTCGTGCAGATTCTTCGAACGAACGAAATCTAACGAATCTGCGCAAGAAAAAACGCAATGAAATTTGAATTTCGCGGGCTACCACAGCGGATCCACCTTAAGTTTGTGAATTTTGTTAATATGCGAATTAAAGTGCGCGGTCACCTTAAGACGTCTCCTAGCGTGCGTTTAGTTTACTCTAGTACGCTTAGTTTGATTTCTGCTAGTCCACACGGCCAGAAATCAAGCTATAATTTTCCAGTATAAGCTGATCTCTCATTTTACGGAAATCCTATACAATGCGAGATCAGCCTAAACTGGAAACCTATAGCTTGATTACACTTGATTGATGTACACTTGCATATTTTATGTTATTAAGATAACTTAATTCAATTTTTTTAACAATTTAAAACCAAAAAGTTTTTGTTTAATAATTTATGAACTTTCCTTTATGCTTTTAGTTCGAAAAATAATCCCCTAAAGGGTTAATTCCGTGAGACATTGTCATGTTCAACTGTCAACAGTTTGTTTACACTAGAATAATTATATAGATACAAAACTTGAAAATATTGTTTACACTTTTATACACAGGCACTTATTACTACTTTTGACTATCTATATTATTTACAGGTAATGAGTTCACACTTTGTCTATTATAAGTACAATAATAAGTATATGACGAAAAAATGTAATTATTGTTTATCGAATAAACAAAACTCTCACTAACTATCACTGTCTTGCCAAAAATACTGAACGTTGACACAATTGACAATAAGACGCGCGTCACGCGCGTGCCACACAAATTATTTAAACAATCACACGCATTCATTTAATATACGACCCTAAATACGAGCAAATCAAAGATCATACGATAATAATTGCTTGGCTGAACCTCATTTTTAACACCACTCGCTAAACAATCACACGCATTCATTTAATATACGACCCTAAATACGAGCAAATCAAAGTAACAAGATAATAATCGCTTATACTCATTCTTCGCACATACTAATAATTTCACTCGTGAACGAGATCAGGGTCACGTGAAACAGATAGATTTAGTATTACCGACTTCCCGTGGGTGCGACACAGAGCGCACGATGCCGCTGCGAAGCGTATGTTATGATTTCATTAAGTATGAAGCTATGAATTAGCATTTCACAGAATTTCGCAACTACATTTCATTTGCGAAATGCTAAATGAGCATTCGCATGCTAACAATGAATGCGAATGCTAATTAATCCATCACTAGTGTATAGGCTATTTAACATCACGCTACGCCCCTAAGGAGCCGAGCAAAACGACAAAAAGTCGGAAAAAACGCTAAGCGAAAACGAAGCAATTGCGCGGACGGGCGATGCGATGCGACGGGGTGGGTTGTAGGCTGAAATTTTACGCGGACGAAGTAATAATAATAATATAAAACACGTGGCCCGAGAGCAATGGTGTCCCAGTGGTAACGGCCGCGACTTACGAGTTGTAGGTCATAGGTACAAACCCAGACAGGCGGTTTACTTTGTTTAAATTGTTCCATCACCACTGCTCTCAAAACGGTGGCTTATTCCACAAATCCCCCCTGAAAAATCCCCCTTAGGAGGAAAAGTGGAATATATAAAAACCAGTCTAGAATTCACCCCTGAGAATCCGGCTTATTTCACTAACCCCCCAGAGAATCCTCAGTGGGGAAAACTGAACCCTAATGTAAAAAAACCCCGCTTAGCGGGATTATCAGGGGTGAATTCTAGACTGTTTTTTTATAGATTCCACTTTTCTTCCTAAGGGGGATTTTCAGGGGGGATTTGTGGAATAAGCCAAAACGGTGAAGAAAAACATCGTGAGGAAACCGGCATGTCCTAGAAATAAAAATTCGAAGACATGTGGACATCTACCAACACAAACTGGGCCCGCGTGCTAAATTACGAATTGGAACAGGGTGTAAAGTTCACTCATCCTCCATAGAAAAGGGAGGATCCTCCGACCAGACGGGTGTTTTGTCTGGAGGGCAACTGCCCGATGGTTGATGTCGGGATGTTGTATATATGCTAGTCGCGCGGTAAACTCTGATTGCGCGATGCAAGATTTGTGACGTCAGGTCTTTGATGCGTAGTTCACCTGTGGCATTGTAGATACCGCCACAGGCCTACTGTCTCTCACAAAGAGGAGGCCTATGTCCCGGCAATGGGAACATAATAGGCTGATTAATTATGCTACGTTGAAAGGAATGTAGTGGAAACTTGCTTAAGACGGATATATATGCCAGTGACCTTGAGTGGTTAGGTTAGGTTAGTATACTGAGCTCACGCAATGCGTCGTACGTCCATTCACTAATAGTACATTATTGCAAAGGCCGGGAAATAGGCAATTGCAGGTCGAGTATTGGTATGAAGGCTGAGCCGAAGGCGAGGACTTCACTAATACGGGACAGGCAATTGCCATTTCCGTCAAGGCATACATAGTGCTTGTCTCAAAAAAATGCAGGGAAATAAGACAATTTGCATTTTGACTTCGCTGGAAGCAGGTTTTCCATTGCCAATTTGACTTCTGACCTTAAATCTGGTGGAGTACAATCAATCTCCATTTCACTCTCTGAACCGTGAGAATTCATTTTAATTAAATTTATATTTATTAAGTATGTAAATAACAAATCAAGACGAATTTTCAGCATTGCCGCCAATTTTCTATTTGTCATCTGTGCCGAAAAGCAAACGCATTTATGGCTGTACAGCCACGTGAACGCAATTTGTGCTAAGCAAAGAGACGTATTTTGTTATGCCAAGAATGATAAGAGATCCAATCAAAGAGTGTTTATTAACCCCAGCACGCCATTTCATACAACAATGCTGGAGCGTTGTTATGTTCCAAATTCAAAAAACGATTTGATTTTCTTTGTCTATTAATTCGATACTTCGCGTGTTTTTTTTTTTTTTTTTTTTTTCGAATATATGTCCTGCATGTTTGAGAAAAGACTATTTATATGGACTATATAATAGACTCGCCCATCCAGGAACACTGTCCCAAATAAGACGCATTATTAATTTATTATACATAAAACAAAAGGTATTTTAATAAAATACTTATACTAAATGATCAATAAATTAAATTATCTTTAAAATGGTGAAGATTTCAGAAAAAATACTCTTGATTAATTTCTTTGTGCAATATAAACATAGTATAAAATATTAATATATAAAGTTATTAAGAAAATGCTCTAATTAAACATATATTTTTTCCAAATCATTAGCACTACTCGTTTAGACGTGATCTTTAGTATACAATCATTAAAAGTCGGTTATCGTTGCCTTAAACTGTTCATGCCACCACATGACAATTTGTCACTCTGTGTTTTATTTTATTACAAACTTGCTTATTATGCTCTACTACTAACACCCCATTTCCTCCCGTGGGTGTCATAAAAGGCGACTATGGGACTTACTAGAGAATGGGCAGCAGCTTTCTCTAACCATAATGCGATCGCCAACCCGCCTGCCAAGCGTGCGATTATGGCAAACCTCTCCAATTGGGGGAGGCCTATGTCCAGCAGTGGACGTCTTTCGGCTGAAATGATGATGATGATGATGACTAGTAACACTAACACTTATTGATTATACTTTCAATAATATAAATATTAAAAGTGCGTATTAGGTTAAAATCTAATGAGTTGTAACTCTTTAAAATAACATCAACTCATTTGTTATTTCGTTGCTATTGTTGTTACGTAAAGCTAAATAAATTACAACAACTTTATTTCATAACTTTGCGAATTAACTTGAACAAAGTTGGCGAGTGAGATAATTTGCGTCCAACTTTGAAGCCGTATATTTAGCTAAATACAAATCGGAGGCTAAATGTTGCTGATGCGTATAAATATTAACGAAGTAAATTACTTTATTTTGTTAGTGATTTATTGTTGTTTCTTCACGTTTTAATTATTTTTTCGTCTGTGTTTCCGAACGCATACAACCCTAATCTATTCAAAGTGAGAGTGAACAGGCTTCTTCTGGGTAAGCTCACTCCATCGTAGACTTTGTCTCTGTCATCCAGACCTAGACTAAAGTCAAGAACAAACTCATAGTAGAATAAAAAAAAAAAAAAAAAAATTGCTGATTCGGTAAATAAACTTGACTATACTCCATTTACAATAGCATTAGTCAAATAACGGCTAAATAACGACAGTTATTGTGTAATATTGTTCAAATTACTGGACAGAGTTATATTTTTACTGTAAATGGTAAATAGATTACAGTGCTTTGTATTAATCGTGAAATAACGGAGTATATTGAACGTTTACATCGAAATAACGACAGGGTGAGAACAGTTAATTGTCTAATGTTATAATAAATGGAGTATAGACAGCAAAAACGAATGTTTAAATAGACCAAAATATAATTGAGTAGGCTCTGTATCCTTTGCAAGAAAATTATAAGCTGTTTGCAGCTTTCCTATTTTTTGATGCATAGTGATGCTGCTTTGTTTAAGAAATATGTAATCTTCTTGCTGTGAAGCCAGATTCACATTGGCATTGATTTTGAATACATGAGTATAAGCAATGATGTTTCTTTTTGTATCAATGAGTTGAGAAAATTAATAAGGATATCTTCATTAGTGTCTGTAAATAATATAATTATGATGTTAACATTAACAAGTGGTGTGACCGTCGGACTACCCATCTGTTTGTCACACAGGGTGACGTTATTATGTCACTTGAGAGGTAGTTGCTGCAGCGCTGTTGACGGTAGGTTCGTCCGAAGTCACAGTATTTTGCTGAGCAACGACCTATTCTTGCACAGATGCGACGCACGACTTAGGGCCGGTTGTTTCAAACGGTTGGTTAACGTAACATACGTACGTCAAATAATAACGATTACATAATGATGTTTAGCGTTCGTTAAATAATTTATTAATTTCCACAAAAAAAAAGTAATACAATGCGTTGTTTCGCTGCTTAAAAAACCAATCGTCAAAGTTCAAATGCAAATGTATGTACGTATGTGTGATGTAATGACTAAAATGACGTTATCTATCCGGTTACTATAATCATTATTTTTTAAAGAATGTTAAGTGTGAAACAACGTTTTTTTTTGGTTTGACGATAGTTAGCGCCATTTATGACGTATACGCGTGCATCAAGTGGACGTGAAACAACCCGCCCTTAATCATACTTGTAATTTTTTGATTATTGCAATGGTAGATAATTTTCACTGCTATAGGGCATTTAGTTTTTGTTTTGTTTGTTTGTTGTCATTTACCAGTGTTGCACAACGCATTATATTACGCAACATCTATTGTCTGTGGTCTTGGCCTGACATCAAGCAATGGACAACAATCAAACTCTTTTTTTTTTTGGTTCATTTAAGGTTTTGAATACGAGGCTTTTGGTTACTTTATATTAGTATGTGTATTTTGTCTATTTTTCTTGTAATATGCGTCTTGTTTGTGTAGAATAAACAATTATTCTTTTTCTGCTTTTTCTTCTTCATTGGTCTCGCGTTCGAACCCAAGGCACCTTTGACTTTTCGGATTCATGTGCGTATTGTATAATTATCACTTGCTTAAAAAACGGTGAAGGGAACATCGTAAGGAAACCAGTATGCCTGCGAGATATTTCTAGACAGTATGTGTAGCGAAGTCAGAGGTTCATGGACGGCTTAAAAACTCTAGACACCAGGGCCTCAAATCTGCAAATACAATAGTGTCAGAATCAACAATAGGGTCTATCATTGATTTCATAATTGTTGATTTTGACAAGTTTGGTAATCTACTAATATAATGGCGTCATTATGACTTTCCAATGGTCAGCCACTGACACTCCGTTGAAAGAATTGGTAATGTCGTACATAATGACAAATGAAACTTCCTACTAAACTTCCAACTTCCTACTACTTCAGATTGCTTATAACACTAATAAATAATAAGTAAATATATATATAAATGAAATCTGGCATGAATAAATGTTCAAAATGCCATTGTAATACAATTCAATTACGAAACCATTGACCGACCAATGATCGACCATTATGAATTTAGCAGATTACGAACTTTTAGCAAAATGACAATGGCATCGTGTTGGAGTGACGAATTTATAAAAATAGCAGACTGGAGCCCCAGGTCACTAACCACACAATAACAAGAAGAACTGACTGAAGTGACTGGTAGAAAATGCCTTAGGCATTAAGTCCGCCATTGTACAGTATTTTTTTACTTGTGCATAAAGTTTTAATAAATAAATCAATGTAACTAACGCCCCCAGACGTAATAACAATAAAAATAAAACATAAATTTTCACGTTCAGTGTCCTTAATTTATTATTTAATTAAATCTACATCATACCTGTCAGGCTGTTTAACTGCAATATGCTTACGCATATATCCTGCTGATGATGGCGTGGAGTTGAGTCTCAGGGCGTGTAGCTCCCTAAAATAGGGTTAAGCTACATGATGACTGATTCATGCAAGTCATCAGTCATTAATGGTCAAAAACTCATAATGTTAGCCGTATTACCAATATTTTTTATTATGGATTGTGAATATTTAATAAAAAGAGTTTTCCTAATCAGACAGTATTGTTAAATGGACTCCAGAGTCGATACTAAAGTCCTACTATTAAAGTCTAACTAATAATAATAATAATACATACAGGATAAGTTTTTAACCAATGCGCAAAAGTTTTTTGGTGGTTCAATATCAGTAATAGAACATATTTCCATTATTTGTTCAATACTTTTTTTTTTGGTCCTACTTGAAATGAGCAAAATATGGATACAATCTATTCGTAATAATATCAATGGGCGAGCGCACAGCTGATAGGTACCTACTACTTTGTTCCGCTTCACTGGCCGCACCGCTGGCGCATTGCGTGACGAGTATCCATTATACCAGTTTCAAAATAAACATCTTTCGTTAACGATAACTTCATATTTTTGTACTAAGACATCAAAATAAGAAGTAGGTGTATAATAAAACATATAGGTTTAATTTGACAAAATTTGCGTACTGATTAAAAACTTTTCCTGTATAAACGAACTTATTAGAAGAAAAAAAAAACTAGTTTGAACTTAGCCTATCGCAAACAATAGACTTAGGTACTTAAACCAAGACCAAACCACGTTAAACTGCGTTTTTTGGGGGGTCTCGAGAACAATCTATTTAAGGGACATTTGTCTCCAAAATGTATCACTTACTGTATAGAATCATGATGCCGCGCCTTACTGCCTCTCCTATAGAGAGTGCCTGCTGCAGCGGCAGCAGTTAGCAATGCAAGCGCAGCCGCCGCGCAGCCTCCCGCCGCAAATAACACACCCCCTGTGTTTTGTGACGCGTCGCCTGCGAGGCGAGCTGTCTCGTTGTGGGTTACTACCGTTGATAGACCTGTTGAAAGAAAGAATATTGTTACAAAATTTAAATGTGATCTTGAAACTTAACTCACTGGATAACGGTAATGGTTTTAATGTGTTAGGCACTTCAAATATGCTACTATTTATTGCTAATTAGGTGGACAACGTACTTGGCAACTAAACCGACAAGCCAGGATTAATTGCAGTTAAGTTAATTCTGTAGCTGCAATATTCGTCCATTGCGCAGAGGATTTTTTTACGTAAAACATCTATTGTCGCGCCTTGGCATTAAAACCGACTCGTATGGCGCCGTGATGGCAAACTGACCCCTTCTACGCCACCGCTCTCGACTTTCTTGTTTTATAAATAAATATATTCTGTAATTATTATTATAATCAAAATAATAAGAAAAAATAATAATAGTTTTATTAAACGAAAAGAAACTCATTTTTTTTTCTTTAGAGGTTCCATAGGTCTCCACAGGTTTCCATAGGTCTCCATATTTCGTTATAGGTTTTTATTAATTATGAATTCTAATATTAATATAGATGTTTCACATCTGCTGGGCGTCCCGTGATGACCAACATTATTTGCTCAGAAGGTACGAATACTTTCTTGTACAGTGAGAATAAAATCCTCCTTCCTAAAGAGGTATCTTTAGTCATAGTATATTTCACATGACATTCAAACAGATCATTTGGTTACCAATCAACAACCAACCATCAAGTCTTTAGGGCGATAGTGCCCGCATGTGAAGCGCTGGAGATTTCTGTAAAGCATGCCATAGGGCCCGTATTTGGGGAACCGTTTTGATTAATCGATAGGGAACGATTGCGGTACATGGAGAACCTGCACCGCACGTTTGGCAGTTGCTTTGAAGGCTGGTTTTCATTGGTCATTTTCATTGAGTGTCTCGCTACGCCCAATACGGGGATTCCCCGCAGACGGTGTACCGACCGCGTTATCGTCTTATACTCGTAACTTTCATTAGTCACAGACCTGCAGGGAGCACCCGCATGCTGTTTATGGACCGAGTTATCGACTAATGAAAATGAGCCATAAATGAGAATAAATTAGTTACATTCTTCCTTAAATAGAGCACTGTAAATCACTCCAGAACAATATACAAATAAAACTACTACAATTGTAACGCTATCCCATAAAACAAGACACACCCACCGCTTATGCCCACTAAATTGAATACCGAGTGTAATAAAAAACTTGGAAATAAAGGAGGGTGTACAATGGTGACATAATGAGCTTGGATACACTGCCTTTATTACGTCGTCCCCTAATATTAAACTCGTGAACGATTTACAGGTGGATGAGCTAGAAAAAGTGAGGATATTTCCTGTTAAGTGTCAATTTAGACTAAGTGTTGAAACGATACGGTTTTGATGGGTTTTTGTTCCAATTATAGACGCTTCGGACGATTTTAATATTGTAAAATGTAGGTACTGTAGTAAATACTAGTGATCCGTCCCTCCTTCACACGGTTTTATGACTTGATAAAACACAGAGCATATCAGTGTATAATTTACTCAATTACGGTGAAAACCGTACCAAAATCTATTCTGTACTTAGAAGAACTAATCGGTCACACAGACGCGAAAAACTACTGTATTTTGTACTATTTTATTTACTACTAGCTGACCCGACAGACTTCGTTCTGTCAAAAGCTATAGTATAAACTCCACTACTCTACCCTACCCTACCCTACTTACCCTACCTACCTACTTACCTACCTACCTACCTACCTTACCCGCGAAAAAAAAATACAGTTTTTCCATAAATTTTTCGATTGATGTGATAATAAATGAGGATTTGAGGGATAGTCAGTCTCAGTTAAATTGATTCATGATGATGAGTAGGTAAAAAGCCCCTCACGAAATTAAGAGTAAACATAAGCCCTACTATTGAACCCAAGCTAACAAGTATCTAGTCCTAACAACATAGGTAAACCTTTACAAACGTTGTTACAAACTTCCAGCCGGCTACAGGTAACTTCCGAAGCTACTCAACCGATTAAGGACACAGGGCTCTAAGGAATAAGACTTTTACCATTACGAAGTTCTCAAATTTAGTGAGAGCGAACGATGACTGCTCTATATTGGGCTTTTTATTCAGGTAGAAAATTATATTTTACATTTCCCATTCCTTAAAAATGGCGCTGGTTCTAACGTTACCATACTCCAAGAACTCGGCATCAAACAGCGTCTATCAGCACTAGTACAGTCTCAAATACTAAAGTTCTTTGGTCATGTTTCGATACGGAATAATGACTCCATAGAACGTCTAGTGATGCAGGGCAGAATAGAGGGTAAATAGGTCACGCGAAAGGTCATCGATGAAGTGAACCGACCAAATTAAAACCGCGGTTGGAGGCCATGTTAATGAATGCACCAAACTGTCAACTAACAAAACCAAATGGAGAGAGATCGTCAGGCGAGCTACGACTACACCTGCAAAAGGACACACTTCATCGTGACCACAACCGCTCCGTCAAGAGCGAAGCGAAGAAGAAGAAGAGAAAACGGTGAATGAGAACAATGCGAGGAAATTGTCATGTCTTTAAAAGCCGAAAATTCAATGACCAGTGTTATCTACCAGCCCGCAGTGTACCCTTGTAGTGTGCGTGGTGGATTACAGCCGGCTACCTCTCACAAAAAGAAGGCTTGAGTTTTAGCAGTAGGTATCTTATAGTTTGATTATGTATCATGTGATGTTATGATCAAATCATTTCACATCATTTTTATTTTAGGAATACACCCATATAAAATTTACACCAGATTACAACATTTCAAAATTATCATTATTCATTAATAACAAGAAAAATAGATATATATATATATTATTATTATTATTAAATCATTACAAAACAATCAATTACAGTTATGAATTATTTTAGCTAGAACATTAATTGCCATATACGAAGTAATAGTTTACCTCGTATATGGCCCTCAATATTCCATTTTCATATTTATGTATTCAGTTCATGAAGGAGGCCCGTGACTTTCTCATGACTGCGTAAAAGTCATCCACCCATTATACCTACTATAAATCAGGAAATGGTCTGGCTTCTTAGTCACTGTGGCCGATAGAGCGGAAGGTCTAATACTCAGGCACTGGATTAGGACACAAGTATTGCCTTCAAATCGTGCCTTGAAATAATGAAATAATGTTGGTTCTTGTACTTATAATTTTTTTGATTATCGATGTTTATTTATTTATTCATTCACAAGGAAACTACAACAGGTAACAATCACAGTATATCAGTAGGATCACATTATAGGTTTCGACCTGATTATCACCCAAAGCGTAATTGCACAACATGACTAGCAACAACAATAATAACGATGACAACTAAACGACGACGATGTAAAAAGCTTAGTTCACAAAATAACAGCTACAAGGTATGTGCGTCTGCTGTGCTGTCTGTATGTTGTATTTGATTATTGTATTATTAATGATTTTGACATTATTATTAATTACTTTGATTTTATTATTAATGAATTGACATTATTAATGGTGATTTTGACCTTGTTATTAATGACTTTGATATTATTATTAATGACTTTGACATTATTATTAATGACTGAAATTATTAGTAATTATAACTAAAATTTGCCAAATGTACATATGTACTAACACTAGTGTTTAAGATGTATACACGTATTAACCGACAAATTGGATTTTATGATCTGGAAAATAAATGATTTGATTTGAAGGTAACTGGCGTTAGTCGACATAAGATTTGAATGTCATTAGTTTGTGTCTGTCCTACTACAGGGGTCATTAATTAAAAGAAAGGCCGTTGACCAATACGCTTGTGTATTGGTGAAATCGATAGATCATTAAGTCCAAGTTTACTCAAATGTTTTCCTTTTTTTGTGTGTAGGTGTAATTTAGATTAATCGAAAACATCGTGAACATCATTACATAATTAACCTCTTCCATGCCGTAATTACAGACATAATTAAAAAACCATTTTGCTTTATACCGGAATATATGACAGGTTAAATACGTAAGTTAGTACGTTTTGAGCTTATTGTGAGTTCAAAATGTGCTAGCTTATAAAATTATTATGATAACTTTTAACATTGGTTGACTATTTAATCAAGGGTAAGTAAAAAGTACTGAAACCTTAGAATAATATTGGTCTATAGGGGAATAAAGTTGAATCAATGAAAGTTGAATCAATAAAAGTTGAACAAGCAATCAAAATCATTCCATTCCCCATAGCTACAACATGGACTCTGAAAATTGTAACGAAAATCAAATACCTACATACATATAGTCACAACCTAAAACATATGTACCCCAACTGAATCTCAATTAGAAAGATTCTAAAGACGATAAAAATTACCATACCGAACACGAAAATTATGAATCTTTTGATGTGGCCTGAAATAAACCTCCTTGCTTTGTAAAAAAAAAGAAAAATGGCGAAAAAATAAACATAAAAAAACGCTAACGCGTGTAAAAGGAACAAGAACATTTCCAAGTCAAATAAAACGTACAATGGAACAATCGATACTGTCTTGTAAACACATTAAAAGAGGGGCACGTAGGGCTGGCGAAGGATTTTCATAAGATTATTGTAACGCATGGATTACTGAGGATTTTCGGAAATATTTGGTAGGGTTTGTTGAAAATTGATTTTTGTGATACAAATTTTTGTTTTATTGTTTTATAGAGTTACATTGAAGCAGTTACTTTTAGTTAGATAAGTTTGTGTACAAATACCTACCTACTTGTATTTTTTCTCAAGCAGTTATAATAACAACAGACTACCTAAATGCACGGTTTGAATGGTATTACTTAAGAATTTTTCCCCCCCAAATTATGATCTCTACACAAACATTAATTTGAAACCCAACAACAACTTGTTCTATTAACCTTTTTGACCGCCACGTCATAGAAGCAAAAACGTGACCTCAGCGCGATACGAATTCGTCCTTTTGAGTTTTTGTCATCTTATGTTAATATAGATGAAATATAAAGAAAGAAGTTCTACTAATATAAATTTAGATGAGACAAGGAACATAATTAGCAAAAGAAAAAAATAACAATGTTGTTTTATGAGCTTTACTTACAGATTTACGAATAAAAGTCTTGTCATGTAGTCGTGACCGTGACGTGCTGGGCACATTTTGGTTTGTCATCTATACATGACCGTGGTGGTCAAAAAGTTAAAACTATTTTTAGCCGACGAAAAGGAGGAGTCTGAAGTCAACAAAAAGAAATAGAAATCATTTGCAGTTTTGTTGATTGTTTTTAAACATTTTGATAGGAATTCAAAGCGTATGTTATTTTTTATTTTTTTCAATAATATACAAATTCAGCACAAAAATGTATACCAGCATACATTCTACACTAGATACCTACGTTATAATGTTGAAGGAATCAATAATTCGATATTTCCACCAACTCACAAAACGCATGAAACACGATTTTCATTACACTGTCAATCTCTGACCACCTCTCGATACATCTCCATCCCTCGAAGAATATCCTGTTGCGCCTCCCGTCTACATGCTAATAAAGAGTGCGCGGAGTGATTTGTGGGACGAAACTCTGACTTAGCACCGATAAGGATACACTCCGACGTTATTGTTTCTGATTACTGGTTGGGAAGGAGTTTGTATGTATGTAACTTTGTGATATGATGTGGATTTATTTATCGAGTTTGAGTGTACGGAATATTATAAGTTGGATTGAGTTGAAAGGCTTATTTTGTTAGCCTATAATACGTTGGATTGTTGAAACTAGAGATGCACCGAAATTCGTTTCACATTCGGTATTACCGAAGTTCGGCAGCTTTTACCGAACTTCGTCTCCGGCTGAATTTCGGTTAGATCCGAATGTCGGCCGAAATTCGGTAGCTTATATTAATTTAAATAATAAATGGAAAAGTGAAAAAAAAATATTTTAAAATGAAATCTAGATCAAATGATGATTTGAGTAAATAGGTAACGTGGATGTTCGTGTTTGTTTTTATTTCCGTAGAAAAAAACCAACATCACGTATCAAAAATATGCTTTATTAAAATTATCAATTGTAATATTATCTATCAGCAAGGTAACATAACATTCTTTCTTCTCTGTAACTTATTTTAGATATAACATTTGTACTTTGACTTTCAGTCTTTTAATTTTTATTTATGCAACAAAACAATATTTATTATTATTTTTAGACATTTAGTTTCAAAACAAGTCTAGCTATTGAAACATTTATAATTAAATTTGCAGTTACGCTTAATAATTAATTGACGAAACTGAATTTCGGCCGAAGTTCGGCCGAAGTTCGGCTTCAGTACATATTTAAACCGAAAATTCGGCCGAATTAGACATTCGGCAGGACCCATATTTGGTGCAACACTAGTTGAAACGACTTTTCATTTGTTGGCAAAGAAATGTGCCCCCAGTTCAGACTTCAGTCCAGTTCATGATTTGGAATTTTAACTAGTCACAACTACCTACTATTGTTTTATAAAAAAAAAAACCGGCCAAGTGCGTGTCGGACCACGCACAATGAAGGATTCCGTAGTTGGAAAGAATTTATCCCAAGAACAAACTTAACATTGCAGTTAAAATACACGTTCTCCCATACATCGACGTGACGATCAATTATCCAACTGCAAATATAAGTTTGTTGACTATTATTCGTTTTCTTGCAAAGCCTACTTTTCTGTGATCGTTTTCCTTTTGCTGCCGTGAATTTTTTCACATATCCAGAATCAACCATTTAGCTGGCAGAGGGGGGGGGGGGGACACTTCACTCTAACAAAAATTAGCAGATTCCTGAATCGAAAAATGGTTTTCACAGACCTGCAATATTTTTGAACGACCTAGTCAACGATACCCCACACAATAGGATAGACGAGAAAAAATATATATCATCCCCAGTTTACGTGTAGGCGAGGTAGGTACCCTAAAAAAACCACTTTGTCGGCGTGATTAATATGTATGTATACCCATGCGAAATTATAGCTTTCTATTACTAAGAGTCTCTGAGCTAAGCCACGGACAGACAGACAGATAGACGGGCACGGCGAAACTATACGAGTTCCTTGCCAACTACGGAACCTTAAAAACCTCGATTGTCTAATGCTAAACCCAGTTCATCACCTGTGACGTAGTGGATTTCGTGGTAAGAAATAAATAAGATATCACTTATTATCACGTTTAATAGTTAGTTCACAGGTTCAGGGTGTAGGTTCTTAGCTTAGATTTCTTTCACTGGAGAGATAAAAGGGGGAAGAGTACTGTCCTGGGTTGGACCATCCGGCTGGCACCACAGAGGTAATATAAGCAGGTAGCAAGCGGCGCTCGCCGCCCTTAGTGTAGGTAGTGGCTGTAGTGGCCACCCGGCAGGATCGAGACGGCCCTCAAGGCCCAGGCAGTATATAGGGTACGGTAAGGCACTCGACGGACGCTGTAGTGGCGTCAACCGTAGGTCAGCCGGCAGTGGCTGGTAGATGCGAAGAAGGTACGTAGAAAAACCCCTATCTCTAGGGGTTCGTTGTATAAGGTAGGCAGCTTAGATGTGGAAAGGCATGATTTCCAAGTTCCGAGGACTTTTATAGTCTCCTATGAGAACATCTTAGAACGTTTAAGAGAAGTGACAGCTCTTGTGTCATAGATTAAAAACTGCCATAGATAATTAGTTAATTTTCCAGTAATCGACTAATTATGCTACTCACCTAATATTATATTCTGTATATCTTAAATAGAAAGCTTTGAGCAAGTTAAGCAAGCTTTTCTAGAGATTTATTCTCCTTTTATACCAGCTTAATAAATAAGACATAATTCACACCTTTGTGAATTAGCTGTTCCGTCTACAACCCCTAACGCTATCTTATGTTAGTCACAAAGGAACTTCAAAATATACTCCAGTAAATTATTTCCCTAAAGTTTCCACACATTTATTAGTGCATTATTATATTATGAAAACCCTCTTTCAAAGTGTATTCAATAATTTATTGTTATTATTATTGCGGTGAATAACGTCAAACTTTGCACCCGTCGTAGTTTTAGTGGCAATTGTAGTTATAAAGTGATTTGTTTGGAGGGGGAACGAAAGTTTGTCACTTTTTCAATAGCTTTATGTAGGTATTTGAAATGGAAATGGCAGTTTTCTTTTTCTGTATCGGAATGATTTGTATTTATATGTTAAGGGGGAACCGCTAAAGTAGACCGTGAAATTCATTTTTTTTTTTACGATTTTTACAACAAAAAATTCGTCCGCATTGCTGTCAATAGGAAAAATTCCAAAAAAGCTGGCAACATTGCCACGTTGTATGACAATGCTGATTCTTTGATACCGATTGAGTAGATTATTTACGAGTATCTATCAGGATAGGTAGTTCACATACAGGCCAATTCCTAACATTATGAAAACCTAACATTCACGACACTGTCGTTAAAATTTCTACGCATACAGTCACAGAACAATAAAGCGAGAATACAAGAAATATTTTAACAGTTGATCAGATCGCTTACAGTCATTACAGGTAGTTAGAAGCCCAAAACTCTTAGTTTTGTTACTGACAGTTGTGTTCAGTTGTGCTGTGTGTTTTGTTGAGATTGTCAGTTACTGGGTAATAACCCAGTAACTGGGTTTTGGAGGCCAGATCACGCCACGATACGACACGATCAGTCGCTCCATGTCTCTTCTTTCTTATTCGCATGTTTAGTGACGAACCTGTTTTCAGAGTATTTATGCCGCCCATGGGCCCCTGACTTGGCCCAATGACCGACCCAGATGACCCCACAGCTCTCCTCCAGGAGAGCAGTAGGAAAACCAGCACAGCTCGCAAACATAAAACACGACCGTCATTCCGACCTCGCCGCCGAGGCCCATCGCGAAATCCCCGACTAAATAATAGGCCTCCCCGACCCTTGCTCGACAAAGCGCCAGCCTGCGCCATAGCTGAGCCTGTAGCTTTAAATTCCACTGATAGTAATCATAACCCTGACTTTATCCAGCCACCGTAGGTCCCTTACCGTCCTCTCTCTGACTCTGCCCTAAGCCGAGATTCGTACCCCAAAGGGGGTGCCCTTAGCGCGCAGTCGTTTAGTTTATAAGTTTTACGCCCTGACTGGAGGCTTTAAGTTTTTAGGAGCTTAAGGCAATCACAGGAAAGACCAGTTAAAGAGTCACGATCTCTAATGATCGACTCTGAGATGCCCTAGATAAAAAAAAACTGACTTGGCTTCACATGCCATCGAAAAATATCTCTCAGGCATACCATCCAGCTTTATGACCTTCTCCTTTACTTTTGAACTTCCCGACTTTGTTTACAACATTCTTTGATACCACTTAACCTTCCACAAAATTCAGTCGAGTGGAAACATTACTCGCCCAACTTAGTCTTAAAACTGGACTTCATTATTCAAGACTTTAAACTTAAGGCGAAAACCATTACTGTGGAGAAAGCCTTTAGTTTAATTTACTTGTTAAGTAGTTTTTCAGTTATTTCTTACTCTAGTCACGTTTACTGAGCTAAGAAGAGTTCTTTTTTACTTTGTTTGAAATATTTAAGCGTTTTCATCTGCCTAGCTTTTCTCGCCATCTGCCAACCGGATGCAGGATAATATTTTACATGGAGCAATCACCAATGATCACTTAAAATAAACTAAAAACAAAATTAATAATCACACGTGACCATTAATATCATGCGTAAAAGATCTGCATCACTACTGCGTCGGATGCGAGACAACGACAACAGTCTCCTGAGCATTGTTGCCAGTAAGTCTGAAGGCCACCTGATGGGGCACCTGTGCGCAGTGCATGTACTGTTGCCTGGTGTCTCCGGAAGATGACAGAATAGATATTGTGTTCCCTAAGCTGTGTTGTATTGTTATTGTTGTTTATAATTTGTTTATGTTTGTATGTATGTTTGTGTTAATTAATTTAGCCTAACATAGTTTAAGTAATACTAACAAATTATGGGTACTGTGCCTGAATTAAAGAAGAATAAATAAATAAAAAGGAATTAATAATTAATTATCACTTGCTTCAAGACCCGTGAAGGAAAACATCGTGAGTCCTAAGAACCATACATTCGAAGACATGAGACATTACAAAACCCGTACTGGGCCCACGTGGTGGATTAGGCCCAGTTCTCTTCACAGACAGGAGACCTAAGTCCCAGCAGTGGGAACGTAATTGGCTAATATGCTGTTCTGAGGTGGTAGGTAGCATGGCATTCTCCTAGGAAATGCACCAAATGTATATTCATTTAACGTCATTCGTGGCAGATATTTGAATGCATGTAGTTACCTACTAATAGGTATATCTATACAGTAAGGCAGGGACATCAAAGCGAAGCCAGTTACTATGGATTCAGACCATGATTCAGGACCCCCTTACGTTGAAATTTTTCGTCGGTAATTTAAAAAAAATATCTTGTCCCATACATTTTGTCCACGTAGGTATTGCACTTTTGTAGGAAATAGCAGATTTTGAAGTGAAAACTTCTATAAGCGCGTTGAGCGATTTTTAGTTGGGGAAAAACTTATGGGTTCGCGATCGTCACCGAACGCTTTCCATGAGCTATATGTATACTGTGTATATATATGTGTACTTTTAGGGTGAGCAAAAATCATGGGACTCACGTCATCGTCACCGAACGCTTTCCATGAGCTATATGTATAAGAGAACAGTTATTCCAAAGTTCTGTGTTTTCACTTCTGTCGACAGTTCTAATGACTGCCAATTTTTTTTTTTCCAAAATCATTTATTGAATCCATGGTAACCGGTTTCGCATCGATGTCCCTTCCAACTTGTATAGTAAATAAAATCGAAGTGTCTGTTTGTAATGTCAAAATAACAGCTTTTACTAAATGCATATGAAAGTACGGTACTTATAACAATAAAACATTTTTTTTATATCTGCCTGTTTGTTCCGGCTAATCTCCAAAACGGCTCGACCGATTTTGACGGGACTTTCAATGACAGATAGCGGATGCTATAAAGAGTAACTTAAGCTATAAGAAGTACGGGAAGCAGCTAGTTAATGCTAGAAGTTCCCAGCATAATTCCTTGTTCGGAATTCAGTAATCAATTCCCAGCGGACTAACATTTATAACGATGAACTTTGTCCAGGGTAAGTAGAAAGTATCTACTACGGACATAGTTTTATCCGTATAACTTCAGACACGAGAGACAGAAGTATGATAGTGTAGTTCGTGGAAACTAAACTTACTCAGTACCAGTAGGTCACATAACTTTTCTTAGTTTCTAAAGTTATTGGAGATATTTTCTTTTAGAACTAAACTTGAAACACATTGCTACTACATATTTTTTTTCTCTCTATTTATGCTCGTCTTCTTCGTCGTATCGATGATTCCATTTATACCTATATTTTAAGTTACTGGTAGCACGCATCGTCCCCTTGCTGGGCAAAGGCCTCTCCCGATGACTTCCAGCTCTTTCGATCCAGAGCTAATATGGACCACTGGTCGTTTGTTTTCTCCAGCACGTCCTGCCATATTCTACGGGGTCTGCCGTGACGCCTTCTGGCTGTGTCAGGGCTCCACATAGTGGTTATTTTGGGCCACAGCTCATTGGGCATACGGCAGATGTAGCCAGCCCAGTTCCACTTCAGCTTAGCGGCTTTTTGAACTACCAGTAGAACAGAGCTATTTGAATTTTCGGGGCTTATTTGGAATAAAATAATTGTAAGATTTGAGTTGACATAAATTCTACCAAAACACCATAGACAGCTTTTATTTTATTTCTGGTCTTGTTTACTTTTACAATTTTTCGTACGAAGATCACAATTCGAATTTATATCAACTCAAATCTTACTTAATTGCTTTGTTCCAAATAACCCTCGAAAATCCAAATAGCACCGTTCTAAGGTACGTCAGTAATCTGTGTTTTGGAGCGCAATGGTGTTGCGAGTATGATTTGTCAATTTGAAGCCTAGAATACTGCACTCCATTGCATATTTTAAACAAGCCTCGCAAAGGTCTTCCATGGTGCAGGTGTTATTGAAAACAGAGCACGACAATTTTATTAAAGTAAAACAATTTATTACCTTTCAAGCAAATCTTATTCCTTTTGAAGAGCAACCGTACGTCTTTATGTGCGCGATCAGGTGCGGATATGTTGAGTTGCATAGTCACTAAGATTTCTGCGCTCCTGGTACCCGTGCATGGTAAGCGAACCCTGGGAAAGAGAAAAAAGGTGTCAATATAGCAAATTAGCTTCACGTAAAATCCATATTACGTGAAGCTCGAATAAAACAATAAAAAAGATAATAATAATATTGCTACAAAATAACAAGGAGAATAGCGAGGTACAAGATTTTAATAAAAATAATAGGTGTAGGTACTATGTCCATTGTCCATGTGTTGTTATACCCACAGATTATACCTAATCGGTCTCTTGATAGGGTGTGGGGGACACTGGATAGTCAACAAGTGTGGTCAGATTTTTAGCTGATACAGTACCATGACTCCTAAGCGACAAAAATAAAAAAACTGTATTGCGGTCTGAGTTGAAAATGATAAAAATTAAAACTGGCCAAGTGCGTGTCGAACTTCGCACAATGAAGGGTTCCGTAGTTGGGTTCCGGAGTTCATCTCAAAAACAAAATCCTTAAGAAAATTGCAATAATTTAGTAGCAAAATTTTGCCTGTGAACCACCGAATCTAAACTAACGCGGATTAAACCGCGGAGAGAAGCTAGAATATAACATAGATAGAAAACTAAAAGACTTTTACCGTCCATTGAAATTTAAAAAAAACCACAAGTCATGACGATTCTAGGAAAATTCGGAGCATAATTTTAATAGTTCCATATTTCACATTGACTCATCCTCATTACCAATGCACCCATCCACTTAAAGGCTCGTACAGACTCGCGCGATATCGCGGGCGTGACAGGCAGCGACAAAGAAATTGTGCTACTAGTGTTGCGTCGCGCCCGTGATATAGCACTAGTCTGTGCGAGCCTTTAAGTCGAGCTACAATCTACCCCTGTCCTGCTCTAACATGGGCAAACTTTTTCAGCATTATACTCTATAGTGGAGCAATATAGGGCAACTTAACCAAGTCTCATTTCCTCAAACCTCAAATAATTCCTATTTTGGGGTCCTAAAAATACTAAATAGCCAAGTCAGACCAACTTGGACGGTTGGATGCAGCGCTCGCTCGGCTCGCGCGTGGTTTGTCACAGTTCTAACCTAACCGGGGGTCGGGGAACCCTAGCGTAGTTAGTGTGACCAACTGTGAGAAAAGGCCAGAAAGTTAAAATGGGCCTCATTTTTTTATACAAGTGGGCATCATTAGAAGCTCTAAAATATTTTAGAGGTCCATTGATTTTAAAAAGCGTTCATCGTTAGAAGGTCAATAAGTTTTTAGAGAATCATCTAAATATTTCTTCTTAAGGTGAAAGCGTCAGGGTAACCCGAGAAATTTAAATTTTATTACTTTTTTTGCAATTCGCAGGCCAGTATCAGATTGTGTGTTGATCTAATTGTATGATTCGCGACCGCATCAAATATTTATTTTAAACAACTTACCTAAAAGTCTGCAAGGTCGTGGGCACGACTCCTCGCTCGGAGATGTTGACCTGGGGCGGCAACATGGCGCCTTTGCTCTCGTAGTCTATTCCCATCACGTACGGCAGCTGGGGAGGAATAACACCATGAATATTGTGTGTACACCACACGTGGGAGATTTTTCAGTTTGGTTGGTTCGAGTGAGAATGATTTTAAAAAGGGTTACAATAATCAGAGCTCTGTCTGAAAACTTCCGGTATACAGGGTGAATATCAGTATTATTATTTTTTTGCTCATAGTTCCTTTCAATGGTTTCCTGTATGGCCTGTTGTTTAGATTTAACCTATTCTGGTTAAAAAAAAACTGACTCAGTATAGTGTTAAAAACCCCCGTAGATATCCGGATCGGATGCAGTGACCAAAACCCTGTATAATAGCATTTTATTTATCCACTTTATTAGTGTGTTGTTTTCTTTCATTATTTCTGAGACAATAAACAACGAAACTTAAATATTTTTCTACAAATTCTATTAATATAACCTATCACCACTTCAAAAACTACCACATCACCAACTATCATCACTTGAAACAATTTACATACATTTACATTATTTTTGTATGATTTTATACTATTACAGAATTTTTTTACACTTCCCGTGACCCAAGGGTTGGCTTTTACCTTGGCCAGAGGCTAAGCATTGCCATTCAACGTGGCAATGCTGCCAGTCTCTTGGGTAAATTACCAGTCGACAGCGATGCGGAGGAATTTTTCGACGCCATATTTTAGTTTATTTTGTTATTAGTTTTATTTAGTTTAGGTTATTATATTTTTTTATTAACTCAATTTAGTTACCACCTAAGTGCACATTATGGTAAAGCAATAAATTTCAGTGGTATAATAATATCCTACTAACAGATATTACTGAAATACTCGTATCAAGGAAACATCGTTGAAAACTTGGATTCAATTAGGCATTGGACCCAAATTTGGATGGATTGAGATTGCTTAAATATAGTGAGCAAACACACTAATTAATGTTCCTTCCTTCTTTCTACGTATAATAAGTTTTTGCCTTACACTTAGTACATTTCTAGGCTAATTATTGAATAATTAATATATATTAATAGACTAGCTTTTGCCCGTGGCTCCGCCCGCGTAGTCGGTTCACCGGTTTAGGCGTGAAAACGTAACATACAGACAGACAGACGGAGAGACTAAAATCGATACTAATAATATGAATGTGAAAGTAACTCTACTTTCACATTTATAATATTAGTATGGATTTTTTATTTGGCTTTTTATTGTTTGTTTATAACATATTTTTTTTGTATTTTGTGTTTCACGAACTGTGACCAAATAAACGATGTACTATCACGGACAACCGAATCGGAAAAGTCGAAAAAGGATGATCAGACATCTGTGATCATTGTAACAGAGCCTGAAAAATGTATTTAAACAAAATATTCCTATGTATTATTGGTCGTTGGGTTTTGTTTCATTGGTCACCATGAGCATGGGGGCTTTTATTTTGAAAGTGTGCCGATTCGGTTGTCCGTGATATTACATCGGTGACATCGGCAGAGTACAATTGTAGCACACAGTCCTAAAAAAAAGAAGGAACGAGCATGGATTATCTCCTTTTCTTACTGCGTGTTGGCGATTTCGGATCCTAGTAAATCCGTTGCCTCACAATGTTTAATATAAACGCGGTAACATAACTATATCAAAGAATGTACATCAATATGAAGTTAAAAAGCCACATTGGTAGTGTTAGCCAGTGTGTGGCTAACACTACCAATGTGCCAATGTGTGAGGGTGTGTGTGTGTGTGTGTTGGTGTGGTAGTAGTGTTGGTGTATTAGTAGTAATATCTTTAGAAATAGACAGATGTCAAATATAGAATTTTATATATAAGTATATACTTATACACTACAACACTACTACATAGATAAAGCATATGCTTTATCTATGTATGTATCCATTGTATATGTAAATGGTACACCACAGACTACCAGCAGTACTGTTTCTCCTTTCCTCTTTTTTTCTTCTTCGACTTAGACCGTCGGAATGCCAAGTCATAGGTCTCGATTTCAAACCCAAGGCACGCACCTCAGACTTTTCGGATTCATGTGCATATCTTGCTTAAAAAACGGTGAAGGAAAGCATCGTGAGGAATAGTTCCCTCGCGATGTTTTCCTTCGCCGTTTAAACCCCGTTAACCCATTTAACCGTTTTAACTATGAAATTTGGTACAACTGGATCGCTTAGTAGTACGGGATTTTTTTTACCCGTGGTACTACTGGTAGTAATATTGGTAGTATCACGGGCAAAAAACTGTTAGTAGTACACCTCTCAAAGCACTGTTGTATGAAGCTTAGCCTCTGTCCGTACTCTGTGGTAAGACCGCCCATTGTGTTGCCCTATGTAAAAGGAGATGTCCGCTTTCTGTATGAACGTTGGTTTTTTATTCCGAGAAAAATCTAACCAGCACACCTATATAAAAGTGACAAAAATATAAATCTTTGAACCACTGAAATAATATATTTAGACCCCTGCATTTAAGAGTACCTAAAATTATAAACTATTTAATGCTAGTACATATGTTTTATCCGTTGATGGCAACCCAAATAAAACCTCTCACACACTTTGACAATGTCTGTCAGATGATTCTATTCATCTACAAAAAACTACTCTGTGATCCCATTTTATCCTATTTCTTATTATATATGGTACTTAAATAAATAGTCTGATTTGAATAACGTTTTGTTTACTCATAAATTAAATATTGATTGACAGTAATGACAGTACCCTGTGTCAATTTTGACAAGCTTACAATTTTTTTTACGGTGTTTATGAAAAGTTTGTTCGTTTTAGGAGTTTTTTTTTTTTCACACAATGAAAAAAAAAAAAAAAAATTTTTCTCAGAATTGGAGATCTTTAAAAATGTATGATATTGTTAGAACTACTACTTTCTGGGATGTCTATCGAAATATATTTAACATAAATCCAGTAGTGCTATTCTGTCAAAATCTCACCGTGAAAACTTAGATGAAGTCAGCTTGAAGTGAGCTGTCTTTCCACCTAATGCTAGGGATTGACTGCACTGTTTGACAGCTCACTCCACGCTTACTTCTCCCAAGTTTTCACGGTGAGGTGCTTACAGAATAGCATTGCTGGTTAGAATGTTTGAGTAATAAAACCATTTTCGGACATGTCCATTCTACATTTATATTTGTCATTCGTATGATGTGCATAATAAAGAGCTAACCTATTCTCTTCTATAAAATATTCTTTCTCATTCTTCGATCAATAATAGCTATTGATCGAAGTTCTCATTAGAGCCTATATTTGCGATGAGTCACTGGTATCCTTGACCTCCAGTTATCGACACCGATCGATCCTAATGTGTATTAATATAATGAAGGGTGTTTGCCTTTGTTTGTTTAACCTTCGAACATGGTGTCATGTGACGAATGAAAAATTAGTTGAAGATTTTTTTTTTTACTTTGCGTCACACTAGGAATTTCTTCTGTATAGTGGGTGCGTTTACAAATATTTAAAATCACATACACAAACAGCCCGACCCAAAACAACTACCTACTTATAGGTCATACAAATATTTTTTCCGTGCGGGAATCGAACCCGCAACACGCAGCGCAGCAGTCAATTGTTTAACCTGCGCCAACCATTCCCACAAATTGTTTGGTCGACTGATTGTTTGGTCGATCAGTCAAAAATTACAATTATTTTATGTCATTACCTATTAGCGACTCGCCCTTTCTTCGCAAGATTTTTATGAAAATATCAACATTTATACTTAACATATAGAAAGTTTTGGAGTAAATTCTTTAAATGCTAGTGAAAATTGCATCAAAATCCCTTGCCTAATGTAGGAGAACAATGCGGTCACAGAGACAGATACAAAAAGCGACTTTAATGTATAATATCTATACTAATCTAATAATGACAAATCATACAATCTGCCTGGACATATATAGATTAAAATCTTTTGCGCAATTTTGGGCATATGCTATAAATGTTCCAATCCTATTTATTTTTTGTTGTTTACAAAGTACCATTTAACACTAGGTAGGTAGTTACGTTTTCATTTTAAAACTTTATCACCACTAACTACAAAGTTGACCAAAAAGTCGTTTATCAAAAGAAAGGCACAAAAGAATCTCTTACTCCTAATGCGAAAACATCCGGAACTGCGAAAAATGAGGACTTAATCCAGTCCCTTTGTTTCCCAAAATTAAATCGCTTTCAAACCAAATTGGAAAATGCGAAACGTTCTACGCTCAATATCGGACGAATGTTTGCTCAATGGAATACAAAATTTAATAAACAAGTTTGAAAATAAAATTATTCGCTGTTCCCCGCTTTTGTACTTGAGAATAATTGTAATTAAAACGATTATTTAATTTTGTGTGCGCAATTGAATGTGAAAGAGTATCTAATATTAATATTATTAATATTATTCTTTTAATTGATATCCATACTAATCCATACTTAATATTATAAATGTGAAAGTAGCTCTGTCTGTCTGTATGTTACGTTTTCACGCCAAAACCGCTGAACCGATCGTCATGAAATTTGGCAGAGATATGGAGTGGGTACAGTGGTACTCAATGGTACTCGCCTGGGATATGGAGAAGGACATAGGCTACTTTTTTGCGCGATAACCGACATCCACGCGGGCGGAGCTGCGGGCAAAAGCTAGTCCTTACTAATATTATAAATGTGAAAGTAAGTCTGTCTGTCTGTCTGTCTATCTGTCTGTCTGTCTGTCTGTATGTTACGTTTTCACGCCTAAACCACTGAACCGATCGTCATGAAATTTGGCAGAGATATAGCCTGGGATATGGAGAAGGACATAGGCTACTTTTTTACGCGATAACCGCCATCCACGCGGGCGGAGCTGCGGGCAAAAGCTAGTCTTCTATATAAATAAAAAATCGGCCAAGTGCGTATCGGACTACGCACAGTGAAGAAAAACTTAACATTGTAACTTGTAAAGCCTCCTTAGCTGTGATAGTTTTCCTTTTAACTTCGTTATATATATCTACTACTGCTGTGGATATTTTCTTCATTCCGACCTCGCCGCCGAGGCCCCGCGCGAAATCCCCGACTAACGAATAGTCCTCCCCGACCCTTGACTCTAAGTGAAGCGCCAGCACGCGTTTTAGCTGAGCAGCATGTAATCCAA
The DNA here is from genome assembly GCA_947523025.1 of Dryobota labecula. Lineage (NCBI taxonomy): Eukaryota > Metazoa > Arthropoda > Insecta > Lepidoptera > Noctuidae > Dryobota > Dryobota labecula. The sequence continues at coordinate 23,971,106 of OX383284.1, read as the reverse complement.
ACTCCCCACGGTAATAATCAAAACACTGATTTTATACTCTGAGACGCCCTAGATAAAAAAAAAAAAAAAAATGATATTTTCACACATCCATTTACAACCATTTAGCTTGCTAATTTTTGTTAGAGTCAAGTGTGTGTCTCCAATTGACTATTAATAAAAATTAGCACTTTAAAGCTTAATATTACGCAGACGGATCCCTGAATAAAAAAATGGATTTGAAAAATCCGTAATATTTTTGAACGGCCTATCCAACGATAACCCACACCATGGGATAGACGAGAAAAAAAATATCATCCCCCTTTACGCGTACGGGAGATATACCTACCCTAAAAACGCATTTTTTTTTTATTAATTTGTAAGCCCATGCTAAATACAGCTTTCTAGTACTAAGAGTCTCTGAGCTAAGCCGCGGACAGACGGATAGACATACAGACAGACAGACAAACGGACAGACGGAACCCTAAAAATTTAATGCTGTTCGTTGGTTAGCGCATCACTTGAGAGCGGATATTTTTTGTATTAAAATTTTCGTAATAGTCTGAAATTTTTTCGGGGAAAGGATAGTTTGAAAGGTTTCCTGAAATAAATTGAAATTCGGGAAAAACTGGACGTCTTTTTTCAATGGGATTTTTACATTAACTTTTGGGCAGGACAACATCATATTTCGGGCCAGCTAGTGCATGAAATAGGTTAATATTAATTGTGTAAAATTAATGTCAATTGAATCAGCCTACAAAATCAACGGTTTAACTGAGGAAGAACAGAAATTTACTATGCCTGCATACTGCGTGTTGGCATTACAGTTTTCCGTAAATCTATACTAATATTATAAAGCTGAAGAGTTTGTTTATTTGTTTGAACGCGCTAATCTCAGGAACTACTGGTTGGAATTGAAAAAATATTTTAGTGTTGGATAGCACATTTATCGAGAAAGACTATAAGCTATATAACATCACGATACGATCCTTAGGAGCCGGGCGAAAAGAACAAAAGTCAGAAAGAACGCTAAGCGATAACGAAGTTATAGCGCGGGCGAGCGACGGGATGCGACGCAATGGGTGGGCCGAAATTTCACGCGGACGAAGTTGCAGGCAGAAGCTAGTAATTATAATATAATTATTTATTAGATCTCCAACAGAGGCTACGCAATTGACGAACAACATGCATTTTTATAAGAACGGGTACAAATACCTGTGTACGCTTCCAAATATAGGAAACACATCATTCACTTAAAATCAAGGTAGGTACAATAAGCTTGGCAAGGATAAAAATATTAAATATAATAATGATGTTTTTCTTCACCCAGTGGTGCGTAAAATAGAACGTCTATGATACGAGAGCACTAGGATAGCAAAAAAAAAAATTGAAAGCACCGTCGTGGTTGACTTGACGTTATGACGCTATGAAATCGGCTTTCAGTAACATTACATTGACTCCGCCATAATACGCTGACACTAAAATAGTAAACAAAAGCTTCACGCAAGTCCCATAAATATGTGACTTGTGTTATAAAAGACGCTTTTTTAAGCACACCAGCTGAAATGAAATTGCTTTCAATACAGTTGTTAAACATGGCGTACTTTCAGAGGCTATAATTATGATTCGAAAGTTGAATCTTTTGTATAGGCATCTTTCTGTTACTCGTACGCGGTCGTGAGTTTTGTTTACGAGCTCGATCATTTTGTTTTGCAATTTAGTTTTAAATTTATAAGACAATTTAAAAAGTTTAGTAGCAAGGAGTTTTCATACATAGAATAAAATGGGATAGATTTTATACGAGGAAAAATGAATGAGTCCGGACAATGATCTTATATAGGACTAGATCAGCAATGTGCGGCACCAACGCATTACTACGTCGTATATGTCCACAGGCATATCTGACTTCAGTTCTCAACTTAACGTCAAGTGAACGATAGCTTAAGGATAAAAAATATCAAAATGGTGAAATATGCGGTTAAAATTTGCATGTTACGGTCTGAAAAGATTAATAAAGCAAGTGGTGTTACATTTCACAAGAAAGTTTGCTAAATTTTCTTCAGATTATCCAAAAAAAACATTAAAAGACGAATTACATTTATCAAACATTTTATTGCCATCAGGGTTACCAGTAAAAACGATTTTGATTTTGCCAGACTGTTGGGAGTTTAGTGAATGACGAATGTATGTTCCTGTAAGCCTAATTATTAATATAGTCTGTTTGGTTTAAACATACTTTAACATACTTTTCAGAAAAGTAACACATTCACGTGTATTTCGAAGGTTTTAACTTAATAAATCACCACTTTTTACAAAGAATAATAATTTTATTAGCAATGAATAATCTTAGACGTAAAGTGAGGTTATATTTTTAAACGAAAAGTTCTAGACTTTTTATGATCACATTGTGTTAAATAGTGTTGTGCACTGACTGGACAGGTCCACTCAATCTGTGTGGTTCATTCATCAAAAGCCCATTTCAGACACCAATCTACATGGTCTTCGCATGATCTGATCAAGATTATGTCTGGACTTTGAAAGAGACTGTGTCCGCTGAGTTTGTTTCGGCCTTTCTTCTCAGAGTAGTCAGATAGGAAACGCCGACCTCATCTAGTTTTAAAAATATGATTGACGTGTAAAAGTGTTTGTACAAACTTATTACAAACTACTACTTACAGAATTAAAATCATTTATCATTTGCAGCTCCGCCCACGTGGATGTCGGTTATCGCGTAAAAGGTAACCTATGTCCTTCTCCATCCCAGGCTATATCTCTGCCAAATTTCATGACGATCGGTTCAGCGTTACTTTCACATTTATAATTTTAGTATGGATAAATTATTGTCATAAACATTGAAATAATATCATTCCATTTTAAACAATAGTTATTTGACACAATCTTAATAGTTTTGAAATATAATATTTACGTTTACGCACTTTTTTTTTTCTTCCTTGTATCAAATTCTGCAATTTTTTTCAATCTTTAATCTATTGAAAGTTCCATAATACAATCTTTCATAGTAGGTAATTGATTCAAAAAATATCTTTATTCATTCTGGGGTAATTACGTTGATCGTTGGCAACTCTGGCTGTTTTTCCGATGACAATGTCTTGTCTCGTTCCAACGTAATTAGTTTGACGTAAGAAGAAATGAGACAAACAGATTATTTTGTTATTTTGACATAATTTATGTATCCGTTTCAAAGCTACGTCTTTAACTCGTAAGTGCTTACGTTTTTCGGAATATTTTTGTAGGACATTGCGCCTCTAGTATAATATAACCTCATTGAGTCCGGACGTCTTAGCATTAAATTCTAAATAGTATTTTAAATGGTAATTATCAGTTTTATTTTAATTATTTTCACATCAACATTTGTCAAAAATCGAATAGGCTAAATAAATACTTCCCACCCTTGTGTCACAATGTATTATTATTCTGTAAATAGGATATTGGAATCACTTTTACAGGTTATTGTTGATATATCCATCTCATGTTTCAAGCACGGCTGGCTGTGGTGCGGCTGCTGAGACCCTTAAGCGGCCCAAATACTGTAACCTAAATGCTCGGGTCATGGGGCCCGAGTGCACGTCTACTTTTTAAGGAAATTTCTCGCCGACTGGTCGACACTTCACGTGACCAGAGGGCTGGCTCGCCTCTCTGGCCAAAGAATTAGTATTGCCATTCAACATGGAATGTTGCCAGTTTTCTGGGCATGTTTCCGGATGACAGCGATGCGGACGAGTACTTCGACGTCTAGGTTTCCTTTGTTTTTTTTTCTATAATTATTTATTTGGTTAGTCTTTTAATTTAGTACCTAGTGTAAATAGTTGCGTCATATATTGTTTATTATTTTTATGGTCATATTAAAAATAAAACACGTGAACGGTGGGGACCCCCGTCAGAAACGCAGTTCCTTCTCACGTTTGATTTCAAACAAAAATAAAATTTTCGCAGCCACCATTTTGGATTTACATTTTGACCTCACTATCGACTTTAGTACCCTCGAAAACTATGAAAGCGACATCCATGAGGAAGAATTTTTAAAATTTTCGCAGCCGCCATCTTGGATTTACATTTAAGTCACTATCGGCTTTAACACCCTCGAAAACCAAGAAAACGACACCCATGATAAATAAATTGAAAATTTAAGCAGCCGCCATCTTGGATTTTTATTTAGATCAAACTCACTCTCAAAACACTTTCTCTCTCTGTCTCTTTCTATTAAAGACAAAAAGTCGCATGGAGCATAACACTTTTTCGTTACGTGATGATTTCTAACTGTCAACTCCAAAAAATAAGTTAGATAGAGTCGACATTTCCTGTCTGACCCCTAAGAAGAAATGGAGGAACATATAAAAAAAACGTTTAGGAATGGTGTAGTGTGTCATTATTTTTAAATCGCATAATATAACGTATCATATTCAACACCATAAGTGACAATTGTATTTCTTACCGGTCTCCCGCCCATGGCTTGCCACATGAACTCCAAGTCCGCTATGTGAGCTGGCACAGGCACGATGAAGCTGGTCGCGTATTTGTTAACTACGCCTTCTCTAACGTAGTATAGCTCGGCGTCTAGACCTGAAACAATACAGATTTTGTAGTTAGTTTTCGGGCAATAATAAAAATATTAGATGCGTTAATGATTAAGCCAGAGAATGCAACGGACAGGGAACAGTAGATTGCTTTAGGGATATCTTTGTCCAGCAGTGGAACAACACAGGTTATAGCTGCTACCCGCAGCTTCGCCCGCGAGGCTTTGTCTAAAATAAAAGTAGCCTAAGTTACTCCTTATAGCATCAGCTATCTGCCCGAGAAAGTTCCGTCAAAATCGGTCCACCCGTTTCGAAAATTAGCCAGAAAAAACAGACAGACAAAAAAAAAATGTTTTTTGTTATATGTACCGTAGCTATATAATATGTCCATATGCATTTAGTAAAAATCTGTTAGATTTAATATATTAAAAAAAATATTATTGTATAAAAAATAATCCCAATATTTGCAAGTATCACCTACCAAGAGCAGCTCCAAATATCTGTTTTAATAATTGTATAACAACGTTGTTAGAATTAGTCCAATCAAATCTTTCTACTGAAACATCTCATACAACACCGACAGTGTCATGAAAAACGCCATTTTTAAACGCAATTCGCCAAAATAACTACCAAATTACCACCCTCATAAAAATTTCAAACGCATAGCAAGGAAACTAAAATTATATTATTCTAATTCGATGTGCATTACAGACGATTGCGTAGTATGGGAGTGCGCCTCCCTCTAACAGATGCAGGTTCAGCTCCCGGGGGGACAGCGCGTCAAATTATCCAACTAAATCTATTTGCTTAGCCAAAAATAAGTGTTGGTATAGTGTGAAGCAGAAGTTTTGATACTTTTAAGTTATATCGGGGTGCCTTATTTGAATTTCAACTGTATTTTGAATTCGATTGTATAAAAAAAACAGAAATAATAAAGTTTTAAGTAAAAGTCAAAGTCAATTTAATAATTAAAAACCGATCAAGAGCGAGTCGGACTCACGCATCGAGGGTTCGGTACCAACAAAACACATTTAAAAAAATACATTAGTTCCACTATCGGTCAAGAGATGGCGCTAACCTAAAACTGCAATATTAGGAAAAATGTGCTATTTAGAGACATAATTTTATTTTTCCTGTAATCTTTACATAATCTTCTATCACAGAATAATTTCATGTTTTCTCTATGCAAATTTCGGAGATAAAGGGGGAATTGTTTTTTTTTTTAATTTCGTCAAAAGTCGAAAACTATGCGGCCTAAACAAAAAAAAGAAAAATGTTTGAGAATGTGCAAATAGCGCTCTTTCATATGAGATCCCACATGCCATAGTAGCCCCACTTCAAATTTTTAAGAAACCCGTTCAGTCAGATGGGTGATGTTGCAAGAAAAAAGGTCTTCCTTTTTGCAAAATAGTTGGGCAAACGTCATCTAAAACTATTCCAAATTTCAAGTTGTTAGCATTAGTAGTTCTTGAGATATCCAGCTGTCGGACAGACTGAGTCGCACCATAAGGGTTCATTTACCATTTTGGTACGGAACCCTAACAATAGTTTATCAGCAGACAACGTGTAGTAAACGTCTTTGAAAAGCATTCTACACGTTGTAGGTGTGTATCAACACACCTACAACACAGAGTCATACGTTAAAAGAATGTAATAAAAGCGAATGGAACATATCGATTTCTCATCAGTATGTATCAATCAGTACGAATTTACAATCAAACAGAACCTCCTGATACCAAAAACCAATAAACCTCAGTATCTCTCATCTACATGTTAATAAAACGCCTCACTCAAAGTTAATAGCTACTCGATTCAAAACGCTCGACCAAACGCCGAAATTAATCGTCAAAAAAAAAAAAACTGATGATCCAATCAGCGTACATTTGGAGGCGCAAAGCGACAGTGAAACGGCCCGAATATGAAGTGGCACTTTACACAATTGATGAATCACCACCCCTATATAGAACGAGTGCAAAATACTCTTCCTGTATCTACGCTACGAGCTACCCCACTTACTTTGTACACCCTGTATCCTTTCGGCATACAAAGGATGAATACACCCTGTATATTTCCCAGATGCAAGTCTATTCAGTTGGAATTTGTTGAACGCCTTTTGGAGTTCCAGATATTTACTGAATTTTATTTATTCAATAACTGTCTTCTCATGAGATGAATGCGTGCAATCAAATCTTATAATTTTTTGATCTTTGCAAAGGCAATAATCAAAGTCTAAAAGAGCGATTTCTATACCTATATAGCAGAATCACAAACAAAATAGAGTTATGAAATTTTTTGTTCTTTTTTAGGTAGTAAACCTATATTTTCATAAAAGATAAAATTGTAACTTAACTCTTTTAAAAGTTTTACGGGTAGTCCATAAAAATAAATCTCATTAATTTCAATAAATTAGAAGATGTGACAGTTACTCGTTTTAAGCTGAAACTTAAGAATCTTTTTTTATAACACCAAAGTTGCTCGTAGCCATGAATATTAAATCAACGCTTGCAAGCTATGGAACTAAAACAAAGGAAGGTTCTCTCAAAACAACCAACAACTAAGAAACACTAACGAACCAAAACAGTAGTATATATAAAATATTCAGAATCCAATTCACACATTCGCACGGGGATCCTTTGAGGCGGTCACGTTCATAATTTAAACGTAGTAAACGTTAATGACAGACAATACGTGGGAGCCCTCAGATATTCCTTTGTATTAATTACTCAAACGATAATGTACTAGACTGTAATGAGGCTAGAGGGACTGACGAGTAATGAAAAATATACATTATAGTCTGAAAATTAAACGGTTTATAATTTTAGTTAGAGTCAGTAGAGATCAAAAACTTGTTAGAATTAGCACCAAAAGGAATATGTAAATATTTTGGAACAAAAAAAAATAATAATCCGGAGACATTATGGGACAGAAAATACTGAGGAAGGGGTTTCAGAAGTTTGTAACGATCTATACTCCATTTGAAATAAGATTCTAGACATATTTTGATTTTGACTATTCCGTAGGCATAAGGATGGCATTAAAAGCAAAAAAGTGGTTACAATACCAACTGTTTACTGCAGCTGCCATTTGTCATGCCACCAACGCAATAGAAGTCAAAATCGTTTGAGCGGACTGTAATTTTTTTTTATTGAAATGTCTAATTTTATTTCAAATTTTTTGTTGGTAAGAAGTCTAAAACTGGACGAGGAAATAAAATCTACGACGAAAATGCAAAAATATCTTAGATTAATTGAGATTATATAACATTGCATATAGAGACTAAAATAGAGTAGAAAACTGAGACTGTAGTAAACCTAAATTTAACGAAACTTAGTATCACATAATTCCAAAATAATGAAAAAACGTAGAAAGATAAGGTGCAAAATAAAATACTTGGAATTAAACGTTTTAATGGAAGACAATACGTGAGAGCCTTACAGCGATGTCTTTGTATTAATTACACAAAGACGATCGTGCGCCTGTGTAATGAGACCTGGGGGAGTAATCTATGGATAATTTCACTGTAAAATGAGATTCAGTATAAGAGGAGATTAGAAAAATAATTTGAATATTAACATTAGCAAAGATGATAGTTTGCCATTGATAGATAAGGTAAATTAAGCAGTTTTGAATAAAGATAGCTTCAGGATCAAGGAGGAGGGAAAAGGACTACATAAAAGTAATAAAAAAACAGAAAAAGTTAAGAATGTAAATGATGGATACAAAACCATACATGTAGCAAAAGATCATAAAACACAAAAACACGTGCAGATAGTTAAAATTAAGCTTGTTCCCTCAAAGCTGATGGTGTTTATGCGACAGATATTAGTATTAATTACTCAAAGGCGTGAATGCGCCCAGTTGGAGCTGTGTAATGAGGCTTGGTTGGGGGAGCCTGCAGCCTTAGGGGAAGACAATGGTAATTTTAAATGCAAGATGGGTGATGGTGTGAAAATATAAATCTGGTCGCTCGGAGCTTGATGGAGAGTAAAAATAAAATCTATAAAGCCGGGAAAGAAAGAAATAGGCCGGATGTATAAAGTGAAATTGAATTTTTTACAAACTCGCTATAATTAATTTCGTTAATGGAAACTGTCAAAGTCAGGCTTCATGCCTACCTTTCATCATTATACACCATGATATTGACACTTTTACGTAATTATAAATTTTTGCCATTTAAGCTGTATAAGTGTATAGCCCAACAGATACAATGACTTTAATTCGATTATATTCTGTAAGTACTAGCCGGTATCGTTGTGAAAACATTCAGACAGAGATGATGATGGTGATGAGTGATGTTTTTAATAGGTTTATGTATATCTTTATATTTAAATAAATATTTATTCCTCAATTCTCGCTATTGCACCTACTACTGTTTGTCTCTGCATCACCCAAAGGTTGACTGGTAGAAAATGCCTATGGCATTAAGTCCGCCTCTGTACATTTTGTGTGCTTAAAGTATTAAATAAATAAATAAATAATGAGACCAACTCTGATTTTTTTGAGGGCGCGAAAGTATACATGATTATGAGCAGTTGCTCATAATCATGAGTACTTTCACGCCCTCAAAGGTTAACAGTAAAAAATCACCGTGTATATAGACTGCAAACATTTTATATGGTTCAAAGATAAACATTCCAAACTATGCTATGCACTTTTTATCTGGGAGAAAACAAAACTAAGAACAATCTGAATATGCTCGTTTTGTTTTTTTATCGCCTGGAGCAGTATGCAAATTACTGAATTAGTTTATCAAATTACCATTTTCAGGCATATTCAGTTGTTGGTTTAAAGAAATCCTTTTGATTGTGAACAGATATTCTTTGTTTGCTTTGTAGAACATAATATCAATTAACCGTAATGTCGCTGAACTTATGCATTTGAATAATAAAGCCGTAGTTGATTAAGCACTTAGTACTGTGAATATTAGATTCGTGTGTGGCATTGCTCTCAAGAATTGCAGTTAGCTTTATTTAATTTTATATTGTATTTTTTATTTGGCTCACAAAACAAATTGTTTTAAGATCTTCCATTTTTAAGATTCCGTTGTCAACAAGAAACCTTTATAGTTTCGCCATGTCCATCTGTCTGTCTGTACGCGGCTTAACTCAGAGACTCTTAGTACAAAAAAAAAAAAAACTACTATTTTATTTTACTTTGTAGGCGTGATTAATATGTACAGCACATATTAATCACGCCTACAAAGTAAAATAAAATCGTAGTTTTTTTTTTTTATTGTAGCTTCCCTACACGTAAAGTGGGGATGGTATTTATTTTTACTCGTCTATCCCATGGTGTGGGGTATCATTGGATAGGCCGTTCAAAAATATTGTGGATGTATACAATCCATTTTTCGATTCACGGATCAGTTTGCGTAATATTAAGCTTCAAAGTTCTAATTTTTGTAAGAGTTACGTGTGGCTGTGGCAGTGGCAGTAGTGTGTTTATATAAAATTTTAAACGGCAAAAACGGTTTAAAATTTTGCAATTTTTTCCTTTTAACTTCGTTATAACAATGCTAAAAGGAAAAATATCACAGCTTGTTAGCTGACCAACCTTCTTATGAAACTTATATTTGCAGTTGAAATATATCGGAGAACATGTTTTTCAACTACAATGTTAAGTTTTTTTGGCATAAGTTCATCCCAACTAAGGAATCCTTCGTTGTGCGTGGTCCGACACGCACAATGAATTCACTTTTCTCATATTTGAAATTTCTTTCAAATCCATGAATCATCCTCCTCTTTAATAGAGTAGTAGACAGAAAAACGAAACTTATTTTAATCACTTATAATTCATTAGTGTCCTTACTAGACACCAATAATCATCAAAAAAAAACTCACAGCTACGCGCACATCGTCATAAAAAAAACATTCACATTCCAAAATCCTAATTATATCACGCCATAATTCCATCACAAAAGCAGACATAATTACACTACAAAACCAGCAGCGAAATGTTATTTAAAAGTACGTAACGCGAAGGTAAATGACACTAATGTTCCCATAAAGATCGCCACTGTGACGAGGCTACGCACTCCAGTTCCCAGCTTTAATGAACCATTACATTGCGAATTGTCAGGTGATACGACACCGCTGGGCTTCATGGGGTAGTTAAGACCTCCAAGAGTCGCTTTTAGTGGAATTTTATGTTGATGTTCCAGGTTTCGAGGATAAATCCGGGGTTGCTAAGGAGCTATTGAAGTGGAATTAGTGGCGTTAAGTCTGGTGATTTGTTTCTTTCATCTTTAGTAAGTTTAAAGAAGTTAACAGATAGAATAAAAAAACAAGCATTCACAGTCAGGGAACTTGATTTTTGATCAGATTTACACACTACGTCAATAATTGTCATTTCAAACGACTGTCAAAAATGACAGTATTTGTGATTTGAACTTACAGACGAAAAGTTGATAGTGAATTTGCAAATTTGTCAATTTTCCATTCTCATCGTCTTTTTCTAATGTATCATTTATCATTATTTTCCTTCGTATAGTAAATTAGTTACTGAGTTCTACGGAAAACGAAGTAACTAGATCCAATTATTTCCTAGCTGCATCCAATTACAGCTACTAATTCTGTTATTATAATCTACTAACTCGCATGAATTATGCAACTACAACGTGTCCTCATAAAACTTCCTATGTTTTGTCGCAAAGGAAATTCTCCTTCGAGCCTTCGTTTATTACTGAACACCGTTTATTTATTCTAAGGAGGTTCCCCGTACATTTATTAAAATGGCGATAAAGGCTTATTTATTGTCTCCATGTTTGGTTAGCACGCGAGCAACGAACGCCATTTTGTCGTTTTTTTGCCACGAATTTAAATTGGGTTGACACGATAATGCTGAAGGAATGTTGAGGATTCCGTGGCTGTGATTCACCGTGCTTATAGAATTAGTGGTTTTTTGTCGTGGTTAGAAAGAAAAATACTCTTTTGTTCTTTGTTAATCAGGGTTCTAAATAGAACACATTTTCACTTGGAAAAAATGGTTCTGGTCTCGGATAGAAACAGGTGACCCAGTTTTTATGGTGGAATTGAAAACCAATTACAGACACTTTTGAATTGTCAAAGGGTCGATCGGTCAGTCAGAAAAATGAAGCTGATTGCCCATTCTATAGCGTAATAGATACCTATGGAGAAGAACGGGCAAAAAACTTCATGGACACTCTTTTAAATCCAAATATGGTTACATATGTACATCAATTATGTTTAAATTATACATATAAAAACGATGCAGAACGTTAAAAGCGTCTGTAATAAAAAAAAAACAAAAACAATTAATAACAAACAATAACACAAAAGATCACGGCTTTTTTGCCCGAAGGATTAGGCAGAGGTATATATAGTACACCCACATTTCTACAGTTACCTACGTATAAGTTCCATGTAATAAGGGGAGAGAGAGCCCATTGCACAATTCCAGACTGATAATGGCTGCTGACACTGACTGATAATGGTTTCTAAACCAGCATTATCTGTTTCTACACTTAATGTATTTAAGTTCTAGCTATTCATACACGAAATATATTTAAAAAAAAAAACATCTATAGGCGGTAAAGAAGCCATAGAAAATTAAAAACGGCGGCGTGGTCGCGGTGACTTTTGATCATATATATTATATATTTTTTTTGTACTTATTTATAAAAAAAAAACATCGTTTCTATGGCTTCTTTACCAACTGTCTATAGGTGTATCTCTTATAATATTTCATGTACGAAAAGATAGACCTTATTATATAGGGTGTATCTACGAGATACACCTATAGGTGGTAAAGAAGCCATGAAAATGTTTTTTTTTAAATCTGAGTATTTTATTTAAAAAATTAAATAATCTAAAATTACTTGATATGATGATTACTACTCATTAAGTAGGTAAAGGTTTTTTTGCAAAATGTCAAACAAATTTTATCGCTGCTATGGCTTTTTTACCACCTGTAGATGTTTCTCTTAAAATATTTCGTATTTGAATAGATACACCTTATATATTCTAAAACAGATAACCTAAAGGAGCTGAGATAAGGCAAGTATTTGGCTTGGAAACCGATAGTAAATAGCTTTACTAACGAGTACCTTGCCAACAGAAGTACCTACGTCGACTTTCTTCAGCATTGGCGGTAAGCCAGGAAGACGGTCTTTCAAGGACGATATTTCTGTTGATATATTCATATTACTAAACAAGATTTGAATATGAAAGCACCAGCAGTTTGTGTTAATGTCGAGTGTATTTGGCACTTGGAAAATAACAGGTCAAAAGTAAATTGTGAATGCTTTATAGAGATGATATTTTCATGTTTTTTATTCTGTGTTGTTTTTCTGCTCAGTTTGGTTGGTTGTCGGGCTTGTTCTAAGTCCGCCTGGCTCGCTACCACCATCGTATCTAAGTCTGTCGCCATTACAACAATTTTAACAGCCTTTGTTGTTTCGGCAGTTATAGGTAAGATAGCCAGTTCCTCTGTGGATGAGGATTCCGGGTGAAGCTCGGTTCCACCTTCGGCCTTATCATCACTTACCAGGTGAGATGAAGGCCAAGAGCTTCACAGTAGTGGACAAAAAAAAACTATTCATTTTCATACAAATTTGTGTCCGTCCGCGAGTTGTCTTTGTGGTGTAGTTGTGGTTATTGTGTGGTTTTGGTACGTGTGGTATGAGCCCTAAGGGTCTCTGAATCGGTATCCATTCTCTTCAGGTCTGTTCGCGCGACAAAATGAGATATCACTGGATATTGAATGACAGCGTTACTGTGAACCGGGTGAAGCTCGGTTCCACCTTCGGCCATATCATTACTTACCACCAGGTGAGATGAAGATCAAGAGCTTCCCGGTTGAGGATAAAAAAATACACTAATAAATAATTAATCTATGTATCTATTTGCGATATTGTTTATTGTATTTTTAATAAAATCACGTGCGTTTTCATATTGCTTGTTATAATAAATTGAAATGAATCGTTTACTTAGGAATACAAAGCCAATGCTTAAGCAAGCATTGGCTAAGCTTATCAAATGACATTACGAACTATTTGAAATATCAATGAAATAAGTGCGAACCTAATGGAGAATATGTACGCATAATAATAAGACGCGTATTAGAGCAGTGGTGGCGCAGTGAAGGAAAACATCGTGAGGAAACCGGTATGTCCTAGAACCAAAAAATTCGAAGACATGTGACATCTCCCAACCCGCACTAGGCCCACGTGGAGATGAGGCCTGTGTCCCAGCAGTGGGAACATTACTTTTAGGGTGATTATGCTATGCATATCTATTATTCCGACTTTAACAACGTCCCACAGTTAAACTTGCGTAGCCATAAAAAATCTGTTATATGTAATAAAAATGATGTTGCCTGTCCAAAAGTTCACATAAAATCCCATTGAGAAAAGGACGTCCAGTTTTTCCCGAATTTCAATATATTTCAGGAAACTTTACAAACTATACTTTCCCAAAAAAAAAAATTAAGACTATTACGAAATTTTTAATACAAAAAATAGCCGTTCTCAAGTGATGCGCTAACCAACGAACAGCATTTCATTTTAAGGGTTCCGCAGTTAACAAGGAACCCTTATAGTTTCGCCATGTCTGTCTGTCTGTCTGTCTGTCCGTCTGTCCGCGGCTTAGCTCAGAGATTCTTAGTAATAGAAAGCTGTAAGTTAGCATGGGTATACATATTAATCAAAATAAATAAAATTGAAAAATTGGTAAAATAAAATCTTAAAAACACGTACGGGATATATACCCTAAAAATTTTAGGGTATATATCCCGTACGCGTAAAGTGGGGATGATTTTTTTTTTTCTCATCTAACAAAAAGCAGTTATCTATGTATAAAACCACTAAGGACTTCAAAACTACCACATTGTAATGCAAAAACTCCCCTTGCATCACCCAGACTACAATTTGGAATTATTTTTATCACCTAACTTTACTGTAACAAACTGTACTGAACGCGAAAGTACTACAAACTAAATTTATGCCGCCTCTTCGAAGTTTTGTTATCGTTGATATAAATTCAAGTTTACGCTCTGCCTCATTCTAGAGTCGAGAAATTTGCGATTCTTGCTTGTAAATTATAATATTTTAGTTTAGGTGTCAGATAAGATGATCTATTGGATGACAGAATTGGAGGAAATTACTAGACTAACCCGCTAACGTTTGTATAATGACATCTATAATATATTATCATATCAAGGGAGGTATACAATGTGAACATTTTTTTCTAGTATGGGTAAGTAAGTTTTTATGGGTAACATAGAGAAAAACGGTAAACGAATTATGTGTTAAATTTAAAAGAAAATAAAAGTGACATTAAATTTAAAAAAGGTAAATTTTCAAAGATATAAAATAATCACCCTGTATATAGTGGAAAGAGAAGTATGCAGGTATGCAGCCAGCACTTACCGTAGTTTTTTGTGAAGAAGAACACGAAAAAAACTAAATTGCGTGAACAGTTCATTGATCCTAGATATATGCCTATACAGCGATTTTCGTTGTCATGTCACTGTATAGGTATTTATTATACAGGGTTATTTTACATTGGCTAGCTAAACTCCGCTTACGCGATGGGTGGGATATCTTACCATGATAAAACAATTTTTTTTTATTTATTTGGTGATGTTTTGTTGGGTCATCGACCGCCGTTATTATTATAAGTAGTAATATCAGAATAAAAAACCATTTTTTTTTTTTTTTGTGTATACTTTTCAGACGTGATGGATATAGATCCACGCGAGAAACAATGGTTTTTTCATTGTGTCTCTAATTACGGCATACGAGAGGTTAAACACGATAAAACATAAGAAAACAGTTTTTATCAACTCATACTTCAAGTAACAATACTCGACGGCACGGTTGGCGCAGTAGTTAAGCGATTGACTGCTGCGCTGCGTGTCGCGGGTTCGATTCCCGCACGGAACAAATATTTGTATGACCTACAAGTAGTTGTTTCTGGGTCTGGCTGTTTGTGTAGGTAACTTTAAATGTTTGTAAACGCACCCACAATACAGGAGAAATTCCTAGTGTGGGGCAAAGTTTACAAAAAAAAAAAAACAACACTGACAGCAGTCGTTGAACTGCTAAAAAAAAAGCATCGGGGCCTGACTTTTTTTTAATTTATCGTGTCTAGATATCGATACCCATAGGGTCGGTTTTTAGTTTTTAGCTTTTAACGGAGTTTACGTAGAAATTTTAAAATAACCCTCTATATATTCGTTTGCCGTCTGGTCCTATCTAAATATAGCATCACATTATGTCGACACATTATGTTGTGTGTGTGACTGCTTTGTTGGTCTAGTGGTCGCAAGTAGTACTGCTGAGCATGAGGCTCCGAGTTCGATTCCCGGGCCGGACAACTCAGAAAGGATGGGGAAAGAAGCTCAACGATTCGACTAACAATACCAAAGAAAGGACATTTGGGTAGGCCTCAAAAAATTACTCAAACTGCTAGACCATGATTAAAGCTAGCTGAGAAAGAGGAAAAAAAATGACCCACGTAGTCCTCACGTTCACAGTAATTAAAATAATAATATTTATATACTTCACAAAGTAATGGCCTGTTTCATCATCTCCATATCAGTTACATACAGTTACAGATACTTATCTAGATGACAACTTTATACAGATTCTGTTTCATTGAAAACTAATCTGGTAGGATTCAACACCTATCTGAACTCTAAAACAAGCCCTAATAATTCATTCCGCAGATAGAAAACATGGAATTCTTCACCAAAATAAAAGCGAAAAAAATATTATATTCATTACGCGAATGTCTGATGGCCAGTGACATCTGCTGAGGTGCTCACAATCGGCCTCGTTAAAATTCACCTTTTTAATTATATCACCCTTTTTTTCAAAAAAAGAATCCCTTTGATAAGTTTTACGTCATTAACGTCTTAGTTGATTCATCGCTTCAATGCTTCCAGAGTTTTTATTTTTATTTAATTTTGTGTAGATATTTTTTTGCAATTCTTGGTCGTGTCTTTATTCCTGATTATTTTTTCTAATTTGAGGTAAAGTTTAAACTCTTCTTTGCAATTTACCTGAGTTCTAAGTAGGCACGGAAAATATTACCAATTTTCTTTCTAATCTTCTCTTTCAATCAAAAAGATATTAATTAAAGAAAAAAAATGCTTTGTGCCGTAATTATAGAACCGCCGCCGTTAGAACGTAATTTTTTTCTGTAATTAATTCAAATCTTTGTGTATTTTTTTCAGCTAAATTGATTGCATAAATCCAAGAACCTATTAATACCTACTTGCATTTTTTTATTCTACTTTAGCTGATTAACCTAATATGTAAAATATCTATATGGTTATGCATATTACCGAGTTGTGGATATTTAATCCGTTAAGCTTCTTTTAACATGTAATTTGGTTCAGTAATCCCTTTTACCGTAAATTGAAAATCATGTAACGAAAATGCAATCAGGGTATTTCATCAACCTACCATATTTAGTGTTTACGAAGAAGTGTTAGCTATCACACAAAAACAAAACAGCAAACGCAATCAAATTACTTTTAGTTAAACTTATAAATTCAGCGCGAGCACGATTGATTTAGGTACAAAACACTTTCTTACACAAAAAAAAAACGGCCAAGTGCGTGTCGGACCACGGACAATGAAGGGTTCCGTAGTTGGTATGAATTTACCTCAAGAACAAACTTAACATTGTAGTTGAAAATCATGTTCTACCATACGGAGTGTCTATGAGAACATGGTTGACTAATACTCAGTAACTTGTGAAGCCTACTTAGCAGTGATAGTTTTCCTTTTAACTTCATTACAAATACTATTAAATGTTTTCACATATCCAAATACAACCATTTAGCTGGCAGGGGGACACTTGACTCTAACAAAAAAAATTGCGCTTAATATTACGCAAACGGATCCCTGAATCGAAAAATGGTTTTCACAAACCCAAAATATTTTTGAAAGGCCTATCCTAGGATACCCCACACCATGGGACAGACGCGAAAAAAAAATATCATCCCGACTTTAGGTGTAGGGGACTCATCCTAAAAATATATTTCAAGATTTTATTTTGACAATTTGTCGTCGTAATCTACAATGCGTATCCCGAGATCACGCAAGCATTGTCTAGATTCGCGAACAACACCCCTAGACCACTTAATGGATACTAGGTCCCCCGCTAGAAACAAACCCCGATCCCTAATGTTAGGTTATTTTAACGCCAATGGCTTGGACGGCCAAAACTCAGAGATCACCGAATTCCTCGGCGATCATAAGGTAGATGTTTTCCTAATTCAAGAGACCTTTTTAAAACCCAGGCACCGTAACCCGTCAATTGCGAATTATCGTATAATTCGCAACGATAGGTCGCGGTGCCACCTGGGAGGTACTCTAATCTATTATAAATCAGAGCTCTATTGCACGCCCATAGACCCTCCTGTCCTAAAGTCCCTATTAGAAGTCTCGATCTGCCGAATCGGTATGACGGGCCACCCATCTATAACGATAATATCAGCCTATCTGCCCCCTACCATTACAATTGATCCTATCCAAGATCGACTACTGACCGACGACCTTAGCACCCTCTTGAGCATGAGTGATTCCGTCATCATGGCGGGTGATCTCAATGCCAAGCACCCAGCCTGGAATAGTAGACTCACCTCCCATAGGGGTAAAGTCCTCTTTGACCTCTGCCCCCTCCTAAATTTTGATATCATCGCCCCGATGAATCACACCCACTATCCGCATAATCCTGACCATGCCTCTGACGTGCTCGATGTGGCACTTCTAAAGAACATCAACCTACGGTTGGTCTCTATAGAGGTGCACCACGAGCTTCACTCTGACCACCGACCTGTTCTCGTAGAAATGGCCCCTCGCATAGGTCTTCAAGACCCCAATATCCCCCCGCGCACCAAAAGGATAACGGACTGGAAGCGAGTAGGCGAAAGCTTGAAAGCTAACACGTCCCCCCAATTGGATTCGATCCCCGACCAGTTCGACTCTATCGCAGACACGACGACCGCGATCGACTCTCTCACAGAGCACGTACAATCTGTCCTGAACACATGTTCAAGGGAGGTTCCGACGACGGATAACCGTCGCGGGAAACTGCCGGACGATGTACGTGCACTGATGACGGAGAAGAACGCAGCCGTCCGTGCGTACAGTAGCTTTCCCTGCACGGCTAACAAAATCCACATGCGCTACTTGCAGCGTGCTGTAAGTAAACGCGTGAAGGAATTTCGTGACGCCGACTCGGATAATCTACTGAGCAGCCTAGAGCCGAACCATCTAGCATTCTGGCAACTCCAAAGGAAACTCAATCCCCGAGGAGGTAGCTCAGCCTCAATGCCCCCACTGATCCGCCCAGACGCGTCTCTCGCTTTCGAAGACATCGACAAAGCCGAATGCTTAGCCGACAGTCCAGAGGCCCAGTGCTCGCCCAGCTCTCAACCAGTAGACCAGGCGCACCTCGATGAGGTGAACGCTGAAGTCGAACGTAGAGCCGCTCGCCCGCCCGTCGAAGACCCTGAGTATCCTCTGGCTCCCGTCACACCGGCGGAAGTGCACGAGCTCATAAAGGGTCTGAAACCTCGTAAAGCCCCTGGCTCTGATGGTATCACCAATAGGGTGGTCCAATTGTTCCCCGCCCACCTGATAATGCTCTTGGCCACCATCTTCAATGGAGCCATGAACAATAATGTCTTCCCGCAAGTGTGGAAAGAGGCCACAGTAATCGGTATTGCCAAACCCGGTAAACCCAAGAAGGAGCCCGCGAGCTACCGCCCCATTAGCCTGCTCACAGTCATGGGCAAACTCTACGAGAGGCTTATTTATAAGCGTCTCAGAGACTACGCCGAGACTAAGGGCCTTATCCCCCACGAACAGTTTGGATTCCGTACCAAACATTCGTCGACCCATCAGGTCCACCGTATAGTCGAGGACATAAGCGCCGGCTTTCAACGCGGCCTTATGACAGGAGCTATCTTCTTTGATATAGCGAAAGCGTTCGACAAAGTCTGGCACAACGGCTTGATTTACAAGCTGTACCAACTCGGTGTGCCCGAGCGTCTCGTGCTCATCTTACGAGACTTTTTGTCGAATCGCACCTTTCGCTATCGCATAGAGGGAGCCCTCTCCTCCTCCCATCCCATACGCGCAGGAGTCCCTCAGGGCTCTGTGATATCCCCCCTGGCTTTTACGCTTTACACCAGCGACATCCCGAAGTTTAAAAAGGCTCAGTTGGCTCTGTTCGCAGACGATACGGCCGTTTACTACAGAGGGAAGTGTCATAATGTCATTGCCAACACTCTCCAGACTGCAGCCGACAAGCTCGGTGCGTGGTTTAGAAAGTGGCGGATCGAAGTCAATCCTGACAAAAGCCAAGCGGTTCTCTTCGTAAAACCGAGAAAAATCCCCCCAAAGCCCAAACCTGTCACCATGTTCGGCAAGCCTATCCCCTGGGAGAAGCGAGCCAAATATCTAGGTGTCATCCTCGATCAACGCCTCTCCTTTTCTGAGCATGTAAGTAAGGCGCGTTCGCGCGCCGCCTTCGCTCTCTATAGGCTTCACTCCCTTGTCCACGAAAATAGCAAATTGTCACTCAAGTGCAAATTGCGATTGTACACCGCGTGCATCCGCCCCATCATGACCTATGCGAGTCCAGTCTTTGCCCAAGCAAAATCACATGTCATCCATAAGATGCAAATCATTCAAAATCGTTTCCTCCGTAAATGCACGGGAGCCCCCTGGTTCGTTCGGAACACAAACCTCCATGTAGAGCTTAGAATGCCTACAATAGCCCAATTTCTGAAACGCTCTTCCAAGCGATTCTTTGACTCTGCCGCCACCCACCGCAACACTCTCGTTGTGCAGGCCGCCAATTATACCCCCTCCCGCATTAGTACGATCCGCCGTCCAAGGCACGCACTGACCGACCCAGACGACCCCACCACTCTCATCCAGGAGAGTCGTAGGGAAACTAGTACAGCTCGAAGAGTACACACAACACGAACACGATCACAATTCCGACCTCGCTTTAGAGGTCCCGCGCGAAACCCACCCCGATCCACTATTATTATCGTCAATAATAATAGCCCTCCCCGTCCCTTGACGACGACGCTTAACGATGTGCCAGCATGTGGTTTAGCTGAGCCTGTAATCCAAACTCCCCCGATTAATAATCAGAACCCTGATATTATCCAGCCACCGACGGTCCCTTGCCACCCTCCCTCCGACACTGCCCTAAGCCGAGGTTCGAGCCCCACCTGGGGTGCCCTTAGCGAGCAGTCGTCTAGCTTAAGTAGATTATAGTAAAAACCCCCTGGCTGGAGGCGTAAACTTCGTTAGGAGCTTGCGGCACCATAGGAAAGCCCGGTTAAGGAGCAGGAACCCCCAGTGGTTATACCTCCGAGATGCCATACAAAAAAAAAAAAAAAAAAAAAAAAAAACAATTTGTCGTCGTAATTAATATGTATCATACCAAATTACAGCTTTCTAGCACTAAGAACCAGACAGACAGACAGATAGACAGACGGACATGGCAAAACTATAAGGGTTCCTTGTTTTACTACGGAACCCTAAAAATCTAAAAAATATTAAGCATTTAAAACACAATTAGTACCAACATAATCTCCACTTAAATTCATAAACGAGTACCACAAAATTAAAGTCACGCTGCAAAGCCCGCATTATAAAGATTAGTCCACATTAAATTATACTCGTACTCGGGCCATAGTTTGTAATGTCAGCGACAAAAGTTGCTTAACATTTTGAAATTTAATAAATGTTGTTTTAATACTTATTTTAATATTTATGATCTAGTATATTTTAGAACTTCAATGATTATGATTATTCAATTTCTCGTGTTGGTCCGCTACTGAGAAATTCCTCATGAAATATAACCCAATAACACTTACTTACCTAGAAGACATTAATATTAAACTTATCTCGATGTTTTGTCAAGTCGTAAAAACCCGTTCGAAGCCGGGGTGGGTTGCTAGATAGATAGAATACTCATTATTATGTACACCATAAAAATTACAGATATAAATGTAGAACTATTACATAGGGTGTCACAATGGGCGGTCTTATCGCTAAAAGCGATATTTTACAGACAACCTTCGCGGTCGCTAGTGTTTAGTAAAAATATCTAAAGGATGATTTTATAGAGATATATACATTCCTAGAGTTAGACGTGGGATTCATGTCAGCTTATAAATGTCTACTTTTAGAAGTAGAGGAACGGGTTTAAAATATTTTATGTAATACATCAGATAGAGGGGCTCGTTTCTACGTAATAACAGCCGCACGGGTCGATCCATTAGGTTAAGCTATGCTTGCCGGGGTTGGTCCGTGGATGGGTGACCTTTACATAACGAGATTCCTCCGTGCCTCGAAACGTTTGTTAAGCCGTTGGTCCCGGCTGTCATTCGTGGATCTTTGACAGTCGTTACGGGTCGTCAGAAGCCCGAAAGTCAGACAACCAGTCGTACTAAGGTGTAGTATTACCCAGTTATTGGTTTTGGAGGTCAGAGATTTGTCAGAATCAAAGATCATCGTTGGGTTAACGATGATGTTTTGAGGACTTTGTTCAGGGGCCCAAGTCTGCTATTTTTATAAATTCGTCACTCCAACACGACCCCATTCTCATTTCGCTAAAAGTTCGTAATCTGCTAACTTCATAATGGTCGATCATTGGTCGGTCAATGGGCTCGTAATAGAATTGTATTACAATGGTATTTTGAACATTTATTCATGCCAGATTTCATTTATATATATTTTTACATATTATTTATTAGTGTTATAAGCAATTTGAAATAGTAGAAAGTTGGAAGTTTAGTAGGAAGTTTCATTTGTCATTATGTACGAGACTACCAATTCTTTCAATGGAGTGTCAGTGGCTGACCATTGGAAAGTCATAATGACGCCATTATATTAGTAGATTACCAAAATTGTTAAAATCAACGATTATGAAATCAGTGGTAGACCATTCTGACACTATTGTAATAGCAGACTTGGGGCCCTGGGGGCCAAGTCTACTAATGTACAAACGTTGCAATGGTCTCTTCATCGTGAGTTTTTGACAGATTTGCCATACAAACACTGTCAAATACTCACAATGGCGAGACCATTCTGACACCATTGTAATAGCAGACTTGAGGCCCTGGATGTATGTAGGTACGATATTTTTTGGTCTGTGTGATTTGTGTTAGAAACACGTAATAATAGGCAGGAAATAATTAAAAAACCCTTCTTAACTGATGGTAACCGACTCATGTTATTGTCTGTACATCGTACTGTTACGCTGAGAAGCCGCGGGTGTACCAGAAAGCCATTAGTCAAATCTTGTGACTGAGCAAAAACATTGATAGAGCATCTTGTGGACTAGAAGTATTTATGTATGTATTTAACTAATGGGTTCTATGATTATTTAGTAGTTAAATATTAAGGGGGAAGCGATAAGGTAAATTCAAATATTCTTGTGATTTTTTTCAATTTGCAGCTCAATGTCTGGGTGTATGTTCATTAATTAATAATTCGCGACAGGAACAAATATGTATTTATAGAATTATTTACAATCATTAGAATCAGTAATACAGCTTCTTAAATTAGTATAAACGCTCTTGCAAAGCTCAGGGGCTCATAGATGAGTCACTGAATTGGGTATTTTGTCAGTAGTAATGAAAGAGATGTAGGTTTGGTGTTAGGCAAAACCACGGAATTTGTTTAACATTACTTCATATACTTTTTTTTTGGGCAATCCTCATGGGTACCCTCCGTCTGAGAAGAACGGAGAATTATGTCGGACTCCTACCGACCAAAACCCCACGGTTCCTTCCAGTACCATAAGTTGGAGGCCTGGGAGATACTTGTACATTCGCCGCACACCCGACTGGTATCAGCCTGCCATGCCTAGCGGGCCCCATCAGCAAGTGGGGCTGTTCCCACAACCGCACATCTTCCCATCAAAGCCTTTCTGAGCGCGACTGCTTGAGCGATGAAACAGTCCCAATTTCGTCGCCCGCAGGCCCCTCCTTATGATTGCCAGAGATCGTTAAGCGCCCTTCGACGCTTGGCTGCCCTTCTGGTGTGAGTGGAATGAGAGGTATGTTCTATTTCCCTCTCCGCCGCCTCATTTGCATTCATCACCTCCTCGCGACAGCATCCCACGCGATTTCACTTCCAACCATGGACTAAACCATACTCGACAGCGAAATCTGTGTAGCCCTGGCTCTTGTACTAGGAGTTCATGTATCAAAATGGCCAGATGAAAAAATGAGATTCTGCATTTGATATGTCAAGTTTGATTAGTTTATTTTGTCAGGAGCTCGTGGAAATGAAATGAAATGAAATGAAATCGTTTATTCTGTAAATAGGATATCGGAATCTCTTTTACACGTCATATAAAAAATATAAAAACAAGCTTGAGGAAGTCGACATTTCCTATCTGACTATCCCTGAGAAGAAATGGCGAAACAAACTCAGGGGTCAAAGTCTCTTTTAAAGTCCAGACATAATCTTGGTCAGATCATGTGAGGACCATTTAGATCCGTGTCTGAAATGGTCTTTTGACGAAAGAACCACACAATTTTGAGTGGACCTGTCCAGTCAGTGCAAGCATTTGTCAGTAAACGTGTAGCTCAACTCAGGATTTAAGGAGCTCAACGACTCGACGAACAATACCAAAGAAAGAACATTTGGGTAGGCCGCATAAAGTACTCAAAAGTGGTGGTTATGTAATAACGCTTGCTGGGTTTGGTCTGTGGATCATCTTTACATATCAAGACTCCTTCGTACCTCGGAGAGCACGTTAAGCCGTTGGTCCCGGCTGTCATTTGTGGATCTTTGATAGTCGTTACGGGTCATCAGAAGCCCGAAAGTCTGACAACCAGTCTTACCAAGCGGTATTACCCAGTTACTGGGCTGTGAAGGTCAGACAGGCAGTCGCTCCATGTAAAATACTAGTATTCAGCTGCATCCGGTCAGAATAGAAGCTGACCCCAACATAGTTGGGGAAAGGCTAGCCTAGGCATATTGATTGTCCCCCCCGGTGGGTTCCCGCATTGTCGAGGCGGGGGGGCTCAGTAGCCGTGACTTGCCATGGTGAAGCTAAGAGGAACCCGAGGTGGGGGCCGCTCGTCAGGGCTTTTGCGGCTAAGCCGACGACGTAGCGGTCGTAGGTTGCGGTGCCGCTTCGGTGACATCGCAACTGAGGCGGGCCGCGATGTGGAATGGGCGACATCGTGGCTAAGTGTGGGAGGCCGCGGCGGGAGAGGAGTGCCGGTATTGCGGTGAGCCGTTCTCCCTACCTTCCGCGGCCTTGACGGGGTCGCCACCGTTGAATGGCGGACGCGGTGGGGCCGCAGAGGAAGAGGAGTGTCGGTATTGCGTTGGCCGCTCTCCCTATCCTCTGCGGCCGAAAAGTGGTAGGCAGCGGGGCCACTGACCTGACCCGTCGCGGGGGGACCGGGGGCGCCTGGACGCAAGGTCGTCTGGCGCGGGATCCCAGGTGGAGGCCAGCAGGCAAGGGTGCGGAGGTACCCTTGCCTGTATTGCACAGGCCTCCACCAGTGTCGGACGGGAATGGCCAGGCGTTCCCGGTCATTCCCATATCCCCCCCAGGCGGAGGGACATGCGGGGCCCGCCAGCTAGGCGGGCATGCGCCGGGAGGGTTGTGGACGTAAAGGCTGTGCCGGTTTCCCATGACCCTCCCATCAAGGCGATGAGGGAACTCCGCTGAGTTTTAGTGGCTATACTGCCATTTTGGCAGGGAGTCCCACATACCTCGTCTCGTCCCCCGACGACGGGCATGCGTAACGCATATCTCAGTCATAAAAAAAGAAAAAAAAAAAGGCAGATTGATTGTCAACTTTGAATTCTTAATTATTACTACCTACGTACCTGTTACAAGCATCCCTTAACCATTTTAATGTATTTTGCCTTGTATGATTGAACCAAATAGGCCATTTCATCACATACTAGCTTCTGCTTCTAAAATTTCTTGTTCCCCGACCCATTGCCCGCCCGCGATATTATTTTGTTTTTACTTAGCGTTTTTTCAGGCTTTTCTCTTCATACTCGGACTCTTAAGGATCACAGTGTGATGTAAAATAACCTAAAACATTCCTCAAGAACTGGGCTATCAAATGCTAAAATAATTTTTAAATCCCGCTTGTAGTTTTAGAGATTAAAAGAGGTAAAATTAGTATAGAGGTTTCGTTCACCAACTTAATAATACTTTATGAAAACGTATCCTAAGATAAAAATAACACCTCCATCTAAAAATAGAACCTCAATGTTCCCGACCGACCTCGCAAATATATCAGCCTCCATTGTCATACAAAAATATATCATCCAATATAAAAAAATGACTGGTTTCCGGTTAATTTCCCGCCAAATGTAACCGACGACGAGACCAAAACGACATTATTTTGGGAGTAAGTGGATACACGCACGTACGAATGGGCAACAAGTGGTCCACATTTGGGAGATATTGTATTATTGACCGGTGAACCAGAAGACAATATTATAGGTAGATAATGTCGATGGGAGTATATTTTCTGTGGGTCGTGACGTCATAGTTAGGGGACCTTGAGAATTCGGGATGGGTACTGGATACGTTTTTGGGTGTTTTATTGATTTTTTTGGAACAGGAATCCTTTGCTGAATATAAATATTTGTACCGTTAACTTTTGAATAAGAGTAATGTATTTCTATGAGTTTAATGGATTACACTTTAAGTTACAGTAACAACGTGAAACGTACGCGTACTGCGTTGTTGAAAGGCCTACACTATCCTCCCATACCTATTAACACTGATATTGATATTGTAGAAGCCAATTATTTTTAAAAGAGTAACGTGGAGTTTCTTGCCGGCTCTTCTCCATAGGAAACGACTAATTGGAACCGTGCACCTAGCTTCTGACGTTTCATAAGTGCCCTTGTAGGTTTATGTGAAATAAAATATTTTCATTTGATGAATTGATTTGAAACATCACCAGAATAACAATGCAACAAAGTCGTGCCCTCAATAATAAAAAGTGAATTGGATTCGTAGAAAAAAATCTGAACGCAGTTAGTGTTATTTTGTGTACTCTCGAGACATAGTAGCAAAAATATCGTCCAAAAAACAAAAAAAAAAATAAGTGGCCAGGGTGGCCCCTGTTATTATCGCTTCTCGCTCATAATTTAGCAAAAATAACTGTAACTTCGCCATCAACAAGTGGCGAGTGGAAGTTTTGTGTTACATTAATAATTCTAGCGGTCCGCTTTTTATTCGAGTTCACTCTGCCTCTGAAAGTTACCATTGCTAAAAATAACAGAAAATATTTGAGTAGGTATATCTTTTTATATTCTTTAAGGATATTATTTGGAACTGCTGCCGTGCTTCACCCGCGTGGCTTTATCTAAAATAAAGGTAGCCAAGTTACTCCTTATAGCATCAGCTATCTGTTAGTGAAAGTACCGTCGAAATTGGTCAAGCCGTTCCGAAGATTAGCCGGAACAGACAGACAGTATACTTTTTTTTTTTTTATAAGTACAGTATTAATACTTTCATATGCATTTAGTAAAAAGCTGTTATTTTGACATTGCAAACAGTTTAATATTACTGTATTATAAATACCTTCCGATAAATGTTCGAAATCATGGCAAAACTGAATCAAAATCCGTTGCGTAGCTCTTCTTCGATAAATGGGCTATCCAACACTAAAATATTTTTTATATTCGAACCAGTATCTAGTTCCTGAGATTAGTGCGTTCAACTAAACAAACAAACTCTTCAGCTTTATAATAAGCTGATCCGCGCAACTTCGTCTGCGTCAGCTAAGAGAAAGAAAGCTTTAAGTAATGAAATTTCTACTTATTTTGTTACGGAGTTATTTTAAAATTATGATATTTCCTAAGATGTTGATTGAAATCAAGTGATGTCAAAGACAATTTTGTTTACATTTAAATATTTGTGCATAGATAAATTATTGGTCTCGCTGCACTCGACCGCAACGAGACCTATCATTTATCTAAGTACTTGTGATTAATAACATATTTATTTGGATAAGGATTAATATTATGTTGATAAAACTCCTTCGCAAATAATGCATAAATTTCGAAAAAATTTGATTACCATAAAAAAGGTTATAGTGAGTCAATCTTAAAAGATAGACATATGCTATCGCGGACTTTTTTTTAACTTTTAAAGTGGAACAATTCCATCATACATGATATTTGCGTAACTAAAACCGTTTACGCTGCGCACGCAACGGAAACTCCCAAAAAGGAATATTTTTTTCCGTTTTTGTAACATTTTTCATTTATGCCCCGCTCCTATTAGTCGTAGCGTGATGTTATATAGCCTATAATATTCCTCGATAAATGGACTATCCAACACAAAAATAAATTTTCAATTCATACCAGATGTTCCTGAGATTAGCGCGTTCAAACAAACAAACAAACTCTTCAGCTTTATATATTAAGTATATAGATTATTTATAAATAAATAAAAAATTATAAAAGGTTTTGCACCACTGTCTTGTCACTTTGACAGTGACATTTCTTGAAGTTTTTTTGTTTACTTAAATTATCTGAATTATAGACTTGGAGTATACACTCCAAGTCTATAATTCCACTCCCTAAGAAGCAATAATGCAAAAACATATTTAGAAATATACCTAATTGGTAACGCCATCTCTCGATGTTTCTTATAAAAGATGATTTATAAATGCTTGGACAGTTCTGTCATTTGACGTCGTCACTGTCCAAACAGGCGAGCTGTCCCCCCCACCCCCGCATGCACGCGTCGTCTAGAATTGGACGCCGCTTTAGAGAACATTTAATCAAGAAAAATAAACTTTTTCTTGACTCCGCTAAAACCGCTTAAACGCTTAAGATCTCCGTATCGTGATCGAATCAATTTGAACTCTCTCGGGTGAAGATTTGAGTGCGTGTGAACCAACTTCAGTGCTGCAAGCAGGAACTCCGCCATCGAAGACATCAGGTATGAGTGCTCAACCTCCTAAACTCTTCTATTTGTTCGTCTGTTCGTCATCTAATTCCCTCTGGGCGATCACCAGCAACCTCTAAAATACAATCCACTAAAAATAAAATATTTCTCGATCGCGTACAAAAATTTGTAAATTTCCACACCACTAATAGTCAAGTAATAAGCATCAATGGAACTAACAAAATCTGTAAACCGACAAGTAGGGTACAGCTAAGCAGAATACAAACGAATCTAGATGAACAAATTTTATTTATCTACGCCCATGCTATAAATCCTCTATAAAAGTTTCTGAAACAGTTAGCTTATTGCCAACATTAAAACACCCAGTGTCATAGTAACTATTATAGCATCCAAACGGGAGTTATAATGTTGTACTGAATTTCATTATGCAACTTCTTTGCTTTTACGAGGATGATGATCCCTTCCATTCTCACTACTCAATTCGTGGTATCTTTATGAATTAAAAAAAAGAACATTGTCACGCCCGCGCGTTTCACTATACTATACCATAGCGTCGTATCCCGCCATTTTTGTTCGATATTAGTATTGCAAAAACTGTTTCAGAACCTTTTATAGAGGATTCATTTCATGGGTGTAGATAAAGTCTTGTATGCAACTGTAATAATTAGGTATTAAAACACTCATGTGATACTATTATCACACTCGGCTTCACCTCGTGTGATAAACCCACATTCATGTTTTAATACCCCTTATTATACAACAGTTGGATAAATAACTATTTTATATACCTCCCTTTATAGCTGTTACTGAGTCATCTACGCTAAAAATCTCACTAAATATAAAATCAAATAGTATAAGCAAGCAATAAGTCCATCAAACACCTGCACTCTTGGCCAAGTTAAGGACACACTTTCACGGTGTACACATGAGGCGCTCGAAACATAAACACTTCGCGGTTCGTTTACTTTGCCCCTAAGTGTACGCCAGATTGTTTGGATTACGGATATGCAGCTTCATAGTGATACTAATAGCACTAGGGGAGATTCTATCGAGAATAAATATTCTTATTTTAATTGTGAGATAAAAAGTGCCCGTTCTTTGTACTACTTTTGCAATTTCTGCTGCAGGCACTTTGTTTTCATCCTTATTGAACTTTGAAACTAAACTTTAAGGTGAAGCTAGTCGACGGCTCGAACTCGTTGGTGGGCGTAGTCAAAATGCATGCTATTTTATCCAACATCGTGTGCGAAAGGGACAGACACTGTGATGAGCAATAAGAAGCTAGTGCGCGCACGGATACTCCCGTATAGTATACCAACGCTAATGATGCACACATGCGCGATTTCATTTCATAAACAGACATTTGGGTGTATTGATATAATGACAATACTACTTATTATATCTACACAAACTAAAATTATTTGAAATTTTGAATAAATTACCTATGCCTGTAAGGTTTCTATTTTGCTATTTTCACACTACATAACCTATTTATTTATGCCCAAAGAGGAGTTGAAATTAGTGTTGAAATATGGAAGTTTTGACGCTTATAACTTCCTAACCAATATTTATTAATAATATAATATTTACTACTAGGTATAATAATAATAATAATAAGATGGTAGCTAAGAGCCTCGACCACCATCTGAGGAGGCTCTCGTTAGGTAGCTGGATCAAGGGCTTGATCCAGAAAGCAGTACTTTTGGACACGGCGCGTATCGTGAGGAGGTTCCTCTCTCAGGAGCCCTGACCACCGGTAGCTTGGACCCTGTTCCCGATACCGGTGGGCTACTATTTTTTACATTAAATGTTTTTATTTTTTTAATGTTTTTATAAAAATATTTAAAAATGTAAATGATATGTTTTTAAATGAAATAAAGGAAATAATAATAATAATTTTATTGCAGGCGACGCAGGCCCATAGATAAATACCTTAACCTAAACATACATATTATAAAAATTAAATTATTGTACACGAAGTAATGACTGTGTCGGCGTCGTGTTGCGCTGCGTGGTGTCGCGTAAAGTTCCACGAAAACGTCGGCACGCCACACCTTTCGGCCAAAACTCTTCTTTCATGAAGGTTTTTAGGTACTGAGTTGGAACCCGCACCAAAAACGACTTGAAGACTACACTAACTACTAGACTACTACTACACTACTACTAGACTGACTAGACTACCTACTTGTATAGAAACTAGATATTGGCAGGACAAATTGATATTATTTTTAAGTTTTTAATTCGCCGTTAAACAGACGAGTAATCACCATACTGCGTTTGTATGGAAGAATGACCGACTAGAGTGTCCTTAACAAAGCAAATTGTAAAAAAATCCTATTAAAAACGTGTTCCTATCATCTGCCTAGCCTTTTCCCAACTATGTCAGCTTTCAGTCTAACCGACTGCAGCTGAATACCAGTATGTTACATGGAGCGAATGCCTATCTGATCTCCACAACCCAGTTACTGGGTAAGACTAGTGGTCAGACTTTCGAGCTTCTGTCGACTGTCAAAGATCCACGAATGACAGCCCGGACCAACGGCTTTCCGACGCACGGAGGGGTCTTGGTATGTAAAGATGGTCACCCATCCATGGACCAACCGCAGCAAGCGTAGCTTAACTTGATCGATCGAACGTATTAAAAACATGTTCTATTCAAGAGAAAAGATGAAACCATTCTTATGGACAACAAAAATCACAGCTCTCATAAAGTATTGTTGTTACAACTAAACAAAATATAACGAACCAGCGAACCACCCCTACTACACACGGCGGTTTATACGACTTGACATAACAATACAAAATACAAAAAAATACACAATAGTTTATTGTGACAAATAGAAAATTACATTTTACATTTAAACGTGTTTGGCGCCTCCTTTTAGGCAAACAATGCCTGTATTAGAAGGCAATGTAAGTACATTTTTCTGTATTTAGCTTAAATTTAAATTAAATTAAATTAAAAGACAAAACACCGAGATTCCTTTATTTTATATACCTGTGGCGGTATCAACAACGCCACATGCGAACTACGCATCAAAGACCTGACGTCACAAATCCTACATCGCGCAATCAGAGTTTATCGCGCGACTAGCATATAAGCAACATCCCGACATGAACCGTCGGGCAGTTGCCCACCAGACACGATATCCGTCTGGTCGGAGGATCCTCCCTTTTCCATAGTGTATGAGTGAAATTTATACCTTGTACCTCATACCTCTATATACCTAAGTTTAATACGAATGTATTATACACACACACAAAAGGTGAAGGAAAACATCGTGAGGAAACCGGCACCTAGAACCTAAATTTGAAGACATGTGACATCCACCAACCTGCAGTAGGCCCACGTAGTGGTGTAAACCACTACGTGGGCCACTCCCTCTCACAGAGATGAGGCCTCTGTCCCAACATTGGGAAAATTATAGGCTGATTATGCTATACAAATACCTTCCGGATTGAATGCTCTAAATCGTTGTGAAAACCGCATCAAAATCCGTAACGTAGTTTTTTTTTAAGTGAAAACTTCTTTAGGCGCGTTGAGCACTTTTTGTAAAAAGTACACATACATACATACGTATGTGTACTTTTTGGGTGAACAAAAATCATGGAACTCGCTTTATCGTCACCGAACACTTTCCATGAGCTAAATGTATACTTTTATTTTTTATTTTATTTATTTGGGACAAAAATTTGTTAAACATTACAGCATTTACAAAATTTAGTTATATTATAGTCGTAAAAACGTATAACCCACACTATTGTCCACGGATTGACATCGGAGTATGAAAACGCATGTTAAATGAAAAACAAAAAAGTACATATTTAGAAGAAGAAAAACAAAAAAAGACGTGTGGCACTCGGGGACTGCCGCGGTAAAGCTATTGCATAGCATTTTGTATCAACTTATGCAATTATAATTATTTATTTATTTTATTTATGCAGTATTTCTTTTTCTTTGATATTAATTCAAGTTACACTTTTTGAGCGTGGTGACCGATAAGAAAGTAAAGTCAATCCATAATCGGCCCAGAACTTTGGAGAACCGTTTAAAAGTGGTTTTTATAAGCTATGAAGAACGTTAATGTTTAATGTTAATTCTAGCTAGGAGAATCATAAACACGAGTAAAATTATTGATTTATAAATAAATTGCTCACATACCTCAACAACCTTTCAAAAACTTTTGAATTACGATGCCTGCCATCTAGTGGATAAAACCGACAACAAAACACAACTGAGACCACCAACAGAGCAACGCTTGTCTCGATTACGAATCACAAGCCACGCCAATGTCACCTCTATTTAGTTAGTTCTACCTGCGATTACTAGATGGCGTTGCGTTGCGCGGTAAATCCACCACAGAGTTTCGTAGAGTCGTACAATACATCTAATCGCACGCACACAACGCCGTGTCGAAGACTTCCGAACTGAAACGACGTTAGACGATGCACGGCCTTCAAGCCACACCTCCGTGCCCGTCGGAGTGGGGAGCGCGAGGTTTTTTCGTTACGGAATTTCTGGATTCGGTCCCCGCGCTCAAGGCCCGCGATAGAAGCTATGCAATAGCTTAAAAACACTTTAAACCAACGGATTAAAGGAAGCGGATGACAAGAGCATCAGTCTTATATGCGACTAGCAAGAGATTGTGAAACTATTCTTTTATATTATACTTTTTTTATACTGTGTATGTATGTGTACTTTTTGGGTGAACAAAAATCATGGAACTCGCGTCATCGTCACCGAACGCTTTCCATGAGCTTTATGTATACTGTGTATATAGTAGTTTATTTTCATAATTTTCTTTTTTTCTTGGTTATGTTCTTTTTGTGTCATGCTTACCGCAAATAATAATATGTTTTTTTTTTTTTTTCAGAAAAACTTTTTGTAAACGTTGCCCCACACTAGGAATTTCTCCTGTACTTGTGGGTGCGTTTACAAACATTTAAACTCACATATAAAAACAGCCAGACCCGAAACAACTACTTGTAGGTCATACAAATATTTGTTTTGTGCGGGAATCGAACCCGCGACACGCAGCTAAAAACAACGCGGTCACAAGCAGATACGAAAAGCGACTTTAATTAATTTATAATACCTATTATAGATGCGCTTCAAACCATAACTTGAAGCTTCAACATTCATCATAACAGTATTTCTATTTCCACACCAGTTTTATTCACGACATAAACACAGGTCATTACCTCGACAACCACTTACAGTCGTTACAGGAATGACGTTTAATTTTCAGGGTTCCGTGGACGCGTAAATAGTAATTTCCAAGGAAGGGGTTGACAAACGGTTCCGTCCGTCGCGACGGACACCAGATGCTTCCCACGGTGGACTTTGTCCTGTATTTATAGGTTCAAGACAAGCCCTAGGACTTATAGGTAGGTAGGTACCGTAATTGTCCGTTTGACATTTTCTATTAGTTTGTTCTTTTGAGGCGGGGAATTGGACATGTTGGGGTGGAATGAACTGTCTTGGTAATAAGACATGTGACAGTGAGGAATTGTTCTGATAAATAAGACATAAAACTTGTCCATCACCTGCCATACGTTTACGTGTAAACAGAATTTAGTTTTCCGAAGTCAAGTACCACAGGGCAGTATAAAGACATGCTAGTGCAAAGTGAAGTGCTATTAACATAGTTTTCAAGTCTTATTTTATTAACACAAGTATATATATCATTTTTATATATGTCGGAGAACGGAAGGTTTCTCTCGTTATCATCAGCCATATTTTAAACTACTGTGGGCGTACTGTGGGTAGTGTTGGTTATTGCGCAATATAAAAAAAACCGAATTAACCTCAAAAGTCATTGACTCAACGTGAGATAGCACTTTAAAGTTTACATGAGACAGTCCCCCAAAACGACCTGCCCTTCACCACTTCCAAGAGCTTTAACAGGGAAGAAGAAGTAGCGGAACAAACTCCCCAGCAGCACATCTGTCTGTTCATTTAGAAGAACTTGATTGTATACAGTAATGGTATGCAAAGTAATATTAATGTTGGTACGCGACACAGCTATACCCAACGCGCGATAGTTTCTAGACGTCTTCACTGCTTGACCACCACCGATGAAATTCACTTGTCGAATGTGCGGCGATCACTTGCCACCGGTCGAACGTTATGTTGTAGACTCCGTCATGCGCCGCTAGGCAGCACTTGCGTCCCGATTAGTCAAGAATCGATGGCGCGAACTCCAATAACTTCATCGAACGCGACTAGATGGCGCTGGGGTACCGGATGCAACTCGTCTCCGATATATACTATACATGCAGTTTACTTTGTGTAAATTATTTCATCTGCACTGCTCTCAAAACGGTGAAGGAAAACATCGAAACCGGCATGTCCTAGACCCAAAAATTCGAAGATATGGCGTGATATCTACCAACCCGCACTGGGCCTGAGTGGTGGATTAGGGCGCACTGTCTCTCATATATAGAGAAGGCCTGTCCCAGCAGTGGGAATATTATAGTCTGATCAAGCATAGATACAGTTACACTGACAAAAATGCACTCCAATCAAGTGACTTTTTAGCTTGATTGACGATAACTTGTTTAGATTAATAAAAATCTTAGTTAAGATGATCATCACGACATGATTGCAGCAATACTAGTTCAAATGATTGAACGCTCAAACAAGTTTCTCGATTACCCTTAACATGACATCATCGTAGAAAAGTTAAAAAAGAGACAAGTTATAAAAAATGTTAACTGTAACATAGTAAGTTAGTTGTGTCTATCAAGCATTTTGATTACTTCAATAAAGATCATTGAAACTTTAATAATCTTGGTTGGAGCAACTATGTTTTGACTTTATTGCTGCAAATAGGTTTTGTGATAACTCCAATCAAGATCCCGTTTTAAATCTCAATCAAATAAAAGTAGTAGTTGTGATCATTGTGCTTGATAGGCTCAGATGCAAACAAGTTACTTAGTCAATCTAAACAAAATCTTGATTGTGGCAACTACTTTTTTTTTTTTTTTCAGTGTATTTAAGGTATCTATAGGCCATTGTAGCCTGGAATAAAAACTTAGCAGTTTTGCAAAAAACACAAATTCTCATACAAAATTGGAAAGATAGGCTTTTGCTACCAAAACAAGCATTCTTTCCGAGCGACACGATGTATCAACCGCAATAAATTCTGGGCAAAAAAAACAAATAGCTATAACTCGCCATGTCCAATCAAACGACCCCCAGTGGGCTTGGAAACGCAAATTGCGGCCAAAAATGATAACTGTTGAATTATAACCCTCATTGTACGAAACGAAGTCACTTCATTGGCCCTAGTTTATGAAAACCTTCGGGAGATGTTATCAGTTGTTTTATTGAGTGCGAAAAGTTTCGGCGCTTGAACGCTTTTGGTTTTTATTATCATTTTATGTTGATATAAAAGTTGGTTTGCGACTGATGAACTTGATTGTTTGAGGTTGAATACTTGCATAAATATTATGAGATTATTTTACGACTAATGAGATCGTATTCTAAGAACTGGAAGAAAAAATACAGGAATTGGTGAGAAAAACATCTAATATTGCTGTCAATGACATAGCATAGAAGTTTACTGATAATAATTACGCATGAAACTTAATCATACACATCCATGACATTGCCAGGATAAATCCAACATCAAGAGATAGATAGGTAGAATACTCTTTATTATGTACACCATAAAAATTACAGATATAAATGTAGAACTGTTACATAGGGTGTCACAAAGGGCGGTCTTATCGCTAAAAGCAATCTTTTACAGACAACCTTTGGATGGATCAAAAAGTAGAAGGAGAGACAATACTGCAGGTAGTCAGTGGTGTACCATTTACATATATACAATAAATACATACATACCTAAAGCATATAGATACTTATCCATATAAATATATATATAATATATATATACATACAATAATAAACATGATACAAGAGCAAGGAACTAAAACATAAATGAAAGAATTACAACAAAAAAAAAAAAACTAAACGCCATTCCAAAGTCACTTGACACGCAACAACCATTAAAATCATCAATTCCTCCTGCCATAACTTGTGACAACAACCATGACACATTAGCTTCAAGTCAATTTGTACGTTCTACGCAACCCCTCAATCACCCACCATGATCTATGCCCATGGCTACTCGAAACATGGATATGAAAAATGACAGGAGAAATCTGTCCAATTATATTGTAACATGAATCGACGTAGATGGTAGTACATTTGTAACTTTGTCACGTGTCTCGATTTAGTACGGAAGGGTTAAATAACCATATGTCAAAGTTTTGGTGATATTCTTTTTTTAGTTGTAGTTTTGTATGAAATAATTAAAGAAAGAAAGAAATTATATTTAGGTAATGATGAATGGTTTGTGGATGTTTACTATTTATTTATGAGTAGGTTTTAGGTAGGTCAAGGACACTTAAGTTTTACTCATTACGGATAGCAACTTTCTGTTATGTGAAATTAATAAAAATGAATAAGAAATACGGAACCCTAAAAATATAAACATTCAACATTTTTGGAGGCAACTATGTTGCAATGGCCAATGGCGTCGCAATGATGTGTTATTGTTTATCATAGAGCTACCTGCAGTGCTATTCTGTAACCATCTCACCGTGAAAACTTAGGTGAAGTGAGCGTGAAGTGAGCTGTCAACAGTGTCAATCTCAAGCATCAGGTGGAATTACACGTCACTTCAAGCTCACTTCACCTAAGTTTTCACCGTGAGATTTTTACAGAATTGCTCTACTGTAACATGTCCCGAAATTACACCAAACACACCCCAATTAGATACGAAAACGATAACGAAGTGTAACGAAGCATCGAAATATAAAGATTTAGATATTATAATTATGCAAAATTGCAAAGTTTAAAAAGGATATAAAAGTCCTATTATCCAAGTCATAATATTTTGTTATTGTTATTTGACATCTGTGGTTATTTTATCATTATTTTATTTTTTTAAATTTGTATTTTTTGAATTTGTTTTGAATTCGTATTATTTTTTATTATTTTGTATGATTTTTGGGTGTATTCCCGCCGCCCTTGTCCCCATTAATGGTATGCATATTATATTTCACATAAAATGGCGAAAAAGAAGTTCCATTTTAAGTACAGATTTTTTAAATATTATTTCTAAAATCAGTACAAAGAAAATGGAACCTTTAGTTTCGCCATTTTATGTGAATTACCATCAATGGGGACACGGGCAGTGGGGACAGCGGGAATATACCGATTTTTGTATGATTGTATTTTGATTTAATGTTTTGGTCCTTGTCAAACTTGTTGTACCTACCTAGATATTAAGTGAATAATGTGGTATTTGTCCCTGTTTATGTTTTCGTTTTTACATGCATATTTGAGTAGCCTCCAAAGATAAATAAACAAAAAAAAATCTTATTACAAACACTGAATAACTGCTATGCATTGTAATTAAGCATGTGTTGTATTTATTCATTTGTTCCGTGTGGCGCCAGATGTAATGAATAGCACCACCCCGTTTCCTCCCGTGGGTGTCGTAAAAGGCGACTAAGGGACTTACTAGAGAATGGGCAGCAGCGTTCTCTATGCATTTATAACACTATACTCCGATCGGCAACCCACCTGCCAAGCCTGGCGATTATGGCAAAACCCCAATTGGGGGAGGCCTATGTCCAGCAGTGGACGTCATTCGGCTGAAATGATGGTGATGAATGATAATTGTAATTAAATTAAATGAGATAAACCAATTGTGGGAGAAAATTGTGGTCTCATTGTAAATCTATCGCACACACAGTCGCACACGTATAAGGGTGTAGCGTAGCAGGTACTTCGTCCGACATTCCCCGATCAATAATCATAACCCAGATTTGATCCAGCCTGTCCCACCTTGCTGTCCTCCCCCCGACGCTGCCCTAAGCCGAGGTTCGTACCCCACAGGAGGTGCCCTTAGGGTGCAGTCGTTTAGTTTATAAGTTTTAAGCCCTGGCTGAAGGTTTAAGTTCACTTAAGGCAGCCACAGGAAAGTCCGGTTAAGGAGTCACGACCTCTTAAGGTCAACTCCAAGATGCCATAGTAAAAAAAAAATTACTTCGTCCATTTTGATTTGTTTTGACTGTACAGCGAAAGTAACTGTAATTTATGTAGTTTTAATTATTTTTTGAATAAAAAATGAAGTATATTAAAAACTAGCTTCTGCCCGCGACTTCGTCCGCGTGATATTTCTTGTTCCCCCAACCCACCCCGTCGCATCACATTGCCTGCCCGTGCACTAACTACACGTGCACTAACTTACTTATTGCTGCCGTGGCGTGTACTTAGTTTTCGCTTAAACTTACATTTTTAAAAAATTGTGTCGTAGTTAATAGGAATGTAATTCTTCCTCAAGAATTGGGCTGTAAAATGCAAAAAGATTTTTTCAAATCCAACTCTCAGTTCCAGAGATTAATGTGAAAGTAACTCTGTCTGTCTGTCTGTATGTTACGTTTTCACGCCTAAACCGCTGAACCGATCGTCATAAAATTTGGCAGAGATATAGCCTGGGATATGGAGGACATAGGCTACTTTTTACGTGATAACCGACATCCACGCGGGCGGAGCCGCGGGCATTATCTATAAAAACGGCAAAAAAATCATGTCCGTTGTATGGGAGCCCCCCTTAAATATTTATATTTTCTGTTTTTTAGTATTTGTTGTTATAGCGGCAACTGAAATACATCATCTGTGAAAATTGCAACTGCCTATCACGGTTCATGAGATACAGCCTGGTGACAGACGGACAGACAGACAGACGGACAGCGGAGTTTTAGTATTAAGGTCCCATTTTACCCTTTGGGTACGGAACCCTAAAAACTAACTCTTCAGCTTTAGAATAGACTACCTCGCAGAGTTGATTTATTTTGCTGCGGAGTTATTATAAAACAGTTATATCTCCTAAGATATTCATTGAAATTAAATGATGTAAGGGCAACTTTGTTCAAAATTAAATACTTGTGATGAATAACGTATTTATCTGGATAAGGATTAATACCATGTTTATGAAAACTCCTTCGCAAATAATGCATTAATTTCGAACAAATTTTAACCATAAAAAAGGTTATAGTGAGTCAATCTTAAAAGATAGACATATGCTGTCGCGGACTTTTTTTTAGAACTTTTAAAGAGAAATATTTCCATCATACATAATATTTGCGTAACTTAAACCGTTTACGCAGCGCACGCAACGGAAGCTCTCAAAAAGGAATATTTTTTCCCGTTTTTGCAACATTTTACATTTATGCTCTGCTCCTATTAGTTGTAGCGTAATGTTATATAGACTATAATATTTCTGAATAAATGGACTATCCAACACAAAAAGAATTTTTCAATTCCAACCAGTAGTTCCTGAGATTAGCGCGTTCAAACAAACAAACAAACAAACTCTTCAGCTTTATTATATTAATATTTTTTTATTTTTTTATTATAAGTTATAAAAACCAAACAAATACGAAAGCGTATAGCTAAATAATGTGATATTACGATTCAAAGTAGCTGGTCGTATATTAGTAGCTTTGTCACGTCTCCAGTTTTTACTATGAAAGGGTTAGATAACCAAATGTCACGGTGTTTGCCATGGGTGTTTTCATGTATTTTAGGTCAGAACCGACCGACCAAGGCTGTTCATGTATAATAGGTTTATGCAGGTTCTTATTTTTTTATATTAATCCAATCTTGTTATACCCAAAGTCTCAAATTCAGATAATTTATGTAAACAAAAGTGATAAAATATCAAAAAAATATCTTCGTAATGGTAATTCACATAAAATGGTGAAAAAAGAGGTTTCATTTTCCTTTAAGTAGAAATAATAATTAAAAAATAATCATACCGTAATTATTTTTATATCGATTTTAAACAAAATTATTAAAAGAAGGAGATTTTCTGGTATAAAATATTTTATGATACTGGTAACAATGCAGGAGATACAAACATTTTCATTTTTTTTACATCTTCAACAACACTAATATTACAACTCTCATTCATAGATTTATATTGTAAGTAGCATATCTAGCCATATATTCGATGAAAACGGCTGTAAACTGTTTCGAATGGAAATCTATTTTGGGAGGCCTACGTCTAGCACTGGACTTAAAAGGGCTGATTATCGCGATTATATGCCGTGTCTCCGACATACTACACAAAACATTATTTGGCAGCGGTATTTTGTTTGCATAGTTCTAAAATTTACAAAAAAAATAAAAATATGATTAAATGTTTTGCACCACTGTCCTGTCATTTTGACAGTGACACTACTTTGCTTACATAAATTATCTAAATTAGAGCTGAGCTGAATGAGCGCTCAGCGATGAGCGCTGTAACGAGACTGGTCAGAGAGACGTTGGATTTTATATATTTTGTTCTACTTAGTACCTGTATGCCTACAATCCTATTCTATCCTACCAAACTAATCTATACATCTTCTATACATACATATGTACATACAAATAAATTGAAATGTCTCTTTTTGTAATCTCAAAATAACAGCTTTTTATTAAATGAATATGACAGTACGAGTATATACGGTACTTATAACAAAAAACTTTTTTTGCCTGTCTGTCTATCTGTCTGTCTGTCTGTATGTTCCAGTTAATCTCCAAAACGTCTGGATAGGTTATGTTATAAGGAGCAACTTAGGCGGCTACTTTTATTTTTATTTTAGAAAAAGACACGCGGGCGTAGCCGCGAGCGAAAGTGGATGTTTGCTAATGGATGGATGTTTGTTAATCACGAAAAAAACGTCTAAACGGATTTGGATGTAATTTGGCACACAGTTTATAACCTGGATTAATACATAATCTAGTTTTTATCCCGATATTCCACGTGATTGAGACTTATGCGGGAGAAACAGCGGGGCACAAGCTAGTAAAGGAAATCTACCTATCAATCTATCTGCCAGGGTTTATTTCGGGATCCCTACGCATCTAAAGAAGTTGCCAGCTCATTGCTAAGTAATAAAATTCGTAGTCGTTTCTATACCTCATCTTATCGACAAGGCCGATCAGGTAGTATCCTTGGTCTAGATCTCTTTAGGATATCGTAATTTTAGGAGAAAATAATCCTTAAATATTTTATACTAGCTTTTGCCCGCGGCTCCGCCCGCGTGGATGTCGGTTATCGCGTAAAAAGTAGCCTATGTCCTTCTCCATATTCCAGGCTATATCTCTGCCAAATTTCATGACGATCGGTTCAGCGGCTTAAGCGTGAAAACGTAACATACAGACAGACAGACAGACAGACCGACAGACAGACAGACAGACAGATAGACAGAAAGACAGACAGACAGACAGACAGAGTTACTTTCACATTTATAATATTAGTATGGATGATGTTAGGTTTTTTTTTATTTTTATTACTGATCTTGCCTGATGGAAAGCGATAGATGAGTTCTATGATGGAACGAGCGTGCTCAGAAGATGCCTGTTCACTCTTGCTTTGAAGGCAGGTGGGTCATATGTGGAAGTGAACTCAAACCACACTTTGACTAGTACTAAGAGACTAAGCTAAGCCGCGGACAGAATGACAGACGGACATGGCGAAACTATAAGGGTTCCTTGTTGAATACGGTCAAAGTCAAAGTCAAATCATTTATTTCAAATAGGCACGTAAAATGCACTTTTTAACGTCAAAAATTACATAAATAGTTTATTGATTCTAGTTGCCCCTTCCAAAAGATAGTTATGTATGGAGAAGAATGGGCAAGAAACTCCATACTAATTCTTATTAAATGTTAACAATAATTTGTAGCCATAAATGAATAATTATAGGTGAAGACGATGTACCCAGAATAAAAATTACTTACCACAATTGGTAAAAATAATGAAAAGTGAAGTAATGACAGAAAAATGAATAAATGCGATATGTATGTACATGGTGCTCAGATATTTACAAACATTGTATATTTTTTTCCTAAAAATTTTACATATAACAAGTCAGTGTGTGAGTTAAATTATATTAATCACAGAAAATAAAATTAATATCATAAAAATTATAAATTATACAGTTAAATTAGCAACCAGTTTGATTTTGTCTAGACTCTAAAATTGTCCTATGGAGCAGGTCCAGCATGTTTCCAAGCATTCTTATCATGGATATAATCCTCTAATTTGTAATATGCTTGTTCACAAAGTGTGCTTTTAATATGAGTTTTAAATTTTCTCATTTAATTGTACTATATCAGAAGGTATTTTATTGTAACATTTAACACAGTACCCCATAAAAGATGTATGTACTTTAGATAATCTGAAAAATGGTTGATCTATTATATTTTATCTTTATTTCTAGTATTGAAATTATGTAGGTATGGAACACGGAACTACGAAAAAATCTGATTCTCTTAGTAAAGTGGTGGGGATACCCGCTACTAGCTAAGGGGGGCGGGTAATGAGGTCAAAGATATCAATATCACCTTCCACCATAAATTAGGGCCACCATAATGTTACACCATCACGCATCACCTCAACAAGTGGTTTATTTCCTTATAATATGGTGCAAACAACCGTACTGATAAATTTATATGAGGTTATGAGCCCTATAATAATATTGTAAAGATTTGTGTGACGAGGAAAATATAGGGAAAATGCTTGTCCGTATCGGTTTACTGAAAGTTTCAGCATTGAGACATGTATGTATATATTATATTATAACTAGCTGACCCGACAGACTTCGTTCTGTCAAAAGCTATAGTATAAACTCCACTACTCTACCCTACCCTACCCTACCCTACCTACCTACCTACCTACCTACCTACCTATCTACCTACCTACCCTACCCTACCCTACCCTACCCTACCCTACCCTACCTACCTACCTACCCTACCTTACCCTACCTACCTACCTACCTACACTACCCTACCCTATACTGACCTACCTACTTACCTACCCTACCCTACCCTACCCTACCCTACGTACCTATCTAAGACTTAAAAAAAAATAGATAGTAGCCGATTCTCAGACCTACTGAATATGCATATAAAATTTCATAAAAATCGGTCAAGCCGTTTCGGAGGGGTATGGTAACTAACATTGTGACACGAGAATTTTATCTATAAGAAATATGTTGAAGCAAGAATTTATAAAAATATAAAAAAAAAATTGTTTATTCAACACGATCCTTATAGATTCTACTTCCTTGAGTCTGAATTTTGGGATTTAAACATTTCAAAATAATTATACAGGATGTTTGGAAGCTGGGTGCAAAGGATGGAGGAGATAGTTAACACAATTTTGAGCATTTTGAGCAATATATGTCTTAGATGAAGTAGGTTTTTTTTAATATTTTAAACTGCTATTTTTCGTATTTTTTTTAACCATCCAATTTCTGACAATTAACTGCCGACAGTGCCCCAATTGAAGTTGGTATGACATTATATTGATTTTTTATTGTTTGACTGAAGTGTACCTAATCTAGTAAACTAAGTTCGAAGCAGCTGGTTCCTTGAAAAAAAAAAAAAAAAAACTGGACACTTTTGAGGTCGCAGAAAACATAAAAATTTGAAAAAAGTTGAAATAACTTGAAAACACTGAAATTGGTTTATTAAAAAAATACTATAAGTTTGTAGAAAAAGTAAAAAAAAAAAACATATTTCGTCTAAGACATGTACTCGTATTAGCTCAAAATACTCTAAAAGTGTCAACTACCACCCCTCTAGGCTTTGCACACAGCTTCCAAGCAACCTGTATTTAAACTTTGGAATAAGTTACCGTGTTAGCTAT
The DNA here is from genome assembly GCA_947523025.1 of Dryobota labecula. NCBI lineage: Eukaryota > Metazoa > Arthropoda > Insecta > Lepidoptera > Noctuidae > Dryobota > Dryobota labecula. The sequence goes on along the minus strand of OX383284.1, from coordinate 23,926,953 downwards.
GCATCGGAAAATATTTCTAATAGGTGCAAAGTACAAAAAAACCGAGCTTGGAATTCAGTAAACTATATTGAAGCAAATATATATTACTGAATAAATTAATAAAGTACCTAACATGTACAATGAGCAGGTACTAGAATTTAATTATGAGTAAATCATCCAAGTATTTTTTTTCAGCCAGGCTGACTTAGAAAAAGCCCGCCCTACCACGAACCAAACTGAGCAGGAAAAAAAAATACCACTAGACCACAGAGGTAGTACCCAAAAAATGGGAACTGAATTTTCAAAATCAAAGCACATATGGCACCTGCATGAACCCCTAACAAGTCCGACTGCAGCCACACAAACTAATTAAATCCCAATCACTTTCATTCACATTCCTCACAGAGAGCATCCGTATGTATATACCAACATGCGTAAAAACAGTATCCAATTATCTTGCCCGACGTATGCAGACATAAGTCTCCTGTTAGACTAAATGGTACATAGTAGATGAGGTGCAGAAGTTCCAAGTAAACCCAGGTTTCTATGAACAATGATATTAAAAGTTGATTTTATATTATTTGTAACATTGATGAACATTTCAAGTTTTGAAATACCTGACTGAAGGTAGTAAAAGCGAAATTACACTCGGTCATTAGCCCGTATTCGGGTGCTCGAAAGACTTTAATCGTATTCGGGCACCCGATGCAATAATTGACACTGTTTTAATACTGATCATCGCGCTGGAAGCTGAAACTGCGGGGTAATAAAAGTAAAGCGTTGATTAGTTACTTCCCGATTAACGTCATTTGCCAAGTAAAAGTAACGAGTATCTTCAGTCAATTTCTCAAGCGAAAACAAAGCTTCGAGTAACAATTTACTGGTTAAGTGAATGATGGATCAAATCATACGTTACATTCGTTCAATTTACGTTAATGTCACTCGTCGAACGTCATTGCAGGTGTCATTTGTTGTCATGTGTGTTTTTGTGTCTTGTTGAATTGTTTGGAATATAATAGCTTGCGATTTTAATTTGTTATTTAGTACTACTTAAATTTTGTTGTAAACTGGTACAGCGTACCAGCGTCGGAGATAAAGTATTGATTATAAATCCAAATAAAAAAATCATCAAAATAATATTATTATTTTGTTGATTTATTTATTTGGCTTTGATTAAATTTTTCTTGTTTTTGAGTACTGGACTAGATTGTCCGAAGACCCCGTTCATTTACACTAGGTCGGTTGCCCGAATTCGATTAGTTTAATTGCGGAATAGTTGCTGGGAAAAGTTGTCAGATAGAAACAGCTCAAATATTGGTAGTGCTATAATAAACTAAAACAAAAGTTAAAATGATAAAAAAAAGGCAGTCATAAGCACTTCCGACAGAAGTGAAAACTCAAAACTTTGGAATAACTGACAGTCTAGCGCTACACGTCACGAGCATGTCGCGCATTTCGGTGACGCAAACCCATAAGTTTTTCCCCTACCAAAAATTGCTCAACGCGGCTAGAGAAGTTTTCATTTCAAAAATCTTAATCAAGCTCCTTCTTAATCGTATTTGATTACAGATGCAAATCTCATATGTAGAAATATTGCATCTATAATAATGTTGTCTCTTTAATTTTAAGACTGGATGTAGTCTTGTATAATTTGAGATGTATTCCACTTACTAAAACAAAACAATCTCATCACTGAAGTCACTAAGTGCTCATTTTCTAACACCGTTTTTGTTCCATTGCCAACAATACATCCGCATTCAAAACTTTACGTTGCTCCCAAGCAAACCTTCTGTTCCTCCTTGCTTTGTCCTTGTACGTAAGTAGTTGGCACCCCATACTGGCGCGTCGCGATAAGGTCCCTCCCAAATTGATGTTTGAACTGTCATTAATTCCCCTCACCGACAGATGTCAGTGCAGTCTATTATTTTTTGACACCTAGCTGTCATTTGTCGTTATTTTATTTCGTTCATTCGTTGATCGAATGAAGGATTGGGTTGTTGAACTATGTTGTAATTGTGGTTGATTTGAGATGAATCATTCTTGGAATTTTATTAGAGATTTTTTGATAGGCGTTTATTACGGTTCCAATTGTTACATCTATTAAAGATTCTTGTTTGGGGACCACCGTGTAACGAAATGAAGATCACCTGTTACTGACTGTATATATTATAACAAAAATAAATAAATACAAATAAAAAAAGCCTTTTATTTCTTGTACATTATACAGTTTCTATAAATATGTCTCTACTTAATATAAATCTTTATAACATCTATCTTACGAGTATTATTTCAACTAAATACCTACCAGTATTTTCCATGGTGCGACTGCCTATTTGACCCTATATTAAACATTGCATTACAAATTGTAACAACATTTAAGGGCCTATACTACCTCAAATGGCTTAGCATGATCCTCCGTTATGTCGAAAATACTGCAGCATTGATTTTGAAATAAATATATGGTAAAGTTGAGGATTAATGTTAAGTACTATGTTAGCCGAAAACACGATTCCATAAAATTTTCTCTCAGTATCCAAAGTTACCTCCAAACCGAACAATAAACCGCTGGTATTATTATACTTCAAATTAGATAATGAAACTTTGCATATTAACTGAACTAACTATAAAGCAGGTCTTATGTTATTTACTTTTTTTTAATGACCATTATTTTCACCGTAAAACGAAATTACCTAAACTATCGGCGCCTTGGAGCCTTTTCCCTGCTGCCCTGTCTCGCTTGCTCGCGTGACCGGTAGCAATAGTGTGCGGGCGAGATACAGAGTGAGGTAGGGCTGAGGTAGTATAGACTCTTAAGAAGGCATACTCAGTCCACTTGAGTCACTCCTTTAAAAAAAATATTATCTCCTGACTGAGAAAGAATTATGAAAAACGGCTCAATCAGCGACCTCGGCAAGTGTGTCTAGAATTTTCTAATACCTTTTATAAAGTTTCATTTTGAGACACGAAACAACAAAATTCGATCTAAAGAAAAGCGGCCACATTCCTCTAGATCGTACTTTGTTGCTTCGTCAGATAACTTTAATCTGGAGAGTTATCCAGATTAAAGTTACCTAACGATTGAAAAATCGGCCATAAGACAAATATCATTTACCTTTCAAAAATATTTAACCAGAAGTACATAGCATAATACCTACTTAATATTCGAAAAGCCCTTCGTACATTTTTGCAAAAAAGAAATCTCGATACGTATTCCCTCCAACATAACAAAATTTCTTTACCACCGAGATAGTACCAAAAATATTACAAAACATCTACCATAACAGTAACTATTATACTTATTTTTATTCCGTTTATCTCGAGACATGTTGGTTTACGACTCAATCGGAGATATTCGTACTTATTCGGGTTTATTCGGGGTGGTTGCGTATGCATTGCACGGTGGCAAGTTTCTTTTATCTGTAATAAGATTCCAATTCGGATAGTCTTGATGTCGCGAGCTCCCTAAAGTAATAAACTAGTGGTGGAGTGGAGTTGTGAGCGCGATTCCGCTGTTACGCGGTACGGTAAGAAAAAAAAACCGGCCAAGTGCGAGTCGGATTCGTGCACGAAGGGTTCCGTACCATTATCTATAAAAACAACAAAAAAATCACGTTTGTTGTAAGGGAGCCCCCTTAAATATTTGTTTTATTTTAATTTAATTATTTATTTTCTAAATATTCTGTGAATATTTCAAGTGTCTACCTGTTGCCGTTATCAATATCGAACAAAAACGAGCAAAAAAATCACGTTTGTTGTATGGGAGCCCCATAAATATTTATGTTATTCTATTTTTTTGTATTTGTTGTTATAGCGGCAACAGAAATACATCATAATGTGAAAATTTCAACTGTCTAACTATCACGGTTCATGAGATACAGCCTGGTGATAGACGGACAGACAGACGGACAGCGGAGTCTTAGTAATAGGGTCCCGATTTACCCTTTGGGTACGGAACCCTAAAAATTACGGGGTTAAACGTTAGGTATTGGAAACTTTAAATGAAGTCCTGACAACAGAATATTTTATTTATTTATTTATTTAAACTTCTCACACACAATAAGGTACAAAGATGGACTTAATGCCTTAGACATTCTCTACCAGTCAACCAAGAGCGGTGAAGAGATAAGATGGCAGGTGCTGTGTTTAAGAGGAGATGATAATAATAATAATAAAAAAAATATTAAAAGGATAACATAATTAAATATAAATAAAATAGTACACAAGTTCATAAATAGGTAACTTATAATACACATACAATACATATTTAATATAATATATACCTACTTTTTTATATACGAAGTGTATGTATTCAAACACGAAATATTTTAAGAGATACACCTATAGGTGTAACGAAAGCCATGGAAAACGATTTTTTTTTAATCTGAGTTTTATTATACAGCGTGTTACGGAAAGGGTATATACTTATCAGAGGCACGGATTCTTTTGGTGATAACAAACTACAGGGCAATATTTTTTAATACCTATACCTACATAAATAAAAAGTTATGGAACATTTAAATAAAAATCAAATGTTTCCAATTTAATTCTACACATCACTAGACCAAGTCAGCTGATCGGTGTCAATAAACTACACACAAAGAAACGGCGGTAACACGTTTGTTATGATTTAAATTTAATAAACTATCGAAATAAAAAAAATATTACGCATTTTCTAGTTAGTGCTTTTGAGCTGAAATTTTGTACAGAGATTCTGAACCAGATACACTCTTCACCCCGTTTGGATGGATATACCCTTTCCGTAACACGTTGTATTACTTATAAAATTAAATAATTTAAAATTACTTCATATGATGAAAAATTATCAAAAGGCACCGCGCTCATGCCGCCACCGTCACCGCGTCCGGGCTAGTCATTCATAGAATAAGTAAAAGTTTTTTTTTGCAAAACGTCTCAAGCAATTTTAAAATTATAATAATTATGTATAAATAAAAACACTTAGATAAAAAAAAATTTCGCTGCTATGGCTTTTATACCACCTATGTATGTATGTATGTTTCTCTTAAAATATTTCATGTATGAATAGATATACCTTATTACATAACTAAGTTATAAAAATAATTCATAATTATTAAAAACAAAACACAATATTAACAACACAACAACATTATTTAAAACTCATCAAAATGAAAAAAAAATAATTAAATAGGTCACACCTAACAAAATTAGGTACAGAGCTTATTCAATCTACCTAGACTTTTCCTATGTGTCGGCTTCCAGTCATACCGGATGCAGCTGAATACCAGTATTTTAAATGGAGCGACTGCCTATCTGACCTCCACAACCCAGTAACTGGGTAATACGATACCCCTCGGTAAGAGTGGTTATCAGAATATCGGGCAAAAATTACGTACAGAGTACATAGCGTGGCAAATACTTTCCACATTCATGCGTGTCTTAAAGCCGATAGTTTTATTTATTTTCTGAAGCAAATAGGTAAATCTTTCTTAGTTTGACTATACCCAAAGTCTCTAATTCAGATAATTTATGTGAGCAAAGTAATGTCAAGAAATGTCAGTGTCAAAATGACAGGCCAGTGGTGCAAAACATTTTATAATTATTATTTTTTGTAAATAATCATCTATGAAATTAAAGTGAATTAATTATAAGAACTATGCAAACAAAATACCGTTGCCAAACAATGTTTTATGTAGTGTGTCGGAGACACGGCCTATTATCGTCATAATCAGCCCTTTTAAGTCCACTGCTAGACGTAGGCCTCCCAAAATCGATTTCCACTCGAAACAGTTTACGGCCGTTTTCATCCAAAATGTGGCTAGATATGCTACATACAATAATTATGACTATGAATGAGAGTTGTATTATTAGTGTTGTTAAAGATGTAAAAATGTGAATATGTTTGGATCTCCTGCATTGTTACCAGTATCATAAAATATTTTATACCAGAAAATCTCCTTTTTTTAATAACTTTGTTTAAAACCGAAAATATATAAAATTAATTACGGTATGATAATTTTACAATTATTATTTCTTAAATTCAGTACTTAAAAGAAAATGGAACCTTTTTTTCGCCATTTTATGTGAATTACCATTACGAAGATATTTTTTTGATATGTTATCCCCTTTGTTTACATAAATTATCTGAATTTGAGACTTTGGGTATAGCTAACACACAATATTTTTTTTCACTTCCTTTTCTAAAATGTACAAAAAAGTTTTTTTTAAAAATCTCAATCTTATTTTCTGAAAACCACCCCTCCTTTCTCTATCGTGTAGTGACAAACAATGGGCACCCGCCAAATTGCGTACGAAATACGTCGAATTTGTAGAACAAATATAAATGGTTGGGGTAGATCGAGGGTAGATAATTACATTTTTTGATCTTCGGAAACTGGGGATGACGTCTGAAGCAAGGCCCTTTGTGTTCTATACTTCGATAGTGTCACAGATATGAGACGTGTGTAAATAGAAACAAACGATACCTCCCTCTTTTTGGCTGTCGGGTAAAATGTGACGTCATAGGGCCTTGTTTGTGTACGGAAGTAACGCGTGGAAAAGTGTTTTAGTAAATTGTTGACTAATGGAGTGTAAGATTACATTTCATTGGGGTTTTTATTTTTAGTAAAAAGAGAGTGTGCTTTCTATACAATACATTTTTGTAGCTGAGTGCCAAAGAATTTCGTCGATATACATTTTATTACAATGTGAGTTTCGGTTAGGAAAATCAATCAAAGGATTCATTACAAAAGCGCTGGGAGTAATTTTACTCCGTTTGAATGATAATTAAATAAACTTTTTTTATACTCCGTTCAAATGATTTTGACTTCTATTGCGTTGGTGGCATGACAAATGGCAGCTGCAGTAAACAGTTGGATATTTAACCACTTTTTTTTCTTTTAATGCGATCCTTATGCCTACGGAATAGAAGCCAAAATCGGCTGAACGGACTATAAAAATGGTTTATTGAAATGTCTAATCTTATTTCAAATGGAGTATAGGTGTATTTAAAAACTCGCAGTATATTTTACATTAATTTAATACATTATACTGATAACAAACCGTGTGATGCCGGACGTAAAGAATAGCACCACCCTATTTCCTCCCGTGGGTGTCGTAAAAGGCGACTAAGGGACTTACTAGAGAATGGGCAGCAGCGTTCTCTATGCATTTTAACTCCATACTGCGATCGCTAACCCGCCTGCCAAGCGTGGCGATTATGGCAAACCCCCCCAATAGGGGGAGGTCTATGTACAGCAGTGGACGTCTTTCGGCTGAAATGATGATGATGATGACTGATAACAAAACACGAAGAATACAAAATTGCAAAGCCCGTGCAAACCGAGTGTTAACAATCTAATTCAATTTCATACGAAATAGAACCAATAGATTGAATAAAAAGAGTACTGAAATTACAATAGCATTCAAATACATTTCTTTTTATGTTGTTATTGATTGAAAAATCTAATATCTACCTAGGCTTAAAAAACGGTGACTAATGAATCTCGTAAATTTACGCTTGTACCTACGAGTACTAATTATTTATTGCAAACATTTAACAAGATGAAAAGTTATCTGTTTCCTTTTTAGGGTTCCGTAGTCAACAAGAAACCCTTATAGTCTGCCCCCTAGTAGCATTTCTTGTTGGCACTCAGTTGGGCCACTTACAGAGGTAAGTGGCCAACAAAAAGATAAAATAAAATCAAGAAATAAAAATAAAATTTTGGGCTCTCCCCTACACGTGAACTGGGGATAATATTTTTTTCTCGTCTATCCCATGGGTATCGTTGAATAGGCCGTTCAAAAATATTGCGGTTTTGTGAAAACCATTCTTCAATTCAGGGTTTGTGTAATATTAGAAAGAAAAGAAAGAAAGAAAAAGTATTTATTGGGACTCATACAGGAAGATCACATTTTAAACTAAACACACTCATAGTAACACTAATAAAAAAAGTAAGAAAAAAGAGAGTAGTAAAACGTGCTAATATTGTTAGGTTGTATTTGGGTAATTATGTGAAAAAATTCACAGCAGTAGTTATAACTAAGTTAAAAGGAAAACTTTCACAGTTAAGTAAACTTTACAAGTTACCGAGTAATAGTCGATCAACTTACATTTGCAGTTGAAAAACATGTTCTCCCATACGTTGTGTATGGGAGAACACGTGTTCTTCAGATAAATTCATCCCACTACGGAACACTTCATTTTGCGTGGTCCGACTCGCACTTGGCCGTTTTTTTTTTAGGTATCAGTTTGGTATTAAATACGATAGTTAATTTAATGAAAAGTATTAAAAAAAAAACTAAACCTAGCGATTATTTTCATTGTATTGTATCCAATAGTTAATCTGGGAACAGCGTTGTGGGCTGCAATATTGTCTAAGTTTTGTGTGTTTCTTGTTTCTATGTTTTATATTATAGTATTTATGGTTCCTTTTGAATAAAAATAAAAAAATAAATTAGTTTCACAGGCCGATCATTCGCACTTTCATAGTCACACTATTGTGGACAAAAAAAAAGCTCGCCACGCTACCCATGCCAACTGAAAAACTACTACCAAAGTTTAAACCAAAATAAATCTGGTCCAAAAATAACAAGCTCTGTTTTCAAACTAAAATAACTCAACAAAAACAATCCAAACAACAGTTTTGCCGATAGTACACAATTCAAAGCAAATAGCGGTCCCTTTCCACCAATCGATAGTTCCAAATTCAATAACTGTTTGAAATTCAGGTATTTGAAGTGTAATCAAGTTGAGACTTACCTAACAGCTTCATTACTTCAGCCTGGCTGATGAGTACATTCAGATGGCCCGTTGCCAATGGCAACGCGAGCCAGGCCGCCCAAGCGATAACAAGAATTTTAGCTGCCATTATACACTTCACTTTACAGTCATTTTATTTTCACTTTTGAGTACATTTTAACACATTTTTTGGGTTAGCAAAAGTTTGTTTACGTTGTATCCATTTTAGCGTCCTCGTATTTGAAAATCGAATTGACCATAGAAAGTGGTAATTCTTTTTAAAGTTCACATTTTTATAAGTAACCGGGAATAAATCTATAATAAAATTACATTATAATTAGAATTTATTTTTTTAGAAACAAAAGCATTCTCATGTGTAGCTAAATTCCAATCGAATAAACAAAACAAAATCAATCTCCATTCAAAATTTAAATTGACGCGTTCGAAAACAAACCGACCGGAAAATTTTCGAATTCGGAAGCCGGTTCCGCGGTGGTTCGGATACGTTCACAAGCGGACACAAGTCTGACACTCGCGGTACCGCGCCGCACTGCCGCTCAACAACGCTCGGCGAACCAACAAGTTACTTACTGACATGCGCACAGCACAACCCTATCATTTCGAACACACTTTTCAAAATACATTGAAGACTTTATTTGAACTAAGAATAAGTGTTGTCAAATAAAAACAGCCATGTATCTCACCTCATCTTTCAATAGTCAAAATGTGTTTAAATTTTAAAGGCTTTTATTGAGAGGGACTCGTGTTTTAAAGGGAATTAATTGAGTTTGTCTCAAGGGAGAGGCGTTTCCGTTTTGCATTAAGACCGTTCTGTGAGTACTAATGAAATTACGATCTCTTTTATAAATAGAGTGCTCTGCAAGAGTTGGTATCGAACACGATGGAAAACTAAAATGTGATTTTATGAAGGGATAATAAAATTAATAGAGTTAAAATATGAAAAGCAGGCTTAACTTGGTTAAGAAGAATTAGTACCAGTTCCGTTTTACATCGGATTAAATTACGAGCTTCCGTCAATATGCAAATGGAGTGTTTTAAAGTTTACTGCCTCTTAATAATGTTTTTTTAATAAAATTTTGCACTTTTTTTCTCGGCCTTCTTTTCTTTAGCAAAGCAACATGTTGCTGCTTTGTCTTTGGTAAAGTTCAAAGTTTCACAACTATAATGTGTTCCATATAAGCTAAGCACAGATTTTAAAAATTGCAATGGTGTCTTACAGCTTTCTTTTTGAACGTGTATAATTTAAAAAGAAAGTTTTAAAACGTATTTAGGTATATAAGGTGTATCTATTCATACACGAATTAATCAAGTGTTTTATATTTTTACATAGTTATTATAATTTTAAAATAGCTTGAGACATTTTGCAAAAAAAACCTTTATTTACTTATTCTGTGAATGACACGGCCGGACGCGGCGACGCCGCAACTGTGGCGGTACGACCGCGGTGAATTTTGATAATTAATCATCATAATTATCAAGTAATAAAAAAATATATATATATTATACTCAGATTAAAAAAAAACCATGCCTACTTTACCACCTACATATCTTAAAATATTTCGTGTTTTTTTTTTTTTTTTTATAATGGCATCTCGGAGGTATAACCACTGGGGGTTCCTGCTCCTTAACCGGGCTTTCCTGTGGTGCCGCGAGCTCCTAACGAAGTTTACGCCTCCAGCCAGGGGAGTTTTTACTAAAATCTACTTAAGCTAGACGACTGCTCGCTAAGGGCACCCCAGGTGGGGCTCGAACCTCGGCTTAGGGCAGTGTCGGAGGGAGGGTGGCAAGGGACCGTCGGTGGCTGGATAACATCAGGGTTCTGATTATTAATCGGGGGAGTTTGGATTACAGGCTCAGCTAAACCACATGCTGGCACATCGTTAAGCGTCGTCAAGGGTCGGGGAGGGCTATTATTATTGACGATAATAATAGTGGGTCGGGGTGGGTTTCGCGCGGGACCTCTAAAGCGAGGTCGGAATTTGGATCGTGTTCGTGTTGTGTGTACTCTTCGAGCTGTACTAGTTTCCCTACGACTCTCCTGAATGAGAGTGGTGGGGTCGTCTGGGTCGGTATTTCGTGTTTGAATAGACACAACTTATATAACATCTTCAACGCCACATGCGAACTACGCATCAAAGACCTGACGTCACAAATCCTGCATCGCGCAATCAGAGTTTACCGCGCGACTAGCACCCCTACACCAACCCTCGAGCAGTTGCCCACCAGACACAACACCCGAATGTTCGGAGAATCCTCCCTTTTCTATGGAGGATGAGTGACCTTTGCACCCTGTTCCTCATACCTCTATTTAACGAACATAAAGAAAAAAAAAATCGTGTTATCTCCGATCCAAATTGCGACTTTGTCGCTGCCAAGAAGTAAGTAAGTTTTTGTGTATCACACAAAAAGTCGGCTAATTCCACAAATCCCCCCTGAAAATCCCCCTTAGGAGGAAAAGTGGAATCTATAAAAAACACTCTAGAATTCATCCCTGATAATCCCGCTTAGGGGGGAAAACTAGAATTGAAAAACAAAAAAACTTATTCCAAGACCCCCCTGAAAGTGATTTTTTTTACATTAGGGTTCAGTTTTCCCCAATGAGGGGGATCCTCTGGGGGATTAGTGAAATAAGCAGGGGTGAATTCTACACTGGTTTTTATATATTCCACTTTTCCTTCTAAGGGGGATTTTTCAGGGGGGATTTGTGGAATAAGCCAAAAAGTCTCCGTACATACGCTTACGAATCGAACACTACATAATATATTTCAGCTGCGTTCACTTCTATCTCCGCCGTAATACATCAAAACACGGTAAGTTTTCTCGCCGCGTTCAGATTAGCCGTTTGTGGCGAATGTATAAGTAATATGGCGCGCTTCGTACTGGCACTGATGAATGGTTCCACTTAATCAGGGAACTTTTGCTAGTGATTATTGCGTAAACGATTACTATAGGTATAATGTGTGAGGTATGGGATGATAATGAAAATGCATACAATGTTGATTTGGGTTCATTAGTCATGCATTGTTTGGGAATATTCCTTTCCTTTTATTGCTACTGGCAAAACTGATTAGTTTTTTTTTTTTGCATCGCTTTTGTGGCAGCAAATAAAGAAAAAATAATTGATATTTGTATTTCGTAGCCAAAAAACGTTCGGGCGGGTAGCGTAGCATATTTTCGGCGCATCGCATTTTCAGTATTGAGTCACAATTAAAAACACACAAATAAATGTACATAATAATTTCTACCCACGTTCGAAATACAAATATTTAAAATAAACACTTGAAATTCAAAACAGTTCTGAATTCAATAATATTAGTTCTTTGTATCTCCAACAAGCAGTAAGCAGTCGACGATCGACGCGCACTCAAGCGGAAAATTCTGGAAACTCACACGACTATGAAGTATGCATGACTGCTGCGAAGCTTATGCTTATTTTATTTTTTTCATATTTTAAAAAGGGAACCTTTTTTTTGAATAACGAGTTTATGGTCCGCGTGCGAACGACAATTTATTCGGATTTGAAATTCGAATTCGGTTCTATGAATGAACAAGTTTTGAATGGGATAGACTGACTTGATTTGCACCACGCATTTTTAATTGTTTTTTTTTTAAATACGGCATAGAATTAAAAAAAGTTCTATGCCGTTCTCCTAAAGATGCATTCATTTTGGTCCGTTATCAATTAACGGACCAAGATGAATGGATCTTTATCTAACGATTTTAGACACAATTTTCTATACCTAGAATATGTACTCATTGGTACTTTGAACTATTAACAAATAACATTTTCGTAAATGCATGATCTAAGTAATACATTGAACGCCGTGGTGGACACCGGTGACCACCACTATACTTTGCATATGGGCTGACGCCGATTCGCGTTTTCAACAAATTTTCCGGCTCCACGGCCTGAACGGCCGGTGAGTGACAGCAACACTACCCGTATTGCTGTCACTCACCGGTGAGCCCCACGGCCCAAAAGAAACGACCACCAAATTTGAATCAGCGTTTAACGTGTTACCGGTCATCCTTCAAAATATCCTATTGCAAGCAAACATAATAAGCATAACATCGTGAAGATACCGGCCGGCTGGAAGATGCCTGAGAGATATTTCTCGACGGCATGTGAAGCCAAGTCAGAGGCCCATGGGCGGCATAAAAACTGTGACATCAATGCCCAAATACTCAAACGTTACTTAACTTTAAGACGTTCTTATAAGTGTTTCTGTCGCTACAAAACAGTTTAAAGTGACAGAGACAGCATTAGATTTAACGGCGACTTAAAATTGAATTGCGTTTGAGTATTCAGCAGTAAGTTAGTTAGGTACTTAAAGAAAGAAATAAAAGAAAGAAGAAGCATAAAATATACCTATATCTCACATTGAAGAAGGTTGGTACTTATGTACAACGCCACCAAGCTAAGTTAGCACCTCGCTGGAATGCGGCGCCCCGCCCGCTTCCCCGCTCACCTTCCCGCGATTGCCCTGTCGCGTCAGTACGGTTAGCATTTGTCGCCGACACGCGTCATACGAGTCATAGCGAATCCTTTTTTGCAGACCGTACCTAAGCGTCAGTGTGACGTAATCGACGCGAGTTGCAGACTTAGCTTTCCGTAAGGACCGAAACTAATTAAGTGTCAAACTGTCAAGCATCCACACATCACAATTTAAAAGCACATGATCCCATAAAGCGTCCAGTTTACGGACAACAGGGTGTAAATGGTATTTTTCATAAAGTTTATTATTTTAGCAGTTTCATTTAAGTGCCACATAAAACTTCTAATTAAATGAAAAACCGTTGGTTTAGAGGAAATGTCTGCGTCAGCACGTCTTACTGAAGATCGTTTATGGAGGTTCACGAGAGTTCACTTACGTAAGTAGCTCCTTAGGTAGGATTATAGTATGTTAGGATTGGCTAGGAGGTAGGTATCCACCTTCTCTACGTTTGCAGTCTAGTTGCTAGATTTTGGTATCTACTACCATAAAAATAAGCGCTTGTCTTAGTTTGGTGATATTTCAAATATTTAGTATAAATATTTCAAACAACTGCATGTTGAACTTCCGCCCGATCATGACCTATGCGAGTCCAGTCATTGCACACGCAAAACCCTATCTCACCCATAAGATGCAGACCCTCCAAAACCGTTTCCTCCGTAAAATCACGGGAGCCCCCTGGTTCGTTCGGAACCAAAACCTCCATTTAGAATTCAAAATCCCTACGATAGCCCAAGAAAAGAAGCGCATTTCACAGCGTTTCTTCGATTCCGCAGCCACTCATCGCAACACTCTTGTTGTGTAGGCCGCCAATTACACCCCCTCTCGTATCAGTAAAACCCGCCGTCCAAGGCATGCATTGATCGACCCAGACGACCCTACGACTCTCCTCCAGGAGAGCAGTAGGGAAACAAGTACTGCTCGCAAACATAATACACGACCGTCATTCCGACCTCGCCGCCGAGGCCCATCGCGAAATCCCCGACTAAATAGTCCTCCCCGACCCTTGCTCGTAAGCGAAGCGCTAGCCCGCGCTATAGCTGAGCCTGTAGCTTTAAATTCCCCTGACAATAATCATAACCCTGATTCTATTCAGTTACCCGCGGATCCTTTGCTATCCTCCCTCATACTTTGCCCTAAGCTGAGGTTCGTACCCCACAGGGGGTGCCCTTAGCGCGCAGTCGTTTAGTTTATAAGTTTTACGCCCTGGCTGGAGGCTTTAAGTTTTTAGGAGCTTAAGGCAACCATAGGAAAAACCGGTTAAAGAGTCTCAACCTCTCAAGGTTAACTCTAAGCATGTCGAACCACGCACTTTTAAGGGTTTCGTAACTGGGATGAATTTATTTCAAGAAAAAACTTAAAAATGTAATTGAAAAACATGTTCTCTCATACATTCCAACTGCAAAAATGTAGGTTTGTACGAACAATATTGAGAGATTTACCATATACGAGTAATTTTAGAACCCATAGACTTCTTATAGGTTTTTCTGTAATCTATAAGTATTGAACTAGTTTGTTTTTTTTTTTTTTTTTCAAAAATGTTGCCTCACTAGTTTCGAAGTTGTGGAATGGTAAATTTTCGTCTATTTTCTTAAGTAACTTAAAAAAAAAAACATTATATTTAATAAAAATTGAGACCCTACAGTAAGCCCTTAGATTTTATGGGTCACAAGGTAGGTACAGTTTGTAAAACTTACTTTTTTTATTTTCTATTTTATACCCCAAGAGTGACCCCCGTATTCAAAATTTATTTAGTTAGATTACACGTCCGTGTTTGGTTTACAGATTCGGATGTATACTCACCAAATTTCAACTTAATCGGTCCATTAGATTCTGAGCAAATTGGCTGTGACAGACGAACAGACAGACAGAGAGACAGGCACACGAGTAATCCTTTTGGTCCGTTTTTTCATTCGGACGCATAGAACCCTAAAAATTGTTAAGTATTCTTATATTTATACGTAAAGGCAGGACGACGAAGATGAAGATATCTTGCAGAGATTAAAATAAATTATGGTCAAGATAGGATTAATTATTTTGAAATAAAAAATCTAAAAAAAGCCATTATTGTTTAAGGACATGTCACACTTGAACAGACACTATAGTTTTTTATTATTTTTTTTTACAATACTACAGAAGTTTTGATGACGGAATTTTAAAACAAAAATCATCATCATTCCCGACCATCAAGCCTAACCAATCATGATCAACACTGCACCAATTCCACCCAAATCCAACTACAGCTTAGAAAGCTTTTAGCCAAACCCGTACAGACACACATTTCATCGGCGCACACCGCCACATATCCATATTTCCCGGTTATTGTGAGCAGGAACAATGTTAATATCGCTAGCCAGCAATTTGTACAATGTTGCACAAACGATATTGCTATCGACTTGTGTTTTTTGTGTGGGTTAGGTATAGCTTGCTGGAAATGTTTAGAGTAGATTGTTTTGACAACATTTAGTTGTAAATTTTAATAGGTGGTTGTAACTACAGAACAGATAAAAGAGGTTAGAAAGGAAACAGTTCCTGATTTGTATTAAAACGCGTGTCGCCGCTTGTCTCCCACTTGCCCTGGCTGGAGGCTTTAAGTTCAGTTAAGGCATCCACAGGAATGTCCGGTTAAGGAGTCACCACCTCTCAAGGTTAACTCCGAGATGCCATAGTTCAAAAATCAAAAAAAATACTTCTCTCCCATTCATTCATTTATTTTTTATATAAATGAAAGGGTAGTTAAATGGTTTAGCACAATTCGCTGAGCTTGTCTTAATAAAATTACTAAAATAATGACTGTTTAAATACCTACCAAAAGCCTACTTCAGTCAGTCGGCTCGAGCACCGGATCGTAGCGCTAGAACAAAAAAGAGATTCTTATGAAAATCGCATCAAAATTGTAGTGTAATAGAAAAATTGGTTGTCTGTAAAATTAGTTTACGGACGATAGTTTAACGTGACAACGTCATAACAAAACATTGATGCGGCGCAAGCGTACAATGAGCGTAACGGGATAATGAGCGTAACGGGACAATGCGCGTAACGGGACTATGAGCGTAACGGGACAATGAGCGTAACGGGACATTTTCGTGCATGCATCTGGCGTTCATCGATTTATTAGACATTGTCACGTCAAAAATAATTACTCTACTGAAATTAAACGTATTGTGGAACTTCCCATTTACTATTTTACCAAAAAGCACACGTCAATAAATCCAACATCCTTCCATAACAAGACCCTGACTCATAACTATATCAAGAAACATTTTCATCCATGTTAGTTTGCTCTCAAGATGGAGGGAAATGCAATATTTGTGTGTCTGATCTCGACAAACATTTAGCGATCTTCTCACAATATTGAACGAATGTTTTATTATACACACATATTATTTTAGGTTTCATTTTGTGAATGAATTTGTGTGTGGAATAATAATGTTCTTTATTTAGTACGCAGAACGGCGGATGGATTAGTTTCGAAATTAGTTTATACTAGGTATTGTTTATTGGATATTGAGTTGTTTAATTAATTTATAGTTACATGTGATTGCCTGTATGTACTACATAATACGTTGATTATATTCGACGTTTCTATACAATGTGGAGACGACAATACGACAATAAATGGAAACACTGGCAATACTAATGCTTATGAGTGTTTAGGAACTATCAAATCCTAACACCCAATATAATAGTAGATCGTTATACAAGGGATGAAAGGGAACAATTTAGGCACGAGATGGTTTGGCGCACGAGTGCTACCCGAGCGCCAATAGTTCGAGTGCCTAAATAGGTTCTTTCACCCGAGGTAAACACTCTGCTTTTCATTTCGGATATGAGAAAAATAAATAAAATCCTGATTGTTTAAACAAATACTATATCTGAAACTGATGAACTCATTTTGTTCAAATATCAGACAGAATACGTAAATAATTAGCACTCGACAAAACAACTGAAGATCGAATCGATGCATTCCTGCCTTTTTATTTTTCTCTTTCTGTGGCATTTGTTACATAAAAGATTTTGTCCCTCTAGAGGTAATGGAACAAAGCCTTCATGCAAGGTGGTTACGTATCGAAATACAAGGAAACAATAAACACTGTTTGAAACAACATATATTTAAAAAGAATACTCTTTTTTTAAAACAATATACAGTAGCCTTTAAGGGTCTACCGTATTAATAATTAATTACTTATTTCAAACACATAAACTAAGTTATCCTGTATAATAAGAATGTGACAAACTGTCACTTATTACTGCCAGCCAGCTCAAATCTCAGCTTTAAGAACTAAGGTCGTGGGGAGTTGGAGATAAAGCCAGTACTGTTCCGATTTTAAATTAAGATTAAAATATAATAAAAGATTGAATTAATAAGGTGTAACCTTCCAATTATTTTGTAAATAAACAATTAGTAAATGGGCGCCAGGGATTTAGAAAATCCCGGATCCCAGAAGCGACGAAGATGTCCAATATTCTTCCAGATGCAGATAACTGAGGATGTCGAACTCGGGGTCCTTATTTAAATTTCTGATACAGACCGGGTTCCCAATATTGAAACCCGGACTAAAGTAATATACCGGTTTATATGTATACCGTATTAAAATGAATAAATATAAATGTAAGGGTAAAAAAAAAAACCGTCCCGCCTGCGCTAACGCTAGGCGGACTTGACCAGCCGCACAGTCGTCTCCGCAAGAGGCTTAGAGCTGACTCGAGGAACGGGTCTCGCGTCCAGGCCCCAGACGCCACTCTAGATCCTGGCGGCGAGACGAATCACTCGAGGTGCCTCACCTGGAATTGACAATACGGAGACCCAATAATATAATGAGAATCTAATTTACTTTACTTGAGGTGACCGAGCTAGAAAATCTAGAAGGCTAAAACATTAGCCGGTTAATATAGCCTGTTGCAAACACAACATAATGAGCTACGACTTCTGTTTGCCTTATCTTGAGTGGTGGGACAATGGGAATAAGAATTACCCACGCGGCGTCTATCAACTTCACAGAAAAACCTCAATACACTGCCTTGAACATTCTAATCCAATACCATGAGTAACCTCCTATGGCATATCTATGGTAAATAGTCAGCTGGTGAAATACTCACGGTTGGTTTAAGGAGAAAACACTCGACTGCAATATCTTCGACCGGCCGGGAAGCAACCTGCGTAGACGCAGCTAAGAATCCTGTAATAAATATCAAATACTTCACAACCAATCCCTATATTAACCAGGGGAGGACTCACATATTACTTCCAAACACTATTTAACAACGAAGCTCACCTTTTAGAAGTGTTAATGAATTGCAGTCACTTCTCAAGCGTGTTCAAGGGCGAATGGACGCTCAACTCGGCAAATATTTATGGCCTAGAAGCCAACCGGAACTGGATGAGAGCATTCAGAAAATCTCCCTTACTTCAGGCAAAACTATTACCAGTTCACGGAAGATATCCACATCACTTACGACACTTAACTCTTGAAATTCACAAACAACTATCCAACATGACGTTTGAACGCTGAAACACTAAAAATCCTGCAGATCCAGAATTAAAAAACTAATTAAAACATATCTTTGGCAGTCTGCAAATGCCAAAATTTGTCTAGAATGGGGTAATTTACCCATAATATTAATTAGGGAGAATTAGAATAATTACCAGTAACATTACGTCAAAGACACTTCACAGATTAAATATGTATTCGCTTGACAATGAAAGTTCTAGAAAAAAGTTTATAATGAAAAAATTTATTCATTTCCGTTTTCGGTTATTTAATTTATTATTAATTTTATTACCGAAAGCCGGAAATAATTAAGGACTGGTCACTGGATATTATTTCGATGATTACCAATCAATATGTTAAAATGAACTATTATCGATTAAAACTACAACCATGAATCGGCGACAACAGATGTCGCTTATAACTGACAGAAGCTGACGTTTGAATGAATGACATTTGTGTTGTTATTCTATTTTGTAATCAAACTTATTTACAATATTTGGTCTAATTAATTATGCAAACCTGTTTAGAAAAGTGATTTCTTTACAGAAAGTGAAACTAAAAAGTCCAGTGACAAAATACAGTTTAAGGAATGAATCATTCATTGTAAAATAACTCTGTGAGAAACTTTATAATTGACTACGTATGTTTTCAGGTAAATGCCACTTTATTTATTAAGGATTTAGATGTGCAAAACCAATTAGTGGTAGGCACTAAAAATACAACGTAAAAGAACTGCCAAGAAAGAGCCACTGTTACATAAAAGATTTTGTCCCTCTAGAGGTAATGGAACAAAGCCTTCATGCAAGGTGGTTACGTATCGAAATACAAGGAAACAATAAACACTGTTTGAAACAACATATATTTAAAAAGAATACTCTTTTTTTTTAAACAATATACGGTAGCCTTTAAGGGTCTACCGTATTAATAATTATTTACTTATTTCAAACACATAAACTAAGTTATCCTGTATAATAAGAATGTGACAAATTGTCACTTATTATTGCCAGCCAGCTCAAACTTCAGCATAAAGAACTAAGGTCGTGGGGAGTTGGAGATAAAGCCAGTACTGTTCCGATTTTAAGTTTAAGATTAAAATATAATAAAAGATTAAATTATTAAGGTGTAACCTTCCAATTATTTTGTAAATAAACAATTAGTAAATGGGCGCCAGGGATTTAGAAAATCCCGGATCCCAGAGCCGACGAAGATGTCCAATACTCTTCCAGATTCAGATAACTGAGGATGTCGAACTCGGGGTCCTTATTTAAATTTCTGATACAGACCGGGTTCCCAATATTGAAACCCGGACTAAAGTAATATAGCGGTTTATATGGATACCGTATTAAAATGATTAAATATAAATGTAAGGGTAAAAAAAAAAAACCGTCCCGCCTGCGCTAACGCTAGGCGGACTTGACCAGCCGCACAGTCGTCTCCGCAAGAGGCTTAGAGGAACGAGTCTCGCGTCCAGGCCCCAGACGCCACTCTAGATCCTGGCGGCGAGACGAATCACTCGAGGTGCCTCACGGTTGGTTTAGGGAGAAAACACTCGACGCAATATCTTCGACCGGCCGGGAAGCAACCTGCGTAGACGCAGCTAAGAATCCTTTTAGAAGTGTTAATTATTTGCAGTCACTTCTCAAGCGTGTTCAAGGGCGAATGATAGTAAATAGTTCGCTCAAATCTATTTAATTTAAATAATAATTTAGTGAAAAGTAAATTATACCTAATGTTACAAAATTGCTGAGAATATTTTTTAAATACAATTTTACGCCGCGATATAACAGAGTGGCTGCATAAAAAGTTGGGACATAGCTTGCAGTTTTGAAAATTTTTTTTGACAGCAGGGAAAATTGTTTCCCAAGGACGAAAAGTACTGTTTTCATCCCTCTGATCAGGTAACTTCAAGCGTACTTTCCAAGTATGTGAAATGAAAAAGTGTTTTTTTTTAGATGTTTTATAGTGACTAAACTATTAGATAATTTGGTTGGATTTTTGGTATGCAGACTGGGAACGTCATTAGATTATACGAAGTTCAATTTATTGTCGTATTGTCGTTTCCACCTTGTAGATGAATCAATAGAGAGAAAGTTTATTTGCTGATGGATGTTATGCAGTTCCAGTCCAGTCCGATCAATATGTATGAAAATCCGATCCCTTGGGAGAAGTGAGCTAAATACTTAGGTGTGATCCTTGACCACAACCTCCAACGAGCACATAAAGGCGGCTCGTTCGCGGGCATCTTTCGCTCTCGGAAGACTCCACTGCATGCTGACCGTACGCAGCAAATTGTCACTTAGGTGCAAATTGTGCATCTACACCGTGGTCATCCGCCATCATGACCTACGCTTGCGTCGTCTTCGCACACGCTAAGCCAAGACATCTCCATAAGATGCAGACCCTCCATACAGGTGCCCTCTTTTATGTTCGCAATTTGGATCTACACATAGATCCTAAAATGCCTACCATCCAGCAGTTCATGAAACGCCTTTCAAAGCGTTTCTTCGATTTCCAATAAAAACACAAAAAAAAGGTTAAATAACTTTAATTTTGGAAGCCGGTTGCAAAAAACGAAAATACAAAACCAAAGACACCAACTTCTGATATTAAAGTTATTTTTTACTTTGTAGTGCTTTTTTTTTTTTTGGAAATCAGTTGTTTATTAATTTATGTAAAAAAACTTTTAATTTTTTTACACCTGAGAATCATTATATCTTAGATACCGAATGGTATCTATATCCTTTCATTACAGTTGAACAGTTGAAGGCTTATCTAATGCTGAAAGTGTTCGACTGAACTAGATAGTAGAACTATCATAGTGTACTTCAAACTTGGCAGCGATATCAGGCTAGTCAAGTTTCCAATGTTTCCTGTGCAAGACTACCATGTACATACTTACCCTACATACTTACCTAATAGGCAAAATGTTGCCGTGATAAACCTAGTAGTTATATTGTTTTGTGTCAGGATAGGTAAAAAGTGATAAATGTTTAATGTTTTTTTGAGTTTACTCCTTCAGAGCGTTGTTATAATAAAAAATGACTTAATATAAAACACACTAAACTTAGGGAGTGGGGGCTCGTTACGTCACAGCTACGTATAAAATCTACTGAGAAGTGACGTCATGGCACATTTGAACTCAATGTATCGCCGTAATTTTTTGATTACGTAAAAAAAGAAAAAATACGTGTTCAATATTTTTTAATAATCTACATGACGGAAAAAAATATTATTTTAGTCATAGTATTTTTTTAGTATTGGTGATGTTCTTCAGAAAGGTCAGGTGCGTAGTACTCGCAAACGGCGTTCGTATATGACAAAATGTATGAATGTCAGGAGCATAGCCGGTGGCGTTCTATAGTTTCTGCCTACCCCTATAGGAAGAAAGTCGTGTGTAGGTACCGGAAAAAACTTGGTAGACAGACAATAGACGTGACACAAAAGAATAAGCCTAATGGAATTCTTTCACTTTTCCAATACCTACATTCGAGTGCAGTCCTACTACCTTCCTGCTGGAACAATTGACAATCAACAGTGTTTCGCATCGAAAGTTTTTGGCGTCAAAATGTGCAGTACGGCCTGCGCCCATTCATTGCCGATACAAAAAGGCGCAATTTGTTTGGCAACTGAAATAAACGACAGTGTATTCGAAACGAGATTTTCTGTCGTACTTTGTTATCTTGCTGCAATGAAAAGCTGGCGTAGTGTGAATTTTCTGTACTTTTAATGTTTTGTCTGGTGCCATTTTGCGTTCAATGTACCTACCTGTGTTTTCAGATTTCGCTTTTCTGAATTACCAACACAAACGCAGCCTGCATTATTTCTGTTTTGTACTCATAATTATGGATGTTTTACTTTTTTTTTTAATAACGTGTTTCTGTGTTAAATAAACAAATTTTTCTTGCTTTTTTTGATTAAGTGTTTAATTTCTTACAACAAAAAGTGTAAAAACCATCCCTATCTAAACTTACGTGTTGTTACACTACATTAAACATATCTTTATTAGGTATTTCGAAAAAAAACCTATTACATACGACGCCTATTGCCTGTTTTACTAACACGAAGTGACACCCAAATGGAATGCGTAAATATTAAACAGTTAATTTAGTGCAAAAAACATAGGTATGAACCACTAAACTGAAGTTACGACACCGATTCTTCGATGCGCAATGGTTGGGCAACTCCTGCAGGTTGTTTAGCAACAGATTTTTAGTAATACTGACAGATACCGAACTTGAAAAATCCACAGACAACAGAATATGTAGATTTCAAAGCTTACGAGCAGCCCACTGAGAAACGATGGTGAAACGGGAGTGGTTGCTGAGGGATCTACTTATACTGCTTAATTTGTAAACTTAACGTGTGAAACCAGAAATAAAACTCTTGCACTGAATTAGAAATCACAAGTCACTTTTACAGTTCTAAGTTTATTCATTCAATACAATCATAATTACATAGTACATAATCATATTACTCAGCAAAGTTTTTCACTTAATATTATGAACGTCTGTACGACTCGACACTTGGAACACAAATGCCGTCCGCAACTTAAATCTTATAATTCTGACTTTAGTCAAAAGAGATACTGTAACGGAAAGCACCATAATTCGAGCTTAAATGAATTATATATGTCGTCAAATCATTGAAATGTATCGATTGTTCCGTGGAGACGAATATTCTAATATAAATTGCTTAAATAGCATTATATACTGATGAAAATGATCGATATCTCAGAACTGTAAAGAGATAGCGTAATTTGAACACTGCCATTAGCTTAGTTGGAGCATTTACCCCCTAATTACCTATTTTATATAACAGTATATACCCCCGGGGTACCGATTAAAGTAAAATCCATTGTGTCGGAAAGTAAACAGTGTTATGTACCATTTTCATACTGCGTAGAACCACGTCTCCCGTACCCCTCCTACGTCTAAGGAGAGCTAACTGCGCAATACCCCGCAGACACCCGTTCCCCTTCAACACCCCCTCATCAGGTAGGAATGTTTGTAACTGGTGAGTTTCATTGAATATACGACCAAGAGTCACCCGCAACTTGTGATCATGGGTAAAACCTATAAAGGGAACCCGAGCAAGTTGATTTTTGTAGTACATTGGTAGTACATCAGTAATACATCAAGTAAATCTCTCAATAGCAATAATCTCTCCGTACGATTCAGTTGCTCTCCACATATATTCGAGAATTAGTCGCTCCGCGCTTAGATAGTTTTAATAAAGTCAGTTTAAGTTAGCCAATAATTTCAGTTTAAGGTAGTTTCTAGATATTCTATTAGTTCGTAAGTGCTGATTTATATATTGTGACTCTATTTTTGTTGACTGTAATTATCGTGTGTTATTTTATTGATTATACAAGTGTTTAATCTGACAGTGTGGTTTTCACTGGTTACGAGTAAGTGCGTTGGTAACCTTTCGACACCCCCGCCTACAACACCTGACTCCCCGAATATCTTACAGATACTTTAATCGTAGTAGAATAATAAGAGAAATAAGAACTTCCGTTTGCTAACTAACGTAAAACTAGGTACCATATAATATTAGTTATATAATAATAGAATTAGAATTATATAATAATAGAATAAAATAGAGTAAGTAGATAAATAAGATTGTTTACAAACGGTAGTGAAAACGGGCAGTATAGTAATGTACAGTGGCCAGCACGTCTGTCAAATTTCTCCAAACGATTTTAAACTGTAAAAGGTTGATGATTAAGTTCAAAATCGAGCGAGAAAATTTGCCAGTTTGTGGTAACTTGATGTGAGCTGGCCACCGTACGTTTCAAGCTTACAGCACTAGTGCTAGTGTCACTAAAGTAATAAATTTATGATATCTAGTTTACAGTTTATGCTGAGGTATAAATAATTGTACGGAATTAGTTCATGCACACAGTTTAATATCCCATACTAATATTATAAATGTGAAAGTAACTCTGCCTGTCTGTATGTTACGTTTTCACGCCTAAACCGCCGAACCGATCGTCATGAAATTTGGCAGAGATATAGCCTGGGATATGGAAAAGGACATAGGCTACTTTTTTACGCGATAAACGACATCTACGCGGGCGGAGCCGTGGGCAAAAGCTAGTCAATTCATATTTTGCTCTCAAATATGCAGGTTTCTGTTTATATCACTGCTAACGTAAATTACAGTTCTCATACAAAATTCTGTTTAGACGCAGGCAATGCCACAAAATGCAATCCGTGTGAGGGTTGTCACTCACTTACCACCCCAGCTTTACTGTCAGAAATAGCGTTGCTATTGGTAACTTGTAATAAGGACTTTATTGCATGTACAGTCATCGTTTAGTTTACTGAGTTGCTACCAGTTAATAATATTGCCAGAATAGTACACTGACTGATTCCATTGTTTATTACAGGGTTAATTCACCCTCCCACCACACCTACGTCGTCCCGAAGAGTATGTTTTGAGGAAATTAACCTCTATTGGTCATATTTTTTGGTCCTTCGAGCCGGATACCGGACTAATTCCCACAGATTTACCAACACCGTCCTTTTGTTACCAAGCAATAACACCGCGTAACCTAGCACCCAGCAACGACCTCAGGCTAGATAGAGCAACAATCTTCGCAGGGTGGCTGGTAGCAGCTGGATGAGATTTGCCGAGAAACGAGTAGAATGGCGTGCAATTGGTCAAAGTCAAAGTCAAAAAGTCAAATCATTTATTTCAAATAGGCACGCAAAAGACACTTTTGAACGTCAAAAATTACAAAAATAGATAGTTGATTCTAGTTGCCCGTTCCAAAAGGTAGTTATGTATGGAGAAGAATGAGCAAGAGGCTCCATATTTACTCTTTTAAAATGTTAACAATAGTTTGTATACATTAATTAAGCCATACTATACTTACGAAAGTAACTCTGTCTGTCTGTCTGTCTGTATGTTACGTTTTCACGACTAAACCGCTGAACCGATCGTCATGAAATTTGGCAGAGATGTAGCCTAGGATATGGAGAAGCACATAGGCTACTTTTACGCGATAACCGACATCCACGCGGGCGGAGCCGCATGCAAAAGCTAGTAATTAATAATTAAAGGTGAAGACAATGTACCTAGAATAAAAAATACTATACCACAATAGGTTAAAAGAATGAAAAGTGAAGTAATGACAGACAAATTAATAAATGCGATAGATACATGGTGCTCACATAATATATTTACAAACGTTGTATATGATTTTCCTAAAAATGTAATATATGAAAAGCCAGTGTATCATCAACATCATTCATCATTTCAGCCGAAAGACGTCCACTGCTGGACATAGGCCTCCCTCAATGGGGGGGTTTGCCATAATCGCCACGCTTGGCAGGCGGGTTGGCGATCGCAGTATGGTGTTAAAAATGCATTGAAAATGCTGCTGCCCATTCTCTAGTCAGTCCTTTAGTCGCCTTTTACAATATTTTTTTTTTTTTAAAGGTCAGTGTGTGGACTGCTGTGGGCTGATAGGATTTTTATTAGTACTTGGTACCCGATAACGTTAATATTCTATTTTAATAGAATGGTCGCGCTCGCGGTACAGGTAATACATGTGCACAGCCCTAAAGTTCACGTAAGTGTGTGGCTGACGGGCACAAGCCGCGGTCCGACCGCATCTATTTTGTGTAATACGGAGCGCAGCAAATTGGATTGGAAATTACGTCTGATTAATTTTTGAGTAAACCTGTTTTATGTAATGGTTTCAGTTTACCAGTTTCAGTATGGAATAGGCAATAGGCTGGTTTGGTCGATTACTGTATACTACGCATTCATAGTCAGTTGCAGATTGTCTTGGATATACCTTTTTGTGTCAATGAACGCGTGTTGGAGTACCAGAACATACCTGTATGAAATATTGTAACAGACATTTTCTTTTTGCCCAGCTGTAGTAGATTAAAGACCAATATTTTCTTTGTAAGTTAAATGAGAGACAGAATAAAACGCAGTTCCATTTCAACAATCTACTTTGTAAAATATTATTGCTATGGAACAGCATTGAAAACTTGTTAACATTCCTCATTTCAAGAACTTTCTCCGTATCTCTCTATAATTACTTCGTTGTATATTAAACTTCATCAACAGTTTTCTAAAGCAACATGCTGTATTGTTTTGCTTCTTAACCGTTAGCTACGGTTCACTGGCGAACTTAGCCGAACTTCCACGAAGTTGGCCGAAGTTCGCTTAATCTCGCTAGAGCGGTACTAGTGTCGAACCGCGATAGTTTAGACTTTGTATCGTAAACTTGGCGTTCCGGGTAAGAGGTGCTGGCCATTGAAATCGGCGCCATGTTCGAAATTCAAATGCAGTTAGCTCGATTCATGGAATCGTGAATCATTATACTTGGGAACAGGGAAATGTTTTATTGAGTTTCTGAATATTGATTGCTAGAAACTACTTTACAAATTATGTACACTGCTACATCTTTTGGTTCGAATGATGTTGTCAATCTTTTTTTGTGAAATGTCACTTGAAAGTATTAAGAAAACCGGATATGTGCATGTCGGATCACGCACAATGAAGGGTTCCGTAGTTGGGAGGAATTTATTTCAAGAACAAACATAACATTTAAGTCTGACTAAATAACTCTCAATTAGTAGTCTAGTCATAGTATTATTATTAGGTGGTATTTGTTAAAATATCTATTAGTTTATTTTATTTGTATATGTGTATTATTATTAATAAAAGTATATAAATTCCCGCAATCAAGATTTAGACATTATTTTTGTTCCCTATCACTATATTTTTATATTTAACCCAAAGGTTGACTGGTAGAGAATACCTTGTGGCATTAAGTCCGCCTATGTACCACTATTGTACATAAAGTTTAAATAAATAAATAAATAAATATTGTGGTTGAAAAACAAGTTCTCCCATACATTCCAACTGAAAATGTAAGTTTATACGCACAATATTCAGAGATTTACTATGTTATATTAAAACCATAGACTTCTTATAGGTTTTCCTGTAATCCATAAGTAAAAAACTATTTTCTGTAATTAAAAAATTATGATCATTCGTTTCGGAGATAAGGAGGAAATGGTAAATTTTCATATACAGGGTGTTTGGCAGAACGTTGAACATACGAAAATGGTGGATAGGTGGGGTCATCTGCTACTTACTCAGCCCTAATTTATTTGGCCCTGGCCCCCTGGATATTAAAAAAAAAAATTTTTGCTTTCTTTTAGTTTCACCACTTTCTTAACTTTAAAGTGTATTTTTTTATTAAAAATGGGTAAAACAGGCAATATTTTAGTTTATTTTTTTATCTTTAATATTGGCAGATTCTTATAAAATTATTGCTTTATTCAGATGTTAGCTAGAAAAAAGTTATGACTCCTCAAACTTACAGAAAGATGTAATAAATAAAAATATTGCCTGTTTTACCCATTTTTAATACAAATTACACTTTAAAGTTAAGAAAGTGGTGAAACTAGAAGAAAGCAAAAAAAATTTTTTTTTAATATCCAGGGGGCCAGGGCCAAATAAATTAGGCCTGAGTAAGTAGCAGATCACCCCACCTATCCACCATTTTCGTATGTTCAACGTTCTGCCAAACACCCTGTATTTTCTTAAATAACTTTAAAAACAACTAACTTTAACTTTATTTTTTTTAATTTAAATAAATATATTATTTATTATTATTTTAAAATTCATTTATTAACGTTACAAGTCCGTGTTTGGGTCACAGAAGTTCATATGTGTACTTAATCGGCCCCGTAGATTCGGAGCAAATCGGCTGTGACAAAGGGACAGACAGACAGACGCACGAGTGATCTTATAAGGGTTCCGTTTTTTCCTTTTGAGGAACGGAACCCTAAAATCAAAATGGCGGCGTTAGTTCCGATTTTGCCATGCGCCAAAATAATCATGTACACCAATGGTTTAGTCCCATCTCGGAACCATCCCATCTCGGCACCCATGAATTTATTTATCATGCCCACGAAACATTCCCATCTCGTCATAAATAAATTTACGGGTGCCGAGATGGGACTAAACCACATCAATAATCATGTCCTGAATTAACGCGCACCACCAAACACCCCAATTAGAATATTAAGTTATAATCATAATACACACTCAAAATTTTATTATTATGTAATAATCAATCAACTGAGCCTATCGCCGTCCTCTGCTGAACATAGGCCTCTCCCATGCTGCACCAAAACACCCTGTCCTCCGCCTTCCGCATCCAGTCTGTCCCAGCCACCTTTTTGAGGTCGTCGGTCCATCTAGCTGGGGTGCGTCCCACCCTACGCTTACCGATACGTGGTCTCGACTCCAGGACTCATCTGCTCCACCGGCCATCGGTCTTTCGACAAACATGGCCAGCCCACTGCCACTTCAACTTGGTTACTCTGCAAGCTATGTCGGTATCTCCGGTTCTCTTCCGGATAATTTCATTCCAGATTTTATCCTTCAAAGATACTCCGAGCATAGGCCGCTCCATAGCGCGCTGAGCAACCTGTCAGTGTCCACGTTTCAGCACCGTATGTCATAACGGGCAGGACGCACTGGTTGAAGACCTTAGTCTTTCAAACATTGCGGGATAGGTGACGAAAAGACAAGACGGAGTTTTCCAAACGCTGTCCAGCCCAACCGTTTCTTATAGTTATTTATGCTATATTTAGTTATCCAGTAAAGTGTAAGTATATAACATCTGGTCTATATAAATACCGTACAATTTCATGACTTGGAAACATGGATTTTAGTATGATCTACTAACCGTAGGATAATTAAAATACAGGACAACACCAGCTCCTTCCATGCCACGTAAGTAACTAAGGTAATAGATGTGGTATCGTAGACATAATACCATAATATTAAAAAACCGGCTAAGTGCGAGTCGGACTCGCGCACGAAGGGTTTCGTACCATTATCTGTAAAAATGTCAAAAAAAAAATATGTTGTATGGGAGCCCCCTTAAATATTGATTTTATTCTATTTTTTTGTATTTGTTGTTATAGCGGAAAAACAATACATCACCTGTGAACATTTCAATTATCTAACTATCACGGTTCATGAGATACAGCCTGGTGACAGACGGATGGATAGCGGAGCCTTAGTAACATTGTTCCGTTTTACTCTTTGAGTACGGAACCCTAAAAGTGATAGAAATCGATTCAGCAAACTATTTTGCACAAACTATTTATATGTATAACGTAATTCAGTTACATGATAATATAATACATAACATACAGACTCATCGTCCACAGATCAGTTAAATAGGTAAATTTTCCTACTTGACATATGTAAACATGTCGTGCCCTAGCTAAAAAGTAAAGCTATTTTACTTGGTCCTACGTTCCGCAAGTATACTTTTACGTACCAACACATGTAAAATAAACAATTAACTTTTAAATACTTACAAAATCCCTTGATTAAGTTATTATTTTCTAACAAAAAGTGGGGCAAATGTATGAGAGTTATTTGATTAGAATAATTATCGCAACACACCTAAGGCATTGTACGTCAAAATTAACATAATCATGTACTAACAGCACATATTTCACCGCTTAGCGCGTCGTTATAAAGTCGTAAACCTAGAAACTGGGGGTCCTTAGAATTCACTACTGTTTGGAGCTTAATTTATAAGTGGGAGCTATTTATTTGGACTTGGTAGAGGAAACATATTCTCCCATACGAAGTGTATGGGAGAAAATGTAAATAGAAGTTGGGCCACTATTACTCAGTAACTTGTAAAGCCTACTAGCTGTGATAGTTTTCCTTTTAACTTCGTTAAATATACTACCTACTGCTGTGATTTTTTCCACATACCCAAATATAACCATTTAGCTGGTAAGGGTGGGGGGGAACACTTAACTCTAACAAAAGTTACCACTCTATATCTTAATATTACGCAAACGTATCCTTTTTTATTGGGTGGGAAATTATGAAATAACTTCTCCCGCCCTGGGCGAAGCGGGAGAGCGTGTCAGACTTTTACTGACTAAAACCCACCCGTGTTCCTTCAGTTGCCTGTGTGCCAGGGCCACGGTATCCCTTTCGGACAAACCTACAACCCTGGCATTCACCGGTCCTGGCGGACCCCGTCAGTGCGTGCTGAAATCTCTTTGAGGCGCGCGTGGAACACAACGCGCCGACGACCTGGGCCTGGTCCTTACCGGACGGCGAGCTGCCCATAATGATAGCTCGCCGTCCACAAGCCCGCGCCTATGGTGGCCGGGAATCGGCTAGCGATTCCCGCCGCCCAGGGCGTTCCCTGCGGCGACAAGGGGGGTGAGGGCGCACAGACTGCCGCTCCCTTGCCTCCGTGAGGACACGGTGGTGCTCTGCCCAAGCCGGGCAGACCTCCATCGTATGCTCCATCGTGTCCTTCGGGCGATCCACATGGTGGTAACACCCGGACGTTTCCTCCCGCCTAATCCGAAACAGGAACCTCCCGAAACAACCGTGTCCGGTGAGGACTTGTGTCAGGCGGAAGGTGAGGATGCCGTGGCGCCTCTCTAGCCACTCCTCAAAGAGAGGACTTATCGCCACAATATGTCGGGGCCCAATGCAAACGTATCCATGAATCTAAAAAAAAAAAACATCCATGAAGGTTTCTAAGTTCAAATAAACCGCCGAAATCCGACCAAAACCTACTCATACTTTAAAATAATGCAGTCACTGCAGTATTCAAAACCGCGTGTTTCAATTCCACAAGCCTTTGACAAAAAAAAAATACTTCGAACTCCTATGCATTGCCCCACAATATTAGGCATTGAATCAAACGGTTGACAGTCATGCGAACATGGCATGCTTCTAGGACATAATATGTCGCGCACACAGCTAACTTTTTAAACTTTTATGTGCCTTTAATGTAAGTTGTTCAGTGTTTAATACCAGGTAGTTTCGTTCTATATGTGCGAAATTTTCAACCCATAAAATAGAGCCTTGAATTGTGGGTTTAGGGAACATATCGTGATGTCGCGAATTTGAAAATCGTGAAGGTTAAAATATACCTATAGTTAGCAC
Organism: Dryobota labecula; assembly: GCA_947523025.1. Lineage (NCBI taxonomy): Eukaryota > Metazoa > Arthropoda > Insecta > Lepidoptera > Noctuidae > Dryobota > Dryobota labecula. Next base: position 23,895,271 of record OX383284.1, on the reverse strand, counting down.
TTGCACGGCACAGATTTTTTTCTCATCGTGATCATCAAAACAATGTATCAATAGAACTATGTAAGAAAGATGGAAAGGTTTTTTTTTTTAGCTATCTCAGAGTTAACCTTGAGAGGTTGAGACTCTTTAATCGGACTTGCCTGTGGTTGCCTTAAGCTCCTAACGAAACATAATGCCTCCAGCCAGGGCTAAACGACTGCGCGCTAAGGGCACCCCCTGTGGGGTACGAACCTCGGCTTAAGGCAGAGTCGGAGGGAGGATGGCAAGGGACCGACGGTGGCTGGGTAAAATCAGGGTTATGATTATTATCGCGGGAAATTAAAGCTACAGGCTCAGCTATAGCGCGTGCTGGCGCTTCGCTTACGGGCGAGGTCGGAATGACGGTCGTGTTTTATGTTTGCGAGCTGTACTTGTTTCCCTACTGCTCTCCTGGAGGAGAGTTGTGGGGTCGTCTGGGTCGGTCAGTGAGATGGAAAGGTCTTGAATTGTGTTTACATATACCGCTCATAATTTTTAAACATGATGCGAATTGGCGTTCTTGTGACCGATACGATAAATAATAAATAATAAACGATTTTATTTCTGTAAACTTCATCAATGTCAATGTGTATATAAAATTTCGGAAATAATCATGGTCAGATCATTTGAGGATCATGTAGATTGGTGTCTGAAATGATCTTTTGAAGAAAAAACTATACAAATTTGATTAGACCTGTCTAGTCAGTGCACGCATTTGTCAGTAATCGTGTAACTCAACTTAAGGATCAAACAGATTCATCCATACTTCCATACTAATATTTTTCACGCCTAAACCGCTGAACCGATCGTCATGAAATTTGGCAGGGATATAGCCTGGGATATGGAGACGGACATAAGCTACTTTTTTACGCGATAACCGACATCCACGCGGACGGAGCCGCGGGCAAAAGCTAGTAAAATATTTAAAAAAAACTGCTTTAACCGCCATGTTTAGCAAACAGATTATTAATCACTGTTTAGAAATTATATGATTATTAATAATTATATAATTTATGGCAGAGTTCCCTCATCTCATTGTTTTTAAACTACCTACCTACTTTTAGTACGAGATAGGATAGGTTTCCATACCAAAATGTCAACTCTATAAATATAAGTATAATATACACAGCCAGATTAAATTACTAAGTATAGTATATATAACTAAGTAGAAAAATAAAGGCATTATAAACTAGAAAACATTACGTTGAACTTAATTTTCTAACAAACGAATAATTCGTAGTAAGTTGTATGCCTGTAACCATAAAATGTTAAAATAAGGCTGGTCGTGCATTTACTAATTAGCGTGTGAACAGTTCCTTAAACTTCCTTTTAACTCAAGCAATAAGCCTGATTAACGCTAACTGAAAATATTATCAGCATTTTACTTTAATTGCAGACCAACATGGAATTGAATTTACAAACGTTTTTCATAAAAATATTGTCATGTTCGTACTAACTAAACCACGAATTAGAACACTTTCAAATGAGTTGGTAAACCGAAATTAATTATCCTTAATTTAAATTTATTGTTTAGAGCTTGGCTGTATTTTATGTTAAACCACAATTTTCAGTTAAATTAAAGTCAGCTCAAAACAATATTTTGTATCGACACAGGAATGACTGACTCTCTCGGCGGAATTTTCCCAAATGTATGAATAAGCGTTGATTCCATAAAAATGTCAATAAATCTGTACTGTTCAGGCAAAACTAGAGTGAAAGCTTTATCTGTCAATTAATAGCTAACATGTTTATGTTAATTTGGAGGTATATGTTATAAATAAGAAGACGAGTAATGATCTGTGTCATTTATTAGAAAGGGCTGCTTATATACAGTATTTGTCAAGAGAAAACTAAATAAAAACGGTATATTAATAAACATAGAACTAACACAATTTGGTAATGTCGGTAGAATGTGCCGAGCTCCCTTCGACAAGCGAGCGCGATGATATGGTCGGCTCAAGTGCAAATTTCTTTCACCTCGGCTTATCAGCTAGCTTAGTTTGCGCGGGCGCGCGGTGGCGAACGGCCGCTCTCTCAGTTGTATGTCTTACGTAAGTATGAGCTGCTACATTAACATGTTAAGGCGCGTAGTACTCGCAACCGGCGTGCGTGTGTGACGAGAGTCCCTAATGTGAGTTTATTTTAAACATCTCGACTTTACGCATCGACCGCGTTTAGCACTCCAATTGTGTCTAGAATTTTCTAATACCTTTTATAACGTTTCATATTGAGACATATGTAGCAACAAAATACGATCTAGAGGAATGTAGCTGCTTTTGTTTAGATCGAGTTTTGTTGCTTCGTGTCTCAATATGAAACGTTATAAAAGGTATTAGAAAATTCTAGACACAATTGGAGTGCTGAACGCGGTCGATGTGTACAGTCGAGATGTTTAAAATAAACTCACACTAGGGCCTCTGATGTATGAACGTCAACGAAGCAAAAGGAGTATTTAAGAAGCGTATCAGATGGCGTTCTGTAGTTTCAGCCAACCCTCATAGAAAGAAGGCGTGAGTTTATGTATGTATGTATGTTCACTCAATGTGTCAGCTACAGTCAGTGTGAAAAACCCTTTGGAAATGTCTAAAGAGTTTGGTTTTCAGAGAAAAAAGGTCATTCACTTATCAAGTCATCATCAGCCTAGCTTTTTCCCAACTATGTTGGGGTCAGCTTCCACACTGAAAAAAAATGTTTACTTATACATAACCAAACTTTCGTCAACATGTAACACAAAAAAATGACCACATAACTTTATGCAACATGTAACCAAAACCTGTGCTGACTGTTGTGTATCACTTTTATTAAATCAAGTTAACTTTTATAAAGTCTTGTCAACCTTTAATTATTCCTGAAATAGCCGAAGTAGTTAGGCTAAATATTTTTTTCAGTGCAGCGTAACCGGATACAACTGAATACCATTATTTTACATGGAGCGACTGCTTATCTGACCTCCACAACTCAATTACTGGGTTACCTCTTCGTAAGACTGGTTGTCACGACTTTCGGGCTTCTGACGACCCGTAACGACTGTGAAAGATCCAGGACAGCCGGGACCAACGGCTTAACATGCTTTCCGAAGCACGGAGGGGTATTTGTATGTAAAGATGGTCACCCATCCACGGACCAACAGCGGCATGCGCAGGTTAACCTGATCGATCGACCCGTACGGCTTTTATTACTTAGCCACAAGTCCCAAAAAACGTATTAAAAACATGTTCTATTCAAGAGAAAAGATTATGCCCCTCACTTATCAAGTAAGCTTTAAAAAACGGAGAACCGAGGAAAACCTAAGCCAGTTTTTATAAAGAACTTTCGGCGGAACAAAACTACCAATATTAAATTACCTTTTAGTTCCAACCAGCTTTATCTAACAAAAGTTTTTGAATCCAAGAAGTTTTCCGCTCGAGCGAGTGAAAACTGAAATAATTGCTGGAGTCGAAACGCATCGGTGTGCTTTCAGCATTTAACGGTTGCACGTCACACTGTAGTGTAACGTTCTATGAATTGCTGTTAGAAATGAACTAACAAAATTTTCAAAAGTCTGTTTAATAAATAATATCTTTGTTTTGTAAAATGCAACATATTATTCAACGTCTTAATAAAATAATCTATAACTCTATTCTGCCCCTACTTAACATACTGAAGACTATTATTTTTAACCACAAAAAATAAAAACATAATAAAAGCTACACATAATAAAAGCTATACATTTCTGCTGGCAATGCAAATCCTATAGGTTACCTTTTGGAAAGAGAAAAATGATTATTTTTCTTGTACATTTATATGCTGACTTTCAAAAGGGCCTATAATAATATTATAATTATTTATTTATTTACACTTCAAGACACAAACATCTGTGTAGCCCTGACTCTTTTACTAGGTTTTTCTGTATCACAAGAGCCAGACCTCTCAATTTACAGGGAATATGTTATAGAAGCACGATAGACAAAAAGAGCGAGATAGTGAGATAAGTTATAGTTATGGCATGCATTCAAAGGTAGGTTTATAAGTATACATGAGAAAAAAAGAAAAGCTTGCCAACTTTACGGGCATACGCAGAAGCACTGCTATGCGACACCCAGGTGCGTAAAGTGCCTGGGTTCGCATAGCACTGCGGAATGCGAACGTCCAAAGGACCGCGCACTGTGCACTGAGCCACCTAGCTGCGTGCTATGTGGCGAGGCAGGCCACCCCGCGAACTACCGTGGCTGCGCTAAAGCCCCAAAATCCGCGCCCCCTCGCTTAGCGAAGCGTACCGACGCGCGTCAATTCCGCGAATGCCCGTCCTACTTGGAACCAGTAAGACTGAGTCCCCAGAGACCCAGTCCCTGGAATTACCTGCACCATCAGCAGGCGTTCCCTAATCTCCGGACTAGACACGCCCCTCAGGCAGTCGCTCCCCAGGCCCCTCAGGCCAGTATACCCCGATTAATGGACCCGCGAACCCGATTCGAGAACTCGCAATCGAGACCCGCGACCATCGCGCCCCCCACCGCACCCGCGCCCCTCGCCGCCGCGCCCGCGCCCGCGCCCGCGCCCGCGCCCGTCGCCGCCGCTCCGTACGCGCGCCCCCCTCCTAACCACACCCCCACTCCCGTGGCCGGTGTCAACAAAGTAGATCCCTTCCAGGTGATCTCTTCCACCTACATGGTCTTCCTCACCCCCCGCGCGAGGAGGATGGCCGATGAGATAGTCGCCGCGACCAACGCCGGTGACTTATACCAAATTCAGGCAATATACAATGCGTATCCCGAGATCACGCAAGTATTGTCTAGATTCGCGAACAACACCCCTAGACCACTTAATGGATACTAGGTCCCCCGCTAGAAACAAACCCCGATCCCTAATGTTAGGTTATTTTAACGCCAATGGCTTGGACGGCCAAAACTCAGAGATCACCGAATTCCTCGGCGATCATAAGGTAGACGTTTTCCTAATTCAAGAGACCTTTTTAAAACCCAGGCACCGTAACCCGTCAATTGCGAATTATCGTATAATTCGCAACGATAGGTCGCGGTGCCACCTGGGAGGTACTCTTATCTATTATAAATCAGAGCTCTATTGCACGCCCATAGACCCTCCTGTCCTAAAGTCCCTACTAGAAGTCTCGATCTGCCGAATCGGTATGACGGGCCACCCATCTATAACGATAATATCAGCTTATCTGCCCCCTACCACTTCAATTGATCCTATCCAAGATCGACTACTGACCGACGACCTTAGCACCCTCTTGAGCATGAGTGATTCCGTCATCATGGCGGGTGATCTCAATGCCAAGCACCCAGCCTGGAATAGTAGACTCACCTCCCATAGGGGCAAAGCCCTCTTTGACCTCTGCCCCCTCCTAAATTTTGATATCATCGCCCCGATGAATCACACCCACTATCCGCATAATCCTGACCATGCCTCTGACGTGCTCGATGTGGCACTTCTAAAGAACATCAACCTACGGTTGGTCTCTATAGAGGTGCACCACGAGCTTCACTCTGACCACCGACCTGTTCTCGTAGAATTGGCCCCTCGCATAGGTCTCCACGACCCCGATATCCCCCCGCGTACCAAAAGGATAACGGACTGGAAGCGAGTAGGCGAAAGCTTGAAAGCTAACACGTCCCCCCAATTGGATTCGATCCCCGACCAGTTCGACTCTATCGCAGACACGACGACCGCGATCGACTCTCTCACAGAGCACGTACAATCTGTCCTGAACACATGTTCAAGGGAGGTTCCGGCGACGGATAACCGTCGCGGGAAACTGCCGGACGATGTACGTGCACTGATGACGGAGAAGAACGCAGCCGTCCGTGCGTACAGTAGCTTTCCCTGCACGGCTAACAAAATCCACATGCGCTACTTGCAGCGTGCTGTAAGTAAACGCGTGAAGGAATTTCGTGACGCCGACTGGGATAAGCTACTGAACAGCCTAGAGCCGAACCATCTAGCATTCTGGCAACTCCAAAGGAAACTCAATCCCCGAGGAGGTGGCTCAGCCTCAATGCCCCCACTGATCCGCCCAGACGCGTCTCTCGCTTTCGAAGACATCGACAAAGCCGAATGCTTAGCCGACAGTCTAGAGGCCCAGTGCTCGCCCAGCTCTCAACCAGTAGACCAGGCGCACCTCGATGAGGTCGACGCTGAAGTCGAACGTAGAGCCTCCCTCCCGCCCGTCGAAGACCCTGAGTATCCTCTGGCTCCCGTCACACCGGCGGAAGTGCACGAGCTCATAAAGGGTCTGAAACCTCGTAAAGCCCCTGGCTCTGATGGTATCACCAATAGGGTGGTCCAATTGTTCCCCGCCCACCTGATAATGCTCTTGGCCACCATCTTCAATGGAGCCATGAACAATAATGTCTTCCCGCAAGTGTGGAAAGAGGCCACAGTAATCGGTATTGCCAAACCCGGTAAACCCAAAAAGGAGCCCGCGAGCTACCGCCCCATTAGCCTGCTCACAGTCATGGGCAAACTCTACGAGAGGCTTATTTATAAGCGTCTCAGAGACTACGCCGAGACTAAGGGCCTTATTCCCCACGAACAGTTTGGATTCCGTACCAAACATTCGTCGACCCATCAGGTCTACCGTATTGTCGAGGACATAAGCGCCGGCTTTCAACGCGGCCTTATGACAGGAGCTATCTTCTTTGATATAGCGAAAGCGTTCGACAAAGTCTGGCACAACGGCTTGATTTACAAGCTGTACCAACTCGGTGTGCCCGAGCGTCTCGTGCTCATCTTACGAGACTTTTTGTCGAATCGCACCTTTCGCTATCGCATAGAGGGAGCCCTCTCCTCCTCCCATCCCATACGCGCAGGAGTCCCTCAGGGCTCTGTGATATCCCCCCTGGCTTTTACGCTTTACACCAGCGACATCCCGAAGTTTAAAAAGGCTCAGTTGGCTCTGTTCGCAGACGATACGGCCGTTTACTACAGAGGGAAGAGTCATAATGTCATCACCAACACTCTCCAGACTGCAGCCGACAAGCTCGGTGCGTGGTTTAGAAAGTGGCGGATCGAAGTCAATCCCGACAAAAGCCAAGCGGTTCTTTTCATAAAACCGAGAAAACTCCCCCCAAAGCCCAAACCTGTCACCATGTTCGGCAAGCCTATCCCTTGGGAGAAGCGAGCCAAATATCTAGGTGTCACTCTCGATCAACGCCTCTCCTTTTCTGAGCATGTAAGTAAGGTGCGTTCGCGCGCCGCCTTCGCTCTCTCTAGGCTTCACTCCCTTGTCCACGAAAATAGCAAATTGTCACTCAAGTGCAAATTGCGATTGTACACCGCGTGCATCCGCCCCATCATGACCTATGCGAGTCCGGTCTTTGCCCAAGCAAAATCACATGTCATCCATAAGATGCAAGCCATTCAAAATCGTTTCCTCCGTAAATGCACGGGAGCCCCCTGGTTCGTTCGGAACACAAACCTCCATGTAGAGCTTAGAATGCCTACAATAGCCCAATTTCTGAAACGCTCTTCCAAGCGATTCTTCGACTCTGCCGCCACCCACCGCAACACTCTCGTTGTGCAGGCCGCCAATTATACCCCCTCCCGCATTAGCGCGATCCGCCGTCCAAGGCACGCACTGACCGACCCAGACGACCCCACCACTCTCATTCAGGAGAGCCGTAGGGAAACTAGTACAGCTCGAAGAGTACACACAACACGAACACGATCACAATTCCGACCTCGCTTTAGAGGTCCCGCGCGAAATCGACGACCCCGATTAATAAGCCCTCCCCGTCCCTTGACGACGCTTAACGATGTGCCAGCATGTGGTTTAGCTGAGCCTGTAATCCAAACTCCCCCGACTAATAATAATCAGAACCCTGATATTATCCAGCCACCGACGGTCCCTTGCCACCCTCCCTCCGACACTGCCCTAAGCCGAGGTTCGAGCCCCACCTGGGGTGCCCTTAGCGAGCAGTCGTCTAGCATAAGTAGATTTTAGTATAAACCCCCTGGCTGGAGGCGTAAACTTCGTTAGGAGCTTGCGGCACCACAGGAAAGTCCGGTTAAGGAGCAGGAACCCCCAGTGGTTATACCTCCGAGATGCCATTACAAAAAAAAAAAAAAAAAAAAAAAAAAAAAAAAGAAAAGTAATAATAATAATAAAAGAGTTTAAATTACCACTGCATTCTGTGTAGAGTGAGGGTGAATGTAAGTGAGGTGTGGGCTATGCATGGTCTAATACCAATTTTTCTTTCTTTTTTTCCCTATTTCCCTTGGTCACGGCATCACGCGTGAACGGCTGGACCGATTTCGCTAATTATTTTTTTGTTGTGTTTGTTATTGTCAGGAGAAGGTTCTTATGTAAGAAAAATTTAAGAAAGTTTAAAAAAAAAATTGTAAGAAAACGACCATATTTCCATTTTTATTGTAATAATAAGTAGGTAACTCTATCTTCTAATGTAACTTTATGGCGTTTGACATAACGTGTCAGTCATCATTTGGTAGGTCTGAGAATAGATTTTACCGAAAAAAAAAAAAAAATTGAAGGTTTTTGTTAGGTAGGGTAGGGTAGGTAGGGTTGGTAGGGTAGGGTAGGGTAGGGTAGGGTAGGTAGGTAGTTTCCTTTGCGCGTAGACAAACTGCCACAGTCAAATAGCTTTTGACAGAACGAAGTCTGTCGGGTCAGCTAGTAAATAAATATATTTTTATTTTGGATGTCTTATACAAATAACATGTGGAGCTAGTCAAAAACAAAAAATACCCATATATTAATGTTACACGACAGTGCAAGCACACACTTATAGATGGAATTTTAAAATGCGGTACAAAGAGTAAAAGGGGGCTAAGTGGCTGGAGTAGCTACCCTTTGTTATGTGCGAAACGGTGCGATACCCGCTTTGTGAAGTAATTGGAAAGTGCGACAATTGGCCCATGAGGCATACTGTCCGTTACTTTGAACTACGAATAACGAATGGTACGGGTAGCTACCCCATGTTTTGGTTGACGATTTGTTTTTAAGTGTTGTGTAGTTTGGTCCTTTTGTACGAGTTTTTTAGTGGAAGGAATATTTTATTTGAAAAATATTTTTGAGTTGATGGATGTCGCTACATAGCTAGAACGTAGCTCCCAATTTCGGTATTTTAAGTCATTCTAGATCCTGAAAACCGATAATGTACTGATGTTATTATAGTAAGCACACCAGCGCAATTCCCATAAACACTATAAAAAAATCTAATGCCTCTCTAACTCTTATCTCTTATTTTTTTACTCGCTTTTGCCCGCGTCTTCACCCGCGTAGCTTTTCCTAAAATAAAAGTAGCCTTAGTTATAACATCAGCTGTTTCGCAGTAGAAGTAGGTCCAGCTGTTTCGGAGATTAGTCGGAACAAACAGACAGACAGATATACAGAGAGACAAAAAAATTTAATAGTATTTTTGTTAAAAGTACCGTCTATACTTTCATATGCATTTAGTAAAAGGCTGATATTTTGATATAATAAACACACACCTTCATTTTATTTATTTGTCATCATCATTATCATCATTTCAGCCGAGAGACATCCAAACATCCACTGCTGGACATAAGCCTCAATTAGAGGGGTTTGCCATAATCGCCACGTTTGGCAGGCGGGTTGGCGATCGCAGTATGGTGTTAAAATTGCATAGAGAATGCTGCTGCCCATTCTCTAGTAAGTCCCTTAGTAGCCTTTTACGACACCCACGGGAGGGAATGGGATGGTGCTATTCTTTACGTCCGGCACCACACGGTACCGGGCCGGTATTTATTTGTATAAATATAATATTCACTCAATCACAATGAATTGAAAAATAAACTTTGCACAAAACACAAACTCGAGAGTCCCGACTAAAGTTCACCGATCACCACTCTAGCGAACAGCGACATTATAAAATGAAATTCTAAAAAAACATACCAACGCATTCTTCTGGAAGGAATGATTTCCAGTTTGAAAGTTCCCCGTATATTCATTGCACACAGTTCAACGGTGCAGAAAAGTGAAACTATTCACTATTCCTGTTTCTTTGAGATGTTTATGTGCAAGTCATGAGCTTATAGATTATTTTCGATATATAATAATCCGTCATTCATCATCATCATTTCAGCTGCAAGATGTCCACTGCTGGACATAAGCCTCTCCCAAAAGGGGGCGAATTTGCCATAATCGCCACGCTTGGCAGGCGGGTTGGCGATCGCAGTATGGTGTTGAAAATGCATAGAGAACGCTGCTGCTCGTTCTCTAGTAAGTCCCTTATTCGCCTTTTACGGCACCCACGGGAGAAAATGGGGTGGTGCTATTCTTTACGTCCGGCACCATATGACACTATATTCATACTTCCATACTAATATTATAAATGTGAAAGTAACTCTGTCTGTCTGTTACGTTTCCACGCCTAAGCCGCAGAACCGATCGTCATGAAATTTGACAGAGGTATAGCCTGGAATATGGAGAAGGACATAGGCTGCTTTTTTACGCGATAACCGACATCCACGCAGGCGGAGCTGCGGGCAAAAGCTAGTAATAATATAAAACGTTTATTTTCTCTACACAAGTTATGAACTTAATGGACAATAGTTCACGAACAGGGAGCAAACTTTGTGAGAGACTGGTGCCTTCAGGTCTATATAAAAACCTATATAACAGGTACTTACCTGTTGCCTTTAATATTATCAGTGCTGATATGGCAAAGAAATCTAGTAAAAAATATCCGTTTTCTGACTGCAATTGACACACTGTGCAAAAATGTCACGAGTCGTAGCAAGCCACCAATCGATCGATCAATCAATTCAGTCTATCCTAGTCCTGTCATAAGCTAGACAGGACATAGTTTGGTCTGAAGTTGACGAACCATCGACTGAACATCACGAACCGGCATCGACTGTTCAGCTCCGAACGACGTGACGTGCCTATTTGTTTGATATTTTTTGACAGTGCATTGAGTGCACCCATACATTGTGTCGTATGGTGCAGGACGCAAAGAATAGCATCATCCTATTTATTCCCGTGGGAGTTCGTAAAAGGCGACTAAGGGACTTACTAGAGAATGGGCAGCAGCGTTCTCTATGCAATTTTAACACCATACTGCGATCGCCAACCCGCCTGCCAAACGTGGCGATTATGGCAAACCCCTCTAATTGAGGCTTATGTCCAGCAGTGGATGTCTTTCGGCTGAATTGATACATTGTATCTCAGATGAACTCCAGAACCAAGGTATTTCGGACAGTCGTTCATAGGACTAGATGTTATTTTTGATCCACAACAGGGAAGCCATACAAACACTGTCAAATACTCACAATGGCGAGACCATTCTGACACTATTGTAATAGCAGACTTGAGGCCCTGAAAGTAAGTGATGATAAGGCCCAAGCTGAAAACGAGCTTCACCCGGAATCCTCAACTCTAGTGGAACTGGCTATCGGGCCCTATAATAATACCAACGCTGCGACACCTATTTTTAAATGTCGCGGCATCATGCTGAGATAGGAGCCTTTTGGCTCCGTACAGGACTTTCTGTTTTCATTTAACTTTTTTTTTTTATTAATTTTACTGTGAGTGTGTTTCGTTTAAAATGTGATCCTCCTGTACGAGTCCCATTAAATATTTTTTTTTTCTTTCTTTCTTTCTTTCTATTTAACATTTAACTGCCGAAACACAACAAATGCTGGTAACATTGTTATAGATAAGATGGTGGTAGCTAGCCAGGCGGACATAGTCAAAGTCAAAGATTTATTTGCAGATAAATGTGGTTACAGAAGTTCTTACAATTGTAGTATTAGTAGCTTAACATATTTAATCATAACATAATGACATGCAAATTTTTGGTAAGTATACAATTAGATCATTTTAATTTAAACTTATGGAATTCTTTTATAATAGAGAAGGATTTCTCAATTAACCAACTGCGTAAGGCCCTTCTAAAGCGGACCATTGGAAGTTCTTTAATTTCATTAGAACAAGTCCTACCGAGCAGATTTATGCCCCCGCTGAGAATCGAACCCGGGACCTCTGGATCTGAGACAGGTGGTCTTACCAGTGGTGGTCCACTGCCAGGCCGTTTAAATAAAAAACAAATATTTAATTTCTACCTACCAATCATTCCATAACTTCGTCCCTTTAAATCCCAATTTCAGTCTCCGTACTCTAAGAACGCTTTAGTTTCTCGCTTCTCGCTTCTGCCTCTCCCTTGTGCCTTAACAGTTCAAGAATCTTAAAGGTTCGAGTAAATATTCCTCCAGATATGTTGTTTGATCGGCGAGACATGTTTACCGACAAATACAGGACACACATTGTGTGTCTGAGTATCACATACATAGCTTGTAGATTGTAAAGATTTTTCAACACATCTGTTCTGTTTAACAAGTTTCGGTTTGGATTGAAAATAATAATTTCAGTCATTTTGGCTGACTTCAGAAGGTCGTCCGATTTGCTGAATGCGGCCCACCTTAGCTGTATTCTTCTCGATAGACAATCGATGTTTGTTGACACTCTTTGCTAAATGAAAGAATGACCAAGATAGACATACTGGTCTACCATCTCCAACAATTCATTTCCGACTATAAGAGGGTTGTCACCGGTCCACTAGCACCACTGCTTTAAAAACATAATATTATCTCTCGTGACTGAGAAGGAATTATGAAAAACGGCTCAATCAACTATCTCGGTGTGTCTAGAATTTTCTAATACCTTTTATAAAGTTTCATATTGAGACACGAAGCAACAAAATACGATCTACGACGGAATGTGGCCGTTTTTATTTAGATCGAATTTTGTCATAGTAGAGTGTAGATTTGTTGGCAGTTTTCTATTTTGTTAAGTACCTGGTAATTGTTGAAAGGCCTACGCTGTCCTCCCATACATATTAACACTGTTATTTGATAATATTGTAAAGCCAATTATTTTTTAAAGAGTAACCGTGGAGTTTCTTGCCGGCTCTTCTCCGTAGGAAACGACTAATTGGAACCGTGCACCTAGCTTCTGACGTTTCATAAGTGCCCATGTAGGTTTATGTGAAATAAAATATTTTGATTATGATTTTTTTGATTTTGAACGCTCTTAAAAGAAAGATTTGAATTGCAGTAGGTGGTTTGCCATAATCTTCGTCTTCGCCATATTCATCCTTAAGTTTACAATATTATAATAATTAACTAGAAGGTTTAGTCTTAAACTAAAGTTAGGACTGGTTTTGTGATGAGACCACTGTCTCAAGGGTATAATTTCTGGTAGTCTTCTTAAGAACTTTAAGATATGTACCTAATAAAACAGGGTTATTTTAAATTGGCTAGCTAAACTCTGCCGACACGATAAAAATGATAAAACCAAAACATTATTTATTTGATGATATTCTTTGTAACATCGACCGCAGTTATTTTAGTCACATGAAATAGCAGTTTAAAATCAGATTTTTTGTGTAAACTATACAGACGTGACACAGACAGTATTGATATTTAAACACGATAAAATAGTTTTTCTCAACAAAAATAAATTAAAATAATTTAAAATTATTATTTAATTTAATCTTTTTTTATTAATAATTTCTCAGTAAAAATACAAATCTCAGTTATAAGAGCAGTTTCAATGAGAGTAAGAAGCACGCGAAAACATGTCAGGGCCTTTCAATGTGAAGATGGAGCAGGAATACTTTTTTAACAGCCTGTTCTCATGAAACAGAAATACTTGTTTATTTTTATATAGGTATGTGTGTGCAATGTATGTAACTCTGTGTTGTTATATTTATCAAATAGTCATATAAATAAATACACATCGTTATGGTTTTTCTCAACTCATATCTACATATAGTAACAACACTAACAGCGGTTGTTAACCTCGCAAAATCAATAATCATTTTATTTTTAGGGTTCCGTACCTTAAAAGGACAAAACGGAATCCTTATACGATCACTCGTGTGTCTGTCTGTCTTTCCGTCTGTCTGTCATAGCCCATTTGGTCTGAATCTAGGTACTGGGCCGATTAAGTTGAAATTTGGTACACATATGAACTTCTGTGTTCCACACACGGACGTGTAATGCAAATAAATGAATTTTAAATGCCCATATTCAAAATTCATTTATTTGCATTACACGTCCATGACAGATAGACGGACAGACAGACTGAGTCGCATTATAAGGGTTCCTTTTTACCATTTTGGTACGGTACCCTAAAACCGGCCAAGTGTATGTGTACCAAATTTCAACTTAATTGGCCCAGTAGATTCGGAGCAAACAACGGCTTTGACAGACAGACGGACAGACAGACAGACACACGAGTTATCAAGGGTTCCGTATACGGGTTCTGATTTTTCCTTTTTAGGTACCTACGGAACCCTAAAAATAAAAAGATATTTTGTTTTTATTTTTATTTTGGGAGTTCAATGACCGCTGTTAGTGTTGTTACTTGGAGTAGGTATGAGTTGAGAAAAACTGTTTTCTTATGTTTTATCGTGTTTAGATATCGATACCCATCTCGTCTGCGAAGTTTATCTAGCTTAATTTGAAATTGACCTGTTTAATTATTGTTTGAAATGATAGTGAAAGTGTACTCCCTCCTCATTATTCAAAGTTGACAGGGAAGTTTGATAGAGAAAAACATACATTGCACCAACCGGAAAAAGAAGATATGAGTGACGTGTTTAGGTGTTACTAAAATTAGCTTCATTGCCTTTGGTTCATTATCATCCCACTAGAGATTTCATAGCTCCCGCCCTAGTATTCAAAGCCTTCACACTAAAATAGCTTAAAACACTCATGTCTACAACCTGTCTTTGTTTATCCCAGACAAAAAAGCCGAAAGCCACCATCCGCAGCCTCTTGGCCTACATACTGTTCTGATTGCGGGACTTGGCACGGTTTCAAATACGTACGACATTCGCCAAGTCTGAACTGGAATTTATTCAGCAAATAGAGTTTGTCTCTTAACCGAAATCGTGCATGGCCGGAAAAATCGACGGTTGAGTATTACGTAATCGGTCTGTGAGTAGGATTTTGGTTGTGATGCATTTCTTTATTGAGCCTTTACGGTTTTCTGTGTTGGTTTTGATGGGTTTTGTGCGTAGCCAGTATTCTAAGCATTGTCTTATAAGTATAGACTTATATACCTTGTGACACCGAAAAACTACTTATCACCGTGACACGAGGGTTTATTCATAAACGTTGCTTAAAGTTAAGTGACGTTCAAACGTCAAAAATTTATAGTTTATATAGCAGCGTTTATAAATAAACCCCTTAATGTATACCAAATGCAATCTAATCAATCCTCACCCACACCTCCCACACATGCACCCCAACATACGCACTCTCAGACATACACACACGTAACACATCTACTTACTCATGCTCTCACTACAAATTTCTACTAACAATATGAACACTACACCAAACCATACTATTTTTATATTTTTATAATTTATAAATGTGAAAGTAACTCTGTCTGTCTGCCTGTTTGTATGTTATGTTTTCACGCCTAAACCGCTGAACCAATCGTCATGAAATTTGGCAGAGATATAGCCTGGGATATGGAGAAGGACATAAGTTACTTTTTTACGCGATAACCGACATCCTCGCAAGCGGAGCCGCGGGCAAAAGCTAGTATTTTTAATATTTCTTCTTTATTTTTAAACACTTTATGTTGAGCTACAGACTCCAAAACAACCTCGTAACTCAAAATTGTTAAATCTCTTTTGGTTTTTATTATTATGAAATGTATTTAAGAGCGTTGTCACTGGTCCACTAGCGCCACTCCTTTAAAAACATATTATCTCGTGACTGAGAAGGAATTATGAAAAACTGCTCAATTAACTATATCGTTAAGTGTCTTAAATTTTCTAATACCTTTTTTAAAGTATCATATTGAGACACGAAGCAACAAAATACGATCTAGAGGAATGTGGCCGTTTTTATTTTGATCGAATTTTGTTGCTTCGTGTCTTTTCTTTCTTTCTTTCTTTATTTCTAGTGGACCGGCGACAACCCTCTTAACTGCTAGAGGGTGGAGACCTGGTGACCTGAAACATAGGCCCTTAAAGCCTAGCTTAGGCACCAGTCTCCTACAGTAAACTAAACCATATCATGTACCGTAAGTGTAAAAATGTCTGTAATGTTTTTTTTTTTTTTTTTTTTTTTTTTTTTTTTTTTTTTTTTTTTTTTTTTGTAATGGCATCTCGGAGGTATAACCACTGGGGGTTCCTGCTCCTTAACCGGACTTTCCTGTGGTGCCGCAAGCTCCTAACGAAGTTTACGCCTCCAGCCAGGGGGTTTATACTAAAATCTACTTAAGCTAGACGACTGCTCGCTAAGGGCACCCCAGGTGGGGCTCGAACCTCGGCTTAGGGCAGTGTCGGAGGGAGGGTGGCAAGGGACCGTCGGTGGCTGGATAATATCAGGGTTCTGATTATTATTAGTCGGGGGAGTTTGGATTACAGGCTCAGCTAAACCACATGCTGGCACATCGTTAAGCGTCGTCAAGGGACGGGGAGGGCTTATTAATCGGGGTCGTCGATTTCGCGCGGGACCTCTAAAGCGAGGTCGGAATTGTGATCGTGTTCGTGTTGTGTGTACTCTTCGAGCTGTACTAGTTTCCCTACGGCTCTCCTGAATGAGAGTGGTGGGGTCGTCTGGGTCGGTCAGTGCGTGCCTTGGACGGCGGATCGCGCTAATGCGGGAGGGGGTATAATTGGCGGCCTGCACAACGAGAGTGTTGCGGTGGGTGGCGGCAGAGTCGAAGAATCGCTTGGAAGAGCGTTTCAGAAATTGGGCTATTGTAGGCATTCTAAGCTCTACATGGAGGTTTGTGTTCCGAACGAACCAGGGGGCTCCCGTGCATTTACGGAGGAAACGATTTTGAATGGCTTGCATCTTATGGATGACATGTGATTTTGCTTGGGCAAAGACCGGACTCGCATAGGTCATGATGGGGCGGATGCACGCGGTGTACAATCGCAATTTGCACTTGAGTGACAATTTGCTATTTTCGTGGACAAGGGAGTGAAGCCTAGAGAGAGCGAAGGCGGCGCGCGAACGCACCTTACTTACATGCTCAGAAAAGGAGAGGCGTTGATCGAGAGTGACACCTAGATATTTGGCTCGCTTCTCCCAAGGGATAGGCTTGCCGAACATGGTGACAGGTTTGGGCTTTGGGGGGAGTTTTCTCGGTTTTATGAAAAGAACCGCTTGGCTTTTGTCAGGATTGACTTCGATCCGCCACTTTCTAAACCACGCACCGAGCTTGTCGGCTGCAGTCTGGAGAGTGTTGGTGATGACATTATGACTCTTCCCTCTGTAGTAAACGGCCGTATCGTCTGCGAACAGAGCCAACTGAGCCTTTTTAAACTTCGGGATGTCGCTGGTGTAAAGCGTAAAAGCCAGGGGGGATATCACAGAGCCTTGAGGGACTCCTGCGCGTATGGGATGGGAGGAGGAGAGGGCTCCCTCTATGCGATAGCGAAAGGTGCGATTCGACAAAAAGTCTCGTAAGATGAGCACGAGACGCTCGGGCACACCGAGTTGGTACAGCTTGTAAATCAAGCCGTTGTGCCAGACTTTGTCGAACGCTTTCGCTATATCAAAGAAGATAGCTCCTGTCATAAGGCCGCGTTGAAAGCCGGCGCTTATGTCCTCGACAATACGGTAGACCTGATGGGTCGACGAATGTTTGGTACGGAATCCAAACTGTTCGTGGGGAATAAGGCCCTTAGTCTCGGCGTAGTCTCTGAGACGCTTATAAATAAGCCTCTCGTAGAGTTTGCCCATGACTGTGAGCAGGCTAATGGGGCGGTAGCTCGCGGGCTCCTTCTTGGGTTTACCGGGTTTGGCAATACCGATTACTGTGGCCTCTTTCCACACTTGCGGGAAGACATTATTGTTCATGGCTCCATTGAAGATGGTGGCCAAGAGCATTATCAGGTGGGCGGGGAACAATTGGACCACCCTATTGGTGATACCATCAGAGCCAGGGGCTTTACGAGGTTTCAGACCCTTTATGAGCTCGTGCACTTCCGCCGGTGTGACGGGAGCCAGAGGATACTCAGGGTCTTCGACGGGCGGGAGGGAGGCTCTACGTTCGACTTCAGCGTCGACCTCATCGAGGTGCGCCTGGTCTACTGGTTGAGAGCTGGGCGAGCACTGGGCCTCTAGACTGTCGGCTAAGCATTCGGCTTTGTCGATGTCTTCGAAAGCGAGAGACGCGTCTGGGCGGATCAGTGGGGGCATTGAGGCTGAGCCACCTCCTCGGGGATTGAGTTTCCTTTGGAGTTGCCAGAATGCTAGATGGTTCGGCTCTAGGCTGTTCAGTAGCTTATCCCAGTCGGCGTCACGAAATTCCTTCACGCGTTTACTTACAGCACGCTGCAAGTAGCGCATGTGGATTTTGTTAGCCGTGCAGGGAAAGCTACTGTACGCACGGACGGCTGCGTTCTTCTCCGTCATCAGTGCACGTACATCGTCCGGCAGTTTCCCGCGACGGTTATCCGTCGCCGGAACCTCCCTTGAACATGTGTTCAGGACAGATTGTACGTGCTCTGTGAGAGAGTCGATCGCGGTCGTCGTGTCTGCGATAGAGTCGAACTGGTCGGGGACTGTAATGTTTTATTGTGGTGAGAAATAAATATCTGTACTTACTATACTTACTTACTTGTGTTGTAGTTTCGGATACATGAATCGAACCACCCTACATTTTATTGTATACAGGTATGTGACTTTTTAGAAATTCGTGAATTCAAATTTGGAACAATGATGACACCAAAATGATGATCAGTGTGTTGGCTTTAAAACTGTATAAAAACTTTTTTTTATTCATAATTATGTTGATGTTTTAGACCTTTGTACCTCCTCTATTCTTTTGACTCCTGACATACAGGTACACCTAGTTCAGGAGTCAGAGGCTTCAAACAAGTTTCTGTAACCTATTATGTCAATAAAATAATAATATTTATTATTATTAATATGTATTATACCTACATGTAAATGAGCACGATGGCTCGATTTAGGAGTACGGAAGTATATTTCGTAGAATATCATAAAACTGAACAGTAATTCACACATACGCTATCGGATATATATCGGCTTTTCCCGGAAAACAGACAAAAGGTTACAGTCGTTATTGAGTTCCCTTCATTGCTTACCCTCATAACTTGATGGAAATAGAATAATAACAACTCACGTCAAATATAAAAAAAAAACTCCTTATTTCAGAATAAAATTCCATAATTGTACACAGCACATGACCACTTAAAAACTATGTTAGCGTACAAATTCAATACAAAGATTAATTAACATAAAAACTTAAACTATGTTAGTAGACATTACCAATATTTACAGGAACATGTAGCTGACTTAAGTACCACATGAAAGGGCAATTCAGTTTGTTGGTGGTACACTCAGGTGACTGTTGGTACTGGAACGCACCCTGCGCAACAAGAACGCTGCTCGCTTGCACCTGATTGCAGCGAAGCAGTCAGTCTGGGCATCCACGAACATCCCTGAGGCACTACAGAAGCGTGGCAACCCCAAAGTATCCTGAATGCATTATTGTACTGGACTCGAAGAGCATTAACGGCCTTTTGAGTGAAGCTAGTCCAAAGGCTACACGTGTAAAATACTTAACAGTTAGCTTTGAAAAGCATTAGTAATATACTTAACTCGAGCGTCATTATTTTGTGCGTTGTGCAATACTGTGACGTAGCAGAAACAGTACTTAAGCGTTTTATCGTCGACCAAATTTTACTGTCTGACCCAGACGACCCCACGACTCTCCTCCAGGAGAGCAGTAGGGAAAAAAGTACAGTAGCTCGCAAACACAATACACGACCGTCATTCCGACCTCGCCGCCGAGGCCCTTCGCGAAATCCCCGACTAAATAGTCCTCCCCGACCCTTACCCGTAAGCGAAGCGCCAGCATGCGCTATAGCTGAACCTGTAGCTTTAAATTCCACCGATAATAATCATAACCCTGATTTTATCCAGCCACCGACGGTCCCTTGCCATCCTCCCTCCGACTCCGCCCTAAGCCGAGGTTCGTACCCCACAGGGGGTGCCCTTAGCGCGCAGTCGTTTAGTTTATAAGTTTTTACGCCCTGGCTGGAGGCATTAAGTTTCTTTAGGAGCTTAAGGCAACCACAGGATAGTTCGGTTAAAGAGTCTCAACCTCTCATGGTTAACCCTGAGATGCCATTAAAAAAAAAAAAAACAAATATTTCGGCAATACAACAAAAAAAAATATACAAATATGACTGAAGTTGGTCACATAATAAACTTTCTACTCAATCACAAACTCACTAACTTTAATATACGCGAGAATATAACCAATTCCATCTTCTTGTATGTAACTTTTTGACCCAAACCGAACTTGCCTAAATTTCGGCCAAGTTTTTGGTCAGTACTTGGCAGCCACTTGCCGGGGTCTAGTAACAAGTGAGCCTCGCCCACCAAATTGGCCAGTTACTGTGAATTTTCAAGAACTTTAGCACAGAGGTATGTTTTTATCACATAAGTTCGCGTTAAGTTAAAGTGGGGTGGCAACTTTAGACGACGATTAGGTTGGCCCTGAAAGTGGGCTGGTAATTTGCAAGTCAAATAGCGGGAAAGATTTTCTAGGGGGTCACATAGGGAAATTATGCGGGAACAAATTTTGTATCAAACATTTTTGTGTTAAAATGCAAATTGTGGAGAGATAAAAGCCTTGTAACCTCGTTTTTGCTATTAAAATTACGGTTTGATCATAATATTTATAAACTACAAGATTTTCAATTTTTATCAACACTAATAGCTTCTTAAAACCGTCTGCTTTTTTGAACCACAACAAATTACTTCCAACACAATGCATAATTCGATTTCAAGGGACATCTATTCCAAAATTGATGGACCCTAGAAAAAACCAACGCCCCAAAGAAACCATAGGGTTCAGTCCCCATAGATTTGATGCAATTTGAAACCCATCGATAATACCGTAATGGACTAACTTTGTGGGTTGCAGTGCAACTACATTAATGTGATTAGGAATTTTCTTTACTTGCGATACACAAAGTTTGATAGGGCGTCGAGCAATTTGGATTATTTTCGCGTTTTCAAGAATGTTTGCAATGTTTTTAGTTCTTGTTAGATGAATTGGTGTGAACGGTGATTTTAACAAATAAATTGAGTGATTTGAAGTGAGCTGTCATTGACTAGGGATTGACATAATTATGTATTTTTGACTTAAAAGTATAACTTGTCAGGGTCGAGGGTTCAATCCCAAGCAGGAACTTTGTATAAATTATTTCTTCACCACTGCTCTCAAAACGGTGTAGGAAAACATTGAGAGGACACCGGCATGTCCTAGAACCAAAAAAAAATCTATGACATGTGACATCCACCAAACCGTACTGGGTGAATTGTGGCCCATTCCCTCCCACAGAAGGGAGGTCTGTGTCCCAGCAACGGAACATTAGAGACTGATTATGCTTTAACATTCCAATTGCCCGCTAAAATACAGCTCATTTTAATTACTTCCCTGATAATACAGTCTACATTTATAAAAAAATATCTTTATATTTCTACTTCCATATCTAAACAGCCGTAAGTCACGCACCGATCAAGCCCTTTCGCGGTCGCCGACTATGTACAAGTCTGCACGACACACTCTCACTAAATGCACAAGTTTGTTTTACAGTTCAGAGACAATCAACTGAGTGTTTTGAATTTCGAACTGTTTATTGAGATTGATGATATTGTAATTTTGTTTCGTGTAATGGAATTATAGTGTAACTTGTTAGGTACGTTGTGTGTCTTAGATTATTAATTTAATGGATTATAACTTGGCTTCAAGACACTCTGTCTTTAATAATAATTTTCGTTAATAATAATCTCTATTGTGTATTATTATTCTTTATTGTACAAATTAATTACAAAAGCAGTGTTGCAACATAATAACAACAGCTTATGTACAAAGGCGAGTCTAACGGCAAAGCTCAGAGCAAGATCCCGCCAGATCCCCTCTATTGTTGGTGAATCATTTGGGTTAGGTTAGGTTAGAACGTGTACTATCAAATTGCCCAATTTACATGTAGCAATATAATAATGACCGTGAAATGTAACAAAAGGATGAAGTTAAGATAGTAATTAATCACTTAGCCCGACAGAGCTAGACATTATTCATAATGCTCGTGCATTATTAATAATGCCCGCATTAATCTCCTGGTCCATAACATATACAAAAAAGCGTTCATACTATCTCGCTTCTAGATGGCTTTTAGCGATAGGACCGCCCATTGTGTCACCCCTTGTATTTCTACATTTATATCGGTAAGTAGCTGTTGCCCGTGTGTGTGTGTTTTTTACCTGCCAGTGCAAGTCCCGTTAAAATCGGTCCAGCCGTTATGGAGTTGAGCCGGAAAAAATAGACAGACAAAAAAATATATATACACCATGACATTTTAGTCGTCTTACAAAGGTGGTCTACTCAATGCATCCGACATAAAATACCTCTAGGCGCGATTAAAAAAGGAAGATTGAAGATTAAGTTTTATTAAGTTGCAATAGTAAGAAACACATTTTTGCGTTAGGGTGAATGAACTCTGATAAAGATGTCACCGCTCCATTCCGTGCAGCCTTTGAAACACAAGGTTTGGACTGCGCTCGTAACAGGGTGTTTCTACGTCATGCGTAATAATTATTAAAACATAAAAACAAATGAGACTTTTTTTATGAATGATTAGTAGTCATTGGTTATATGAAGTGAGCTGTCGTTGTAAGAAGATTAAAATGCCTTGGTTTATATATAAGTACCGTATATACCTACTTTCATATGCATTTAGTAAAAAGTTTAGATAGATAAATAGATAGAATACTCTTTATTATATACACCATAAAAATTACAGATATAAATGTAGAACTGTTACATAGGGTGTCACAATGGGCGGTCTTATCGCTAAAAGCGATCTTTTACAGACAACCTTTGGATGGATCAAAAAGTAGAAGGAGAGACAATACTGCAGGTATTTAGTGGTTTACCACTTACATATATACAATAAATACATATACACAAAGCATATAGATACTTATCCATATATATATATATATATATATGTATATATACACACACTATAATAAACATGAAAGTTTATATTTTGACATTACAAACAGACACTTCAATTCTATTTATTTGTATAGATTATTATGATGTACATAATATATGATATTCTATTTATCTATCTGTCAATTTTTTGTCAATAAACCTACAAGTTCAGCTTAACATTTTTTTTTAAATATATTTTTTTCTGTATTTTATGGAGCAGGACCAGCATGTTTCCAAGCATTCTTATCTAAATTGGACGTATTTAAACGAAAAGGATCCAATCCACAACCTGGTCAAAAATTAGTTGGGTGAACCAAATTGAGTCTAAATATCGATACTATCGGCGAGTAATATAGATACAAGCAAAAACAACAGTTTATTATTTTTATCAACCTCAGAACCAGCCCACATGAACGAAAATATAAAATATGTTATATCTTTTAAACTTCAAACATCAATATCTCTAAAAGGACTTTGTGTGGATTGGATCCTTTTCATTTAACTACGTCCAATTATTTGGGTAGCGTGCCATAGTTCTTAAAATAAAAGTATAAACCCTATAATGAATAATCAATCAAACAAAAATCATTGAATATTATAATAATATGTACAATTTATAAATTATTATCTTATATCTTTATATTTTATTATCTCATCGTAACGAAACATTTCACAATACAACATTCAATATTTGTCAGATCTTGATATCAGAGAGCAACACTCCAAAACTTGCAACGCAAGCTTACTCCCGTTTCTCAAGTCAAACACTTAACATTTACATTTTAGATTTCCACGAAAATTTTCCGCTTGGATTGTTTCATTTCAGTTTACAATCCAAATTTTAATCACCAAACACAACAATAACTGAAAGCGTTTATAATAATTAACAATGGAGCCGTTCAGCAAACGGCTGAATCTAGGAGTTGGAAATATACGGGAGAAGAGAAGGAACGGGCACGCTGCTTTTGTTTCTTGGCGAGATCGTGTATCTTCTATTGCCTTGACTTGCAAAGAATTAGAATTTATATTCAACACGTAGCTTTAAACCAAGTGCGAAAAGAAGGTAACTAACACTATTAAAAGAAATTGTGCAATAAACATGTATTTTAACAATTTTCTTCACTTTTATAAACCTACGATATTGGACTACATTCCCCAAAAAATTACTCATGTAAAATCCAATCTAATCGTCAAAATAAAAAATAAAACTTCGATAGTGTAAAATTGGAACCTTAATATCTAGTCAACCAATCGTACATCATAATTGTTTTTTTTTTTCAAATAAAAATATTTTATTTCACATAAACCTACATGGGCACTTATGAAACGTCAGAAGCTAGGTGCACGGTTCCAATTAGTCGTTTCCTATGGAGAAGAGCCGGCAAGAAACTCCACGGTTACTCTTTTAAAAATAATCGGCTTTACAATATTATCAAATAACAGTGATAATAGGTATGGGAGGACAGTGTAGGACTTTGAACAATTACCAGGTATTTAACAAAATAGAAAAGTGCCAACAAATGTAGATTTGTTGGCACTTTTCTATTTTAGTAGTTGTAATTGCAATCATGTCATTAATCTTTTGTATACTTAGCTTATTTTCTATTTTGTGAATGTGAGAACGTTGTAGAGTCTACACTCTACTAGGCCTACAACGTTCTCACATTCACAAAATAGAAAATAAGCTAAGTATACAAAAGATTAATGACATGATTGCAATTACAACTACAGTAACATATCTGAATAAATATCATGTTCACAAAAGCCACTAATAAAGAATTGGAATTGAACTGTTATCATTTCACACTACTAGGTACATTTTATTTTTCGTAAATCATTTCATTGCTAACAAAGCCGAATTCTTTTAATTACGCGTTCCTCAACGGTATTTAAAAATAAAATCGGATCGAAAATAACAGACTACGAATTGATATTGAATTCCAGTTCACGCAACAAAAAGTGAAAAAATAAAATGTTTTGCGTTTTTCAACACAAACGGATGGGAAAAATCACTGCGTTTCGCCTTCGCAGAATAAATAAAAGTACTTTCCCTACATCGCGAAAATACAAGTCAAATATTGACCTCTCATCAAAATGTATTTTCACTGAATTAAAATGATGCCTTTGATATTTATTTTGTGAATTGCAATTTTTACTAGCATTGCTGTAAATACAAGCAATGCTAGTAAAAAGTTTATTTTAATTTTTCAGCAATGTGTGGAGACACACATTGCTGAAAAAACAAAATAAACTTTTATAGAAAACAAAATATAATTACAACGGCTGCTGCTTGTAATAAGTGTGGGTTTTAGCGACGGTCTTACATGAAGTGTTAGTCCACACTGAACGCGCGGTGACTGGGGCCTGTGGCGGGCGCGGCGGCGGCGGAGACGTGCGGTGGCCACAGTGACGCGCGAGCTCTTGTAGCGGTTCAACGTATTTCAGGGGTTGCTAACTATGGATGTGGGTTTGGTATTTTTATTAGATAGTCCGATCAGGAAATTGTTCTTTGGTTTCGCTCCATAATTTATTTATTATTACGCGATTACTGTGGTGAGGATGTTTACTTTACCATATAGCTGGTTTAGATTGAATCATACTTATAAACACTTCAGTATTGACCAAACTGGTCTGATACCCCCGCCAACCGCGCATTAGGTCGGTTGCGGACTAGGCCCGTAGTGCGGCCATAACACGCGGATAGGAACGTTTGAAAACTACGCGCGCTATCTCGCTCGAGCCCGTCGCGCTAGGCGCCCGCCTTAGTCACTACACTATGGACGCAAGCGGCGGTTTCATGTTTGATATTTCGCGCCCGTCGTCGCAACCGCGCTAGGCCGGCAGTGTGGACGAACACTACGAGTTTTTTTTTCTAAAATCAAATACCAGCGGGTTGATTACGTAAAACACATAAAATGGCAATCGAGCTCAATGGCTTTCATTTTGACAGTTCATCCACGTTCATTGCATTATTTACGTAGTTCAGCAGATGAATTTTTCAAACCTATGAAACAATGGATATTGAAATGAACGCCATTTTATGTGTGGTTCGCAATTCCCCGCTGATTGACGTGCACGCCCACCGTCCTGCAGTGTTATTCTATAAAAATCTCACCGTGAAAACCTAGGTGAAGTGAGCTTGAATTAATGAGCTGTCAATAGTGATAATTCCTAGTCTCAGATGAAATGACAGTTCACTTCGAGATCACTTCACCTAAGTTTAAACGGTGAGACTTTTACAGAATCGACCTGCAGAACCTCCTCTCCCTATGTTTTCACTGAGTCAACACTACGCTGCTCGCGATTAACAATAAGATATTAAATTGCAACCCACCCCCTGAATAAACAGGAATCAATCATCGCTCCATCACGGGCCGGAAGAGGGTTAACTCTATTCAAATAGCTTGCAATCGCCGAATATTCGCCTCGCCACGGAAATAGGACACGCGTGTTTACGGATGACTCTCGCATAGTTTGTAGATGGTTCTATGTGATCGGCTTATGGGTGTTTAGATTTAAGTAGGTAAAACTTCTGCTTCGCACGGTTTTTACAACATAACATCGAAATTTCTTCATTATACGTAAGTTTAATACTCATCTATACTAATATTATAAAGAGAGCGAATTTTGTGAGTTTGTGTACTAATTATTAATATTGTAATTTTGGAGGTAATCTCCGGAACAGCTCATATTAGTTTTTTTTTTAAATCATTTGATGGGGACATTATAGGTTATATTTATATTATGTAAAAAATTAAATCAATTAATTAATCACCAATCATCCATTAATTTAATTTGTTTGCGCGCAGAACAGATGGCCGTTGGGGCCGAAAGGTTCTGGAGTGGCGACCGCGTACCGGAAGACGTAGCGTTGGAAGGCCTCCCACAAGGTGGACCGATGACCTTATGAAAGCCGCAGGAATCCGTTGGATGCGGGAAGCACAGAACCGATCGAGGTGGCGGTGCTTGGAGGAGGCCTATGTCCAGCAGTGAACGTCTTTCGGCTGAAATGACGATGATGATGTAAAAAATAAGGTGTATCTATTCAAACACGAAATATTTTAAGAGATACACCTATAGGTGGTAAAGAAGCCATGGAAACGATTTTTTATTATGAGATTATTTAAAAAATTAAATAAATTAAAATTACTTGGTATGATGATTAATTATCAAAAGGTATCGCGCTAGGACCACCACCGTCACCGCGTCCGGGCGGGTCATTCATAGAATAAGTAAAGGTTTTTTTGCAAAAATGTCTCAAGCAATTTTAAAATTATAATAATTATGTAAAAATAAAAAACAAAGATATGTTTTCTTGTTCCTCTGCTATGGCTTTTTTACCGCCTATAGATGTTCCTTACATAGAAAAAGAAGTACGTAATACCTACTATCTTGAATTCGTGCAAGCCTGATATACTTTTAGGTATGTTGCTGCTTAGAACATGTGTGCAATGTGTCGTCAACAGAATACCGTCTTCACATTTAAATTGCAACCGTGCGAAGCTGGGGAGGATCGCTAGTGTATTATACACATAAACAAAATTAAAATAAGGCCGCGAATCATATTAATATCAACATACAACCTGATTCTGATCTGCAAAATTGCAAAAAAAAATTGCTGGCTACATAAGGTAACACACACTAAGATTTTCCTCAACATTTGAAAATGGATAAACTCTTCTACAGCAGAAAGGCAAGTTATATCTCAAACAGAAACTCAACTCCTACATACCAACGAAGTAATTACCACTTCAAATTCACCTCCATCATCTAGCGAACTTTATTACTAACAATTACAAACTTACATAATAGTTTAATGCATTTCCTTCCAGAAATTTCTCAACGTAGTTGCTTACTTAAATCCTACTCCCTCTTTACTAATATCGAAAATCTGTGTGAAAGTCTGCGAGTTTAAATTTTTTAAATCTTTTATTGTTTATTATTCAAGTATATTTAAGTTAACTAACACCCTATTAAAATAAAAATATAATAACCTAACATAATTAAAACTATTTTTCGAGTTGTTTGGGATTTAAACCCTCGAGCCGTGGGATCCGAGAGCTCATGGTTTGTTCAATGAAATCTCCAAAAGGCTGGTTGACACTTCCCGTGACCCAAAAGCTGGCTTTTACCTTGGCCAGAGGCTAAGCGTTGCCATACAACGTGACAATGCTGCCAGTCTCTTGGGCACATTACCAGTTGACAGCGATACGGAGGAATTTATCGACGCCATATTTTAGTTTTTTAATAGTTTTAGTTAGTTTCATCATCATCATTTCAGCCGAAAGACGTCCACTGCTAGACATAGGCCTGCTCCAATTGTGGGGGGGTTTGCCATAATCGCCACGCTTGGCAGGCGGGTTGGCGATCGCAGTATGGTGTTAAAAATAAATAGAAAACGCTACTGACCATTCTCTAGTAAGTCCCTTAGTCGCCTTTTACGACACCCACGGGAGGAAATGGGGTAGTGCTATTCTTTACGTCCGGCAGCACATGGCACAAGTTAGGTTAGTTCATTATATTTTTATATTTGTTGATCAATTAGGTTAAACGGATGTGACACCGGAGCTGGTGGCCCAGAGGGTTACCTCTGGGCCACCAGCTCCGGAGTCGTATGTCGTAATTTCGAACCCAGGTAGGCGCTTTACTTCGTGTAAATTATTTGATCACCATTGTTCTCAAAACCGTCAAAGAAAACATCGTGAAGAAACCAGCATATCCTAGAACCAAAAAATCGAAGACTTGTGACATCTAATAACCCGCACTGGACCCGCGTGGTAGATTACAGCCCATTCCCTCTCGAAGAGAGACATCCTCAGCATTTACACTATTCCCAGCTCACTTCAAGCTCACTGTGAGCTCACTTCACCTAAGTTTTGACGGTGAGATTTGTACAGAATAGACCGGCTGTTTCATTGGTGAAATTAGCCCTTCATGAAGCTGTTATGTGTTTTGTCAAAAGTGTTAAAGCAATTCCGAGGTCCATTAAACGTTCTTTGTCTTTTTTTAGACTCCACGCGAGCGATGCTGCGAGCAAAATCTAGTCTTATATAAATTCACTAAGTGCTTGTAACTCTTCAACTATCAGTTCGCATAGAATTTCTTAACTCTGTAATTACTTTGCGTTGAAGTGTACGGAGTTCGCATCTTATAGTAAACTTTAGAGGCTTATTCTAATGGGCTTATTTCAGTGTATCGGGAATTTTGGGAAACACTTGCAGTTACTTAAGAGTTTGCTAGTTCAGTTTATTAACTGTTGTAAGTAGCAAGCTTGTTTTTGTCGAAACTTTGAGAGTAACAAAATGTTGTTTCCAACTACTCTCGGGTATTGTGTTAGTTGTTTCAAATTGATAATGGAAACAACCATAACGGGTTGTTGTAAGTCTGCACGGGTAACGATTTATTTACGATACAAGACAATACAACACTTATACTTAGGTTAATACAAGACTTATTTCACAAATCACCCTGAATGTCCTGCTTTAGGGGTAAAGTAGTTTTAAGACAAAAAGTTTAGAATTGCCCCCAGACAATCCCCTTATCTCGATTGCAACTGTCCCCCACAAGGGGGATTTTCAGGGGGGAATTCTAAACTTTTCCCTTAGACTCAACTTTTCCCCCTAACCCTCTTAGGGGGAGAAGTGGAGTCTAAGGAAAAACTTTCAGGGGGGATTTGTGGAATAAGTCTTTTATTAACCTCAGTAAGTATGAGTGTTGTATTGTCTTGTATCATAAATTGTTACCCGTGCAGACTTACAACAACCCGTTATGGTTATTTTAAAATCATTTTTCCTCATTCCCCCCTATGGGAGTACCCCTTAGGGGGGAAAGTGATTTTAAGACATAACGTTTAGAATTGCCCCAAATAATCCCCTTTTCTCGATTGCAAATGTCCCCCATAAGGGGGATTTTCAGGGGGAATTCTATATTCTCTTTTTTCCTTAGATTCCACTTTTCCCCCTTAAGAGGGACTTTCAGGGGGGATTTGTGGAATAAGTCTTGTACTATCCTAAGTATTGTAAATCGTTACACGTGCAGATTTACAACAACCCGTTTTACTTTTCTTTCAGGTTCGTTTTACTTTCAACGGGGGTTTGTGACTCATCTAATCATCATCATCATCATGTTAGCCCGGAATCAGCTCACTGCTGGGTATATACCTCCCCTTTTTTCTGCCATGCGTCCCGGTTCCATGCGTCCCTCATCCAAGTGTTTCTCGGGCCTTTGACGATATCATTTACCCAACGCGCTTTTGGGCAACCCTGTTTCCGGACATCGGTCCACCTTGTGGGAGTACTTACCTATTAAAAGGTAAGTACTCCCACAAGGTGGACCGATGACCTTGTGAAAGCCGCAGGAATCCACTGGATGAGAGAAGCACAGAACCGATCAAAGTGGCGGTGCTTGGGGGAGGCCTATGTCCAGCAGTGGACGTATTTCTACTGAAATGATGAAACGCATCCAGTTACGCTGAAATTCCAACTTGGTTGAGTAAAAAGCCCGATTTAGACGGTCCTAAATCATAAAAACGTGGAAAACAAACAAAGATATTATAAATGCTCGTTACTTCTAGTAAGACAATGGTGGGATGGTATTTCAGTCTGTGATTCATTTTATAGGTATTTATTTCATAACGAATTAAATAATTATCTCCACAGTCATACATAGCTGTGGAGATAGAAACAAATTAGTGCGGTAATCGCTTAAAACCGCAAGTCTCGGTATTGCGTGCACTCGACGTGTGTTACGGGATGCGCCCTAAATGCGGTCTGGATTTCCGAATGCTTCATACCCAGGTATTTTGAAAATACGCTAGGTATTCTAACGAGAGTGTTATGTGGATAAAAATAGAACATTATTATGATAAATGATTTTATTTCTGTAAGTACGTTTGTATAAACACTTTGACACGACAGTCATATTTTAAAAAGAGTGTCATACTGAATTTCGACAGTTTAATTAACTTGATGTTATAAAAATTGTTTTTCGAAATTGGAACCGTGTCGAAATATTTAACTAATTGAGAATCATCATGCCAGTGTTATACACATAGGGCTATATACCTATGTATTGTATTTAGATACGCGGTTGTTGATGATGAAATTGGTATGATTGTGAACGATTCACGATGACTTATCGATTTCCCAGTCAATTGACCTGATATTTGTTGTAGGTTACCTTATTTATATATTTCTTTTAGGGTTCCGTACCCAAAGGATTAGCTGTCGAAATTTAGTATGACACTCGAATATAATGCGTGCACTGACTGGACTGGTCCACTTAAATCTATGTTGTTCTTTCCTCAAAAGACCATTTCAGACACCAATCTACATGGTCCTCACATGATCTGACCAAGATTCTGTCTGGACTTTAAAGAGATTGTGACTTCTGAGTTTGTTTCGGCCTTTTTTCTCATCTAGTACATTATATTCGCAAATTTCACAGTATATTCTTTAAAAAAATATTTGACACATGGTTCAGAATTGCCATTGTAATTTTATTCTTCTACAAAATATATATTATTTATTTTTTTCAATTAAGCCTGAGCCCACTAAAAATGCCTGTTAAGTGTATAGAGTGGCGATTTGGCACTTTAAATAGCACAGCGGTTAACACAAGTTCATAAATGTCTATTCAAATAATAAAATATACATTTAACCAAAAAAAAAAGCATTTTTCAAACAAAATAAATAAGTAGCCTAAAAATTGTCACGAAATAAACCACCCTTGATAATATTAGTATACTAAGCTGTATACGCAGCAACGTTGTCGCGCACGTATAACAAATAACGGTACCAATAAAAACAACAAGTAACGGTAATAATTTAACACAAACTTTATGTTTTGTTCAATAATCACCCATAATTACCACTTATCTGTTCAATAAAACAGGTTTATTTTTTATTTTATTTTAGGTAAATCGTCCAAAAAATACATTACCTGTCGACAGTAGTTCGGAGGAATTTTTCGACACAATATTTTAGAATAGAATAGAATAGACATTTTTTTTTTAAATTAGTTTTACTCAGGTTGGGATATTATTTTTATTTATTACTTATCTATTAGGTACTTATTCATTAGTATACCGTACCGTGTGGTGCCGGACGTAGATAATAGCACCAACCCACTTCCTCCCGTGGGTGTCGTAAAAGGCGACTAAGGGACTTACTAGATAATGGGCAGCAGCGTTCTCTATGCACTTTTAACACCATACTGCGATCGCCAACCCGCCTGCCAAGCTTGGCGATTATGGCAACCCCCCCCCCCCCCCTAATTGGGGGAAGCTTATGCCCAGCAGTGGACGTTTTTCGGCAGAAATGATAGTATACAAATAAATGAAATACGTATATATGAGAAAAAAAAAGACACATTACAACTTGTCTTGTGTTTCCCGCTGTACTATTTAAAGTGAGGACCAAATCGCCACTCTTATAGGTAAGCGGCATAGATGACGTTGAAAGGTTTTTTTTATCAGGGTCAATATGATTAACGTAGGCTTGTGGCGGCATCTACAACGCCACATGCGAACTACGCATCAAACACCTGACGTCACACAAATCCTGCATCGCGCAATCAGAGTTTACCGCGCGATTAGCATATATACAACATCCCGACATCAACCGCTGGGCAGTTACCCACCAGACACAACACCCGTCTGGTCGGATGATCCTCCCTTTTCCATAGAACTTTACACCTTGTTCCTCATACCTTTATAGGCTTATTTACCTAGGTATATGAATGTGTGTTTAGGTCTTCTTTTCGAGTCGATGGCAAAGGTAAAAATATTGTATTATGTCAGATGAGTTGGGCTTAGTAGGTGGCCACGCTAATTGCGGCGATCAATCAGTGGCATTTTTTAGGTCCTCAGAAGTATAGGTGTATGGACATTTTGGGACTCCTTCTTATGTTATTTCTTTGTCCTTACTTACGTATGTTCTAATAGACATTTTAAATTAAAATTAAGTAAATTAAATAACAAAACTGTAGGAATCTAGAGTTAGAGTCACTATCTGATAATAGCAGGTGTGGTGTGATGCAGGTGTGGTGTTCGTGTGTGACGAAGGAAGTACATAAGCTAGACAGTGACAATTAATAAAAAAATAAAAACAGCCCCCGTTTCTTCATCAAAGTGACCTCAGAATAGAAATTAAAATCGGCATGTATCAACAAAAAAGCCAACAAATAAATGCTATGTTGAGACCGTTCAGCGTGATGAGGCGATGCTTAAGCGCTTTAAAGCGATTTAAGCCAAAGGATTTTACGGCCGACAGATTTCAGATATCCACGCCTGCGGACAAGCTGACGGGGGCTATTACATGTGGGGATGGGAGATGGACATTGGGAATGACATTTTGTGCCATTTTCCTCCCGGCGCAATTTGCGTCATGGATAGTGTCGACTGTTTTAGATGCGAAAAGTGTCGTTACACTACATACTTTATTTCTCTTTTAGAGTTTCTGCAACTAAAATGTGTAACTGAAATAATGCAAGTAAAGAAAGTAGCTTGGTCAGAATAGATTTCTGTCATTTTTAATATAGGTAATTTTGTATCCCAAAAATATTTAAAACTTCGTAAATTGCAATCACACTTCCGCTGTATACATTTAAAACAAACCGAAATGGACGAAGTAACTACTTCGCTAGACCCATATTGTGTGCGATTGTGTACGTGCGTAGATTTGCAATGTGACCACAATTTTCTCACACAATCAGTGTAACTAATTTAATAAATAAACAATGCATTATACATACAAGTAAAAATTCTGTCAATCTACACTAATATTATAAAGAGGAAAGATTTGTACCTATTTTTGTATGTTTGTATGTTTGTAATGAATAGGCTCAAAAAGTACTGGGCCGATTTAAAAAATTGTTTCACCAATAGAATGCTACATTCTTTCAATTTGACATAGGCTACATTTCATTTTGAAAAAATTAGGGATCCTTGGTAAAATTTGAACAATGCAACCGAAGGTGTAGAAAAATGAGTCTTAAAATGTCTTTCGTATTGTCTACCCCGTGCGAAGCCGGGACGGGCTGCTAGTATAAAATAAAATAAATATTTTATTTCACATAAACCTACATGGGCATTTATGAAACGTCAGAAGCTAGGTAGGTATGTATTCGGGCACGCCACAATTGTGGCGATAAGTCCCCTCTTTGAGGAGTGGCTAGAGAGGCGCCACGGCGTCCTCGCCTTTCGCCTGACACAGGTCCTCACCGGACACGGGTGTTTCGGGAGGTTCCTGTTTCGGATTAAGCGGGAGGAAACGCCCGGGTGTTATAACTGTGTCGATCGCCCGGAGAACACGGTGGTGCATACGGTGGAGGTCTGCCCGGCTTGGGCAGAGCACCGCCGTGTCCTCACGGAGGCGATTGGCGGCGGTGATCTCTCGCGTCCGGCCCTGGTCCAGGTCATGGTCCGGAGCGAGAGTACATGGGAGGCAGTCACATCCTTCTGTGAAGCAGTAATGCTCGCGAAGGAGGAGGCGGAACGCGTGAGGGAGCGGCAGTCTGTGCGCCAAGGCCACGATATCCCTATACCGTGGTCCTGGCACACAGGCAACTGAAGGAACACGGGTGGGTTTTTGTCAGTAGAAGTCTGACACACCCTCCCCGCTCCGCCCAGAGCGGGAGAAGTTATTTGATAATTTCCCACCCAAAAAAAAGGTAGGTATGTATTATGATTATTATAACATAATATTCTGATTGGGGTGTTTGGTGATGTGCGTTAATTCCAGGACATGTTGTACTCGTATAAGCGACTGCATTTTATGTGACACTAAATACTTTTTATTTCTCATTCTTTATACAGTAGTAATAAATCATAGAACACACTTTGTCACTTGTCCGTTACTGTCGTGTTATAATCGACACACATCGAAGCCATGGCCATCGTAACACAATAAGTTTGTACTTCCCTAAACATACGCTTGTGGTGGCATTTACGACGCGGCGACGCCACATGCAAACTACGCATCAAAGACCTGACGTCACTAATCCTGCATCGCACAAGAAGAATTTACCGCGCGATTACACAGCATCAACCGCCGTCGGGCTGTTGCCCACCAGACACAACACGTACATGTTCAACGCATAATTGGTGACGTGGCCGATTTTTGCGTTATGACGTCGCAACTATCGCTTCAATGTGTTTTGGTCCGATTGATATGACATTTTTCACTATCCTTTTTATAGCAACTCCATACGTAATCTGGGCCCTGTCGTCGCCTGCGGACAGCGCGGACTGTTAGTCCGAAATTGCGAAACCACGTGCGGTGGGCGCGCGCCACGCTCTGGCGCCAATATTGGCACCAACGTATGCAAAGCGGGGCTTTAAGTAGCTTTGTAGGTGTGTCGTGGTGAATAAATGACATTTTTTAGATGCTATGGCTGTTTTAAAAGAGGATGTGAAGGAAATCTTTTTATTGTGACACTGCTTTAGCAGCCGTACGGTTTTTTGGCAAAATATGAACACTGTCGGGAAGCATCGTCATAAGAATGAGAATTTCAGAGTTGACTGGTTCTGAGGTGGTTCTTGGTATGGTGTATTAAATACTTGTAGTTGATCTATTATTTGGCAATAGTAGACACTACTGAATGTGCTATTTTTCAATGGTGGTAGGTACCTAAAGTTGCTCTTCAGATCGCCCGAAGCGAAGCCGGTAGGAATGGGGTTGTTAGCGCGCTGCGCCTCTGCTAGGAATTACAAAACTATGAATCAAGAAATAGTTACGAAACGATTTGAAATTTAGGTTTTATTTTGATTTTTCCGGCTTGACGAAATAGGCGAGAGGAATAATCAATAGTTTTTCCACCAATTGGTTCCATTTAAGTTGCATTTTTATAACTTTTGAACTACACAAAATAATCATTATAACATCAACAACATAAAAAAAAATCGAACGCGAACTTCAAATACTTCAAAAACAATAAAAACACAATCTGGCATCCCGCGGTATACAAAACAACCCCGAGGTAACAGTGCTCACCCCAGTGGTTGATGGCGCGTTTATACCGTGTAACGCGAACTAAGTGAATCAAACTGTCATTCTAGCCGCGTTACTGAGAACTTGCTGAAAGATTAGGAAGGATAGGATGTAAAATTGCTTCTCTATGAAGAGAATAAGCGCAAGATCTAGATGTAATAGTATCGATTAAGTTAGGATGGGCGTATTTATCACATTGGGTTATCCTGTAATGGTAGATGTAAGTAGATCAATAAATAAATAAATCTCGGATATCCAAATTAAAATCGGTATATTGTGTTTAATTTGAAAACTATTAAAGGCATTAGTCTGCCTTTATATTTTTTTGTGTTGCATAAACTTTATTAATAAAATTAAACCCAAACTTATTGACGAAACAAAATGCATTCAATTTATTGTTTGAATGCTAATCGGAACTCTAATTTGAATTTTGATGCTTTTATTATTAAAAAGCTTCAGTGTTTTTATTAATCCATACTAATGTTATAAATGTGAAAGTAACTCTGTCTGTTAGTCTATCTGTCTGTCTGTCTGTATGTTACGTTTTCACGCCTAAACCGCTTAACCGATCGTCATGAAATTTGGCAGAGATATAGCCTGGGATATGGAGAAGGACATAGGCTACTTTTTTATGCGATAACCGACATCCACGCGGGCGGAGCCGCGGGAAAAAGCTAGTGATTAAATAAACTGATAATCCTGCTACGATAGTTGAGGAGACAGGGGTAAAACCGTATAAAGGATTTATGATTGTAGTGTATACATTCCAAAAAATTATCAAACCAACGTTTTTAATAAGCTATTGTAAATAGCTAGACCTTATGGTACAGATACAATGACATCAAATAGATTCACCGGAGCCTCCTCGCGGGATATTTGAATTATTGACAAGAATAACTATGGTATACCATTAATTTTATACCGGTATACGATTTTGGTCGGGTCTCTCCTAACGGCTAATCTAATGGAATTTTAGTATCTTTTTAAATTAAAAAAAAACCTAAAATCGTTTCAACTGTCGATTCTGTACAAACTAAAATGTTCTACCTAAAAAAAAAAACACCTCATCGAGCAAACTCAAACTCAAATCATTTATTTCAATTAAACCATTTACAGGCACTTTTGAATTGTCAAGGAGTTGGTCAGTAAGAAAAATGAAGCTACATTCCCATTCCAAGTGGAGGTAACCTATGGAGAAGAACAGGCAAGAAACTCCATGGACACTCTTTTAAATTAAATTGTTACAAAAATATTAGTTACACATATAATGTTGAATTTATAACATAATGTGAGAACGATGTAAAAATAAAAAATAAAAACGTACACGTTAAAAGCGTCCAGAGAAGGTACACCAAATAGAAACAAAAAAAAAAACAAACAATTCAAAAATAAAACAATTAAAATAACCCGTGGCAGCTAATAGATGACCAGTCCCAACTGACGGCGCCCGTTCACGAACATGACACATGGATTAGCGTTAGCACAACACGGCTATTTCAGTTGACAGAATTACGAGTAGGTTCATGAACTTCCGCCAATAACTTGATATATAAAACTACGATCCATATTACTCCTGTCGTTGGTATGCAACCTGTGCTAACTCTTGTAGACGAGGGTGCAACTCCCTCCCTTTACAAAATCACTTTCACTCTGAATATACACCTTTAATTTTATTTTTTATGTTATACAGATTTTTTTTGAACCTCTTTGTAAAAGTAATATCATTATGGTGCAATTTATTGCAGTATTGTTGGATTAAAAGGCTGAAATAAAAAAAATACTTGTTTTAAGGGCTTTTTTGATGAAGCCGCTTTGCTTTTACAGAAAGGCCTCGTAATGTCGCGTATTATGACAATTTTAAATGTAGAGCCGATGTTTTTTTTTTTATGATAGGATAATGGAGAAACGAAACTCGAGAGTTTCAAGGTTATCCCATAAACAACGGTTCGCTAGGCAACGATGCAGCAGCATTTAAAACATATTACAAGAGTAACGATGGAGTTTCTTGCACGTTCTTCGCCATACGAAACTACCTTTTGGATTACCAAAAGTGCCTTTTATGTGGCTATTAGAAGTTAATGATTTGACTTTGATTTTGCAGATGAACTCGCCAGAAGGGGTCAAATATGGCACCAGTGGGACCTGAACCACTTTGAGTACTTACGCACTCTGCTAAGGAAACTATGGTTGGACCAAGACGAGTGCAGGTAGGCCAAGGAAGCACTTTCCATGATTAATGGCCGCCTCATGAAACAACTAAACGTCAGCTGCGTACAGTAACTGTACGCAGCTGACGTTTAGTTGTTTCGTGACTCCTATGACAAAGAATGGCTACGTTATGGCTACTGTAACTGTAGTACAGTTACAGTAGCCATAACTGGCCACGGATCATTTAATAAACACTTCTTTGTCATAGGAGTCACAGAAAGTCCACTTTGCAGGGCCTGCATATAATATACAACATTATTTTTAGTATAGGCAAAAACTGAATATACTCGTAGTTTGTTCAGAATAAGTAACTGAATCGATTCCAACAATTTTTACACCATGTTATATTTTTTCCCAAATATATTTCAAAAAGGTTACAAGTTGGACACCGAGCGACACTAAGTACCTATCCGCAATCATACGCGCACTAAACAGGTCACGGGAGGTCATAGCGGCAGTAGGCGCCTAGGCGCGGGCGCACAGCGAAGCGGGGCGGGGTAGTAAAACGTAAAACAACCCCTTCAGTCGCCCGGATGCTACAGGTTGATGCGCACGTGTCACTCTTTCAGTTACTCCCGCGATCGGAAGCGCGCGGCTGCCGTGGATCTTACAGTTGTGTTTCGGTTGCCACCAATCAAAGGCACCGCTCGTCGCGCGACACGCGGTCCTTTGCGTCCTTTGTGTCGCGCCTGTTCGTAGGAGCTTTCAATCAAAGTGAAACCAACTTTAAAAATCAAAATTGAAAGTGCATTTGAATGATGTGAATTTAAATGTTTGTAAACGCACCCACAATACAGGAGCAAAATTTTTTCAATTTTGTAAATGTGAATACCATGGAGCGGTTTACTATGTTATTATGATTTATGTTGACTTGAAAGAGCATGGCAGTTGAGAGTATGTCACGCTCACTTAAATGTCTCACTGATGGTGGCACGTGTGTTGGATCATTCGGTTCCCTACAAAATGTTTGAGCTGGATGGTGCTGATCCATGCGTCATGTTCGTGAACGGGCGCCGTCAGTTGGGACTGGTCATCTCTTGATTGCCAGGGTTTATTTTTAATTTGTAATTTTATATTTTGAATTGTTTTATTAGTTTTTACATTGTCTCACATATAGAAGCGACAAGAATAATGTACCCAGGATTATGTAATATCTTGATTTAAAAGAGTGTTTGGAGTTTCTTGTTCGTTCTTCTCCTTAGTGATCTACGTATTGGAATGGGCATCTAGCTTCAACTTTCTGACTAACTGACCGTCTCTTTGACAATTCAAAAGTGCCTGTAAATGGTTTAATTGAAATAAATGCTTTGAGTTTGAGTTTGAGTTTGGGTTTGGAGAAATTCCTAGTGTGGGGCAACGCTTAAAAAAAAAGTATCGTATTTATTTTATTTTGTTATTTTTATCTCATTATAACCTGCACCGGTTGACGTCGTCACGTCAACGCCGGCTGTCGCGATGACTGTTTTGCATGGATGTAACAAATTGCAACGAATTCTTTTCGTCTTTGTTTTCTTTCTTTGCGTCATGCTTACCGCAAATAAACGGATTTTCTTTCGTTTTCATTAGGACAAAGTATTTCGGAAATCCGTGAGATGGTCAGTAACACCAAGACGTGACTGGCCTTCCTTGAGGAGCTGCATTGGATCGAATGATAAATGTTCCCACCCGTACGCAAAATAAACAAAAAATAAATAAATTTAAAAAAAAACGCTTTAACGTGGAGCTGCGGACACCAGCCCATCTTACTTATACCCAAAAACCCTAACAATAACTTAATTTGAATAATCCGATAGCAACTACAAACTTAAATCTAAATGACCATCAATCATAAAATACTAACTTACTTGTATAACTTAGTTTGACTTTTATAAGAGCTTTTGAAGTCTAACTATGTTCTAAGTATATAAAACTAAAATAAAAGAAAAAGGTTTTCTTTATCATCTAAGATCACTTTTCCATCAAAACTTTAAGGAAAATTAAATAAAATCGTTTCATATTACCTTAACAGAATTTTAAGTAAATATAAATTAGGAAAGAAAATAAATGTTGAAACACCAGCTAAGTGCGTGTCGGACCACGCACAATGAAGGGTTCCGTAGTTAGGATGAATTTATACCCAGGACAAACTTAACATTTTAGTTGACATACATGTTTTCCCATACATTCCAACTGCAAATGTAAGTTGGTTAACTAGTTATCTTGTAAAGCCTACTTCTCTGTGATAGTACTCCTTTTAACTTCGTTAAACATATTACTGCCGTGAATTTTTCACATAACCAAGAACAACCATTCAGCTGGCAAGAGGGGACGGGACACTTGACTCTTACAAAAATTAGCACAAAGTTTAATATCACGCAATAAACATATTCCTGAATCGTAAAATGGATTTCACATACCCACAATATTCTTGAACGGCCTATCCAACGATACCCCATACCACGGGTTAGACAAGAAAAAACAATTTCATCCTCACTTTACGGAACTAGAAAAAAAAATTGGTTGTCTGTAAAGTTGGTTTACGGACGATAGTTTAGCGTGACAACGTTATAACAAAACATTGATGCGGCGCAAGCGTACAATGAGCGTAACGGGACAATGAGCGTAATAGGACAATGAGCGTAATAGGACAATGAGCGTAATAGGACAATGAGCGTAACGGGATATTTTCGTGCATGCAGCCGGCGTTCATCGATTTATTAGACGTTGTCACGTCAAAAAAAAAAAAACTATTTTATCGGCGTTATTAAAATTTACATATACTCATGCCAAATTACAGCTTTCTAGTACTAAGAGTCTCTGAGCTAAGCCGCAGACAGACAAACAGACATGACAAAACTGTAAGGGTTGTTGAATACTTTAACGAATCTACTTTAACCTCCTTTAATGTTGTATGTTTATCAAGTCAGTTTAAGGTTACACATCTGACTGAAGCTACGTCGCTTATCGTCCGTCGCGTAACGCCAGAACGGACGCTGTACTGAGCTAGCGCAACGCCTCGTACGTCCAGCCAGTAATAGGACTCGTCCATCCAGTAGCGCTGTTCCAAATAAGACGCATTATTAATTTTTAGTTTATAAGTTTTTACGCCCTGGCTGGAGGCATTAAGTTTCGTTAGGAGCTTAAGACAGCCACAGGAAAGTCCGGTTAAAGAATCGGAACCTTAGTGGTTACACTATGAGATGCCCTAGATAAAAAAATAAAAATAAAAAAAATATAAATAAAGCAAAAGGTATTTTAATAAAACACGTATACTAAAAGATCAATAATTAACTTATCTTTAAAAAGGTCAAAGTTTCAGAAAAATACGCTTGATAGATTTTGCGTGATTCCCAGTTTTTTTATCCGCGTTAGACATAACTTTACAAATTAATTTCACTATGTAATATAAACATAATGTAAAATATTCATATAATAAGTTATTAAAAAAAATGCTCTAATTTAACATAATTATATTTTTTCCAAATCATTAACAATACTCGTTTAGGCGTGATCTTCAATATAAAATCATTAAAAGTCAGTTATCGTCGCCTTAACCGATTATGCGTTAGTGAGTCGGGGTACGAACGAAAACCCGTTAAGCTCGACGCATCATCCGTCAGATGTGCAACTACACTAAGTGTCATAGAGGAATTCGGTTATTTATACACTCTGTAAGAATCAAATTTTATCGGCCATTAAAAAAAAAACATTTATTTATTATAATAAATCTCTAGGCCCTGTCCACAGCCCTCTCCAATTGTATCCAAGTATTGGACATAGCAGTTTTTTCATAATATCTACAAGCCTTTAGTACTCACATTTATGTATTAGAAAATGTACCTAGATATGTACTTATAGTTTCTCTCACATCCCTCGAAACCACTTCCAAGCGCTTTTCTCAGACGTAAGTAAAACATGCATACATAAACATACTCGTCCACTGGTCAGTGATTGATGACGCGTCTCCGACAAGACTGATGCAGTGTGCCGCTGACCTTAGGTGGAGCATCCTCCATCACGACATTAGATTATTGCCGGATCTAATAATGTTTTGTGGTAGTTTTATGTATGTATATAGTTTGATAAATGAATATTAGGAACGTATATTTTCATCAATTTTCATTTCTTTTTTGCTCTTTTAGTTAAAAAATGTATGTAATTTAGAAAAATAATATTAATATATATAATAAATAGGGGTCGGCTTCAAATCTAACTGGATGCATCTGAATACTAGTAGTTTTTTCTATCTAACCTACACAACCCAGTTACTGAGTTATACGATACACCCCTTGGTAAGACTGGTTGTTAAACTTTCGGGCTTCTGACGACGCGTAATGACTGTCAAAGATCCGCAAATGACAGCCGGGACCAACGGCTTAACGTACTTTCCGAGGCAAGGAGGAGGTACGTAAAAATGGACACCCATCCACGGACCAACCGCAGCAAGCGTAGCTTAACCTGATCGATCGACCCGTGCAACTGTTATCACTTCATCATTTTAGCCGAAAAACGTCCACTGCTGGACATAGGCCTCCCCGATTGGGGGGGTTGTTCCATAATCGCCACACTTGGCAGGCGGGTGAGTTCCCGCACTGTCGAGGCGGGGGGGCTCAGTAGCCGTAGCCACCGTTGAATGGCGGACGCGGTGGGGCCGCAGAGGAAGAGGAATGTCGGTATTGCGTTGGCCGCTCTCTCTATCCTCTGCGGCCGAAAAGTGGTAGGCGGCGGGGCCAATCAACTGACCTGTCGCGGGGGGACCAGGGGCGCCTGGACGCGAGGTCGTCTAGTGCCCCTGTGCTGGTCTGGTCCCAGGCCTCCACCAGTGTCGGACGGGAATGGCCAGGAGTTCCCGGCCATTCCCGTATCGCCCCCAGCCGGGAGGGCATGCGGGGCCCGCCAGCTAGGCGGGCATGCGCCGGGAGGGTTGTGGATGTTAAGGCTGAGCCGGTTTCCCATGACCCTCCCATCAAGGCGATGAGGGAACTCCGCTGAGTTTTAGTGGGTATACTGCCATTTTGGCAGGGAGTCTCACATACCCCGTCTCGTCCCCCGACGAGCGGGCATGCGTAATGCATTTCTCAGAGTAAAAAAAAAAAAAAAAAAAAGGCGGGTTGGCGATTGCAGTATGGTGTGTTAAAATGCATAGAGAACACTG
The DNA here is from genome assembly GCA_947523025.1 of Dryobota labecula. Classification (NCBI taxonomy): domain Eukaryota; kingdom Metazoa; phylum Arthropoda; class Insecta; order Lepidoptera; family Noctuidae; genus Dryobota; species Dryobota labecula. The sequence goes on along the minus strand of OX383284.1, from coordinate 23,851,923 downwards.
CTGACCACTCTCTAGGAAGTCCCTTAGTCGCCTTTTACGACACCTACGGGAGGAAATGATGTGGTGCTATTCTTTACGTCTGGCACCACACGGCACACTTGTTTTCACTTAGTCACAATAAATAGATAAAAATAAATAAATAATGTTAATTTATCCAAAGTAATACATAGGCTACAAGTTTTTTTTTTCGCAATGGCATCTCAGAGTTAACCTTGAGAGGTTGAGATTCTTTAACCGGTTTTTCCTGTGGTTGCCCTAAGCTTCTAAAAACTTAAAGCCTCCAGCCAGGGCGCAAAAACTTATAAGCTGAACTTATAAACGACTGCGCGCTAAGGGCACCCCCTGCGGGGTACGAACCTTTGCTTAGGGCAGAGGCGGAGGAGGATGGCAAGGGACCGAAAGTGGCTGGATAAAATCAAGGTTATGATTATTATCTGGGGAATTAAAGCTACAGGCTCAGCTATAGCGCGGGCTGGCGCTTCGCTTACGAGCAAGGGTTGGGGAGGAGAAGACAGACTACAGGTTGAGAGCACAGTGGTAGTTATACTAAAATGATAGGTAGGTACATAATTGTTTTTACAAAAGATAAAATGCTACAAAATCTGTATAAACAAAACAACTCAACTCTTAAACTGAAGGCCTTAAGAGACAGTGTTCGGCCCATATAATTATTTTATCAACACAGCATCTACTCATCTTGTTAGCCCTAATGAAGTTAAAACATTATGATGTGTGCCCGAAATTGTACACTTTGCCTTTTAATTATTTCACGTTACACCCTTTGGTATCAACCCTACAAATAATGAGGCTGAGTAGGGAAAATGTAAACATGCAACCCTGATTTTGTGTCCATGAGTTACTTTTCCCAAATGAGCCAATTCCGGAAGCAACATCAAGTTGAATTGAGTTATAATTATTATTTTTGTTTTTTAAATTTATTTTCTCAGGATCCAAGAACCTGGTATTTTATTAAAATCTCACGGGTGTAAACCAAGGTGAAATTTTAAGTTTGAGTAAATAGATTAAGTGTTTTGTACTGCAATAAAATTATTGTCTAAATCTAACTGTAAGAATTTGCGTACTATGCGACATGTGTTTAATATTGCTGCTTTCTGTAGTGTCAGATATGTATATTTGGAAAGATTTATTGTATTTAAACTGATAAATAGTTGTTTAGGGATGATACCGGTCGTTGATACCACTATTGGGACTATGGTTACTCTGTTCATTTTCCAGACCCTGGTAATTTCTTCTTGAAGTTCTGTGTATTTTCTGATTTTTTCAGTGATAGTTTTCTGTATGCTATTGGTGTTTGGGACTGCTATGTCTATTAAGTATGTGTGTTTTCTTTCTTTATCAACAAGTGTTATATCGGGTCTGTTATTAGGTATATATTGTATGGTCTGTGATTATGGTGCGGTCATAACATAATTTGTAAGCTTGGTTTTCTAATACAGCCCTAGGTGAGTATTTGTAGTATGGTGTATATGAATCCTGAATGAGATTGTATTTTGTTGCAAGTTTTTGGTGTATAATTTTAACCAGTTGATTGTGTCTATGTGTGTAATCGTTTTGGGTGAGTGTGCTACAAGCTCCTGTGATGTGTTGTATAGTTTCTGGTTCGCTGTGGCATTTTCTGTATAAATCGCTTCTTACTGTGTTATCTTTAATTATATATTTTCTATAATTTTTGGTATTTATGATTTGGTCTTATATGGCCAGCATAAATCCTTCTGTTTCTGGAAATAATCCACTTAATTCCAGCCATTTGTTGGTTGCGTCTTTATCAATGTGTGTTTGGTATAAGGCATTAGGATGTCTTCCGTGTAGTTCTTTCTGCCTCCAATAATAATAATAATTATTATTTTTCATTTATTATAATTAGGCTGTCAATCAGTACTTTTGTGAACGTCAAAATTACATGAGACAGTCCCTCAAAACGCGCGCCCTTCACCACTTTCTAGTACTTTAGCTAAAAAGAAGAAGTAGAGTAAGAACTGCACTTCTGGGTAAACGTTTTTTGGAAAGGCATCTAAAATTTACAATAAAATACCTGTGGATATTTTAAACACCAAGGAACTCCCACTATTCAAATATAAATTGCGTAATTTTTTAATTGACAAAGCTCACTACACGATCTAAGATTTTCTTAATAATTAGTATCTACTATAATCTGTCATACCTGTCTGTACCGTGTGATGCTGGACGTAAAGAATAGCACCACCCCATTTCCTCCCGTGGGTGTCATAAAAGGCGACTAAGGGACTTACTAGAGAATGGCAGCAGCGTTCTCTATGCATTTTTAACACCATACTGCGATCGCCAACCCGCCTGCCAAGCGAGGCGATTATGGCAAACCCCCCCAGTTAGGGGAGGCTTATGTCCAGCAGTGGACGTATTTCGGCTGAAATGATGATTATGATGATAATCTGTCATCATATACCTAATTCTTATTTTGTAAGATTTGCTTTATATGTGATGAATGATGAAATTTTTTATATGTTGCATGTTGACATAATTTATTATTGTATGCCTACTAGGCAGGACATAATGGATCTGTAATTTACCTAACATCTGTCTGTATAACCTATGCCCACAATAAAAAGATTTGATTTGATTTAATTTGAACAAAGTCCTCGGCATCCCTCCCTGTGCCTTTTTTCTCGTGTGTAAGTTCTTATGAGAGCCGTGGTGGCCCAGCGGTATCGGCCCCGTTTTACGGGTTGTAGGCCGTGAGTTCGACCCCAGGCAGGCACTTTTCTATGTCGCGGCCGTTACCATTGGGCCTCCACCGCTGTAATCTCTCGCAATGGTACACTATAAGGCAATAGATGCCGTGGCAAAAATATGGGTCAAAAAGGTTGTAGAGGAGTTTTAATGCCCAGTTTGTGTCAGTCATGCATTTAAGCGCAGGCCACACCGCCAGCTAGCGAGCGAGAAGGCCGAGAGGCGAGGGAAACTAGGTATATATAAAATAAGCGAAGCTTTGGCAAGCTGAACTATGTGGGTTCACACCGAAAACTACGGACGGACGGGCGGGAAAGATTATCTTTTTCTAACATTTTGAGTTAAATCATCATTTGAACTTTCATCGATATATGTACATCATATTCGCAACGTAACTACACTCCTATTCGAAAGACGAGCGTCGACTAGTCCGAAGAAGATTGCCAAAGCGAGAGCGGGCGGGCGTACCGGGCTTCGAGCCGAGCGAGCATCGTTTCATCTCTTTTCATACTGCTGTTCACACCACAAACTACAGAGCTAAGCTACGCTAACGAGGTGAACGGATAGCATCGCGGCTTCGGATATTTCCTTCGCATAGTTTGTATCGCTGACGTAGCTCATCTCTGTAGTTTAGGGTGTGAATCGAAGTACGAAAAGAGGTGAAACGATGCTCGCCCGGCTTGCTCGCTCGCTCGCTAGCTGGCGGTGTGGCCTCAGCTTTAAGGGCGGATTTCATCAATGACACTGAACGCGATCAGCACATCTAAACCGCGTTTAAAAGCTGTTTTTTTTTGCAATTATCAAATCATAATCAATTAATAATAGTCTCGCAGTTTGAATAATTTATGCGGCCTACCCAAATGTCCTTTCCTAATTAGGTATTGTTCGTCAAATCGTTAAACTCCTTAAGTTCCGAGTTGAGCTGCACGATTACTGACAAATGCATCCACTGACTGGACTACTACTCAATCGGTGTGGTTCTTTCCTCAAAAGACCATTTCAGACACCAATCTATGTACATGGTCTTCACATGATCTGATCAAGATTATGTCTGGACTTTAAAAAAGACTGTGGCCTTTGAGTTTGTTTCGGTCTTTCTTCTCAGAGTAGACAGATAACCCTTATCTAGATTTTAAAACAAGTTTAATGTGTAAAAGTGTTTGTACAAACCTACTAACAGAAATAAATTAATTTATCATAGGTGTAGATGTCATCATTGTTGTGAAATATTGACACTGGCAGCTCCTGAACGCAGTTTAGATGCGTTGATCGCGTTCAGTTCTATGGTGAAAATGACACTAAGTATCACCACTTGTAGTCCAGCTCTAATCCACCCCGAATTTCCCACGAAAAACATATAACAAACAGCCAACTCTAAATATAATTTACTTGAACATAGATTTATTAAGCAACGGGTTGGTCGTTAATTTAAGCTTACACTAACTTGGGTAGAACATCGTATCAAAGTTAATCTTTATCATGTTAAGTTTCGACCTTTGACCACTGGAGGGGGGGTCTTTATATTACGCGACTTTTCCTGTTGGTCTAGTGGTCGCAAGTGCTACTGTTAAGCATGAAATCATGGGTTCAATTCCCAGGTCGGGCTAAGTTTTATTGGTGTTTTCTATCTGGAATTTCTCAGTAGCAACACGCAGTCTGGATTTATGCCCGGTTTGTCAAAAACCGGGCATAAATCGCAATATAGGATCGCAATATTACATAGGACTTAAACGTAACTGGCGAAATATAGTTGTACTATTATAGGTACACCTCTGCCCAAGCCTTCGGAGAAACAATGCGTGATATTATGTCCCTCTTATCTTAAAGAACGTTTCAAGTTCCTTAATGACACACATAATAGATACCTGAGGTCATCGGAAAACTTGAGACTAGAGATGCCAATGCATTCCACTAGTTTTTATGACAAGTCTTTTACTGTGCGGGGGAGTAGCAACGGCATCCTGGAAATGGTAGCAGATAGGTTGGACACGGCAGTGTTCAAACGATTCATCAATCTGCATGTGAGAGGTGCGGGTGGATGAAGTGATCTTATTTTTTTTTTGTACACTTTTATTTTGTACCTACTAACATATGTATGTTTAAGTTTGTAACTAACATTATGGGCCCTGGTTGTCTAAACTAATATTTATTTTTATTTTTTTATTTACGGTTATGGATTGCCTTGCCCGTGTCGATAAGGCGTACTCAAGCTTTGTCCACTTTTAAGATTCTGGAATAAAAAAACACTTCCTCTCTCCATAAACATCATCATTACTTAAAGTTCCTTGCTCTTGTTACATGTTTATTATTGTATAATATATACATATGTATAAATGTGACTTTTATAACTTTTGTGTTGTGACGTTTTTACGTAACCATGACGAAGCTGAAAGGGTTATGAATGACGCGCTTTTGAGTGGGTTTTATTATTTTTCGTTGGGTCATTGCGTTTTTTTTTTTGGGTTGCACGGATGTAAAATTAATTTTTCACTTCAGTAGCTCAAACATGTAGGTTTTGCTGCCTGAAATCAGTGAGCAAAATGCGATTTTGCTCACTGAGTGAGACAAAGTAACTTTTTTTTTTTTTTTTCAGTAAGCCTAGAATATCTTATTCAGCCTTGGGTTAGTCATACAATTCGAAACATTCATACTCTATCTCTTTCCCGCCATTAGAAAGAAAGAGAGACAAAGACCAGCCCTTTCGAAGTACCGATTTTGAATTCGACCTCAAAGACAAACACGTTCGGAATTTCGTACTTACTAAAGAAATTTTGCAAAAAGATAATTATGTCTTTTAATGTAATTTATTGAAATTTTAACTTATTGTTGTATTTAAAAAAAAAAAATTTTAAACTGCAAATAAAACTGATATTTAACCTGTAAATATTTATTATCTCCTAAAGTGTTCTCGTGGTTTGTTCCCACTAGTTCTACTGAACAGTTCTACGGTAGAAATAATGGGAATTTTTTGTCACTAGTATCTACTACGATATTAGGTATAACAAAATAGTAGAACTATTGGTATTCTCTATTCCCTCAATTCCCACTTGTTCTACTGAACAGTTCCACGGTAGAACTAATGGGAGTTTTTGTTTTGTTCTCACTAGTACTCGTACTACGATATACTATATTACAAAATAGTACAACTAGTGGAAGTCTCTATTTCCCACTTGTTCTACCTGTTCCATTGTTAGAACTAATGGGATATCGCTGCTGAAGTGAAAAGTTATGTGTGTTACACGAGAGCAAAGTTTTTTGCATCTCATGCCATTGAATCCCTCGCCACACTCAGGATTCAACTTTAGAATCACTCGCTACGCTCGTGTTTCAATCGTTGAATCCTTCGCTTGCTCAGGATTCAAAATCAGCACTCGCAGCAAAAAACGACTTTGTTCTCTTGTTGCACAAATAACTATTATGTCAGGTACCTTCTACCAGCTAATGGAGGAATATGAATAAAAAAAATTGTGACCCAAATGTAAGCACATAAATTGATGATTTGTTAAGTTCCACTTTATCCGCTATTTTAGTAGTTAAGCTATTCGTCTGCCTAACCTTTTCCCAACTATGTTGGGGTCAGCTTCCAGTCTAACCAGATATAGCTGAATACTAATATTTTACATGGAGCAACTGCCTATCTGTCCTCCACAACCCAGTTACTGGGTAATACGATACCCCTTGGTAAGACTGACTCAAAGATACACAAATGACAGCCGGGACTGTGGCGGCATCTACAACGCCATATGCGAACTACGCATCAAAGACCAGGGGCCTTACTCCCGAAAACGATTCGAGTTTGATTTTGATTCCGATTCGATTTCGTTTCTGATCCGACCTCGATTTAAAACTTAAAACTGACCGGAGTTAGTTTCGCTTCGAACCACCGCACGATCGTGCGCTAGTGTTGGATTCAAGACTATGGATCGGCATTTAATTGGAACCCAATTCGATTGATTCAGAACTCGATGCTGTCGGGAGTAAGGCCCCAGAAGCGAGTTCGAATCGGAATCAAAATCAAACTCGAATCGTTTTCGGGAGTAGACCCCTGATGTCACAAATCCTGAATCGCGCAATCAGAGTTTACCGCGCGGCTAGCATATCAACCGACAATCAACCGTCGGGTAGTTGCCCACCAGATACGACAACGTCTGGTCGGAGGATCCTCCCTTTTCCATAGAGTATGAGTGAACTTCGTCTTGAGACACTTCGGTATGTGGGACGAGAAGATATTGCGTAGCTTTCCCAACGCTGCCCAGCTGAGTCTTTGACCAGTGCGTGTTGCCAGTGATGACATATGGCAGTGAAACGTGGTTGCTCACAATGGGCCTTATTAGAAGGCTAAAAGTCACCCAAAGGGCAATGGAGAGGGCTATGCTTGGAGTTTCCCTACGTGATCGAATCAGAAATGAAGAGATCCGCAGGGGAACCAAGGTGGCCGACATAGCTCGAAGAATTGCAAAATTTAAGTAGCAATGGGCAGTTCATATTACGCGCAGAACGGATGGCCGTTGGGGCCGAAAGGTTCTGGAGTGGCGACCGCGTACCGGAAGACATAGCGTTGGAAGGCCTCCAACAAGGTGGACCGATGACCTTATGAAAGCCGCAGGAATCCACTGGATGCGGGATGCACAAAACCGGTCGAAGTGGCGGTGCTTGGGGGAGGCCTATGTCCAGCAGTGTATGTCTTTCGGCTGAAATGATGATGATGATGATGATAGATGAACTTCACACCCTGTTCCTCATACCTCTATAGGAACAATGGTTTGACGTGCTTTCTGAGTCACGGAGGGGTCTTAGTAGGTAAAGATGGTCACCAATCCACGGACCAACCGCAGCAAGCGTAGCTTAATCTGCTCGATCGACCCGTGCAGCTGTAGTTTAGCTATTATGGTAACTTAAAAATAAACCGGTTAAGTGCGTGTCGGATTTGCGGACTAAAGGTTCCGTTCCACCAAAACAATAGTTTTCCTTCTTTTTATTATTGGCCGTGATGAATTTCATATAGTAACACGTATTTTGAAAACATTTTCAGCTGGTTACTTACCTATTAGAGACGGCGTAGGCTCAGTGAAGACTTAATTTCTTTGAACTATAATAACCTACAAATCGATCTTTTGGGCCGTATTATGAAGTAATAATGCTATCATGATCCCTGTCCGAAAAGGGGTCGTGCTATCGGTCATGTGTAGCTCCGTCTCTCTCGCTTGAATCATGATGGCATTAAAACGTCATAATATCGTATCGTACGCGTCACGTCCTACTAAAACCAACTCCGACAGTAATTTAAAATGCATAAATCTCCTTGGCTCAGTCGGTCCGCTAACTGGATTCCCCCGAGTTTCAACTTTCCGTTTTATGAATAGGTAATCGTTTGCGATGCGATATCTAGTGGACAGGGATGTTATTTATCTACGTCCAGAATATGAGAGCTGTTAGGGTATGTGTGCACTAGTTATGATGAGTTATGTATAGCATTATGTTATACGTGTTTTGTTTTCTATAAAAAATGTTGACATCAAAACCATGGTAGTCGCTTGATAATAATGTTTCAGATAGATTCATTCACAAGCATAAATACCTTATACAATGTGAAACTGGATTAATGGAGATAAGGAAGTAAATTGTTCAGAATCGTTTACTGAATCAATTTCTGTAATTTTTAATGTAGGTAATTTTTAGTCCCAAAAATAATGAAAACTATGTAAATTACAGTCACGCTTCCATTGTACACTCAAAACAAATCAAAATGGACGAAGTATTTAGATACTACAGATACATAGACGTGTGCGACTGTGTGCGTACGTAGATTTGTAATGTGACCACAATTTTCTCCCACAATCAGTATAACTAATTTAATAAATAAACAATGTTTCATACATAATAGTTAAAATTCAATGTGTGTATTATGATTATAACATAATATTCTAATTAAGGTATTTAGTGATGTGGGACATGTTGTATTTACTAGACATGGGCGAAATAGCTCACTGAGATGAAAAAGAGTGATTAGCTCTTTCACTCTAAAGAGCTATATCCCCCTTTCTAGCTCACTAGCTCTTTTAAAGCTCAGTGACTCACACAGCACGCGTGTCGAAGGAACGTCTCAACTCGCTCAAATAACTCGCTCTTTGGAAAATACAGTAAATACACTATAAACACTATGGGTACTTTGCATTTCGTCAAAACAGCCGAAAAACAACTAATTACTATTGTTTGTTTTTATTATGACTTAATTTATGTCGCATGTTGTTTACAATGACGTATTGTGCCGGAGAGCAAATTGTTGGAAGAGCGAACGATGCGATCCGAATGAGTCGTTTGTTCGGTGACTCGCTTGGTGAGACGTCTGCCGAGAGTCCGAGACTGACTGACGTACTGACTTACTGAGGTAGTGAGTCTGAATGAACTATGAAGGGAGCGAGTGAGTGAGCGAGAGCGACGTCAATCGAAAAGAACTAGCTCTTTTCTATCACTAGCTCATGAGCTACCCAAGTCTAGTATTTACGCAATATACAAAAGCATAATTGTCGTAAAATAAATGTTTCGAAAATACTACGATAAAGGTGAACAAAACGGTGAAAGAAAATATCGTGAGGAAACCAGCAGCGAAAAAAAATGAAGACATGTGACATCCACCAACCCGCACTGGACCCGCGTTGAGGATAACGCCCCACTCCCTCTCACAGAGAGGAGGCCTTGGACCCAGCAGTGGGAACATTATAGGCTGATTATGCATGTATGTTTTTGCCATCTTTATTGGAAATAATCCGAGCACTTCTACTTAACTAATAAAACGCGAAACACTTGGCTACAATAGGGATGATTACTAAAATAGTACCTACATTACTTACCAAGGGCTGTAAAAGAAAGCCCGAAATCGCAGGTATTTGTAAATATGCGACAGAGGGCTTTCATTTTTACTGCCCGTGGTGAGTACACAATTTTACGTCTTTACCTGGCCATAATGCGGATTTTACCGTATGCGTAGCGTGCGGTAAAACTCACATTATGGCCAAGTGTGACGTAAAAATATTTTTTGTCCGTCATCGTCATGTAGATTATTAAAAAATATTGGACACGTATTTTTCCTTTTACGTAATCAAAACATTACGGCGATACATTGAGTTCAAATGTGGCATGATGTCACTTCTCAGTAGGTTTTATACGTAGCTGTGACATAACGAGCCCGCACTCCCCAAGTTTAATGTAATACAAATAAGTGTCTAATATTTTTTTATTATCTGATTGACGGACTAAACAGTTTTTATTTTTTTTACCCAGGACATATCCCTATTTCAGCGAAATTTGAAAAACGTAAATATTTACTCAGAAAAAAGAGGTTCTCTCTTAAAATCTTAATCAACTTCTTCAAATAAAACTGAGACGTAAACAAACCCCTCCATAGCTTTATTTTAAAGGCAAAACACTCAACAAAATGGCTGCAAACAAATCTAAAAAATCACTTTAAAAGAAATGGACTGACACCTATCTGCCCCATTCGTCACGCCGTGTCAACAGTCGTGTGAAACACCCCTATTTTACATTTAATTGCATTTCTTTGTCGATCTCCCTGTTAATCTGGATGCACCCTTATCCTTTGCAAACTCCAGTTTACGATGATCTCCCGCCCCCGTTTTCATACATCATGTTTATGTACATTTGCGGGGTAAATGTTTGATAGACGCGAGGTCTTGATAAAGTGGTTGTGTCTAGACTATGTTTGGCATCGAAAGTATGTGTTAGGCAATATTTGCGGACGCACTTACTTCGATTGCGTGTGCTTAATTTTTTGTGAAGTAGTGTTGATATTGAATCTGGTAACGCTGGGAGTAATGGATTTTTTCGCAAACTTATTGGTTTTTTTGTAAATTGTCTTTAAAAGCTTTTTATTAGGTTCAACAAGAAAATCCAACTAGATTAAAACTGTGGCATAGCATCCCACAAGAAAGTTATGTAAAATAACTTTTTTTTTTCTGCAGTTTATAGTCGCAGTGCTTCAGACTAACGCACAATAAATAATAGTAGATTGTACAGCTAGTGCATAAAAGAAGCCAGTCAAGTAAAATGGCTTGTTTATTCTCGAGTTATATACTCTACTTTTCACTTCGATTGCGAGAAAATGAAACAGGCGTAAAGTATACAGGGTGTAAGGAAACGCTTCCGAAAACGAAAAGAGGTGATAGAGTTAGTGATTCTCGATACAATACCATAAAAAAGCAGTTTTTTTTTTACAATTTACTTAATTTTAACAGTTTAATGTTTTTTTTAATTTTTGACATTTGTCTTTCGACTTGGGTACATCATATTGCCAAGTCATAAAAATGTTTCTTTGCGTTTTTAAATAATAAAGACATCAATTTTATCTCGTTTTATTAAATTATCGATAGAAAACACAGAAGTGATATAAATTAAAGCAAATGAAATAAAATAACGACTTTAATCTGCGATGTGTTATTGTGCGTGTGGCTGTTGGGCCTGATTAACTTAGTCTTAGAAAAAAAAAATACTTTATGCACTAGAGCATAAAAAACGACTTTATGTCGCCTACGCACAACATAAAGACGAACTTTTGGAGCATGAGAAGTGAAAATTTAATTTAAATATCATTAATCCAATCCATCGAAAAACAGTCGTTAAAACAATTTCAATTTCCAATAATACCTAAAGTCCTGAAAACGTTTGTAATTATTTTAATGAAACAATCCGAGTCGATCGGTTTTTTATTAATAATTAAATTTCGCCCGAAGCTAGAGCTTGTTAACGATGCCCATTCGAACGATTCCGCTTGTTATTTATAAAATTTCAATCGAATCATTCATAGCGGGCTAGGTACCTATGTGAATGATTCGTACAAATGGCTCTACTTGTAGACCGGCTGAAAGTGCAGTGTGCTCTGCCAAAGTTGCTGATGAGGCTGAGAGTGATGACCAGGCATGCGCGTCCGCTGCATGCAGGTGGTCAGGATAGCCGTGGGAGCTGGTTGGCTGTGTGACTCGTCGCTCGAAAGCTTGAGGAAGAGATGGATGTGTCACGCTGAAGTAGTTGAACGAAGGCTGCACTTATGTCCATGTTCGGGGTCACCAGTATAGAGTGATGAGGGACAGGGTGTAAAGTTCATTATGAGGCGTGTAAATAGCCTGCACCTGGTGTGACAGTTTTAGGACTATCTATTATAATAATAATCCTTGGGTAGATAACAATATTATTTAATCACTCCAATCCAATAATCTACTACAGTAATTACTCGTAACTACAATCCGGTTACAATAATTATTTGTGAATCTTGACACCGTTACTCTAGTTGGTCCGATCCCTAGCTCGCTCCAAAACTAAGGGAACGAATCGATTCCCCGATCGCGCCCTCCATCCACTTTGACAATGGTGATGGTGGGCTTGGTGTCGCCACATAAATAATTGTTCTGAATAATCGTTATGTTAATTTAGTCGATTTAGAAAAATACAGATAAATGAACCTAACACTATATAGAAAAATAAAATTGATAGATAGATAGATAGAATACTCTTTATTATGTACACCATAAAAATTACAGATATAAATGTAGAACTGTTACATAGGGTGTCACAATGGGCGGTCTTATCGCTAAAAGCGATCTTTAGAGACAACCTTTGGATGGATCAAAAAGTAGAAGGAGAGACAATACTGCAGGTATTTAGTGGTGTACCACTTACATATATACAATAAATAGGTACATATACACAAAGCATATAGATACTTATCCATATAAATATATATATATATATATACACACACAATAATAAACATGATACAAGAGCAAGGAACTTTAAGTAATGATGATGTTTAAGGAGAGAGGAAGTGATTTTTAACCAAAATTTTAAAAGTGGACAAAGATTGAGCACGCCTTATCGAGACGGGCAAGGCATTCCATAACCGTACTGCTTGAACTGTAAAAGACTTGTCATAAAAACTAGTGGAATGCATTGGCATCTCTAGTCTCAAGTTTTCCGATGACCTCAGATATCTATTATGTGTGTCATGAAGGAACTTGAAACGTTCTTTAAGATAAGAGGGGGTTTTAGGATTGAATAGAATACTGTAGAGCTGAAATAAGATATGAGAATTCCGGCGAAGACGTATGGTAATTGCTAAATCATGTATCAATATGGCGGAACAATGAAATCCCTCAGCAGAAGCTAGCTTCACTTTTTTTTAAACGCCATCTATGGGCCATGTTGCGAGAACTCGAGAGAGAGCGGATATGAATGGGCTCTGCGTCCATAGATATTGGCGCGAGGATTCAAATCAGGAATTACATTGTCTAATTTTATAAACCTGTCACACTATATGGAACATTCTTATGTTATTTTATTCCTATTATTGAAAAAAGGCATTAACGCGCCACCAGTTCACTCATCCTCTATTGAAAAGGGAGGATCATCCGACCAGGGCCTCAATTCTGCTATTTTACCACAAATTGCTATGTCACAGACACGCGATTGATTTGCCAACGCCATTGATCTAAAAACGGTATTCTACTAATTTTGATAAGAATGTCGTCAGCATATCGCTGGCACGTCGTCAGCATCGCATCAGCTTGGCTATAAACCACTATACGTATACTATTGTAAAAACATTATACAGCCAAAATTTACTGAATTACTTCGTCAGTCTTAAAAAAAAAACTGGGGTTTTTGATGTTTGACAGTAGTCTGACATCTTTCTTTGCTACCATAGCTTCCGTTCCGTATTATTATTTTCACTTCTAATGCTCTAAAAGTTCATCTTTATGTCGTGGTGCGTAGGCTACATAAAATTGCTTTTCATGTCCTAGTACACACGGCTACATATCAAGCTATACATTTCCAGTATAAGCTGATCTTTCACTATACGGAAATCCTATACAATGCGAGACCAGCATAAACTAGTTTTGTATAGCTTGATATGTAGCCGTGTGTACATATTTTTTTTTATTAAAAAAAAACACACGCACAATAAACGTCGCAGATTAAAGTCGTTCAAAAAAAAGTACCCTATGTTTTAATCCAGGTAAAAAAATGTCTTCTCTAAATATTGTCACTCATTGGATCCCTGAGTAAAGTTATTGTTCTCAGATTTACTAAGGTGACTTTGTCGATGACGAAAGTTGGGTTGAGCGATGATGAGTTAGTAAGGGTTTTTAATCGCCTAGGGGATGATTTTACAAAAACGCCAAAAGGCTTTTAATACCAATTTTATGGGTTAGCTTTAAAATTTAAGGGTTTCCTATACAAATTTTTCACACCCTATTTTACCCTCTTCTGGGAAGATTTTTAAAAACGCTGATAGATGTAATTATTAATTAACAAACAAAAGGCTAAATACAAATGTTCATGGTTTGAACTACAAAAATAACGATTTTCCATACAAACTTTCATCCCCTATTTAAATCCCTTAGATGTTGAATTTCGAAAAATCCTTCCTTATTCCTTGTCCACATAATAAAGGCAACCCGTGTGCAAAATTTCAGCTTTCTAGGTCCGAGGATTTGGGCTGGGTGTTGATGCAACTTCATCCCCATTTTCACCCCCATGTGGGTTGAAATAAAAAAGAAAACAACGATTTACATTATGTTCATTTCCAACCATAAGCCGAAATATTAGTGATTTTAACTTAAAAAATAAAGAACTTTTATAAAAAAAAAAACATCCCTTTTTCACTCCCATAAGGGTTGAAATTCTAACAACGCCGTTACATTAGCTTCCAACCGTGAGCCTAGATAGTAAATTTAGTGATTTTTACTTCGAAAATTAAGAAATTTCCATACGCAACTTCATCCCCCTATTTAACCCTTCGGGGGTAGAATTATCAAAAATGCTAAGACACGTATAAATTAATTTTTAATCTTCAGCCTAAAAACAAAATTTGAAGATCCTAACTTCAAAACTGATGAATTTTCATATAAACTTTCATCCCCTATTTTACCCCTCAAGGGGTTGAATTTCGAAAAATCCTTCCCTATTCCTTGTCTATATTATAAAGGGGACCTCTGTGCAAAATTTCAGCTTTCTAGGTCCAAGGGTTTGGGCTGGGCGTTGATGAGTCAGTCAGTCAGTCAGGACTTCTCTTTTTATTTATATAGATAGATATCATGCCATTACTATTACAAATATCAAATCATTATCATTACATCATTTATAAATGTCAGAAATCAAAATCTCAAAGATCAAAATGTCAAAAATCAAAAATGTCATACATCAAAATGTCAAAAATCAAAAATGTCATACATCAAAATTACAAAAATCAAGATGTCACTAATTAACAAACATTTTTCTCCGATAGGAACTCAGCTACACTGTAGTACGTTCTATCTACCAAAAAAATCCGTAATCTACTCCTAAATTGTGCTGTATTTAAATCTTCCCAACTATTCGGTAATTTATTGTAAATAATTGGGGCCATGCAAGAAACGCTCTTACGCATTAAAGTGGTTCGACATGATACTTGACATAATTTTTGCTGTTGTCACGCCTATTCCGTGGGAATACAACAGCCAGGCGCTCAAAACGAGATGGATTTTGCTTGACAAACATAGCTACTACGAAAATATAAGGGAAGTGTAAAGATTTTATGTAACTTAAAATAAGGCGCGCAATTGTCTGTCGATTTAAATTTTAACAATGATCGGAGACATCTTTTCTGGGCCTTAAAAGTTATATCTCGATCAGTTGAGTTCCCCCAGAAAATGATATCGTAGCGCAAGTGCGATTCAACTATTCCGTAGTAAGCCGTAAGAAGTGTTTTGACATCTACTATGGAGGATAATCTATATAACATATATGCGGATGAACTCAATTTTTTACACAAACTGCCTATAATGTATGTGCTTTCCAGTTTAAGTTGCAATCTATTTGCAACCCTAAAAATTTGGTATCCTCTGCTTCCTCAATTTTGTCATTTTTGTAATGGATGTTGAGATTAGTTATAGGATCACTCGTGTGTCTGTCTGTCTGTCTGTCCGCCCGTCACAGTCAATTTGCTCCGAATATAATGGACCGATTAAGTTGAAATTTGGTATACATATCAATTTGAGTGACCCAAATATAGACGTGAACCGTAAATAAATGTATTTAGAATATTGGGGTCAGTTTTGGGGGGCAAACAAGAAAATAAAATAAAATATAATAATAAAAGTTTTGCAAACTGTACCGTGTGACATATCAAATGAAAGGGCTTACTGTGAGGGTATCAATAATTTTTATTTAAAAAAAATATATAAGTTTAAAGTGAAAATAGACGAAAAATACAGAAAACAGTTCTATACTTATAGATTACAGGAAAATCTATAAGAAGTCTATGGTCTTAAAATAACATGGTATTTTAAGACCATAGACTTCTTATAAATACCGGGCACCGCTCAAAACACCCTGTTCCTGGTTCATACGCAAGTGGAGAAATCCACTCTTACGAGCCAGGGATACGGGTCCGGTGAAGGGTCGCGCTTACTAACCATTCACGAGGCTCAGGGGTTGACCTACGACAACGTCATCATCATCAACACAAAGACCAGGAGGATCCAGGTCCACGAGAGCGTCTCCCACGCGGTGGTGGCAGTGTCGAGGCACACGGTCAGTTGCGTCTATTACTCCGACGACGCCGACGACGCCATAGGCCGCTTCGCAAAGAGGGCGATGGACGCGCCTTCTAAAATGGTCATCGATTACAACCTTAAGATGGCCATGAAGCACCGAGACGCAGCGGTCGTGGAACCCCTGCTAAGGCTAGCGAGATCCCTGGTCGGAACACCCTGTCCCAAATAATACACCACACACCTGACCATACCCATACTCCCAACTCACCCAAATCTAGTAACAAAAATAAAAAACAAATCCCAACCCTCAAACCTCACAACTCTATCTATGTAATAAGACATAATAAATAAGTAGCAATAAAAACCCATGTAAAGTCTCATGGCGGAGTGAGTCTGTCAGGCTCACTTAAACGTCCCGCCGATGGTGGCGCTGCACATCCGGTCGTTCGGTTCCCTCAAAAATGGTTGAGCTGAACGACGCGGATGGGTACGTCATGTCCGTGAACGGAAGCCGTCGGATGGGGCTGGTCGGCTCACCCCGCCATGAGATTCCCCCTTTTTCTCCCGTAAAAACTTTTAAAACATAATAAGTAAATCTTAAGTAAATTAAAACATAATAAAAATAAGTTAAATTAGAAATAGAAATTAAATGTAACTAAATGCCTGTGTATAGTAATTATCATAAATATGTATTTTAAATAAATATCAACATAGTATATAAGAAAAAAAAAAAAAAAAAAAAAAAAAAAAATGGATGGATTCACGTAGTTTATAAGTAGCATGTAAGGAAGTCCGAGGAGTAGTCCCGGCATATGTATACATTAACTATACCCAAACAAATAAAAAGAAATCTATAAATAAAGGCGCGGACCCCCATGTCCGCGGACTAAGACTCATTTAAAAAAAAAAAAAAAAAAAAAAAAATAACATGGTAAATCTCTCGATATTGTGCGTACAAACTTACATTTGCAGTTGGAATGTATGGGAGATTATGTTTACAAACTTCAATGTTAAGTTTGTTCTTTGGATAAATTCTTTCCAAGTACGGAACCCTTCATTGTGCGTGGTCCGACACGCACTTGGCCGTTTTTTACAGAATATACCATTTCTGTGTAGGTATATCAAACCCATGGCAAAAACCATTAGTCTTAAATCAAATTTTCGCCCTTTAAAATCATCTTCAACATCTTCCTGACCCTCAAAAAAGCTTTTAAAATCTTCAAAAAACCTATGGCTTTATTCTATTTAACCCGTCGCCCGCCTCCTCGTCACAATCACTCTCGGATGACGACACAACCCTATCGCGCCTGCACACGCACTGCATTCACTGAGTTTAATTGTGTTTAATCGTTGTGCTGTTTTTATTGTCGAGAATAGGAGAGGGTTATGATTTATTTTGGCAGGTTGCATATGGATGGAGCAGGTTAGTTACTCGTGTCTAACCACAACATACATATGTTGTGTATGCTGGTTTGTGTGGTCTATTTGCTGTATACAAGTGCATAACATTGTTACGTGATAATTTGGATACTTGCCCCCTTAAGTGCTCACTTTAAAATAGGACTATAAGTACCCAAATAGGACCCAAAGATGTCTTTAAAAAGGGCTACAAGAGTCTGAGCCAGAGACATTTAAATATACTTCCGAAACGTTGCTTTATGTTAGGTAATGATTGCACTGAAAGGAATATTTAGCCTAGCCACTTCGGCTATTTTAGGAATAATCAAAGTTTGACAAGACTTTATAAAAGTTAACTTGATTTCATAAAAGTGATTTGTCTATAAAATACAAAACAGCCTTTTGGTTTTGGTTACATGTTGCTTATTTCTGTCTTTTTTACTTTTTTGACGTTTAATAATTTAAGTTAAAAAATTATACGTTTTGAGTGGTTGTGATGTTTATTATTTTTTCACGCTACAAAATGGCGAAAAAAAAAAACATTGCCTATGTGGTCACTTTTTTGTGTTACATGTTGTCGAAAGTTTGGTTATGTATAAGTAAACTTTTTTTTCAGTGTAGCGTTTAATAAACGTAGATATTTTTATGTTTATGCTTGACTTAACAACGGCTTTTCTTGAGCAACGTTTATAAATCAAACTCAAAACGCGCCACCCTTAGCGAGACATCCGAGTAAGCATGATATACTCTCTTCCACCAGGGCACATACATGCCAATGAAAGACATATTACCCGGTAAATGGTAGTACATACTACTCACACCAGTACTATGCAATTATATAATACAAAGGAGATTGAGTTTATACAATGCAAAGATAGTCTTACAATATTCAAACTCAAACTCAAAGCATTTATTTCAAATAAACCAATTACAGGCACTTTTGAATTGTCAAGGGGTCGGTCAGTCAGAAAGATAAAGCTAGTTACCTTTTCCAAAACGTAGTAGGTTCCTATGGAGAAGATCGGGCAAGAAACTCCACGGACACTCTTAAAACAAAATATTGTTACAAAAAATGGGTTACATCATTCATGTTGAAGTTAAACATATGAAAACAATGTACAAAAACGTGCACGTTAGAAGCGTCCATAATAAAAACAATTCAAAAATAAAAATAAACTAAAATAAGCCGTGGCAGCTAAAAGATGATCAGTCCCAACTGACGGCGCCCGTTCACGAACATGACGCATGGATTAGCACCATTTAGCTCAACCATTTTTAAGGCAACTTAATGATCCAACACACACGCCATCACTAGCGAGACATTTGAGTGAGCATGACATACTCTCAGCCGCCAGAGCACATTCAAGTCAATAAAAGACATATTACCCGGTAAATGGTAGCTCTATAGTACATAGTACTCACACCTGTGCTCAAATAACCATCATCAGATCCTGACGTCACAAATCCTGCATCGCGCAATCAGATTTTACCGCACGACTGGCATATATACAACATCCCGACATCAACCGTCGGGCAGTTGCCCACCAGACACAACACCCGTCTGGTCGGAGGATCCTCCCTTTTCTTTAGAATATGAGTGAAATTTATACCCTGTTCCTCAAACCTCTATAGAGACAAGCATTTTTATCAGCGATGTAATCCCCCAACTTATAATATGCCTGCTATAATGTACGTTTTAGACAAGATTTGAATTTCGTCTCATTCAGTTGAAGTATGTGGGGAGGAATTTTATTGAAAGGGGGTTGGAATAAGGTTACGTTTCTTGAACTTACTTCTATTGCATTATGTTCCGTCAGAAGGCAGCCGTATTTGTCTATAATAGTAGAATCACAGACATACTCATTCTTTTATCGTTACCAATCAAATTGAACCTTTTATACCATCATTGTAACAATAGGTATGGAACATGACGGAAAAGTTTCGATATACCGTTATTTCTATGAAAATATGATCAATACCATGCTTAGAACATAACACCATGATTTTATTTGATGGGTTCCGTACCGGTGCCATTTATAGGATCACTCGTGTCTCTGTCTGTCTGTCCGTCTGTCACAGCCAATTTGCTCCGAATCTACTGAACTGAAAAGTTTAAAGGTACACATATGAATTTCTGTGACTCAAATACAGATGTGTAATGTAAATAAATGAATTTTGAATATGGGGTCACTTTTGGTGAGGCAAAATAGAAAATACAAATAAAGATGAACTGCAAACTGAACCGTATGCCATACCAAATTGAAGGGCTTATTGTAAAGATTTCAGATATTTTATTACATAATTTTTAAATAAATACTTTTGAGGTTATTAAGAAAATAGATGGAAATTGACCACTCCATTGACGCTCTTTTCTCCGAAACTGCTAAAATTACATACTAAAATTTTGAAAAAATAAAATAAAAATTATTTACTAATAGATAGAAAACCTATAAAAAGTCTTTGGTCTCAATCTATCATGGCTCAATATTGTGCTTACAAATTTACATTTGCAGTTGGAATATATGGAAGAACTTATTTTTCAACTACAATGTTAAGTTGGTTCGTGGGATAAATTCATCTCAACTAGGCGGAACCCGTCATTGTGTATGTTCCGACACGCACTTGATGGCCGGTTTTGATTCCTTAGTTCAGTTTTTATAGAAATAAAGACCCAAATATTGTCCATAACACTGTTTTTTGAACAGCAGCCAACGCGCGGGGACATCGTCCAAAACTTCACCCAAAAACGCTTCCACAGTTTGTCAATATTTCAACCCTCCAAATACTACCGTTCAAGCTAAACCAACATGACCTAACTCCCTTTCCAATTTACGTGTAAACGCGGTTATTCGGTTATTTGGTTCATTCGCCGACACCTAGCCATTCGTCAATGAAGGTAATCATCGGACGTCGACCCCTGGGGGACTGACTGATCAATATTTTCGGTCTTAGCGTTCGGTTTGACAGTTTTCGATAGGTCATTTGTGTAACAGGTGAAACGGAAGACAATTATTTTTCAGAATACGGATGTTTAGAATAAAATTAAGTATACTTATTTAAAATCTTGTGAAACTTTTAATAACCCTGAAAATAGTTTATCTGTTGTTTGAAATAAGTTAGTTTTACATAATAATTGTTTTATTGCTTGTCAAGTTTTGACTTTACTTGTCGAAAATAAATTACCGATATTTTTACGTCACGTACCGATATTTATACGTCACGTAAATTCTAACTTAATTAAAATTAAAAATAATCATTTCGTACATTACAATTATTTAGTTATTCATATTTATTCATAATAAGTGTGACTATCACATAAATTTAAACCAAAATACCATATAGGATAGTTGTATTTTTGATTAAAAAATCGTTCAAATTACGTTAACATTGCACGTTAAGCTAGATCAAACAATTTAGTGTATCAGAAGTGCCATAAAAAACAGAACAAAAAACTTACAAAGAACTATTACGCCGCCCCCGCAGAATAAGCGCGTAAGTGCTACTGCAGCGGTTTTGATGTTAATCCATATTCGTAATGGTCAAAATACATCATCTCAATTTTTTCTAGATTTTTATATCATTTATGAAGTTATCCAGACATCACTTTAACGGCGTTGTCCATTGCGCGTTTGTTCTGGTGGCGATTTTAATACTATAAATTCTGAGCGTTCAATATTACAATTCATTTATACCGATATAATGTTTATACCGTACCGTAACATAATATTATAACATTATGTTACGGTACCAACGGTATTATACCATCTAATCAAGTTAATTATCTTTTTGTATGCACGTGTTTCTGTGACAAATAAACCTATTTTTCTTTCTTTTCTTTCTTTACGGTTACGGTTTCGCCGTTTTGCGTGGATGTGACGCATATTTACCCCCAACTTGTTTTTTTTTTTTGTGTTTGTGTTCTTTTTTTGCGTCATGTTTACCATTTATAATAAACATTTTTACTTTCTCTTTCTTTCTTTCTATATTATCCAGAACAAAAACTTAATCACCTATTACATTAAAGGAAACTTTACAACTGCACCAGAATAAACGCGTAATAGTCCATTAACGGTATCACTGTACCTACTGCAAAAAACGCAAAGAAAATTCAAGATTATATTACAACGCAAAACAAAAAAAAAAAACAACAATAGTTGACAAAAAAAATTAAAACTAAAAGTAACATTAACGATTAAAAAATCTAAAATATTCCATCAATTTAAATATTTAAATAATTTAAAAACGGTACCAGTTTAACCATTGATATACAAAAAAACACATAAACGACATAAAAAAACAAACTTCTATTCGGTGTAGTCATAAAGTTAATCAGTAATATTAGTACTGATACTCGGTTCTCCACTCACGCGCCACCCTCCCTCCGTTCTCTCCCCGATGTCGACCGACACGGTCGCGCGTTTGCATCGATATAGTCGCGATACTGTAGCGCGTTAAGGCTCGTACAGACACACGCGATATCGCAGTCGCGACAGACACCGACAAAGAAATTCCTGCTACTAGTGTCGCGTCGCGCCCGCGATATCGCACTAGTCTGTACGAGCCTTTACTGTAGTGCGTTGCAAATGCGACTAACGCGCGTTAGTAGCGATGCTGTGGCGGGTTTCGTAGACGCGCGACAGCATCGCTACAAAAAGTCGCCATGGGCGAGGGGCCTTATACTTGCGCGTTTATTCTGCGGGGACGGCGATTAATACTAATTGCATTTTATCGAAAGTGTTTTAAAAGCTATTAAGTAATTAAATCATTATCTATGATTGCTTTCATTAAAGCCGAGTCATTTATTACAGTGACCTACTTTAACGCCTAAATAATGCAGCGAACAGACGTAGTGGATCATGTGAGTATTGTTATCATGGCCTTTTGAATAGGTTTTGTAGTAATAATAATGTATGAAATTGGTGCAAAGAAGTAGAACTAGAAACGATTTGAAAAATACACCATTCACTTTGTTCTATGATACTTTGCAAAAAAGGTTACATCTATACAAACGAATTAATCAAATTTAAGTGTTTGTTTATAATATCATACTAACTGTTTTTTACTAAATGCGTATGAAAATTTAATCGGTACTTATAACAAACAATTTAAAAAAATTACTCTCTTTCTGTCTGTCTGTCTGTTTGTTCCGGCTAATCTCCAAAACGGCTGGACCGATTTTTACAGGACTTTGACTGGCAGAAAACTGATATTTTAAGGAGCAACTTAGGCTACTTTTATTTAAGAAAAAGCCACGCGGGCGTATAGCCGCAAGTACCAGATATACATAAATGGTGTACCTACTTAAAGAGTCTCCATCGATCAATTCAGCGTATCGTCCACTACTGTTCGCGGTCATAGTTCTCTCCCAGGCTACGCCACAATATCCTATCCTCCTCCTTCTGCATCCAGTCTGTCCCAGACACCTTTTTAAGGTCATAGATAGATAGATAGAATACTCTTTATTATGTACACCATAAAAGTTACAGATATAAATGTAGAACTGTTACATAGGGTGTCACAATGGGCGGTCTTATCGCTAAAAGCGATCTTTTACAGACAACCTTTGGATGGATCAAAAAAGTAGAAGGAGAGACAATACTGCAGGTGGTCAGTGGTGTACCATTTACATATACAATAAATACATACATACATAAAGCATATAGATACTTATCCATATATATCCTAACTATAACCTTGTATCATGTTTATTATTGTATGTATATATAATAATAAACATGATACAAGGGCAAGGAACTTTAAGTAATGATGATGTTTAAGGAGAGAGGAAGTGATTTTTAACCAGAACTTTAAAAGTGGACAAAGATTGAGCACGCCTTATCGAGACGGGCAAGGCATTCCATAACCGTACTGCTTGAACTGTAAAAGACTTGTCATAAAAACTAGTGGAATGCATTGCCATCTCTAGTCTCAAGTTTTTCGATGACCTCAGATATCTATTATGTGTGTCATTAAGGAACATGAAACGTTACAATAGCTACCTAGGTAGGTAGACGTTTGACGTCTATTTACACTAAGCTCTACATTAAATCATGTCGAGCTATAATGTTCTTGTATCAAAGCTTTTCTAACATTTTCGAAAGTGCTCTGTTGAATAAATCCATTTTTAGGGTTCCTTGTTTACTACGGAACCAAGTTTTTTATAGTTTCGCCATGTCCGTCTGTCTGTTTGTCTGTCCGTCCGCGGCTCAGCTCAGATACTCTTTGTACTAGAAAGCTGTAATTTGGTATGGGTAATATTAATCATGCCATGGTATAATAAATCCTTGAAAAAAAAAAATATTTTATTAGTTAATTATTCATCTAAATATTTAAAAAAATATTATAAATATTTTATTTTTATATTAAATATTATATATAATATTATATAATATTAAATATTATATATATATATATTTTTTTTTTTTATATTACATATTTTATTATTAATTTAATTTTTTTTTCTCGTCTATCCCATAGTGTGGGGTATCGTTGGATAGGCCCTTTAAAAATACTGCGGGTTTGTGAAAAACATTTCCGATTCAGGGATCCGTTTGCGTAGTATTAAGCTTTAAAGTGTAAATTTTGGTCTTATAAAATATTTTTAATTAACTGTGTTAATAGGAATGGGATGAAAGTGTAGGCCTTTCAACAATTACCAGGTACTTAACAAAATAGAAATACTAAAAATAGAACAATAATACATTAAAGAGCGACTGTTACCTCAAGAAATATGTACCTACCTACATAGAAATATCTATTCAAAGTTAAGCTCATCCACACATCGTATAGCCGAGTTATTAAATATGTAACTATGGACGCAACGCAATACATTGGCGTTCGACGTCCAACATTTGTCATAATTTATTCAAATTTTACACAAGGCTGTCAATTTTCCTGTAATTTAGTTAATCGCTTGAAAATTGACATCTTTGTAATACGCTACTTTTAATAGGTTTTTAACTACAGTTGTTGTAAGTGTTCCTTCAGGAAACTTATATGCTTTGACTCAATAAAAGGAACGAAATTAACCTAAATATAGTGTAATTTGATATTGTTAACAACTTTTATTAGGATAAATAAATATAGATACCAATACTGTACTTAGCTACTTCAGCTTAAAATGTTGGTGTAGTATAGGTACACTTCTACCTAAGCCTCGGGGGAAGACAGGTGTAATGTGAAGTTACGTAGTATTATAGCTTTCAATAGTTTACCATCACAGCAGGGCCTCAAGTCTGCTATTACAATAGTGTCAGAATGGTCTCTTCGTTGTGAGTTTTTGACAGATTTGCCATACAAACACTGTCAAATACTCACAATGGCGAGACCATTCTGACACTATTGTAATAGCAGACTTGAGGCCCTGGAAATTGATTTATTTTGCACCAACACACATAAAATTAGAAAGATTTTAAACAAGGAGTATTTTGGTGACAACCATAATAGTACATTACTTACCAGGGGCTGTAAAAGAAAGAAAGCCCGAAATCGCAGGTATTTGTGACCCAAGCCGCAGGCGAGAGTTGTAAATATGCGATAGAGGGCTTTCTTTTTTACTGCCCGTGGTGAGTACACAATTTTACGTCTTCTTGTACGCGTAGCGTGCGGTAAAAACTCACATTATGGCCAGGTGTGACGTAAATAACTTTTAATTCCGATTTTTACATTGTACGACTTGACATACCTAATAATTATATTGTCTCGACATACCTAATATGTTTACATTATAATCTGCTTACTTAGTCAATTAGCTGTAACTGATCAACGCAAATAACGCGTAACTAAGTAGATACATGAGGAAGCTTGTAATTACCAAATGTCCAAACTTATGCAGGATATTCAAGATTGTTATTGGTCTGTAAGCTTTCTTTAAAATTAAATAAATATGATATAATATTAAGTTACTTCAGCGTATTCTGAAAATTTGTATAGTGTTGATCTTCTTTTATTCAATCAAAGGATTCTTTAATTATTTTCTTTTAAGTAGACAACTTATAGCGAGAAGTTAGCTAAACTTGCTAAAGGGGATCCGAAAATTCATTAAATTCATTGTGATGATCAAATAAACAAATCCAAAAAAAAATACCTATTTCGATTTAGGCGCGTTAAGCACTAACACAGTATACATATAGCTCATGGAAAGCGTTCAGTGATGATGACTTTTTGAGTGAATTGATTTTTATTCACCCAAAAAGTCATCATCACTGAACGCTTTCCATGAGCGATATGTATACTGTGTATATATGTGTACTTTTTGGGTGAACAAAAATTAATCGAACTCGCGTCATCGTCACCCACCGAACGCTTTCATGAGTGCATTTTCTAATGTATATTCTAATATACCTACTTCTATTTAAAACTGAATTTTATATTTAAAAGTGCATTTTCTAATGTATATTCTAATTTACAACGATAATTTTCTTTCAAAATCGTGTAAGCAAACACTTGGGCCGTTCAAATCTTCACAAGGGCCCCCATGCCTCGGGGCCGTTGTCAAGGAAATTGCATTCTGAACCCGGCCTCTACAAGGGTTCCTCACTACAACGAGGACCCTAATCCGACAATGGAACTGCTTAAACTAGGAATTGGGTACACGAGTTTTATTTATGTAGGTTGTTAATAGGATTTAAATGTTTAAATCGGTGAATAGATTGTCTGAATATATGCTTTTGGACTGTGTAATGATTTCACTCAAGTTATTTTCTGCTTGCATGTAGGCTTGCAGAGTGTGGCAAAAAAATTTGATCCTTGGATTGATATCCAGTGACTGAAACGCATTCAATTTATTCTTATGATTAGGTATATACAGTTATTGTTGTTTTATTTATTTATTTACTTGGCTTTTTCTCAAAATAAAAGTACATCATAACATCAGCTGTCTGACAGTGAAATTCCCGTCAAAATCGGTCCAGCCGTTTCGGAGATTAGTCATAACAAACAGATTTTTTTGTTACAAGTAGCCTCTATACTTTCATATGCATTTAGGAAAAAGCTGTTGTTTTGAAATTACCAACAGACATTTCAACATTATTTGTATAGATGATTGTTTTTGCAGGTGGAACCCCAATATAACAATGTAGTCACTAATTTTCAATCTCAGAGACGTCACCGAAAAACTAATCAAACACCGACTACAAAACAAAATTAGATAATACAATTGTTACAATGATACGTTGTTTATGTGTTTCGTTTATTATGTACAATTATTTTGATCAGTATTATAAAATACAGCACTGTAATTTTTATGAAGAATTCGAAAAAAACCATTAGCTACTTATTCAGCCACTAGATTCTGCCCGTGACTTCGTTCGCGAGGAAGTCGTAAAACACCACAATATACTAAAATACCAGCCACATTTTAATTAAACTTCCCTGAATACTACGTTTGTAGTTTTGGTCACAGCAGTCAAAATATACAGAGAGTGAAGACCGGTGACGCGGGAGCAAGCGATGTACAGTTCTATGTTCTATGGTAAAGAGTTTGGTTTTCGCACTTAGTCCTTCAGGTGGACCATTGTACATGGGCCATGGCGGCCATCAGTTATTATTCCATCCAGCCATCCTCCTTCCAGAAGTTAATTACGTCTCCCGGTCTGTTTAGAACATATGTGAAAGATCTGGGTGCCCTGAAGGTTTCTGTTCTAATCTGGGTGACGCCTGTGCATTCAAAGAGCACATGCACGACGGTTTCTTCACCCTCCATGCAAGCCCTGCACAGAGGATTGTCCGTTATGCCTACTGCGTGGAAGTGTTTGTTTAGCGAGCCAGTGTCCCGTGATGTTCCCCGTCACCAGACGCAGGTCGGTCCTGTCCAGGGGTAATAAACGCCTGGTTAGCCTAACATCTAAGAATGGCATAGCCTTCCTAGACTGACCAGTGGCGAGGTCCACCAGCTCTTTTGTGGTGAATTATTGAAGGCCTACGTTCCTGCATATACACTGACAATTTTTTTTTTTCAAAATATGCGAACGCATATGAATTTTATTCTAAAAGTTAAGAGACTAGCTTTTGCGCGCGGCTCCGCCCGCGTGGAGGTCGGTTATCGCGTAAAAAAGTAGCCTATGTCCTTCTCCATATCCCAGGCTATATCTCTGCCAAATTTCATGACGATCGGTTCAGCGGTTTAGATGTAAAAACGTAACATACAGACAGACAGACAGAGTTACTTTCACATTTATAATATTAGTATGGATAATAGTCTCTTAAGACCGTTTTCTTGTAGTGACCATGGTTAAGGTACCTGCCCTTATTGTGCCATCTCAAAACATAATACAATACTGTTCAACCCCCATAGCAAATAGCGTGATAATTTATAACCTATAGATTTACGAAATCTCTAAAGAATATCTATCTATGCAAAATTTGATCAAAATCTATCCAGTAGGTTTTGCGTGATGCTGGAACATACATTCATACAAGCAGACAAAAATACAAAAACTATATTTTTGGCATCAGAATCATTACCAGACCTCATGGCAATTCCTTTTTTGTTTTTTTTTTTCAAAATATTCAATGTACGGTTTTGACTTCGCTACGATTTTGATATATGTGTATATAAACTTCAATTTTAATATACCAACCGAAGAGAGCTGTAACCAAATAATTCCTCAAATCCATACACTCCGTAGTCTTACCTAAAACTTACGAAACTCTTAGTTAATGTGATGCATGATTTGTATACCAAACTTAGCAATTCACTATCGATTCTAAGTACCGCACTTGATACTTTGACCGTAATTCATACAAAATAGCTAACTGGGCCAATCTTGAACGATCCTTAGTCAATTTTGCTGAAATAGAAATCCGGGTAATTTTGATCGGAAGAGGCAACTTTTGAAAGGGAAAGAAAGGTCACTTGCATCAATTTGCTAATAACCATAATTACCTCTCGCGTCGCCTGGTTGGTCAGGGATATATTACAGCAATATCAATTTCTTCCGTATCTAAACTGAACCACTTTCCGTTCCATTTACACAAAATCAACATATTTTATTACACACTAGCAGCCCGTCCCGGCTTCGCACGGGGTAGAGTTTTTTGTAGTAGTAGTAGTAGTTTTTTGTAGACATTATGATGTTCTTTAATATTGTTGTACATTATTTTGTTCTATCGCTAATAGTTTCGGCAGCGCATTCGACGAAAGACATTTTAAGACTAATTTTTCTACACCTTCGGTTACATTGTTCAAATTTTACCAAGGATCCCTAATTTTTTTCAAAATGAAATCTAGCCTATGTCAAATTGGAAGAATGTAGCATTCTATTGGTGAAATAATTTTTTAAATCGGCCCAGTACTTTTTGAGCCTATTCATTACAAACATACAAAAATAGGTACAAATCTTTCCTCTTTATAATATTATTATTAGTGTAGATAATATTAGTGTAGATAAACCTACATGGGCACTTATGAAACGTCAGAAGCTAGGTGCACGGTTCCAATTAGTCGTTTCCTATAGAGAAGAGCCGGCTAGAAACTCGACGGTTACTCTTTTAAAAATAGTTGGCTTTAGGTACAATATTATAAAATAACAGTGTTAATAGGTATGGGAGGACAGTGTAGGCCTTTCAACAATTACCAGGTACTTAACAAAATAGAAAAGTGCCAACAAATCTACACTCTACTAGGCCTACAACATTCTCACATTCACATAATAGAAAATAATCTATATAAAAGATAAAAAAAATAAAAAATATATACATTTATATATATTCAAATGAAAACCTATGTCACTCACACACCACACCTATATCACAAAACTCATAAACACCACACTTGCATCACAAAACACACGCCCATCACACTTCATCACAAAACACACACACACATACTAACACTTCACACACTTAGTATAAGTTAACAAACGTATGTTATAGTCCTAAGCAGTCTTTATTTGAATTTTTGTACTCCTGTGGAAACCTGGGCAAGCGAACCTTAATACAGGTTACTATGTAACCTAGCTAGGACGCCAGATTCAATTCTGTTGTTACTTACTCTCTTTACGATTTTTTTCCAAAACTGTAAAATGATAAGTGACTAAGGTCAGTTTAGCCGGTCGGCATATTATGTTATTCGGTTCACGTCGAGGAGTGCGTACCTAATTTTCCTTTTTTAGGGTTACGCAGTCAACAAGGAACCCTTATAGTTTCGCCATGTCCACTTTTTTTTTGGATCGGTCTTTCAAAATTATTGCGGGTTTGTGAAAACAATTTTTCGATTAAGGGATCCGTTTCTGAAATATTAGGCTTTAAAGTCCTAATTTTTGTTAGAGTTAAGTGTGTCCCCCTGCCAGCTAAATGGTTGTATTTGGATACGCGAAAAAATCCACTGCAGTAGTATATTTAACGAAGTTACCAAATAAACGTTATTCTATTCTAAGTTAAAAGGAAAACTATCACAGCTAAGTAAGCTTTACAAGTTACCGAGTAATAGTCGACCAACTTATATTTACAGTTGAAAAACATGTTCTCCCATACATTCCGTATGGAAGAAAATGTTTTTCAACTACGATGTTAAGTTGTCGCACTTGGCTGGTTTTTATACATCAATGCACCCAATATACATTGATATATATGTAGGTACAAATAAATGTAGGCCAATGCTTTCTATTACACCCAATCATTTACATATAAAGAACGAATAAATGAATAATAACCCAAGCAAAAGATGACAAAAACATATAAAAAAAGGATTTAGAAATACAATTTTCTACAAAGGAAGCCACGATCACTTCTCACCAAAGAATGTCGTGTGACATCGCAATTTTGAAATAGAAATAAAATTGATTTGCGTCAATGGAAATATGACAGCATTGGATTTACAGTGAGGAGTACGAGGAATGTGTGCGTTGGTTTGATGATTTCGGATTTATTGTTACATCATATTTTCTTTATACAGTAGAATATTATAAGCACGTTAAGCCTTTAGAGCAGTAGAGGCCCAGTAATAACGGCCGCGACGTACGAGTTGTAGGTTGTGGGTTCGAACCCAAGCAGGCACTTTCATCATCATCATCATCATTCCAGCCAAAAGACGTCCACTGCTGGACATAGGCCTCCCCCAAGCACCGCCACCTCGACCGGTTCTGTGCTTCCCGCATCCAGCGGATTCTTGCGGCTTTCATAAGGTCATCGGTCCACCTTGTGGGAGGCCATTCAATGCTACATTTACCGATACGCGGTCGCCACTTCAGAACCTTTCGGCCCCAACGGCCATCTGTTCTGCGCGCAATGTGCCCAGCCCATTGCCACTTAAGTTTGGCAATTTTTCGAGCTATGTCGGTTACCTTGGTTCTCCTGCGGTTTCTTCATTTCTGATTCGATCACGTAGGGAAACTCCAAGCATAGCCCTCTCCATTGCCCTTTGGGTGACTTTTAGCCTTCTAATAAGGCACATTGTGAGCGACCACGTTTCAGTGCCATATGTCATCACTGGCAACACGCACTGGTCAAAGACTTTCGTCTTGAGACACTGCGGTATGTGGGACGAGGAGATATTGCGTAGCTTCCCAAACGCTGCCTAGCCGAGTCGGATTCGACGATCGACCTCTTTCTCGAAGTTGGACCTACCTAACTGGACAGTTTGTCCTAGGTAAACATACTCGTCCACAACTTCGAGCGTAGCGTCTCCGATATTCATGAGAGTGGGTGTTACATGGGCATTTGACATGACCTTGTCTTGTCCATGTTCTTTCTAATTTTCTTTGTGTAAATTATTTTATCACTACTGCTCTCAAAACGGTGAAGGAAAACATCGTGAGGAAACCAGCATGTCCTAGATTCAAAAAATCGAAAACCCGCACTCGCACACACGTAGATGTCACATACATCTACGTGCGTGCGAGTGCGGGTTGGCACTGGGCCCGCGTGGTAGATTACGGGCCACTCCCTCTCACAGAAAGAGGAAGCCTGTGTAAAGCCTGTGCCTGTGCCTGAGGCCTGTGTGTGTGTGTGCAGTGGGAACGTAATAGGCTGGTTATATAAGCCTTTACATATAACTTTAATACTGCTTCATTGGTCAAGATTCCGTATAACAGAGGGTCTTACATCTTTAGCGAAGTACATAATACCGTTTTAAGGTTGAAATGGTGGTTTTGTAAGTTCGTTGTTTAAGGACAGGCGAGAAAATGTCTAAGAAGTTTGGCAAACTCATAATTATTTTTCTATTAGGTAACTGATAACTCTAGAAATAGTCCCGGAAGTTACAAGCATCCTACTTTCTACTATAATAATC
Source organism: Dryobota labecula (assembly GCA_947523025.1). Lineage (NCBI taxonomy): Eukaryota > Metazoa > Arthropoda > Insecta > Lepidoptera > Noctuidae > Dryobota > Dryobota labecula. Next base: position 23,820,021 of record OX383284.1, on the reverse strand, counting down.
TACATCTACACTAATATTATAAAGAGAAAAGATTTGTATTTTTATGTTCGTATATTATGAATAAACTCAAAAACTACTAGACCGATTTTAAAAATTCCTTTACCAATAGAATGCTATATCATCACTGAGTAACAGGCTATAATTTATAAACATATCACGTGGGCGAAGCCGCAAGCGGAAGCTAGTAATATTACAAAGGCGAAACTTTGTAAGGATGGATGGTGGTTTGTTACTCAATCACGAAAAAACGGCAAAACGGACTTGGATGAAATTTAGCACACCGATAGCTAATAACTTGGACTAACACATAGGATATATTTTATCCCGATATTACCACGAAATCGAGATTTATACGGGTGAAACCGCGGGGCACAGCTAGCAAAGTATAAAAAATATGCAACCCTTGCACTTCATCCCAACATTCCCAACATTGCTTTCAGAAAACCGCACCCACACGATAAAACCGCGGGAAGTAACCAATAAAAATGCATTTCAAAAGCCAAACGTTACGAAGCTAAGTAGATACAGTCAACAGCCCAATCAGCAACACTTGAACTACAAAACCGACCTAACTGCTACGACATAAAGACCTTGTCATTGTAACTGTAGACGTGCGGTTAACTGTACCAGCGGAAATGGAATTGACTCGGAGATTCCCGACTTGCAGTGCCGGGAAGAATTGCTAATTAGCAGGAAATACTATTGTTGGAGCCGCCGTGAACATAAAATGGGGGGAATTTTAGGAATTTTATAATAGAGGGGATAATGAAGGTGAATAATAAAATTGTTATTATTGGTACAACATGGTAGGTTGACGGTTAGACTTCTTGCATGGTATTATAAAGGGTTATTTTAAATTGCCTAGCTAAACTCCACAGACGCGATAGGTATCTAAACACGATAAAATAAAAAATAAAATAATTTGATTTGATGTTGTCGACCTGATGTTTATGGTCGTTTACCTCCTAAAAATAGGAGTTCGACGAACATTGTTAGTATTGTTACTTGAAGTATGAGTTGAGAAAAACTGCTTTCTGATTTTTTATCATGTTTAGATATCAATACCCACCGCGCCTGCGGAGTTTAACTAGCTAATTTAATTTAACCCTGTATATTAAGGTAATAAAATTCACATGGATTCTTCATAAACTGTAACAACAGATTTTTATATCTAAATTGCAAATAAATAATTATATCTATTCTATTCTACTACGAGTACGCAGATATTACAATCCTTGAGAAATGTCGCAAGTCAAAACCAAAATGAATACTTTTCAAATTCAAAATCTTTCATTCGAGCGAAGACTCGTGTAGGGTTAGTAACATTGTCCTTAAAGCTAATATGTTAGTTAACAACACGACACAATGGCAAAATGCCATGCCGAAATTCTAAGTACATACTCTAGTACTGCATTTCTGCCCGGTTCATGACATTGGGCTTGCCCTCTATAGCACAACTCACTAAGAGTTGGTACTTACTGACCAAATACACCTAGGCCTACCCTTTTCCAAGCAAACATTTTTCTTTCTATAAGGCGCTCTAGCCAACTGAGGTAGGCTCGCGAAGTCGCGAGTAGTTGCCTCGCGCATTTGATAGGTATTTAATTAAACATAGTAATTATTTTAATAATTTTATCAAGGCAAACTCAGAAAATTGTGCTAAACAATCATACTACCATTTCATTTAGGATACAAAAAATATGAAAAAAAAAGTCTGTTTTGTAGATGAGATTGATTAAACATTACGAAAAGGGGTTACTGTTACTGTTAGCCTGCATCATCCCACTGCTGGGCAAAGGCCTCTCCACATGAGACTTCCAGCTCTTTCAGGGCTGATGTGGACCACTGGCCTAATTATACGAAAAGGGGTAACTTTGGGATTTTTAACACTGTTTTTTATGTTTCCCATGGATTCAAAAAACTTGTGAGCGCTGTCTATGTCGGGTGATACCACCTTAAGTAGAAGCACAAAAACTCTAGCCATAGATGTAGGTATCCCGTTATTGAGTTGCAAGAGATGCTCGATGCAAAGTAAGTACAAGCTCTGAACTTGCTCAAGTCGCCATGTAGCTACGAACCTACATTATCTACGTAGGTGGTGGTACTATGGTACCTCAGTCCGTATGTAGGCAATTAGTAGCCCGATCTATCCAACCGTTCAACTCACTCAAAACACACTGGAAGCAAACTCGAGACACGCCAGTGCAAATATTTTGACACACAAGGACTGCAGTTAGGCTGAACTGTGTGGCTTGTGCCAAACTGTGCACGACTGCGTAGATACGTTTTGTCTTGTAAACATGGTACAGAAATAAACACCTAAAATTGTGTGCTTTTTAAGAAAGATAAAGAACTGTATTTAATCTTAATTACAGTTAAATTACTGACGCTTCCTGAGGTGTAATTTAAATAATATAATCATCAGTTATTTTTAAACCTGACACAAACATACCTTAATGACAGTAACTTTTAAACTAATAATTTTAGATACCTATTTAACAAAACCAGAGACTCTCATTTATAAACTAATCACTACTACTCAACTATAATTAAATAAAACTAGGAAAAAAAAAACAGCTAAAATATTCAATGTGTTAATAAAATAAAATTTCCTTGTGGAAGTTGGTTCATATTAACGCTTCGAGAAAGTTCATAACTTCAGGTGACGTTGTTCCCACACCACTACATACCTCTAGTGAAGTGGCTTTGCACAGTTCGCAGAGTTCACACAGTTCGCACTAATTATACTGAGTTATGGAGGCGGTATTCGTTGTATGAAAATTATAGTGTGGGGAATCGATTGCAGTCTACACCTGTATTTGAATCGATTAGTGTTCCATGCAAGTTGTGGTGTCAATATCGAGTAGTTATTAGTGGGTAGGAATAACTAATGGTAATAATAATGTTGAATTCGCTGCATTCTACATTGTTACAAAATTCAGATGTGAATCATCGAAATTGATGGTCATTGAAAGACTTTATAATTAAAGAAAACCAAAAAAACAAATGTGGAGAAAAAACTAAAATATTATTTAAGGTGTATCTATTCATACACTAAATATTTTAAGAGATACACCTATAGATGGTAAAGAAGCCATGAGAACTATTTTTTTTAAATCTAAGTGTATTATTTAAACAATTAAATAATTTAAAATTACTTGATTTATGATGATTAATTATCAAAAAACACCGCGCTCGCGCCGCCACTGCCGCCGCGTCCGGACGGGTCATTCACAGAATAAGTAAGAAAAGGTTTTTTGCAAAATGTCTCAAGCAATTTTAAAATGAATTATAATAATTACGTAAAAAATAAAAACACTTAGATTAAAAAAAAAAATCGTTGCTATGCCTTTTTTACTACATATAGATGTATCTCTTAAAATATTTCGTGTAGGAATAGATACACCTTATATATAAATAATAAAATAAATATATTATGCTAATTATTCTTTTTAGAATGATAGATCTATACGAATAAAAACAATTAAGTGTCTGTTTGTAATGTCAAAATAACAGCTTTTTACTAAATGCATATGAAAGTATAAATACAGTAGACATAACAAAAAAAAAACTATTTTTAATATTTTCGTTAGTCTGTCTGTTTGTCGATCTGCCTGTTTTTTTGATCCGGTTAATCTACGAAACGGCTGGACCGGTTTTGATGGGACTTTCACTGGCAGATAACTGATATTATAAGGAATAACTTAGGCTACTTTTATTTTAGAAAAGGGCACGCGGGCGAAGCTGCGCGCTGTAGCTTTTTTTTAATGATTTTTACAACAGCAAATTTTTTAATGTTATAACTTAACTTTAAATACTCCCACGATCTCAGTTTCTAACATTGCTTTAAATTTTACATTCATCATACAAATAAGATATCGTTTATAGCGCATTTAAAGATACTGCCAAGCTCTAATAACGACTTGCAAATATACCATGTCCACGTCACAAAACTTATCATACTCCATAATATAATAAACATTCTCACTGGACAAGTTCAGTGCGTTATTTAATGAAGTTAGTTTATTAGTTGTCGCAAATTTCAACAACGATTTCAGCGTGGTTCACGATACTCACGTAATTATAGCAGTTATTAGTAACTTTAATAATGTGCGGTAAATGTGGTCTCTACGGATAGTCAGTGGGAGATAATTTGGCTAGTTTGACCCTAGTTTTGGATGGTATTAGAGTTTAGGGATTTTTAAGAGAATGTAAATAGTTTCACAACTTTAACAACGCTTTTCGACAAAACAAAAAATATTTGTAGGATTCGCAAGCCAGACTAGGCAAACGGATGGTAGGCGGACGGCGAGCTATGGGCAGCTCGCCGTCCGGTAAGGACCAGGCCCGGGTCAACGGCGCGTTGTGTTCCACGCATGCCTAATAGATATGTCAGCACGCACTGACGGGGTCTGCCGGGACCGGTTCCTGCCAGGGTTGCGGGTTTGTCCGAAAGGGATACCGTGGCCCTGGCACAGAGGCAACTGAAGGAACACGGGTGGGTTTTAGCCAGTAAAAATTCTGACACGCCCTCCCGCTCCGCCCAGAGCGGGAGAAGTTATTTGATAATTCCCACCCAAAAAAAAAAAGACTAGGTAAATGTTTTATGAAATTTAACACGTATCATTGTATGTTATGGGAATTTTATTGTCGTGTACAATTTACATTGTAGCGTCATCATAGGTACACGTTATTGAGAATTTGAAATTGAGAACTTGTCAAACTCTATTATTTTTATTTAGCACTAGCTTTTGCCCGCGGCTTCGCCCGCGTGGATGTCGCTTATCGCATAAAAAAGTACCCTATGTCCTTCTCCATATCCCAGGCTATATCTCAAATTTCTAACTTAATATTAATTTTAATGTGATTCACTATGTGAATAGAAACCGAAACACATGATTTAATATAATAAAAGTACTTATGATCTGAACGTATAATGAGTCTTTACCTAAAGATAACAAACACAAAATCAAAATACGAAATTTCACTCAAATTCTTAAAGCAATCAATTGTACCAAATTACAACACGAAATAAAAATGTGACAGAAATAATAATTTTAAAATAATTCACGCAAGTACCAACAATGTGAAAACAAAACGAAATCCTCCGAAATGTCGCATGATACACCGTTTGTGCTGAGAAAACACTCGAAATCTAATGAACATCATTGGTGCATAACTTTTCTCAGGGTCACGTTTGCAATTGGACGAAATATTTGACATTTATTTTGTACTTGCAACACGATCTGGCTGTGGAATTCGATTAATCGACTAATACTTGACCGGTATTAGTACATTTTAGCGGGAACACCACTAAACGAACGAAAAAATAGAAAACAAAATACATCTGTTCTCTGTGGTCGTGTGGCGGTGTGGCGCGATGTAAACATTCATCAAGGTTATACGTGCGTAAAGTAATGGATTCAATGAGAAAACGGTTTAATCATAGAAGACTCTTATACAGAATTACTGAGAAATAAATGTAGATTTCGTATTGAGTGTTAGTTTATCGAAAAGTGATAAATATGTCAGTGAAAAAGTAACGAAAGTTTTGGAATGCACAAATTTTGATCATAAGGCCGCCGTGTTTAGTAATGTTTTTATGATAAATATTCTTGTATACTGATTGAAATACACGTTAGTAGCTAGCTTATTTATCTGCGAACATAATTTGGCTAATAGTTACTGATATTATAGCGTATTGTTATCGTAATCGTATTTCCAAGAGTAAAATTCGGCAAACAAATACCTACAAAAAGACAATAAAATGGATATAGTACGTGATCCTTAAGAGATAGACATATGCCATTGCGGACTTTTTTAAAGACCTTTATAAGATACAGAATTCCACCTTACATTATTTTGTTATATCTCAAAGGGTTTAGACAGCGTTTTCGTTGAAAGCTCCCAGACAGCTTATTTTTTTCCGACACCTCCAACAAATATCGTTAATTTATACAAAAATGTATACAAAAACATAACAAATTATATACTAAAACCTTCCTCGAGAATCAAGCTATCCATTAGTGAAAACATCATGCGAATCGGTGCAGTAGTTTTTGAGTTTATCGCGAACAGACAGACAGACAGACAGACAGACGCGGCGGAGGACTTTGTTTTATAATATGTAGTGATTACTAAAGCAAAATCTCAAATTCTCAATTGAAAAAAAGGGTAGACGTTAAAATTGTCAATTTCTGTCGAAGTAAGTTTGAAGTGAAAACTTAATAAGCAGGTTGGGTATTTTTGGGATGGGAAAAAAACACTGAACTCGCGTGGCCGTCACGCTCAGATACATTATAATACGGATGTGTGTAATAATGTTTACGAATTTGTAGAAGAAGAGCCGTCTAACAAGTTTTCACTTCTGACGTGCAGTCCTACGACTGACAGTTTTTTATAAAGAATTTAAGATTATGACACAGACGTTTGAGTACGTAAAGTTATTCCTATCTATACTTACTCCATTTAATTGTAATAATGGTTATCACCCTATCGTTAGTAAACTCCGTTATTCCATGATAAATACAAAGCAATGTAATCTACTTGCCATTTTTATTATAAAAATAACTCTAAAGTGCAGTAATTTCTACAACATTACACAATAACTATCGTTATTTTGCCGTTATTTTTCTAATGTTTTAATAAATAGAGGTTCTGATGTGCTTTCTGTGGTCGGGAATAAAACTATCTTTATCAAGTGTTTACATTTATTTTCAAAATGAAAATCAACCAATTTGCTTATAAAATAAAATTCACTAAATAACTTACCAGTAGGTACCTACATTAGGCCACACGTCTGTGGTAACAAATCAACAAATAAACTAATTGCTTAACACGGAATCACAATGATTTTGAAGGATATTGCTAATCCATTGTTTCATATAATATAATTAAAATGTACCACCTAAGTTTTAAAGTTCCTATTAGTATATTGAGATGTATTTATATGTCATTAGTAGATTCTAATATGAGTTATGCACTTGTCTGAGTGTTACCAAAGACGTGCGGTCAACTGTACCTTCAATACTATCAATCGATATTGCAAGAATCAAAGTAGCCGTCGATTCCCTTCGTCCCTTTCACTTCCGGCGGACGGCGAGAACGATAAGAGCATCTGGCTAGCCATTTTGTGTCCGAATGATAATATCTATGTATTTTCAAAGGCATTCATTTTCATCTTTGAAAGTCCTTGCGAGGAAACGAATCCGCTTTTCTACGACATCACTTTACTCTCTATGCCAGGTCCTAACGGTCAGACAGTTGTTCATTTCTCAAGTAGTACTCCGTAAGCATGTCCAGCTGAATAATGAACCAGTTAGATCTGGCAGTAGACGCCGTTCTGATCGAATTTGTGATGTAAAGTCTCGTACAACCGTAGCAGCACGTCGCCATTTTACCTACATGAGCTCAAAAATATATATAATAGAACTAGCTTTTGCTCGCGGCTCCACCCGCTCGGATGTTGGTTATCGCGTAAAAAGTAGTGTATGTCCTTCTTCATATCCCAGGCTATATCTCTGCCAAATTTCATGACGATCGGCTCAGCGGTTTAGGCGTGAAACCGTAACATACAGACAGACAGACAGATAGACAGACAGAGTTACTTTCACATTTATAATATTAGTACGGATATGGATAAATAAAAATATCTACATCTATTCTGTTAACAGAAATGAATGCAAAAAAACTCGACATTTTACTAAAATCACTTATTTAAGATGCAACAGAAAAACTTGTGGAAATTTAACATCCGGGAAAACACACACGACACTGTCTAACTCAACATGAGGTACTCACACCCACGGCATTTATCTCAAAATGTAATATTATATTATTAGTAGCATACCGCAAGTTAAAGCAATTATAAAAGTTTCACTGTACATTGTTTAGACTCCTCCTCAATTTTGATATCATCGCCCCGATGAGTCACACCCACTATCCGCATAATCCTGACCATGCCCCTGACGTGCTCGATGTGGCACTTCTAAAGAACATCAACCTACGGTTGGTCTCTATAGAGGTGCATCACGAGCTTGACTCTGACCACCGACCTGTCCTCGTAGAAATGGCCCCTCGCATAGGTCTTCACGACCCCAATATCCCCCCGCGCACCAAAAGGATAACGGACTGGAAGCGAGTAGGCGAAAGCTTGAAAGCTAACACGTCCCCCCAATTGGATTCGATCCCCGACCAGTTCGACTCTATCGCAGACACGACGGCCGCGATCGACTCTCTCACAGAGCACGTACAATCTGTCCTGAACACATGTTCAAGGGAGGTTCCGGCGACGGATAACCGTCGCGGGAAACTGCCGGACGATGTACGTGCACTGATGACGGAGAAGAACGCAGCCGTCCGTGCGTACAGTAGCTTTCCCTGCACGGCTAACAAAATCCACATGCGCTACTTACAGCGTGCTGTAAGTAACCGCGTGAAGGAATTGCGTGACGCCGACTGGGATACGCTACTGAGCAGCCTAGAGCCGAACCATCTAGCATTCTGGCAACTCCAAAGGAAACTCAATCCCCGAGGAGGTAGCTCAGCCTCAATGCCCCCACTGATCCGCCCAGACGCGTCTCTCGCTTTCGAAGACATCGACAAAGCCGAATGCTTAGCCGACAGTCTAGAGGCCCAGTGCTCGCCCAGCTCTCAACCAGTAGACCAGGCGCACCTCGATGAGGTGAACGCTGAAGTCGAACGTAGAGCCTCTCGTCCGCCCGTCGAAGACCCTGAGTATCCTCTGGCTCCCGTCACCCCGGCGGAAGTGCACGAGCTCATAAAGGGTCTGAAACCACGTAAAGCCCCTGGCTCTGATGGTATCACCAATAGGGTGGTCCAATTGTTCCCCGCCCACCTGATAATGCTCTTGGCCACCATCTTCAATGGAGCCATGAACAATAACGTCTTCCCGCAAGTGTGGAAAGAGGCCACAGTAATCGGTATTGCCAAACCCGGTAAACCCAAGAAGGAGCCCGCGAGCTACCGCCCCATTAGCCTGCTCACAGTCATGGGCAAAATCTACGAGAGGCTTATTCATAAGCGTCTCAGAGACTACGCCGAGACTAAGGGCCTTATCCCCCACGAACAGTTTGGATTCCGTACCAAACATTCGTCGACCCATCAGGTCCACCGTATAGTCGAGGACATAAGCGCCGGCTTTCAACGCGGCCTTATGACAGGAGCTATCTTCTTTGATATAGCGAAAGCGTTCGACAAAGTCTGGCACAACGGCTTGATTTACAAGCTGTACCAACTCGGTGTGCCCGAGCGTCTCGTGCTCATCTTACGAGACTTTTTGTCGAATCGCACCTTTCGCTATCGCATAGAGGGTGCCCTCTCCTCCCCCCATCCCATACGCGCAGGAGTCCCTCAGGGCTCTGTGATATCCCCCCTGGCTTTTACGCTTTACACCAGCGACATCCCGAAGTTTAAAAAGGCTCAGTTGGCTCTTTTCGCAGACGATACGGCCGTTTACTACAAAGGGAAGTGTCATAATGTCATTGCCAACACTCTCCAGACTGCAGCCGACAAGCTCGGTGCGTGGTTTAGAAAGTGGCGGATCGAAGTCAATCCTGACAAAAGCCAAGCGGTTCTCTTCGTAAAACCGAGAAAAATCCCCCCAAAGCCCAAACCTGTCACCATGTTCGGCAAGCCTATCCCCTGGGAGAAGCGAGCCAAATATCTAGGTGTCATCCTCGATCATCACCTCTCCTTTTCTGAGCATGTAAGTAAGGTGCGTTCGCGCGCCGCCTTCGCTCTCTATAGGCTTCACTCCCTTGTCCATGAAAATAGCAAATTGTCACTCAAGTGCAAATTGCGAATTTATACCGCGTGCATCCGCCCCATCATGACCTATGCGAGCCCAGTCTTTGCTCAAGCAAAACCGTATATCATCCATAAGATGCAAGTCATCCAGAATCGTTTCCTCCGTAAATGCACGGGAGCCCCCTGGTTCGTTCGGAACACAAACCTCCATGTAGAGCTTAGAATGCCTACAATAGCCCAATTTCTGAAACGCTCTTCCAAGCGATTCTTTGACTCTGCCGCCACCCACCGCAACACTCTCGTTGTGCAGGCCGCCAATTATACCCCCTCCCGCATTAGTACGATCCGCCGTCCAAGGCACGCACTGACCGACCCAGACGACCCCACCACTCTCATCCAGGAGAGTCGTAGGGAAACTAGTACAGCTCGAAGAGTACACACAACACGAACACGATCACAATTCCGACCTCACTTTAGAGGTCCCGCGCGAAACCCACCCCGATCCACTATTATTATCGTCAATAATAATAGCCCTCCCCGTCCCTTGACGACGCTTAACGATGTGCCAGCATGTGGTTTAGCTGAGCCTGTAATCCAAACTCCCCCGATTAATAATCAGAACCCTGATATTATCCAGCCACCGACGGTCCCTTGCCACCCTCCCTCCGACACTGCCCTAAGCCGAGGTTCGAGCCCCACCTGGGGTGCCCTTAGCGAGCAGTCGTCTAGCTTAAGTAGATTATAGTAAAAACCCCCTGGCTGGAGGCGTAAACTTCGTTAGGAGCTTGCGGCACCACAGGAAAGCCCGGTTAAGGAGCAGGAACCCCCAGTGGTTATACCTCCGAGATGCCATACACAAAAAAAAAAAAAAACAAAAAAAAAAAAAAATTGTTTAGACTACCTTAATAATCATAATCCGATCCAATCTGTCCCTTGCTGTCCTCCTCCAGAGACTAAGCCGAAGTCCGTACCCCACAGGTGCCTTAGCGCGTAATCGCTTAGTTTAAAAATGTATGCCCTGGCTGGAGGCCTTAATTTTTTTTGAGACATCCACAGGAAAATCCTGTTAAGCATACAACAACCTCCTGCTTGACCTGTAAAACGCCATACATAAAAAAAAACAGTGTCTAGACGAAGCAAGATATTTGCTGCTTCAATTTTATTGTATAGCACAGGAAAAAAAATTGCATCGTGTAAATGGTTCTTACTTAATAACTTCTTGAAGTTAGCTCTGTCATCCGAAATATGTACAATCCCAAAAAAAAAAAAAAAAAAAACGGAATGTTACTTTTGAAGTATGGAGGAGATTAGCCAAGCTTAACTTGGAATGTATTTCTTGAGATATTTTTTTTTTCCCGCTAAGATATAGCTCAGACTGTTACAAGGTTAAACTTAAATACTTATAACTTTTGCAGCACTAAATAAAAGTGAAGTGCATAAATGTACTTAGCAGTAAGCAACATTGTTAAGTAAGTAACCATAAGTTAGTCGGTAATAAACGCTTGTCTTGAACATACGTGTTTCGATTCACCTCCATACTTCATGGCGACCCTGCCATACGGGTTCCGGGAACTGAGCACAAAGCACCAAGCACCAAGGCACACAGGAATCCGCCTTGTTTGCACTTTGCGCCCGCTAACCGATAGCTCGCAAGCTCAGTTCCCGGAACGCGTATGGCAGGGTCGCCATGAAGTATGGAGGTGAATCGAAACACGTATGTTCAAGACAAGCGTTTATTATCGACTAACTTATGGTTACTTACTTAACAATGTTGCTTACTGCTAAGTACATTTATGCACTTCACTTTTATTTAGTGCTGCAAAAGTTATAAGTATTTAAGTTTAACCTTGTAACAGTCTGAGCTATATCTTAGCGGGAAAAAAAAAATACCTCGTAGTATCTCAAGAAATACATTCCAAGTTAAGCTTGGCTAATCTCCTACTAAATAATACAACCTTATACAACATACGACATCTCGTACATTTATATTTAAAAAACAATCAGCAACAATTTCCGTGGCGAACATTTTTTCATGTTAAAAAAATATTCGATTTCTCTTAGCTGGCTCGCTGACCAACTTAGGTTGACCTTCCGAAGAATTTCAAACAACCTTGACTTAAATGATTTAAGGTTCTATTTAGCTTGATAGTGGTGTCATGATAAGTTGATCACTGATCATCCACTAAGATTTTGCAAGCAAAATATGAAGATGAAAGTTGGCTGGTTGGCTGTTTCGTTTTTGTCGAGTTTCTGAACGAAATTGCCGAAGACAGCGTTGTTTCGGTAGTAGGAAACACGTTGTTTTTCCGATGATGGATACGATTAATCACGTAATATGGCGCTGAAGGGGAAACTCTTGATGTTCTGTTGTTTTTGGTAGAATAATATTGGAATACTGTTGCATTTAAGTATGTTAGTGTGAATTTATGAGTTGGAAAGCCGCTGCATCATACTGCGAAAAAATGTATGTACCGAAATCCTTGAAATTATTCCAGCATTGCATAAGTAAGCGGGCACGCCCTTAATGCCAGGAGACTTTAATATAAGAAATTAGTTATTTTTTTACATTTTTAGTTTTTTGCTTGAGTATAGTTATTCACTATATTTGCTGGTATATTGACGTGTGCTAGCTAACATATGGCAAATAATTGAATTTACTGTTATGTGTCTCGTAATGTTAATTACTTTGCATAACTACTATTGTATAGAATCAAGTTTATCTAATAGAAGAGACAGATATGCTGCTGCGAAGTTTGTTGCGCCCTTCTTCTTCCCGGCTAAAGCACTAGGAAGTGGTGAAGGGCGGGCGTTTTGGGGGACTGTTTTATTTAATTTTGATGTTCGAAAAGTACTGATTCTAAGCCTAATTTGAATAAATTACTTTGATTTTGATTTTATGTTCAAAGGTTTTGAATTTTTTCTTTAGAAAAAGGTACCTATAGCTGCAATTCGTTAACTTTCTATACACAATTTTGAAGTTATATCTTGAAAACATATTTTGTTCCATATCTGGTCTACACGCGTTAGTCACAACTAAGTTGTACCTATCATTAAATTTCATAATTATTATATCAATATACTTGACCTTTTCATCACAGAAATCTTAACCACTTAAAAAAATCCTTACCAAAAAACCATTTTTTATTAAAACCTCTCACGGCCCTTTGGTATTTATCTAGAGCGGTTCGCACCCAACGATCAACATTACTCGTTCGAGAGCCCTCAAGAGCTGTAACAACCCCCACAGTTCCAAGGACTTTACCAGATTTCATAGGGTAGGTAGTTTTTGTGAAAGCAAACAGTTTATCGAGATTTGTTCAGGCTTACAGGATTTGTAGACGAATGTAGATTTGAGATGAAATATATTTACGATTTTTTTTTCTCCGTTTTATCGTAATGTTTTTGTTCAGAAATCTGTTGAAGTGTTTGCGAGCTTTATTGCATTGCTACGTGAAATTGTTTATATTTATGGTATGTTACTATTTTCTTTTGAGCTGAGTATTTAAGTACGGTTCTATTTGTGGACCACGTATTGAATACAGACGAATTAAATGCCACTCCTTTAAAAAATATTTATTTATTTATTAATAACCAACTTATACTAACAGTTTGCACCACACATACAATTTATTACTCAATATTAGTAATTACATATGTCATACAATCATAAAATTAGGTTAAAACACATAATAGAACTGGACAAAATTTTATGAAATTATATTAAGTAATCCAAAATTGATCAAAATTAGATAAAATAAGACAAAATAAGACAAAATTAGACAAAATTGGATAGAATTAGGATAAATTGGAATATAATTATTATTAATAACAAGTAACAATTTAATTAATTTACTTGCAAGGTACTGGGAGTGGCAATGTACTTCAGGTATCGAATAGCAGTGTTCAGGAAACTCAGTTCAGTACTCGCGAAGATATCTGAAGACTCGTCAAATAACAGAATGTTGTTGATATGGGTGAGAAGGAATTATGAAAAACGGCTCGATAAGGAACCTCGGTAAGTGTACGTTTCATATTGAGACACGAAACAACAAAATTTTATCTAAATAGATCGTATTTTGTTGCTTCTTGTCTAAATATGAAACTTTATATAAGTTATTAGAAAATTCTAGACACACTTACCGAGGTTCCTTATTGAGCCGTTTTTCATAATTCTTTCTCAGTCGCGAGACAATATTTGTGGACCATTGTAAGCCCTATAAATAATCTTTTTCTTGAATAAAACTTCAGTGATTGATACTATTCATACTTATTTTTGTAACATAAGTAGATCAAATTGTTTACTTGTGGAAAAATATCGTTTTTATGAAAGCAAAGTACTCTTTCTAGATCAGGTACATAAACCTACTACTACTAATCCGTCTGCAAATAATGGTGATACAGCATATGAACATAATATCAATCAAATCAATCATTTATTTGCGTAAAACATGGTATACAAGGGTGTTAGAATATAATAATAATGGCACAAACATGTTTCGCTAGGTTATACGAGTAACATAGCTTGCAAAAATTTGAGGGTACATCAACACTTTTTATCCATAAATTCCTTTAAACAATAGAAGTTACACTTTTTCAACAACTTTATCTTAAATAATCTAGAATTTAATGTTTTGAATTGGCTAGGTATCTTGTTACAAATACGCACGCAGTGTGAGAGACAGAAATATATCATGCCGCACCGGTTTCCTGTAAAATTATAACATTTCAAATAAACTCAGCCTATCGCAGTCCATTGCTGAACATAGGCCTCTCCCATACTGCGCCACAACACCCTGTCCTCCGCCTTCCGCATCCAGTCTGTCCCCTTCTTGAGCCCTTGCTTCCTTCTGCCACCTTTTTGAGGTCGTCGGCCCATCTATCTGGGGGGCGTCCCACGCTACGCTTGCCAATACGCGGTCTCCACTCCAGGACTCGTCTGCTCCACCAGCCATTGGTCCTTCGACAAACATGGCCAGCCCACTGCCACTTGAATGGCAATGCTAATTAATTGGCCAAAGAACGAGCCAGCTCTCTGGTCACGTGAAGTATCGACCAGTCTGCGACTTTTTCTCTACTCACATAGTAAGTCTTTACATTGATGATAGATGATCGCCATAGATGTCGATCGTCACAGATGTCTCGCTGATGGTGGCGTGTGTGTTGGATCATTTAGCTCCCTGGAAAATGGTTAAGCTGAATGGTGCTAATCCATGCGTCATGTTCGTGAACGGGCGCCGTCAGCTGGGACTGGTCATCTCTTAGCTGCCACGGGTTATTTTATTTTATTTTGTTTCTATTTGTTCTACCTACTCTGGACGCTTTTAACGTTTTTTATTATTTTTATTTTTACATCGTTCTCACATTTAGTTATAAATTCTACATTATAGATGTAACGAATACTTTTGTGACAACTTAATTTATAAGAGTGTTCATGGAGTTTTTTGCCCGTTCTACTCCATATGTACCTACGCTTTGGAATGGGAATGTAGCTTCATTTTTCTTACTGACCGACTCCTTGACAATTCAAAAGTGCCTGTAAATGGTTTAATTGAAATAAATGATTTGAGTTTGAGTTTGACATTCTGGTTTTCTTGTAGATGGTCAAATGCTCAATCGCGTTTTCTGTATTAAGAAATAAAGACTTCGGTGTGATCTTGGTTGGTAACACGAATAAGATACCCAAAACAGAATATTTCTACCAGTTAGTAAACTGTGTTTTTACTGTTAACAATATTAATCATCCTTATAAAACAGATATTATTACTGCCTCTCCGATATTATAAATAGAAATTCGAGTCTGTGCGGTGCCTCCAAAGTGATCTATGGCGGTCGACGGCTATAAATTATAGCCGAGAACATTATTAGGAGTTTGCAGACACGCCACTCCTTTGGTGAGGCAGGAAGGCTATTTTGTAGATAATGTCGCATGTTATATTCATGATGGTAAATTGAATAACATTATAGTTTTGCTGGGTTATAATTTTAATATTTCATTTATTCCAATTTTTATATTAGGTATAGATCTTAAGGTACCTAATACGTACCTGGTACCTATGCCAATTCTTTGTTAATGATTCGGAAAAGTTACCTATTATGGTTAAAAAAGAGAGATAAACAAATTATTGTAAAATATTTTGTAAGTAAGAGTATTTAGTCAGAGATAACTATGGAGTCTTACCTGGTGTTCTCCATACGAAGCTACCTGTTCGGTGCAACCGCACATTATGCAAATTAGCAGTTCACGCCACACATTCATTTCAACACATTAATTAGTTCAGTTCGCGTTGGGCCACCAAGTCAGCCAGGCGTTCTCGTAACAGGCAACAAGGGCCGCGTCACTCACTTCATGTCCACACCATCAGTCCATCAAGCTCATTTTACTTTAAGTACCTTTAGAACAATATCGTAGTGTTTTAGTACTTACCTTCTTTCATTCCATTCATCCCTCATCTAAAAGTAATGTATGGTCTAGCAAGGGATCATACACTACCTTTTGAATGGGCATCTAAAATCAATTCTTTTTTTTTTTTTGTAAATTTTTACGTTCAAACGTGGCTTTAAGTGGCATCATACAGCCTTTGACCTATTCAAAGGCTGTCTGATGCTTTCTGTCGGAACCCTAAAAGCAGCTAGAGAGTGAAGAGTGATTCTAAAAGTCTTCCAAGGCCTTACCTAATACATACATTAAATTCACGCCTTCTCCCCATGGGGATAGGCAGAAACTATAGAGCGCCTCCTGCTACGCTCCTTATATACTCCTCTTGCTTCGTATGCACTCATACATCTGGTCATACACGCACACCGGTTGCGAGTACTACGCACCTGACCTTTCTGAAGAACATCACCAATTAGGTCACTATAATGTCCTCCTAGAGCGTCCCTTCTTGGCGTTTCTACTCACATCTGCCTTGCAAATACCTTTTCTTAGGCACCTTTCATTCATCCCCTAAACATGACCAAACCATCTAAGCAAACGCTTCAAAAAATTTGACACTTTACATCTTTTAAACCTTTATGATCAAGCTGCCTAGAAATCAAAACGTCTATGCCAAGTATTGCCTAAACCTTATATTGACTAGGAAGCATGCCTACCTTGCAATATGTCGACACAGTATTTGAACTAAACCTTATTCTGACTATGAGCCAAAATGCCTACTTTGCAATATGTCTATTATTTTAGAAGAAGAAAGGGAGTACCGTTTTTGGTCACAGTTCTAACCTAACCTAACCTACAGTTCGGAGGCCCTAGTGTGATTTTATTTTAACCATCTCGACTACTTAGAAATTATTACATTTTAGGCATTTTGCTTGATTTGATCTCTAGGCGATTTACAGCTTAGGCAATTTGCTGTGTAGACATTAATTTTAGGCATTCTACTTCGTAGACGAATTGAAAGTTAGACGCTCTGATCATATACCCTTTTAAACTGCACCATTACCTAATACATTCACAAATTCATTTTATTATGTCCTTCGATTGCAAAATCAGCAAAACTACCCTCATATCAAACTAGTCTGTTACATATAAAAGTACAATAAAACTATAAACATTAACAATGAAACATAACTATGCTAATAAAACTCATAGCCCATAAACGGTTAGCCTGCATCATCAGTTTATGGTGACATTAATTTAATGATTTTACGACGCGTTTAGTGAAGTATAAAAACTGTTAACAAGCTGAATTAAAGTAATGTTTACCTACTCGTATATGGGTTTAGAAAATTGGTAGGTTTTGACTCGTTGGGAATTGAGGATAGAGGATAGAGCATTTAAATCGAGTTCAATCAGTTTTTTTATTCCCGGTCTCCAAATACAAAATTATTTTCTTCTCTACTAAAATGTTCCGAAAACACAAGCTTTTTCAAAGTCAAAGCATTTATATTAAAGAGACACATAAATGGCACTTTTGAACGTCAAAATTTAAACGGAAATAAAATTGATTCTAGTTGCCCCTTCCAAAAGGTAGTTTCGTATTGAGAAGAAAGGGCAAGAAACTTCAGCATTACTGTTTTACCATACTTTATATACATCAGTTATATCATTATAATGTGAAGACGAGTTACCGACATAGCTTGCAGAGTAAGCAAGCTGAAGTGGTAGTGGGCTGGCCATGTTTGTCGAAGGACCGATGGCCGGTGGAGCAGATGAGTCCTGGAGTGGAGACCGCGTATCGGCAAGCGTAGTGTGGGACGCTCCCCAGCTAGATGGACCGACGACCTCAAAAAGGTGGCTGGTATAGACTTGATGCGGAAGGCGGAGGACAGGGTGTTGTGGCGCAGCATGGGAGAGGCCTATGTTCAGCAGTGGACTGCGATAGGCTGAGTTGATTGATTGATTGAATGTGAAGACGATGTACCTAGAATAAAAGTTACTATACCACAACAGGTAAAAACAATTAAAAATTAAGCAATGACGGATAAATTAATTATGTGTTAGATTCATGGTTGCCACATATTTACAAATATTGTTAAAATAGACGATTTTACTAAAACATTTAGTTTTTGTAACACAAAGTGTTCTTCACGTCTTAAAAAATTTTGATTTAAAGAGTGTAGCCTTTATCAAAAAATTTAAATTGTTTTTAATTGGAAATCGAAATATAGGTACTTACATGCTTGAGAGTAATTTTGTACTTTCAGGAACTAAATAACTATTATTACCAATTTAATGAGAGCAGTAGTGGTGGCCCAATGGTGACGGCCATGACTTACGAGTTGTAGGTCGTAGGTTCGAACCCCGACAGGCATTTTACTCTGTGTAAATTATTTCATCACCCATGCTCTCAGAACGGCGAAGGAAAACATCAGGAGGAAACCGGCGTGTCCTAGAATCAAAATTTCGAAGAAATGTGACATCCACAATCTCACTAGGCTCACGTGGTAGATTAAGATGATCCTCTCACCGATTGGAGGCCTGCATCCCAGCAGTAGGAAAGGAACATTATAGGCTGATTTTGATGATACAATGAAGTATAATTGATAGTCTGTTGTCATTATGGTCTAACATTTGTCTAAATTAAATACCTAATCAAAAGGCAGTCGCTTTCCGTAATCATCTCTTGTTTTTCCGTCCGGAATTTCTCAGTAGCAGCCCGGAATCTGGATTTCTGACCGGTTGAAATGAAATGAAATTTATTTACTTGCCAGAATAATTATAGGTAACGAACGGTAGAATATAGGTATACGGGACTTAAAAGTAACTGGCGAAATGTGGGTGTACTATAGGTGCTCCTCTGCCTAACCCTTCATAGAACACAGGCGTGGTGTTATGTTATGGTACTTCATTATTCTTCATCTTCTATATTTTGGTGCTACTACTATTCAATCGATCTCTCTATTACTATACTATACTACCAATTTTTTTTTTCAATTTTGTAAATGTGAGTACCATGGAGCCGTTTATTATGTTATTATGATTTATGTTGACTTGAAAGAACATGGCAGTTGAGAGTATGTCATGCTCACTTAAATGTCTCACTGATGGTGGCGCGTGTGTTGGATCATTCGGTTCCCTACAAATTGGTTGAGCTGGATGGTGCTGATCCACGCGTCATGTTCGTGAACGGGCGCCGTCAGTTAAGACACCAGTCTTAACTGTCGGCGCCAAATTAAAAATAAGCCCTGGCAGTTAAGAGATGACCACATCTCTTAACTGCCAGGGCTTATTTTTAATTTTATATTTTGAATTGTTTTATTAGTTTTTACATTGTCTCACATATAGAAGCAACAAGAATAATGTACCCAAGATTTTGTAATATCTTGAGTTAAAAGAGTGTCCTTGGAGTTTCTTGCCCGTTTTTCTCCATCGTGATCTACGTATTGGAATGGGCATCTAGCTTCAACTTTCTGACTAACTGACCGTCTCTTAGATAATTCAAAAGTGCCTGTAAATGGTTTAATTGAAATAAATGCTTTGAGTTTTAGTTTGACTATTCAATCGATCTCTCTATTTTATCTCACTATCATCAAAAGAGTGTCTTCGGTATAATTTTATTAGTATCCAAGTATTAACTAACCAATTAGTTCCTAACAAGCAGACATAAATAAGAAAAAGAAGATAATTAAAAATGACTTGACTGCCAAGTCATTGTCTAGAGTTCGAACCCAAGGCACATTCCTCTGACTTTTTTTAAATTCTATTATGAGTTTGCTCTTGACTTTAGTCTAGGTCTAGATGACAGAGACAAAGTCTACGATGGAGTGAGCTTACCCAGAAGAAGCCTGTTCACTCTCACTTTGAATAGATTAGGGTTGTATGCGTTCGGAAACACAGACGCAGGCAGAGAGTTCCACTCCTTTGCTGCGCGCATTATAAAAGACGTTTGAAAACGCTTAGTGCGAGTTGGTGGAATATCAACCAGGTAGGGGTGGTAACTTGCAGTGCGTCTAGATGTCCGATGGTAGAAGGGGGCCAATGGAATGAGGTCGTGGAGTTCATGGGCACACTCTCCGAAGTACAATCTGTAGAAGACCGACAAGCAGGCAACCTTGCGGCGATGAGCCAAGCTGTGAAGCTTGGCATCCACCAGTTTTACGTCGCCAATGAGCCTCTTAGCTCTGCGTTCCACCGAGTCAAGTCAAGTCTGAGTCGAGTCTGAGTCAAGTAGATTCATGTGCGTATTGTATAATAATCACTTTCTTGAAAAACGGTGAAGAAAAACATCGTGAGTAAACTGGCATGCCTGAGATATATATTTCGTCGGCATGTGAAGCCACGTCAGAGGCCCAAGGGCGGCATAAAAACTCTGACACCAGGGGCCCAAGTCTGCTATTTTTATAAATTCGTCACTCCAACACGATCCCATTGTCATTTTGCTAAAAGTTCGTAATCTGCTAAATTCATAATGGTCGATCATTGGTCGGTCAATGGTCTCGTAATATAATTATATTACAATGGCATTTTGAACATTTATTCATGCCAGATTTCATTTATTAAAATTTTTACATATTATTTATTAGTTTTATAAGAAATCTGAAGTAGTAGGAAGTTGGAAGTTTAGTAGGAAGTTTCATTTGTCATTATGTACGAGATTACCAATTCTTTCAATGGAGTGTCAGTGGCTGACCGTTGGAAAGTCATAATGACGCCATTATATTAGTAGATTACCAAACTTGTCAAAATCAACAATTCTGAAATCAATGATAGACCATTCTGACACTATTGTAATAGCAGACTTGAGGCCCTGGTTAGTTACTAACCACACGAAAAAGAAGAAAGAAAAATGGTATAATAAGCTCTCCACGTGCAATAATAGAAACAAACTATTGAAAAAAACTAAATAAAGTAATTCCAACGTAAGTAGGTCACAGTTTTCCGATAAAGAAATTCTTCCAAATGGTTAAATAATCACTATATACGAACAATATCGTAATGGATACTAATTGTCGAGCAACAAAAGTGTTACACTTTAATATTACAGAGTGCATATGTAGTAATTAGTCTGAATTTTGTAATGGGATGTGTGAGTTCTGTTTTTGGGCTTGAGGAAATAAAGTTATGTATTATTAAGTTTCACAGTCATCATCTGCCTACTCTTTTCCCAACTACGTTGGCGTCAGCTTCCAGTCTAACCGGATGTAGCTGAATACCAGTATTTTACACGGAGCAACTGCCTACCTGACCTCCACAACCCAGTTACCGGGTAATACGATACCCTTTGGTAAGACTGGTGGTCAGAGTTTTGGAATTCTGACTACCTGTAACGGCTGTTTTCATTTAGTCACGAGTCCGAAATCACTTTTTTTTTTAATCTAGGCTATCCTGAGATGGCCTAGATAAAAAAAAAGTCACGATCTCTAGTGGTCAACTCTGAAGTTGACCATTAGAGATCGTGACAGGTCTTTCCTGTGGTTGCCTTAAGCTCCCAAAAACTTAAAGCCTCCAGCCAGGGCGTAAAACTTATAAACTAAACGACTGCACGCTAAGGTTACCCCCTGTGGGGTACGAACCTCGGCTTAGGGCAGAGTCGGAGGGAGGACGGCAAGAGACCGACGGTGGCTGGATAAAATCAGGGTTATGATTATTATCAGGGTAATTTAAAGCTACAGGCTCAGCTACGGCGCGGGCTGGTGCTTCGTCGAGCAAGAGTCGGGGAGGAAGTCACATTAAAGGGATTAGACACCTAAATACAATGCACGATGCTTGCGCGTTGCGTAAGCTTTTTTCGGCGTAGCAGTGCCTACGCAGATTCGTAGCACGGGCCTACGGTAAACTCATAGAGGTGCTATACTCCAGACAAACGCTGTGTATCAAATAATCTTATCGTAGAAAACATGAAGTTGTATTTTGAACTACTGTGAACAAATTCTAGCTTCCACACTGAAAAGTTAAAGTAGAACTGTGTCGTTGTGCCCATTCTAACACTGTTAAAACCTGGTTTCAGTTTCACACCGTGTAGCAGCAAGTTAGCAAATGTTGTTTATGCTTTTAATAGTATAAACTGCGTCAGCGTATAATGAATGCACTGAATCTTCTCTTTGAATACCTACGTATATTCTTTTTTGTTTATTTTTATTAACTAAATGTCCATTTAAATTTCTATGAGAGAACATATCGGCTTATTCCACAAATCCCCCCTGAAAATCCGCCTTAGGAGGAAAAGTGGAATCTGAAAATAGTCTAGAATTCGCCCCTGATAATCCCGCTAAGGGGGGAGAAAACTAGAACTGATTAAAAAAAAAAAAAATATACTAAGATCCCCTGAAAGTGATTTTTTTACATTAGGGTTCAATTTTTTCCACTGAGGGGGATTCTCTCAGGGGGGATTAGTGGACATAGAGAACGCTGCTGCCCATTCTCTAGTAAGTCCCTTAGTCGCCTTTTACGACACCCACTGGAGGAAATGGGGGTATGCGTATTATACATCAATATTAAACTTACGTAATAAAAAATCCCGATGTTTTGTCAAGTCGTAAAACCTTTGGAAGCAGGGGCGGGACTAAGTAATATTATCAAAATGAAAAACACCGTGTTCAGCAATGGCCAACATATTTATCATTTAGGATGGTTCATAAAATACCTGACAGATATAGGACGTATACCTACTTTATGAGGTGCCTATTGTTATACACAATTGTATGGAAACTCGGCAGACAGAAAGCGGCATGCAAATAATGAAAGTTCTGCGACGTCACCGCGTTCGACACTCCCTATCACTGTTAAGGGTAAGTTAGTAGCTAAATGTTATTTAATTTTGAAAAAACATTTGAACTACGCACTGAAAAAAATGCACTCCAATCAAGTGACTTTTTAGCTGATGATTGACGATATATCTTGTTTAGATTAATCAAAATCTTAGTTAAGTTGATCATCATGACATGATTGCAGCAATACTAGTTCTAATGATTGAACGCTCAAACAAGTTTCTCGATTACCCTTAACATGACATCATTGTAGAAGAGTTAAAAGAGAGACAAGTTAAAAAAATGTTAACTGTAACAAAGTAAGTTGTGTTAATTTATCATTTTGATTACTTCAATAAAGATCATTGAAACTTTAATCTACTAATCTTGGTTGGAGCAATAATGTTTTGACTTAATTGCTGCAAATAGGTTTTGTGATAACTCCAATCAAGATCCCGTTTCAAATCTCAATCAAATAAAAGTAGTAAATATGATCATTGTGATTGATAGGCTCAGATGCAAACAAGTTACCTACTTAATCAATCTAAACAAAATCTTAATTGTGGCAACTACTTTTTTTTTCAGTACGGTTGCAGTACTGCGGCCCCCTAGCTTCGCATTTATGCCCTGACTGGAGGCCTTAATTTATTTAGCAATTGTCAGATGTTTACTACTTCGTTACCATTTACGTGTATTAGTCTGTAAGCTTTCTTAAAATTGTATAAATAAATAAAATAAATAAATAAATTGTATAAATAAATAAATTTGGGCACCCACACTAAAGTCTGGTTGACCAGCCGACAACCTACCAGGTTGACCTGCGAGATGCCATAAAAATCCATACTAATATTATAAATGTGAAAGTAACTCTGTCTGTTTGTCTATCTGTCTGTATGTTACGTTTTCACGCCTAAGCCGCTGAACCGATCGTCATGAAATTTGGCAGAGATATAGCCTGGGATACGGAGAAGGACATAGGCTACTATTTTACACGATATTTTACAGAAGCTAGTAAAAAATAAAACATTGATGCGGCGCAAGCGTACAATGAGCGTAACGGGACAATGACCGTAACGGGACAATGAGCGTAACGGGACAATTAGTCATCCTTTTTCGTGCATGTAGCCGGCGTTCATCGATTTATTAGACATTGTCACGTCAAAATTGGTTGTCTGTAAAATTGGTTTACGGACGATAGTTTAATGTGACAACGTCACAACAAAACATTGATGCGGCGCAAGCGTACAATGAGCGTAACGGGACATTTTCGTGCATGCAGCCGGCGTTCATCGATTTATTAGACGTTGTCACGTCAAAATTGGTTGTCTGTAAAGTTGGTTTACTGACGATAGTTTAATGTGACAACGTCATACCAAACATTGATGCGGCGCAAGCGTACAATGAGCGTAACGAGACATTTTCGTGCATGCAGCCGGCGTTCATTGATTTATTAGACATTGTCACGTCAAAAAACATGCAGGGCAGTCTTTGGGGACTGCCAATAGAAGTGAAAACTATTTATACTTCCATGATTTTTGTACACCCAAAAAGTACACATATATACACAGTATACATATAGCTCATGGAAAGCGTTCGATGACGATGACGCGAGTTCCATGATTTTTGTTCACCCAAATAGTGCTCAACGCGCCTAAAGAAGTGTTCACTTAAAAAAAACTAGCTTCGCATTCATCTATTCCTGAGCTATTGTAACATACTGTAGTCCATTTGTACAATCCATAATCAGCCTATAATATTCCCACTGCTAAAACAAAGGCCTCCTCTTTGTGAGATGGAGTGGGTCATAATCCACCACGTGTTCTCAGTGCGGGTCGATGGATGTCCCATGTCTTCGAAATGTTTGGGTCCAGGACATGCCAGTTTGCTCCTTCACTGTTTTGTGAGCAGTGTTGATGAAATTAAATACACAAAGTGCCTGCCTGGGTTCGAACTCGCAATCTACAACCTGTAAGTTCGTTTAACGTTCAGTCACGTCACTTTAATCGACTCGTAAACAAAAACAATCATATTAACCCTAAATATACTAACTCTAACTTCCCTTTAACCCTACGTCTGCAACACAGCGGCTAATTAAAGTTAGCTACACACGGCGCAACCTCAACGCTACGGTGTTTGACTACAGCTGCGTTTGTGTCACACAGTCGCACTTAACACGTACGAAAGTAAACAATGGTTATTCAATGTGGTGGCTTTTTGAAGGAATAATTCGTAGGCAAGACATTATAGCGTCTTACATTAGTTTTCTTATCACTCTCTTAAATGTTTTTCATCGTTTTAATTATCATTATATTATTATGGTTTACATTATTCCAGTCCAGTAATCCAGCGAGAATCCAGTTCAGTGCTGGACTGGATCTGTAACGTCTACATTCCAGTTATTTAGAAGCCGTTGAAGTGTGAACACTACAGTAACAATGATTTCAAGAAGAGATCAGTTTCGAATCGTTTGGAATGGCACTGGATTGGCCGTCTACATTATTCCAGTTGCACTGGGTTGGTCTCACTCTCTCGGTTTACATTTTTCCAGTAAGCAATCCAGCGCTGGATTCGATCGCTGGACTGGAATAATGTAAACCGGGCATTACAGCCGAAAGACGTCCGCTGCTGGGCATAGGCCTCCCCCAAGCACCGCCACTTGGAACGGTTCTGTGATTCTCGCATCGCCTTCACAAGGTCATCGGTCCACTTTGTGGGAGGCGTTCCATCGCTATGTATTTCGGTACGCGGCCGCACTCCAGGACCTCTCGGCCCCATCGGCCATCTGTTCTGCGAGCAATGTGCCCTGACCACTGCCACTGAAGTTTGGCAATTCTTCGGGCCCGAAGAAATGTTTTAAAAAGATGTTAATTCAGTGGGTCCCGGCTTAATGGCAAACGACATCGCGGCAGGCCCTTACGGAGATGGCAGGATGAGATGGACTCCTTTAATAAAGATTGATCCTTGGCAGCTCTGGATAGAGAAAGGTGAAAAAGAGTAAGGAAGCCATTGCCCAGCAGTGGGGCAATAATGGCTACTAAAAATATTTAAAAATTCAACGTTTGCACTAAACCTATGTATCGCATACATTGGCCTTTGCAAAGATCCCCAATTTCGTGTTGCGAAATGGTTTAGGTTTAAAGAAACTATTCTCAATAAAGACATAAATTATGACACTCACTTGAGAACAATACTCGAACATAATATCGCACATCGGCAACGAGAGTGTCACAAAACAATAAATGTAGTTTTTGGAAAACCTCTTTATTTTTTTTTTTTATTGCCTAAATGTCCATGTAAATTTTTCTGAGAGAGCATGTCGGAGAACTTAAGATAATAATATATTTAAGAAGACTATTTAATGCTCTATTATATTTTTTATGGAAATTAAAATCTGAAGATATTTCTTACCCGTAAACTATTTTTATGTGTTGTGACTCTCTTGTTGCCGATGTGCGATATACATAAGTGATGTTGGAACGTCGGACGTGGGTCGATCGTAATATTTATTGTACCTAATTACGGTTTTTATTTGTTTGTTGTTTCTCTAAGTTATATTTTATTGCCATATATAATTTTTAATCCTCTAGTGGGACTTATAGATTTCCGTAGGTGTGTGTCCATTACTGCGGGCCCTATCACAATACCAGCGCTGCGGTATATTATTTTTTTAATATCACAGCATTATGCTGAGATAGGAGCCTTTTTGGTCTCGCACAGGTCTTTTTCTGTTATGTTTTTTGTAGTTGTTTACAGTGTACATTTTTTCAGTTTTTTTTTTTTTACTGTTTCTATTTCTTGTGCATGTCCCTATTTTTTTTTTTCTTATAATAAATTACACAACGTTCGTCGTAATGAGTTACATATTACTAAAACATACATCAATTACACAAAACTCGTCGTTATCAGATACAAACTAGATACACAATAATATACAACATGTCCTGAAATTAACGCATACCCAAGCAAATCCCAGCATCACGTCTGTCCCAAGCAAATCCTCTCACAATACTATCAATATTTTTGTACATTGTATTATTTTGCGATGAGATTGGAAAGGACTTAGGCCACTTGTTGACAGATGAATATCCAGGACACTCCATACTAAACTACTGTATGCCTGGTTGTTCTTTATTTAATATTATGAAAGAAATAATTAAATGTAACTTTAACCAGGAAACTACTTTATTAATTTTTATGGGTAATAGGGGAAATGTGAAAAAAGGAGAATTGCTCCAATATCATAGAACATTATGTAATCTTAATTTAAGAAAAATTGTGTTGTTTACATTCCCATACAGTAACAGTTTGCCACAGGAAGAAAATATTTTAAGATTTGAAATTAATATGACATTGCATAACTTGACATGTAACAATAGTCTATTCCATTTAGTTGATACTAACAATTCTGTGCGTCCTGTGAAAACTGATACATCTCGAAAATGTCAACTTTACAATATAGTAGTTTTTGTGTGTAAAAAATTATAAAATTTTGTTAGGATAATAATTTTACAAAAATAGTGACATAATTTGTATTTAGTGTCGTATTGTTTACAACCTATTATGTTCCAGCTCTAAAGGCGTTACTGCAGTAAGAGATATTTAAAAAAAGCTATATGTTGTATCAAAACACACCAAATGAATGATTGTGTATAATGATTCTAAATGAGTTGTATCGCTTTACACTGTGTGAAGCTTTGGTGAAAGGTGATATTTTTGCAAACGAGATCATATTTAAGTCATCACCTCGCAAATCCGTTTTATATTTAAGGCACGGAAACAACGTCTTGTCAAACCGTAGAAGTTTTACATCGGCCCAAACGAACTTAATGTTGTCTTCATTATATTTTTTCATTATAAAGTTTTGTTTAAAAAAAAAACGTGTAACGTAATAAATATATGTGAATAATGATATGACTTGAGATACATCTTAAAACACAATTATTTATTTCATAACTTGAATATTGTGAACGATACATGTCAATATGTATTTATTTACACAAAAATATTTATCAAAACACGCCATTTCGTCTTAGATGTACCATACGATCTTGAAAACTAATAGACGTATCAAAATGTTAATTAGACATAATAATAGAGCATTTTTTTCTGATGAAGGTGCAACAATAATATCACATTCGATATAAGTTGACATATATCACTTTTCACAGGACGCACAGAATTATGTTGGTAGTAATTTGTATTTGACAAAATATAGATTTATTGATATGTACTATCTTTCTGACTATTACAAAAGACAGATAGCTGTGTCGTTATCATACTTTTTATCTATTTCAGCCAAAAATTTGGCTAAACAACTTGCTTCTTTTGAGCAATGCAATGACATTTTAAATATTTCTGCCAATCATTTGGCAACAACTAATGACCTTGATAATCATTTAAATTAGAAATTAGGACAATAGAGGAAACCTCTGGCTTAATTTTAAATGAAGAAAATTTTGTTAGTAGTAGTTCTTTAATATCACACCAATCAAATTGTAGTAACCTGAATAAATGTAATAATAATATTCTGAAAATAGTTCATCAAAATATACAGGGTGTGATAGGTAAGGAATTAGAAATGGAGCTGTTCATGAACTGTAGTTTTATTGATATTTTATGTGTAACTGAACATTGGTTAAAAGTCCACCAGTTCATGTTCAGCTTTAACAACCACCAGGTTGCCAGCTCATTCAGCAGAGTTAATATGATACGTGGTGGCTCTCTCATAATTGTTCATAACAATATTAAATTTAAAGAACGTAAGGATATTGTGAGCCTCTCTGTTGAGCGAGTTATTGAAATAGCTTGCATTGAGCTTGAGCAGTTCATTGTAATGAGCGTATACAGGCCCCCATGTGCTTCATATGATGTTTTTGAGAAGTATATGGAAGAAGTATTATTAAAGACTTGTAACAGTAATAAAACCGTGGTTGTCTGTGGAGATTTCAACATTAATATACTGGACAAATCTGCTACAGTAAATAAATTTTTAACTTTATTAAGGTCATATAATCTGTACAATACATTCTTTGAGCCGACTAGAATAACTACCACTAGCGCCACCTGTATTGACAATATTTTTACAAACTTAAGACCTTCTAGCCATTTAATTATAAATGAGTTGGACTCTGATCACTGTGGTCAGTTAGTCACTTTCCCTCAGAAAATTGTCAGAGCTCAAAGAAAACTTGTAAGTTTTATACCTGTAAACAAAAGTCGCTTAGAACAATTTAAAAATAATTTAATGGAAAAACTACCAGGTTTGCCTTATCACACTGACCCAGATCAAGCTTATACTTTATTATTTAACCTGATTAATTGCGAATTTAGGAAGGTATTCACATCGAAAACATTGCCTGTTTGTGACCGCGCTATATTTAGTGATTGGGCAACACCAGGTATTTACAAAAGTAGGCAGAGGTTATATGAATTGTATCATGAAAAAACATATAACCATGATGAAACTTTTAAAGAATTTGTTAAAAATTATTCTAAAACTTTTAAAAGAGCCTGTTCCTCAGCAAAAGCCATACATATTAAAAATAAAATAAAATCTTCTGGTAATAAAATTAAAACAACTTGGAATATTATTAATTCAGAAACGGGAAGAACGACAGTGCGGAATCGTGACTTCCATCTAAAAATCAATGATGTAGATATTAAAGCAGACGTGGAGGTGGCAGCTGAGTTTGAAAATTTTTTTACTAATATTCCCATTTTAACAACCAAAACTCTGTCATCGTCGTCCTCTACTTCTGCTTACTCATACTAAAAGAATGTGTACCAGAATGTGATCAGCACTTTAAATTCACAATTGTTACCGCTAAAGACATAATAGAAACTTTTAAAGATCTTGATGTAAAAAAAACTGCTGACCTTTGGGGATTATCAGTACATAACATGTCTTCAATAATTGATGTTATTTCACCGTTTTTAACAATTGTCTTTAATTCTTGTATTTCGTCTGGTGTATTTCCTGATCTGATGAAACTTAGCAAAGTGATTCCACTGTTCAAATCTGGCAGCACAACTGATCCCACGAATTTTCGGCCTATTTCGATATTACCTACATTAAGCAAAATCTTTGAAAAATTAATTTTAAAACAAATGTTAGGACATTTCAATTTACATAATTTACTTCATTTGAAACAGTTTGGTTTTACAAAGGGTCGTTCAACTACAGACGCGGGCGTGGAATTACTTAAGAGCATATTCGAGGCCTGGGAGGAGTCGCAGGATGCTCTTGGCATTTTCTGCGACTTGTCTAAGGCCTTCGATTGCGTACATCATGATACACTCATCAGGAAACTGCATCACTATGGTATGAGGGACAGGGCTCTCGACCTTCTGACTTCTTATCTGAACAACAGAATTCAGAAGGTTGATGTTAATGGCAAGAGATCTGCAGGATCTGCGGTCACTATGGGCGTTCCGCAGGGTTCAATTCTAGGTCCTTTCTTGTTTTTGATTTACATAAATGACTTACCTTATCACATAAGGGACAATCACAAGATTGTGTTATTCGCAGATGACACTTCCCTCATTTTTAAAATAAAACGTCAGTTAGTCAACTTTGAACAAGTTAACGATGCACTCTCTAAAGTTGTTCATTGGTTTAATGTAAATAATCTTCTCCTGAACGAAAAAAAGACTAAATTCATTAAATTTTCAACGCCAAATGTCAGGCAGCTAACTACTAATGTTCAACTTAATGGAATAGATTTGGACCCTGTTGAGTCGACGGTTTTTCTTGGAATAACGATTGATGGTAAATTACAATGGGGCCCACACATAGAAAAATTGTCAGGAAGGCTAAGTTCGGCCGCCTATGCTGTTAAAAAAATTCGACCGATAACTGATTTAGATACTGCCAGAATTGTTTATTTTAGTTATTTTCATAGTCTTATGTCATATGGGATTCTTCTCTGGGGAACCTGTGCGGATATTAATACAATCTTTGTTTTACAGAAAAGGGCTGTTCGAGCCATTTATAACCTTGGTGCAAGAGATTCCCTTCGGGAAAAATTTAAAGAAATAGATATTCTGACTGTAGCCTCTCAATATATATTTGAAAATCTATTGTATGTACACAAAAATATATCAAATTTTAAGAAAATGTCCGATATTCATAGTCTAAATACCAGAAATAAACACAATCTTGCTGTACATCGCACTCGCCTCCACAGAGTAGGCAACTCATTCATGGGTCAATGTATACGCTTTTACAACAAACTTCCCATTGAAATTCGAAACTTACCCATTAAACGATTTAAAAGCTGTATTAAAACCAAACTTTGCAAAAAAGGGTACTATAACATTTCTGATTATTTAGAAGACAAAAAAGCTTGGGATTGAACTGTTCGCTCTGCTTAAAGCCGTTTGATTAAACCCTAAAACTTGACATTTTAATAATTATACAACGTTTTATATACATACCTAATTATTGACATTATTAAATATTATATACAAAATGACATGAATATTTACTTTGAAAAGTATTACATATATTACTTTAATTATTGTGAATGTGAGCACTATGTGGGTCATTTGTTTTCTTTAAGATTATCTCTTTTTTCCTCTTTCTCAAGTAGTTTTAATGATGGTCTGGTTTTTTGA
This sequence comes from Dryobota labecula, assembly GCA_947523025.1. Lineage (NCBI taxonomy): Eukaryota > Metazoa > Arthropoda > Insecta > Lepidoptera > Noctuidae > Dryobota > Dryobota labecula. The sequence goes on along the minus strand of OX383284.1, from coordinate 23,788,512 downwards.
GTACTTTATGCGGCCTACCCAAATGTCCTTTCTTTGGTATTGTTCGTCGAGTCGTTGAGCTCCTTAAATCCTGAGTTGAGCTACACGTTTACTGACAAATGCTTGCACTGACTGGATAGGTCCACTCAAAATTGTGTGGTTCTTTCCTCAAAAGACCATTTCAGACACGGATCTACATGGTCCTCACATGATCTGACCAAGATTATGTCTGGACTTTAAAAGAGACTTTGACCCCTGAGTTTGTTTCGCCATTTCTTCTCAGGGATAGTCAGATAGGAAATGTCGACTTCCTCAAGCTTGTTTTTATATTTTTTATATGACGTGTAAAAGTGATTCCGATATCCTATTTACAGAATAAACGATTTCATTTCATTTCATTTAATTAAATACAAACTGAGTCCTAGAATAATCCAAACAAAATTAATATGGCAATCACAAAGTGAATAAAATTAATCAACGCGATTGACATTGGAGTTTGGGTCATTAGCAGTATTATTGATGGGTTATAAATTGCATCGGTCTGCATCTGCAATAAAGACAGAATACTACATAAATGGAGTGTTAACTTGTAGGTGACTATAAGCGCATCACGTGATCAGAACGTCTACATGTATTTGAGGCTAACCGCCAATCAAGTTGAGATGAGACGGGTGAATTAATAATGAAAATCTTTTGCACGACCAAATGGCCAATGGAGTTATTTAGGTTTTATTTATAAAGTTATTTGGTTTTTCATGTAACACAGTTAGAAATCAAAGATAATAACGAAAATTACTATGTTTTTATTGGATTTTTACACCCTGAATGTGCATAAGCCGGATGTTGCATATTTATGTCTAGCAGTAAATCTATGCTTAATGTTTGCATGAAGTGTTTTAGTTAAATGTTATGTTGTTGGCTTGCTGCAGGCTTTGATGTAAACTGTAAGTGCAGCATGCAATAGTTATATCTATACAAATAAATAAAATTGAAGTATCTGTTTGTAATGTCAAAATAACAGCTTTTTACTGAATCATATGTAAGTATATACGGTACTAAAAACATTTTTTTTTTAATTTTTGTCTGTCTGTTTATTCCGGCTAATCTCAAACACGGCTGGACCAAAAAAAAAAAATTAAAATGCTCTAGTGTACACTCTACTAGAGTATACTCCACTAAAGCACTTTAAAGTATTTTTTGTTTTTAAACTATGATGATCTAGTGTAAACTTACCAACATGTTGTTTGGTAAATATTTGCCTTTTAAGCGTCTATATACATCTTGCATGTAACAATTGTTGGCGAACCAACATAAATAAATAAATAACTTAGGCTACTTTTATTTTAGAAAAAGTCACGCGGGCGAAGCTGCGGGCAGCAGCTAGTAAATAAATAAATTAATTAATCCGTTGACACACCGCGTATTTTAACTTGTACTAAAGAACAAATTATAACTCCATTTACTAGTATTCCGTGTCACAGGTGTTGGACGTGTGATTATGAACTCCATTGATAGATGCTACTTTGTGAATGGCAATTTAATTTATGTTGTCTTTGTTTTCGGATACCAATAACAGGAGGATAAAAGTGGAAATATAAGGTTTTATTGTAATCATTAAAACGGAAAATAGTGGCCACTAAGCTCCATTTTAATGATTACAATAAAACATAACAATTTAAAACTACTGTTTGTAGTAATAATAACGTATAGTCTTGTGAAGCACAACTTGACGAGCTTATTTTCTGCATTTTCATTCTAAAATAAAAGAAATCACCGAAATAACGATGAGGGCGCCACTGTGCACTCAGCGCAGTCTTAATAAAAGCTTGATTGGGACGATTGTATCTCTTAAAATTATAACATGATTGTACCGAAATTTGTTTACAGATTTGTGAGGAATTTCACTTCCTTCTTTTTTTTTGTGGAAAATTTTGCAAGTACATGAAAAACTAAGTTTCTCATAGCGACCGAGGCATTAATTGTTATACAAGAATCATTTCCTTTCTCGGAATGTTTGTCGAATATCTGTACCAGAGATGTTTGTATCACTTCCCTTACAATTTAATTTGTATATCAATACACGTATAGAGAACCAAAATTATATTATTTACCTCCAAACAAGCACCCATCCACAACAACTCACAATAACGAGATTACTCCAATATTTGCGTACCCTATCAAAGGGGTGTACACATTTGAGAAATTTAAGCGGATTTGTCAAGTTTTCGGCGTCCGACGGACTGCTGAAATTATGTGCACCCTTGTTAGCCGAGCTGCGAGTGACACCACGTGATGGGCGCTTTGAAAAATTGTTCCGGGACAGAAACATGGACGAGGGCAAAAAATCAAGGGTTTTGTGTGTTAGGTGACGGTGTAGAAGGGCCTGTGCGGAGCCCGGCGTCATCTGTAAGAATATGTTGTCAGGTTTTGCTGAAAATATCTAAATTGTTGGTAGAACAGTGAGTTATATTTTAAATGTTGTTAGAATAAAAATAAATCCGTTGTTCCGAAGTTGAAACAGTAAAAAAATATCGTGTTGTTGGAATTTTAAATATTGATAGAATGGAAAGCGTATCGGGAATTCTTACTTTGAAGATAGCTTGTAGCTTGAAGATATTGAGTATTGAGTATGATGTTGGTTTTACTTGAATATTCCAAACTATTAAAAGCACATTTTTATACATCATGTTATTTTAAAAGATTCGTTATAAGCTTTCAAACTAATGATATAAAATGAAATCTTTTATTCCGGAATGACATAATAAAAATATTTAAAAAAAAAATTGGTTGTCTGTAAAGTTGGTTTACGGACGATAGTTTAACGTGACAACGTCATAACAAAACATTGATGCGGCGCAAGCGTACAATGAGCGTAACGGGACAATGAGCGTAACGGGACAATGGGTGTAACGGGACAATGAGCGTAATGGGACAATGAGTCATCTTTTTTCGTGCATGCAGCCGGCGTTCATCGATTTATTAGACGTTGTCACGTCAAAAATAAGCTAGATGGAGTCGACAGTAAATTCTAAAATAGAGAACATGGGTAATTTATTGAATTCAGTCTCGATATTTCAATATGTAGCTATTAATGTGGCAGTAAAACAAAATTGCCAATAATAAATTAAATTCATGCTACATTGATTACATAAGATACGAAAAATCGTATTTTAAAAGAAATCGTACAGTGTTATTGCGTATCGTAGCCGCGAGTAGATTTTTTGATATAAAAGCGGAAAGCATTATTTACCGTTATAAGTAGAGATCGGATAATCGGATGCATATTTACCTAAAGTTAATTTTTAGCTATGAAAGTATGGAAGCAGCTTCTTAAAATATATTTTTTGTAAGAAAATATCCCGTGATGCCAGGAATACCGGCAATGCATAACAAGTTGGGTGTATAGTATGGATTCGACATCTAAAATATTATTTATTAAAAAAAAAAACCCGGGATTATTGGATTGCATAACTATCCAGATGCATATTTAATTAAAATTATTTTAACCCCCTATGCAAATATGTGTATGTAGGGTGTAAGAGTAGGGGTGGTATGTGTTAGTTAAAATAAAAATAAAAAACCGGAACCGCGGGATTTATTCGCTACAAAAGCGCTTTCCATAATAGCAAACATCTCAACTTTAGGTGAATATGCATCCGAATATCCGATCTCTAGTTATAAGTATAGTTCTGTTATACCCCGAGTATTTGGAACAATTAATAATAAGAAGAAATAATCAATTAAGATATAAGCTGAAACAACAAGATTGACCATAAACAAACCACTGTGGAGCCCACAGTATGATGTGAAATTTCGGAGGTTCCGTATGTCCGAATGAAAAAACGGAACCCTTATAGTATCACTCTTGTGTCTGTCTGTCTGCTCAAGTATATTTTAAAATAATTTTAAAATAAATAGTTTTAAAGTTATTTAAGAAAATAGACTTATTAGTGGAATTTTCCAGACAAATAGGCACACAGACGGACAGAGTTACTTTCACATTTATAATATTAGTATGGATTGGTCTAACAATAGAAGTTTTTAAACTTTCAGGATGATTCTGTGCTTATACACAAGTAAGTACATTTTATTTGCAATAAATTGGGTTAACAAATTCCCCTGAATTACAAATGTTCGAGTAGCTGTCATAGTTAGATAACATTCAATCGCCAAAAACAAATTGAGACCAATTTAAACTCATAAACTTACTTTAACGACGCAAGATACGGTTTTTTCTAGCATGATGTTAATCTATAATTAAAACAATCCGTAAGTAAACAAACAATGGTGCCGATTCGCTTGTACACTGAACTAAACTAACTAAACTATCACTAAAATTCCTTACTTTTGGCTATGAGAAACTTGAAACTATTCTGCAAAAGTCTCTAAATTTAAATATAATTTTTACACAACTAAAATCTAATTTGGCAATCGCGATTCCACGTGGTATTTTTTTTTTTTAGTTTCGCAACTTGGTAGGTACTTATTTGCCCTACCCCGTGATTTTTTTTTTTAGAGCCGGAGAGCAGGGGGGCAGCCTCGACGTGTATTATATGGATTTTTTCACTTTTTGTTTGGAAAATATGAAAAATGATTACCTACATGATGAGTTTTAGGGTTTTATGGGTTCGAAATTTTCATTATTTTTGCGATAGGACACACCATTTTCGAGATACAAGCAAAAAAAGAAAGATACAGTACTGTTTTTGCACCTGAAGTCGAGGTGTTGGTGTTAATGACAACTAATTTTAATTCCACACCTTTTTAATCGCGATTAAAATAGTCAGATTTTGTTAGGAAATCTATATTTTAGGTGAAAAATGTCAAATTCAGAATAGAATAATTGTCATTTTCACTAAATTATTATCTCAGTGCCATCAAACTAAAGTATAGTTAAGTTGTGTCACTGAATGGGAAATCGTCGTTTGATGAAATAAATGAAATTTTGGTTAGTTTTAGTCTAGTTTAGAGAATTTTGTTACAAAAGAATCGGCACCATTATCTACATCTCATGACTTAAACCACTCCAAAAAATCTCAGTCGGCCTTTTCCCGGGGATCCGGATCAACCTCGAATCGAGATCGTAACTCGATCATATTGTAACATGATTATCAGGGCTCCAAGTACTCTCGATGGAAGCTTTTATCTATAATGGTGTGTTATATTGTATATCGGAAATATAGGTACCTACTGGTAAAGATGAAGCTGTATAAGTTAAGTGAACACATACACATATCAAAAAAAGTTTGCGATCACCTTGAAAAATCGAAATCGTTTTTGTTACGGTAGATTATATTATGATTTCTTCTTCTTTTTAGATTCTTTATTTAAAAATATAGATTTAGAATATAAAACAATAAAAAGTTCAACTGTTTTTCCATATAAAAAGCCTTTCAGTCCTAGCTTACGCCCATTCGGAAATCTGATTTAGTCAATTTTAACAGATTTAAAATACTTTTTTGCGGATAGTTGTGATTGAAAAAAAATGCCAAGAGGATTATCAGGAGTTATATTATATTAAATATAAACCTTTTATTAATAAATTGTTGTTTAAGTTTGGTTAAACAGTCTTTTTCTTTCTATGAAATTTCAGTTACAATTACACTAAGATAAATTACTCAATTCTTCATATAAAAAATATAAAATAGTTTTATTTTTTTATTTCAAACAAGGTATTTCTATTTAAAGAAAACACACAACAAATAATTTTTCATGATAAAGTTCAATTTAAAAAATTATATCAGCTTAATATATTGACTAGATCACAAACTTTTTTTGATGCGTGTAAGTCGGGCTCTACAACTTTTTGATCCTCTATATTTTTAAACACAAAAAGTCTGGCATAGTAACGACAAGTCTGAACAAAAAGAATTACACTAGATCTGTCATCATCACCTGCCTAGCCTTTTCGCAACTCTTTTGGGGTCAGCTTCTAGTCTAAACGGATACAGCTAAATACCAGAATTTTACATGGAGCGACTGCCAATCGGACCTCCACAACCCAGTTACTGCGGGTAATACGATACCCCTTGGTAACACGGTTGTCAGACTAAATTACAGATATGTAAGCACGCAAAACTTAGATCTTAACTTTAGGAGAGTTTTGTTCGGTATCTAACAGCGATATTTTAAGTTTATTTGAAGGAACTTCCTCCTCTCAAATTCGATTCAGAACGCCTAGATAATGGCCTCAGAAACGCCCTCCAAATTGATTTCTTAGGACTGCGATCAGTTACGTTTGGTGATTGACTTAACCAGTTTTTAGGGTTTCGTACTAAACAAGGAACCCTTATAGTTTCGCCATCGTCGTCTGTCTGTCTGTCCGCGGCTTAACTCAGAGACTTTTAGTACTAGAAAGCTGTTATTTGGTATGGATATACATATTAATCACGCCGACAAAGTGGTAAAATAAAATCTTTTTTTTTTTTATTAAGAGTATATTTTTTCTCGTCTATTCCAGGTGTGGAGTATCGTTGGATAGGCCGTTTAAAAATATGGCGGGTTTGTGAAAACCATTTTTCGATTCAGGGATTCGTTATGTAATATTAAGCTAAATTGTTTGAAATATTTGTGAGTCAAGTGTCCCCCCCCCCCTGCTAGCTAAATGGTTGTGTTTGGATACGTCAAAAAATTTATAGCAGTAGTATTTATAACGAAGTTGAAACGGAAAACTATTACAGCTAAGTAGGCTTTACAAGTTACCTAGTAATGGTCGACCAACTTAAATTTGTAGTTGAAAAACATGTTCTTCAATTACAATGTTACATAAGTTTGTTCTTGGGATAATTAATCCCAACTACGGAACCCTTCATTGTGCGTGGTCCGACATGGACTAGGCCGGTTTTTTATATTATAATCTGGCTTACTGTAATTTATTTTAGCTTAGTTTACTACTAGGATTTGATTATCGTCAATAGTGCGAAAACTGGAATGGGGAGAGAACTCAAGAGTTTTTGGTCTCCAAGCTAAGGCATTTTATACACACACGTTTTTCTACGGCGCGGTTTATATGCCGTACCGTAAAGAAACCGTGCCGTGTATGTGTGTTTGTGTTATCTAAGTAGGCTAGCTGGGTATCAACTGGGATTATTACATGCCTTAAACTAAATCAGGTGCCTAGCTGTTCACGCTTGGCAGCCTAGCTACATGGTTTGGGCTTACACGCCGTTGGTTGCATCCCTTCTAGTGTTAGGCGTATAATGTAACTTGTATAAATGTATCAGTACTAATAGTGTGCCTAATCATAATTATGGTAGGTATATTCATCATAAGGTACTGTTTTCTCATATGGATACTAACACGTGTACTGTAATATTAACATTGTAAACGCAAATAATTTAAAAAAAGAGTTACAGTTTTTCTTGCCGGCTCTTCTCCATAGGAAACGACCAATTGGAACCGTGCACCTAGCTTCTTGTTCCGCGTGGTGCCGGACGTAAAGAATAGCACCACCCCATTCCCTCCCGTGGGTGTCGTAAAAGGCGACTAAGGGATTTACTAGAGAATGGGCAGCAGCGTTCTCTATGCATTTTTTAACAACATACTGCGATCGCCAACCCGCCTGCCAAGCGTGGCGATTATGGCAAACCCCCCCCCCCCCCCAATTGAGGGAGGACTATGTCCAGCAGTGGACGTCTTTCGGCTGAAATGATGATGATGACCTAGCTTCTGACGTTTCATAAGTGCTCGAATTAAATTGATACAATAATATTATTTATTTATTGGTTTATACCAGATTACACCTTACAAAAAGAAAAATTTATCCACTACAAAATATACAATGGACGGCCTTATCGCTTACTACGATCTCTTCTAGGCAACCTTGGTATGGACAGTGATTTTTCTGGACATAAAAACCACTGCTGGGCCGTAATCCATCAAGCGGGCCCGGTTTGGGTTGGTAGATGTCACATGTCTTCGAATTTTTGGCTCTAGGACATGCCGGTTTCCTCACGATGTTTTGAGAGCAGTGGTCATAAAATAATTTACACAAAGTATCTAAAGCGACTTTCTGCGTTAAAACCTACGACCTACAACTCGTAAGTTGCGGCCGTCACCACTGGGCCACTACTGCTCTCATTAAATTACAAAAAAGTACTGAAAGTACAAAATTACTGCCGAGCTGGCACCTATTTTTCAATTCCCTATTCATACAGATAATTTAATTTACATTGACCTGATTAGTAATACATTCATGATAAAGGTAATTAATAAAAGCGGATTACAACATACACCATGTTTTATTCAGAATCACTGTTGGGGTATTAATAATTGTCATCATGATTTATTCATTCATGAAAAGCAAATAGATTTCGTGTGAAACGGACAACAATTTACATGACACACTATACCGGCACCGTAACAGCACAGTTTCAACCCAGCAATTAATTTGTAATTCAAATTAGAACATTAAATAGTGTGTCGTATAATATATTTTATAATGTCAATGTGAAAAAGCCAGCTGCGCCCAGTCAGCGCACTTGCCTCTACCATACAACTCGAGCCGCAGCCCGCGCGCTGCAAGCGAGTGGACTGCGTGCTTACAGCGCGCCGACCACGTGCTTACTGCGCGCAAACTCCTAGTCGCAATGTAAACCGAGACATTATGAAAACGTGCAAGTCCTAGGCGTGTTCAATCACAAATGCCATAGAACAATTTGTGTTCGCGGTGACAGCAAGCTTGCACCTCGCGGCCGGCGCGTGGACTGCGAGCTTGCACCTCTCGGACGACGCGTAGTTAGCGCGCTGGCGGCTAGCCGTAGCCTAAATTCGAGGCGACGCCATGCCGCAGCTGTGCAGTTGCGCTGCCGGTATAATGTGCCATGACCTTAAGGCTGCCTGTCCATTGGACCGGAGATGAGAAGGGAGGAGCGGAGTTGCCAATATTAAGGGGGAAGCGCTAAGGTAGCCCGCGAAATTCAAATGTTTACATAATTATAATCATAAGAATCAGTAATACAACTCTTTAAGTTAGTATATACCTTAAAAGTCATGATTTTATGAAATAGTTATTCAATAGGGTTGTATGAACTCGGAGAGTTGTATTGATAATTTTTATGATCGTAATTCTTTATATAAATATTTGATACGGCCGTAAATCATGTTAAGATCAACAACCTGATACTGACCTGCAATTTTTTTTTTTTTAAACGTAAGTAAATTTGAATTTCGTGGGCTATCTGACGATTTCACCTTAACCAATATATTTTTCATTTCAAATTGGAGCGGAGTTTATAATAGTTTGTAATATTGGCACAGCTCCGCTAATCTCTTAAAGAAAAAAAAATACGTTTATTTGCGGTAAACATGACGCAGAGAAAAAACACAAACACGAAAATAACAAGTTGGGGGAAAATATGCGTCAAATCCACGCATAACGGCCATCGCTCAGCATAATGCTGCGACTCTTGCGAGACAGATCCAAAACAACATACTTTAACCATGGAAGCATAGTATTATATGTATTTCCTTTAAACATCGAGCTCTCTCAAACCCTCAGCCACGATAAGTTTCGATAAGTTTCAGGAGATTGATTAATCCTGATTATTTTTATGACTATCTGTTACTCTTATTGTTTTTCTAAGTATCATTCATAAGATACTTATAGAAGAACAATGAGTAACACGGAGAACTTGAAGAATTCCTCTGATTTTCTTTAAAAGTTCAATAGTATCTTCCAATGGGCAGACGTATTCATTTCCTCTAAGCGTCTCATTCGTACGTTGCGAACAGAAATATACTACACAGGTATTCGCCAGTAGTTCAAGTGCAAGACTATTATACAGAGGGTATTTTGAGGGTTTTACACAGGGTATTTTATACCATGGACGGCGGTCGGAGTGTAAGTAATTTATGTAATAATACAGGATATTTATACTATTTATACAGGATATTATATCTTCATACAGGATATTTTGAGAGTTTTTGTAATTAATTGAATTCTTATTATACATTACCTTACACATAACCTTAGTTAGGTGTATTCTTTATCTTTTGATACCATGTTTTGAGTGGGTTATGATATCTGCAATGAATGAATAGCAGTACCTAAACCACTCTATTGTATTTGATTACTAGGTATGCGCGGGCTTGCGGACAGCGAGCTATGGGCAGCTCGCCGTCCGGTAAGGATCAGGCCCGGGTCGACGGCGCGTTGTGTTCCACGCGCGCCTCAAAGAGGTGTCCGCTAGGACCGATGCCTGCCAGGGTTGCGGCTTTGTCCGAAAGGGATACCGTGGCCCTGGCACACAGGCAACTGAAGGAACACGGGTGGGTTTTAGTCAGTAAAAGTCTGACACGCCATCCTGCTCCGCCCAGAGCGGGAGAAGTTATTTGACAATTTCCCACCCAAAAAAAAGGTTATTCATTTATAATTATAAACCATACATATTTGGTATATTGAAACTGTTTGTACTCCCCGTTACTTGTCTTTAAAGGTTCATTAGAAAACCAGCGTCAGACAGCACCTGTCTGGCATTAATGCTGAAATGAACCTTATTAGTGCAGCCGTGAGGCACTATTCTTTTAAAACAGTATTTTCACTTTTATTTTGTGTTTTATGAACTGTGACAAAATAAATTTTATTCTTTATTTATTTATAATATATTTAACAATTTATGTACCTACACACATATAAACAGACAAGAAAAAAGGAACAGAAAAATACGTACAAAGGTGATGCTTATTTCTAATGAAATCTCTTCCAGCATACCTGCGATAGGAAAGTATATATAGAGATGTAGACAACGTGTGTTCTTTATTCATTCCGACCTCGCCGCCGAGGCCCAGCTCGAAATCCCGACTAAATAAAAGTCCTCCCCGTCCCTTGCCTGTAAGCGAAGCGCCAGCACGCGTTTTAGCTGAGCAGTCTGTAGCTTTAAATCCCCCTGATAATAATTATAACCCTGATGTTATCCAGCCACCGACGGTCCCTTGCCATCCTCCCTTCGACGCTGCCGTAAGCCGAGGTTCGTGCCCTTAGCGTGCAGTCGTTTAGCTTATAAGCAATTTTACGCCCTGGCTGGAGGCTTTAAGTTTCGTTAGGAGCTTATGACGTGTGTTCACCAACATTCAAACCACCGGTTAGGTATTTAAACAGTTGGTTTATGTCAAATTTCCTAAGAAATTTTGAGTAAACAACTGATTAAATATCTAAACAGTTGATTTAAATGTTGGTGAACACAGGCCTAAGGCAATCACAGGAAAGTCCGGTTAAAGAGTCTCAACCCCTCGTGGTTAACTCTGAGATTCCTTAGATAAAAACCAAAAAAACAACACCAAAAAAAACCGTGTGTTCTTTATTTTATCCTTTCTTTTTTTTTTCACTCACTCTTCTTTGCTACTGGCAATCTCTTTGCCAACCATTCACTCTTGAAGTTTCTTCGTATTCTGTATCTACTTTTATCATTCTTCTGTAATACCATAAAAAGGAGCTTCATGGTATTGTGGCGGTATCAACAACGCCACATGCAAACTACGCATCAAAGACCTGACGTCACAAATCCTGCATCGCGCTATCAGAGTTTACCACGCGACTAGCATATATACAACATCCCGACATCAACTGTCGGGCAGTCGCCCACCAGACACAACACCCGTCTGGTCGAAGGATCCTCCCTTAACTATAGAGTATGAGTGAACTTTACACCCTGTTTCTCATACCTCTAAAGTATAATTATCTTTTAAAAGGACGGTAGTGAGCCTTCTGCTTTTAACCTGCATCGCACCGGAAGCTGTGAATATTCGGCGCGACGGTTGCAGCACCCCTGCAGCAGACTGCTACATCCGGTTTCAACTTCCTGCTCTTTCCAAATCATGGTTTTTAGTTCGAAAACGTTCTATTGGTTTTATTTATACCTTCCTTTCTGAGAGAACACAAAAAGTTTCCATATGCTTGAAACAATTTACCTTGTTGGCGGTATTGTGTTTTTAGAAACTTTAAATTACATTCATGATCACTGTGAAACTTTGATGTTCTTATTTCCAGCTGGTTTTGTAATGATTTCTGCAGAATAAGAATACAAATTTATTTTTGTTAATTTCGGAGCTGCATTCTACCTTTTCGTAAATAAGGATACCAAAGTTAAAATACTGAACTTACAGCTCATAGACATAGATTATAGCTAAGCATATTCTATAGTAAAGAATATAAAATATAGTCAATTAAAATATATAATAAATTACCAGAAAAAAATAAAAAGAAAAACTTTGTACATTCATAAATAAATTAAAACAATTTCTATTATCTAAATGCTATTACAATATCAATGAATACTTAAATGACAAATTTTAAATAACATGTTATATGTTAATAATCACAATACCTATTCAATATTATTATTATAACAACTAAGTAGTCAAATAAAAGCCCCTCTTCCTCTCTTCTACTTTTGCTGTGCCCGACAGGGTCCACAATGATCATATCTTTGTAAAACCTACCACCTAAGTTCACATGTGGAAGCAATAAATATATTGAGTGGGTATTGAGTTTAGTATAATATACTACACATAAATTAACTTTTATTTTTATTTATTCAGTAACAATTCACATTGTGTTTGAAAATAATCCAGCATGAAACATAAGTATTAGATGTACAAATAAAAATAAATAAATAAAAAAGAATCCATGCAATTAAAATTACAATTCAATTTAAATTAGAAAATATTATTTAGATATTATTTACTTAAAACTCATAGACATACACTATAGCTAAGCATATTCTATAACACAGAATAATATATTATACTACACATAATTACAATGTTCAGATCAATAAATTCATATATTCGAAACAAATTTTGTTTTTAATATTGTTAACTTTATTATAAGATATAATTTAGCTTCGATTTTGCTCGTCATTTAATTTTAACAAAATTTCTAATTTTAATTTTAAGTATTTGACATTTTGTACGCTGTTAACGGCAAACCATAGACATCTACGAGTATGTACCTATTTTATTTATAATACCTATTTACTATGTTTAACCAATAAAAACTATGACAACTCACGGATATAGACTATTATAGCTAAGCTTATTCTATAGTATAGAATCTATACTACATTTATTTAAGGTCTCTGCACACAGCGGGCGCGGCGCGGCGGGACGGGACGCCGGCGCGACGCTGAGCAGTTGTAATGTACTAGATATTACGGAGGACGCCACACAGAGCGTTGCGTCACGTCGCGTCGAGCCGGACGGCTCTGTGTGGCGTCGTCCGTAATATCTAGTACATTACAACTACTCAGCGTCGCGTCGGCGTCCCGCCCCGCCGCGCTGCGCCCGCTGTGTGCAGACACCTTTACACAATAGCGATCATTTCCCGTGAATCAATAACAAAGTTTTAATTTCAGAGGTCCGCGACACCTGACGTCTGCGAGCTAATATCTAAACACCTGGACAATAGACACAAAATATCTTTGTATATTTACTGAAACTTACAGTATACCTACTTATCTATGGGTTAAGGTCTAACAAAGATATTATAATACCAGCCTATAACTGTCCCACTGCTGGGCAAAGGCCTCTTCTCATACAGAGAAGGCACGAGCATTGATCACCACGCTTGCTTAAGACGGGTTGGCGATTTCAGACTTATATCAACTATAAGTCCAGGTTTCCTCACGATGTTTTTCCTTCACCGATGTCAGTAATGTCCAAGATAAACTCAGAAAGTACATATGAATTGAAAAAGTCACATTGGTACTTGCCCAGATTTGAACCCACAACCTCATGCATGAGCGGCGAGGCCTTAACCAACGGGCCATCATGACAGATTACGAGAACAAAGATATTGCAGTACATTAAAATCAGATATTGTTAAAATAAATCTGATCATCAGGCAATATACACTATGCTCCGTAATCGCTAAGCCCGATGTTTCTTTTCTGCATTTAAAGATTTTCTTTTTCTTGCAGAAATCTGAGAGACTATTTTAGCTTGATTTGCAAAATTACTAATTCCCACTGATACGAAAAGTTCTTTGAATATTAACAAATAATCTTAAAGGTTGCAGAATTTTCCTATAGCATTTTATTTTCCCTCGCGTGTCACGGACAACACGAATGTGGACGGCAGCTTGACACCGGAGCTGGATGCCTAGCCAATATCTAAAGGAAAATGATATTCTGTTAGAAGTCAGAGCTTATTTCACGTAGACGTTTTCATTTTTTAGGGTTCCGTAATCAACAAGGAACCCTTATACGTGGCTGCACTAAAAGTATCGGGAATGGAATATTTCCACTGTTCCTGTCATATTAAAATCTTTTTAATTGAAAACTCCTTGGTTGTAAAAATCGAATACCATTTATTTATTTAAAAAAAGATTCTCGGTCTTGCCACAAGGTTTTGTCAAACTTGTTTAGTCGTTGAGAAAATGGAATTGACTCGAGAAAATTCAAGAGCGATGATTTATTATGACTTTCGAAGTGGTTTAACACAAAAACAGTGTGTTGACCGGATGATTTCTGCATTTGATGATGAAGCCCCATCCAAAACCACAATTTATCGCTGGTTTGCTGAATTTCAACGTGGACGTGTCAAGCTCAGTGATGATCCCCGTCAAGGTCGTCCAAAAACTGCAGTCACCCAAGAAAACGTTGATGCTGTGCGTAAGCTGATTGAGGAAGATCGACATGTGACATACCGCGAAATTCAGGCAACTTTAGACATTGGCATGAGTCAAATACAAATAATCTTGCATGAACAATTAGGTGTAAAAAAGTTGTTTTCCCGATGGATACCGCATTCGCTCTGTGAAGAGCAAAAAGCGGCTCGCGTTACTTGGTGCATCAGAACTCTCGAAAGATTCCACGCAGGATCCTCAAATGCTGTATACAAGATCGTATCAGGTGGCGAATCCTGGATATATGCGTACGAACCAGAAACAAAAAACCAGTCACGAGTTTGGATGTTCGAAAATGAGTTAAAGCCAACAAAAATTGTTCGTTCACGGAGTGTTGCAAAAAAAATGGTGGCCACGTTTGTCTCCAAAACCGGCCATGTTACGGCTATTCCTCTTGAGGGACAAAGAACGGTTAATGCAGAATGGTATGCTAGCATTTGTCCATCACGACAATGCGAGTTCTCACACCGCGCACAGAACAAAAGAGTTTTTAGAGCAAGAAAACATAGAATTATTAGACCATCCGCCGTACAGCCCCGACCTATGCTCTAATGATTTCTATACTTTCCCTAAAATAAAGAATAAATTGCGTAGACAGAGATTTTCATCACCTGAAGAAGCTGTGGACGCCTACGAAACGGCCATTTTGGAGACCCCAACTTCCGAATGGAATGGTTGCTTCAATGATTGGTTCCATATGATTGGTTCCATCGTATGGAAAAATGTGTCAAATTTCGCGGAGAATACTTCGAAAAGCAATAAATACATTTTTAAATAGTAATGTTGTGTCTCTTCCTTGATTCCCGAAATTTTCAGTGCCGCCCTCGTAGTTTCACCATGTCCGTCTGTCTGTCTGTCTATCCGCGGCTTAGCTCAGAGACTCTTAGTACTAGAAAGCTGTAATTTGGCATGGGTATAAATATTAATCACGCCGACAAAGTAGTAAAATAAAATCATGTCATTCCCTCCCCTACACATACAGTGGGGATGATATTTTTTTCTCGTCTATTTCATAGTGTAAGGTATCGTTGGATAAGCCGTTCAAAATTGCGGGTTTGTGATAACCATTTTTCAATTCAGGGATACGGTTGCGAAGCAAATTTTTCTCAGTCAAGTGTGTGTGCCCTTGCCAGCTTAATGTATGTTTTTTTTTTTTTTAAACTTTGCCCCACACTAGGAATTTCTCCTGTATTGTGGCGCACCCACGTTACAAACATTTAAACTCACATACACAAACAGCCAGACCCGGAACAACTACTTGTAGATCGAACAAATATTTGTTCCGTGCGGGAATCGAACCCGCGACACGCAGCGCAGCAGTCAATCGCTTAACCACTGCACCAACCGTGCCGTCAATGATATGTAAATAAAATTAAACTATCACAGAAAAGTAGGCGACATGTTAACGAGTAATAGTGAACCAACTTACATTTGTAGTTATTTGGAGAATTGACCGTCACGTATATCGATGTATGGGAGAACATGTGTTTCAACTACAATGTTAAGTTTGTTCTTGGGATAAATTCGTTCCAACTACGGAACCCTTCATTGTGCGTGGTCTGACTCGCACTTGGTCGGTTTTTTTTTTGTAGAATGGTTCCAAACCCAAACTTTTACTATCAAACTCAAACTCAAATCTAAAGCATTTATTTGAATTGACAAGGTGTCGGTTAGTCAAAATTATGAAGCTAGTTGCCCATTCCAAAGCGTAGTAAGTTTCTATGGAAAAGAACTGGTCTAATTAAAATTTCTTATCAAATCATTCTTAGGTAGGTATGTTATTTTAAAAGACCAAACCGTGAAGTTCTTAAGTACTGTACCTGCACTGAAAAAAATGTTTACTTATACATAACTAAACTTTCGTCAACATGTAACACAAAAAGTGACCACATAACTTTATGCAACATGTAACCAAAACCAATAGGCTGTTTTTGTATTTTATAGACAAATCACTTTTATTAAATAAAGTTAACTTTTATAAAGTCTTGTCAAACTTTGATTATTCCTTAAATAGCCGAAGTAGTTAGGCTAAATATTTATTTCAGTGTGGCGTTTGGTCCTTCATGACTGAGAAGGATCAGACGTCAGATACTTAGAAAACGTCAAAACTAGCTTGACGCAACATCTTACCCACTAAAGTCTTCGAAACTTCAACAACTCAGCTGTCAAAATCATGAATCGATTACACAAAGCTGTACCGCTACTAGCTACTAAAATTAGCCGCTCTAACCGAGGTCAACTAAATAATCGTACGGCAAGTGAACCCTCGTCAATGGTTGCTGTTTCTGACAGCTCCTGACTGGAAACTTTGGGGTGTAAACAAGGTTCCTATACAAGTTATTTAGTGCTCAATTGGTGCTTAAGCGGCTTTACCCGCTTTAAGTTTAGATAGACTTATAATGAAGTTGGATAAGAAACAAATCTGCTGTGAGAGGCAAGAAGATTGAATTGTTTGTCGATACATATGAGTACTTAATATAACGAACGTAACTTGAGAGATTAACAAAAATGTGTAAAAAATAACCAAGAGACAAATATTTCTGAATTGACCTTATTGTGAGTACCGCAACAGTGGGATATGTTATTTAAAAAAGAATGAATTGCCGTGCGTTAGTCTAAAAAAATTGTCAATGGCTCAACCGATTGTGATGAAACTTTGTTAAGTTCCGGAGAAGGTTCCTAAAAAAAAAGGCATTGGAAAGCAATATCTAGGATAACATACAAATCAAGATACTAATTAAAATGAAATCAGAAGAAAAAATACTTAAAATTGGAGATAGAATTGTGCTGAAAAATTTTAGACAGATTAATTAGCCAAATGTGCCTTCTACCGTAAGTTACCATGAATTATTCCGCGGAAAATTAAATTTTACACAATATCATCTAAAAAGTCACCTCAATTCTATATTGGACCAATAACACGGCATACAAAATTCCAACAGTAATCACGCCGAATCACAAAAAATATTCCGGTCCAAAAGACCAGATAAGGACCAAACCGAAACGGTCATTGCGCTCCCAAAGAAACTGTTGACGACCCCTTATCCATTGGACAATACAATATATTAACACCAATACTGAAAACCCTTTTGTAAAAAAGGGCAGAAAATATCCCACTAACATAAAATTTATGTGAAGGTCTGTGTGTTTGTGAGTTTAGATATTTGTTATACGCCTAAACATCTAAATGGATTTGGATGAAGTTTGGCATACAGGTAGGTACGTAGAAGTAAGTACGTAGTAGGTAAGTACCTAGAACATATCCTGAGGCCTATTTAATAAAGAAATACCGATCGACGTCAGCGCTAACCGACCCAGACGACCTCACAACCCTCCTCCAGGAGAGTAGTAGGGGCCACCAGTACAGCTCGAAAACACAAAACACGACCGTCATTCCGACCTCGCCGCCGAGGCCCCTCGCGAAATCTCCGACTTAACAGTCCCCCCCGACCCTTGCTCGACGAAGCGCCAGCCCGCGCCGTAGATGAGCGTGTAGCTTTAAATTCCCCTATTAATAATCATAACCCTGAACTGATCCAGCCACCTGTCCCTTGCTGTCCTCCCTCCGACTCTGCCCTAAACCGAGGTTCGTACCCCACAGGGGGTGCCCTTAGCGCGCAGTCATTTAGTTTATAAGTTTTACGCCCTGGCTGGAGGCTTTAAGTTTTTAGGAGCTTAAGGCAACCACAGGAAAGACCTGTCAAAGAGTCACGATCTCTAATGGTCAACTACAGAGTTGACCATTAGAGATCGTGACTTTTTTTTTATCTAGGCCATCTCAGGATAGCCTAGAAAAAAAAAAAGTGATTTCGGGCTCGTGACTAAATGAAAATAGCCGTAAGTTTTACGCCCTGGCTGGAGGCTTTAAGTTTTTAGGAGCTTAAGGCCTGTGTTCACCAACGTTCAAACCACCGGTTAGGTATTTAAACAGTTGGTTTATGTCAAATTTCCTATGAAATTTTGAGTAAACAACTGATTAAATATCTAAACAGTTGATTTAAATGTAGGTGAACACAGGCCTAAGGCAACCACAGGAAAGTCCGGTTAAGGAGTCACGATATCTAAAGGTTAACTCTGAGATGCTCTAGTTAAAAAAAAAAATTACGTCAGGTGACAGGTGACAATCCGACAATTTTACAAGTTCCTTTCACCATTTTCTGCTTTTTCAAGGCGAAAGCGCCAAGGTAGCCCGAAATTAAATTTTTCTTACGTTTTTGAAACTTGCAGGTCAGTGTCAGGTCGTATGTTGATCTGAATATGATTCGCGACCGTTACAAATCTGTATTTATAGAATTATAATCATTGAAATCACACCCCCACCGACCGATCACCATGTTCGGCAAATCGATCCCTTGGGAGAAACGAGCCAAATATCTAGGTGTGACTCTCGATCATCATCTCTCGTTTTCAGAGCATAAAAAGATGGTGCTTTTGCGCGCCTCATTCGCTCTCTATAGGCTCCACTCCGTTCTCAATGCTAAAAGTAAGTTGACACTAAAGAGATTTTTTTTTTAAATCAGCTCTCTAATTTAATATAAGCCTGACTACTTCATAAAATCTTGACATTTGAGGATTATACTAACTTAAGGAGTCATATTACTGATTCTAATGATATCTAATAATAAATTCTGTAAATACATATTTTTACGGTCGCAAATAAGATAGATAGATAGATAGATAGAATACTCTTTATTATGTACACCATAAAAATTACAGATATATGTAAATGTAGAACTGTTACACAGGGTGTCACAATGGGCGGTCTTATCGCTAAAAGCGATCTTTTACAGACAACCTTTTGATGGATCAAAAAGTAGAAGTAGAGACAATACTGCAGGTAGTCAGTGGTGTACCACTTACATATATACAATAAATACACATACACAAAGCATATAGATACTTATCCATATACATATGATAATAAACATGATACAAGAGCAAGGAACTTTAAGTAATGATGATGTTTAAGGAGAGAGGAAGTGATTTTTAACCAGAATTTTAAAAGTGGACAAAGATTGAGCACGCCTTATCGAGACGGGCAAGGCATTCCATAACCGTACTGCTTGAACTGTAAAAGACTTGTCATAGAAACTAGTGGAATGCATTGGCATCTCTAGTCTCAAGTTTTCCGATGACCTCAGATATCTATTATGTGTGTCATGAAGGAACTTGGACTTGGACTTTCATCAACATAATATCCAGACAATAAGCTGTAAATTGCGAAAATCGTAAGTATAATTTAAATTTTCACGGACCTTAGCGCTTCCCCATAAACAGCTTTGTCGTAAAAACTCTCGTGAAAATTTGTAAATTTTGTCATTTTTTTCGACAAATATGTCCCATTGTCAGTTGAACATAGGATAATTTTAATCCCGGTAGTAGTTACGTTCCCATTCTAAATGTCTTTTTTCGACCTCTCCGCAGCCGCGGGCAAAAGCTAGTAAAGAAAATATATCCGAAATTGTGAAACCGCGTTCACAGTAACGCTGTCATTCAATATCCAGTGATATCTCATTTTGCCGCGCGAATAGACTTGAAGAGAATGGATACCGATTCAGAGACCCTTAGGGCCCGAACACACGTACGAAAACCACACCACAACCACAACTACACAATGAAAAAAAAATTTGTCCGTCATGTAGATTATTAAAAAATATTGGACACGTTTTTTTTCTTTTTTACGTAATCAAAACATTACGGCGATACATTGAGTTCAAATGTGGCATAACGTCACTTCTCAGTAGGTTTTACGAGTATACGTAGCTATGACGTAACGAGCCCGCACTCCTCAAGTTTAATGTGTTTTATCTAAGTCATTCTTTATTAATATGATAAAGCAAAAAGTACGTGTCTAGTATTTTTTTAATATCTGATTGACGGACTAAACAGTTTTCCTTTTTTTTTATCCAGGACACATCCCTATTGTAAGAAGCTGCAGCTCGGCACTATTTGATTATACGTAACCACGGCTTGTCCACATTTTGTCGCTTCGATGTGGTGTGGTTGTGGTACGTGTGTGCGGGCCCTTATGATCTGGTTTAAGTTATAGAAGCGTGATTGTGGATGGTAACACAATAGAAGAGGGAATAATAAATCTTTCTTTCCACGACCATTCTTTTGGTAAGTATGGTTTGGGATAGATAAATATTGCATTACGGGGTTGAGCTAAATAAAAAAAGGTGGTATTTTTTTATAACTTCAGTTTCTGTTCCAGAATCAAACGACTTAAAGTATTTTGAAAAGTGACTCAACGTAAATTTCTTTAAAATATTAAGACCCTCTGAAAATGCTCATGACAAATAGCATTTTCAGATGCTCTTCGTCGTACGATCTTACTAAACTTAATTTGAACTTAGCGACCATTAAATGAGAAACCCATGAGCAATCTATAAGTGTGTAGTGTTAGTGTCAGCAAAATTATACATTATAATTTCATTAATGTACTACGATACTACTTTTTAGGGTTCCGTAGTAAACAAGGAATCCTTATAGTTTCGCCATGTCCATCTGTCTATCTGTCCGTCTGTCCGCGGATTAGCTCAGAGACTTTTAGTACTAGAAAGCTGTAATTTGGAATGGGTTTTCATTATTAATTACGCCGACAAAGTGGGAAAATAAAATCTTGATCTTTTAGGGTGTCATGTTTTTCAACTACAATATTAAGTTTGTTCTTGGGATAAATTCATCCGAACTCGAACTCAAAGCATTTATTTCAAATAAACCAATTACAGGCACATTTGATCGGTCAAGGGGTCGGTCAGTCAGAAAGATGAAGCTAGTCGCCCATTCCGTAGTAGGTTTCCTATGGAGAAGAACGGACAAGAAACTCCACAAATCACACACTTTTTTATTTAAATTTTTAAACCTAGACAATGTTTTAATTACCCTAAAAATTAATGCTTTTTCATACGTATTAATGTAATGCGCATTTTCACTATATGGCAATACCTACCACCCATGAACTTCACGAGACAGGCTCGACCTAGTGTGGAGTTCATAAGCAAAATGCTTCCTTTGCGTCTTATTAGTTTTTTTGGAAAACTAGCTATTAATTTAGACTATAAGGAATCGTAAACAAAAAAAATACACGAACTACGGAACGCTTCATTGCACGTGGTCCGTCACGCACTTGGCCGGTTTATAATTCTCAAACACGAGAAAATCCTTAATTTAAAATATTTATTTCCAATATTGACTTGGCCTTTATAGACAATGCAAAAATAGTATCATATTCTAGACTAGCTGCTGCGTGCGGAATCGCCCGAGGGGCTTTTCTAAAATAAAAATTGTTTATTTTGATATGTAACTGCCTTATACAAGGTACAGTCAACAATACAACAATAAATTAAACTGCGTATATCTATTTTATTTTATTTATTATATTCATTTTAAGAAAACTTACAGCTAATACATTCGAATAGTCATAGGTGATATGTAGAAGAAGGCCAATTACAAGTTTCCACTTATATAAACTTATGTGTAAAATTGACACCACGGTACAAACAGCGTGAAAGTTAAACATAGAAACAACTGAAGAGAATAAACAAAAATAAGATAAATTACACAACAAAGTTACACTTCAAAGAAAAAGTTACTTAATATTTTTTTTTTTTCTGGACACTATTTGTGAATAAATCAAGCTCAACATCCCGGCACACCTTATTGAACATTCGACATGCTCTCAAAATATATGTATTTTGCCTATAGTTAGTTCTAGTCAACTTAAAGCACATAATGCTCTAAGCTAGTCAAAGATTGGCAAAACCCATAGTCGGCCCATCACTACTATTTAGTTTGTTTGAAAAAATCACTTTTTTAATTTCGATGTTAGAATTTATTTGATAGTTCTAAAATACTCGTATGGATTAGTAAAAAAAAAAGTCCACTGCCAGTGTTTTCTTTCATTGTCGTATTATTGTCTCCAAATTGTATAATTTCATAAATTCATTTAGAAAAAGCTATTCAAAATCAAAATATTTTATTTCACATAAACCTACATGGGCACTTATGAAACGTCAAAACCTAGGTGCACGGTTCCAATTAGTCGTTTCCTATGCATTATTATTATTTTGACGTTACAAACAGTCATTACAATTTTATTTATTTGTATAGATGTGTTGATACTCATTTGCAGCCCAGAACCCAGCATATAAGTCGAAAAAAAAATCGTTCGTGTGCTGACATCCCTCAATCGAGTCGTCGCTATACTATAGATGACTTCTGTTCCTGCCCAGGACCCGACTAGCGATACCAAATCTAATTATGTAAATTTGCCAAGCAATTTAAGACTTACAAGTAAAAATGTATTTTTGAACTGGGCAGCCAATGGGTTAATGTAATCAATTCTTCCACCATCTTTCCAACTTCTCACTTCCTATAACCTTGCACCAAACGCGTGTGATCTCGCCAGAGGCGCAGCCTCTCCTCTGAACATTGAATTTTGTGTCCCGACACATTTTGTGGAAAATATTACTTCGTCGACACGTCGGTATTATGTTAGCCGGTAATGCCTCTGACAGGATACAATTATGGGATTTCAGGAAGCTGTGTGAGTATGTGATTGCTCATTATTGTTTCGATCGAGGGTTGACAAGGAGATGATAATGTGAATGGTAAGTAAGATGGAAGTTGGTTTACAAGAATAGCTGTTTTCGTATTTGGTTCAGGTCGATAAAGACCTCTCTAGGTCTTTATCGACCTGAAATACCTGAAATATTTGCTCAGCATTTTTTCTAGTTCTCTAACCAAAAAAAATGCTGAGCAAATATTTGATACGCCATTTACAAGCATTGTATACTTAAGGTGACGATAACCGATTTTTAATGATTTGGAAAAAATATATGTTAAATAAGAGCATTTTCTTAATAACTTAAGATATGAATATTTTAGATTATGTTTATATTATATAGTGAAATTAATTTGTAAAGATATGTCTAACGCGGAGAAAAACTGAGAATCACGCAAAATTTATCAGGAGTATTTTTCTGAAACCTTTACCATTTTTAAGATAATTTAATTGTTGATCTTGTAGTATACGTGTTTTATTAAAATACCTTTTGTTTTATTTATAATAAATTAATAAAGCGTCTTATTTGGGACAGCGCTCCTGAATGGGCGAGTCCTATTACTGGCTGGACGTACGATGCGTGAGCTCAGTATACAGAATACGTAATCTAACCACTCAAGGTCACTGGCATATATCTGGGCCTTAACTAGAGATTTTAATGTTAACTATGTTATCTATGAGAGCAAATAAGCCATTATCTTGCACTATTTTAATGATTAGAGATTTAAATGTGACTATTACTAATCGTAACTACTCGTAATAATTAAAACGCAGTGGTAAAGTAGCCACAGTTTATTTCATTACCATTGCAAACTAATGATTCTCAAATCTGACAGTAATACTAGAATTTAGAATACAAATAATGTTCCGATAAGGTTATATGCTGCAAATAATTTCGATTAAAAAAAAAAAAAAAGGTTTTTAAATTAAAACCAACTTAAAAGACTGGAAACAATAAGACAATACTTAATAATATAAGCAATTTCCTACAGTTGGACCAAAACAAAAACATATTATTTTGATTCTTCATGGAGAAGGTACAAATTCTAAAATAACATAACATAAATGTAAATTGTAGCTTTTGTAAACGATATCATTACTCACTGATGAACGTTTTGTAAACCAAATAATGTTACTGACACGTTTCAAAACGGTATTGAAACCAGTAATGTAATGCTTTATTGACGGAAAGTGATACGTTTATAGATGTACTAGCGTTTGCCCGCGGCTCCACCCGCGTGGATGTCGGTTATCGAGTATAAAAGTTGCCTATCTCTGCCAAATTTCATGACGATCCGTTCAGCGGTTTAGGCGTGAAACATAACAGACAGACAGACAGACAGAGATACTTTCACATTTATAATATTAGTATAGACTAGCGACCGCCCCTGCTTTCCACGGTTTTTAGAACTTCGAGATTTATGTATATCTAAGGAGTGGAACTCTCTGCCTGCGTCTGTTTCCGAATGCATACCTACAAGCCTAATCTGTTCAAAGTGAGAGTGAACAGACTTCTTCTGGGTAAGCTCACTCCATCGTCAACTTTGTCTCTGTCACCTCTGACCTAGACTAGAGTCAGAGCAAACCCATCGTAAAAAAAAAATGTATACACAACCACCTTCCAGAATAAATTCTCTAAATGATGGTGAAAACCGCATCAAACCCATTGCGCAGTTTAGAAGAACAACGCGGCGACACAGACAGACAAGAAAAGCGACTTTAATTTATAATTGATGTAAAATGTATATATGTGATGGATTATTATGTTTTTGATGAGTTGCAGTAATGAAAATTGGGTGTAATGTGGGCTTGATAGAAGATATTTGTTGAAAACATTCTCTTTAGACTTATTTTATAGTGGAAAATGTTAGCAGATTGATAGAATATTATTTATAGACTCGTAAGTATATGGTAATAGTTATTAAATAAACAATTTCCTGAAGTTAGACTCAGACTGTACTCCTTCACCAGAAAACTCCAAGGCTAAATATTACATTCCACATCATGGAGTCATTCGCAGTTCTAGCACCACTACACAACTACGCGTAGTATTCGACGCATCAGCTTCTACAAGTTCGGGAGTGCCATTTAACGACATTCAGATAGTCCTAGTCGGTCCCGTAGTTCAAGATGATCTGTTTTCCATTTAAACACGTTTTCGTCAGCATTTTTGGACCACATATTATGAGATATCAAAAAAAAAACACGTAGAAATACACAATAAACCGCATTATGCATTCGCTCTATATCAAATACTGGTATTCAGCTTCATCCGATTAGACTGGAAGCTGACCCCAACATAGTTGGGTAAAGGCTAGGCAGATGTTGATGATCTAATTTTAAAATATAAGTTAGTGCAGTTTTATCTTACCTTTTAACCATGCTATTAAAACAATCAACTGCACTACTGGAAGTATTCGTTTGTTCTCACACTGAAAAAAATGTTTACATATACATAACCAAACTTTCGTCAACATGTAACACAAAAAAGTGACCACATAACTTTATACAACATGTAACCAAAACCTGTGCTGGCTGTTGTGTATCACTTTTATTAAATCAAGTTAACTTTTATAAAGTCTTGTCAAACTTTGATTATTCCTGAAATAGCCGAAGTAGTTAGGCTAAATATTTTTTTCAGTGCACTAGTCCGATTCATAAGTTTGATCGTCGAACTGATGAATTTTGATTCATCAGTTCGACGATCAAACTTATGAATCGGACTGTACTTAAATTTGTTTCCAACCAATAATAAGACTTATCGACGGAGCCCCGCTTTGCGGGGCTCCTACTTCTGGATGTGTTAAAAAAAACCACGCAGGGGATTGCGGGGTCTTTGTCTCGCCTCTCTGAGTCGGGGTACCCCAAGTCCCGAACTCGCTTTGCTCGCTCTTGTGAAATCCTAAGTAAAATCTCACTACACTGAAAGAAATGTTTGCATAACTGTAACAAAAGTTTTGGTTACTGTTTACACAAAAATTGTGACTTGCGAACTAGATGTTGTCTGTTACAAAACCCTGTTTGACTACAAAATCAGTTTTGGTAATTTAAGCAAAGTTTATTTCCTTATAACTAAAGTTGAGTTATTTTTAAAGTAACTTAATTAGTTTGGCTAATTATTTATTTCAGTGTAGTTCGACGATCAAACTAGTGAGAACATGCCGAAGAGTTAGGCCCTTTGTTCACGGCACGGTTTCTTTACGGCACGGCTTATAATACACCGTAGAAAAAACGTGTCTGTCAACAAGCTTCCATATTTTCCGTCCACGGAGAGAATACTTTTCCGACACCAGTCAGTTGTACAAGATTTGGAACTAATAAAGTTTAAATTCGTTAAACACATCATATTCGTTTGTATGAAACTGACAGGTGTCGGAAAAGCATTCTCTCGGTTGACGGAATATAGTAATCCATACAACACTGACGACAGTGCCTACACACACCGTATAAACCGTGCCGTATGCCGTGGAAAAAAGTGTCTGTCTTCAAGCGTCCATACAGTTGATCGCAGGTTTTATAATGTTACCTTGTTGGTAAAAAAATAATTAATCATTATTTTTATTCAACATGAATTATTCGATATTTCTTTAAATCACCAGAAAATCTCAATTTTTCCCGTGACATAAATCACTAAAAACCGCCAGAAGTGAGGTTGCATCGTATAAAAAGCCCGTTCTACACTGTCACCTCCAATCCGTTTTCAATTAACGTGTCCAGAGGAGCGTTAACGCCCGGCGTACACACCCCGCGTTAGGGTTAGTACACATGATGAGACCGGATTTGAATGATGCGAGTTGTGTAAGCCGAGGACTAGGATGGTTTCAGACTGTTGTATAGTTTAACATGGATATCTCTGTAAATGTAACTTACCTATCTCATCTACCTATACAGGGCCAAATTAAATTAGCTAGCGAAACTCTGAAGACGTGATGTGTGCCTATCGATATCTAAACACTAAAATTCAGAATCGTATACTGAATCGATTTCAATAATTTTTTAAATAGGTAATTTTTTAACCCAAAAATAATTAAAGCTACGTAAAATACAGTCACACTTCCGCTGTACAGCCAGAAGAAACCAAAATGGACGAAGTACCTAATACGCTAGAGTGCTAGACCCTTATACATGTGCGACTGTGTGCGTCCGTAGGTTTATAATGTGACCACAATTTTTTCCCACAATCAATATAACCTCCTTATTACAGCGCGTGCGAGGCAGTAGCAACAGTATCCTGCAGATGGTTGTATCTCGTGCGGATTGCCCTATCCAGAACAAATGGATGCATGTTGTGATGGGTGTTGACTAACATAAGTTCATAAGATTTAACTAACACAATAGGTAATTATAAGTAATGGTATTGTAAATGTAATTGTAATAATATATTTATCTGTATTTTTCAATGTATTTTTATAATTTGTAATTTGTATAGATTAATTTTATCTGAAAAAACTAATTAATAATAATAACTAATGTAATAAAATAGGTAGGTGTTTTTTTTTCGTGATTTTTTTTATTCTGCTATTCAGGGCGGAGAAAAATCCAGCAAATCCAAGATCATAAAAATCGGTCCAGCCTTTCTTGAGTTATAAATGGTGTAAAAAACCCGACTTTGTTTTATATATTAAGAAGATTATACACAACATTGTGCAACCACCCTAACCCATGACGCCCGCCCCTTATTCAAATATCTCCCAGACGTGGTAGGATGCTAATTACGTAGACTAGGGTGCCTACAGCCCCATTGAATGATGCTCCCGGTATAATACAGACGGGATTTGACTTAGATTTCATTGTGTGTGACTTTGTTGAAGTAAAATAAAGCGATTAATGAGATCTGAAGGTAATTAAGTGGTTATAAGCCGATGTCTGCTTCCGTAGAGGATCTAGATAATATGTTTTCAATTAAAGATTTTTTTGGGTATTTCTATTGTATTCTGTTACTTTCTTGTGTAGACATAGATTTAAAATTAAATTAAATATTAGTTTGTTTATGGCAACTAGGCCTAATTGTTAGTAACATTGTTCTTAAAAACTATTGTTAGTAAAAAAACTCAGAAAACTAAATCAAAAAGAAAATTGTAAGGTTAGCTGTGGTGTATTGTCCCACCACTCTGTAGATATAGTAGAAAAAACAGCGTGCTGGTTAGGTGTCTCATGTCTCAATATGCCCCATTTATGCAAACAGGAACCAACACACAGTTTGAGTGAAATTGAGTTTAGTACATAGATGGTGCTCAAATCAAGCATTCTATCTTCCCAAAAAAAATGGTTCCATTTTACCGACTAACAACAGAGATACAACATTGTCACTTGTGGAACCAACGCCCATTGGCCACCTTTTAAAAAATTGTAAAGAACTAAACAGCTTGTTTACAAAAACATATAGTAAAACTAATTGTTCAGACCCATGGCCATTATAATTATGCAAACCACAACCAATGTTGGTTGGTTTCATCTAGCATAAAAAGTTACAATATCACATATATGTTATATATGTTATATATGTTTTAAATCACTGTTAAATGTAATAAAATGATTCACTATCTAATAAATGGCATTAAAAAGTATCTTAATTATAAAAAAATACTTTTATTTTTAGTATTTTGCAAGAAGGAACTAAGCAACAAAGTATGTTTTTGCAAGAAAGAACCAACCGGTTTTTTAACAATTTACTTTATACTATAACTTTATAAAATTTATAAAACAGATATTCCTAGATAGGCTACAGTATCCCACAAAAGGTTAACAAGTATTCATTCAATAATATACTATGTACGCATTTTGCACACTCTGTTTGCTCTGTTTAGCAAAAGTCTCGTTTTCTCGAAACCAACCTGCTGTGGGTTGGTTCTTGTTTGCAAAAATGGGTCCAATGTAAAACGTTCTAAAAGGTATTAGAACATTCTAGACACACTTATCGAGGTTCCTTATTGAGCCGTTTTTAATAATTCCTTCTCAGTCACGAGATAATATTTTTTTAGTGGAC
The DNA here is from genome assembly GCA_947523025.1 of Dryobota labecula. Lineage (NCBI taxonomy): Eukaryota > Metazoa > Arthropoda > Insecta > Lepidoptera > Noctuidae > Dryobota > Dryobota labecula. The sequence continues at coordinate 23,759,358 of OX383284.1, read as the reverse complement.
CGTTGAGCGCACTCTTAAACAGCGTAATCTAAAGATTACGCCACCACCACCACCGGAAGCATGGCACTAAAGGGAGGAGGCCTACACTCAGCAGTGCATGGAACAAGGTTGCCAATGATGATGATGACAAAATAATCACCACTCCATAAGCAAGCAAGGTTGGCTCACCAGAATATTTCATCCAGACATCTCTCGTCCTTTCTTTCAGGTGGCTAGAGCTGCTCTGATCTATGACAGGAAACACTGTGAAGTAAATATAAAACATTTTGAGATCCATCATAAATTATCCGAACCGAGTGATGGAATGTTTATTCTCTTTCTAGTCGTTTGACACTTATCAAACTTTTTCTTCTTTTTTATTTCTTTATTTTTACCCTATAAGATGCTTTCTTTTTATAAATGGCATCTCGCATGTCAGCCTAAAAGGTTGTCGGCTGCGTAACGAGACTTTCCTGTAGGTGCCTTAATAAGTTAAGGCCTCCAGCTAGGGCAACAAACTTATAAACTAGCGACTGCACGCAGGGCAGCCCCTATAGGGCACGGACTTCGGCTTAGGGCGTCGCTGGGGGAGGACAGCAAGGTACAGGCTGGATCGGATTATACTCTGTATGATGACTTTCAACTAAGTAAAAGTAAAAAAAAAAACAAACAAACTTACTTATACTTTTACTAACTAACTTACTATGTTAGTTAGTTAAACTATTTAAGTTTGTGCTTTCCCCGGATATTAGCACCAAACCTTAATTCACAAATTCACATCAACAGCCAAAACAAAAAGACAACAAACATAGGTACCTTGTTGTTTATTTGTAATAAACAAATAAAACAGAGATCAAAAGCGGAGAACGTTTGGGCGGCACCCAGTTTCTATTAAACGAGGCAGGCAAGCGTTAACTCGCGTGAACAACAAACAAGCTAGTATTGAAATGTTTCGTACAGTTGTTAAAGATGCGATGTTTTGTATGTGGTGAGGTTATTAAGATTTGGAAGGCAGTGCTAAAGGCTACGATTAGTGAATTGAATCTATATCTATACATATGTGTATAAGGGTATCCTGTCTTTTCGCCGAAAATTGTTTGGCATATTATCACTTGCCAACCAACGTTTCGCCGATGTTTCACTTTGACAACTAACGATTAGCAAATTTTTGTATGACAACGTTTCATTTGGTAGAATTATTGTTAAGCTGATTATTGTAATGACACAAAACGTTTGGGACATTTATCATTTGTCAAACATTTCACTAGGCCAAACAACTATTAGACGAATGACGTTTTGTCAGTGTAATTTTTACATAAATTTTTTATTAAAGAATCTCAAAAATAACATTAAACCTTTAAATTGGCAGCAATGCAGAGCCATATAACGATAGGTTAGGTTAGGTTAGAGTATGACAAACAACGAACGAGCCGAGCGAGCGAAGCCAGCGTGCCGTGGCAGCGGCCGGCGATGTGCCAGAAGCGAATCGCTTTTGTAAAAGGAACAAACTAAAACATTCTTCTACTTGAAAGTTGACATTTTAAAAAGTGTCATTATGAAAAGCAGACCAAACGTACAGTTGGTAACTGTGAGGTTGGGAAATAAAACACAGTTATATGATAAGTTGGCAAACATTTTTCGGTGAAAAGACAGAACCGTATATAAGGTGTATCTATTCAAACACGAAATATTTTAAAAGATACACATATAGGTAGTAAAGATGCCATGGAAACGATATTTTTTAAATCTGAGTTTATTATTTAAAAAAAAAAAATATTTAAAATTACTTGATATGATGACTAAATTATTAAAAGGCACCGCGCTCGTACCGCCACCGTCTCGCCACGTCCGGGTGGGTCATTCATAGAATAAGTAAGTAAAGGTTTTTTTTTGCAAAATGTCTTTTTTTTTTTTTTTTTTTTTTTTGTGTATGGCATCTCGGAGGTATAACCACTGGGGGTTCCTGCTCCTTAACCGGGCTTTCCTGTGGTGCCGCAAGCTCCTAACGAAGTTTACGCCTCCAGCCAGGGGGTTTTTACTATATTCTACTTATGCTAGACGACTGCTCGCTAAGGGCACCCCAGGTGGGGCTCGAACCTCGGCTTAGGGCAGTGTCGGAGGGAGGGTGGCAAGGGAGCGTCGGTGGCTGGATAATATCAGGGTTCTGATTATTAATCGGGGGAGTTTGGATTACAGGCTCAGCTAAACCACATGCTGGCACATCGTTAAGCGTCGTCGTCAAGGGACGGGGAGGGCTATTATTATTGACGATAATAATAGTGGATCGGGGTGGGTTTCGCGCGGGACCTCTAAAGCGAGGTCGGAATTGTGATCGTGTTCGTGTTGTGTGTACTCTTCGAGCTGTACTAGTTTCCCTACGACTCTCCTGGATGAGAGTGGTGGGGTCGTCTGGGTCGGTCAGTGCGTGCCTTGGACGGCGGATCGTACTAATGCGGGAGGGGGTATAATTGGCGGCCTGTACAACGAGAGTGTTGCGGTGGGTGGTGGCAGAGTCAAAGAATCGCTTGGAAGAGCGTTTCAGAAATTGGGCTATTGTAGGCATTCTAAGCTCTACATGGAGGTTTGTGTTCCGAACGAACCAGGGGGCTCCCGTGCATTTACGGAGGAAACGATTTTGAATGATTTGCATCTTATGGATGACATGTGATTTTGCTTGGGCAAAGACTGGACTCGCATAGGTCATGATGGGGCGGATGCACGCGGTGTACAATCGCAATTTGCATTTGAGTGACAATTTGCTATTTTCGTGGACAAGGGAGTGAAGCCTATAGAGAGCGAAGGCGGCGCGCGAACGCGCCTTACTTACATGCTCAGAAAAGGAGAGGCGTTGATCGAGGATGACACCTAGATATTTGGCTCGCTTCTCCCAAGGGATAGGCTTGCCGAACATGGTGACAGGTTTGGGCTTTGGGGGGATTTTTCTCGGTTTTACGAAGAGAACCGCTTGGCTTTTGTCAGGATTGACTTCGATCCGCCACTTTCTAAACCACGCACCGAGCTTGTCGGCTGCAGTCTGGAGAGTGTTGGTAATGACATTATGACTCTTCCCTCTGTAGTAAACGGCCGTATCGTCTGCGAACAGAGCCAACTGAGCCTTTTTAAACTTCGGGATGTCGCTGGTGTAAAGCGTAAAAGCCAGGGGGGATATCACAGAGCCCTGAGGGACTCCTGCGCGTATGGGATGGGAGGAGGAGACCCTCTATGCGATAGCGAAAGGTGCGATTCGACAAAAAGTCTCGTAAGATGAGCACGAGACGCTCGGGCACACCGAGTTGGTACAGCTTGTAAATCAAGCCGTTGTGCCAGACTTTGTCGAACGCTTTCGCTATATCAAAGAAGATAGCTCCTGTCATAAGGCCGCGTTGAAAGCCGGCGCTTATGTCCTCGACTATACGGTGGACCTGATGGGTCGACGAATGTTTGGTACGGAATCCAAACTGTTCGTGGGGGATAAGGCCCTTAGTCTCGGCGTAGTCTCTGAGACGCTTATAAATAAGCCTCTCGTAGAGTTTGCCCATGACTGTGAGCAGGCTAATGGGGCGGTAGCTCGCGGGCTCCTTCTTGGGTTTACCGGGTTTGGCAATACCGATTACTGTGGCCTCTTTCCACACTTGCGGGAAGACATTATTGTTCATGGCTCCATTGAAGATGGTGGCCAAGAGCATTATCAGGTGGGCGGGGAACAATTGGACCATCCTATTGGTGATACCATCAGAGCCAGGGGATTTACGAGGTTTCAGACCCTTTATGAGCTCGTGCACTTCCGCCGGTGTGACGGGAGCCAGAGGATACTCAGGGTCTTCGACGGGCGGGAGGGAGGCTCTACGTTCGACTTCAGCGTCGACCTCATCAAGGTGAGCTTGGTCTACTGGTTGAGAGCTGGGCGAGCACTGGGCCTCTAGACTGTCGGCTAAGCATTCGGCTTTGTCGATGTCTTCGAAAGCGAGAGACGCGTCTGGGCGGATCAGTGGGGGCATTGAGGCTGAGCTACCTCCTCGGGGATTGAGTTTCCTTTGGAGTTGCCAGAATGCTAGATGGTTCGGCTCTAGGCTGTTCAGTAGCTTATCCCAGTCGGCGTCACGAAATTCCTTCACGCGTTTACTTACAGCACGCTGCAAGTAGCGCATGTGGATTTTGTTAGCCGTGCAGGGAAAGCTACTGTACGCACGGACGGCTGCGTTCTTCTCCGTCATCAGTGCACGTACATCGTCCGGCAGTTTCCCGCGACGGTTATCCGTCGCCGGAACCTCCCTTGAACATGTGTTCAGGACAGATTGTACGTGCTCTGTGAGAGAGTCGATCGCGGTCGTCGTGTCTGCGATAGAGTCGAACTGGTCGGGGATCGAATCCAATTGGGGGGACGTGTTAGCTTTCAAGCTTTCGCCTACTCGCTTCCAGTCCGTTATCCTTTTGGTGCGCGGGGGGATATTGGGGTCGTGAAGACCTATGCGAGGGGCCATTTCTACGAGAACAGGTCGGTGGTCAGAGTGAAGCTCGTGGTGCACCTCTATAGAGACCAACCGTAGGTTGATGTTCTTTAGAAGTGCCACATCGAGCACGTCAGAGGCATGGTCAGGATTATGCGGATAGTGGGTGTGATTCATCGGGGCGATGATATCAAAATTTAGGAGGGGGCAGAGGTCAAAGAGGACTTTACCCCTATGGGAGGTGAGTCTACTATTCCAGGCTGGGTGCTTGGCATTGAGATCACCCGCCATGATGACGGAATCACTCATGCTCAAGAGGGTGCTAAGGTCGTCGGTCAGTAGTCGATCTTGGATAGGATCAATTGTAATGGTAGGGGGCAGATAGGCTGATATTATCGTTATAGATGGGTGGCCCGTCATACCGATTCGGCAGGTCGAGACTTCTAATAGGGACTTTAGGACAGGAGGGTCTATGGGCGTGCAATAGAGCTCTGATTTATAATAGATTAGAGTACCTCCCAGGTGGCACCGCGACCTATCATTGCGAATTATACGATAATTCGCAATTGACGGGTTACGGTGCCTGGGTTTTAAAAAGGTCTCTTGAATTAGGAAAATGTCTACCTTATGATCGCCGAGGAATTCGGTGATCTCTGAGTTTTGGCCGTCCAAGCCATTGGCGTTAAAATAACCTAACATTAGGGATCGGGGTTTGTTTCTAGCGGGGGACCTAGTATCCATTAAGTGGTCTAGGGGTGTTGTTCGCGAATCTAGACAATGCTTGCGTGATCTCAGGATACGCATTGTAGATTGCCTGAATTTGGTATAAGTCACCGGCGTTGGTCGCGGCGACTATCTCGTCGGCCATCCTCCTCGCGCGGGGGGTGAGGAAGACCATGTAGGTGGAAGAGATCACCTGGAAGGGATCAACTTTGTTGACACCGGCCACGGGAGTGGGGGTGTGGTTAGGAGGGGGGCGCGCGTACGGAGCGGCGGCGACGGGCGCGGGCGCGGGCGCGGGCGCGGCGGCGAGGGGCGCGGGTGCGGTGGGGGGCGCGATGGTCGCGGGTCTCGATTGCGAGTTCTCGAATCGGGTTCGCGGGTCCATTAATCGGGGTATACTGGCCTGGGGGGCCTGGGGAGCGACTGCCTGAGGGGCGTGTCTAGCCTGGAGGCTTGGGAACGCCTGCTGATGGTGCAGGTAATTCCAGGGACTGGGTCTCTGGGGACTCAGTCTTACTGGTTCCAAATAGGACGGGCATTCGCGGGATTGACGCGCGTCGGTACGCTTCGCTAAGCGAGGGGGCGCGGATTTTGGAGCTTTAGCGCAGCCACGGTAGTTCGCGGGGTGGCCTGCCTCGCCACATAGCACGCAGCTAGGTGGCTCGGTGCATAGTGCGCGGTCCTTGGGACGTTCGCATTCCGCAGTGCTATGCGAACCCAGGCACTTTACGCACCTGGGTGTCGCATAACAGTGCTTCTGCGTATGCCCGTAGAGTTGGCAACGATGGCACTGGGCAATTACGCTTGACTTGCGGGGTCTCTCGATTTCGAGACCCGAGAGACTACAGATCGATTTGATCTGGAAGATTGGGTTATGACCCTCGGAGGGTGGGCAGATCACGAGGATCATGTCAAAGGCCTCACCGCGTCGCGCGCGATGCATACGGTGGACCTCGTTTACAGGGACGTTTTGCGACCTAAGATCGGCTATGATTTCAGAGCATGGGATCTCCCTTGGGATCCTGCGGATGACTACGCGTGTTTCCTTTTCCTCGGGGAGGCAATACGTGTGGAGCAAAATGTCTCAAGCAATTTTAAAATTATAATAATTATGTAAAAATAAAAGCACATGGATAAAAAAAAATTTGGTGCTATGGCTTTTTTACCACCTATAAATTTTTCTCTTAAAATATTTCGTGTATACACCTTATATAAAAATATCAATCGCCGTGCGTTAGTAAAAACAAAACTCGAAAATAACTCGACCGATAATAATGAAACTTTGGTAAGTTTTAGTGTGTGCGCCGGAGAAGGGCCCTGAGAAAAAAATATAGGTAATTAAAAAGAATTGCAACGCATTCTGGGAGTTAGCTAGTCTATAATAGATATCCGCAAGTGGTATCTAGCTTCAACTTTCTAACTGACCGTCTCTTTGACAATTCAAAAGTGCCTGTAAATGGTTTAATTGAAATAAATACTTTGAGTTGAAGTATTTTCATAAAGGAACCTTTGCCCAGGCATATTAGGGCTAAGAATTTATAATTAATCGTACAAAAAAGTGGGGTTCTGTCTACAACATCTTTTTAACTTAACAAACATTAAAAGTAGGAATATAATTGTCAGTCTCAAAAAGTATGAACACTGAATTACTGTTTTCTTTAGTCTTTCCACAATCTTGCTTTCAAAACAACATCCAATTCACAGACACTTTAATTCAAACCGCTCAAAACTCATCCCACAAGTACTTAACCACCGAATATTGGATTCTGAAGAACAAGCATCATTCTAAAATAAACACAGACCTTTTAAATTTTTGTTTAAATATTAAAAAGCGTCTGAGTGAAGGTAAATCTATTTGGCGTTTCGCAACGTTTTTAATACAATTACGTCGGAGTCCGTTGCCTAAAAGCTCGTATATAATATCATTACTTTCGTTTTCGCCAGAGAGTCAGAGAGCGCGACACTAAACCAATTACGGGGAGTTTGAACGTAGTTTTTGATATAACCGGCCTATCGCGTTTCAAAGGGTTAGGTTTTATATTACGCTTTATGTATTTTCTTTCGTAGGGCCGTGGAAAATTGTTTTGGCTTCAACTTTAGCATCTACGTGAACAATTTCAGGTACCTAAATAGATAACTATTTAGAAGACAAAAAGCTTGGGATTGAGCTGCTCGCTCTGCTAAGCCTTGTGATAAAACCGTTAACTTGAAATTTTAATAATTATATAACATTTTATATACATACTAACTTTTGCCGCGTGGATGTCAGTTATCGCGTAAAAAAGTAGCCTATGTACCTCCTTCTCCATACCCCAGGCTATATCTCTGCCAAATTTCATGATGATCGGTTCAAGGGTTTAGGCGTGAAAACGTAACATACAGAAAGACAGACAGAGTTACTTTCACATTTATAATATTAGAATGGAAGTATGGATTGATTTTGCTGAATATTGATAAAATTACATGAATATTTACATTGAAAAGTATTACTTACGAGTATATTACTTTAATTATTGTGCTGAGTACTATGTGAATCATTTCTTTGTTTTTAGGTTTTCTTTTTTTTCTTTCTCACTTAGTTTTAATGATTAAGTTTTGAGTACCTTTATGCGGCCTACCCAAATGTCCTTTCTTTGTTCGTCGAGTCGCTGAGCTCCTTAAATCTTGAGTTGAGCTACACGATTACTGACAAATGCTGGCACTGACTGGACAGGTCCACTCAAATTTGTGGTCCTTTCCTCAAACGACCATTTCAGACACGGACCTACATGGTCCTCTCATGATCTGACCAAGATTATGTCTGGACTTCGAAAGAGATTGACCCCTGAGTTTGTTTCGCCATTTCTTCTCAAGGGTAGTTAGATAGGAAATTTCGACTCCATCTAGCTTATTTTTTAATACGACGACGGGACGATAGAAGATAGACATAAAAAAATTAAATAAAAGTTACGAGGTTACGATTAAGTTTTTGTTAAGTATTTTAAAATAAAGGAGTTTACGCCAAAGTGACTCTTTTATTTTACCACCCAATCCCACATAAGTATAATATGTTTTATTATTTTAATATGACGTGTAAAAGTGATTCCGATATCCTATTTACAGAATAAACGATTTCATTTAATTCCCCGGAATTGTTCCTACACCTTAGGACCAAAACACTCACGCTACTTTTAGCATCGGCGATCGACGATTTAGCCGCTTTTTAGAAGCTGAAAATTAAACTAAACTTAATATAACACAAAAAATTAATAATAATGTCCATAAAATTTAATTATAATTTTTCGTCTAGGTATGCACGGCTACATATTAAGCTATATTTCTAGTATAAGCTGACCTCTCATTGTACGGAAATCATCAATCCTACAATGCGAGATCAGCTTATACTGAAAATATATAGCTTGATTTTTAGTCGTGGTTAGTTTTAGTTCCTGACAAGCTGAAGGCCTAAGTACGTGTAGACTTAAAATCCATAACATATGTCACTAAGAACTCTGTCGCACACGATTTATATCTTTGGTCCCTTATTAACAAATCTTATAAACCAAAAGACACTTTCTTAATTACACTCAACGAGACAATGCAATATTTATTCTGTATCAAGTATACAGATGTTCAGCGGGAGCATCCAAAAAGTGTTTTCCTGTTCCTACCATTAAGTTAACGTTTCCTATAAATCTTTCGCGAAGGTTCCACGTTATTCTTTTGTTTTCCTTGGTTGTGGCTAGAGACAGAACCGTAAATATTAACTTTGGTGAGTAAGGAGTTCTCTGAGTGGTCAGGTTTTGGTATTCAAGCTCTTCGTCTTTATTAGTCTCCTTAGTACATTGTAGTTGCATTGGTTGGAAGCGTTTGGAAGGATTGTGTATTTGCATAATTATGAATGTGAGGGTGAAAGTTAACGAGGATAGATTTAATATGGCTTGATGTTGGAAAGGCTTCTATCCAGCAGTGGCTTCATATAGCTTCATGATGATTTTGTGAACAATATTTTTTATTATGTGGGAAAATGATATTCACTATTTACTATGACATTCATTCAATTATTGACTACTTCAAATACTTCTTGACATTGAAAAACAAAATGGTTAAAATGATTTTACAATTTTATAATATTTATTCTTATTCAGCATGATATTTTGATTGTAATTTATGTGTTAATTTTGCATGCCCAAGCGCCGGCAGAGCATGGAGAACTTTCGAAACATGTT